>CM042691.1:333050031-334396769 GCA_023614405.1 Avena insularis | reverse complement strand
CATTGTAAACCACGAGGGGATCTCTACCGCTTAATGCGGTTGGGAACCTTACAAGTAGCTTGTGTTTTAGTGAGGAACCTGTTCAGCCCAAGCCCTAAGGTGCAGTATCTTTTGAATGCTAATGTTGCTAATAAGTTATTGTGAAGTTTTGTATGAAGGAAAAATTTTCAGGTGTATTGAGAAAGAATGATGTAATGGATGAAGAATGGACAAAAGATCAAGCTTGGTGTACCACCCCATGTCACCCAAAGTATCCAAGAGGCTAGCGTCAAAAGCTTGGGGATGCTGAGCATCCCCTTTATTAAAAGCTGGGTGCTTTAGACTTCGTTTTATTATTTCATGCCTTTATTGTGTTGTATTGGAAGCGTCTTAATTTTTCTTTGGTTTTAGTTTATGGTTTGTAGACAAGTTAGTGCCGTCAACACACTTCTTTGAGAGAGACACATTCTGGCACTGTTGCCTAGAACCTCTAGTTTTCTTCTTATTGTTCTGTAGTTTCCTTTTCTTTATCCTTTGTGTTTAAACTTAAGTTTTTCCTGCGTGCTTTATTAGAACTTTTTAGTTCTTCTTTTTGATTTAGTTTATCACTTATATTTATTGATATTTTCTTTTGTGGTTGTTTCAAATAAGTTGATTGGTATTTGGAAAGAGTAGAAAGCTTTATGCTTATAATGGTACAAAAGGGAGCTTGTTTTATTTGTGGCTTAGAACTTTATCATATCATGCTTGTGCGACATGTTGCTTTGACCTTATTCTTAGTAGAAGTTATTGACCTTGTAGCACTTGACTTATTTCCAAACAATTAGAAGTTGTAATGTGCCTTGAAAGAATCATCGTTGTTTTAGCTTACCTACAAAGCATAGTATTACTAGTGATTATCTCTTTGATGCTTTATTTTGGGGTTACGACTGGCACCTTTTTATGCTCTACACCATGATATGACTTATGAACAAGTCATAATATCCTCTATGATCATTTAGTCCTTGACTTGTAGTACCACTATATGCTTTTGATTTAGTAAAAGCTTTGTTTAACTCTACATGATTATGGCCATTGTTGCTCTCTTGGTTGGTTGCTTCCCAACCTTTTGCTAGCCTCAACACTTGTATGGAGTGGCTCTACTCATGCTTCCCAACTCCCCAAGAAACCAAGTTGTTCCAAAGTATCCTCTATAAACTCCTATGCATGGTGTGTTACACCATTTCCAAATATATTCTGTTTTCCAGCTATCTTCAATTAAAAACTATTTTGTGTATGTGAAAAACTTAGCCAATTAAAGCTGCCCTCACAAACTTGATGGCTACTTTATATTCTTTGCCCCTAATAAACGGGAACCATTAATGTAGTAGTCTATGTTGTATATTCTTGCACTTATACGTTGGAATTAGCAGAACCATGATGTCATAGGAACGTTTTTCGACATTGCACTTGTACTTTGTGGCCTCCGAGTTGATATCATGCTCTTTTGTCTGCATGGATGTCCACTTAGGTGTGAAATAAAGAGGAGCTTGTAAGTCCATGGAGTTTGTATTTTATGCTCATTAAAAGCACTTTGAGGGCGCTAACCAAGCATCATGCCTAATCATGGTATTGGAAACTTGCAGCACGCTCACCATAGTGAGCTATCATAAAGCATCCTCAATAAAAAAGCTATGCATATAGTAAATAAAAAGATACATTTGAGATGCTCATTGTCTACTTACCTTATAATTTTGGTTATGGGATAGCTCTTGTACCATGTGCAAGGGGCTACCCCATTAATGATTCTCTATGATCTGCGTAATGTACTTACTATGACAGAACTTACGGTGACTAAAAGTTGAGTAGCAAGAGGACGGCCCTCGTATTCAAGGGACTTGAAGTTGCCAACTTATACGTCGAGCATATACTCCATAGTTTATTCACTTTAACCTTAATCACTTCAAGATGCTTATGATAGGGGCAATGAGGGCTGAAAACTAACAAGTACCATAATTTTTGGAAGCTCTTTTTGAAACTTGAAATCCCTGCTTCCCTTATTGTCACATCCCAAAATTTTCCAAAATTTGTAATGTGAAAAATAAATAAACAAGAGAAATAATTGTTGAAATTTAGATTGAAAAGAAACTTTTGTTTCTAAATGGAAACATCAAAACCCTTCTTGAACAAAACTTGAATGAAAAGGAATCAAACAAATTTCAATCAAGTGAAATACATTCATCAATGAATGTATCTTGAAATTTAAACTTGGGAAAATAAACCAAAACCCTAAAACCCTAATGGAAGAAAATCATCTCCAAGATCTCTCTAAGACTATGGATTTGATCCATATAAAAATTCAGCAACAAACAATTTTAAATGATCAAAAGTGTTAAACAAAAATATTATAAGATCATAGAATTTATTTCATTTAACTTGGAGCCATGGATAAAACATGAATTTAATAAGATAACAAATTAATTTCAAGGCTAATAAAGATCCTATCTAGAATCCATACCAAATTGTGAGCAAATAATCCTAAAAGTTTAAAAAGATAAACAAATATTAAATAAAATTATACAAATTGGAATCACTAATTTTGGAACCATAAATAAAAGATATGGATTTTATAAGACAAAGGAGAAATAAATAAATAAGGAATATTTAAAAGTCAAATTAAATCTTGGCCAAGTCCATAAACAAATAAAAGTTTATTAAATAATAAAAGTAAATAAAAATATTAAATAAAACTATATGAGCGTTGAATCATATTCAATTTTATTTAAATAAAGACAAATTGCCTAAACTAAATAATAAATCCCAAGGAAATTATTTAGAAGACAAATTAAACCAGGTTAAATCCATAAGCAAATGGAATCAAGATAATCCAAATAAAATAAAGGGATAAGAAATATTTAAATAAAATTATATGGCATTGATCAAATTCAATCCTATTTGAATAAAGACAAAAATCCCTAAGGTAAATGATTAATTAAATCATGGGAAAATAATAAATTGGAATTTTCCTAAGTGGATTAAAAAGTTATCTAATTAACTTAAAAAGAATTATTTGAATAACATTTATATGGGCTTAAAACCATATTTTATTTGAATGCCCAATTTAAATGGATATCAAATCTTATTAGAATATTTAAAATAATTCAAAGTGAATTATATACACTAATGAATAAATAAAACCTAAAGAAAAAGGTTTGGTAAAATTTTGAATTTAAATAGAAGTTGGAAAACATATTTAAAACCCTATTTAATTAAAGACAAAGGTTCATTTTAAATAAATATTTAAACCTTATGAAAATATAAGAAATATTCTAAATGGATTGTTAAACCACTATATAAACAGAAGGAAAAACCTAGTGAAAGTTTAGAAAAAGATTTGAAAATAAATCTGAATTTAAGTGATATTTGAATTCAAAACAAAAAAATCAGAAAAGAAAAAGGAAAAAGAATCAGAAAAAAAGGAAACAGACCCCAGCCCAGAACCTGGCCCAACTAAGCCTAACTCGCAGCCCACCTCTCTCTTCCCCGAGCAGTTCTTTTCCCCGAACCCGCACTTTAGTTGACCCAGCGACCCATCGCACCCTCTCTCTCCCGGCAACCCCACATCGGCTCATCTTCTTCCCCACCCGCGACCATTTCCTCCCCCTCTCTGCCGTTTTCTGCCGCTAATTTCTCGCATCAATTCGAGTGAATGACGCGATTAAATCTCCTAGTGATCACACATTTAGCGCTCCCTCCTTACTTTCCCTCAGGGCGATGTTGCTAGAGAGCCACCAGGCTGCTCGAATGTAGCCATACCATCGCTGCTCCAACGACCTCGGCCACGATTCCAGCCAAGCCTCACCTCCCACTGCCTCTAACCTCCACGAGCATGATCCTATTGTCCCAGCTTTTGTTGTAGCCGGTTCGCCGTGCAAGCCCCACAGCGTCGGCAACGTCAACTTCTAAGCGCCACCGATGATGATCTCGACTCCGGTGAGCCATAGCGACCTACGTCGCCCTTGCTCTCTGGTGAGTGTTCGCGATCCTTGAACCCGATGTGCATCTTCCGTCGTTGCTTTGCAAACTTGCATTCGAGATACTACGCCTCAAACAAAGTAAATGCGTGACCCGGCAACGGATGACATCTCCGGCGAGCAATACGGCGATACCATGCCCCCCGGCGACCACCTTGAGCACCATCAGCGCCTCTGCGATCTCGATGGCATCTCCCCACCCCCTTACCCCTAGATTCGCCATGCTTTGCACCTGCCAGCGACCGCGCCGCCATCGCCATCGCCGCCGCCGTTTAAGCGATCGTTTGCATCTGTTAGATGATGATCTAGCGGCATAGACAAATCCTTAACTGAACCATTATCTGCTAATCCCATACTGAATCACTTTAGATCCAACGATCCACATCAGCTTGATCCGCGTGAACGGTACCAGCGAATAGAAACAAACTTCGTGGTATGCCTGATCTTTTAAAAACAGAAACTATCCTATTAGATGTTTGAATTTGTAAATTTCATAACTTTTAACCCACACATCCAAATTTTGCAAATTTTATATCATTGGAATCAGGAAAAATGATATTTTCCAACCATGCCCTTTGTTTAGTGATTTGCTTCTGTAAAATTGTTTTTTTTTGCAGAAACATGTGTAGGCCTATTTTTTGTTATAAAATTTATTCTAAAAATGATTTTAGGGTAAAATATTTTTTAAATGGTTTGTTTTGAACCTACTGGCCATAAAAAACAACATTTGGATTTAAAAGTAAATTTTGTGACACTAAGGAATTAATCCTTGAATAAAAGCATTTCTAGTTAAATAAAAATATTGATTATGGGTTTAAAAATGCTTTTTGGAGTAAAACCTTTTGAAAATGGTTTGATTTAAACTCTTTGACCCTAAACACTAAGTTTTGGATTTAAAAATGTATTTGATTAAACCCTAGAGAATTATTACGTTGATTAAAGGCATTTCTAAAAAAAATAAAATGTTGCTTTGATTTAAAAATGATTTTGGGTGAAACCTTTTGTAAATAGATTTGTTTTAGAACACCTTGACCATAAACATTAATATTGGTGTTTAAAAACTTTTTGGGTAACATTATAAATTATTCCTTTGATTAAAATCATTGCTAGCAAAACAAAAATGATTTAAATGGCCATTTTCACTAACTTGTTTTCAAATGACCTTGCCACTTTTATAAATGACCAATAGGTGTTTTAAAATGTTTATAGACAATTAAAAACCACCTTTCCAAATAAAACAATCTTTTGCATGCTTGCATGCATTGTTTTTCTTTATTTTATGTGGTGAATTGTTTGAATGCTAGATTGAATTTGTGCCTTGATTGGTGTAGTGAAATTTGAAAGTGTGACTATTGCAAGATCAAGGTGAACTTATATTCTCTACCAAAAGGCAAGTGGTGCTTCATACTTTTGTCCTATTATTTTCAATATGCATTAGTGATGTTTTGAGTAGGACTTGCATGGAATTTTTACTAAGTATGATATGCCATGGGAAATCCTAGTAGATGATGCCTTAGTAGAATTTTCCTAAGTTAAGATCCCTACTACTATCATGCTTAGCTTAGCTAGTAGAAAACAAAGGGTGGATTATATTCAATTTATGAAATATTTCTAAGTCAAAGACTTGTGTTTTGTAATAAAACAACTATGTGAATGAATCACTGGGTGGAATGGGACTTGTATGGATTATGTTGAGTGGTTACATAGGGCCCATATTTATGGCCTACCCTAGTGTATCTCACTTGTGGAAAGCCACCCAGGAACAAAGAGATTTGAGATGTCAAATGTTGAGAAGCTTCAAGTGCAGCCACATGGCATTATGGGCTCTGCCTGGATCATATAGGTTGCAATAACTTAGACAAATGGACAGTTGGTGGTAGGGGGTGATAGGTTTGGAGCGCGTCCATTTTGGTCTAAGGGAAGGCTTCTGAAAGGTCTTGTCTCGATGCATGTCGAGTCTTGTGGGGAAAGTGCACCACCTCTCGAGAACGAAGAATCTAAGTACTTATTCGTGTCCCCGGAAATGGACAATTTGAGCATCAAGACATGGAAGCTATCAAGGATCTCCTCATCCCAATTTCTAAGTTAAAAACTTGTGGTTGAACAAGGGTAAAGGTTCACCAATGTCTATTGGTGGTTCCTTGGGTGATTTTGACAAATAAAAACTCAGTATTTTCAAATGATAAGGAAAATCTATTTTGAGCAGAGCAAGCTAGCTCCACTTAGCCAAATGTATTATAGATGATAGATACCACTATTCTACCATAGTATCACTTGCCAATACAATTCAAATGTATTGACCCTTGTGGATGTAACTTATTATGTTGCAGGTTTGTTTGATGTTAGTGAAGTGTGTTGATTAGGATTACAAGTCTACAACCAACATGATTGCCTGTGGCACTTTGAAGATGAAGGACCCCATGCTACATAGTTATTTCTGCTGCATTGTAATAAGATAGCCAAATGAGCTGTGTAAGATGTAATGAAATATTTTATTCCTGGTTATAAAAGTTGTATTATGACCTTTGTTTCTTGATATTACATCTTAAACTATGGATGCTAGCTATTGATCGAGGACTAGCATTGTAAACACATGGATCTCTACATTATCAGGTTGGGACCTCTACACTTATGAAGGGCCTTTCTTCCACTATTATTGAGTCTCCACCATCTACCTTTAGGCACCCTTCCGAGAGCATAGTTGACATTCTTAGTTCTATGTGCATTGTCCCACAACTTATGGATTGATGCATATTGTGATATGGCTTGTTCTTGTGCTATTTGTATCTAGTCACTCTTATGAACTTTGAAGGTGTCATATGCATCTATTTTCTACTCCATGAGGGACAAGCTGAATACCACTATACCATGTTTTACATATGTGAAACAAACAAAGCGTTTTTTGAATGCATGTTATTCATGATCTTTGTTTGTAGCCTTTCATGTTGCATGCATAGTTACTTTGTCTTCTTGTTAGAACTCCATCTTTCATGCTCATGTTTAGGTTCTTTGATCCCAGCTTCAATGCTTGAAAATGGTTTGATCATGATTGTGATGGTGCATGTCACCTAAAAATTATTCTTTTATCACTTACCTACTCAAGGGCGGTAGGGTTAAGCAGGATGCTTGATACGTTGTAAACATATCTATAATTTTTATGATCCATGCTTGTTTATAATCAATATTCTCGAATTATGCGGGACAAAAGCCAAAGTCTTTATTTCCGGAACAACACGGAACCACAGCGAGAGCGGAGTAGGGCACCGAGGTGGCCACAGCAGGCAAGCCACGGGTGGCGCCTACATGGTGTGGGCCCACGCCTCATCGATCTTGCCTCATTAACCTATAAAGCCACCAACTCAAAAACCCTAAATAATGAAATCCACGAAAACCTCCTGGCATACATACGCAGGAGATTAGAGGATAGAAAGTCTGCAAGCACCTATCCATGCCGATCTCCACCATCATCTCCATCATGGTTTTTCATCTCTCTCCTATCATGATCATATTGGTCATGAGCTTTGTAATCAAGTAGATCTACCTTGCTACTCAGTGCTTCATTAGATCTCTGCTCTCCCCATGTGTGAAAGTGATGGCGTGCGCCATTGTAACACTAGGTTTGAGTCTATATAGGTAAAGAGATGGAAATAATGGTGGAGATCACAGAAATGGCTCGAGGCACTACATCACGTCGAACGAGACTTTCTATCACTTACGTGGCGGCACTCTGAGGTTTTGTGGATTTCTTACTGAATGCCCTAAGTTTTTGGGTGGAGGCTTAAACATGAGAATCAAGGTCGGTAGGGGTCGAGGCCCACACCCCCGGTGCCTCCAGGGCTTACACGCCTGTGCCGGGTTCCGTGCTCTAATACCAATGACTTTGGCTTTATTGTCACGTCTAATCGATTTTCTGGAACCAAAGCAAAAGCGAGAAAACATGCAAGCAACATGGCATCTTGTCGATAGGTTAGTTCGAGAAAGTGTATAAAAATACCTCAAGTGTAGACAAATCAAAGCAAGTAGATACTAACAAGCATGGAACATCAAAAATTATAGAATCGTTTACCGTATCAAGCATCCCTAAGCTTAACTCATGCTCGTCCTCGGTAGGTAAGTGAAAAAGAATAATTTTTGGTGACATGCACCCTCACAATAAAGATCAACCATTTGCAAGCATTGAAAGCTGGGATCAAAGAACTCTAAACATGTGCATGAAAGATGGAGTTCTAACAATAGGACATAGTAACTATGCATGCAACATGAAAGGCTACAAACAAAGATCATGAATAACATGCATTGAAAAGCGTTTGTTTGTTTGACATCGAGAAAACATAGCATAGTGGCAATTAGCTTGTCCCTCATAGGTAGCAATATAGATGCATAGGACACCTTCAAAGTTCACAAGGGTGACTAGAAACAAATAGCACAATATGCATCAATCAATAAGCTTTGGAACGATTGCACAGAATGACAACTATGCTCTCTTAATGGTGCCTAAAGGTAGAAGGTGGAGAATCAAGTAATGGTGGAAGAAAAGCCTTTTTTAAAGGAGCGAGGGATTCGAGTTTCAAAAGAGCTTCTAAAATTATGGTACTTGGTAGCTTTCAGCCCTCATTGCCCCTATCATAAGCATCTTGAAGTGATTAAGGTTAAAGTGAACAAACTATGGGTATATTCTTGACGAAGTATAAGTTGGCAATCTCAAGTCCCTTGAATCGAGGGCCACCTCATGCTACTCAACTTTAGTCACACTGTAAGTTCTTGTTATTGTAGTATTTGCATATCATTAGAACCACCATAGGGTACCCTTGCACATGGTATAGGAGTTATCCCATAACCAAAATGACAAAGGCAAGCGGACAATGAGCATCTCGACGATCTTTTTATTTACTATATTGCATAGATTTTTATTGAGATGCTTCACGAGATAGCTCATTATGGTGATGCTTTGCCAAGTTTCCACCATGATTAGGCATGGCAGGCTAATGACTGGCGTTTCTCTAACACAAAATACATACTCCATGGATTACAAGTTCCTCTTTATTTCATCTGGGGTGACATCCATAGACAAAAGAGCATGATATCAGCATTACAAAGTACAAGTGCAATGTTGAAAACATTCCCTGTGGCGACAGTTACGCTAATTCAGCAACGTATAAGTTCAAGCATATACAACATAGATGACACAATGGTTCAAGTTTATTGGGGCAAAGAAATATAAAGTGTGCCATCAAGTTTGTGAGGCTTTAATCACTAAGTTTCACATAACAAAATAGTTTTTAATTGGAAGATAGCTGAAAACAAATAGTATACTTGGAATAGTGTAACACACCATGCATAGGAATTTATAGTGGACACTTTGGAATAACTTGGTTTCTTGGGAGTTGGAAGCATGAGTAGAACTTACTCATACAAGTGGAGGCTAGCAAAGGTGAAGGAACCAACTAAAGAGAGCAATAATGGCCATAATCATGTAGAGCAACAAAACATTACTAATCAAAGCATAGAGTGGTACTACAAGTCAAGGACTAAATGATCATAGAGGCTATGGTGACGTGTCATAGTCATAACATGGTGTGAGCATGTTCCAAGTCAACCCAAACAAAGCATCAAAGGAGAATACCACAATACTATGCTTTTGTATGCTAAAAAGCATGATTCTTTCAAGGCACATTAAGCAATCCTAATTGTTTTGGAACAAGTCATGCTACAGTAATAATCACTAAGAATAAGGTCAAAGAAACACCTAGCATGACATGATAAAGTCTAAGTCACAGTCAAAACAAGCTGCTCCCTTTTGTACCACTATAAGCATGAAACTTTCTACTCTTTTCCAACACCAAACAACTTATTTGAAACAACTGACAAAGATAATAATCAATAAAGATCAGTGATCTTGTCTCACAAATCCACAAAGAAGAACTAAACAGTTCTATGATGAAAGCACAAGAAAACTAAATTTGAGCGATTGCTAGCAAAAGTGAACACTCACAAAAACAATAAGAGTGAAAACTAGAGTGTTATAGGCAATGGAAACAGAGTGTGTCTCTCTCCAAAAATAAGTGTGGTGTAACCAACCAACTTACTCAAGCAAACTAATCAAACTAAAACCAAAAACAAAAACTAACACGCTCCAAGAACAACACAACAGTGCATGAAACAATAAAAATGAAGTGTCTAGAAAGACACAGGCTTTTATTGATGAAGAAGGGATGCGGGCATCCCCAGATTTGATCTTGTACCTCTTGGATATTTCTTGGGTGACACGGGGTGGCATCCCCAAGCAACTCTTATCCATTCTTCATCTCATTACATCATTCTTCCTCTACACCTGCAAATTTTCCTTCATACAAAACTTCACACAATCTTCATTAGCAACATTAGTGTATTCAAAAGATAATAGACCCTTTGGTTTAGCTTTAGAACAGCAAAACTTTTCACTAAAACACAAGCTACTGAAAATCCTTCAAAAGCTCGATTTCCCAAAAAGAACCCAAAAGGAATCAATAAGAAGCAAATGCAAATAATGGCAAATCTGTCAAAACAGACCAGCATGTAGAAACCGATTTTTTCAAAGACCTTCTGTTGCTCAAATCAAAAAGTGTTGCACTAGTGAAAGTTAGCTAACTGCTGAGAGGGGACTTATTCATAAATTTTCATCTCAATCCGACTTACAGAGACTCCTGGCGAATTTTTATGGCAGAGGACAGAAATCTGTTTGGGACAGCAACTCCCAAATCTTACTTCCCTCATTAGAGTCATTCTTGGTACAAAAACAAACAAAAGGATAAGGAGAGGTCATTACTGAGTAATAACTTCTAAGACTCAATAAAACTCTTGGGTTATCTCTAACAAGTACTTTTCCTTAGCGCCTTTAAGTTAGGCTTGATGGTTTGAAGATGCTCACATAATAAATATGAATTGAAGTAAAAGAGAGCATCAAGAACCAAATTCAAAAACATTTAAGTCTAACCCACTTCCTATGCATAGGAATCTTGTAAAGAAACAAGTCATGAAAGCACAAAGCAACAAGCATAGGAAAGCAAAACAAATGCAGCTTCAAAATTTTCAACATAAAGAGGAGAAACTTAATATTTTTGAGATACATAAGACCATGTTTCCCTCTCTCATAATAACTTTCAGTAGCATCATGAATAAAATTAACAATATAACTATCACATAAAACATTCATATCATGAGCCACATGCATAAAATGATTATTACTTTCCACATAAGCATAGTCATTCTTATTAATTGTAGTGGGAGCAAATTCAACGAAATAGCTATCACTATTATTCTCATCACCATAATCATCAAATATATGAGGCATATTGTAATCACAATTAATTTCCTCCTCAATAGTAGGTGGACTAAAAATATCATATTCATCATTGTAATCATCATATATTGCAGGTTTGGTGTCATCATAAGGAATAGAATAGCTATGTTCCAAAGCTGGGGAACTAAAAAAATCATCTTCATAAAAACTAGCTTCCCCAAGCTTAGACTTTTCCATAGCATTAGCAACAATGGTGTCCAAAGAATTCATACTAATAACATTGCTATTAGCATGCAAATATAGTTCCATAGGTTTTTTAATTTTCTCTTCAAACACTTCATGTCCTAACTCAAGATAGATACTATAAAGCTCTCTCATTTTTCTTTTGTTTTCCATTAAGCCTAACTAATAAAACAAGAAATAAAAGACAAAATTGCATAATCTAAAGGAAATAACCCGATCACTCTGCAGGAGGATGTGAGTACCTTTATACCTTCCGACAGAGCGAGAAAAGGTTTTCTAGCTTCTTTGTTGGGTAAATGCTGATAATGTGTGCCTTTACTTTCCTCCCGACAGCAGGCGCCCGAGAAAAGAGCTTGATGTCTCGCACTCTATTCTTGTGAAGCGGTTGTTGGGCCTCCAAGTGAGTTTTGTAGAAACGGAAGTTTCCTTAAGTGGATCACCAAGGTATCCCTCTCAACCCTATGATCAAGATACAAAGAAGTCTCTTGTGGCTAATACACTTGTCGGTGTATAGGTGCACTAGTTGAAGAGATAGTGAAATACAAGTAGTAGCAGTGTTAGAAAATAGCTGATGGCGTGGAGGAATAGACTAAAGGCAAACTGAAGGAAGCAAGCAAACATGCAAAGATCTAGTAGCAAGCAGTGTTTCAATGCTTAGAAACAAGGCCTAGGGATCATACTTTCACTAGTGAACACTCTCTCATATAAATATCCTCTCTTCATGATACTACTCTTAACTACTCTCCGGTTGGACACCTAATCATCGGTGGGGCTATAAAGCCTCCTCAAAGTCCTTCCCCAATCTAGATAACCCCCACCTTGTCACCTTGGCTAGATGGTTCCAACAAACACCACAATTTCATGCAGACATCCAACTCAAATATAACTCATAACAAATATTCAATTTAGCCAAAGTGCCACACATGGTATGCATGCTTTATCACTTTCACACCGTGGGGAAAAGCATAGATCTATTAAAGCACAAAGATTATTTATGTAGACTCAAACCTAAGTGCCACCATAGGCGTGCCCGACACTTTCACACACATGGGGAGGCAGAGATCTAATGAAGCACTTGGTAGCAAGGTAGATCTACTTGATTACAAAACACATGACCACATATGATCATGCATGGAGAGAGATGAACACATAGCTGCGGTGGGCCCTTAGCCTCGGGAAGAACTACTCCCTCTCGTGATGGGAATCAGCAGTGATGGAGATGGTGGTGGAGATCGATGGAGATGGCTCAAGGGCACTTCCCGTCCGTGAGGTCTTGAACAGACACTTTATGTCCCTGAATCTCCCATACGTGGCGGCACTCTGAGAGGTTTTTGTGGATTTCTTCTGGATGCCTAGGATTTTTTGGGTGGAGGAAGCTTCTTATAGGCGCAGGAATCAAGGTCGGTGGGGTCCGGTGGGCCCACACCCCTATAGGCGCCTCGAGGCTTGCCCACTCCTAGAGTGCGGCACCCTGTGGCCCCCTCCGGCTCAGTGGTTCGTGTGTTGCTCAGGAAAAATAATAACTTTGGCTTTTGTCCGTCAATTCGAGAATATTGATTTTACGCCTTTACGGAACCAAAAAAGAAGAAAAGCAGAGCGGCACTATGGCATCTTGTCAATAGGTTAGTTCAGAAAAGTGTATAAAAATACCTCAAAAGTGTAGACAAAGCAAAGCAAAGTAGATACTAACAAGCATGGAACATCAAAAATTATAGATCGTTTCAGCGTATCAAGCATCTAAGCTTAACTCCTTTCGTCCTCGGTAGGTAAGTAATAAAAGAATAATTTTGAGGTGACATGCACCCTCACAATAAAAGATCCAACCATTTGCAAGCATTAAAAGATGGAGTTCTAACAATAGGACATAGTAACTATGCATGCAACATGAAGGCTACAAACAAAGATCATGAATAACATGCATTGAAAAGCGTTTGTTTGTTTCACATTGATGACCCACAAGTATTATGAGGTTCCCAACCTTTAATAGTGAAGATCCATGTGTTTACAATGCTAGTCCACAGATCAATAGCTAGCATCCACAGTCAGATGTAATATCAAAAACAAAGGTCATAATACAAGTTTATAACCAGAATAAAATAATTCATTACATCTTACATAGCTCATTTGGCTATCACATTACAATCGTGAGAATATAACAATAGCATGGGGTCCTTCATCTTCAAAGTGCCACAGGCAATCATATTGGTTGTAGACTTGTAATCCTATTCAACACACTTCACTAACATCAAACAAACCTGCAACATAATAAGTTTACCACACAAGGGTCAATACATTTGAATTGTATTGGAAAGTTTCACTATTATGTAGAAGTAAGTGGATCCTATCATTACATGCATATTTGGCTAAGTGGGGTTTAGGCTATTTTGCAGAAAGCAATATAGTGTTATCCTATCTTTTCAAAATAGTTTTTGATCTTTGTCAAATCTTTAGAACTCCTTGGAAAACTCAAGTGCTTCAAATCCTTGTTGTCACCCTCAAGTTTTAACTTTGAGAAATTGGAATGTCGAGATCTTCCATAGCTTCAGGCCTTAGTTGCTCGAGTTGTCCGTGTAGGGACACAACTAAGTACTTAGAATTTGATCTCTGAAGTTGTACACTTTACCCACATGACACAATCTCGTCTTGGCCACGGTGGTATTTGGATAAGTACACCAAATGGAGTGTCGGATCGAGAATGTGACAAAGTCTTTCCATAGAAGTCCTCCCAATACACAATTCTAGCTTGTCGACAGGCACCAATGTGGGATTTATTTCCCTTACACAATTCTAGTTAACTGAAGATGCCAATGCATGGGTCTTCCACTATGTAGTTGACTAAGCCCAGAGCCCATTTAGCATGTGGCTATACAGGAAGCCTTGTCTGAGAAACATGTTCAATTTCTAAGTCCCTGGGTGGTTTCTTCTAGTGTACACACAAAAGATAGCCATATAAACATGGTTCCCTTTATTGCCTGTCCAAATCTTGAGTATCCTTTTCCACCCAGGTGGTTCATTGATACTTGTTTTATTATATAAAACATATATCTTTCCAACACTTCATATAATCATATCATGTATCCCATCCCAAATATATAGCAGTAAGCTTACTACAACTACAATGTTTTCACTAAGGAAGATATAAAGGGTATCCTATTAGGATTTAGCATAGCATAAAATATAGTAGTCCTTATCATGCATATTACAAAAATCCACTAAGTGTAATGAAAATAGTAGGACATGGATGATAGTGTCACTTGCCTTTTTAGTAGAGAATGTTGGTTCACTTCTTGATCTTGCAAATATCACACTCTTCTAATTTCACTACAATTCAATCAAGCAAACACATTTTCAAACCAACATTCAAACAATTTATTACACATGAAATAATAGAAACAAGGCAATGCATGCAAGCATGCAAAAGATAGTTTTATTTAGAAAAGTGGTTTCTATTAGGCTATAAACATTTTAAGGCTCAAAGTGGTCATTTACTATAGTGGTAAAACCATTTGCAAAGGTTTTATCTCATAAACCAAATATTATATTAAGGTGATATTTTTATGTTGTAGAAAATATCTTTTAGCAAAGTAATAAATTTATATGGTTCATCAAACATGTTCTTAAATAACAAAACTTGGTGTTTAGGGTCAGAAGGTTTGAATCACATCATTTCCCAAAGGCTTAACTCAAAAATCATTTCTAAATCATAAACAATATTTTTATTTGATTAGAAATGTGCTAATTCAAATATTTATTCCTTAACTTCACAAAATACATTTTTAAATCCATAAGTTGGTTCCTATGGTCAGTAGGTTCAAAACAATCCATTTTGCAAATATTTCACCATAAAAATATATCTAGAACAATTTTTATATTCAAATTATGCCTACACAAGTTTCTGCAATTTCAAACAATTTTCCAGAAGCAAAACATTAAAAAAAGTGCATGGTTGCAAAGTACTTGTTCTGCTGAATCCATTGATATAAAATTTGCAAAATTTGGACGTGTAGAATTAAAGTTATGAATTTTACAAGTTTGCAAATCTAATAGATCAAATTTCTAATTTAAATCCTGAGTCTGGCCACGTGTCTTAATATTACTGGCTGATACCGTTTTGCGTGGATTGAGCTGCATGGGTGTTGGATCTAAATGAGATCGTGCCTGAGCACCACGATACCTTGATTAAATCTAATCTCCGCAAGATCAAGATCCAGCGGGCACAGCGTGTTTGACCGCAGATGGCGGCTGGCGGCAATGACGGGTCTTTCGCTCGATGGCTTTGGCGGCGATTTAGGAAGCGAGGAGAGGAAGGTAGCTCACCGTGCTCTTGGGAGTCGGGCTCGAGTGTGGTCGGCTTGTCGGCGCACCGGAAAAGCGGCGATTACTCGCCCGAACTTACGTGGCGTCGAGTTCATCTGGTTGTCGGCAGGGGCGGAGTTTGCGGCGTCTTTGAGCAAAGCGAAACACGAGGTTAGATGCGTACAAGGCTGGGATTACAGGAGCATCATCGGGAGGGCTCGGGGCGATCGGTACTCACAGGAAAACTCGCCGGAGAAAATGGCGAGCAGCGGTGGTGCTTGGTGTTGAGGTTGCCGGCGTGTGGGCAATGGCAGCCAGCGGTTAACACTAGGAGATGTGCCAAGAGATGGGAACAAGATCGCATCAGATGGGGCCGAGGGCGATTGCGATTCGCTAGAATTGTGGAGGAGCTCGTCGGGCGGTGGTTGCTTAGGCGTGCAATTGATGTGCAGTGGCAGGGGCGTGGCTTGGGGAAAGAGAGGAGGCGGCGTTTAAAGGCGCATAGTCCTTTGTCAAGTTAAACCCGGCTATCAACGATTGATCGCTGCAATCAATGGCGAAAGCGGCGAGGGGCGGTCGCGATGGAGCAGCGGTGATGGCGGCGTGGGGCAGCGCTCTGCGAGAGAAGAGAGTGGGGTCCTGCGTCGGTGACTTATGAGTGAGGTTCGCGTGAAAAGCAGTTCGGTGAGGGTTTAGTTGGGCTGCACTACGAGATTATTTGGTGGCCGAGATGGGTTGGGCTAGTTTCTATTTTTTATCTTGATTGCTTTTCTTTTTCTGTTTGGAATTTCTATTTTGATTTTTCATTCAAATAATTCAACTCCATTTTAATTCAAACCACCACCAAACTTTAGGTATAGGTTAATTCTGTTTAACAAAATATTTCAAAGTCCAAAATAAAATAATTATTAGTAGGGTTTATTATTTATTAAAACAAATAAATAGGCTTTAGTCTTTATTTCAAATAGGATCAAATTTGTTTAAAACTCTATTTGACTTTATAAATTCCTACAAAAATCTTTTCATGGGTTTTACTTGAAAAACTAAAACACCTTGAAATATAATTTAAAATACTTTAATAAGTTTTTAATGATCATTCAAAATAGGAAAATATCTTTACTTGAATGAAATTTGGATATTAATAAATCCTCATGGTTTTATTTAAATAAACCTTTACTATTTTAATCAAACAAAATATTTTATTTTAAGCTTAGCCAATATTTTATTTGTCTCTTTTAAAAATAGTCCTTATTCATTATTTCTACCATTTCTTAGAAAAACCATATCTTTTTATTTAAAGATCCAAAAATGGTAATTCCAACTATTATAACTTTATTATTTATTTGTTTATCTTTGTAAATCCCTTCAGGATTTTATTTGATAAAAATAGGTTTTGATGTTTCCAATTGGAATCAAAAAGTTTCTTCTCACCCTAAATTTCAACAAAATTTTATTTTGTTTGTTTATTTTTCACATTTCAAAATTTGGAAAATTTTGGGATGTAACAAATATAGGGATCCATAGCAGTCTTGGATAGTATTACCCAATTTATTGATTTGACACAAGGGAGCCAAAGAATACTTACAAGCCTTAACAACTGGGTTATTGGTTAATTTTGCACACAAATATTTCTTGCTCACGAAGTTTATCGGTAGCAATAGTTTGGTAGTAACAACAATAATGCTTGATGTGATGTGATGGGATTGGTCTCGGTAGGCATAGGGATGGGTGGAATGAGGCGTTGCATGAATGAGTCTAAACATGTAACTTCAAGATCTAGGGCATTGCGGATAAATAATAACAAGCATCCAAGTACTAAACAATCCTAGGCATGTGCTCCAAATATAGTCATATGTGCTCGTAATGAGAACTTGCACAACATCTTCTATCCAGACACTGTTGCGGTAGGGGCCTCTAGGGAACTCTTGGCAATTAAGGTGCTCCTTTTAATGAAACCTTTGGAGCAAATCATTAACACTATGTGAACACATGTGATCCTCACACCACAGCCATCCCCTCGGTTGTCCCAATTATTGTCACTTTGGGGCCTTTGGATCCGGACAATGATATGTGTACAACTGAGATAAGATTACAAACAATACTATCATAATGATTCAATAATAAGTTCAGATCTGAAATCATGGCATTCGGTCCTAGTGACAAGCATTAAGCACAACAAGTTGCAACAAAGTCAAATAGCACTAATAGAGATACTAGGAACTATGCCTAACAGATCTTATTCGATTACATGATAGAACTCATCAATCTCTACCATCTCCAAGCTGACGGGATTACTCACTCATGGATGAGGAAATATCGTGGTCGATGGAGATGCGTTGGTGATGGCGATGGAGATGATCCTCTCAAATTCCCCATCCCAGTGCGAACAAGTTTGGATCTGAATCTTGGTTTACGGTGGTGGCGTGAGGCGGACCTTTTTAAGGAAAACTATCGAACCCCTCGGTTTTTTTAGGTGAAGGCAACTTATAGGCGCGAGAGGAGGCCGAGGCTGCATGGGTGGCCTCACCCCTCCAGGCGCGGGGTTAGGTGGGCCCGCTGAGGTGATCTGGCCCCAGGCCCCTCTCTGTCTCCCCTTAAGCTCCGTGGATCTTGGTGAAAATAGTTTTTGGCATATTTTCCGGATTTTCACGATAGTTGATTTTCTGGACAAAACAAGACACCAAAATAATTCTGCTGAAAATAGCGTCGATCCGTGTTAGTTGTATCCAAATCACACAAGTATAGAGGAAAAACAATAGCAAAGTGTTAGAAAGTAGATCGTTTTGGGCGTATCAACTCCCCCAAGCTTAGCGTATTACTTGTCCTCAAGCAATTCGATTTGAAAACTGAGTGCGATAAAGAACTTTCACGAACACTTTGCTTCATATGATGTAAGTATTCTCAGCATAGTAGATGCTTAGACAATTCATAATAAAGAGTATCTTTGCATAAGTCTACTCAATAGTCATTGCAAGCTAGGAAGAAACCAACTCAATAATAATAAGTAGCATGAAACATAAACATAAGCAACATTTGCAATGCTCATAATAAGGTATGATAGAGTGGTATCTAAACGCTTGCCTTTTTGAAAAGAGCACAATATAAATGTTGAGGCACCTCTGAAGTTCACATGAAGACTAGAGATAAAGATATCAGAGATACAAGCATCAAAGTCATGACATAATTAGCAAGTTTTGGAACAAACACAAGAATGACAACTATACTCTCAAGAAGGTGCTCATAGAATAAGTGGTGACTCAACAAGGTTGTGAAAAGCGGTTTTGTGAAGGTTTGAAAAGCTTCCCAATCTTTGAAAGGAAGGTACTCATTAGCTTTGAGCTCTCATTGCCTATCATAGGCATCTTCATGTGGTTAAGGTGAAAGTGAGGTCTACTATGAATCATATGTGATAGACCATAGATTGGAAATCCCAAGTCCCTTGTCACAGTGCTCTGCATGCTACTCAACTTTGGGCACAGAAAGTTCTTGTCATTGTAAATACATGCATATCATCGAGAACACCAGCAGGTACCCTTGCACATGGTATAGGAGCTTTCCCATAACCAAAATGACAAGGCAAGTAGACAATGAGCATCTCAACAATCTTTTATTTACCATATTCATAGCTTTTTCTTGAGGATGCTTCATAGATGCTCATTATGGTTATCTTGCAAGTTTCCACCATGATTAAGCATGGCTTAGGCTAAGCAGTCCAGCGTTTCTCTAACACAATGTATGAACTCCATGAACTCACAACCTCCCTTTTTATTTCACATCGTGGACATCCATGAACAACGAGCAAGGAATCAAGCGGATAAGATATCCAACAAGTGTTGAAAGTGTTCCCCATGACACAGTTGTTGACTCCGGTATATAATTAGCAAGCATATAACTTTCATGGACTAGTCACAATGGTTGAATTATTAAAGCGCCAAGGAATAAAGTGTGCCATCAAGTTAGGAGAGCTTTACTAACTAACTTTCTCAAAAGCAGACAAACATTTTATTTTGGAAGAAAACCGACATATGGAATATCGTTAATGTAACAAATGATGCAAATAGGTAGGTATGGTGGACACGGTGGCAATATTGGTTTTGGGGAGTTGGAAGCACAGGTAGAGCACGTACTCAGTGCAAGTGAAGGCTAGCAATAGAGAGGGAGTGACAAACCTGAGAGCAATAACTGTCATAATCATGCTTGCAACAAAATAGGACTAGTTATGGCATGAAAGTGATACAAGAACTCTGAGGCAAAATAAATCATCGAGGCTTACTGACTATTGATTAGTCATATGCATGCGTGAGCATGTGCCAATCGATTCACATGAGCGATCAGGAGGAGGATACCCAATGTCATACCAAAGTATGAATAAAACAATGCAACAAACTTTCATATGACATACTACAAACTATTAGCAAGATGGAGCTAATCATAGACAAGAAGAACTACTAAGCATCCATAATGACATAAACCTTACACAAACAGGCTAAGCATGCTACAATTATGAGTATATGTACAAAAATGAAACAAATAGAGTTCGTTACCAGCCTCTTACCATACCTCGAGTTGTCTTAATCTTCATTATTGCCCTTCACTTGTGTGACTTGAATAATTAACATGAAACCGAAATCCACTGAGGACGTCTGAAACCTGCAAAGAACTCACAAGACCAAACAAGAACAACAAATATTTTTGGTGTTTTCGATTTTTTAGAAACAAGCAAACAAAGAAAAACCAAACAAAAACAAAGCAAAATCTTTTTGGATTTTTTTAAGGCAAACCAAAGCAAAGAACCAAAGAAACAAACGAAGATAAACAACGAAAATATTTTTGGTATTTTTGGGTTTTTAGAAAGAAGCAACAAGAACCAAAAGAAAGCAAAACAATGGATATACAAAGAACCGATAAGGCATTGATATATAGATGAGTGTGATATTTGCCTCCCCCCAAGCTTAGGCTTTTGGCCTAAGTGGGTCTCAATCCCATGGTGTCCAAGTAGATGCACCTCTGTAGTATGTTGAGGAAGCCCCTCGTCCTGGTATGAGCTCGAGTCCTCCCACATGTATCTGTGGAAGTATGATGGTGCTTCCTCCTAATAGTGCCCATGGAAGTTGAGAGAAAGCAGGTTGTCATCCATCTCATGCCTTTGGCGTGACCAAGGTCCACAGAAATCTTGAACAAAGTGGTTTGGAGTAGAGGATCTCTCTCTCTCTCTCTTCCCCGTTAGTAAACAGCATTCTATAAACCAAGTTCTCAAGAGTAGAGCTAGTGGTGACAAAATGGTGCGCCTTCATGGCAGCAAGATCAAGCCTCTGATGATCCAAAACTGTATCATGTGGATCCATGACAATGCTCAAGCCGTGACAACACGGTAGCAATAATTCCCCCATAAATGGGTCCCTTAGCAGCTAGGCGACGAGCAATGAGAGAACCAAGATTATACTTGTCCTCATTGTTGAGCGCAGCAGCTAAGAAGGCCAATTGATAGTTGGAAATATTACTAGTGTTCTCCCTACCAAGAACACTGGTGGCAAGATAGTAGGCAAAATACCTAATGGCTGGAAGTTGAATGTTGTTTATCTTCCTCCACGAGCTCTCGGTCATCATCATTTGTTATTCCTCGGTAAAGCTCTAGCAAATCAGCGGTAGATCTTGAATCTTCTTTGATGACCAGTTGTACCAAGTCGAGGCCATGCAAAATTTCTTCAATGTCATAGAATGAGCCACATATAAATTTTGAAAGACAAAGAAAACATACATACTATTAGTAAAGGAGAAACTCTCCACAAATGTTTTAATAAGCAAAGCATATTGTGCACTCTCATCCTGCATGTAACTTGTTAGTCCATCTCTCTGCACCAAAGTCATGAAATCATTAAGAATCCCAGCAGCTTGCAAGAAACTTTGATAAGGAAAGGTGGAGGGGTGCGCATCCCCTTCATCTCCCTCGTCACCAAATCATGAGTGATGAGATCATCATTGTATGAGGGTCTAGTACTGGTATATGACCTTGGAATCCTTGCCCTTCTAGGTGCATCACTCTCAAATATGTCACCAAAGGTGTGGTGGTCCATGACTTCCCTATTCTGAAATTTTTAAACAACCATCAAACCAAGTGATTTCTAAGTTCATAAATGATGAGCAACTACTATAGGAACTTTCTAGAGGACTACACATGCATCAAAACAAAGTTTCTAAGCAAAGAACAAGCATGCAAGCTCAAACAATCATCACCTATAGAAGCAAAATACTCAAGATACAATCTACCAATCACAAATCTATTTGGACAAGTGGAGGAGGCACATACCAAGGCAATCCTCCAAAAATCAGCACTTGATATGGGATGAACAAGGAGATCTAAAATCATGAGCAAGAACCGCAAGAACTCAAGCTTGAGCTAGTTTTCCGGTGTTTTTCGGGAGAGAGAGAGAAGGTGGCTTTAAGTAGGCAGCCTGGAGGGGCCTAGGTGGGCCAGACCTCCCAGTAGCCGCCACAGTGGCCGCGCCTACGAGTCTGAGTAACTGGGCTGGCCCCCAGGTGAAACAGATGCCGCTCTTCCCATTTTAGAGAAAGTTTTATTTTGAATTTTAGGATTTTTGAAACTTTATTTTTGGCCAATTTTCAGGGTATAAAAATTGATTTTCTCGTAGAAACACTTTTTTCAGAAGAAGCAAAAGCAAACCAAAATCCAAACTACGGGAGCTCTAAGAAACTCAAACAAGAAAACAACTAACAAAACTAAAGCTAAAGCAAAGACTAGGAAGGAGAAAGGAAAAAAGAAAGCAAGTATAACCATAGTGGAAACATTATTTTGTTCATTAAAATCCTTTTGTTAACAAGGTTGATCAAGTCTTGTTACCAAAACAATCTTATATGAAACAAAACTTTGCATTCCACAAAGGTGATTATGTTACCTCATACTTGATAGCAATTGTCCCAATCATAATAGTTTCAAAATTTTCTTGTGGAATGGGACAATATATTTCTCCAACCTTGATGCCCTCAATATTTTCAATGGAATTCAGGCAATAGCTCTTAACAACCTTCTTGGGGAAATATACAGTATGCTCTTTGTCATTAATATTGAATGTTACTTTTCCTTGATTGCAATTGATGACAGCACCTGTAGTATTAAGAAAAGGTCTCCCAAGAATAATAGACATATTGTCATCTTTAGGCATTTCAAGCACAACAAAATCAGTTAGAACCATGCAATTATGAGCAAATTGAACAGGAACATCCTCACATATACCAACAGGAATAGTAGTTGACTTACTAGCCATTTGCAAAGATATATCAATTGGGATCAACTTTTCTAGCTAGAGTCTCTTATAGAGAGAAAAAGGCATAACACTAACTCCAGCTCCCAAATCACATAATGCAGCTCTAACATAATTATTAAGTAATATGTTGGAATTATGCCCTAGAGGCAATAATAAAGATATTATTATTATAATTCTTGTTCATGATAAAGTTTATATTCCATGCTAGAATTGTATTAAGTGGAAACTTTGATACTTGTGTGGTTTATGAACAAGGCCGTGTCCCTAATGCGCCTCTATGGACTAGCTCATTGATTAATGATGGTTAAGGTTTCCTAACCATAGACATGAGTTGTCAGTTAATAATGAGATCATGTCATTAGGAGAATGATATGATGGACAGACCCAAATTAAGCAGAGCAATTAGATCATGTCATCGTGTTCATCTTTGTGAAGCTTTTTCTTATGTCAAGTATTGTATTCCTTAGACCATGAGATAATACAACTCCACAGTATCGGAAGAAAGCTTTGAGGTCATCAATCATCATCCTATGTGAGGGTGATCATAAAGGTGTCTCTCGGTGATCGGAAAGTACTTGTTGGGTTGTATGTATCGAGATGAATTTATCCCTCCAGTCGGAGAGATATACTTGGGCCCACTTTCGTGTCGATATCAACACCGCTTGCAAGCACGTGGTTAAGGAGTTAATCACAAAGTGATATCGGATTACATACAGTAAAGTACTTGATGTGAGCGAGATTGAACTAGGTATGCGATACCAGCGATCGAATCTCGGGCAAGTAAAATATCGGCGTGTGAAGGAATACATATATGGGATTAATTGAATCCATCGTGGTTCATCGATATGATCATCGATGAATATGTAGAATCAATATGGTTCCAGATCGTTGATTATTGATAGAAGATCATATGCATATTCTCGAACCGTGGGTCACATAACGTGCATCGGCTAGGATAGAATGGATAATTGGTTTATGAGTTTTTGTTGGTCTTGGATGAGATCAGGACATCACGAGAGGTTCGAATGGTCAGAATAAGATTCACATAAAGGAAAGCAGTTTTGGATTTGAATCGTTTGGAGTTTATCGAGTATTGTGCGAAGGTTAGAATTGGGACCAGCATGGGCCCCTTGTCGAGACCTCGTGGGCCTAAGAAGTGCCCTGGATGCTTTGGGCCAGGGCACAAGGCCCCAAAGGCCCAGTAGCCAGCCTAGGGAACCCTTCTAGAAGGAAGGAGGCTTCCCCCACCCTTGGAGCCGCCCTAGGGCTTGGAGGAGGGGCCAAGGGGGCGCCGCCCCCTATATAAGGAGGGCAGGCGCACCCTCCCTCCCACTCCTTCAACCTAGCCTTCTCTGCCCTCCACCTCTCTCTCTCCCATTGCAGCGTGGCGAAGCCTGCTGCAGAAATTCTCCATCATAAGCACCAGCCGTCTGCTCTGGATCCAATCTATCTCTCCACCACACATGCACGACCAAGGAAGGAGGAGGCATGGCACCGTCGTGTGCATCTCGGCGCCGCCACTTGCGGCGTGGGATCGGATCGGATAGCGAGGAGGAGGCGGCGGAATCGACTACATCAACCACGTTCGGTTGAGCGTTTCCGCTATCTGATTTCTTCAAGGGTATGAAGATCTCATCTATATCTCGTTGATTGCATCTCCTAGATTAGATCTTGGCTTTCTTGTTCGCATTAAGTAGAAAATTTTGATTTACTATCTTGCGAAACCCTTGATGGTATCGAGCTAGATCTATGCGTAGATGTGTTTCACAGTAGAGCGGAACATGCTTGTTGTGGGCGTTGATGTTTTCTGTTGCAAGCCTCTTGTTGTGTATTTCTTATGGCGCGGCATAGTGAGATCGAAGCGGTCCAGGCCAACTTTACGATACCTCGTTAGCGAGGCCGACTCCGCTTGGCGTGTGGCTTGTTTCACACATGCGGCTAGTGGATGCGATTTCTCTCACTATAGTAGTCATGGGATTTACATGGATGTTAGCAACCATAATATCACCATTGTGGCTTTCCGTAGGTAGAATCGTTCTTAGCTTGTTACTCCCATAAGCCACGTAAAACATGCAACAACAAACTAGAAGCGTCTAACTTGTTTTTGCAGGGAGTGTTTTGTGATATGGTATGGCCCAAGACATGATGTGTATGATGTATGCCATGATCATGTTTTGTAATATTTCACGACTTGCATGTCGATGAGTTCCTGGCCGTGGGAAACGTATGGTTGTCTTTATAATTGTGTATGACACGTGTCAACTTCTTATCACCATGTAATAGCTTTACTTTATCGCTAAGTAGTTAGTAATAGTTGTAGTTGCTATTAAGTGGTGGAGCCAATCATGGTGGAGTGATGGAGATCATCTTGGCGCACACAAGATGGAGATCATTATGGAGATTGGCTATACCATGTCACATAAAATTATATGCATGTGATGTTTATCCTTTTACGTATCTTATTATGCTTAGATCGCGACGGTAGCATTATAAGATGATTCCTCACTTAAAGATTAAGATAAAATTGTGTTCTCCCCATGTATGCACCGTTGCGAAAGTTCATCGTGTTCAAGCACCTCGTGATGATCGGTGCTATAAACTCGTTCACATACAGCGAGTGCAAACCAGTTTTGCACACGAATACTTGGGTCTAACAGCCCGAGCCTAGCATGTCTGACATGGCCTCGGAACACCTGAACCGAAAGGTTAAACATGAGTCATATGAATGATATGATTGGCACTTTCTGCCATCATTGAAACCACATCTCTTCTCGTGAAGATCGGATTAGGTGTAGTGAATTTGGATCGTGTTTGCTAAACAACGAGGATGTTGAATTTGGTGGGAGTTCATCTAGTAATTTGATTAAGTTGAACTAGTTATCATGAACATAGTCTAAATTGTACTTGAAAATTTTGTAGATCAAATGGCTAAGTCAACTTCAACTTCAACATTTTCTTTGAGAAAGAAAAGCTTAAGAACAATGGGTCTAACTTCCAAGCCCAGTTCCGCAATCGAGAATCATTCTCATTTGGCGGACAAAGGACTATGTACTAGAAAGCGTTAGGTGGCGCCCTACTCTTGACGGTGATAAAAGTTGTTTATCGATCCGCATAAAGATGATTATGGAGTGATTAAGAGTACCATGTTGTTTGCTATGGAACAGGACCTTCAAAATGATGAAGCAATGATGAGCGGACTAGAAATGGCGAGAGGCCATGAAATCAAATTGGAATCCATGGCGAAAACCAAGTATGGACTTTGGTGGACCCTCCTAGCGGCCAAGTAAGGCGTTGAGTGCAAATGGATTTTCAAGAAGAAGACAGACGCGGATGGTAATGTTACTGTCTATAAAGCACGGCTTGTCACAAAAGGGTTTCGGCAAGTTCAAGGTGTTGACTATGATGAGACTTTCTCTCCCGTAGCGATGTTTATGTCCATTCGGATTTTATTAGCAATTGATGCGTTTCATGATTATGAAATATGGCAGATGGATGTCAAGACTGCGTTCCTCAATGGCAACATTGATGAAGAGTTGTATATGATGCAGCCCGAAGGTTTTGTCGATCCTAAGGATGCTAATAAGGTGTGCAAACTTCAGCGTTCCATTTATGGACTAAAGCAAGCATCTCGGAGTTGGAACCTTCATTTTGATCAAGTGATCAAGAGTTTTGGATTTGTTCCAAATTGCTACGAAGCTTGTATCTACAAGAAAGTGAGTGGGAGCTCAGTGACATTTTTAGTACTATATGTGGACATATTGATTATTGGAAATAACATTGGTATGCTTAACGATGTGAAGAGTTATTTGAATAAATGTTTTTCAATGAAAGACATAGGAGAAGGCGCTTATATATTAGGCATCAAAATCTATAGAGATAGACAAAGCGCCTAATAGCTTTAAGCCAAAGTACATATCTAGACAAAGTTACGAAAGGTTGAATGGATAAAGCAAAGAAAGGTTCATTGCCCATGTTGTCGGGTAAGATATTGAGCAAGGCTCAATGTCCATTCTGATAGCGATAGAGATACTATGAGCAAAGTGCCATATGCCTCGGCCATAGGTTCTATCATGTATGCCATGCTATGTACTAGACGGATGTGTCCAATGCTCTTATTTTGACAGCGGATACCAAAGTGATCCGAGTGGAACCTTTGGATAGCGTAAAGAACATCCTAAAGTATTTAAATAGGACTAAAGAAATGTTCTTGGTACATGGAGGTGATGGCGGCTAAATGTCGTAAAAGGTTCGTCGGCGCTAGTTTCGAAACCGACCGGATGATTCTAAATCTCAGACGGGATACATTTATATTTTGAATGGTGGGCTGTGGCGGAGAAGCTGCAAAAGCGTGATCGTGGGATCTACAAGCGAAGCGGAATACATGGGCGATGAGCGCACTACAAGGAATTTGTTGATACATGACCCTCCATTTTAAATCCTTGAATCGTCAATGTCTATAATATATGACGATCTTATGACGAAAAACATATCGTCAAAAACTAAGCGTCAGTAATTGCATACAACGACGTTTTTTGCTAAATCGTCATAACCATCTATGACGATATTGGATCGTCATTATGACGATCCAATATAAATCACGGCCATCTAGCGAGCTAGATCAGATCCTCGTGGCCCGATCAAGCGTGGCAAAACTATGAAATGAAGCGTTGTAACACAAATTCAGCCCAATCGGTTTGGTTGCTTATGTGGGCCAAGCCCATTAAGTAAGCCTTTTCGTTATGGGCCATGGCCTTTTTAAGATCTATTTTCTTTAGGGCTATGGCCTTTTACCATTCATTTTCTATTTTGGCCTTTTTGATCTCTCTGAGATCCGATCCAAAATTATATGGGCCTTGGCATTGTTACAATTCTTTCATTTATTTTTCTATTTTTAGCCCTTTTTTATCTGGACAGATCCAATTCAAATTTGGATGGGCCTTGGCCTTGTTGCACAAATCATTAAATGGGCCTCAGATTATCACACGTTCTTTACATTTACACTAATCAGTCATGTCTTTGAGCAATAGTCAGTAATTGGTTTCAAAAAAGGCCAATAAACTCAGTATTTCACATGATAGCCAAACAAGGTACATTATAATCATATCTGATTACAAATCGATGTTCAATGTCAAAATAAAACTAAATCTCATAATAACCAGCTTAAATGAGCTAGAACACTTTGTTGGGTGAGGTTTTCTTGAACTTCTTCACCTGGAGCTCACGATACATGCGACAGCGGAGAGATTCCCATCCAAGTGTTGCTAGCCTAGGATGAAAGGAAGTCACAGTTAAGTTGCATTTTAGACAAACTAGACATCTAGCATTACCTCTACTTAAAAAAATTATGTATGATCTAACCAATTTGGTTTGTGTTTTGAAACTTGAAGGATTTTGTGTGGAATAACACATAAACATGATGGTGTAATTTCAAAGAAGGACATCACGATCGGCGGTACATGTATATGATGAATATGAAACTTATTTATGAAAGCTAAACATATTAAGAACACATACCAAATGATATAATAACAATGTAGTGTAATTGTATTTCTCCTTGTCGGGTAAAGAATCAAATGGTGTGTAAAGCTACATACTCTAGAATACAAAAGATGGAAATGCATGGTTAGAAGCTCTTGTCATAAGCAAACCAACCAAAAACATACCGTTGTCACGAAGCCTGATTTCTTGGGAGTCCATGAGATAAAATACAAAAATGGGATCTGTTAGAGAAACAACAGTTGGCATCTTTTGATGTCATGGATTGGATTAGTCTGATGCAGATATGCACCAACCTTTAATCTTCAACACGCAAGGCAGGATTCATTGGATCAAAAGGTCAAAATGGAAGGAGTTGCAATAGAAACTTGAGATAATGGAGCCGCTTGATTTATTAGATGGGGCCTCAGGAAAGGCTATATTTTATATCAACTTTCCATGTAAGAGAAATAAAGCAGTTGATATGAGAAAGCGAGGATCTCTATTTTTTAGGAAATATTGCTATAGCTACTGAAATCATGTGCCAAAACTAAATCTTAGCTTTCATACATGACCAACAATAGTCTTCAAATCAGACTTCTAAGTAATTGACTAAATAATAACATATGGGAGAGGAGATTTTGTTGAATAGATATGTATAAAGAGACATAGATTAGCAACAAACTCTTCTAAATTTCTCTTGAAATAAAAACTAGTGGCGATGACATTCAACATTTCAAAAACCAAAAACCGGGAGCAACATATGAAGCGACACATAGTAATATATCATTAGCCTTCATGAATAAATCGGTATTCTATATAGAATCGATCATTTGATGGCGAGAAAAATAACAGGAAGAGAGATTGCGATTACAATTCTTCTAGGAAATAGGTTTGTAATTATTATTTTCTCCTCATTCCTATAGTCAGCAGGAAAGAATAGCTCACCCAGACTAAGCCTTGGGCGTGTATGGATTGTTGAGGCATGGTCGAGTAGTTGACACCAAAACATTTGTTGTGACACATCCATCCTCATGGTGGCCACCTACATTAGCACACCAGCCACAGCTCTAGCTGCAAGAATCCCAGAAAAATACCTACACACCAAAGTAGCCAACTACCATGATTAATGGACATACTCGGATAGGGCCCAAATCAGACAAATAGGACAGAGTACACGACCAATCTGAAGATAATATGGACAAAAAATAACAACAGGACTAAAATTGGATAAACGGACGTGCCTATCCAGAAGACATTTTCACATATGGTGTTCAGGAATAACATCTGAGCAGCTCGAGCACGGAAGTCGGCATCTTAGTTTTTCTTGAGAAGATAAATGTTTAGTAAATGGAGGCCAGATGCAAATATCCTAGATAACCAAAGAATCAGTTATAAAAGTTCAGTTTAAGATAGTTCAATGATGTAGCATCTAAATAAAATCTCCTTGTAACACCATATGCTCAGCTGACTTATTTTCCGGCAGCAAAAAATCTATAAATCGCTTCAGCAAGCTATATTCACAACACCTAGCGACTGGAACCATTTCTGCTTGGTGCATTGAGCAGAATCTAAGAATTCCAAATGTATGAAGCACATGGTGTCTATTCAACTTATTCGTTAGAAAGCCATTCAGGGCACTCCAACTAAGCTGCGTGAGATTCACTAGTTCGAATTTCATTATATAGAGAAAACAATTCGAGAATCTAAAGCAACGGTAAGTCATGCTACACCATAAGTCCTCAAAGCAATGTCTAGTACATCTCTGGATGTCAGGCTTTCCTCATAAGCACCAACCGGGAAAGCGGGGGCAGGATCGGATCAGTTTACCTCTCCTTGCGGCTCTGTATGTTCTTCATGTGGGAAGCGATAATGGTTCTCGATGAACTTCTTGGCGGCGGCAGCGCTCCATGAGTGAGGTGGAGGCCTCCCCTTCCCCTCTGCCTCTCTGCAACCTTGATGCGGATGGGAATTACATCCGCCAGGGCCAATAAAAAGGAACAAAAGCGTACAAAACCGAAAAGAACATGGAGATCATGAACGGGACTTATCTAGACCATGGAGCTGGGCAGCGAACCCTCCTCCTCCCATCCACCCTCTTCCGCTCCCCTATAGCTCCGGATCGGCAGCAGCGCTCTCATCTGGCGGGTGAGATCTGGCGCCCTAGGGCTCGGCGTGGTCTTGTGAGGCGAGCCTGCAGAGCACCGGGGTGGCAGCCTTGCATAGAGCTTCGGAGGCAGGCGTGCGAGGCGTGGTGCGAGGCGAGCCTCTGGCGTAGGCGTGGCGCATAGAGGTCTCTGCAGCACGTGGCGGAAAGAGGCGGAAGCGGCGGAACTGACGAGGATGGCCTTTTGCGAAACAGCCGTCATCGAGCTCATGTGGGAAGGACAAGATCGTATCTAGGTGGAGGTTGAGAGATCGCGTATGGTGGCCTTGATGAGGTGGTTGAGAGGAGAAGAGGGAGAGGGCATCGTGGTAGTGACCTAGATAAAATTTCGGGCGGGGTTTTGTCTCCCTTGATCGGCGCCAATCTAAAAGCGTCTGGTGTGAGACCAACTTCAGAGCAGCGCAATTTTAGTTCCAAATTTCAGTGGGTGAGGTGAGTTCTGCGTTGGATCCATCTATTATCGACGGTTATGATTAGTTTTAGGGCTGATCAAGTGGTATAAACTTTACGTATTACGATTGGGTTTGGACCTAAATTGACACCATATACTACTATAAGAGTTTAGCAAGAATGTGACATAGTTTGTAATATTGTGCACCATGGGACAGCAAACAATGTTAAAGGATGAAGTTTTCCTTTTAAATGTAAAAAAACCAATTTCCATTTCCAAGTGCAAAAAGGGTGTTTTGTGAAGCAACCACCAAATAAAAGTTTCAAAATGGTACCAACAAATTTTTCAAAAATACTAGACCACCTTACATGGACAAATATCCCAACTAGGGTATCTCAAACCTTTCCGTCCATTCCTGGCAAAAAGGACAAATTCCTGCCGAATCGGTAGGAAGTGGGTCCGATTTGAACTACAGGTACATTATGTGATACCCATTATTTTTGAAAAAATTATTTTTAGACTCACAATATGCTATTTCTTCAGAGATCTAATGCAAGTTTAGCGAGGCTCATCCCCTATCTAAGAACCTTCATGCCCGTAGTTTTGACCATAGTTTGAAACGGGCATAAAAAATTCAAACACGGTCCGATCAATGCACATCCTTCGCATGGTGTCTTATTTTGTGAAATAGTTGTAATGAAAAATGCCAAACTTGGTATATTGCAAGTGTCTCAAAAAAACCTTCTCAGAAATGACCTATCATGTTCGAGGTTCCATGGCTTCAGACCCAAGCGACCAATGTTATGGCCAGAATGGCATAACTTGTGATAATGTACCCATATTATGCACACATATGTATCATGGGATGGCGAACAATGTTGCGAGGAAGTTTTCTTTTCGCCATACGGAAAAACCATTTTCCATTTTTGAGCACAAAAAGCAGGCGTTTTGTGAAGCAACCACCAAATGAAAGTTTCAAATGCTACCACCCCATTTTAAAAAACTAATAGGCTACCTTACATGTACAAATGTACCAGTGGGGTATCTCAAACCTTTACATCACCCACGAAAAAGACAAATTCTGCTGAATCGGGAGGAAGTGGGTCAATTTGATCTGGTACATTATATGATGCCTATTATTTTTTGAAAAAATTATTTTAGAATCACAATATGCAATTTCTTTGGAGATACAATGCAAGTTTAGCGAGGCTCATCCCTAGCTAAGAACCTTCATGCCTACCATTTTGACCATAGTTTGAAACGGGTATAAAAAATTCAGAAACTGTCCGATCAATGCAAATCCTTCGCGTGGTGTCTTATTATGTGACATAGTTGAAAGGAAAAATACCAAACTTGGTATATTGCAAGTGTTTCAAAAAAACCTTTTTAGAAATGACCTATCATGTTCGAGGTTTCATGGCTTTTGGGCCAAGCGACAAATGTTATGGCCATAATGGCATAGTTTGTGATAATGTTCCCATATTGTGCACATATGTATCATGGGATGGCGAACAATGTTGCGGAGGAAGTTTTCTTTTCATCACACGGAAAAACCATTTTCCATTTTTCGGCATAAAAAACAAGGCGTTTTGTGAAGCAACCACCAAATGAAAGTTTCAAAATGCTACCCCCCCATTTTTTAAAAATAATAGGCCACTTTACATGGACAAATTTCCCAACTAGGGTATCTCAGACATTTCCGTCCATCCCTGGCGAAAAAACAAATTCCTCCCGAATCAGGAGGAAGTGGGTCCGATTTGATCTACAGGTACATTATATGATACCTATTATTTTTTGAAAAAAATGATTTTTAGACTCACAATATGCAATTTCTTCAGATACAATGCAAGTTTAGCGAGGCTCATCCCTAGCTAAGAACCTTCATGCTTGCCCGTTTTGACCATAGTTTGAAGCGGGCATAAAATCAAGCAGTCCGTCAATGCAAATCCTTGGCGTGGTGTCTTATTATGTGACATAGTTGCAAGGAAAAATACCAAACTTGGTATATTGCAAGTGTCTCAAAAACCTTCTCAAAATGACCTATCATGTTCGAGGTTTCATGGCTTTGCCAAGCGACAAATGTTATGGCCATAATCGCGGCATATTTTGTGATAATTTTCCATCTTGTATGCGCATGTGCATCTTGGGATGTAAACAATGTTGTAGGAGAAAGTTTCCTTTTTGTCGCACGAAAAAGCCGTTTTTCATTTTCCGAGCGCCAAAAACAGGGCGTTTTGTGAAGCAACCACCAAATGAAAGTTTGAAAAGGCTACCATTCTATTTTAAAAAAATACTAGACCACCTTACATGGACAATGTCCTAACAGGGGTATCTCAAACCTTTCTATCCACGCCTCGTGAAAAAGACAAATATCTGTCGAATCGGTAGGAAGTGGGTCCGATTTGAAATACATGTACATGATCTGGTACTCGTGATTTTTTGAAAAAATCATTTTTAGACTCACAATATCATGTTTCTTCATAGACTCAATGCAAGTTTAGCGAGGCTCAAGCCCAAAATTTTGAATTTCAACCCCTACTTTCAAAATTATATTTTGAATTATGATATTATCCCTACTATGGACTAATGTGAGATTAGTAAATCCACTATTTTAAAATAATAAAACTAATGATAATTAACAAACTAACAGGATATACTGCATTTTATAAAAATTTAGGTACAAAAATTAATTCATTTGGACTTCTTATGAAAAAGATACAAAAGAATTAAAAATATAGAATAAGGAAAAAAAAACTTTCCTAAATGAACCACCCAAGCTAAAACGGACCTTATCTACCATAATCCAAGGCCCGATGCAGAGTGCATGCATAAGGCCCAAGCCCAACCAAAGATGCATATTCATAAACGTGTAGTGCGGTTCTAGTACCAAACAGAAGAAGTAGCCCAATGGTTATGCATGCATGTTGCTTGTAGGAGGTCCCCGGTTGGTTGTCATCGTTAATAAATGAGTAAGGTCGTGGGTTCGATCCCTGGAGCCACATCTTTTGAATTATTTTCTAAGCAATGAGTCCGATTGGTTAGATCGGTGGTGATATGATGACTAGTGGCGATAAAACATCAAGCGTGGTGTAGTCATTGGTTGTCATCGTTAATTAGTGGGCAAGGTCGTGTGTTTGATTCCTGAAAAGGCACCTTTTTTTGATTTATTTTCTAAAGAGCGGTCTAGTTGGTTAGATCGGTGGTGGTTCATGGTGTAAGTGGGTAGGCCTACATGCCAAGTAGATTGACATATAGATTTACATATATACGACAATTGACATATAAACATGCCACGTAGACATAATTGGTGATGTGGACGATTAATTTAATATATCATATTTTGGACGATATGACAATTTAAATTGGTCATAATGGGGCATAAATAAGGATCTAAGCTGTATCCTAGAGTTTATGATGATTTATTATGCTGAAATTACGACGATTTTGACCAAATTGTCGTAATTCTATAGGATTTTGACCTCTCCAAACAGCCTATGACCATCTTGTGCGAAATCGTCATAGATCTATGGCGATTTCATTCCTAAATCACTCTGAGATGGTCACAAGTTAACATATTTCTTGTATTGGCATCAAGTGAAGGAGTTTGGATCGGGGAACTTCATCCTTGAGCTTGGTGTGGTTTCAAGTGCCTTGGACCCCTTTGGAGATATTGTGCGACAACACTAAGCGCCATAGCAGCTAAGGAACCAAGATATCATCCAAAGACCAAGCACATCAACCACCGTTTTCATATAATTCCAGTTATATAGCGGATGGAGATCGAAGATTAGCAAAGTACATACGGATCTGAATATACATGATTAGTTGACTAAACCTCTTCCACGAGCAAAACATGATCGACACCTTAATGCCATGGGTGTTAGATTTTTGCGGATGTAAACTAGATTATTGACTCTAGTGCAGAGTGGGTCTGTTAGAATTATGCCCTAGAGGCAAAAATAAAGATATTATTATTATAATTCTTGTTCATGATAAAGTTTATATTCCATGCTAGAATTGTATTAGCGGAAACTTTGATACTTATGCGGTTTATGAACAACATCGTGTCCCTAAATGCGCCTCTATGGACTAGCTCATTGATTAATGATGGCTAAGGTTTCCTAACCATAGACATGAGTTGTCATTAATAATGAGATCATGTCATTAGGAGAATGATATGATGGACATACCCAAATTAAGCGAAGCGATTAGATCGTGTCATCGTGTTCATCTTTGCGAAGCTTTCTTATATCGATTGTATTCCTTAGACCATGAGATAATACAACTCCACAGTATCGGAAGAAAGTTTTGAGGTCATCAAACATCATCCTATGTGAGGTGATCATAAAGGTGTCTCTCGGTGATCGGAAAGTACTTGTTGGGTTGTATGTATCGAGATGGAATTTGTCCCTCCAGTCGGAGAGATATACTTGGGCCTACTCGATGTCGATATCAACAACGCTTGCAAGCGTGGTTAATGAGTTAATCACAAAGTGATATCAGATTACGAATGAGTAAAGTACTTCGTGAGCGAGATTGAACTAGGTATGCGATACCAGCGATCGAATCTCGGGCAAGTAAAATATCAGCGTGTGAAGGGAATACATATATGGGATTAATTGAATCCGGCATCGTGGTTCATCGATATGATCATCGATGAATATGTAGAATCAATATGGGTTTCGAATCCTGTTGATTATTGATAGAAGATCATATACGCATATTCTCGAACCGTAAGGTCACACATAACGTGCATCGGCTAGGATAGAATGGATAATTGGTTTATGAGTTTTTGTTGAGTCTCGGATGAGATCCGGGACATCACGAGAGGTTTGAATGGTCGGAGAATAAGATTCATATAAAGGAAAGTAGTTTTTGGATTTGAATCGTTTTGGAGTTTATCGGTATTGTCTGCGGAAGGTTCTAGAAGGTTCGGTGGGACCAACATGGGCCCACTTGGGAACCTCTGCGTGGGCCTGAGAGTGCCCTGGCGCTTTGGGCCAGGGCACAAGGCCCAGGCCCAGCCGGCCAACCCTAGGGAAACCCTAGGGAACCCTTCTAGAAGGAAGGGAGGCTTTCCCCCAACCACCCTTGGGGCCGCCCTAGGGCTTGGAGGAGGGGCCAAGGGGCAGCCAGCCCCTATATAAGGAGGCAGGGGCACACCCTCCCTCCCTCCTTCAACCCTAGCCGCCTGCTGCCCTCCACCTCTCTCTCTCTCCCATTGCGCGTGGCGAAAGCCTGCTTGAAATTCTCCACCATAAGCATCTTGGCGTCGTCTTTGAGATCAATCTATCTCTCCACCACACTTGCTGGACCAAGGAAGGAGGAGACGTCGCGGCACCGTACGTGTGCATCTCTCGGAGGCGCCGCCACTTGCGGCGTAGGATCAGATCGGATCGCGAGGAGGAGGCAGCGAATCGACTACATCGACCACGTTACATTGAACATTTACCATGTGATTTCTTCAAGGGTATGAAGATCTCATCTATGTCTCTTGTTGATTGCATCTCTAGATTATATCTTGGCTTTCTTGTTAGCATCCATTAGAAAATTTTATTTACTATCTTTGAAACCCTTCATAATAGAGCAAGGAATAGTTGGTATACCTGGATCACCAAGTTTATTTGGAACCTTACCATTGAAGGAATAATTAGCAAGTAGAGTAGAAATCTCCTCATTAGGAATCTTCCTTTTATTAGAGACAATATCCTTCATATACTTTGAATAAGGAGGCAACTTAATAGCATCAGTCAAAGGAATTTGTAATAATAAAGGTTTCATCCACTCACAAAACTTGTTGTAGTGTTCTTCCTCCTTTGACTTGTGTTTCTTACCTGGAAAAGGCATAGGTTTCTGCACCCAAGGTTCTCTCTCTTTCCCATGTTTATTAGCAATAAAATCTTCCTTAGTGTACCTAGTGTTCTTAGTGTGCTTCTCAGGTTCTTCCTCACCTTCTTCCTTATCAGGAGACTCATTTTATCATTACCACTCTCGGTTTGACATCGAGCAGATATACTATTAGGATCTCTGAGAGGTTCAAGTGGTTCCTCAATTTTTCTTATGTTTCTTTTCTTCCTCTTCTGAGGACTACCACTATCTTCACCTTGTTGGGAATCTGCTCTATTCTTTTAGGGTGTCCTTCAAGATATAAAGGATCTTGAGTAGCTATACCACTCTAGTTCTAATTCCATAAGCATGTTTATCTCCTGAAGCATTAACTAGCATATCCTTTTGCACCTTAGCAAGTTGATCAAGTTGAGTTTGAACCATTTGAAAATCTTTACAAAGCATTTTAGTATCATTATAAGTTCTTTGCACAATATCTTTCAACTCATGAATAACTCTAGATTTTCCAATAAATGATTCTGAACTTGTTTATTAAAATACCCTTGCTTAACAATAAATATGTCAAGTTCCTCTAAACATTGATCAGGAGGCTTACCATAAGGAATATCACCTTCATCAAAGTGTTGGAGAGAGTGTACCTCAATAGTAGATGAGTGGGGAATTGTCCTGCATAATTCTTCTATAGGAGGTAGATTCTTCACATCTTCAACTCTAATACCTTTCTCCTTTAGACACTTCTTAGCATCCTTCATCACTTCATCATTTAATGCAATAACTCCCCTCTTATTTGGTGTTGGAACTGGTTCAGGCATAACTGGTTCAGGGGTAATAGGCTTAGTTGCATTCATCTCAGTTGAAGTCCAATCATCATAATTCTTGCTTATCTTAGTCATTAATTCTTCAGCATCTGTAGGAGTCCTTTTCCTGAAAACACAATCAGCAAAGCTATCTAGGTAGGTCCTAGAATCATCAGTTAGTCCATTATAATAAATATCAAGAAGCTCATTCTTAGGCAATGGACATCTAGGATGTGCATGAATCAAGGCACAAAATCTTTTCCATGACTCGGGCAATTTCTCTTCTTCTCCCTGTTTAAAATCAAAAAGTCTCTGCAAAGCAGCATTTCTAGCACTGGGAGGAAAATATTTCTGGAAGAAAGAAGCAATCAAGAAATCAGGGCTATCAATGGAACCAGGAGGTAATCTATTAAACCAAGCCCTAGCTTCTCCTTTTAGTGAAAAAAGGGAAGATCTTAGCAACAAAGTACTTGCGCATCTTGAAATCATCAGAGAATAAAGCACTCATAGTAGAAAGCTCATTCATATGAGCCACAACACTCTTATTTTCAGTCCCACAAAAAGGTTCTTTCTCAACAATATCTAAATAAGATAAATCAAGAGAGAAATCATAATCTTCATCTTTAATATCTATGGGAGAAGTGGCAAACTTAGGATCAGAGGACATCTTAGGCATAATAGTACGTCTAGCAAGGAGACTCTTAATAGCACTAGTACCATGTGTGTTTCGGCACTCTTCAACAAAATTATCGGTGAACTCAATGTAACCATCATTAATGGCATAACTCTCACTAGCCTCAGGTGAGCTAACAGGTGTAACAGTGTCTTTACTAGGAGTTTCGGTATTTCCTAGACTAGCCATAGTAGAATCTAGAAAAGAACCTAATGAACCACTCGCATCAAGCACAGTAGAAGTAACATCATGAGCATCAAAAGCGATTTTAGGACTCGTGTAGTAGCGATTGTGTAGCATGAGTATGTGGCGGTGGTGTGACAAGCTTACTTATAATAGGCGGTGAATCAAGAGCAGCGGAGGTGTTTAGGATCTTGTAGTGGATTATAAAATAGGGAACTTTCCATCACGAGACTTCCCCATGATGAAAGGAGTAGCGGTGAACAATAATAGATCAAGTGAACTTACAAATAAAGCTATGGTTAAAACAGCGGCTAGAAAATAGTCTTGATGACCCACAAGTATAGGGGATCTAGCAGGTCTTGGGTAGTATTACCCTATTTATTGATTCGACACAAGGGAGCCAAAGAATACTTGCAAGCCTTAACAACTAAGTTGTCGATTCGGCTACACACAAATATTTCTTGCTCACGAAGTTTATCGATAGCAACAACAAAGCAACAACAACGATACTTGATACTTGATTCAGTGTGGTAGGCATAGGGATGGATGGGCGTCGTTGCATGGACAAGTCTAAACATGTAACTTCAAGCTCTAGGGCATTGTAGATAAATAATAACAAGCACCCAAGTACTAAACAATCCTAGGCATGTGCTCCAAATATAGTCATGCATGCTTTAATGAGAACTTGCACAACATCTTACATCTAGCCAGCCCATGGCGTGGGGCCTCTAGGGAACTCTTGGAAATTAAGGTGCTCCTTTTATAGAGCAGGAAAAGCATTAACACTCTGTGAACACATGTGATCCTCACACCTGAGCCATCCCCTCGGTTGTTCCAATTATTGTCACTTTGGGTCCTTTGGATCCAGACAATGATATGTGTACACAACTTGCAGATAAGATCACAAACAATACTATCATAATGATTCAATAATAAGTTCAGATCTGAGATCATGGCACTCGGGCCATAGTGACAAGTATTAAGCACAACAAGTTGCAACAAAGTCAAATATCACTAATAGAGATACTAGGCAATATGCCCCTAACAGATCTTATTCGATTACATGATAGAACTTATCCAATCCCTACCATCCCCAAGCCTACAGAGGGGGATTACTCACTCATGAATGAGGGAAACATCGGTGGTTGATGGAGATGCGTTGGTGATGACGATGGCGATGATCCTCTCCAAACTCCCGTCTGAGCAGGGTGCGAGCGGAGTTTGGATCCAAATCTTAGTTTACGGTGGCGTGGCGGAGGCAATTCTTCTGAAAACTATCGACCCCCTCGGTTTTTAGGTCAAAGGCAACTTATAAGCGAAGGAGGCCGAGGCTCCAGGTGGCCTCACCCCTCCGGTAGCAGAGTTAGGTGGGCCGCTTTGGGTGGTTCTGGGCCCCCCAGGCCCCCTCTCTGTCTTCCCTTCTGGATTCGTGGATCTTCTGGTGAAAATAGTTTTTGGCATATTTTCCGGGATTTTTCGTGATAGTTGATTTTCTGCACAAAAACAAGAGACCAAGGTAATTCTCTGAAAAGCGCTTGATCCGTGTTAGTTGTATCCAAATCACACAAGTATAGAGGAAAAATAGCAAAGTGTTAGAAAGTAGATACGTTTTGGACGTATCACACATCTGAAAACATAGCATAGTGGCAATCGACTTGTCCCTCATCTGATAGCAATATAGATGCATAGGACACCTTCAAAGTTCACAAGGGTGACTAGAAACAAATAGCACAAGAACAAGTTATATCTGTCGCATCAATCAATAAGCTTTGGGCTGTGGTGACCCGATACCATTGCATGATGTAGTACACTATAATTAGTTGACATAACACCAATGAAACACAGTTTACTAGTATTACATCTCTCGGAGTGGTACAATGAAACACAATGGTCAAGACATGACTATATGTTACAACTCAACTCTTTCTGAGAAGATTTAGAGAACACTTTAGGTTAAAGAGAGAAAGAAACTTCTTATAAAGAAGAATCAGAAATAAACAACTCAAAAACTATCATACTAATAAGACTAGTATCTGAACTATTAATTGCAGCATTCTTGCTATTGCAATACACTATAGAAATAGGTTACGTGGCTAGAGATTATATTCCTATCTAATCGGTAACCGTCTTTACTTGAGTTGATGTATATGTTGACTTTCTTGACTTGATTGAAGAACTTTAGCTTTTGAAGATGATTCTGGAGCATATTTGGATGTAAGCGTCATCTTAATGGCTTGAGAATCTAGCAAGGTTAAGAAGATATGTAGATCTGAGCATACTCAAAGTTCACTAAAAGGAGTGTTTGATGCACTATATCTATAGCCACGGACCGTGGGTAAATGAAGCAATGAAGTTTTCGTAAACATCTCTTCAAGGTTGCTTTTATCTTTGAAAAGATATATCGACCTTCACGGGTTACGAATTTTCATGGAGTTCCTTTCCGCATCGTTCGCGGCTCCTTCCGGAGCGAGGAGTAACAAATTCTGATTCTTACACTCTGCGGAGGTCGTTACTTTACCCATGAGAGATCTTAGCCTTGTTGCACAACCAAGACATGACCTTGTCCATACTTCCTTGGTATGGGCATCTAAGATCCAAGCCAATCTTGCCCCTTTTGCACCCCCATGCCTCCTTGGTGTACACCATTCCACCCATTGAATTCTGACAATGGTTTGTACATACTGATTAGATGCTAAAACTATCGTGGGACGTTGAGGGTTCCCACCCATATCTTGCATATCCTATCGAATTACCAATTAATATACGCTTCTGAGTGATAACAATGACGACGCACATTCGGCTACATGCGAGAGGAAGAACATCTGGTGACTTCTGCATCCCATTCCAAATCTCATAGTTAGCAGCGTGATATCTGGCAAGAATCACTAGCGACATTGGTTGTTAAGTCCTAGGTAATATGTTCCTTTACCACCGGAACTTTCATAGTAGGTTATTACCTCATGATAAATAACCTATAATCATATTATTATGAAAATAGTGTTTTCTGACCTTTTTCAAATGCATTGATGACAACCTTTGGATTTGCAAAATACTTTACAGAAAATAAACAAAGGACATGAGCAAGTGTGAGCTTGCCTTTTGTGATTGCAACATTATGCACTCATGGTCTTCGAGACAATATAAGATCCAATATCTAAAATCAGCATCATTGGTCCGGTAAGGACTAATGTTTAAAAACAATATGCAATTATGCATAAGTAATGCTATGCATTTTGTAAAATTCCCAAAGTGAATCCCCAATGCCTTGGGTGAAGTGAATTTAGGTGATTCTTTTTAAGAGTTGGTTTATCTTCAAATTTTACTTTATAAGTAATGACCTTTGTAAGGAACTCAAGGTTAATAATTCAACATATACAAGTAAAGTATAAAATAATGTGTTTATGGTTAATTTTAATTTGGTGACTATTGATAAACATCCTTGGGAATTGGGTTGTTAAGAGTTGAAGAACTTATTATGAGATTATTGTTTGGAAGTGGCAAAAAGAATAACATTTGAAGAAAAGATTTCATTTTTAAGGTTTAAAAAATCTTTATTGTTAATAGAGCGTGATCAATGTATTTTGGTGTTTGATGGATTAGTTTGGACTTGATTTGCTTCATGTTTTAATTGAAATAGCTTCATGTTTGATGGATTAGTTTGGACTTATTGTTAATGATTTATGCTTAAGTTTTATTATAAATCTTAGTTATGGTTTAGAACTTTAGTAATTAGATTTTAAGGTTTTAATATCTCTAGATAAATATAATTATTTCTTATTTAAGTAATGTTTTTAAAGAATTTTCAAAACAGGTAATAGACAAGGATTTATTACTTTAAAATATTAAAAGCTTTTCTAAAAATATATTTGATATTTTTCTATTGTAATATATTTATTCAAGACCTTAAAATGATTTTATTTATTTTTAAGTATTATTTTTATATTTATAAAATTATGTAAAGGATTAAATGTATTTAAATATTTACTTCAAATTTTATTTATAAAAATTTGAGTTAGTATTTTTATAAAATAGTGGATTTATTTTTATACACAAAAATGATTTTTATTTATTTTTAGTATTTTCTCTTATTTTATAAGATTTTGCTTAGGAGGTAATGGTGTTAATATTTATTTGCATTTTATTTAACTTAAACTTGTAATGTTATATCTTTCTGAGATAAATATTTTTTTGTGAGCATTTGGACATATTATAAATAATTTTAGAATTTTCTTTATTTTTGTCTAGGACTGAAATAAGCTTAGGGGTTCGTTGGTAAGTTTTTATTTTACTTGTTTATTATTTTATTTTATTTTCTACTAGGCTAAGTTCATGATCAACTAGGACAATAGGCCGACCTGGTCAATCCGACCCAAATAGTTGGGCCAACCTTAATGCCAACAATCTCTTCCTCATCTCACACACACACACACACACACATCGTACCCGCATATGCACGAACCTTTCCTCTCATCCTCTGCTCGCTTGCGATGCCGACGCCGCCAGCACTAGTCTTGCAGTGATCCTTAACTCCGACTCTTGCCACTGCCGAGGACCCATCTCGCTCTCCTCCTTTAATCTATGTCTCCTCATTGCGCTCTGCTTTCCCCATATCGCCCCGAAACCCTAGCCGTGGGGTTGGCTGGTCATTGGCGTGACTTGGCTGCCCTCGATGCCTGGTGCTACTCGAGGAAGACCAGGACTTCCTCTTCCTCGACCCGACACCTACGGGAAGATGCGTGGGTGCAACCCGGTTCCCCTTCTCCACGATGCTGTGAAAGAAGCGTTGTCGGCGTAACCCGGCACCGGTGCTTTCCACGATTGATGATGGTGTTGGGCGAAGTTGCTCCATGGCCGTCAAGCCAATGCTCAGTGCTCGGCACCCGGTGAAGCTCAATTCTTTGCGACCAACCCTGTCTTGATGGCTGGGATCCATGATTGGTTATCATTCTTTTCTACCGATCTGTTGCTAGTTATGGTTCCTTACTTTGGATGAGTAAAGCTTTACGTGTATTAAATCTGTAAAACGAAGTTTGGGATGTTCTGAACTAGGTGGTTACTGAATCTTTGATTCGATAAAATGATTATTAAGTAGAGTTACTGATTCTTGGGAATATGATGTGAATTTGTTTGAGATGATTTTCTCTATTGTTGCTTATTGGATAAGATTGGCAACATAATGAAGAGATTTATTTCCTAACTATTACATTAGGGAAATGATGCAAGGATTTAGCTTTGTTTGATTATAGATGGTATATAGACATGGAATTTCTTGATGTGGCTAAAGTAATCTTTTAATGATCTTTGGTGCTTGGAATTTGCTGTTGTGGTGCCTCGGTTGAGTGTGCCTGACAAAAGGCAATCTATGCATGAGCTGTTGTGGTAATCATTGGTTCATGTACTTATTGGATCTGATTCATCTATAATTGAGTGTTGAGTATAAAGTGGAATTGTTATCTCTAAGTCAGATCCAATGCCAAATAACGCTGTAATAAACACATATATTGAGCTTGTCATCTTATCTAAACCAATGATGCAAAGCTGAGGTTTAGAAACATGTGCTAGTTTAATATGACCTTATAATGATTCCTGGGCTACTAGATTAAGAATATGATTGATATGTCAATCCTATTTGATTGTATATGCTCTGAAAATCTATCTCTGAGGATGTGGTGATTTATTAATTTTAGTGGCTTCCTATGCTGTGAGATTAATACCGTGGAACCCAATTGAAGGGTGCACAGTAACATATCCATAGTGAGTAGGATTACTGCTATGTTGATGAATCTACATGGTCAAAGATCACTAGCTCTTGATGATCATTGTGTGCAATATGTTCTAGCCTATGGTGCAAAGTGAGGCCATGATTTGAGGAACAAATATTATGATGTGGTAAGAAACCTCTAGGGCGAATCTACATAGAATTTTCTATGCGATTACGAGAGGAAAACTATCCTCCTAATCCCCTAGACAAGCTCTAGTTGCGGGGAGTTGAATAGAGATTGATTTGTAGTACCTTACTCCCATTAATTCTATTGGTCGAGAAAAACAAAAGTATATGATTGCATGAATTGGGTATGCTCCTCTTGGATCTACCTGCTGCTCTTCTTTGAAAGCTTGCTTGGTGGAACTTGAGCTTCTTGATGCGCTAATGTGTAACTGCTCCATTCTTATCCTAGTACAATGTCCTCCCCTTCCTCCTCATTCCCTTTGTCCGACTCCTCTTGTTGTGGCCTGGTCTTTATTTCTCCTTGTCCTAGCTCTGGGATGGATCCTAGAACAACCGGATCTAAGGTGTGATGGTTTGGTGGAAGGATTTATTGTTCTAGTTGATGAAGCTGGATAGATCGGTGATGAGCGATGTTGGGATGTGGTTGTTTATGTGTAAAAGCTTGGGAGTTCTAGTGCAAATAAATGAACTGGGTGTAAGGAGTAGCTAGCAGCAATGAGCTGCTACGGCAGGTTCCTTTTTATCTTCCCCTGATGTGATCATGTGTTTGACAGCACGCCAGCATGCAGTGACTAAGCTTCTAGCTTGTTTGCTGTGTCTTGTGGATAAGATCAAGTGAAGATAGATCTTTTGTTGGTATTACTGTTTTGACTTTTATCTTTTACTAATTTGGTGAAACTTGCCCCTTCCTATAATGCATAAACTGAGGCAAAATCTAGATAAGAACATATTTCACATTGGCCCCTCTTATTTAATACTACTCAATGATGAGGCAAAGCAATGAATTACATTGCTAAACCTGAGAGTACCTTAAAACCCCATAACCTCCTATTTTGCATTTCTTTTGATTGTTTTTTGTGCTTGCAGGGAACAGGATCAGGAATATAAAGAGAGGATTTAGAAGATGAAGAAAATAAAGATGAATTTAGTTTTAAGTTTTTCTTTATTCTTTTGTAATCAATTTTTCTTTTGTGAAATATAAAGCATTGTAATAAAGGAATTATTTTTATTTATTCATTCTTCTTTTGTAAAGAATATTGTATTATTCAAATATACTAGTTTCCTTTTTCTTTTATAATGCATTTGCAAAAACAATGTAATATTTATATCTCCTTGTAATAAGAATCTTTTTAGTTATTTATTTATGTAATTCATTTTTTATATTTATTTGTTTTATAGTAGTGAAATTTTATTCTTTTATCCATTATTGTAATTCTTCATTTGTTTGGAACTTAATAAAAATAGTGTAATGTTTGTATTATTGTAATAAAATGATTCCTCTCTATTTCATTATCATATTATCCCTTTGGTTCATAATTGTAAAGATAATATAATAATGTGTAATGTAAATAAGATTATTCTTTATCAATTCTTGTTTATTATTTCATTATTGTAATATCATAATACATTACTCATTTACTCATTTCATTTTATTTAAATTTCAACTATCTTTTCTATTTGAATAAAGGATTATACCTTGTTTATAAATAAGGGTTCACCTCTTATTTTCTATTACAATTTAGTTTCGATTATTATTCCATTTCAAATTCTTTTAGAACTTCAGTTCATCAATTAAATATTCAAATTCGAATTGGCTTCCCCAAAAACACAAAAGCATAATAGAGGTCATGTCAAAATCCATCGCATCTGTCCTAATGTTTCCATCACAACAACAGAGATCTCGATCCCTCTATAGTTCCTTTAGTTTTGCGCGGAAATTCCCCGGATTTTCTTATGCATGAATCTGATGCACAACCATGTCCTCTTTATTTCTAGGTGCTAATCACCGGATATTCTGAGACTCTCCCCTTAAAATAAACTTCATCCTCGAAGTTCATACTCTTTTTTGTTTTGGAAGGAGGAATTGTCTTGTGTTGGTTGCTGTATTTCTCAACTTCATGGTAACCTCAAATGGGAATAATTATAGTATCCCCTATCCAGATCTGTTCCTTGAATTCCCATCATACTTGGTGATCTCAACATTGTCTCAATACTCCATTGTTCTTTTTACTATTATCCCTTAGGGATTTGTCCACATTATGATCTCCTTAAATTTGGGTCTTTTCTTTATTTCATTTTCATAGTTAGGTATCCTTATACATCTCCTTTAACTGATTATCGAACTTTCTTACCATTCTATATAAGGTCTAGGAAGTCTCACTAAAAGCAGGTTTTTAATTTTATTAGACAATAGTTGTGGTCAAAGACTAAATTTTTTGTTTGTAATTGTATAGTTTATACTTATAGTCCTTAGAAGTTGGTTTGAACACATTTAGTCCACACTCATGAATTTCTTGTTCCTCAACACATGTCCAATTGGATGTTCTCTATTCCCTCTTAAGGATCACTTAAGTTGCTTTCTCTAAAATTAATCTATTAGTATTAATATATTCTTTCACCTTCAAGCTTTTACCTTATGAAAATAAGTCTTAATGTTGTCATAGATTAGTACTTCTCCTCCAACCTCTACTCGAGGATTCAGATAACAACATTTCCAAAATTATTGTTTACTCTAGCCTTAGGGTTTACTAATAGTCTCTAAATTGCCTTTAGTAACCCTTGGCTTCATAATTAGAATGTTGGTCTTTGCTAAACTTATACTTTACCTAGTTAGGGTCTTATGAAATATTGTACGATGTATCCACACAATTGTGGATCTCCGAAGCGACTCTTTCAACAATATTAGTCTTACTTACTATTTGGACATTTTAGCTTTGATGCGAATTCATGAAGAGTCTCGAAAGATAGTCGCTTTAATGTTTATACTCCTTCATGTCTTTCTTAACTTAGGCCAAGTTTTGTGCTCTTTATGCAATTTTTAAGAAGATCTGGTTAACTACGTTAACCAAATACCAGCTGCAGACAAGATACCAGCTGTGAACCATCCTAGGGTGTATGAATTTCCCTACGGTTCCCGACATACTATTGGCATTCTCTCTAAATTTTCAGAGCTTGAATACCATTTTGGTTCCAAAACTTCTTCTTAGCACTTATTCCTGATACTTCCATGAACTTGGTACAACTACTTTATTAACTTCTTAGTAACATTACCTATTTTGAATGAACTTTAAGTTTATTACTTCTTGTTGCCCCACACATCTTCTACACTAATCTTCCTTCTTATTGCTTTTTAGTAATTATCTGAACTTGATCCATCCTTCAAATTGTGTTGATACTCCTTATACTTTGCTTCATTCTTCATGTAAGTCTTCATCTTGGTCTTTGAAAATCGTCACTCCTTACGAATTCCCATTCATATCTATGTCTATAGCATCAAGTAGTATTGGATGTTGCAACATGCATTTGCACATCAAGTCAAACTTCATGTACAGGTCTAGTCAATCAAGAAGATCCAAGAAAAACAAATAAATCCAAAGGTGGTACATATAACACACAATATTCTAAGCCCGAAATATAGTAGTTGAGTATAGTATCTCTAAATTCAGGCTTAGTTGTGTAGTATAAACACCTCCTCATATATGTTTGCATCGTGATACTTAGCACATAGGGTCGAACTATTCTTTTGCATCATAAATTTACCCAAATTGCTCAATTACAACAGGATAATTTTTAAGCAAAGTGGTCTCAATTTGATTTTGACTAAATTTTTGTATCATTTTTGAAACAATTAACTATAACCATCCTTTACTCATTTAGTAAACTAACCTCACATGATCTCTCCAAGCGACTAATAGGTTTCTTAAACCAGATTATTGGAATTTTCTAGCACCTATGAATTCTATCATAGTTCTATCATGCTATTTCTTCTGCTACTTTAGAATGATTAACTAATTCTTTGGTCATGTTACACCTACATCATGGTTTCGGAGCTAATCTCACCATCATCTTGTTATGTACTACCTATACATCATGATTTAAGAGCTAATCAAACCATGATGACTTTGTTTCTCATACACCAATATTAATTTTTAACATAATTTTACTTCATCACGTAGAATCCTCAAGTAATTCCCAAATGATTACTACTCATTATAGCAAAATTTATCTGATGATATTCATCATATTGTCTCTGGTTATCAAATAATAATAATATTTTACTACTCTTCTTGAATTCTATGGTAGGCTATACCATTTAAACTACTCAATTGATATCTTAAACTTGATCCTAATCTCATGAACAATTGGCTTTCCTACCATATCTTGGTGGTTTATGTCTCCTTGAAGACACTAAATAACATTGTACTGAGAAAAGATGGACAACTATTTCAAAGAAAAATGATTTATACATCTCATGACAAAATTATCCTCAAGTGGATACTCATCATAATTCATAAGAATATGTTGTTTAGATAAGATGGATTCTATAGTCACTATCCAACCTAGATCTTCCTAAAGGGTTTTAATCCTAAGGACAAAGCATATGCTCCAATGCCAAGTCGGTGACCCACATACCACTACATGATGTAGTACACTACATTCGTTGACATAACACCAATGAAACAGTTCAATAGTATTACATCCCTCGGGTAATTTTAGAAACAATGAGGTCCAAGACATGACTATAGGTTACAACTCAACTCTTTACACAAGATCTAGAGAACACTTTAGGTTAAAGAGAGAAAGAAACTTCTTATAAAGAAGAATCGAAATAAACAACTCAAAAAACTATCATACTAATAAGACTAGTATCTGAACTGTTAGTGCGGAATTGCTGCTATTGCAATACACTATAGAAATAGGTTATGTGGCTAGAGATTACATTCCTATCTAATCAGTAACTTCATCTTTACTTGAGTTGATGTATATGTTGACTTTCTTGACTTGATTGAAGAACTTTAGCTTCTGAAGATGATTCCTAGAGCATATCTGGATGTAGACGTCGTCTTAATGGCTTCAGAATCTAGCAAGGGTTAAGAAGATATGTTGAGTACAAGCGTACTTAGCAAGTTCACTAAAAAGGAGTGTTTGATGCACTATATCTATAGCCACGGACCGTGGGTCGCAAACGTCTGAAGTTTTCGTAAACATTTCTTCAAGGTTGCTTTAATTCTGAAATGCTATAAAAGTCCGACCTTCACCGGGTTTACGAACTTTATGGAGTTCCTTTCCGCGACGCGCTCCTTCCGGAATAGGGAGTAACAAGTTGAGTTCTTACACTCTTGTAGAGGTGCGTTACTTTACCCATGAGAGAGACATTAGCCTTGTTGCACAACCAAGACATGACCTTGTCCATACTTCCTTGGTATGGGGCCAGGTCTAGATCCAAACCAATCTTTTGCCCCCTTAGCGACCCATGCCTCCTTGGTGTACACCATGCCCACCCATTGAATTCTGACAATGGTTTGTCCAGGTTACATGCGAACTATCATGGGACGTTGAGGGTTTCCACCCATATGCGCATATCCTCTGATTACCAATTAATATGCATACTCGGTGATAACAACCATGACCGCACATCGGCTACATGCGAGAGAATAAGATCTACGGTGACTTATCTGTCCCATTCCAAATCTCATAGTTAACGTGATATCTGGCGCAAGAATCATGGCGACATTAGTTATTAAGTCCTTGGTAATATGTCCCTTTACCAGAACTTTCATAGTAGGTTATTACCTCATGGTAAATAACCTATAATCATATTATTATGAAAATAGTTTTTCTAACCTTTTTCTAATGCAGGTGATGACAACACTGGATTTGCAAAATACTTTATAGAAAATAAACAAAGGACATGAGCAAGTGTGAACTTGCCTTTTGTGATTGCAAGATTATGCACTCATGGTCTTCGAGACAATATAAGATCCAATATTTGAAATAAGCATCATTGGTCCGGTAAGGACTAATGTCTAAATAAGAAATATGCAATTATGCATAAGTAATGCTATGCATTTTGTAAAATTCCCAAAGTTAATCCCCAATGCCTTGGGTAAAGTGAATTTGGGTGATTCTTTTTAAGAGTTGGTTTACCTTCAAAATTTACTTTATAAGTAATGACCTTTATAAGGAACTCAAGGTTAACAATTCAACATATACAAATAATGTATAAAATAATGTGTTTATGGTTAATTTTAATTTGGTGACTATTGATAAACATCCTTGGGAATTGGGTTGTTAAGAGTTGAAGAACTTATTATGAGATTATTGTTTGGAAGTGGCAAAAAGAATAACATTTGAAGAAAAGATTTCCTTTTTAAGGTTTAAACAATCTTTATTATTAATAGATGATCAATGTCTTTTGGTGTTTGATGGATTAGTTTGGACTTGAGTACTTCATGTTTTAATTGAAATAGACCAAAGTTAACTATAAAAACATAAGTAGTTTATTATACATGATGTTTATAAGCTTTGAGGCTAAAGTTAACTTTAAAAAGAATAAATAAACTTAAGGTGTAATATGTTTTGATTAGTCTCAAGTTTTGGATTTATGATAAGTATGACTAAGGTGTGGAATTATTAATTTTACATTTAAGTGAATGCTTAGATTAAACTTGTTTTGCTATTATAGAAATAACATGCAACTATTTAATGAAAGCACAATTTGGATGATGTTGTTAATGTATTAGATTTAAAGTCATATTAACTATTAGATGTTAATATCCTCCCTTCTTAATATTAGTGAATGATGTATAAAATTATTTTAAAAATTGTGATTTTGAATTTTTTATTTAGGGTTTAAAAGAGTATTATAAAGTTAATGATTTATGCTTAAGTTTTATTATAAATCTTAGTTATGGTTTAGAACTTTAGTAATTAGATTTTAAGGTTTTAATATCTCTAGAGAAATATAATTATTTCTTATTTAAGAAAGGTTTTTAAAGAATTTTCAAAAGAGGTAATAGACAAGGATTTATTACTTTAAAATATTAAAAACTTTTCTAATAATATATTTAATATTTTTCTATTGTAATATATTTATTCAAGACCTTAAAATGATTTTTATTTATTTTTAAGTATCATTTTTATGTTTATAAAATTCCATAAAGGATTAAATGTATTTAAATATTTACTTCAAATTTTATTTATAAAAGAGCTAAGTTAGTATTTTTTATAAAATAGTGGATTTATTTTTATACACAAAAATAATTTTTATTTATTTTAGTATTTTTCCTTATTTTATAAGATTTACATAGGATGTAATGGTGTTAATATTTATTTGCATTTTATTTTACTTAAACAAGTAATGTTATATCTTTCTAAGATAAATATTATTTTTTGTGAGCATTTGGACATATTATAAATAATTTTAGAATTTTTCTTTATTTTTGTCTAGGACTGAAATAAGCTTAGGGGTTAGATTGGTAATTTTTATTTTACTTGTTTATTATTTTATTTTATTTTCTACTAGGCTAAGTTCATGAACCAACTTGTCCTTCATAGGCAAACTGGTCCAATCCGACCCAAATAGTTGGGCCACCTCAATAACACCCTCTCTTCCTCATCTCACACACAGACACACACACATTGTACTCTCATATGCACGAATCTTTCCTCTCATCCTCTGCTCGCTTGTGATCTTGCTGCCCTACTAGTGCCGGCTTGCGTGCATGCCAACTCCGGCATTGCCACCTGCCGACGAGGACCCATCTCGCTCTCCTCCTTTAATCTCTGTCTCCCCATTGCCGCTCTGCTTTCCCGTGTCGCCCATGAAACCCTAAGCCAAGTGGGGTTGTTCCAGTGTTGGCGGCTAGGTCGGCTGCGCGACCACCGGGCCCTCGATTGTAGGGGTTATGTAAGCGCATGAAAAACAAAAATTCTACGCATACAAACAAACAAGCCAAGATCTATCTACTAGATTGTAGCAAGTCGATGGAATAACTCACCTCGAAGATTCCAAAGTGTTTAACGAGGCGGATTCTCGTGGGTGATGTAGTCGTACTCTTGCGATCTCAAGATCGCGTGAGCGATCCTTAAGGCGTTCGACGGTAGCTTCATGATCGATCCTGCGCAATCGATTTCCGTTAGCGAAGACCTTCCTCTCCTTGTTCCAGCAGCGGAGGTTGTAGCACTCTCCTCGCGATTCGGCTGAGCGCTGATGCAGGAAGTAGAGGGAGATCTGCGAGGCTTACGCCTTAAGCAGGCGAGTATGGTGGACTGAGAGAGAGCCTCGGCGATCTAGGGTTTAGACTCACCAAGGAGGAGCAAGGCAGTGGCTGGGGTTTGCATAGCCCGGCGTGGCTTGCGGAGGTGTGACGTGGCCAGCCAGCCAAGGTTTGTGGGCGTGGTGTTGTTTTGCTTGGAGGCGACCTTGCCCCTCCTTATATAGAGTGGAGGCATGGGGAGGAGTCCTCCCAACTCGGTCTCAAGTGGGCGGCGGTGGAGGAGAACTCCTCCCAAGTAGGTTTCCTCTCCCTCCACCTCACAAAATGGCCGTTTGACTTTTCAAATTGGCGTTTGACTTTTCAAACTAGGATTTGATTAAACCCTTTATTTTGTTCAGTGATGACACCTAGTACATGATGCAATCATTTCCAACTTGTTATGACACATTCATGTACCCTTCCCCTCGGTCTTGGGACATTCGGAACCTTCTAGAACATTAGGATGAAAACAGGAACCATTCTCAACCCGAAACAGGACTTTCCTTATATAGATCTTATTCTCGGACCATTTCGGATCTCCTCGTGATATCCGGATCCCATCAAGGACTCCGAACAACATTGATCTCTTACTCATCATTCCATAACTACTTTCGAACAACGTCAGATCCTTAAGTGTGTCTCCCTACGGTTCCGTGAATTATGCGGACATGATCGAGACGCTTCTCCGAACAATAACCAATAGAAGAATCTAAAATTCATATGGCTCCACATATTTCTCTGATTGCTTTGCGTCGAATGAACAACTTACATGCGATACCAATTGCCTTTGTCTCCACGATAGTTTACTTATCAGGGGTTATGATCGTATCTCTACATACCTAGTTCAACCTCGTTGGATAAGTACTCTTTTCCTGCGTTCCGTGATATGATCCCTTGTGAGCTAGTCACATGCTTGCAATAATTGGATGACATTCCACGAGAGGGCCCAGTATATCTATCATCATATGGATGAATAAATCCTCTTGATCCATGTGTCTCTACCAATACTTTCCGAACACTCAATGCCACCTTTATAGCCACCCGATTCGGTGTGGTGTTTGATGTCATCAAAGCATCCTTGGGTGAAGGTGATATGCATGATCTCATGGTGAAGGAATTAGGTTACTATGTATCGAAAGCATATAGCAATTGAACTATTAAAATGACTTGATCTTTATACTCACATCTATAGGAAGTATGTCACCATATCATTCTCCTAACGATATGATCTTGTTGTTAATAACATCTCAATGTTCATGATAGAAACCACAATCATTTATTAACCAACAAGCTAGTATTATAAAGAAACTTTACTAGGGACTCTATTTTGTTTACAAATCACACAAGTATTAATGTTTCCTTGTTAATACTATTATAGCATGAATGTAAACATTTATCATAAACACAAGATATAATAATAACTATATTTATTATTGCCTCTGAGGCATATCTCCATGAGTCTCCCACTTGCACTAGAGTCATAAGTCCAGTTACATGGTAATATCTTAGAACACCCATGGCGGTTTGGTGTTGGTCATGTTTGCCCTCGGGAGAGGTTTAGTCAACGGATCCCACATTCAGATCTGTGTACTTTGAATCTTTATCTCCCCATCTTGGACATGTTCTCGAATAGCGTGAAAGCGTGGCTTGATGTGCTTGACTTCTTGTGTGACATTGGTTCTTAGCATTGGCTATGGCCCATGTTATCCGATAGATTGACATTGGGTCAGTGCTAGGAACCACACAGGCTCTGTAATGAACTCTTTCATCCATATAGCTTTCTGTGAAGCCTCCGGCCTATGTATTCGATTCAGTTGAAGATCTTTGCTTTGCTTTGCACTCCTCCACTAAGCTGGCACCATTCAAAATAATCGTATCCAGTTGTGATTTAGAATCATCGGATCGGTGTTCCAACTAACATCGGTGTAACCATTAACAACAGGTTGTTCATCACCTCCATAAGAAGAACCATATCCTTAGTTCTTCTCAAGTACTTAAGGATGTTTTTGTGCGTGTCAATGATCCACTCTGGATCACTTTGATATCTGCTAGTTAAACTAACGACATATGCAATATGGAGTCTAGTACATAGCATGGCATACATTAGAGATCCTATGGCTGAGGCATGGGAGTTTTACTCATCCTTTCTCTATCTTACGCGTTGTGGGACTTTGAGTTTTACTCAAGGTGGTATTGAGCAACATGAGTGAGAACCCTTTCTTGCTATCTTCCATTTCAAACCTCTTTAGAACTTTATCCAAATATGTACTTTGTGGCAATGATATTGAAGTCTCGATCTATCTCTATAAATCTTTATGCCTAATATATAGGCTTTGCTCCAAGATCCTTCATTGAAAACTATTATTCAAATATTCCTTGACACTATTAAGAAGGTCTCATCATTTCCCAATCAACAATATGTCATCTACATATATAGTATTAAGAATGCTTTCTGAGCTCCCTCACTTTCTTGTAAATACAAGCTTCTCCATAAGTTTGTATAAAACCAAAACTTTTGATTTCCTTATCAAAATGTTGATTCAACCGGGATGCTTGCTTCCAATCCATAGATGGACCGTTGAAGTTTGCATACCTTGTTAGCATCTTTAGGATCGACAAAACCCTTGGGTTGCATCATATACAACTCTTCATCAATGTCTCCATTGAGGAATGTTGTTTGACATCCATCTGCCATATCTCATAATCATAATGTCGTGATTGCTAACATAATCCTCCAGGACTTTTAAAGCCCTTCTGGTGAGAAAGTCTCATAAAATCGACTCCTTGAATTTGTGAAACCCTTTTGTGACAAGTCGGAGCTTTATAGGCGATAACATTACCATCGACATATGTTTTCTTCTTGAAAATCCATTTGTTCTCGACAATACAGCCATCTGGTAAGTCCACCAAAGTCCATACTTGGTTTTTACGTACATGGATCCAATCTAGGTTCATGGCTTCTTGCCATTTATTGGAATCTAGGCTCATCATGGCTTCCTCATATGTACTTGAGTCATCGGTGTTGTCCACAACATGACATTCATAGCGGGATCATACCAATCGGGGTGGTATAAGTTCGTTGACTGCGAGGCTCTGTAACAACTGCTTGATTTCATGATCATCATAGCTTCCTCTCTTATTGTGTGGCGCCACAGGAACTACTTCGATCTTGCGCTATGAGGTAGAGAAGGTTCAACCTTGTCGAGTTCTACTCCCTTCGATCCTTCTTTGAGAAATTCCTTCTCTAGAAAGGATCCATTCTTAACCATGAAGATTTTGCCGGATCTATGATAGAATATACCCAATAGTTTATTTGGTATCCTATGAAGCGCATTTTCGCTTTGGGTTCAAGCTTGTCGTTGTAACTTCTTTACACATGGGCTTATGAACCCGCAACCCCCAAATTTTAAGGCGACAATTTGGGTTTCTTCCCAAACCATAATTCATACTGATTAACCGTTCAGCGGATTTAGATGGTGCCCTATTTAAAGTGAATACGGCTGTTTCTGATACATAACCCCAAATGATAAGCGGTAAATCTGTCAAGTGACATCATAGAGCAGACCATATCCAAGAGAGTTAGATTTAAGACGTTCGGACACACCATTACTGTTGTGGTGTTCGGTGTCAATTGTGAAAGTATTCGCATTTCTTCAAATGCTCACCAAACTCGTAGATATTCACCTCCATGATCAGCATAGAAATTTAATCTTCTTGTTACGTTGATTCTCCACCTCACTTTGAAATTCCTTAAACTTCTCGAAAGTTTGGACTTATGTTTCATAAAATAGATATACCCATATCTACTCAAGTCATCCGTGAAGGTAAGAACATAACAATAACCACATGCGATTTTACACTCATTGGACCACATCGATATATATGATTTCCAATAAGTCCGTAGCTTCATCCATCATACTGAAAATGGAGTCTTAGTCATTTTACCCATAGGACATGCATCTTTCAAGTGATTCAAAATCAAGTGATTCAAAAGTCCATCGGAATGGAGTTTCTTCATCGCTTCACTCAATGTGACCAAAGGCAGTTGCCACATATAGGTGAGTTACTCGATTTCAAATGTTTAACTTCAATGTTATTAATATGTGTATTTCCACTATAGAGATTCAACAAGAATAGACCATCTATCAAAGGTGCATGTGCATAAACATATTACTCATATAATCGAACAACTATTGTTCTAGGACTTAAGCATAGCGAATCGCTAATAAATAAGATCGATATAATATTCATACTTCACCATGGAGCACTTAAATAACAATTATTTAATTATAAAACTAATCGATGGTAGATGAAGAAGGTAGCATCTTGACCGCGATCACATCAACCTTTGATCCGTTCCATGCGCATTACATACGTCACCTGGATTTCCGGCTAGCTGGACCCAGGTTTGATTACATGCCGACTTTTTGTTTGAATTCTGATCTTAATACTTGAGCAACATGAAGACGATTATCAAATACCGAGCACGAACTCACTAAAGTGCTAGTAGAGATACATCATGATAACATGTATGCTCGGATATACCTTTCTTCTTGATAACTGCCACTTAGTTCTTCAAAGTCATACCAAGTACTTTGGGCAATTCCGCTTCCGATGACCTTCTCCCTTGCGATGGCTAAGCACTCGATGTCGGGGCTTAGGTCAGCCTTGGTCTTCCTTGATACTGCGGTAACTTTCTTACCACACCTTGAAGTGTCATACGCTGAACTTGCCTTTCTTGAATTTGGTGGTCTTATTGACCATCGACTTGTAGTACTCTTTCTTGATCTCCTTACCATGATTTTAACATGGCGAAAGTTTTGTGGCTTATTTAACTTGTTCATGGTTTGCCATATTGCATGGTTCATCTACAAAGTTCCTTGTAACTTGGTGGTAGTGATTGGAGACCGATAAATCCCCAAAGTAACAAGGAATCACTATACCCAAGCTTGCTGAAGTTTATTTGCGCAGGACATCTGGCACATACTCAAACCAATGGTGCCCTCTTCCATCTTACCGATTCTCAAAGAACTTTTAAGGCGTCTCACAAGCTCTCAATTGTCGTGAGTCCTCAAAGATCAATTTGAGATCACAGACAACAGCAATATCATGTGAGTGCAGATTCTCCAAACCTTTTGCGAAGCTCGGAATCTAAACCATACAAGATCCACCTGCTTGGCTTTGTAAGCGTCTTGAGTCCTTTTTGAAGCCGAGTAAACATTCTTTTACTTCTAATCGGTAGCGATGGCTACGGTGAGTCACCAATTCCATTGCAGCATCCATGTCATAGAGTCAAATTACCTGTGGTGAATAAATCCTCCAAATTGCTTGGAACCAATCATGCAGATTAGCTTCCATTGTTTTTCAACTTTTTCTTTTTCTCACTAAGACGCATTAAAATTGATGGTGATCATGGGGCATACATTGATCTACAACATATTTGCTTTTGCCAGTTAGACTAAGTTTTATGACAAATTGAGTTCTAATTAATAGTTAAATTAATCTAGGTGAACTCCTCAAAACAATATCCCCTCACATTGTTTTGGTAGTGATCACCTGAACAAATCTACACCACGTAACCCCGATCATCACTGTGAGAGTTGATGTATGAAGTTCAATAATGAAAACAGTCGACATACCATCTCTATCTACCATAAAGATTCTAGCTTTTACCTTTCCGGTGATCCAGAGTGATTTACTAAAGGGACCACCATCGCTTTACATGCATAGGCTAAGTCAAGATCAAACCTTAAGCTTTTCGCATGGCAGCAAATCTAGCTTGCTTTCCATGTTGTATACTTGCTTGAATCTATGCACCGATCATCCGCATTGGTGCTTGAAACAACAAAGCTTTATGGCGGTGCTTACTAAAATTTGGTGAGCACTTTTAGAACGATATTCATGTGCATGAGGGATCATCTTATAAATGCTCTTGTCGCATTAAACGAAAACAATACAAAGATGCATAAAGAGATTAACATCATACGCAATTCATAATAGCAGTATGATATGTGTAGCCTTTCTTCTTTGCTTCCGATCTCCATCTTGAGCATGAACCTGATTCTCCATCACGTAAAGGCATTGCATCAAAAGTCAGTAATCTTTAGCTCCGCGATTGTAAATCCACGACTTCAACTAGCCACAACTACTTTACTGAATAGACACGCGGGTCTTAACAGAAATTAAAGACAACCCATGTAATCACTGCGATTTGTCTGCCCGATTTACTAACTTAATAGGAACATTGCGCCATCAAAATATAATCCACGAAAGAAATCATGGCACACCCATAAAACAAAGTTAGATGCCTCTCTACTTTCTCCTTTTTGCATATTTCTACGTGGTTTAGGGCTTTCAATAGTATTTATTTCTAACTTCCACGAACAAGAACCACAACATTGATACTAGTGTTATTATTGATCACCCGTTGTAAAATTGAATCTTAACTATGTTGGGAGAAGCAACGATGACACTTTACATGAAAGCCACTATGCAATGACTAAGTTGCATGTCAAAAGCGTGGAGCAAGTCTCATGAAGCGATGTCACATGTAAGTTGTTAGCCCAGGACACGCTTCATCACCATCCCCACAAGATGCAAAGTACAAGAAGCAATACGACAACAAAGCATCAAGCCCAATGGGCGCCATTATCATTCTACTAGGTAAATCCGTGAATCTGCACATATAGACATGCGGCTCTGATACCCACCCTTTGTAGGAATTACGTAGCATGGAAAACAAAAAAATTCTACCGCATACAAACAAACAAGCCAAGATACTTATCTACTGGTGCCTTGCTTGCAGACAATGGAATAACTCACCTTTGAAGATTCCAAGTGTTTAGCTTGAGGCCAGTTCTCGTGGGTGATGTGGTAATCTCTTCTTGCAATCTCCAAGATAGCACCGGAGATGATCCTTCCATTGTGCTTGGTTGGCTTGGCCTTCATGCCCATCAAGTCTCTATTAAATTGCTGGCGTGAGAACCTTCTCTCCACTTTGTTCGAATGATGATTTGTGGCACTCTCCTCGCGATTAAAACCTGGCTGGTAATAGGAATCATGAGAGGCTTAAGCATGGCCATGGCGAGCAAGTATAGTGGACTATAGAGAGAGCCTCCTCGATCTGGGGTTTGAGGCAGCACCAGGAGAACAAGGCATGGCTAAAGTGCACTGGTGGCTGGCAGCATGTGGCCTTGGCGACTTCAAAATTGATGGTGTTTGTGCTTGGAGGGTAGCCTTGCCCTCCTTATAGAAATGGAGCGGCAGGGGGGTCCCTCATTGATCTCAAGTGGTAGAAGCTGGTGGAGGAGAGAACTCCTCCTGCAAAGTAGGTTTCCCCATCTCCTCCACCTCACAAAATAGCCGTTTGACTTTTTCAAATTTCAAGGCTGACTTTTCAAACTAGGATTTGATTTAAACCCTTTATTTTGTTCGGTGATGGACACCTAGTACATGATGCAATCATTCCAACTTGCTATATGACACATTCATTTACCCTTCCCTCTAGGATCTTGCCGGACATTAGAGCCTGAACCTTTCTAGAACATTCAGGATGAAAACACCGGAACCATTCTCAACTGGCTCCAACAGACTTTCCTTATATGCGATCTTATTCTGGGACCATTTCCGGATCTCTCGTGATATCCCGGATCCCCATACGAGACCAAGACAACATTCGGTCTCTTACTCATCATTCCATAACTACTCAAACAACGTCGAATCCTTAGAAGTGTGTCTCCCTACGGTTTACGTGAATTATCACGGACACTGATTCAGAGACACTTCTCCCGGGTAACAATAACCAATGAGGAATCGGAAATTCATATGGTCTCCTTACATATTTGTATCGATTACTTTACACTTTTTGCATCCAGAATGAACCACTTTACACATAGATACCAATTTCCCTTTATCTCAATGATAGTTTACTTATCCGGTTAGTTAAGGATCGTCGGTATCTGTTGCATACCTAGTTCATACCTCAAGTTATTGATAAGTACTCTTTCGCTCCGTTCAAGTGATATTGGCTATGATCCCTTGTGACCAGTCACATGCTTGCAAGCTAATTGGATGACACATTCCACGAAGGAGCCGAAAGTGATATCTATCCGTCATATGGATGAATACAAATCCCCACTCTTGATCCATGTGTCTCAACTTAATACTTCAAGACACTCAATGCCACCTTTTATAGCCAGCCCTTGATTCTGGTGTGGTGTTTGATGTCATCAAAAGCACACTCCTTCCGGTGAAGGTGATATGCATGATCTCATAATGGTTGAAGGAATTGGGTTACTATATATCGTAAAGCATATATGGTGATTGAACTATTAAAATGGTACTTGATCTTTATGCTACAACGCTTATCTATAGGGAGTATGTCCACCATATGTTCTCCTAACGATATCAATCTTGTTAATAACATCTCAATGTTCATGTATAGAAACCACATGATCATTTATTAACCAACAGGATTAGTATTATAAAGAGGCTTTACTTAGGGACTCTCATTTTAATTTACAATTGGCACACAAGTATTAATGTTTCCTTGTTAATACTATTATAGCATGAATGTAAAACATTTATCGCATAAACACAAAGATATAATAATAACTATATTTATTATTGCCTAGGCATATCTCACTTCATCGATGCTCGTCACAATACTTACGAGGGAAGACCTCGATTCCTTTCCTCAATTCTTTATAAGCCGAACATGCGGAAGGCACGCATGATGCAACCCCGATGTTCCCCTTCTCTGATGCGTAATAATGGAAGAAGCGCTGTCGCCAATGTAAGCTTATCTCGCACCCGGAAGCTTTCACGATTCAAAGGATGCATTGACGTAAAGAGTTGCTCCGTAAGCATCAATAACGCGATTAACCAAATCACTTACGGTTGAGAAACTCAATTCTTTGCGACCAAACCCTTGTCGTTATGCATAGGATCCATGATTCGAGTTATCATTGTTTTCTACCGTCTATTATGCTAGTTATGGTTTCCTTACTTTAGATGAGAGTAAAGCTTTACGTGGTAAGCTGTATTAAATCTGTAAAACAAAGTTTGGGATGTTCTGAACTAGGTGGTTCTTTGAATCTTTGATTAGAGTAAAATGATTGATATTAAGTAGAGAATCTGATTCTTTGGAATATGATGTTGAATCTGCTTTGAGGATGATTTTCTACTCTATTGTTGCTTATTGTATAAGATTAGCAACATAGCATGTATTATTATTATTTAATTCTAACTATTACCTTAGGAAGATGATGCAAAGGATTTAGCTTGTTTGATTATAGATGGTATATAGACATGGAATTTGCTAACGTGTGGCTAAAGTAATCTTTTAATGATCTTTGGTGCTTGGAATTCTTGTCACAGTGGTGCCTTCACTTGGAGGTATTACTGTGCAATCAACAAAGAGGGTAATCTATGCATGAGCTTCGTTGTGGTAATCATTGGGTTCATGTACTTATTGGATCCGATTCATCTATCCGCGGAGTGTTAAGGTATAAAAAGTGGAATTGTTATCTCTAAGTCGATTCTAATGCCGAAATATTAGCACATGATAAACACATATATTGAGTTTGTCATCTTATCTAAACCAATGATGCAAAAGGTCAGAAAGTTTAGGTAAACTTATGTGTAGCTATTTAATATGTGACCTATAATGATTCCTCGGGTTACCTGATTAAGAAGATGGTATTCCTATGTCAATCCTATTTGATCAGTATATGCCTGCAATTTATCTCTCTAAGGATGTGGTGATTGATATTAATTTTAGCGGCCTTGTGTCTTGTGAGATTAATAATTGGAAACCCAATATGAAGGGTGCCTGATAATATATCCACCAGTGAGTAGGATTACTGCTAGTGTTGATGAATCTACATGGTCAAAAGGATCACTAGCTCTGATGATCGATTGTCTTGCAATATGTTCTACGCCCTCTTAATTGCAAAAGGTGATGAGGCCATGATTTGGGTAGACAGGATATTATGATGTAACAGTAAGAAAACTCCTCTAGGACAGAATCTACATAGAATTTCTCTTATGTACCGGAGAGAAAACTATCCTCTCTAATCCCCTAGACAAGCTTTTAGTTGCAGGGAGTTGAATGAGAGCCATTGATTTGAAATGAGCCTTACTCCCATTAATTCTATTGGGTTTGGAAAAACAAAAGTATATGATTGCATGAATTTGCCGTATACTCCTCTTGGATCTTTTGCTCTTCTTTGGCTTGCTTGGCTGAACTTGAGCTTCTTGATCTGCTAATATGTGCTTCCTTCCATTCTTATCCTAGTGCACAATTGTCCTTCCCTTCCTCCCTCGTTCCATTCTCCGACTAGCCCTACTATTGTGGCTTTGGTCTTGACTTTCTCCATGTCCTAGCTCTGTGGATGGATCCCGGAGCAACCAGGAAGCTAAGAGTGTGATGGTTTGGTGGAAGAATTTATTATTCTAGATTGATGGACGGATGACGAAGTGATGGAACTGATGCTAGGCTGTGGTTGTTTTGGTGTAAAAGTTTGGGAGTTCTAGTGCAAAGAAATGAATCAAGGGTGCTAAAGTAGCTAGCGTTGACGGTGAGCTGCCAACAGTGGTCTTTTTATTTTCCCTCGATGCTCCTCTGTGTTCGATGTATTTTACGGACACCAAAGACGCAGTTGACTTCAGCTTTAAGCTTGTTTGCATGTCTTGTGGATAAGATCAAATGAAGATATCACGATCTTTGTTGGTGGCTACTGTTTTGACTTTTTATCTTTTTTACTAATTTGGTGAAATCTTGCACCTTTGCGCCCATGCATAGAGTCACTGAGGCAAAATCTAGATAAAGAACAAATTTCACATTGGCCCCTCTTATTTTAATACTACTTACCAATGATGAGGCATGATACATTGCACGCATTGCTAAAACCTGGAGAGTACCTGTAAACCCCATAACCTCCTATTTTTCATTTCTTTTGTTTGTTTTTAAAGCCTTTGTGAGGGAGCGGTGATCAATGGAAGATATAGGAAGAGAGGATTTGAAAGATGAAGAAAATGAAGATGGATTTATTTTAACTTTTTCTTCCATTCTTTTGTAATCCACTTTTTTCTTTTGTGAAATATAAAGCATCAGACAAAGAATTATTCTTAGTTTATTCATTCTTCTTTTGTAAAGAATATTACAAATGTTTATTTTATTCAATAAAATATACTAGTTTTCTTTTCTTTTATAATGCATTTGCCAAAAACAATGTAATATTTATATGCTGCTTGTAGCCAAGAATCTTATTAGTTATTTATTTATGTAATTCATTTTTTATATTTATTTGTTTTATAGTATGTGAAATTTTATTCTTCATCTATTGTAATTCTTCATTGTTTGAACTTAATAAAAATAGGTGTAATGTTTGTATTATTGTAATAAAATGATTCCTCTCTATTTCATTATCTCATTTATCCTTTTGGTTCATAATTATGAAGATAATATAATGTGTAATGTAAATAGTGATTATTCTTTTATCAATTCTTGTTTATTATTTTAATATTGTTAAATATCATAATTTGTTACTTCATTTACTCATTTCATTTTATTTGAAATTTCAACTATACTTTCTATTTGAATAAAGGATTATACCTTGTTTATAAATAAGGGTTCACCTCTTATTTTCTATTACAATTTAGTTTCCAGTTATTATTCCATTTCAAATTTTTAGAATTCAGATTCATGATTAAAATATTCAAATTCGAATTGGCTTCCCCCTTAAAACACAAAAAGCATAATGAGAGGTCAAAGTGTCAAATCCATCAAGACTTTTGTGTCCTAATGTTTCCATCAGTAACAACAGAGATCTACGATCCCTCTATAGTTCCTTTAGTTTTATACGCTGAAATTCTGAGGATTTTCTTATGCATGAATGCAAAGTAATGTCCCTGTGTCCTCTCTTTATTTCTAGGTGCTAATCACCAGGATGCTTAAGGTGTGACTTCGCTTCTTAGAAATACAACTATCAGTCTCTAAGTTCATACTCTTTTTTGTTTTTCAGAGATGAGGAATTGTCTTGTGTTTGGTTGCTGTATTTCTCAACTTCATGGTAAATCCTCAAATAGAATAATTATAAGTATCCCCGCATCTGGTGATATGTTCCTCAGAATTTTATCATACTTGGCGATCTCTCAACTTGTTGCTCTAATTACCTATAGTTATTTTTACTATTATCCCTTAGGATATGCCTCCACATTATGAATTTCTTGAATTTGGGTCTTTCTTAGTTCATTTCCAGTTAGGTATCTCAATCCAACTCCTTTACCTGATTATCGAACATTCTTGGCCATTCTATATAAAGGTTACAATAGTAAGTCTCACTAAAACAAGAATTTTAATTTTATTGTATAATAACAATTTGTGTGGTCGAAAAGAATCAAATTTTAGGAACTTTGTAATTGTATAGTTTATACTTGATAGTCCTTCTGAGGATTGGTTTGAAAATATTTAGTCCACACTCATCGGGAGTTTATTGTTTCCTCAACACATGTCCAATTAGGAGTGTGCTCTAATTCCATCTTAAGGATCACTTAAGAGTTTCTTTCTAAAATTAATCTATTAGCATTAATCTATTCTTTCACCTTCAAGCTTTTACACTTATGAAAATAAGTCTATAAAATATTTGTCATATAGATTAGTACTTCTCCTCCAGCAACCTCTACTTAGGGATTGAGATAACAACCAAATATTTCCATTTATTGTTTTACATCCCCATGAGTTTTTTACTAATTCTCTCTGGTGATTACCTTTAGTAACCCTTTTGTAAACTGTCATAATTAGAATGTTTGGTCTTTGTTCACTTACACTTTACTCTAGTTGGGTCTTTTCATGAAAGATTATCTGATTGTATCCACAATTGTGAATCTAAGGATGAATCTTTTCAACAATATTAGTCTTACTTACTATTTGGACATTGCTTTTCTGACTGATGCACTTGTTGTGGAAGAAGAGTCACGAAGGACAATTAAACTTTAATGTTTATGCTCTCTTCATGTCTTTCTTAATCTTTAAGGCTAGGATTTTTATGATCTTTGTATACAGTTTATGAAGATTTGGTTATAAATAACCAAATACTAAACTAGCAGAACAAGATAGCTCAGTGAACCATCCTAGGATTTGAATTTCCTACAGTTGCCTCACATTACTGCCTGGCCAGCATTCTCTCTAATCGGTCGAGTTGAATAACCATTTGATTTCCAAAACTTCTTCTTTGCACTTATATTCCATGATACTTCTCCATGAACTTGGTACAACTTCACTTTATTAATTCTTAAAATGCATTACCATCATTTTGAAAGAACTTTGAGTTTTATACTACGCCCCACACATCTTCTATAATGACCTCCTTCTGCTGCTATTTAGCAATGTGATCCTACTCTGATCTATCCTTCAAATTCATGCTGATACTCCTTATACTTCAAGCTTCATTCTTCATGTAAGTCTTTATCTTGGATGTGAAAATCGCCACCTCTTTCACTAAATTATTCCTATCTAGGTCTATAGCACATCAAGTAGTAACTTGGATGTTGTAAACATGTACTTGGTAAATCAAGTCAAATTTATGTCACAAAGTCCCTAGTCGATCAATAAGATCCAAGAAAACAACAAATCCGAATGTGGTACATATAACATAATAACAATTCTAAGCCAGCCGGAATATAGAAGCTGAGTATAGTGGCCTAGAATTCGTGGCTTAGTTCGAACAGTATATGACACCTCCTCATATATCTTTTCATCGTGATACTTAGTACCAGGTCAACTATTCATCATAAATTCTGCCCAAATTCGTTTTCAATTACAAGGTTGTAATTTTTAAGCAAAGTATCTCAATTTGGTTTGACTTCAATTTGTCTCATTTTTGAAACGTAGTATTAACTATAACTATCTTCTACTCATTTAGTACAACTACACCTCTGCCATGATCTCTCCAAAATGACTAATAGGTTTCTTAAACTAGAAATTATTTGAATTTTCTAGCAATCATGACTTCTATCTTTGTTCACTATGTACTATTTTTCTTTACCGCTACACATAGAATGATTAACTAATTATCTGGTCGATATGGGTACCTACATAATGGTTTTAGAGCTTAATCTCACCTGTGATCTTGTTATGTCCTACCTATACATCTGTGATTTAAGAAAGCTAATATAACCATCATGACTTTTAGTTCTCATTACACCATTATTAATTTTTCCTTTTAACATTTTTTACTTCATCACGTAGAATCCTCAAGTAATTCCCAAATGATTACTTCTCCACAACAACATTTCATTCCCGTGATATTCATCATATTATCTCCTCAAGTTATCAATTAATAATAATAAGTTTTACTACTCTTCTTTGAATTCTAATGGTTAGGCTATACTTGCATTTAAACTTACTCCAATTGATATCTTAAATCTTGATCCCTAATTCATCTTTTGTGAAAAGGAATTGAGCTTCCTACAAGTATCTTGGTGGTTGTGTATACTCCTTGGAAGACACTAAATAACTCCGTAGATCTTGAAGAAAAGTATGGACAACTATTTCTAAGAAAAATGATTTATAAGCATCTAAGTGACAAAATTATCCTCAAGTGGATACTCATCATCACAATTCATAAGAATATGTTGTTTACGATAAGATGGCTTCTAGTCACTATCCAACCTTCGAGATCTTCCTAAAATGGTTTTAATCCTAAGGTCAAATTGACATATGCTCTCATAACAATCTAGTGACCCAACATACCACTACATATGTAGTACACTATAGTCGTTGGACATAACACCAATGAAAATGACACGTTCTACTAGTATTACATCCTCAGGGCTGTACTGTATGGTAAACTACCTGACAGGTTATAATTCCAAGAACGCATTGACTATAGGTTACAAATCAACTCTTTGCACAAGATCCGGGAAGAGAACACTTTTAGCAGTTAAATAGAGAGAAAGAAACTTCTTATAAACAGAATCGAATAAACAACTCAAAAACTATCATACTTTGGCACTCATATCAGAACTATTGGTCCTGGCATTGCAGCTATTAATAAATACACTATAGAAATAGGTTGCGGCTGAGATTAGCATTCCTATCTAATCGGTAACTTCATCTTTACTTGAGTTGATGTATATGTCACTTTATTGACTTGATCGAAGAACTTTAGCTTCTCGAAGATGATTCCTGGAGCATATGTGGATGTAGAGGCCTTTTAGTCTTAATGAGCTTCAGGAATCTAGCAAGGGTTAAGAAGATACGTTGAGTACGGCAGGCAGCGCTTTCGGCAAGTTCAATGTAAAAGGAGAATTATTTGATGAACTATATCTATACCACTCGACTGTGAGGTCGTAGTAATCTGGTTTCTCGTAAACATACTTCTTTAAAGGTTGCTTTTATTTTGCAAAAATGCTATGTCCATAAACCTTCACTGGTTTACCAAGTTTTATGGAGTCTTTTCCATAGCGAAAGCATCGTAGCTCTTCCGAGGAATAGTGGTGTAACAAGTTGCGGCTTCTTACTCAGAGAGGTGCGTTACTTTACCCATGAGAGACCTTTAGCTTGTTGGACAACCAAGACATGAGCTTTGTATCCACTTTGTGGTATGGGGCCCGATACTAAGATCCAAGCCAATCACCGCCTCTTTTTGCAAGGACTTCCGTTGCATGCCCTCCCTTGGTGTGGCTGAATTGCCTGTTCCATATCAATTATTTAACAATGGTTTGTATTGCATTCGTTAGATGCCGTAACTATCGCGGACGTTGAGGTTTCCACCCATATGCTGCATATCCTCACGAATTACCAATTAATATACGTATACATGGTGATCTATGACCACGGCTCCGCATTATCCCAAGCTACATGCTGAGAGGAAGAAGATCTGATGACTTCTACATTCCCATTCCAAATCTCATGGTTAATGCGTGATATAATGTATGCAAGAATCAACTTTTGCTTACATTGGTTGTTACAGCTTCCTAGGTAATATGTCTCCTTTACCACGGAACTTTTCCATGATAGGTTATTACCTACATGATAAATAACCTATAATCATATTATTATGAAAAATAGTGTTTTCTCGACCTTTTCAAAATGCGAGTGATGGCTACAACTGGATTTGCAAAATACTTTACTGTAAAATAAACAAAGGGACATGAGCAAGTGTGAGCTTGGCTTTTGTGATTGCAACATTATGCACTCATGGTCTTCTAGACAATATAAGATCCAATATCCGAAATCAGCATCGTTGGTGATCGGTAAGGGGGACTAATGTTTAAAGAAGCTAATATGCAATTATGCCATATAAGTAATGCTATGCATTTTGTAAAATTCCCAAAGTGAATCCCCTCAATGCCTTGGGTGAAGTGAATTTAGGTGATTCTTTTAAAGGTTGGTTTATCTTCAAATTTTACTTTTACCTCAAGTAACGGACCTTTGTAAATAGGAACTCACAGTTAACATAATTCTAACATATACAAGTAAAGTATAAAAATAATATGTTTTATGGTTAATTTTAATTTGGTGACTATTGGATAATAAACATCCTTGGGAATTCAGGTTGTTAAGAGTTGAAGAACTTATTATGAGATTATTGTTTGAGTGGCAAAAGTACTTGTTGAAGAAAACATTTTCCCCAGAGTTTAATGATCTTTATTATTAATGAGGTGTGATGATGTCTTTTGGTGTTGATGGATTAGTTTGGACAAACTTAACTTCATAACTTCATTGAAATAGACAAATTAACTATAAAATATAAGTATGATTTATTAAAATTAATTTTATAAACTTTGAGATAAAGTTAACTTTAAAATAATAAATAAACTTAAAATTGTAATTTTTTTGATTAGTCTCAATTTTTAGATTTATGATAAATGTAATGACAAAATTGTGCAGGAATTATTAACTTTACATTTAAGTGAATACTTAGATTAAGCTTGTTTTGCTATTATGAAAATATGACAGCCCCAATGAAAGCATAATTTGGATGATGTATTTAATGTGTGTTAGATTTAAAGTCATATTAACTGTTATTTAGATGTTAAGATCCTCCTTCCTTAATAATAGTGAATGATGAATAAAATTATTTAAAAGATTGTGGTTTGAATTTTATTTGGGTTTAGTATTATAAAGTTAATGATTTGTAGCAGTTTACTATAAATCTTGATTATCAGTTTAGAACTTTGATAATTAGATTTTGAGGTTTAATATTACAGAAGTACAATTATTTCTTATTTAAAGTGTTTTTGAAGAATTTTCAAAATAGGTATGGGCCAAGTTGTACTGAAATCTTTAAAAACTTTTTATAATAATATATTTAATATTTTTATATTGTAATATATTTATTAAGACCTTAAAAATGATTTTATTTATTTTAAGGAAAACATTATTTTATATATTTATAAAGTCCATAAAAGATTAAATATATTTAAATATTTGCTAATTTTATTTATAAAGAGCTGAGTTATTATTTTATAAGAAATAATTGGTTATTTTATACAAAATGATTTTCATTTGTTTTAATCCTCATATTTTATAAAGATTTACGCTTAGGATGTAATGGTGTTAATATTTATTTGCATTTATTTAACATAATAGAAATAATGTATATCCTTTAGAATGAAATAATGTATTTTTGTGAGCATTTGAACAATATAAATAATTTTGGAATTTTCTTTTATTTTGTCTAAGGTATTTGAAATAAGCTTAGGGTTTTAATTTTAATTTTTTATTTTACTTGTTTTTTTGTTTTTTTACTAGGCTAAGTTCATAGACAAAACTTGGCCCATAGGCAAATATAGTCCAATCAACCAAATAGTTGGGCCAACCTCATTAACACCTCTCTTCCTCATCTCACACACGAGACACTTTGTCCCGTACACTTTCCCGCCGCAGACCTTTCTCTCATCCTCTGCCGCTTGCGATACGCATCAACACGCTATAGTGCCCCTTGACGATGTGAAGGCGGCTTCCATTACCACCTCTTAAGCGGGGACCCATCCATCTCTCCCTTTAATCTGTCTCTTTGTTGCCTTTCTGCTTTCCTCTATCGCCTGAAAACCTAAGCATTAAGGTTGGCTTGGATTCATGCAGTAGCGACTTAGATTGGCTCGATGCCCCTGGATGCTATAGGGAAGACCAGGACTTCCTCTTCCTCGACAGAACACCCAGATGTGGCGCAACCGGTGTTCCCCTTCTCCAGATGCACGTGGAAAAGCGTATGTTGTCTTAAACTTCCGTAGTGCTTTCACGATGGTCGCCATCTAAATTTAGATTTGGTCTGTGTTCTTATATCATTACATCCTTTTCATACAAAATAGGTGAAAGGTTAGAAGCGAAGCATACATTTTTTAATATTCTGTATACTCTGAGGTTCTGGGAAGCCTTAGTAGAACTAAGCGTGAATACCTTGTAGATTAGTGGATTCGCTCCGATTTAGTCGAATCCTTTTAGTTGACAGATTTCGATAGAATCTTGTAAATTGCATAGAAATTAAACCGCTTGGCCAAAAATTGCAAATAAAATATGTGTAGATTCAGTGAGTCGTGTAGAATCTCGCTGTACCTTTGGTTCAACCTTTTGTAGTAAGGCTTAGTACAGTTTAATCAAACTAGTTAGAGCTCAAAAATCGTGTATGATATGTCCCTGGATTCAGTGGAACAAGGGGAATCTCATCGTGAATTAAAAGGATAGGCTTACAGTAAAAACTTTTGCAGAAACTGTCTAGTGGCTTTCTGCAGTGTTTTAATTACTCGGGAAGTTTTATAATTCCTTTTCGAGTAATTCCAGTTGGTACTGTTTCTAATCAGCGATGCCTATGCGGTAGAATTTTTCCAAGATTTTACAAACAGTATACTACCGGTAGGAAATTATTTAAGTTCTAGCTCTAGTTTTGAGCATTACTTTTACTTAATAGTTTTCCTAGCGCTAAAACTATTTTCCATGCATGCAATCGGTAGTATTATGGAATAGGATGTTGTGGTGCAGCTGAAGCACCAATTCACTTGTCGCTCTTGCATTCATGCATCATATTTGTTGATATGTTGTGGATTGTTTGTTTATGAATGCCGTGTGTGGATTGTTCTTCCGACCGCTACAACCAAGGCAAGTAGATGTTACTTTGTTCCTGATATCGTCCTACTATTTTCTATGCATTGTCGTGTATTTTGTAGATGCATGTGTAGGATGATACTATCTATGCTATGTCCTATTATGTGGTAGGGCCTTCCTTGTAGATGAACCACCGTTGGTAGATGTGTAGCCATGCTATGTTGAGCGAGGGCTGGGTTACATCATTGAGACTTGTTTCTAAAAAGTATTGGTTTGAGAAAACTAAAACAACAATCAATGAATCTCCAGGTGTGATGGTATTGATAATTTTGGTGGTTTCAATTGGCTTCTTTATTGTGTAGCTTGTACAACCATGTGCCAATAATGGAATGGGCGGTTGGTTGGACTTAGTAGGTTATCGTAACTCGAACCAGCGTATCCGGAGATGTAGAATTTTGGTGTCACATGGGTAAAGTGTACTAACCTCTACAGGGTGTATAATCTAATCGATTAGCCGTGTCCCCGGTTATGGACAACTGAGTTGCTTGATATTGATCCCATGACATGTTTCTCGCTCATTCTCATTTCTTAATTGTTTTAATATTGTTGGGTTAACTTAATTGGGATCTTTTCAAAGAAAATCAAAAACTGTTTATGAAAGTAGGACAAAGGTATTTGCAAATGCAAGCGGACCACAGCTCCACTTGCCAAATATGCATGTAGATGTTAGTACTATTGTCTCCATTACTAGCTCTATTTGCCATACATTCCATGTATAGGCCACGGTACTCCACTCGGCACTTGTTCACTTGTGGGCAATTTGAAGAATGGAGGATTTACTTTGTTTATGTTGCTACCTGAATAATTTGAGCTAGCTTTGGGCTAAGCTTTTATTGTAATAATGGTACTGTTATTCATCTTACTCTATTGTGGGCCAATGAACCGATCTAGGGATTGGCATGTCACATAGGACCTAGAATTCGATTAGGAAGCCATAGATTTACTAAAGCCTATATTAACTCTGTCTTTCATCTTATGCCTTTCACCCTCATAAATTCTTACCATATGCTATTCTCACACTTTCCTCTTTTACTTAATAGATGGAGTCACCAAGGCCCTCAAGGGAAGAAGGTTGTACACCTATGGATATGGAGAGGATGCATGGGAGATCACCACCTTCATATTCAGAGATGCCGCCTTGCCAAACCCCGTGCACTTCAACAGCCATATTCACCCTACGTGACTATGGGAGGTGTGATGAAGATGGGAGGACATGGAAAGGAGAATGGAGCTCTAGCGAGAAGGTGAGGATGATAAAGGAGATTGCAGATTTTGCTAGCAATGGTATGGTGGTCACCATAGCTCCCCGTCCGGAAAGGGATCAAACTATTGAAGCTATGACCCAGATTGCCGCTCTCCAAGCTGAATCCACCCTCTGATGATGACAATGGAGATGATGGCAACAATGGGGATGATGATGGATGGAGCGATGATGATGATGAGGACGAGGATGATGATGATGGAGCGATGATGGTGGAGGAAGAGGAGGATCCAGAAGAGGTGGAGTTTGAGATCTCAAGTGATGATTCAGGAGGCAACCTCTTCAAGAAGTAGATAGAAGTCCACCAATTAGTCCTCGTTAGGTAAATTCGTTAGGATTAGTCTCGATCGTTGTGAAGCTTAGTTCGTGTTAGTTTAAGAGTTATTAGTTGCTTATTTGTGTACTCCAATATCTCAGGAATTATTTATGCGAATTTTATGAAAGAGTTATGGCAATTTGGTTACTATCTGTGTTATTTTCGCTGCAGTTTTTCTGCTGATACAGCAGTACTGTACGATTTTTCATATATTTCTGGTAACTCGGAAAAATCTGAAAAAAATTGGGCTGATGCGAAACTATCTGTACTGTATGTGCAAAAATCAGCTAAATTTTCTGACGAGTTTAAGTCAGGCGGAAAAATTCGTGAACGCTGCTGGACTGTTCTGGCAGATTGCTGTTATGTTGGTTAGTTGATCAACTGTTTAGTTAACCATTGCCAACTCTTGTAAAACTATTTCAGTAGGTATATACTACTAGGATAACCCCTGGGATGTTGCTGGATCACTTGTTTGTTGATGTGTTACTTGCTTGTGATTGACTGCTATTGTTTGTTGTTGATTGATCATATGCATGGGTAGACATAACTTGATGCACATTTGGTAGTGTTGGAATCACAGGATTAGACGTTATTCGGTATGGATTGGATGTCTATGCATGGGGATTGAATTAAGATGGATGTGGATGAGCTGGTAACCATCAAATTTTCACCACTAGGTATGGTTTATGAGTACTGATTATGTCTTTTGACCATGATGAACAAGGTATTTATGGAGTACTTGGACAAGTTAGTGGTGGTGTTTATTGATGACATCTGATATATTCCAAGGATGATATTGAAAACTTTTCCAAGATTGCCGCTCAAGGTATGGAGGCATGGAACTTATCAAGGATATGCCAATGGGTTGACAATTAGCTACAATGGAAGAGGCTCGGATAGGAGACAAGGAAATAGAGGAGATAAAGGAAAAGATGAAGTATATGGATTTGAAGAGCAGATTTTGGTGGAACAACATGAAGTGGGCCTATCAGTGCAAAGTTGGCCAAGATGAGTATTGTATAGAGGCACCCAATTTACCCAGATTTTGTGGCTCTAGTTGGGATGAGAATTTTGCTATGGGATGCCACAATCAAGCCGAGATGGTGGATATACCAAGACGATCAAGTTTTTTAAGGGTTAGTCTTGTCACATCCCAAATTTTAGATTTGGTCTTGCATATCATTCATATCATTGAAACCCTATGTTAATGTAATTGCGTAGAAATTAAACCGCTTGGCCAAAAATTGCAAATAAAATATGTGTAGATTCAGTGAGTCGTGTAGAATCTCGCTGTACCTTTGGTTCAGGCTTTTGCGGCAAGGCTTAGTACAGTTTAATCAAACTAGTTAGTGGCCTTTTTTCGAGTAATAAATTGTGAAAAAGATCCGTGAGTCTCAAAATCGTGTATGATATGTCCCTGTATTCAGTGGAACAAGGGGAATCTCATCGTGAATTAAAAGGATAGGCTTACAGTAAAAACTTCTGCAGAAACTGTCTAGTGGCTTTCTGCAGTGTTTTAATTACTCAGAAAGTTTTATAATTCCTTTTCGAGTAATTCCAGTTGGTACTGTTTCTAATCAGCGATTCCTATGCGGTAGAATTTTTCCAAGATTTTACAAACAGTATACTACCGGTAGTGAATTATTTAAGTTCTAGCTCTAGTTTTGAGCATTACTTTTACTTAATAGTTTTCCTAGCGCTAAAACTATTTTCCATGCATGCAATAGGTAGTATTATGGAATAGGATGTTGTGGTGCAGCTGTAGCACCAATTCACTTGTCGCTCTTGCATTCATGCATCATATTTGTTGCATATGTTGTGGATTGTTTGTTTATGAATGCAATTGTATCGTGTAGATTGTGACGAGTGCAACGCTTGTTCGTGTGTGGATTGTTCTTCCGACCGCTACAACCAAGGCAAGTAGATATTACTTTGTTCCTGATATCGTCCTACTATTTTCTATGCATTGTCGTGTATTTTGTAGATGCATGTGTAGGATGATACTATCGCTATGCTATGTCCTATTATGTGGTAGGGCCTTCCTTGTAGATGAACCACCGTTAGTAGATGTGCTTAGCCATGCTATGTTGAACGAGGGCTGGGTTACATCATTGAGACTTGTTTCTAAAAAGTATTGGTTTGAGAAAACTAAAACAACTTAATCAATGAATCTCCTGGGTGTGATGGTATTGATAATTTTTGGTGGTTTCATTGCGAAAAGGCACCCAGGTATCAAGAGAGAATGATTGGCTTCTTTATTGTGTAGCTTACGTGTACAACCATGTACCAATAATGGAATGGGCGGTTGGTTGGACTTAGTAGGTTGTGGTAACTCGAACCCGCGTATCCAGAGATGTAGAATTTTGGTAGGTTGGACCGGTGCGCGTCGGGATTGAGGAGCTACTTCCCGAGCAGTCTCAACTTGGACTTCTCCCTATCATCACCCAAAATGAGAGTGATGGTATGAGCTGGGCTGGCCAAGTCACATGGGTAAAGTGTACTAACCTCTGCAGGGTGTATAATCTAATCGATTAGCCGTGTCCCCGGTTATGGACAACTGAGTTGCTTGATATTGATCCCATGACATGTTTCTCGCTCATTCTAATTTTTTAATTGTTTTAATGTTGTTGGGTTAACTTAATTGGGATCTTTTCAAAGAAAATCAAAAACTGTTTATAAAAGTAGGACAAAGGTATTTGCAAATGCAAGCCAGACACAGCTCCACTTGCCAGATATATGCATATAGTTGTTAGTACTATTGTCTCCATTACTAGCTCTACTTGCCATACATTCCATGTATTGACCCTTCGGGGCTGCTACGTTTTATGTTGCAGGTTATTCCGATTCCGAGTAATCGATATAGGCCACGGTACTCCACTCGGCACTTGTTCACTTGTGGGCAATTTGAAGAATGGAGGATTTACTTTGTTTATATTGCTACCTGAATAATTTGAGCTAGCTTTGGGCTAAGCTTTTATTGTAATAATGGTACTCTGGATCTTCGTTATCTATGATACACGGTTTTTGCTATGTTATTCATCTTACTCTATTGTGGGCCAATGAACCGATCCAGGGATTGGCATGTCACATAGAGGCCACGGTCTTTTCAGAACCGGGGTGCTACATTCAGTGATGGTGTTGGGCAAGAGTTGCTCCATGGCTTCGTCAAGCCAATGCTCCAGGTGCTCAGCACCCACGGTGAGCTCCAATTCTTTGCGACCAACCCTTGTGTTGATGGATAGGATCCATGATTCGGTTATCATTGTTTTCTACTGATATGTTGCTAGTTATGGTTCCTTACTTTGGATGAGTAAAGCTTTCGTGGCCCCTATATTAAATCTGTGAAATGAAGTTTGGGATGTTCTGAACTAGGTGGTTACTGAATCTTTGATTCGATAAAATGATTATTAAGTAGAGATACCGATTCTTGGGAATATGATGTAAATCTGTTTGAGATGATTTTCTCTATTGTTGCTTATTGGATAAGATTGGCAACATGATAGTAGAGATTTATTTAATTCCTAACTATTCTGTTAGGAAGATGATGCAAGGATTTATCTTGTTTGATTATAGATGGTATATAAACATGGTATCTGCTGATGTGGCTAGAGTAATCTTTTAGTGATCTTTGGTGCTTGGAGTTTGCTGCTGTAGTGCCTCAGTTGAGTGTGCACAACAGCAGGGCAATCTATGCATGAGCTGTTGTGGTTGATCATTGGTTCATGTACTTATTGGATCTGATTCATCTATTGTGAGTGTTGAGTATAAAGTGGAATTGTTATCTCTAAGTCAGATCTAATGCCAAATAACACTGTGATAAACACATATATTGAGCTTGTCATCTTATCTAAACCAATGATGCAAAGCTGAGGTTTAGAAACATGTGCTAGTTTAAGATGACCTTATAATGATTCCTGGGATACCTGATTAAGAAGACGATTGATATGTCAATCCTATTTGATTGTATATGCTCTGAAAAGCTATCTCTTTGAGGATGTGGTGATTTATTAATTTTAGCGGCTTCCTATGCTGTGAGATTAATAACGTGGAACCTAATTGAAGGGTGCACAGTAACATATCCATAGTGAGTAGGATTACTGCTATGTTGATGAATCTACACGGTCAAAGATCACTAGCTCTTGATGATCATTGTGTGCAATATGTTCTAGCCTATGATGCAAAGGCTGAGGCCATGATTTGGGTAGGAACAGATATTATGATGTGGTAAGAAACCTCTAGGATGAATCTACATAGAATTTTCTATGCAGTTTTGAGAGGAAAACTATCCTCCTAATCCCCCTAGACAAGCTATAGTTGCAGGGAGTTGAATAGAGATTGATCTGTAGTACCCCTTACTCCCATTAATTCTATTGGTGCAGAAAAAACAAAAGTATATGATTGCATGAGCTGGGTATGCTCCTACTGGATCTACCTGCTGCTCTTCTTTGGCTTGCTTGACTGGAACTTGAGCTTCTTGATCTGCTAATGTGTAACTACTCCATCTAGTACTATTGTCTTGCCCTTGTGATGGATCTTAATTGGTTCATGTCCAATCTGTTGGATATTATTCTTATCCTAGTACAACTGTCCTCCCCTTCCTCCTCATTCCACTGTCCATCTCCTACTGTTGTGGCCTGGTCTTGATTTCTCCTTGTCCTAGCTCTAGGATGGCTCCTGGGAGCAACCAGAGCTAAGGTGTGATGGTTTGGTGGAAGGATTTATTGTTCTAGTTGATGAAGCTGGACAGATCAGTGATGATCTGATGCTAGGTTATGGTTGTTTATGTGTAAAGCTTGGGAGTTCTAGTGCTAAGAAATGAACTGGGTGTAAGAAGTAGCAAGCAACAGTGAGTTGCCACGGCTGGTTCCTTTTTATCTTCCCCTGATGTGCTCCTGTGTTTGACAAAGACACCAAGATGCAAAGGATTAAGCTTCTAGCTTGTTTGCTGTGTCTTGTGGATAAGATCAAGTGAAGATAGATCTTTTGTTGGTATTACTGTTTTGACTTTTATATTTTACTAATTCGGTGAAACTTGCCCCTGCCTATGATGCATAAGCCTGAGGCAAAAATCTAGATAAGAACAGATTTCACATTGGCCCCTCTTATTTAATACTACTCAATGATGAGGCAAAGCAATGCATTACATTGCTAAACCTGAGAGTACCATAACCCCATAACCCCCTGTTTTGCATTTCTTTTGTTTGTTGTTTGTGCTTGGAGGGAACATGATCAGGAATATAAAGAGAGGATTTAGAAGATGAAGAAAATGAAGATGAATTTAGTTTTAAGTTTTTCTTTATTCTTTTGTAATCCACTTTTCTTTTGTGAAATATAAAGCATTGTAATAAAGGAATTATTTTTATTTATTCATTCTTCTTTTGTAAAGAATATTGTATTGTTTATTTTATTTAATAAAATATACTAGTTTCCTTTTTCTTTTATAATGCATTTCCAAAAACAATGTAATATTTATATCTGCTTGTAATAAGAATCTTTTTAGTTATTTATTTATGTAATTCATTTTTTATATTTATTTGTTTTATAGTAGTGTACTTTTATTCTTTTATTCATTATTGTAATTCTTCATTTGTTTGGAACTTAATAAAAATAGTGTAATGTTTGTATTATTGTAATAAAATGATTCCTCTCTATTTCATTATCTTATTATCCCTTTGGTTCATAATTGTAAAGATAATATAATAATGTGTAATGTAAATAAGATTATTCTTTATCAATTCTTGTTTACTATTTCATTATTGTAATATCATAATACATTACTCATTTACTCATTTCATTTTATTTATTTCAACTATCTTTTCTATTTGAATAAAGGATTATACCTTGTTTATAAATAAGGTTTCACCTCTTATTTTCTATTACAATTTAGTTTCCAGTTATTATTCCATTTCAAATTCTTTTAGAATTCATATTCATCAACTGAATATTCAAATTCGAATTGGCTTCCCCTAAAACACAAAAGCACAATAGAGGTCATGTCGAAATCCATCACACCTGTCCTAATGTTTCCATCAGAACAAGAGAGATCTCGATCCCTCTATAGTTCCTTTAGTTTTGCGCGAAAATTCTCTGGATTTTCTTATGCATGAATGCAATGCACAACCCTGTGTCCTCTTTATTTCTAGGTGCTAATCCTGGGATGTTATAGGAACAGTGCACACAGAATGACAACTATGCTCTCTTAATGGTGCCTAAAGGTAGAAGGCAGAGACTCAAGTAATGGTGGAAGAAAAGCCTTTTTGTAAAGGAAGCAGGGATTTCAAGTTTTAAAAAGAGCTTCCAAAAATTATGGTATTTGTTAGCTTTCAGCCCTCATTGTCCTTATCATAAGCATCTTGAAGTGATTAAGGTTAAAGTGAACAAAGATGGAGTATATGCTTGACGAAGAATAAGTTGGCAATCTCAAGTCCCTTAGGGTCACACCTCATGCTAATCAACTTCAGTCACATGTAAGTTCTTGTCATTGTAAGTATTTGCATATCATAGAGAACCGCCAACGGGGTACCCCTTGCACATGGTACAAGAGCTTTCCCATAACCAAAATGACAAGGCAAGCAGACAATGAGCATCTCAGCGATATTTTTATTTACTATATACATAGCTTTTTATTGAGTATGCTTCATAGATAGCTCACTATGGTGATGCTGCAAGTTTCCACCATGATTAGGCATGGCTTAGGCTAGCGGCCCAAGAATTTCTCTAAAACAGAATACAAACTCCATGAACTTACAAGTTCCCTATTTATTTCACACCGGCGACATCCATAGACAAAGTAGCATGATATCAACTGAGTACAAAGTACAAGTAAAATGTTGAAAACGTTCCCCGTGACAGCACAGTTCTGCTAATTTCAACGTATAAGTGCAAGCATATACAACATAGATGACACAGTGGTTCAAGTTTATTAGGGGCAAAAAATATAAAGTGTGCCATAAAATTTGTGAGGGCATTAATCACTAAGTTTTCACATAACAAAATAGTTTTTAATTGAAAGATAGCTGAAAACAAGAATATACTTGGAATGGTGTAACACGCCATGCATAGGAATTTATAGTGGACACTTGGAATAACTTGGTTTCTTGGGAGTTGGAAGCATGCATATGTCCTGGATCCAATATAAGACTTCGAACAACATTTGGTCTCCAGCTCATATTTCATATCTACTTAAACAACATCGATTGCTTAATTGTGTCACCCTATGATTCACGAACTATGCAGACATGATCGAGACACCTCTCCGATCAATAACCAATAGAGGTATATGGAGATCCATAATGGCTCCTACATATTCAACGATAACTTCGTGATCGAATGAACCATTCACATACGATACCGATTCCCTTTGTCGCGCGATACTTTACTTATCCGAGGTTCGATCGTTGGTATCTCCATACCTAGTTCAGCCGTACTCTTTACTCGTTCCGTGATATGACATTCCTTGTGACCTAGTCACATGCTTGCAAGCCAATTGGACGACATTCCACCGAGAGGGCCCAGAGTATATCTATCTATCATATTGATGGACAAATCCCACTCTTGATCCATGCACTTCAACAGATACTTTCAAAATACCTAATTCCACCTTTATAACCACCCAGTTACGGAAGTGGTGTTTGATGTCATCAAAGTACTCATCTGGTGACGGTGATTAACATGATCTCATGGTCGAAGGATTATGTTAATATGTATCTGAAAGCTTGTAGCAAAACGAACTTAATGACTTGATCTTATGCTATGCTTACTATGTGTGTGTCCATCACATCATTCTTCTAATGATATGATCTTGTTATTAATAATATACAATGTCTATGATCAAAAAACCATGATCATCTATTAATCAACAAGCTAGTTTCAACAAGAGGCTTACTAGGGACTCTTTTATATTTACAAAACACACAAGTATTAATGTTTACGGTTAATACAATTATAGCATAGGATGTAAACATTTTCATAAACAAAAAGATATAATAATAACCACTTTATTATTTTCTCTTGGACATACCTCCAACACATGTAGTAGAAAACGTTCGGGCCAAAAAAAGAACAGACAAACTAAACCTCGACGGAGAGTTCACCGGAGACCTCGCCGGCGACCGTGTAGCAAAAAAATATCCTAATGTAGCAAAATCGACTTTGCCAGAGACATCGCCGGAGACTCTCACCGGAAAAAAATTGCCGAAGACCTCGTAGCAAAAACTTTATACTATGTAGCAAAACTAAATAAAGGTGGTAGCAAAAAATGTGATAATGTAGCAAAAAGATGACCTCACCGGAGACTTCTGTCAGGAGACATTGCCGGACACCTGGTAGCAAAAAATGGACTATTGTAGCAAAAAGATTACCTTAATATAGCAAAACTATTTTGCCGGAGACATTGTAGTAGAACTACAAAACTGTTATAGCAAAAATATAGAATAGTGGTAGCAAACGACTCCTGGGGCTTGTAACATTGCCAGGCATCGTCGGTACCAACACCGTCGAATTTTGGTAGTAACATCCTCGGTACCAACACCGTCGGAGTTCGGTAGCAACACCGCCTACCTTCGATAGCATCTTCGCCTGTCTTCTCAGCGAGAACGCCACCCGTCGGTAGCATCTTCGCCTCACGGTCTGCCCATCCCCGACTGCTCCCTCCGCCTCTCACCTTCGAGGACCTCCGCCGCTGCCTCCAGGAGCACATCTTCGCGCTCAATGAGTACCTCCATGCCACCACCCACCCGCATCGACCTCCTCAATGTCTGCCCCACTCCCCCTCCCCTCCCCCTTCCCTCTCCCCCGTCCATTACGCCTTGGTGGTTACTCCATCTCACTCACCAGATTGGACCTAACGGATCCGCCGTTGCGTGGAGGAGAAGGAGGCCATGGCCGCCGGAGATGCGGGCCAACAAGCGGTGCAGGGGAGCAACAGAGAAGGCGAAGGTCGACGGCGGCTCGGGGCGGAGGTCGTCCGGGCGGAGCTTTTTCTTTTCTGGACGAAACTGGACGGAGCTGGCGTGCATGGAGTACGGCGAGAGGAGACGGCGTGGGTAAGGCCCCACCACAACCTGACGCACGCCCTTGACCCAATGCCCCAGAGGATAAAATCATGGAGGATTCCGAAGAAAAAGTATCATTTTCCAATAGACAAGTAGCGGAAGCCCATTTCTTTATACGCCGCAGGTGGACAGTCGCGAGCATGTCCACCCACAGGCTCACGTGGTGTGTTTTATGGGGATTTTGATTGTCTTTTTACCGGCGTCTTTTGAGTGTTTTTCCTTTTTTTTTTGAGTCAATTTTGGGTGTTTTTCCTGAGAGAGGATGTTGCCGTTGAAGTTTGCGTGGCCCAATTCCCCACCCCACCGAAGCGCTGGGCCTAAATGCGAGCAGAAAACGGCCCTGGATGGCAGCGAGCGGCGCCCGTCTTCCTCCCAGTGAATTTCGAATGCCCCTTCTCCGACGAAAACCCTAGTTCAGTTCGGTAGGGTAAGGGGAGCTAGGAGGAGGGAAGGACATGGCGGCCGCGGCGGCGACACCCGGTGGGCACGGCAGCAGGGCTGTCGGCGGGCGTATCCATCGGCTGGAGGTGGAGAATTTCAAGTCGTACAAGGGGACGCAGACAATCGGGCCTTTCTACGATTTCACGGCCATCATCGGCCCCAACGGCGCCGGCAAGTCCAACCTCATGGACGCCATCAGTTTTGTGCTCGGCGTCCGGTCCGCACACCTCCGTGGCGCCCAGCTCAAGGACCTCATCTACGCCCTCGACGACCGCGACAAGGAGGAAAGGGGCCGCAGGGCCTCCGTCCGCCTCGTCTACAACCTCCCCGGCACCGGCGCCGAGCTCCAGTTCACCCGCGCCATCACCGGCGCCGGCGGCAGCGAGTACCGCATCGACGGCCGAGTCGTCACGTGGGACGACTACAACGCCAAGCTCAGATCCCTCGGCATCCTCGTCAAGGCCCGCAACTTCCTCGTTTTCCAGGTCCTCACTAATTCTTTCCTACTCGATTAGCAACAGTTCTGGTGTTCTGACACGAGCATTCACACTGCAGGGTGACGTGGAATCCATTGCCTCAAAAAATCCCAAGGAGCTCACCGCACTTCTGGAGCAGATTGCGGCCTCCGACGAACTCAAGAGGGAGTACGAGGACTTGGAGAAGCAAAAAACCACTGCTGAAGAGAAATCTGCACTTGTCTATCAAGAGAAAAGGACCATCGTCATGGAGAGGAAGCAGAAGAAAGCGCAGAAGGAAGAGGCAGAGAAGCATCTACGCTTACAGCAGGATCTGGTATATTTTCCGCACATATTTCTTTTGTTACAAAAAACCTGAAGTTTGGGTTGCATACTCTTATCTAATATATTTGCATTATACACACCCTATTGTCCTTTATTGTTTTCAGAAACTGTTAAAAACAGAGCATCTCTTATGGCAACTCTACACCATTGAAAAAGACATGGAGAAAATAGAAGCTGAACTTGAGGAGGAAAGAGGTTCTCTTCAGCAAGCGCGGGAAGAGAATCAATCCTCTGAAAATGAACTTACTGCAAAAAAGAAGGAGCAAAGTGCATTTCTCAAGAAAATTACCTTGTGCGAGAAGAATATGGCCAAGAAAAAGCTTGATATTGACAAGAAGGTAAGTACCTATTCTTTTTTACTCTTGTGGGAGAAGAATATGGCCAAGAAAGAGGTTCTATGCTATTCACGAGTTTATGCACATGCACGTACACTAGCGCTCCCCCCTATTTTTCCTCATACCCAATATCCCTATAATGTTTCTGCATTGGTGGATAATTGTTGTTTTTACATAGTACCGATAATTCTCTCTTTTAGCTGGTCATTTCTTCGTTCTATTTGGTTTTAATTATTTTATTCAATCCATAGGTTGCAATTCAGGATTCAGAACCCTTAATAGCTGAAACATGTTCTTTTGCGGGTAGCTGAAACATGGCTTGTCTTCTAGACATCTAGAGTGAAGCGCCAATGTTGTTGAACTTATGAATTGGACATGTTAATTACATCCTAATTACTATATTTCTTCTTCAGCAACCTGAGCTTCTTAAATTGAAAGAGCAAATATCCCGGCTCAAATCAAAAATCAAAAGCTGCAACAAAGAGATCGAAAAAAAGAAGGATGATAACAAGAAACATTTGGAAGAGATGAAAAGGCTGCAGAGTGCTTTGGCTGATGTTACAAGTGCTATTGAGGAGTTGAATGAGCAAGGCCAAGATAAAGGAGTGAAACTGCAATTAGCTGATCACCAAGTTCAGGAATATCATAGAATGTGAGTCTGAATTTCTGATCTCCACATGCACTGTTTAAGGAGAGGGGCATCATTCGCTCTCTTGTTTATGTTTCTAGGAATAAGATATATTTAAGAGTTGAATCAGCGGCGTCACAATTTTAAAGAAGTCTCAAAATCGTAAAATGATATGTATCTGGGAAGAAACTTCGGATGCTAAAACAGCGTGTATTTGTGAACAAAGAGAGTATTTAACAACTGCTCTGCAGGTAGATGCAGATGCAATGGACACATACTATATGATTTTGTTTTATAATGTTAGAATGAACCTTTTTTAACCTCAGAAAAATCTGTTAGCCTTTTTAAGTGGGTTTTTTAGTTAAATTATTATGGATAACTGTGACAAAAATGCATAAATTTAATTTTTTAATCAATGTCTTCCCGTTCTTTTGATAATTGTGATTGCATCCATATGAAGGCTCCACCGGACCTTAACTTCTGTTACAGTAAGGAAGATGCAGGAATGAGGACAGCAAAGCTGAGAGATGAGAAGGAAGTATTAGACAAAGAGCTAAATGCTGATATTGAAGCCAAAAAGAATTTAGAGGAGAATATGCAGCAGCTGCGTAGCCGTGTTGATGAGATATCATCACAGGAGAGTGAATTGCAGACAAAGCTCAATAAGATTCTTCAATCAATCCCCAAGCATGAAGAAGAGCTCACACATTTACGTGAGGATCATAACAAAATTTCGAAGGAGCGCCAGTCTTCAGGGTTAGTCTACACCAAAGTCCTTTTATCTTGATATGGTGCTTGATGGACTTATTCAGCATACCAAATTTTGCTCCACGGTAATGTTATTTTATCAAACATTATGCAGATCTAAGTATCAAACACTGAAGCAGAGGCTTGATGAGATAGATACGCAATTACGAGAACTCAAAGCTGATAAGAATGAAAGTGAGCGTGATGCTAAATTTTCAGAAACTGCTAAGAGTCTTAAGCGGCTATTTCCTGGAGTCCATGGTCGCATGACTGAACTTTGTCGCCCCTCCCAAAAGAAATACAACCTTGCTGTCACTGTTGCCATGGGAAAATTCATGGATGCAGTAGTTGTGGAAGATGAAAGTACAGGAAAGGAATGCATTAAGGTGCTATTTTCATGTTTTTTAGTTAGCTTATTCTTCTATACTTTGTTTATATATATGATATCTGTATTAGTGAATCAATATCTTTATAAGAATAATTCAAAGTACATTTTTGTAGAAACAGAGAGCACCTTTTAAATGAAATCAAACGACCAGCATGCCACTTGCTTTCTGCATGGTTACGAAATAGATATGTTTATACTGAACAAATTTAGTATATGTTTGTACTGAACAAATTTAGTGCAAACCTATATATTGGTGGAAGCTTTCACGCGAAGCATTTAAAAGAAACTTGGAAGGTTTGTAACTTTTTAAATGGACATGAGGGTCACATGGACGTACAGTTGCTGTTTGGATTGCACCTGACACATTTGAACTGACAGTTCGCACCACTTTCTAAGGAGTGGGAGCATGATGTGTAGCACCCTAAGGATGAAAGCACATGATATACTCTCATTCAAGACATATGACTACTGTAGTTCCGTATCCACCGTTGTGACGTGTGGCATGTGCCGCACTTTCTTAGTTACCTTGCCCACTAGTATTTTCATACAGTTGCGGCAACCAATTCATTCGCAAAAATAAAATAAAATGGCTAGCTACATTTTAGGACAGTGTTTCTGGCAAAACAAGGATACCAACAAAATAGCAATAGCCCAGCAACCAAATTTTTCATTGTTAAATTATATAATTTTGTGATTTAAGTTGGTTCTTTAGTTTTCGTATCATCTCCCAGATTGCGCAGTCACTTATATACATGTGCTACAGTATTTGAAGGAACAACGTCTTCCTCCTCAAACATTTATTCCCTTACAATCAGTCCGTGTGAAGCCAATAATCGAGAGGTTGCGTACCCTTGGGGGATCTGCACAGTTGATCTTTGATGTGATACAATATCCTTTTTTTCTATATCTTACTGATGTTTGCTGCTTGTTCTCTTTTTTTCTTTCATTTATTCTTTCAAGTGATCAAATCAAATGTTCATCTACTTGTTGATTTTATCGACTTAATGAATAATATTGCTTTTGCAGTTTTACTTGTTGTACCAATTTGTGATGTATTTTTCCATGGAGTGAGAAGAGCTGTCGACATTTTGATCATCTCGCTTGATAGGTTCCATCAAGTCTGTTATCTGTCTTTGCTACATGTAGATATGCACTGTTTACAAAGACATGTTCTGTTTTCCCTCAGAAAACTGTAAAGGCCCTTTCATTTAGTTACTTTTGGACCCACAGTATTATTTTTTAATTTTTTTGTGCACACTTGCCTGCTCACTTGTGGTTTTCCTAGATAGAGTTAGTTCGTACAAACAGTCTTCTGTTTTGATTGTCAGTTGTCCATGAGATACACTTCAATGAATTTGCATTGTCAAATGTGGAAAAATTATTTGTGCCAATTCCTTTTGTTTTTGCTTACCATTTGTGTCTTAACATTATACATTCGATCGAGCTTTGGAGAAAGCAGTTCTGTATGCTGTTGGGAATACACTTGTCTGTGATAAACTTGATGAAGCTAAAACTCTAAGTTGGAGCGGTGAAAGGTACAAGGGTAAGTGCACGTACTTATACTTCTGCATGTTCTGAAATGTCACCTTGTTTGGTTTTTTTATGCTTACTTTGCTCTCACATCTATGTATTTAGTTGTTACCGTCGATGGGATTCTTCTGACCAAATCCGGCACGATGACTGGTGGAGTAAGTGGTGGAATGGAAGCTAGATCAAATAAATGGGAGGACAGCAGAATAGAATGTCCGTATGATCCTTTTTACAATATTACCAGTAGACGTGCAAATCATTTTGCAATTTTCCTTACTGGATAGTCATGAAATTTGTGCTGCAGCTTTGAAGAAGAAGAAAAATCAGCTGGAGTCTGAAATGGCAGAACTTGGTTCCCCCAGAGAGTTACAGAGAAAGGAGCTTGCTGTATCTGAGAAAATAACTGGACTCGAGAAAAAGTTACATTACTCGAATGTCGAACAGGTTGATACATGGTTTTGGCTTTGAGACTAATACCCTAACCCAACCTTAAACCCTCCTAGAAAACTGCTATTTCCTTGTTGTTTCTAACATATTTCTTGTGTGCAGAAAAACCTCAAGGAGAAGCTAAACAAATTGGCATCTGAGAAGCGTAATATTGAGAAAGAAATCGATCGTCTGGAGCCAGGAAAGGACGAGGTATGTTGATGTGTTCATCTGTCAGGTCATGTGTTAGTTATGTATCAATTGACTAATATAATTTTCTTAGTTGGAGAGCCGTCTTGCTAAAAACGAACGGGAATTAAGAAAGCGGGAGAAAAAAATAAATGAGATCGTGGACAAGATTTACAAAGATTTTAGCACGTCAGTGGGTGTGAAGAACATCCGTGAGTATGAAGAAAAGCAACTGAAAGACGCTCAAGCACTACAGGAGAGGAAGCTAAGTCTGAGTAATCAATTGTCAAAATTGAAATACCAGTAAGTAATCGTTCATTTATTGGCATCTCATGAACCAACTGGCTAAGTCTACATTTTACTTTCGCGTGCATACCTAATAGTGTGTTTGGAGCATAAAGAACATTTTGTTCTGCAGGCTGCAATATGAACAAAAGAGAGATATGCATGCACCGATTGCAAAGTTACAGGATACAATTGATTCCCTAGAGAAGGAGCTGAAGGGCTTACAGGAGAGAGAATCTGGTGCTAAGGCTGCCACTGAACATATTTCAAATCAGATGGAAGAGCTGAAAGCTGAGGCTGAAGGTACATGTTCGAAGCATGTTGACTCTTTTCCTGTTGTCCTTTGTAACTTAGGGTAGCCAAGTAGGCAACTCTTGTTTAGGGATCCACGACCCATTTCATTTAAATTATTCATTGCTACTTAATGCAAGCAATGAGGCAAGATAACTTGTTAGGTGGGCTGAACCCAGCCAATTTGTATCACTACCCTTGTTCAATATTATCAGGCCTAATTGTTCCTTAGCTTGATTTACCAACTCTACCAGAAGTTAAGGCATTATGCATTCTTTCTAGTATCCATACTGGAATATCTATTGGTTGTTTTCCTTTCCCTAGGGGGATACTAGTTCATCAGTGCTTTGTGTGCAAAGATTCACTTATAAGGCTCTGTTGGTTGTTACTGATTGGTTTTTTAAAATTTAAACTGAGCTCCTCCCATGAAAATCCAGCATACATGTTGTAGCATTTTTATGAATATAGTAGTCTTATGAATTTATACTGAGCTCTTGTGAATTTTGAACTGAGCTCGTCTGAACATAGCAGTCTTATGAGTGCTAAACTGAGCTCCCCATAACAAACATCAGCTTGTCCAAAGTTTTCAATACATCTTGTTCATTTTCTGTTCACCTTTGTACTCATTCGTGAAACTCTTCCTTAATACAGAATGGAAGTTGAAGTCAGATGAATGTGAGATAGCTATTGATGAACTAAAAAAGCAGAATGATATTGCTGCTGCTGCATTGGCAAAGCTGGATCGTCAACTGAAGTTAAAGGTAGTTTTCTCTACAGTACAACCGCTCAGCAATTACCATCGGACAATACTAGCTCATATGCCTGTGCGTTGCACCGGGTAGATTTTTGTTGAATATACATTTTTAGGCATGCACTAAAATTTGCAGAAGATTGAATAAGGTGCAGCATTGCGTAAATAGGTTAATCACTTGACAGCCCATCACTCACTATTGCTAACATGTAAATTTGATGCAGGAACCTAACATAATAAAACAACCTACATTAAGTTGCAGATGTGAAATGTTAGACAGTTTTTCTAACTAAGTAGCTCTAGATTTTCTGGACTATCAAATCATGCCCACATTGGGTTTAATGTGCAATTAAATTACCTGCCTACCCTCCTATCAATTGACTTCTCCATCCCGGTCTGTGAAGCAGCGCTCGATGCCCGCTGCATCCCGCCCGACTCGGTGCAGCGCCCAACTCTCCCAGTCGTTGACGGGGAGCAGCCAAAGAAAGCAGTGCCTAACTGACCCGCATGATTAGCTGTCAATTAGTTTAGAAAAAAAATGAAAAAATATTAGAGGTTTTATCAAAACAGCTGAAACACCTCCTCACTAATTCATTTCGCCCAGAAGTATTTGGTACGGATGTACCTTGTTATTTCTACTTTGTACATGACGTACCAGGTTGTGGTTTCACAACAACAAATCAAAATCTCAAAAATCGCACTCATAGCAGAGATAATAAAAATGGCAGTTATACAGTAATGGCAATGACCTTATTCAGCTGGCATATACGAATGTGCACAAACGCCAGCCAGAATTCTTAGTCACTTGAACAGTAGAATTGATCAATTATGTGATATTTTAGAATGACTTAACATGGCTCATGTTGAGATGTACATTCACTCGGGTAGTTGATTCTGCATCAGATTGCACTTCATGGAACTGCAAGGTATGGCAGTACTCACCTTGCCCTCTGACTCTAATACTGATGCATTGTCACACACGAATACAGAAGTTTTTACATAGAAAGACTTACCCTCATAGCAGATCAGAGGCTTCCCGTATCCATCCCCATCATTGCAGAGATTGCATTTAGTAAGTGTCAAAACATAGAACCCATGCAATAATCTCACAATAATTTTTCGAATCTCTGTACTGCAATATTTAACAAATCTTTTTGTAAGATACATAGTGTTCACGGTCGTATGTATCTTTGCACTCTATGTAATGCCGCATCTGCAGCACATCATAGCCCGAGCAGAGCTGCCGCCCCAGGATGGCACACACAGCTGCAAACTCAACTTCGGTGACACGACCCGAAGTTACTCCTACTGAATTTAGACAGCATAGACAATATTTATTTTGGGGTGATTGTTTCATGACATCCCTCACTGGTCAGAATATGGAAGGAGAAATTAATTTACAGTGGATGATAGGAACAAGCAAACAGGCAGACCCGGCCTCTAAACCCAGGTAGCGCTCTATTGTTGCTGGAGCGGATCGTGCTACACGATGCCGCAGCAAAGGAGGAAATAAATTAAGAACCTAAAAATATATGTAGTTAAATAACCATGAATCGAGCGGAGCACTCCAAAATTTTGTGATTTTGCATCTAAAAACCATGACAAAAACACTTCCATGAACCGCCACTCTGTCGGATCCAATATCGGCTGCAGCCTGCAGCACAGGGCTCCCTGCTGGGCCGCCACTCTTCGGTGGCCATCAAAGAAATAGAGATCTGGGATTTTCCCTCTACAGTCAGTTCCTCGCACCAGAGATCCTCGCGCCTTCCCTTCGAGCAAGTCAAGGTGGCGCTGGAGCATGGGGAGAGCACATGAGGCGCACTGCTGCGATCTGGTCTGCCCTCCTCACCCGCCAAGACCCAGGCTCTCCTCTGCCCTCCCGCAGGCCGCCATGGGCTCCATGCAGGGGGCTGGTTTGCGGCGGCAAATAAAGGGGAGCTGCCGGCTGAGGGCAGGGGAGGGGGTACGCCCGATGGCGAGATGCCTTGCCGGCGGCGGGAAGCCGGCGACGCAGGTTTGTTATCGAAGGGGAGCTGGTCGCACGCGTGTGGGCACACAGGAGAGGGAGGCGAGGAGGGGAATAGAGATAGGGTCGCGTGTTTTTGGAACTTAACGATGGCAGTGGTGGGTAATAAGCATTTTCGTGGGAGGGCAAAATCGTCCAAAAAAAGGCTGGTTGACAGAAACGTTCCTTCTTTTATTATTAGGTATAGATTCATATTTTTATGGCTGAAGTCTGTTAAAAGACTGGTTGCTTCATCGTGTTTGTGTGTATATGATATAGCTTTTGTTGATTGATAGTGTTTATACTTGCTTAAGTCTGCTACTGTAATGAAACACTACTTGTTCTTTTAGGAGGGGCAACTAGTGCAACTTAGATCACGCCAGCGGGAGATTCATGAGAAGTGCGAACTGGAGCAGTTGAAGCTTCCTACAGTAAATGATCCAATGGATACCGGATCATCCTCACAAGAACTTGTCCTTGATTACAGCCAGCTTAATGAAATATACCTGCAAGATATGCGTCTGTCTGAACGTGACAAACTTGAGGCAGAGTTCAATAAAAAAATTGGTACAATAATAGCTGAGATTGAGCGCACTGCTCCAAACTTGAAAGCACTGGACCAATATGAAGTACTTCAAACGAAGGAAAAGGAGGTCTCTGAAAAGTTTGAAGCAGCTAGAAAAGAAGAGCGAGAGGTAGCTGACAAATATAACGCTGTCAAGCAAAGAAGGTATTGCCACCTATTTTTCTCTATACTATATGGCACCTTTACTTGTTCCCTTTTTGGAATACAAACATGCATTCTGATCACCTGTAGAAGTTGGCGACTTAAATTTAAGTTTCCTTGGATGATTGGCATGTAGGTCTAGCAAAATTCTTCAGAATTTCACTTCTTAGCACTTGTACTCGCTATTCTAATTTGCAATCTATAGATTTGTTGATATAATTATGGTGGCAAGCTAGGTGAATGCGAACATTTATGTTGTTCAGTTGGTGCTTAGTCTTCACATATATTGTTATGGGACTAAATTGTGCAGTTACTCATTTTTGGTAATATTACACCAAAAACATATCACAGAATGGTATTGAGCTCACAATATAACCTCCAGTACAGCCAAAGTTATATGTAATCGAATTACATGACCTCTGTTCTAAGAAGAAATCATTCTATTTACGGGTTTGCATTTTTGGACCAAAAACTTATAATTAATCTCTTATGGTAATATTCTGTCTGTTTGGGAAGCATTCCATTTTGGAAGACCGCCCAGGATATATTTTTGCCTGACCTCTGTTGTAAGAAGAAATCATTTTATTTATGGGTTTGCATTTTTGGACCAAAAACTTATAATTGCATTTTGGAAGATTTACGAGATCTTACTCAAGCTTGCTGTTGAAAACATGATAATAACATTATTTGGAAAGCATGCGCTGCATTCTGAATCAAATAAAGTTTCATGCATCTTTTGGATTTTTATGTTCACATATAGACCACCCAGGATATATTTCTGCCTCTGACTCGTTGTTCTTATTGCCAAGGTATGAACTGTTCATGGAAGCCTTTGATCACATATCTAAAGGCATAGACAAAATCTATAAGCAGTTAACAAAAAGTCACACCCACCCACTCGGAGGAACAGCGTATTTAAATCTAGAAAACGAAGATGAGCCATTTCTACATGGTATCAAGTACACAGCTATGCCACCTACAAAACGCTTTAGAGATATGGAACAGTTATCCGGTGGAGAGAAGACTGTTGCAGCTCTGGCATTGCTCTTTGCCATTCACAGGTAAAATGTTTCTGGTAAACCTGGCACTATATATCCTTTATCATGTTAACCATAATTGAAAAAAACTGTCTGGTTCATGAGCTAGTAACATCGATAGTTGGGAATGACTCAACTATGTACAAACATCACGCTTAGTGGTCACATGCTCTCTTCAGGTGTCAGTTTTTGCTTCTACTATACTACCACTGTCCCAAAGCTTAAGGCTTATACTCCCTCCGTCCCAAAATAGTTGACTTGGGTTAGTTTAAATTTGGATGTATCTAGACATATTTTAGTATGTAGATACATGTGAATCTAGACAAACTAAAGTCACTTATCTCAGGACGGAGGGAGTTTTTTTTTGAAAAGTCAAGCTACGGAAAGTTTGACCAAACTTTTAGAAAAAACTATCAAGAATTATGATATTATATAGATACTATATGAAAATATGTTTCATGATATATCAAAGGGTATGGATTTCGTATTGTAAATATTAATATTTTTGTCTAAAAACCTGGTCAAACTTTACGTAGTTTGACTTTTGGAGAAAAATATAAGCCTTAAGCTTTGGGACGGAGGTAGTATATCTTAATGTTTTCATGCCCCATGATTTTTGAGTAGGTGTGATTATCATGGTATCTAAAGTTTATTGGCTTTCAACTACAGTTTGGTAGGGTGAAGTGCTCTTTGTGAGCACTACCTATTTGTTGTGGGACATGCGGCATGCGGGTTTTTCTTGGACATCTATTAAGACATCAGATAGTTTGCCTTTTGTGCAAACCAAATTTCTTAATATTGTGTGGCAACTGTGCAGTTTCAGGCCTTCACCATTCTTCATATTGGATGAAGTCGATGCAGCTCTGGATAATTTAAATGTTGCCAAGGTTGCTGGGTTTATCCGATCAAAGTCATGTGATCGTGCTGGCGGAGAACAAGATGGCGATGGAGGATGTGGGTTTCAAAGTATTGTCATATCGCTGAAGGACAGTTTCTACGACAAAGCTGAAGCACTGGTTGGTGTTTACAGGGACTCAGAACGAAGGTAAAAGGCACTTCTGCTACCTTTCCCTCCTCATATTTTGTATGCAGGCTCTGACCCCTTCAAACTCTTCAAATCTTTCTGCAGTTGCTCTAGAACCCTCACCTTCGACCTTACCAAGTACAAAGAAGCATGAAATCCTCATCGGTTGGAGCTTTCTTGTTAATCTGTGATAGTAAACCGTTCTTCGCTGATCCTGTGTATTTTAACTTTGTATATAAGAGACTGGTAGAACGTAGTTATTGTAGAAATATCGGAATCTGATTACAGCATCAGCTGCAAGTGTGTGTTTGTGTACTTGTGTTTTGTTTTGTTTTTTGTAAGAAATTACTTGGGCACGTATTGCAAGAATAAGCATATAGGAACCACCGTGTTTCTCACCTCAGCAGGCTTTGTTACAAAACTTGGTGATTAATTTGCTTGGAGGCGGATTTCCCAAGGCTTTAAATTATAACCACATTTTACTCGGGATTTTGGTCCAAACTTCAAATTATGCTTGCCAATAATATCGAGAATGAAGCTCGATGTTCCACGATATTACACTGTATTAGACTTGATCTGCCCCTGGACACCATGGACATCTAGATCAAGTGGATTATCGTTTCAGCGGAAAAGGCGACATTTCCGTCCCATAGAAAGCGCCGGTGCTTCGTCAATTTTTAGGCCCTAAAATAAGCTCCGTTTGAATACATAGTATCAAGAAAATTATTTCTGCCTGTCATCAGTATGAATGCGTCGTACGGACCGGAATAAGCTCTGTTTTGGCTGATGAGCTCACTCCCAGGCTTTCTCCCGGCATCGCGATCTGTGAGGCTGGGTATGTCGATCGCTGGAATGAGTACATGTGCGCGGCAGCTCAGCTGTTCGCCGAAATACGCAATGGATTCCAACCTCACTCCTCCGTCGGGTCGTGGCCTTGCCTCAGCGTGGTCTACGGCGCCTCACGCTTCGACCAACGTTTGGCAAAAACATTATCAATCGAGGTCTTCAGGACGGCGAGGGTCATTTTTTCCTCTAGAGATGTGAGGGTCATACTACTTCTCCTCGATTGATGAGAGGGCCATTTGCAGACTGCAGTAGCATTGTTATTACTTGGAAGCATTGCCCAAAGTTGTTTGCCAACGCTGCTCAGGCAAGCCCACACAGACATTGATATTTCTGGACCCTTTCGGTATGCTAAATTTGCATGTCATATGTTTTATATTCTTCCCTAAGAAAAAACCAGTGTAACTTACTTACCAATTTCACTTAATTTTGGTTTTCTGATCAATAATAAGTTGTAGGGAATGGATTTATAAAGCAGGTCCAAAACCATTCACCTTCGAAACGACAACCTCTGCGCTTACAGTAGTTCGGTTGCAGTTGGAAGACACATACAATTGCGGTCGCTATTTGTTGCTAAAATTCATAACCTGCACCTTGTTTCTTCAGCGTGACTATGGTGCTCCATTTGTATTTCTAACGCATAAAAATTGTTTCATGTTTCATATACAATATATTATTTTGTTTTGATAGCTGTATAAATTATCCACTTTAGATATCCGTTATTCATATAATACATCATTTTTAAAACTGTTTTTTTCTGTAGTAGCACTATTATTTAGATATTGGTTGTGCCTAGAAATTGCTATTTTAGCAATTTATTTATTTGTAATACTACCGAGGTAAAATTATAGATAAATCCATGCCCATGATTTCTTTCTCTAATTCTAAATATTTATTTACGATAACTATAGCAAAAGATTGAGTTCGCGTAGATCTAAAACAAAGAGTTTTTGAGCCATGATAATAAAATTTTATTAAAGAAAAAATTACAGCTCCTCCAAAAGAGACAACCGAGCAAGAAAAAGAGTGAAGCATGGGGAACTTAGTCATGATTAGGTTTGTAGACCAATTGTCTCTCCAAAAGAGGGTGGTGTTTCCTGAAGCAATTGAGCAAGAAGCAATTATTTTGAATTTCGGGCATAGTTTAACTATGTCTCTCCACCAAAAAGAATTAGAGATATTGGTGGCTTGTGGGTTATAGTTATTGTACCTTTTCCATATTTGATGGATGCATGTGATGTTCTCCTTATTGAAAAAATCATGCAAGAACTTGATAAGAAGGGTCTCATTGTGGTCCACAAGTTTAGTGATTCCTAGACCACCTTTGGATTTCGGCTTGCAAACTAAGTCCCATGCCGCCAAGGATTTGGGTCTGCCGGAATTTTTCAGTTTACCCCACACTCCAATTCTGTAACCTTTATCCACAACACCGATGGCTCCATCCACAAGTTTAAGAGTGCAGAGGTAGAAAGTGGGTAGAGAGCTATAAATCGCCTTAGTCACCATGATTCTTTCATCAAGAGAAAGGAAGGAGATGATGGTTGATTCTAAAATATAGTGGACCAAGGTCCTGAATGCATGGTCTGCTAAGGCGACACGCGAGACCAAGATAGGTGAAGGGAAAGGATTCTAGCTTGCATCCAAAAGACCTGCTAGGAGAGTCACTTTGGCGTTTGAAAGTTTGATGGAGAGTAGGCGGGACATTGTAATTTACCCTAAGACCCATAGAATGGGCGAAGGTTTTAGGCATGCCTTTAAGGCAGAGAAGTTGGTGAGGACAAGCTTCGTAATTACAAGAGTGTCATCCGTGTATTAGATTACTAGCAAATCACCATTAAACAACATGATGGGTGATGGAATAGACCTCTTAATTTATGTCTCTACGAACAAGGTACGCCTATGCATTTTGCTTTTCCTTTGTTTTTTTGACGAAGGCCCAATCAGTGTCTAAACATATTGCTTGATTATATTTTTACCAAGTACCATTACAATTTTATAACACATTTGCAAGAACCTAGTGAAAAGATTGACACATTGTTCAAAACCGTCCATAGCATGGCCATTCCATATAAAATTGCCAAACTTTTCGACCCCCCGGCTTCTCTAGCATCGTGTCTCGACCACCCTGTTCCCTGCCTCCCGTGATGCAACATCTCCTATATGACTCCCAAACCCACCTCCAATGGATCCCACATCCCTGACCGCCGTCGGCTTCCCCAACATCCATCACTACCCGGATCCCCTACCCCTACGACGCCGCATCTCCTCTATCAACTCCGCGAGACCCGCCTCCACCAGAGCCTACATGCCAGTGTCGAGGATGACAGGGGCTCGCCTCTGGCTGGGCTACGCCATTGCTACAAGCGGCGACAATTGCTACAAACGGCGATTGCTACAACTATTCTACTATCTTTCCATACGTTATGTAAATTTGCATCATTAGATTTGTTTGCTATAATTACATGCGGTTTTGCATCTTAATACTTACAGGAGGATCCCGCCAGAGTTTTTTTTGGCTACGATGCTACAGTAGCATAATTTTTTTTGCTACAAACCGTTCTATGATTTTGCTACAAGTTGATTTTGCTATAATAGCATAATTGGTTTGCTTTGAGGTCTTTAGCAAAGTCTATTTCGCTATGATATCATATTTTATTTGCTATTAGGTGTCCGACAATGTCTTGTCCGGGTCATTCTTTTTCTTTTGTGTTTTGTGGATGAAACTTTTTTGCTACATAGGAGCAAATGCATTTTTTACATAGCAGTAAAAGTGAGATTTTGAAACAAAAGTAGATATGTGGCGGCGGTTGTAGGCGAGGAATCGGGGAGATATCCACGGGATGCCAAACAGTGTTCTCTAACAAATGTGCTACTCTCTTCAATTCATAATAACTGTTGCTGATTTACTATAAATATATACTAAATTGTCTATATTTTTTATATAATGTGTGAATTTTGAATCCTACTTAGAGCGTCGATCCTAACCATTGGAGTGATAAATCGGAAGGCTGACCGCAGCGGGATTCGCGTTGAACAGTTCTCCTACATCGCTGCTCGCTAGCTGCTTTCGCACTCTAGAACCATCGCGTCATGCTTCTATAGAAATGAAGCACATGCACATGGGTGATACCCGTGGGCCATGTTGCAGCACGATAATAACAGACGTGCTATGCCCAGAAGTACGCACGTGAGGGAGAATTAGAAAGTAAAAGTAGAAGTAGACAATTAAATGTGTGGGGTCCAATTAGATGTATTTTCTGTTGTCTTTTTTATCGATTTTAGTCCATGTATCACCAAACGATAGGTACTTGGCTCATAGGTATTTCGGAATACACCCATAAAGAAACACATAACGTATTTAGAAATGTTTCTTTAGGAAGTATTTCGGAATGTTAAAACAATTTGAAAAAAAATTGCATGTATACATCTGGACACTGTACGTTCCTTTTGGGAAATGACAGAATTATGTTGTGGATTTTAATCATCAACAAAATATACATCATCTATAAGTTTATGAAGAAGATAATTTTGGGGATCATTGCACAAAATGTTTTATCCAGTAAAACAATTTTATGACTTGAGTAAAAAAGTAAATAAATATCACGTGAAATGACTCATATTGAAACATCAAATATTTTCATTTTTATACAAGTCATAAAAGGCGTTCATTTGTGTTGAAACTTTATGTGCGAACATAAAATCTCCGACCTACACGTGAGATTGATTTTTAAAAAAAATTGATATTTTCAAATATGTATTTACACAATGGGTGTATCTACCCTTTGAGCCCGAAGTGAATTTTCAATTAACAAGTTTTTTTTTGCCTTGCGTCCATAATGTTGGCAAGTCTGTACCTCTTCCTCTTACCAAAATCACTTTTTTTTAGGGAATTTAGAGAGCTTTATTCAAACATAGGCATGTGCTGGACAATCAGCCTAAACAGGAAGCTAGTGTGCTCGCATGCTTTGCACACAGATGCGCCGGATAGTTGGCGGTACATATTGCATGTTGAATATCAAAACTAAGAAAAAAAAGCTAGCTCTCCAATTTCAACTATCAGAGGAGCCACAATCGAGAGAGAGAGAGAGAGAGAGAGAGAGAGAGAGAGTTATGGCGAGTATTCTAGAGATTCACCACCTCTAGGCAATCCGTCCCCATGATCACATGCGTGAATCCTCGAACCTTTGCGAAGAGAACACCATCCCGCATCCCCAAACTCTCTGCAATGAGAAGGTTGGTGACCCCCGTGAGAGGCTTACACCATGCACCTAGGAGCCGACAAGAAGACCTTGCAACGCCTCCTGCACCTCCTTGTCCATCCGGGAAATTAATAGCCCCATCTATATTGACCGATACATTGAGAGAGGGCGCCAACCATGACCAATCTGCTGCCGTGGAATCTCCAACAGAGTCAAAACCTCCCGTGTTGCCTTTACCGAGTGCTCCTGATCCAAAAGCTCTTTGTCATGCTTCCATCGGTTGCGAGAAAGCCAGATAGACCACATCACCGTAATATTTTTTTCTCTTTCCAGATCCGAGAATTGCTGGTCGCATAGTATATCCTTTGCCCAAGTGTCTGGGTGGAGTCGGGGAAGATCAACATCAAGCCATGTCCTCGCCTCATCCCAGAAGCGTCTCGCGTGAGAACAAGTGATCATAACATGCATCAGATCTTCATCCATCGCATGGAAGATTGAAAAAGTACTAATCTCCTTAACGTTTCGTCGTTTGAGAGTGCACTCATATGGCAAGATCCCACGCAAAACCCGCCACCAGAAGACCCTCACTTTTGGCACCACTTTTAGCTTTCATAAGGCTGTCCACATCTTTTGTTTTGTAGTTGAGGTTTCTGTAACCATCCCTTCGTCTCGAGCAGATCGCTCTTTATTAGAGCCTGGTACACGGATTTAACAAAATAGACGCCTGATACTTCATGATTCCAAGCATAAAAGTCATCACCACCACCATTTCGCAAGGGAATATTAAGTATCGCCTCAGCATCAGGTAGCGCGAACACTAAACGGACCAGGTCCCTCCACCATGTCCAATTCGAAGTATCAATAAGATCACTAACCTTCTCAAGCTTGGGATCATCAGGTCCAAAATGAGGCCTGAATAAAGGTGTCATGGTATGAGAATCCGGTATCCACTTATCCTCCCATGTAGATATGAAATTTCCACTCGCCACTCGCTTGATTAAACCATCTTGCAGAGCCTCCTGTTTAGGCTTGCAAAAAATCATACTTAGGAAGTAACGATCTTTCAACACCCTTGCATAGAGAGAGTTTGAGTTTGTCATGAAACGCCATCCTTGCTTCCCTAGCAGTGCAAGATTGAAGAGATGTAAGTCACGAAACCCAATTTCACCCTTTATTTTTGGTGTAGCCAGCTTGCTCCAAGAAATCCAGTGCGTCGACTTCCTATCCAGAGAGCTACTCCACCAATATTTTTCCATGGCCAACGTAAAATTCTTGCACACTTTCTTTGTCAGCAGGAAAACACACACGCTGTTGGGAATATGCCCTAGAGGCAATCATGTACGATGATATTCCTAAAGTATTCATAAGGTTATTAAGTTTTCCCTTGTGTGAACATCTGATATATATCATCGAATACGTGATTCGGTTGTGGAACTATATATTCATGTTATTCTTTCAAGATGTCCTTAGTCGTTGAGGTTGTGCTGGACACACAACTTAGAGTAATGTGAAGTTGGCTTGATGACACGGTTCCACTTGTCATGGGAATGGTGATGCTATTCCACCTTGCACGGACTTGACTAAAGAGTTTAGTAAGTCAGACTGACCCGCGGTTGAGATGCAACGAGCATGTTGTCATTTGTAGTCTCATACAATGGAATACTTTGACCTGAGGTGATCGCATGATCCGAGTTGTGGATCGCCAACTTAGGTTCTATCAAACGTTACTCCATAAATGGGCAGTTATAAAGGTAGAGTTCGGGTTGGTCGTGAATCAAGCTGCGTGACATAGATTACTAAGATAGGATTTGCCCCTCCGTAGTGGAGAGATATTCTCTGGGCCCTCTTGTGTGATAATGATTCGGAAGCATGGCCATGCGCTACTCAGTTAAGTGTTAACTAAGGAGTCAGACTAAGAGTTAGTCTAGTGAATTGCATATCACAGAACGAGAATAGGGTTAAGCTATTAAAGGGATGACAACACTCGCCCATATATTGACAACGTATATCATGTGGCAAAGGGACTTGGACGAAAGTGACATTGAAGGTTTGTCTTCCGTACTTTACGACATTTGGAAGATGGCACGTCTTGCTAGAGGCCGCTACCATCTATCGACTTGAGACCAAGTGTTCATGGGAGTGAGTGAGACTCAAAGTCATGACGAGATACTTGAAGGTGTAGCTCCTGTCTTGTCCATTTGTACATGAACCTACAGGGTCACACACTTAAGAGTAAGGAGCCCATGTGGATGAGATTCATGTCGTAGTTGGGTTACAACCTAGATGGGCCTCAAGAGTTGAGCCCAACTAGATGTGTATATAAGTGGAGCGACAACAGATAGTCTCTGACCTACCCGTCATTTTCTCCACTCCCAAATCGTGCTAGACAGGATCTAGCAGTCCCCTGCCCGTGCTCCTTTTTGTATGTGTGGATACCGGTAGAGGCGTTGCACGTGCGGCGCTGGAGACAAAGGGATCCGGTGAAGAAGTTTGTGGGGATCCAGTGGAGATGTTCGTGTGATCGATCGACACAGCATCAACTGGCGCACTACATCGATCCGCATCTGCGCGTCTAGTGGTAAATCTCGTGGCCTATTACCTGAGCTGGATCTTGGGAGCACCATGTTAGATAAACGTTTTGTTTATCGGCCCACGGTCCAACAATGGTATCAGAGCAAAAGCTTCTAGTTCTAGGCTCTTGATCTATGCATATGTGATATGCATGAGGTGGTAGATCGGATCTACTTAGGGTTTTGGCGACAGATCTATGAGATAGATCAGTTAAAAGGGCATGTATGCCCCATGTGTGGTTTTGGTAATTAATGACAATCTCTATGTGACATGGTTATATCTTACGGGTACGTGGCCTCAGCATACCTGGTCCAGCCCAAGGAAGGCCCACAGCATATGTACGCTGACCCATGAAGATTTTCGGGTGGCCAAGGCCCATGACGCTTTCGGATCCTTGGAGAGCAAGACTAGCGTAGATAGGAAATTCAAAGGGGTAAAACCCTAGAACTTGTAACCGACTAGGACTATGCCCGGGACCTGCCTAAGTCTATATAAAGGCCAGGAGGGCATGACCTAGATCGGCCGACTCATACTTTCGCATACGCACCACCACGCCAGATCGAATCTGCGCACCCCTGTAACCTTCGGTTCCGCCGTAATCAAGAGCAGACAAGCAGGAGTAGGGTTTTCCCTCCGGGGGCCTGAACCTGGGTAAATCTCGTGTCCCCTGGTTGCTTGTCTGTTAACCGTTCCATGATCTCCAGCATCCACATCTTCTCCAAAACCCAAGTCCATAACAATGGGCATTGATGAGATCAAACCTCGTCAATTGGCGCCGTTTGTGGGAATCGGGGCTGCTGATTGTGCGATCGTGACGGTCCCGACCCGATCGATCTACAACTCTGCGGCGACGGAGAGTCACCTCCTTTTCGGTGCTTTCGACTTCACCACCCACTCGCCGGCCACCATGAAGGACTTCGAGCCCGTAGGCGACGGAATCGAAATCCTGTTCGGGAGCTTCTGCTTCTAGGTGGGGCGAACTGGCACCCTCCGTCTCCCTGAGCGGGTGCCCCTACCATCAATCAGGCCCGCTTCATGGGCCCCACACCCCGTGCTACGCACAACATCATCAGCAGATGATTCCTCTGACGGCAGCGCAACTCCGATCTGCGATCGCCCGCCGGACGCGAGGACCTACGGTTCCGGATCGAGATTGCGGCGGCAGACCGATCTAAGCGCTATCAATGCGCGCGATCATCCAGAGCAGCAAACGCCTAACCGCCGCCCAACATGAACCCCAACCCGCGGGAGAAGCGGGAGCGGAAGAAGCAGTCCCCACCGAAGAAAACAACGGCCACGTCATCCAACTTAGCAAAGAAGGATGGGTCCAGGCACGCCGCGCCGTAGCAGGCGACATAGTCCTGCCTGTAGACTCCCCATGTGAACTGCTGATGGCATACCACTACCTCCTCATCGAGGAGCATAAGAAGCAAGTCAAGATGCAGGAAACACTTGACAAACGCAAGCAAGCAGCCTCTGAGTCCAGCGCGCGATGAGCTGCGCTCTCCGCCATGGCCCCCGGCTCTAGCACGAACGGAAACCAGGGAAACAAGCACCGCTCGCGGGTGGAGAACATGGATCCCAAGGATCGCCGTGATGTGACCCAAACTCTCCACACATCGTTCATGGAGATGGATGCTGACGACAACATCATCCCGAAGACACCGCAAGCTGCGATCATGGCAGCCACTGCGTATCTCGCGGCCCACCAACCTCTGGAAGGGGACCCGAAAAGAGCCATGCATAAGTCTGAAGGGTTTCGCGGCATAGTAAATCAAAATTTTCTACGGATGCGAACAGAGGGAAAGCCAAGATCTAATCTAGGAGATGCAAACAACGAGAGAGATTGGATTAGATCTTCATACCCTTGAAGATTCATAGTGAACGTTAAATCGGAGCGTGGGTGATGTAGTCGTACTCGCTTCTCCTCCTCGCGATCCGATCCGATCTAGCACCACAAGTGGCGGTGCCTCCGTGAGATGCACACGTGCAGCACCTCGACGTCTCCTCCTTCCTCGGACCAGCAAGTATGGTGGAGAGACGGATTGGATCTACAACACGACGGCGTGGTGTATATGGTGGAGAATTTCTGCAGCAGGGCTTTGCCTACAAACAGTCGGGAGGGAGAGAGGAGGGCAGCAGGGCAGCTAGGGTTGGAGGGGAAGGTGTGTTGGGAGGGGGTGCCCCAGCCCTCTTTATATATAGGGGGGGGGGGCAGCCCTTGCCCCTCCTCCAAACCTTGGGCCGGCGGCCAAGGGAGGGAGAAGTGGGGGGCAAGGACTCTCCTCCTTCTAGAAGCCCTAATTAGGGTTTCCCCTTGGATGGCCGGCTGGGCCCTATGGGGCCTTGTGCCCCTGGCCCAATGCGGCCAGGGCACTCCCTCATAGGCCCATGCCCCCTCCCGGAAGGTGGGGCCACGTTGGTCCCCTTCCGGAAGGTTCTAGAAGCTTCCGGTACAATACCGATTAACCCGGAACAATTCCGAACTCCAAAAACTACAGTGCCTTATATGAATCTTATTCTCCGGACCACTCCGAAACCTCTCGTGATGTCCTGGATCCCATCCGAGACTCCGAACAAAAATTCATAAACCAATTATCCAATCTATCCTAGCGTCGAGACACGTTAAGTGTGTGACCCTGCGGGTTCGAGAATATGCAGACATGATCTTCTATCAATAATCAACAGGGCACTGAAACCCATATTGACTCACACATTCATCGATGATCATATCGGATGAACCACGATGCCGAGATTCAATCAATCCCATATATATATATTCCCTTTGTCTCGCGATATTTTACTTGCCCGAGATTCGATCGTCATACCTAGTTCAATCTCGTTCACAGCAAGTACTTTACTCGTTCCGTAATCCGATATCACTTTGTGATTAACTCCTTAACCACATGCTTGCAAGCGGTGTTGATATCGATTACCGAGTGGGCCCGAAGTATATCTCTCCGACTTGGGAGGGACAAATTCCTTCTCGATACATACAACCCAATGATACTTTCCGATCACCGAGAGACACCTTTATGATCACCCTCTCATAGGATGACGTTTGATGACCTCAAAGCTTTCTTCCGATACCGGGAGTTGTATTATCTCATGGTCTAAGGAATACAATATTTGACATAAGAAAAGCTTCGCAAAGGCGAACACGATGACACGATCTAATTGCTTCGCTTAGTTTGGAGTCATCCATCATATCATTCTCCCAATGATATGACCTCATTATCAATTGACAACTCATGTCTATGGTTAGGAAACCTTAACCATCATTGATCAATGAGCTAGTCCATAGAGGCGTACTAGGGACACGGTGTTGTTCACAAACCACACAAGTATTAAAGTTTAAGCTTAATACAATTCTAGAATGGAATATAAAAATTATCATGAACAAGAATTATAAAAATAACATCTTTATTATTGCCTCTAGCATAATTCCAACAGTCTCCCACTTGCAATAGATTAAATAATCTAGTTTACATCGGCAACAATCTCACACCCATGGCACCGAGGTCTTGATCATGTTTTACCGTGGAAGAGGTTTAGTCAATGGATCTGCGACATTCGATCTGTATGTACTTTGCTAATCTTCAGATCTCCATACGCTATATAATCTCGGATTATATGAAACTTGCAGTTGATATGCTTGGTCTTTGGATGATATCTTGGTTCCTTAGCGAGTGCTATGGCGCCGTTGTCACACAATATCTCCGATGGGTCAATGCACTTGGAACCACGCCAAGCTCGATGATGAAGTTCTGATCCAAACTCCTTCACTTGATGCTTGGCAGCCATGTATTCCGCTTCTCTTTGTAGATCCCGCGATCACGCTACCTGCGACTTCTCCACTCACGACTCCTCCATTCAAAATATACACGTATCACAATGAGATTTAGAATCATCCTTGTTTGTCAAAACTAGCGTCGGCGTAACCTTTACGACAAGATGTTCATCACCCCATAGACTAAGAACATTTGTTTAGTACTATTTAGGTACTTTAGGATGTTCTTCACGGCTGTCGATGTTCCACTCTGGATCACTTTGATATCTTTCGTCGAACTAAGAGCATTGGACACATCCGTCTAGTACACAGCATGGCATACATGATGGAACCTATGGCCGAGGCATAAGGCACTTTGCTCATAGCTTCCCTATCATTTACCGTAGCTAGACACTGAGCCTTGCTCAATATCTTACCTGACAACATAGGCACTGAACCTTTCTTTGCCTTATCCATTCTGAACCTTTTCAGAACTTTGTCTAGGTATGTACTCTGGCTTAAAGCTATCAGGCGTCTTTGTCTATCTCTATATATTTTGATGCCCAATATAAAAGCAGCTTCACCTAGGTCTTTCATTGAAAAACACTTGTTCAAATAACTCTTCACATCGTTAAGCATGTTGATGTCATTTCCAATAATCAATATGTCATCCACATATAGTACCAGAAACGTCACCGAGCTCCCACTCACTTTCTTGTAGATGCGAGCTTCGTAGCAATTTGGAACAAATCCAAAGCTCTTGATCACTTGATCAAAACGAAGGTTCCAACTCCGAGATGCTTGCTTCAGTCCATAAATGGAACGCTGAAGTTTGCATACTTTATCAGCATCCTTAGGATCGACAAAACCTTCGGGTTGCATCATATACAACTCTTCATCAATGTTGCCATTGAGGAAAGCAGTCTTGACATCCATCTGCCATATTTCATAATCATGAAACGCAGCAATTGCTAATAAAATCCGAATGGACTTAAACATCGCTACGGGAGAGAAAGTCTCATCGTAGTCAACTCCTTGAACTTGTCGAAAACCTTTCGCGACAAGTCGTGCTTTATAGACGGTAACATTACCATCCGCGTCCGTTTTCTTCTTGAAGATCCATTTGCACTCAACGGCCTTTCGGTCGCTAGGAGGGTCCACCAAAGTCCATACTTGGTTTTCGCTCATGGATCCCAATTCGGTTCATGGCTTCTAGCCATTTCTCGAGTCTGGGCTCATCATCGCTTCCTCATAGTTCATAGGTTCACCGTCTTCTACTAACAAGACAGTCAAGGCAGGTTGCCGTACCACTCGGAGGGGCACGCGACCTTGTCGACACTGCGACGTTCGATGGCAAAGATCGTCCAAAGCTTCATGATCCTTGTCATTAGCTTCCTCTATTGTTGGTGTAAGTGCTTTGGAACAATTTCAGGTGCGCTACTATCCAATTCAAGAGAAGGTTCAATAACCTCGTCAAGCTCTACTTTCCTCCCACTCACTTCTTTCGAGAGAAACTCCTTCTCAAGAAAGGAACCGTTCTTCATGACAAACACTTTGCCTTCAGTTCGTGATAGAAGGTATACCCAATAGTTTCCTTAGGGTATCCTATGAAGACGCATTTCTCCGCTTTGGGTTCGAGCTTGTCCGCATCAACTTCTTGGCGTAAGCTTAGCATCCCCAAACTTTAAGAAACGACAACTTAGGTTTAGCACCAAACCACGGTTCATACGGTGTCGTCTCAGCGGTTTAGATGGAGCCCTATTTAAAGTGAATGCAGGTTTCTAATGCATAACCCCAAAATGATAACAGCAAATCAAGAAGAGACATCATCGATCGGACCATATCTAATAGGGTTCGATTTGATCAGACACACCATTGCGCTTTTGTGGTGTTCGGGTGGCGTGAGTTGTGAAACGATTCCACTTGCTTTAAGATGCGTGAGAAAATCATAACTCAAATATTCACCTCCACGATCGGATCGTAGAAACTTAATCTTCATTACGATGGTTCTCCACTTCATTCTGAAATTCCTTGAACTTTTCAAATGTTTCAGATTTATGTTTCATTAAATAGATATACCCATATCTACTTAAGTCATCGGTAAAAGTGAGAAAATAGCGATATCCACGGCGTCGAAACACTCATCGGTCCGCATACATCGGTATGTATGATTTCCAACAAGTCCGCTGCTCGCTCCATCATACCGAGAACGGGTTTTGATCATCTTGCCCATGAGGCATGGTTCGCATGTGTCAAATGATTCAAAATCAAGAGACTCCAAAAGTCCATCGAATGGAGTTTCTTCATCGCTTTACACCAATATGACCTAGACGACAGTGCCACAAATAAGTAGTATTATCACTATCTACTTTGCATCTCTTAGCCTCAATGTTATGGATGTGTGTTTCATCCCTTCGAGATTTAGAAGAAATAAACCATTCACAAGAGGTGCATGACCATAAAGATGTTACTCATATAAATAGAACAACCATTATTCTCCGATTTAAATGAATAACCGTCTTGCAATAAACACGATCCGAAATAATGTTCATACTCAACACGGGCACATAATAACATTTATTAAGGTTTAAAACTAATCCCAAGGTAAAACTAAGGAGAGCGTGCCGGCATGCCATCACATCAACTCTTGATCCATTGCCAACGCAGATCGTCACCTCATCCTCGCAAGCCGTCTATTCCGTAGCTCCTGTTTGAGTTACAAATATTAGCAACCGAACGGTATCAAATACCCGAGCACTACAACGAGGGCTAGTAAGGAAAACATCAATAACATGTATATCAAATATACCTTTGATGGTGCCAGCCTTCTTGTCCGCTAAGTACTTGGACGATTTATGCCCGATGACCCTTGTCCTTGCAATAGAAGCACTCGAGGTCCGGCTTGGGACCAGACTGAGCTTCTTCTCAGCGAGGGCATTAAACTTGCCGCCCTTCTTGAAGGGCTTCTTTGCTCCCTTACCTTTCTTAAAGGTGGGCTTGTTGACCATCAACACATGATTATCCTTTTGATGTCCACTTCGCGTCCTTCAGCTTTGCGAAGAGCTCGGTGATCGTGTCGATGGAACCAATCTGATTGTGAGTCACTACAAAACTTTTGTAGCTGGGAGGGAGTGATTGCAGAACCTGTCAATCTTGAGCTCCTCCGAATCGTGCATTCCAGGTTGCTCAAAGCGTTGAGTGTAGCCCGTCATCTTAATGGCGTGCTCACTAACGGAACTCCCTTCCTCCATCTTGCAGTTAAAGAACTTCTCAGAGATCTCATATCTCTCAGAACGGGCCTGAGTTTGAAACATGGTTTTCAACTCTCCGAGAATATCAAAGGGCCCGGGATAGTCTTCAAAACGATTTTGAAGTTCCGGTTCCATAGCAAACAACATGGTGCTCTTAATCACACCATAATCATCTTTACACGGTGATGAGCTTTCTCATCAGCCGGCGCAGTTGCAGCAGGGGGTCACCTAACGCTTTCCCAAGGACATAGTCCTTTTGTCCGCCAGATAGAATGATTCTTAGATTGCGGAACCAATTGGTGAAGTTAGACCCATTGTTTCTAAGCTTTTCCTTCTCAGCAAAAACGTTGAAGTTGAAGTTGGACTTGGCCATGTGATCTACAGTATTTGCAAGTACAATTTAGACTATGTTCATGATAAATAGTTCAACTTAATCAAATTGCTAGATGAACTCCCACTAAATTCAACATCCCTCAAGTTGTTTAGTGAACACGATCCAAATTCACCACACCTAATCCGATCATCACGAGAAGAGATGTTGTTTCAATGGTGGACAACGAAGTGTCGATCATATCATTCATATGACTCATGCTTAACCTTTCGGTTCTTGTGTTCCGAGGCCATGTCTGTACATGCTAGGCTCGTCAAGTTAGACCCAAGTATTTCCGCGTGTGCAAAACTGGCTTGCACCCGTTGTATGTGAGCGTAGAGTCTATAGCACCCGATCATCACGTGATGCTTGGACACGACGAACTTTCGCAACGGTGCATACTTAGGGAGAACACAGTTTTTATCTTGATCTTTAAGTGAGGAATCATCTTATAATGCTACCGTCGCGATCTAAGCATAATAAGATACATAAAAGGATAAACATCACATGCATATAACTTTATGTGACATGGTATAGCCAATCTTGAAGAATGATCTCCATCTTGTGCGTTCCGGCATGATCTCCATCACTCCACCATGATTGCCTCCACTACGAATAGCAACTACAACTATTGCTAACTACTTAGCGATAAAGTAAAGCTATTACATGGCGTATAAGAAGTTGACTCGTAGGTCATACACAATTATAAAGACAACCATATGGCTCCTACCGGTTGTGTACTCATCGACATGCAAGTCGTGAAACATTACAAAACATGATCATCGCATACATTATACACATCACATCTTGGGCCATACCATATCACAGAAAACACTCCCTGCAAAAACAAGTTAGACGCCTCTACTTTGTTGTTGCATGTTTTACGTGGCTTATGGGAGTAGATGCTAAGAATGATTCTTACCTACGGAAAGCCACAACGGTGATATTATGGTTGCCAAACTCTGGTGTTAATCCCATGACAACTATAGTGAGAGAAACTGACATCCACCAGCCGCATGTGTGGAACAAGCCACACGTCAAGTGCGGAGCCGGTCTCGCGAATGACGTCGCGTAAGGTTGGCCTGGACCGCTTCAATCTCACTATCCCGCGTCATAAGAAGAACACAAACAAGAGGCTTGCAACAGAAAACATCAACGCCCGCAACAACCATGTTGCGTTCTACTCGTGAAACACATCTACGCATAGATCTAGCTCTGATACCACTGAAGGGTTTCGCGGCATAGTAAATCAAAATTTTCTATGGATGCGAACAGAGGGAAAGCCAAGATCTAATCTAGGAGATGCAAACAACGAGAGAGATTGGATTAGATCTTCATACCCTTGAAGATTTGCCGCTGAACGTTCGTTGAGCGTGGGTGATGTAGTCGTACTCGCTTCTCCTCCTCGCGATCTGATCCGATCTAGCACCACAAGTGGCGGTGCCTCCGTGAGATGCACACGTGCAGCACCTCGACGTCTCCTCCTTCCTCGGACCAGCAAGTATGGTGGAGAGACGGATTGGATCTACAACACGATGGCGTGGTGTATATGGTGGAGAATTTCTGCAGCAGGGCTTCGCCTACAAACAGTCGGGAGGGAGAGAGGAGGGCAGCAGGGCAACTAGGGTTGGAGGGGAAGGTGTGTTGGGAGGGGGAGCCCCAGACCTATTTATATAGAGGGGGGGGGGGGGGGGCGGCCAGCCCTTGCCCCTCCTCCAAGCCTTGGGCCGGCGACCAAGGGAGGGAGAAGTGGGGGGCAAGGACTCTCCTCCTTCTAGAAGCCCTAATTAGGGTTTCCCCTTGGATGGCCGGCTGGGCCCTATGGGGCCTTGTGCCCCTGGCCCAATGAAGCCAGGGAACTCCCTCATAGGCCCATGCCCCCTCCCGGAAGGTGGGGCCACGTTGGTCCCCTTCCGGAAGGTTCTAGAAGCTTCCGGTACAATACCGATTAACCCGGAACAATTCCGAACTCCAAAAACTGCACTGCCTTATATGAATCTTATTCTACGGACCACTACGAAACCTCTCGTGATGTCCTGGATCCCATCCGAGACTCGAACAAAATTCATAAACCAATTATCCAATCTATCCTAGCGCCGAGACACGTTAAGTGTGACCTGCGGTTCGAGAATATGCGCACATGATCTTCTATCAATAATCAACAGCGGGGTATTGAAACCCATATTGACTCCCACACATTCATCGATGATCATATCGGATGAACCACGATGCCAGGATTCAATCAATCCCATATATATATTCCCTTCGTCTCGCGATATTTTACTTGCAGAGATTCGATCGTCGATGCCGTCATACCTAGTTCAATCTCGTTCACAAAAGTACTTTACTGGATCGTAATCCGATATCACTTTGTGATTAACTCCTTAACCACATGCTTGCAAGCGGTGTTGATATCGATTACCGAGTGGGCCCGAAGTATATCTCTCCGACTTGGGAGGGACAAATTCCATCTCGATACATACAACCCAACAGATACTTTCCGATCACCTGAGAGACACCTTTATGATCACCCTCTCATACGATGACATTTGATGACCTCAAAGCTTTCTTCCGATACCAGGGAGTTGTATTATCTCATGGTCTAAGGAATACAATATTTGACATAAGAAAAGCTTCACAAAGACGAACACGATGACATGATCTAATTGCTTCGCTTAGTTTGGGTCTGTCCATCATATCATTCTCCCAATGATATGATCTCATTATCAATTGACAACTCATGTCTATGGTTAGGAAACCTTAACCATCATTGATCAATGAGCTAGTCCATAGAGGCGTACTAGGGACACGGTGTTGTTCACAAACCACACAAGTATTAAAGTTTCCGCTTAATACAATTCTAGCATGGAATATAAACATTATCATGAACAAGAATTATAATAATAACATCTTTATTATTGCCTCTAGGGCATAATTCCAACAAAGTCCGCACTCACCAGACTCGGACTTGTCGGAGCTGCGCTCCACGAAGACGCTCCTACGGAGCCGAAGAAGAAAGCTCTGGCCAGACGCGACCGGAGCCCCACCGCTTCATCCGAAGAGGAAGAGGAACACGACCTTCCTCGAAGGAAGAAGAGCTCGCATCACCATAAACGTGACTACGACGCCAGAGACGCGCTCACATAGCGCAAAATCGACAAAGCACGAGCCAAACGTGCATGCTCGTCTGAATCCGAGATGGACGAAGACGAAGGAGAACTCTGTGGACCTCGATGCTTCAGCAGATCTATTCGGCGAACACAGATGCCACGCAATTTCAAGCTTCCTTCGGATACTCCGAAGTTCAACGGCATGCAAGATCCAAAAGCCTGGCTCAGTGACCATCTGTCATCCGTCAAGCTGCATGGCGGTAGCAAAGAAACCGCCATGCAATGCCTTCGGCAAATTTCGGCGGCGTGGTCCTGGCTCAGCGACTATCATCGTGGTCCATCCGAAGCTGGGAGGAGCTAGCTTACAGCTTCATCCGAAATTTCAAGGGCACCAGCAAGAGGCCCGCCTCAATCGAAGAGTTGCGAGCATGCACTCAGAAAACGGGCGAAACTATTCGCTCGTACATACTACGCTGGTCTAACACCAAGAACTCCGCAGCACACATCTCCGAAGAGAGGGCAATAGACGCCTTCAGGGACGGCGTCAAACGCCTAGACTTCAAGGAGGAACTCGGGCGCGTCAAGCCCAAAACACTCGACCACCTCATGGACACCGCCAACAGGTGGGCCGACGGTGATGGTTGAGATATGCCCAAGAGGCAATAATAAAGTGGTTATTATCATATCTTCATACTTATGATAAATGTTTACATACCATGCTATAATTGTATTAACCGGAAACATTAATACTTGTGTGATTTGTAAACATAAAAGAGTCCCTAGTAAAGCCTCTTGTTAAACTAGCTTGTTGGTTAATATATGATCATGGTTTCCTGATCATGAACATAGAGATGTTATTAACAACAGGGTCATATCATTAGGAGAATGATGTGATGGACATACTCCTATAGTTAAGCGTAGCATAAAGATCAAGTCATTTAATATAGTTCATTTGCTATAAGCTTTCTGATACATAGTAACCTAATTCCTTCGACCATGAGATCATGCATATCACCTTTACCGGAAGGATGCTTTGATGACATCAAACACCACACCGTAATAGGTGGCTATAAAGGTGGCATTGAGTGTTGGAAAGTATTGGTTGAGACACATGGATCAAGAGTGGGATTTGTCCATCCATATGACGGATAGATATACTGGGCCCTCTCGGTGGAATGTCATCCAATTAGCTTGCAAGCATGTGGTAGCTCACAAGGGATCACATACCACAGGAGCGAGAAAGAGTACTTATCGATGCGAGGTTGAACTAGGTATGCGAGATACAAGCGATCATAACCTCGGATAAGTAAAATATCGTGAGACAAAGGGAAATTGGTATCGTATGTAAGTGGTTCATTCGATCGCAAAGTAATCGTAGAAATATGTGGGAGCCATATGAATTTCCAGATTCCTCTATTGGTTATTGATCGGAGAAGTGTCTTGATCATGTCCACATAATTCACGAACCGTAGGGAGACACACTTAAGGATTCGATGTTGTTGAGTAGTTATGGAATGATGAGTAAGAGACCGAATGTTGTTGGTCTTGATGGGATCCGGGATATCACGAGGAGATCGGAATGGTGCGGAGAATAAGATTCATATAAGGAAAGTCCCGTTTCGGAGTTGGGGAATGGTTCCGGTGTTTTCATCGGGAATGTTCTAGAATGTTCCGGAATGTCCGGCACTCCGGAGGGGAAGGGTACATGAATGTGTTGTATCAATTTGGTATGATTGCATCATGTACTAAGTGTCATCGCTGAACCAAATAAAGGATTAATTCAAATCCTAGTTTGAAAAGTCAAACAACTAGTTTGAAAAGTCAAACGGCTAAATTTGGAAAGAGGAAAAGAGGAGGAAGGTTGAAACCGACTTGGGGAGGAGTTCCTCCTCCCACCGCCGGCCCACCTTGGGTCCGAGTTGGGGAGGGACTCCCCTCCCCAGGCGCGCCTCCCTCCACCTATAAAGAGGAGGGGCAGGGCTCCCCTCCTAGACAAAAGTTCCCTACCTCTAAACCTAAACCCTAGCCACAGCCTAGGGATTTCTCCCAAGCCGCTGAGTTAGAGCTTCTAATTGCCCTAGCCGCTGGTTTAGCCCCTTCTAATTGGTGTGTATAAACCCTAGATCACCAAGGCTCTCTCATAGTCCACCATACTCGCTCCGGCTTAAGGCGAAGCCCTGCGAGATCTCCCCTCTACTTCCGGTACCACGCCGTCGTGCTGCCGGAATGGCGAGGAGAGTGCTACAACCTCCGCTGCCTGCTGGAACAAGGGAGAGGAAGGTCTTCGTCGAGTCAACGCGTGTGACCGATCAGGAGCGCTGCCGGAACGCAGCGCCGGAAGGATCGTCTACGCGATCTTGAGATCGGCAAGTGTACGACTACATCACCCACGAGAATGTGCTCTCGTTAACCGCTTTGGAATCTTCGAGGGTGAGTTCCTCTATCGACCCATTGCTACAATCTAGTAGATAGATCTTGGCTTGATCATAGATTAGATCTTGATTGTGTGTTCATGCGGTAGAATTTTTTTGTTTTCCATGCTACGAACCCCTACAGGCGAAGATTGCATTCACCGAGCACAATCAGATGAAGAGGACGACTACGGCCGAAGACGGGAACGCCGCAGCAAGAGGAGATCGCGCGTCTACGAGGACCGCGACGGACCCGACATGGTCGCTGGCTACGCCGATTGTCAGAACATAACAACAGCGATGCATAACGGAGGATACCGGAGGAAACTTCCGCGATGGAGGACACCAGCCGATCGTGTAACGCGCCGCGACCCGATGATAACGGACCGTCAGCGTACGAAAAGCTTTCGAGACCATGCACCATCCACTTCTACATCGACAAGCAAGATGGCAAAAAGAAGGCGAGCCACATGCTCAAGGACTGCCGCGAGTTCCAAAAGCTCAGCGAAAGCATGGTGCAAATGAGGCAACAAGCCCCAATCCCTGCATTCGGAAACGCACCTGCACAAGGTGAAATAGCACATGGAGCCCCTCCACCACCACCTATCGGAGGCCCGAACCAACCAGTCGCACCCGCACAGAACAACGCTGGGAACGGGTACCCCCCACCGAAAGGAGCACTGATGATGATCCAGAAGGGACGCCCCACGAATAGGGTGCAGAAGAAAATCGCCCGACAAATCAACCTAGCCGTGGCAACCCCACCTGCCATCCCTGAGTACCTCAGCGGATCGGAGTCCTGCATCACATTCACTCGTGCGGATCACCCTTGCCAGATCCCTCGCCCAGGTCATGCTGCCACAGTCTTTGGAGGCGCAGATCGGAGGTTTCGAGATGAGTAGCGTCTTCATGGACGGCGGCAGCGGCATCAACCTAATGTTCGCAAGCACTCTAGCGGCAATGCGGATCCCGCAATGCAGCCTGGAACAGTCAGACACAACGTTCCACGGCATCATTCCAGGAAAGGGCATATTCCCCCTGGGCAAAATAGGGCTCGACGTCATCTTCGGGAAGCCGGACAACTTCCGGCAGGAGCGACTCGAATTTGAAGTGGTGGACTGGCCATCACAATACCACGCCATACTTGGGCGTGTAGCATTCGCAAGGTTCCTGGCTGTCCCACACTACGCATACCTGCTACTCAAGATGCCAGGGCCGAAGGGCGTCATCACAGTCCACGGGAGCTTCACCCGATCGAACCAGTGCGACAGGGATTTCAACAAAATCTCCCAGTCTTTCGGCATGCAAGACGAGCTCGTAAGGCTCCGTGAGGTGACGGACAATGGGGCACCCCTAGTCACAAGGCAAAATGCACCCGACATGTCTTTCGACTCCACCGTCAACACAAAGAAGGTGCAGGTCCATCCGACGGATGCCTCCAAGACGACGCTGATCGCCAACGACCTCAGCCCCGCATAGGAAGGCGCGCTCGTCGAATTCCTCCGTGAGCGCTGGGAAATCTTCGCGTGGTGTCCTGCGGACATGCCAGGAGTTCCCAGGGAATTCGCCGAGCACGCACTCAATGTCTTTCCAGACACCAAGCCAGTCAAGCAGTCCATCCGAAGACTGTCCGAGCCGCGAGCCGAAGCCATCGGCAAGGAAATCAATAGACTACTCGCTACAGACTTCATCAGGGAAATCAAGGAAAGCGAGTGGCTTGCGAATACAGTGATGGTCCCAAAGAAGGACACGGACATCCTGCGGATGTGCGTGGACTTCACGTCACTAAACAAACATTGCCCAAAGGACCACTTCCCTCTTCCTCGGATCGATCAGATCATCGATTCGACTGCAGGATGTGAGAAACTCTCCTTCCTCGATGCCTACTCAGGCTATAACCAGATTTGACTCAAGATCGAAGATTAGGAGAAAACGGCGTTTATCACACCCTTCAGAGTATTCTGCCACAACACAATGCCTTTCGGGCTAAAGAACGCAGGTGCCACGTACCAGCGATGCATGCAGGCCTGCCTCAAGGACCAGACCGGTCGCAACGTCCAAGTCTACGTTGACGACATAGTCATAAAAACCAGGGAGGCAAGGACACTTATCGATGATCTCCGTGAGACGTTCGACAACCTTGATCGCTACAGGATCAAGCTCAACCCCGAAAAATGCGCCTTCGGCGTCCCATCGGGTCAGCTGCTTGGGTACTTCATCTCTCAGCGAGGGATCAAGGCGAACCCGAAGAAAATCAGAGCTATCATGGCGATGGAGAAGCCGAAAAACCTCAAAGGCGTCCAGCTCATGGGCGAATAGCGGCGCTAAGCAGATTCATCAGCCGCATGGGCGAGAAGGCCCTGCCATTCTACCAGATACTACGCAAGGCAGACAAGTTTGAGTGGACGCCAGAAGCCAACGATGCATTCGAAAGCCTCAAGCGGCTCCTCTCCACCTCGCCCGTCTTGGTCACGCCAAAGGAGCGCGAACCTCTGCTGCTGTACATAGCAGCCACACACCAAGTGGTCAGCACCATGCTCGTGGTCGAACGACCCGAAGAAGGCAAGACCCACGGGGTCCAGCGCCTAATCTACTACCTCAGCGAGGTTCTGACACCAACAAAGCAGAGGTACCCTCACTACCAGAAGCTCGCCTATGGCGTGTTCATGACGGCTCGATGGCTGAGCCATTACTTCCAGGAGCACCAAGTGATGGTCGTCAACGAAGCACCCCTGAACAGCATCCTGAATAATCCAGAGGCCACAGGAAGCGTGGCCCTATGGGGCATCGAGCTGTCACCCTTGGACATCGTCTACGAGAAGCGACTCGCAATCAAATCTCAAGTCCTTCCGGACTTCCTGGTACATTGGATGGAGTTGCAGCTGCCAGACACCCCATATATGTCGCAGTCATGGACGATGCACTTCGACGGCTCCAAGCGAGAAGCTGGAGCAGGAGCAGGGGTCATACTGACCTCCCCGCAAGGCGACACGATGAAGTACGTCCTTCGGATGAAATTCCGAGCTTCTAATAATGAGGCCGAATACGAAGCCCTCATCCACGGCATGAGGATGGCAAAGATATGCGGCGCAACGCGCCTGGTCATCTACGGTGACTCCAACCTCGTCGTCCAGCAGACGATGAATGAGTGCGACGCACACGCCGAATACATGACCGCGTACCGCGCGCTCTACAACACACTCGAAGGAGAATTCGACGGCTGCGAGCTTCGACACGTTGGAAGAGAAAGCAACGAGGAAGCCGACAGACTCGCCAACATAGGCTCCACCTGTGCAAAGGTGCCACCAGGTGTGTTCCTCGAACAGATCTGTGTGCCATCCATCAAGCGGAAATTCCCCAAGGGATCACCCGAAGAAGCAGAACATTCGGGGGCTACGCTGCCCGAAGGACATGAAGGACCCGAGAAACCGGACACAGAAGTCACCATGGTAAACCTAATGCAGGTCATGGCAGTCGAAGAAACTTGGACGCGACCGTACCTCCAGTTCTTGTTAACTGGAGAACTGCCTGACAGCCCGACAGATGCCCGGCGCATATCTCGCCGGTTAAAAGCCTTCACCACCATCAACGACGAGCTGTACAAGCACAGTATTACAGGTGTACTACAAAGGTGCGTCACCATCGGTGACGGGAAAGCCATCCTCCAGGACATCCACGAGGGCATATGCGGCCATCACGCAGGCAGCCGCTCCCTTGTCGCCAAAGCTCTACGAGCATGATTCTACTGGCCAACGGCCATGAGAGACGCAAAGGACATCGTCCAAAGATGCAACGGATGCCAACGGTTCGCTGACAAGCCGCACACACCTGGGTCCGAGCTCAGGCCCATACCCATAGCCTGGCCTTTTGCTCAATGGGGCCTCGACATGATTGACAAACTGCCAAAGTCCTCGAAAGGGGGACACGTTTACCTACTGGTCACAGTCGACAAGTTCACCAAGTGGATCGAGGCCATGCCGGTTACCAACCAGAAAGGCAAAACTACCGTCAAGTTCTTCGAGTCCATTGTCTACAGGTTCGGCGTACCGCATAGCATCATCACCGACAATGGATCGAACTTTATCTCCAAGGAATTCCAGGACTTCTGCGAAGGCCTCGGGATCAACATCACGTACGCCTCAGTGGCCCACCCGCAAATGAACGGGCAAGTGGAAAAGGCCAACGGCCTAATCGGCGCCGGCATCAAGAAGCGCCTCATGAGCCCACTCGAACGGAAAGCAGGAGCCTGGACGAAAGAGCTACCATCCGTCCTATGGAGCTTACGGACCACGCCAAACAGCTCCACAGGCTATACACCGTTCTTCATGGTGCACGGAGCTGAAGCCGTGCTGCCAGCCGAAGTACGCCACCAGGCCGCTCGGGTCGTCGCATACAGTGAAGCCGAATCCACGGCTGCACTCAAAGACGCCGTTGATACACTCGACGAAGCAAGAGACATAGCAGCAGCTCGATCAGCGGTGTACCAGCAGAGTCTCCGCAACTACCACAGCCGCCGGCTGCGCCCAAGGTCCTTCGTCGAAGGAGACCTCGTCTTGCGACTCAAGCAAGAGCGACCGAATAAATTCGAGTCACCATGGGAAGGACCCTACATCGTCACCGAAGTCATCCTAGGTGGCGCCTACCGCCTCAAGCACGTGAAGTCTGGAGTCGCATACTCCAACCCATGGAACATCTCGCACCTGCGACGATTCTATCCTTAGCAACCCACCCCCTTTACTTTCAATAAGGCTTACAGCCAAGGCTTTTCAGCCGAACAATGTACTTCCTCCATTATGATATAAATAAAGCTAAGTGTCTCGCCCCAAACTTCAGTTCGCTATTTTGCAACTTTACTTTATGCTACAAACGCACTCGGGGGCTCCCCCCACCTCGCGATTTCATCGACTGAGGATCAAGCGTGTACACCTGAGTAGCTGACAACGTCAGGCAAACGAAAAGGACACGTACTCAATCAAAGCACTGCGTGCTCACAACAAACAAACCTTTACAACAAAGGGCACAACACGCCCAGCCGAAATATACAAATTTTACATCTATCTCTTTTTTCAGGTTCTACCTATTCCGAAGAATAACCTGAGCACGCTGCTCAAACAAATCTACGACCTGTTCGGCATACTGCCTTACAGCTGCGTAATGTGGACGCATGTCCCACTCATCACCATCAGGCCGAAGAGGTGGCCCAGCGGCCACAGCAGCCAAATCTACATCAGGCCGGTGCAGCCTCACAAGAGACAAAGCAGCCTTCACTCCTGCGACGAGCTGCTGCCGCACCAACTCCTTGACGTTGCTCACATTCCGAAATTTCGACAGAAGACCTGCAAGGCTCGTCGGCACAGCATCCAAAGGAAACATAACATGCAACACCGAGGCAAGCGACGTCTGCACCTGGCGGAGCACCCGCGATACCTGGTGCACACGATCCTGCACCGTCGCCAGAGCCACGGCACGGTCACGATCCATCCAGAAGAAGCCACCGGCCTCCATGTCCTGTTGAGTCAAGCAATTGACCCGAACAGCGACACGCTCCTTCTCTTCCCTCGGAGCAAGGTTCGCACCTGTGACAATTGCAACAAATAAGTGCAAGGCCAGCAGGCTCATTCGAAGAACCGAACTACAGCTCGAACCAAAGAACAACTTACATTGAAGCTGCTCGGACAGCCGAACCAGTTCCGCCATCAAGTACTCCTCTCTGGCTGCACCACGATCCGCCTTGGACTTCCACACATCGGCATGACCGCGCAACCCAAGCAACTCCCTCTCAAGACTACACACACGATCCCGAAGAAAAGCGAGTTGCGAGGAATTATCCAAAGATGGTCGCAGCGGCATTGCGGACGAGGTGTCAACAGGGTCAGCACCCGAAGGAACCTAGAGCAGGAGAAAAAAGAAAAGATACACAAACATTCAGACAATGGTAGAGCACAACTCAGAAGAATTCATTAAACATATAAGGCCACTACGTGGCACAAGGATTGTGTTCTTCAAAATATTTACAGCAAAAGCAGGCTACAAACTATCCTACGTCTACAACGCCTAAGACGCGGCACCCTGAGTCGCCTCGGAGCCGGACTGCCTAGCTTTGGCCCGCCTAGCCGCGATGCATACTCAGACAACAAATCAATGAGCTTGGGCCCATATCGCTTGCATCGAGCAGAGTAGGCAGCAAAGGCTACCTCGGATCCATCTGCGGTCGTCGGCATCCGGGAGGTGATCTAGGGCAGGTCCAGCTCCGCTCCAGCCGCCAAGGCCATCGCCAGCCCAACAGACGCGCCGATGCCCTTCTGCTTGCGCTTGTACGCCGCAGGCGCTTCGACTGACAAAGCCTCCGCCAGAGCATCCACATCATCGAGGGCCACGCCCTTAGGGACAAGCTCCTTGTAGAAGCGGCCAAGGACCTCCTTCGCCTTGGCAAGGGAGCTGACGACGGTGCTGCAGCGATCTTTGACCGCCATAGTAGCATCATCTAGAGCACTCCCGTGCTCTAGAGCACCGCGGTCAAACTCGATGCCTGCAGCATCTGAGACAAAAAAAGAAGAGAAGACATGAAGAAAAGTAGCACAGAAGAAGACAGGAAACACGAAGAAACAAGCACAAATACAGCACTTACCCGAAATAGCCTTGGCAGCAGCCATGAGCTTCGACGCCACCTCTCTTTCACGAGCAGCCGCAACGGTGGCCAGCTGCTCCTCACGATCCGCGGCCTCCTGCTGCAGACGCTCCTTCGCTTCGGCTGCCTTAGTCAGCTCTAGCTCGAGGCGTTCCTTCGCGCCAACGGCGGCCTCGGCCTTCTGCTCCGATTGACCAAGGCTCTTCTTGAGAGCGTCGACCTCACGGAGAGAAGTATTATGCTCCTCTGCATTCAAAACAAGCAAGCGTCAGAAAACAGGACCAGAATAAATAAGAAAGGCACCAAAAGGCAAACAGGTACCTTGAAGCTGCCGAAGGTTAGCCTCCAGCACCAGACGCTCCTGCACCAGCCGCTTGGCCTCCTGCACAAAAGGCTGCAGAAAAAGAAAAAGGACTTGGGGGCTACGCCCAACACAAAGGAGTAAAAGCAAAATTCGCACACGAAAACACTCGGGGGCTCCCCCGTGGCACGAAGCAAAGGTACTCACATGCTCGGATGGCGACTCCGAAGACCCGCTGGCGAAATTCTGAGGCGCAACCACCTGCACCTCCTGCACAGGAGGATCCGGAGCGGCGCCTCCCAAAGTCGCCACCGTCTGAGGAGGAGGAGACGCAATCTTTGACTCCCCCATCATCTCCCGCGCACCATCGCTGGAGGAGTCGCGGGAGGAATGCCTGCATACGAAGCAATCAGCACAAGTGCAACGTCAAGAAAAAAGGACAGTAATATAACAAGAAACTTACGAGCCCAGCGAGCTCAGGTCGAAGACAGGAGGAGTCCTTCGGGCTCTCTTCTCCTCTTTCTTCTCTTCCTTCTTCTCCTCCTTCTTTTCTTCCTTCTTCCGCTTCGCTGGCGGGTGCGGTGCTATAGCCTGCACAGGAATGGCAGGAATGGGAGAGGAAGAACCTCCATGACCGTCATCATGACGATCTAGGCACAGAGGGTTTCTGGGAGTCGGAGGAGTCGAGGCATCCGAAGACTCGCTGGAGCTCCGTGATCGTTTGCGCGTATGGTCCTCACTCGACTCATCGGCATCTTCGGCCAGAGATCGTGCCGACGGCAGTTCAGACACGGACTCCACCACCTCATTATCCGGGGCATTCGGATACCTTTCAGGAAATGGCGGTACCATGCCCGGCACCTTGAAGCTCTGCAAAATCAGAAGGGACTTTGTTAGCAAACAAAAGAAAACAAATACGCAGTCGACAAAAAGCGCTACACGCACGAATCTACACCTGTGGAACGTCCAGTGTCGCAGAAAACGGCGGAGTCAGTGACTTCCCAGGGATTTCCTCTCCGGCCTTGAACTTCAGCAGTGAGCGAAGGGCCCTGTCAAGATCCCCCTTGGATATTTTCTCAGCCGAAACCCTCGTCGGATCACGGCGCCCAGAATAAAGGAACATCGGGTGCGCCCTCGCTTGGAGAGGCTGCACCCGACACTCGAGAAACGTCCGGATGATGTCCACGCCGTTCACTTCCTTCTCCGGAATCAGCTGGAGATCCTCCACCCGACGGTAAAGGGCCTCTATCTCCGCCACCTCGCCATCCAAAATTTTGTTTTTCCAAGACCTTTTCGGCTCAATCATCTGGGAGGGGTCAAAAGGAACAAGACCAAAATCTTGCCCAGGCACTACGGAGTCGCGGATATAAAACCATCGCCTCCGCCAGTACTGGACAGATTCGGACATGGAAAAATAAAAGAAGAGAAGATTGGGACTAAGGGAGATGATGCAACCCCCAATGGGATACACACCATCCGAACCAGACTGCCTCTTCACGGAATAAAGCTTTCGGAAGAGACCAAAGTGCGGCTCAATGCCAAGCCAGCACTCGCAAAAAGTGATAAAACAAGCAATGTGGAGAAGGGAGTTGGGCGAAAGATGATGCAGCTGGATGCCATAGAGAAAGAGCAGCCCATGAAGGAAGTCGTGGACTGGGAAGGAAAACCCACGCATAACGAAGGCAAGAAACATAACCCGATACCCAGCTGGGGGACGGGGGATTAGCTCGTTGCCGGGGAGTCTGACGGCCTCCCTATCTTGTGGGATCGCACCTTCATGAAGCTTTATGGAGATCGCTCTCCTGCGTCTCTGATCGCCGCCAGCCGCCGTCGGTGACACGGGTAGCGGTGGCGCCTTTCTTTCCTCTGGCGGCGCTGGTACCAATGACAGATGATGATTTCTTCGGCTTCCCCATTGCGCTACGGCAGCGCCGGCGGTGAAAGCGCAGAAAGGAAGATGGAAATGTGGAAGGAAATCCCAGCGCGCAGCAAGAATCGCTAGAGCACAAGGAGGCAGTGAAAACAAGAACCGATGCGGTGAAAACAAACTGCGATTTTCCCCAATGATTATAACGACGAAGACGACGCACAATAGCCGTCCATCCAGAAGACCTAACGCCAACGGCAGATCTGACCATACACGTGTCAGCATCACAACGAACCGTCGTTACCACGCTGTCCACTACGCGCGGAAATCGAGGAGACGCCGTAATTATCTCCACGCCGCGCGTGACCGGTCAATTCAAGGTCAGCAAGTGGGACCCACGTTCGTCCAGTCAAGTCATCTCTGGCATAGCAGATGCTTGAGGTCATTGATCGTCAGCACTGATGTCATCAAAAGCTATACTAGCACCAACTACAATTCTTTGGCTCCACAGCTAAGAGTACTCACTCGAATCTTCGACTCGACTAAATACTCGGGGGCTGCTCCTATCAGGAGCGCTGGCCGCGCACCCGAAAGACGAATAAAGACAATATAATTCTTCGAGTCCTACGTCGAGTCTACGACTCCACTACGGACTCGGGGGCTACTCCCATAGGGAGGATGGATTTAAGCATCCGATTTTTTTGTGTCCTACGGACTTAACAACTGTACAATGTTTTGAGATAAAGTCTCCGCTCGAGTCTCCGACTCGAACAGACACTCGAGGGCTACTCCCATAGGGAGCGCTGGTCGCGCACCCTATGAAATCTTCGACTGCGATCTTTCGGATCAGCATGCAAAAACTTTTCAGCAACTCTGCCCCAACAAAATGCCTAGTGAGCAACGGTCTCCTTGGCCACCCGAAACACCTCCGACATGACAAACATTCGGATGCTGTGTCTACGATACAAAGATAAGACCTACAGATATCATCTGATGGCCTGGCAACGCACACGACTGCGCTCTGCTAGTAAAAACCCGTGCTAACAGGTGCGATGAAAAATCCCAACGGACGCGTCAATTAAATTCACTGGAATTCCACTCCTGTAAGTCCTCCACGGCCTGAGTCGAATTACGCCAGCATATGTTCCAGTTTCGAGTTGAGGGAATCAAATCTGAGGAAGATCGTGTTGTTTCGTCCTAAGACAGTTAACTGACCCTGATCCGTCGGGTGAGTCAGACACACGCATCAACAATCCCTACACTCATACTGTTGAAACATATAGTCACACCCGAAAGATTGAAGAGTCCTCAGCCGAATCTGCGATTCTACTAATCACTCGGGGGCTACTGACATGGTTATACCTTACGGGTACGTGGCCTCAGCATACCTGGTCCAGCCCAAGGAAGGCCCACAGCTGATGTACGCTGACCCATGAAGATTTTCAGGTGGCCAAGGCCCATGACGCTTTCGGATCCTTGGAGAGCAAGACTAGCGTAGATAGGAAATTCAAAGGGGTAAAACCCTAGAACTTGTAACCGACTAGGACTATGCCCGGGACCTGCCTAAGTCTATATAAAGGCCAGGAGGGCACGACCTAGATCGGTCGACTCATACTTTCGCATACGCACCACCACGCCAGATCAAATCTGCACCCTCAGAACCTCTTTCGCCGTAATCAAGAGCGCAAGCAGAGTAGGGTTTTCCCTCCGGGCCCGAACACAGGTAAATCTCGTGTCCCCTGGTTGCTTGTCTGTTAACCGTTCCACGATCTCCAGCATCCCCATCTTCTCCAAAACCCAAGTCCATAACAATGGGCATTGATGAGATCAAAGCTCGTCACTATGTACTAATGTGTAAATTGAGTTTCACTTGTAGGTTTGTCCATTGGCATCGCTTGGGCCATGTGTTGGTCTCAAGGTTGGAAGATGAAGAAATGTCCAAGGGCTTTGTGCCCATTGGAATCATGAAGAAAGAAGGAGATTGAAGGTTGATCAAGACATGTGCAAAGAGTTGCATCAAGATGGATAAACCTCAAGAAGGGATGAAGAAGGGCGAGCTCAAGATGCGCCATCTCTAGAAGATCTCATGCTTGAAGCTGTCCATCCTCATGATCATGGGGTGATGAAGACAAGTTCAAAGAAGAGGTTTCCCCATGGAGTATGGGGGAGCAATTTGCAAGTCTTCATCTTCATCAAGCAAGAGCAAACAAGAAAGGTCTTCCCACAATAGAAGAACAAGACGGTCTACATCAATTTCAAGTGGGATGATCAAGGCAAAGGTATGTTCTTGATAGGGCTTATCTTTTGCCGGTCTCATGTTGTTAGTTGGGAGACCGGGTTTAGGATAGATATCCGTTCTATCATGAGGGGCTCTCATGCGGGTGTCTCGTTTGCATCGTTCGGAGAGAGCTCAAACCTTTGAATTCATAGCATCATCTTTCTTGGTTGTTATTTGGTTCTTGTCGATGAGAGGATCTAGAGCTTGTGGTCATCATCATAACAACCTCTAGTTCATCATATAAGGATTTCACTTGCATATCTTATTGCGGTTTTGATCTTGCGAGTTTTCCGGCTCCACACATTGGGGGATACTTCACATATATAGTGATGGTATTTTATCCCAAGGTGATACCCAATATTTCGTTGTTATCTTTCCAACAAAATTGGTTTCATCCCGTTTGGAGTTCGGATGCAACAGTTATTGCGTTTCTGGTTTTCTGGTTTCTGGAATTTCTCTGACCGGAAGTTCCAGCTTGCCATCGGAAGTTCCGCTAGGGAATTTTTGCCGCCGAAAGTTCTGGTGGAAGTTCTGGGTCTTCTTCCGCTCACATTCAGTAACCTTCTGTTTTGGATGTGCTATTTGACGGAACTTCAGTAAGAATTTCCACCGGAAGTTCCGCTCCCACCGGAAGTTCTGGCCAGGGACCGGAAGTTCCGCTCAGGCCTAGTTGCAGCCGAAAGTTCCGGTTGAAATTTCCGGCTCTTGTTCCGCTCACGTTCAGTAACCTTCTATTTTGGATATGTCTATTTGTCGGAACTTCTGTCGGAACTTTCACCGGAAGTTTCACTCCCACCGGAAGTTCCGACCAGGACTCGCTTTTTTAGTTTCTCGCTCCGCAGTTTTTGACCGTTGGCTGTGTGCCACCGGAAGTTCCGGCCTCCCACTGGAAGTTCCGGCCAGGAGTCGCGAATGCCCATAACAGGCAGACCTAGGAGCCCTTTAAAAGGGTCTCCTCTTCCCCTTTGTGGGTAACAACTCTTTTCTTGGTTCTTGGCTTTCTCTCTCTCCTCCATTGCTGACCTTGAAGAAGCTTTCCCTCTCCCCTTTCCCTTCCTATGTTTCTTGCATCTTTTTGAGGGATTTGAGAGAGGAGATCTAGATCTATAATCCCCCCAAGCTAAATCCCTTCTTTGTGAAGGAATCATTGGGATCTAGATCTTGGAGAGTTTTGTGTTCTCCTCTTGTGTTCTTCCTCCCTTATTCCCCCAATAGCTTCTGTAGCTTTGTTGGAATTTGGGAGAGAAGGACGTTCCCTTGCATTTGGTGCATAGGTTTGAATTCTCCTCAGAGATTCGACGAGTTCAAGCTTGTGGGATCGTTTCTCTTGGGTTCCTTGGAACCCTAGACGGTTGTGTGGTTGGATTGTTGACCTTTTGTGGTCTTGTAGCCTTTTGTGGCTTTGTTGGCCTTTTGTGGCATTGTAGCCTTTTGTGGCTTTGTTGTTGGGAGCCTCCAATTGAGTTGTGGAGTTAGCCCCAATCTTGTACGGGTTCGGTGACCGCCCTCAAGCGTCCCATAGTGGAGCAAGTGCCCGCCTTTTGTGGTGCACACTTGGGAGAATAGGGTGAGCCTTTTGTGGCGTCGGTGAGTTGCGTGCTTCCGCATCCGGGGTGAGGCCTTGTGTGGCGTTGGGTGAGCATCGAGCCACCACACCTCGAGGTGAGCCATTTGTGGCGTTCGGAGAGCATTGCGCCATCGCACCTCTCCAACGGAGACGTAGCTTCTTTGGAAGTGAACTTCGGGAAACAAATCTTCGTCTCCGCGTCCATCCATTATCTCTCAACCAAGCCCTTTACTTATGCACTTTACATTGTGATAGCCATCGTGCTTGAAGTATTTATATCTTGCTATCACCTTGTTGCTTGTATTGCTTAACATAGGTTGTTGGTGCACTTAGGTGAACTTAGTGGCTAGGTTTTGTGTTCAATAAATTTAACGTTAGTTTTATTCCGCATTTACTTGAGCCTAAACTGTAATATTTTTAAACGCCTATTCACCCTCCTCTAGGCGACTTCCTTTGTACTTTCATCAGTTTTGTGAAAGATTGATTGGATCAATCGCAATCGGGTGCATGGAAGATTAGGTGGGAGATGATCAATGTGTTGGAGATATGCGCAAGAAGCAATAATAAAAGTAGTTATTATTATATCTTTGTGTTTATGATAAATGTTTACATTCATGCTATACTTGTATTAACCAGAAACATTAATACTTATGTGATTTGTAAACATGTAAGAGTCCCTAGTAAAGCCTCTTTGAAATACTAGCTTGTTGATTAATAGATGATTATGGTTTTCTAATCATGAACATTGGATGTTATTAATAACAACATCATATCATTAGGAGAATGGTGTGATGGACATACTCCTATAGTTAAGAGTAGCATAATATCAAGTCATTTCAATAGTTCGTTTGCTATAAGCTTTTAGATACATAGTAACCTAAATCCTTCGACCATGATATCATGTTAATCACCATCATCGGATGGATGCTTTGATGACATCAAACACCACTTCGTAACTGGGTGGTAATAAAGGTGGCATTGAGTGTTCAAAAGTATGTGTTGAGGCACATGGATCAAGAGTGGGATTTGTCCATCCATATGACAGATAGATATAGTCTGGGACCTCTTAGTGGAATATCATCCAATTGGCTTGCAAGTATGTGACTGGATCACAAGGCATCACATATCACAGGATCGAGTAAAGAGTACTTATCGGTAACAAGGTTGAACTAGGTATGCAGAGATACCGACGATCAAACCTTGGATAAGTAAAGTATCACGAGACAAAGGGAAATTGGTATCGTATGTAAATGGTTCATTCAATCACGAAGTAATCATAGAAATATGTGTGAACCATATGAATTTCTAGATTCCTCTATTGCTTATTGATCATAGAAGAGTCTCGATCATGTCTGCATAATTCATGAACCATAGGGAGACACACTTAAGGATTCGATGTTGTTTAGTAGATATGGAATGTGAGTAAGAGACTGTATGTTGTTCGGAGTCTCGGATTGGATCCAGGACATCGCGATGAGATCCGGAGAATAATATTCATATAAGGAAAGTCCAATTCCGTAGTTCGGGAATGGTTTCAGTGTTTTCATCGGAATGTTCTAGAAGGGTCTAGAAGGTCCACCAATCCAGAGTGGGAAGGGTACATGGATGTGTCGTACCAAAGTGGAATGGTTGCTTCATGTCCTAGGTCGCTTGCCTAGGCAATGGGAAGAGAGAAATCAAACTCTAGTTTCAAAGTCAAACGCCAATTTGAAAAATTCAAATCCCAACATGATTGCCTAGCGGAGGGAGGAAAGGAATCCCACCTAGGGAAGGATTCCTCCCTCCGCTTGCTGCCGGCCACAAGGAGGAGTTGGGGGAGGACTCCCCTCCCCTCAAACCGCCTCTCCCTCTCATAAATAGAGGGGAGGGGCACCCCCTTGCTCCCCACTTGAAACCCTCACCGTCCGCCCCTAGCCCTCTCAAGTTGCCGCCGCCTAGAAGCCCCTCTAAACCGCCGCCTAGCTAACCCTAGCCGCCGCCCACCACCTCTAAACCCTCGGCCCTCTAAACCCTAGATCGTCGAGGCCCTCTTTACTCCACCATACCCGCTCCGGCTTAGGGGAAGCCCTGCGGGATTTCCCCTCTACTTCCACCACCACGTCGTCGTGCTGCTGGAATGGTGAGGAGAGATCTACAACCTCCGATGCCTGCTGGAACAAGGGAGAGGAAGGTCTTCATCGAGTACCGAACATGTGACCGAATGCGGAAGCGCACTTGTTGGCGATGTCCATGAGGTGGACGAGCGTCTTGGGATGGATGCGCCCTAGTTCTTCCTTGAAGTTTGGGCGCTTGACATCGTCCTTGAAGGCATCGATCGTCCTTTCCTCGGAGATGTACACGACAGAGTTCTTGATGTTGGACCAGCGTAGTATGTACGAGCGAATGGACTCGTTCGTTCGTTGGGTGCAGGACTGTAGTTCCTTGATCGAGGCTGGCCTCTTGCTGGTGCCCTTGAAGTTTCGGATGGAAATATACGCCAGCTCTTCCTAGCTTCGGATGGAACTTGAGGAGAGGCTGCTAAGCCAGATTCGAGCTGCCCCTGTCAGCTGCAGCTAAAGGCATTGTAGGGCAGTGTTCCTGTTGCCACCGTGCAGCTTGACGGATGAGAGGTGGTCGCTAAGCTAGGCCTTCGGGTCCTGCATCCCGTCGAACTTCGGAGTTTCTGAAGAGATCTTGAAATTTTTTGGCATCCGCGTTTGCCAAACGAATCTGCTGAAGCATCTGGCTCCGCATAGTTCTTCGTCGTCTTCTTCATCAGATTCGGTCGAGCACGCGCGCTTGGCGCGTGCCTTGTCTATCTTGCGTTGGGTGAGGTCATTTCGAGCATCGTAGTCGCTGCTGCGGCGCCGCGGGCTCCTACAACGTCGGGGCATGTCGTGCTCATCTTCTTCGGATGAGGGAGTAGGACTGCGGTTGAACCTGACCGTAGCTTTCTTCGTCGGCTCCGCAGGAGCTTCGTTGTGGAGCGCAGCTTCGACAAGTCCGAGGCCTGCTAGCGCGGATTTGTGTATGGCACTCTTTGGGTCATCCGCCGGAGGCGGATGGGACGCGAGATAGGTGGTGGCTGCCATGATCGCGGCCTGTGGCATTTTCGGCGTGACGTTGCCGTTGGCATCCATCACCATGAAGGACGTGTTGAGGGTCCTGGTGACCTCGCGTCGCGCGGCGGGGTCCATGTGCTCTGTGTGAAAGCGATGCTTGTTGGCATGGTTGTCACGCGAACTGGATCCACCATCGGCAGAGAGCGCAGCTTGCCGCGCGCTAGACTCCGAAGCTGCCTACTTGCATTTGTCGAGCTCCTCCTACAGTTTTACCTGCCAGTTATGCTCGCCGATGAGGAGGAGGTGGTATGCCATCAGCATATCCCGTGAAGCATTCACAAGTAGGATCATGTTGCCTGCGACGGCTTCGCGTGCCTGGCGACATCCGTCGCCTTCGTTGGTATAGAGGGATGGGTTTTCTTTGTTTCCTCTGTTCCCGGCTTGCGGGTTGAGGGTTGGGTTGGGCAGTGGATTTGCCGCACTCAAACCTGGTGGTGGTTCTACTTTGCTTTGGATGACCACGACGCATTGGTAGCATCCGCGGGCTGGATCGCTGCTGCCGTAGCTTTCGGATCCGAAACCGTAGGATCCTTCATCTGAGGGAGGGCCGCACAGATCTGAGTTGCAGCTGCTGCTGTTGTATGACTCATCTGTTAGCGTCGTCGTGCGTAACATGCCGATGGGTGGGACCCACGAAGCGGGCCTGATGGATGGTGGCGGCACTCGCTCTGGGAGGCAGAGGGTGCCAGTCTGCCCCACCTGGAAGCAGAAGCTCCCGAACAGATCTCGAGCCCATCGCCTACGGGCTCAAAATCCCTCATGGTGGCTGGCGAGTGGGCGGTAAAGTCAAATGTGCCAAAGAGGAGATGGCTCTCCGTTGCCGATGAGTTGTAGATTGCTTCGGATGGAACCGTCACGATCGCACAATCAGCATCCCCAGTTCCCACAGACGGCGCCAATTGACGAGGGTTGATTTCGTCAATGCCCATTGTTATGGACTTGGGTTTTAGAGAAGATGGGGATACTAGAGATCGCGGAACGGTTAACAGACAATCAACACGGGGACACGAGGTTTACCCAGGTTCAGGCCCTCGGAGGGAAAACCCTACTCCTGCTTGTCTGCTCTTGATTACGGCAAAAGCGAAGGTTACAGGGGTGCGCAGATGCAATATGGCATGAGGTGAGTTGAAGCGCCCTCCTCGCCGTGACCTCCTAGCCTTTATATAGATAGGCAGGTCCCGGGCGTAGGTCGAGTCGGTTACAGATTAGGGTTTTTCCCCTTCAAAATTCTATCGATTCTAGTCTTGCTCTCTAAGGATCCGAAGACGTCATGGGCTTGGGGCACCCGAAATCTCCACAGGCCGTGTATCTTGTCGTGGGCCTTCCTTGGGCTGGACTAGGTATACCAATGCTGCGTAGTGGAGTATAACCATGTCACAGGGAATAGCGGATACACCTCTAGCATTATAAAGGGTTTAAGGTACAGATTATTATCATGAACAATCTCAACTATGTATCTATGGGAGGAACTCCGTAATTGGATGAATAGGCAGAAATCACTACTCACATTATCCTCATAACCACAGCAGACAAGCAATCAACATCAATCGAATTATTGTGCTATTAAGGGACTTTATCTCGTAGGATGTATCCCATGGCATGGGCAATATTCCATGAGTTTCCTCGGTTCCCAAGTCGATATGTAAGGAGTGTCAACAACTTTATAGTCACTGTAAGTGCTAACACACCTCCGTCTACCAACAAGTAGTTCCCTCCATCAAGTCCCCACAAGAGGCAAATATTAAGAGGTCGACTTATCTCAACATCAAGATGAAGACAATATAACACATGGTCACAACGATGAATATCATATTAAACTTTATCTTATTTCAATATCATGCTAGGGTTTCTCCATCTCCCCATGAACTAATGATCTACTCAGACATGGAGGCAATCAACATCATGGCAAAGACAATGGAATCTATCATAGATGAATAGCACTTGTATAAATCCACAATGAGTATGGAAATTACAACAAGATCTAGATAAGATGTAGATGAGATGGATGGAGATGGTGGTGATGCAGCGGTTGATGATGAAGATCGATGCCTTAGCCTCCCGGATCTGCGTGGGGTGAAGATGGATCACTGGTGGATGAGTTCCCCCTCCATATCCCTTCTGGAGGTGAGTTTTCTATGATTTCTGGTCGTTTTGTATGTCGTCTCCCTAATCCAATTGCACAAGGCAAAACTATTTGAGGAGGCGGTGGCGGCTCCAACTATACGGCGGGAACTATACGGCTAGAGAAATTCTTCCCTCCGTATAGTTGGTCGTTAAATGCGCTGGTTGCTACGATCGCCTCGGGTTTTCTTCTGGTGTTATTGATATTTTCCAAATTAGCGATTTGCGCTTTTTGACTCCTTTTCGCTCCAATACAACTGGTCCAAGAATTGTTTCCATCGTGTCTATCATCTGTCCTGATCCTGGTGAAAATAAACATAAAAGGTGCGCGTGAACGCCATAAAATACCAAGATCCTACCACTACAATGCAAAATAATAATATAAAACATGATGCAAATATGCACTCATCAATAGCCAAGTCGGATAAGTGTATTTTCGTGGGGTATTCAAGGGAAACCTTGGGTTACTACTTCTACAACCGAGAAGAGGGCAAAGTGTTTGTCGCTTGGAACATGGAATTGTCTAACATGGAATTGTCTAAGAAGGGGTTCTTACCGATGTCCCATGGCGTAAAACTTAGCAAGTCTCAGTGTCCTTTGACAACTGATGAGCGAAGTCAGATGAGTGAGATTCCGTATGCTTTGGTGATCGGATCCATCATGTACGCCATGATTTGTACTAGGCCAGATGTTTCCTATGCTTTAAGTGTTGTGAGTAGATACCAAGCTGACCCTGGAGAAATCCACTAGTCAGCGGTGAAAACAATCCTAAAGTACTTGAGAAGGACTAAGGATGTCTTCCTAGTGTATGGGGGTAAGGATGAACTCAGTGTAAGGGGTTACATGAATGCGAGTTATCTCACTGATTCAGATGATTCTCGTTCGCAATCTAGATACGTGTTTATTATAAACAGAGGGGTTGTGAGTTGGAAAAGTTCTAAGCAAGAGACTGTGTCAGCATCTACAACAGAGGCTGAGTATATTGCTGCCTCGGAGGCGGCTGATGACCCACAAGTATAGGGGGTGTATCGTAGTACTTTCGATAAATAAGAGTGTCGATCGCAACATGGATCAAAAGGTGTTGAACTAGTGGCGTGGAGCATGAAAAGACATAAGTAACACCTCTTAATACGAAATATATCACTGAATAGAGGAAAATTATGATATAGAATGGTGATGCAAATTGGACGTATCAACTCCCCCAAGCTTAGACCTTGCTTGTCCCCAAGCGAAAACGGAGCTCAGTAAGCATGTCCACAGGTTTATGGAGTGAAGTGTCGATAAAAAGAATACGAACAAGAAGCATCACCCTTACCAATTCATAACTCATAGAAGAAAGCAACTCACCATTATATAACTTAGCTTGCAACAATTATGGGTCACAATAAAGATGCATAAAGATAAATCATAATTGGGATTGGCAAACTTTGTTCTTGGTCAGAGAACAGTTTGGAAAACAGTTTTCAAATAAAGCTTTCGTAGAAGTTTACAACAATAGTACTTTTTGCTCAAATATAAAAGTTTTTTCACAATGATAGCTTTCAAAGTAATACTCATTTAGATAAAGTCTTGTGCAAACAAGGAAGATAGGGAACATGATTGAATAAATCAACATATGACTGCTTGAAACACAACAACTCAAATGCTTGTTGGAGATAGAGAGGAATAGGTTTACTGACTCAACTTAGAAGTAGAAGAAAGGGACCTTATAGAGGGAAGTAGGGATTTCAAGTTCATAAAGAGCTTTCAAAAGATTATGGTACTTACTAGCTTTGAGATCTCATTGCCCCTATCATAAGCATCTTGAGGTGATTAAGGTTAAAGTGAACAAGGAAGGAGTATATGCTTGACGAAATATAAGTTGGCAATCTCATGTCCCTTGAGTACGAGGGCCACTCCTCATGCTACTCAACTTTACTTACCGGTAAGTTCTTGTCATTATAAGTACATGTGTGTCATAAAGAACCGCCAATGGGGTACCCATTGCACATGATACAGGAGCTATCCCATAATCAAAATGACAAGGCAAGCAGACAATGAGCATCTCAACAATCTTTTTATTTGCTATTTGCATAGGTTTTTATTGAGGATGCTTCACAGATTGCTCACTATGGTTATGCTGCAAGTTTCCACCATGATTAGGCATGGCTTAGGCTAGCGGCCCAGCCGTTTCTCTAACACACATACATAACTCCATGGAATTACAAGCTCCCCTTTTATTTCACACCGACGACATCCGCAAACAAAAGAGCATGATATCAACTATGTACAATGTACAGGTGCAATGTTGAAAGCATTCCCCGTGACAACACGGTTCTGCTAATTCCAACGTATAGGTGCAAGCATATACAACTTCGATGATACAATGGTTCAAGTTTATTAGGGGCAAGAAAATAAGGTGTTCCATCAAGTTCGTCAGAGCTTTACTAACTAGTTTTCACATAATAAAATAATTTTGAATTTGAAAGATAGATGAATCTTGAGAATTTACTTGGAATAGCAATAATGCTAATAGGTAGATATGGTGGACACAAATGGCACATGTTTTGGTTTAAGGGGTTGGATGCATGAGAATTATGCCCTCTCAAAACAGGTTTTTGGCTAGCAAGGCTGGGTAGCAAGCAAAAGAGTTGAAGGAAACAAGCAAACATACAAGTGATAAAGCCAAACATGCAATCTTCCTTGAAGACACAAAATATCTTAAATAAAGAATACTAAGCTTATGAGCTAATCAAGAAAGAAAATAAATGATAAAAAATACCTGTAAGCTTTTCTCTTTTCCTTCCAAACCTCAAAAAGTGTTGCTACTGACCAGAGCTCGGTTTGCCAAAACCAATTTAGATCTACTTGATGCTCCCAAAGTGATACCAATACTGATCAACAAGATCAATCATATAATAGAGATTGCAAACTAAAATAATAAGTGGAAAAAGTAAAATATGAGACTTCTCATTAATATTCCATAAAGGCACTCACACCAAGGGATACATAGATGACCAACTAAAGGAGAGATACTTCCACAATGCAAACCAACCTATAAGATAACTTATCTACCCAAGATATAACTCTACTAAAAGGGTAAAAGGTAAAAGATAATGATGTGATACCGCGACACTCCCCCAAGCTTGGAACAAGCCAAGGGGATGCCAAACCTGATGACAAATTACTCCTTCGGCGGTGGTGACGTTCTCTTGATAAGCTCTTCAATCAGTTCCCTCAATTCCTTAATCTCGAAGGTTAGAGTATGGATCAACTCTGAATTATGCTCAATGCAGTTCATGATCACGTCGGACCGAGAATCCCACTCCTTGTTATTATTTCCCCACTCTTCCTTCTTAGTGTGTTCCTTCCATGCATGGTTAGAACGAGGCAGATCCCAAATAGAGGGCAACCTCCCTTGGGGCATATTTTGATATTGTTGCTCATGTATGAGAGCATGGAAGGGGTTCTTGGTGCATGAAGGAAGTGACCATGGAGCGAGGATATGACGCGGAGTTTTCCCTCCTATAGACATTCGTGTTGTCCTCCTAAGCTTGGTAGGGTTTGCCACCACTCCAATGCTTGCAATGGTAGCGCGGGTGTCCGGATGCTCGTCCTCCTTCACGTCTTCTTCATCCCCAACCAAGATCTCCTCTTCCTTGGGGTTTTGAGGATCATGTTCCACGAGCTTCTTGCCCTTGTCGTTGGCGGAGACCATGGCGCCTCTAAACTTGAGAGTATTTCCTGACAGAAATAGATCGAAACGAAAACACGACGAGAACACGATATACGAACCTCGAGGGATCCCGGGGGTTATATATTATGAAGTTTCACTGCATAAGGAAGGTACCGTGCGAAAACGAGGCGGAGACGGACTCCAGGGGGCTCACACCCCCTGGTGGCGCGGCCAGCTGGGGCCTGCGCCAATGGTGGGTGTGGCCACCTGGCCTCTGTTTCCTCCTCTGTTTCGTCTCGTAACCTTCCGTATGTAATAAAAACATCAAAAATATAAAAATATAAGGTTTTCATGAACCTTCAGTTTGCAGCACTTTTACCTATTCAAAGATGGACTCTACAGATTCCTTCTCTCCATCTCCTAAAAATTCCTTTCATACAAGGCCTTACACAAACCACATTGGCAACAATGGTGTATGCAAAAACAATAAACCTCTAGGTACACATTTCAACTGAAATACACAAAAACAAAAGCTATTGTAGCAACTCCTTTCCAAAATCCCAAAAAGAATCTGAAAGGGAATCAATATAAGAGGCAAATGCAAATGATGGCAGAAATCTATCAAAACAGACCAACAAGTAAAGATTGATTTTTTTGAAAAACTTCTGTTGCTCAAATAAAAAAGTACAAAACTAATGAAAGTTGGATAGCAACTTGGATAACCAGCACAACAAATTACAGCTCCATCCGAAGTACTGAGCTCCCTCACCAATTTTCACAATGCAGCACAAAAATCTGTCCTAGGACAGCCACTTTTCACAACTCCTCTACTTCTCAAAAGTAGTTGATCTTGACACAAAAACCAAAACAAAAAGGATAAGGAGTGATTATTACTGAGTTAATAACTTCCAAGACTCAACAAAACAAAAACCAAAAGCAAACTAAAACGGGTTGTCTCCCAAAAGCTCTTTCTTTATAGCCTTTAAGATGGGCATGATAATTTCAAAGATGATCACATAGGAGATATGGATTTGAAGTGAAAGAGAGCATCAAGAAGCAAATATCCAACACATTTGAGTCTAGCCCACTGATGAGTGCATGAACACTTCATTGGGAGATACCAAGCGGAAGGTATGATGAGCACAACAATAAGTTTTACCTCAGTAGAAACCAAGGTTATCGAACCAGTAGGAGGAAGGAAACGACTCAAAGGTGTTGCTAGCAACTTGGAAACCTGCACAACACAAACTCAAGACTTTTCCCCAACGAACAGTGAGGTTGTCAATCTCACCGGTTTGCTGAAAACAAAGGATTAACTATATGGTGTGGAAGGTAATAGTGATTTGCAGAAAGTAAAAACTGACAGTGTAAGATGTATCAATGGTAAAGATTGGACCGGGGTCCATAGTTCACTAGAGGTGTTCTCCTTAAGATAAACAAACATGGCATGCTGGGTAAACAAATTAAAGCAGGGCAATTGACAGGACTGAGCAAGGCATAGCAATGCAATACTAGACATTCATGATCCTATGAGATTCGATTGGGCAATACAACAAGATACATAGACCGCCATCCAACTTCATCTATGACTAGTAATCCACCTTCAGGTTATCATCCGAACCCCCTCTAGTATGAAGTTGCAAGCAACGAATAACTGCTTTAAGCAAAGTGTGTAAGGTAAACAATCCACTTGTTCCATGAACAAGGGACCGTTGTTTTGTCCCTAGTGGCAACAACACATCTACAATCTTAGAGATTTCTGTCACTTCCCTTAGATTAAATAGAGGCATGAACCCACTATCTAGCATAAATACCCCCTCTTGGAGTCACTAGCATCTACTTGGCCAAGATAGCTACTAGAAACAGAGAGCATGCAAGATCACAAACAACACAGACATGATATAATCAATAAGACAAAACCATTAACCAATCTGACATAGTAATCTCAATATCCATCAGATCCCCGCAAACACAACATGCATGATTACAAATAGATGATCTTGATCATGAATGGATCTCACAAGATCTAAACATGGTAGCACAAAGGAGGAGATACAACCATCTAGCTACTACATGCACTCGTAGTCCAAGGTGGAACTACTCACACTTCATACCGGAGGCTAACATGATGAAGAAGAAGGCCTCCGAGATGATCTCCCCTCTGGCAGGGTGTCGGGAAGAGCTCCATACCCCCCTGATCTAGGGACGATGGTGGCGGCGGCTACAGACTGTTTCGTGGAATATTGATCGGGTACTTAGGGTTTCTGTATCGGGGGGTCTTTATAGGCAAAGAGGCGAGGCAGGGGCAGCCAGGGTGGCCGCACCCCCCCAGGCGCGGGCTAGGCCTAGCCGCGCGGCCATGGGGTGTGTCCCCCTGGTGGCTCCCCTCCGTCTCGTATTCTACCTCCGTGTTCCCCACGGTAAAATATTGACTTTGGCTTTGTCCCTTCCAATTCCGAGAATATTGTTTTCTGCCTTTCTGGAACCAAAAAATAGAATAAAACATGCAACTGGCACTATGGCATCTTGTTAATAGGTTAGTACCAAAAAACATATAAACACACCTCAAAGTGTAGATAAAGCAAAGCAAAGTAATACTAAAAAAGCATGGAACATAAAAAAATATAGATACATTTCTGACGTATCAAGCATCCCCAAGCTTAACTCCTGTTCGTCCTCGAGTAGGTAAGTGATAAACGGAATAATTTTTTAGGTGACATGCACCATCAAAATCAAGATCAAACCATTTGCAAGCATTGAAAGATGGGATCAAAGAACTCTAAACATGAGCATGAAAGATGGAGTTCTAATAGTAAGACAAAGTAACTATGCATGCAACATGGAAGGTTACAAACAAAGATCATGAATAACATGCATTGAAAAACATTTGTTTATTTCACATATAGAAAACATAGCATAGTGGCATTTAGCTTGTCCCTCATGGACTAGCAAATAGATGCATAGGACACCTTCAAAGTTCATAAGAGTGACTAGATAAAAATAGCACAAGAACAAGTAATATAAACAATATGCATCAATCAATAAGTTTTGGGACAATGCACATAGAACTAAGAATGGCAAATATGCTCTCTTAACTGGTGCCTAAGGATAGGAGGTGGAGACTCAATATAATGGTGGAAGAAAGGCCCTTCATAAAAGGGAAGCAGGGATTTCAAGTTTCAAAAAAAAATCTTCCAAAAATTATGGTACCTGTTAGCTTTCAGCTCTCATTGCCCCTATCATAAGCATCTTGAAGTGATTAAGGTTAAAGTGAACAAACTATGGAGTATATGCTTGATAAAGTATAAGTTGGCAATCTCATGTCCCTCGAATACGAGGGTCGCTCCTCATGCTATCAACTTTAGTCACCTTTAAGTTCTTGTCATATTAAGTACATATGTATCATAGAGAACCGCCAATGGGGTACCCCTTGCACATGATACAGGAGCTATCCCATAATCAAAATAACAAGGCAAGCAGACAATGAACATCTCAGCAATCTTCTTATTTACCATGGGAAAATGGTGCTTTTTTCTCTCTTTCCTCTTTTCAATATGTCTCTTTTTTTTATAATAACAAAGCTTCATAGATGTCATTATGGTGATGCTGCAAGTTTCCACCATGATTAGGCATGGCTTAGGCTAGCGGCCTAGGCATTTCTCTAACACACATACATAACTCCATGGACTTACAAGCTCCCCTTTTATTTCACACCGATAACATACATAGACAAAAGAGCATGATATCAACTGTGTACAAAGTACAAGTGCAATGTTGAAAGCGTTCCTCGTGACAGTACGGTTCTGCTAATTCCAACGTATAAGTGCAAGCATATACAACATATATGACACAATGGTTCAAGTTTATTAGGGGCAAGAAAAATAAAGTGTGCCATCAAGTTTGTGAGAGCTTTAATCACTAAGTTTTCACATAACAAAATACTTTTTAATTGGAAGATAGATGAAAACAAGAATATACTTGGAACGGTGTAACACACCATGCATAGGAATTTATAGTGGACACTTTGGAAAAACTTGGTTTCTTGGGAGTTGGATGCATGAGTAGAACTTACTCATACAAGTGGAGGCTAGCAAAAGACTGGGAGCGACCAACTAAGAGAGCAATAATGGCCATAATCATGCAGAGCGACAAAACATTACTAATCAAAGCATAAAGTGGTACTAAAATGTAGGGTTCGCAGCATAGAAAACAAAAAATTTCCTACGATGGGAACAACTAAGTACCAAGATCTATCTACTAGACACAAGCAACGGGTGGATATACATTCATAGAATACATAACCTCGAAGACCGAATAGCGTTAACGAGGTTGTACTCATGGATGATGTAGACGAACGCTTGCCGATCTCAAGATTGTGATGAAGTTCGTCTGGTCCAGCCGGTCCAGCACGATCAAGTCCAGCACCTCAAAGCAGTGGTGCATCCGTGATCGCACACACGTACGGGTACCCCGACAACCTCCGCGCCCTCGCTCCAGCCAGCAGCAACAAATCCTTCCAGAAAAAGCCACCGGGAACATGTATCTCGCTGATCCGAGACCATGGGGAAATTCTAAAGGGGGGAGAGAGATCCTTCGCGAGGAGGTGTGCTTTGAGAGGATGAGAGGGGGGCCTTTTATAGGGGAGAGGGGGCACCCAAGGGGCATGGAGCCCAGCCATGGGGATGCCCCCACCTCTCCCACATTCATGTGGGTGGAGCTCCCACTCAAAATGAAAAGCCTCAACTCCCATAAAAGAGCCTCCACTCAAAAATCCACTCACATGCATTAAATTTCCACCAAATTTAATGCAAGCTCTCATTTAAATAAAACTCTTTTATTTATTTATTCAGAATTTTGTTAATTACTTTAATTAACAAACATTCACATAAAACCCCTTGCTAGTATTCCATTTCACATGCAGAACCAGTTTCAGCAATTTCAACAAAGCTTGATTTTGGTGTCTAGTGAAATGAATTCCTGCGCTTTCCTTTTTCTTTCTCTGGCATATCATTTGCTCCGAATGGTGTCGGTATCCCTTAAGTGTGTCACCCTACGGTTCGCGAATAATGTAGACATGATCGAGACCCCTCTCCGATCAATAATCAGCAGCGGGACCTGCAGACCCGTACTGACTCCCACACATTCAACGATGACTTCTGTGATCGTGTGAACCTTTTACGCTAGTATCTTAATCCCTTTGTTTCACGATATATTACTTGTCCGAGATTGGATCATCGGTATCTCCATACCTAGTTTGATCTCGTTACCGACATGCACTCTTTTCTCGTTCCCATGATATAACATTCTAGTGATCAAATCACTTGCTTGCAAGCTAATCAATGTGATATCACCGAGAGGGCCCAGAGCATATCTATCCGTCATCAGGATGAACAAATTCCACTCTTGATCCATGGGTATCAACATAACACTTTAGTAGTTCTGAAGCCATCTTTATAATCACCCAGTTACGGTGTGACGTTTGATGTCATCGAGAAACTCTTCCGGTGTTAGTGATTGACATGATCTCATGGTCTAAGGATTAGGATCACTTCGTAAGTTGTTATAGCAATATAAACTCAATGACTTTTATCGTAATGCTATACTTCAGATGAATGTTCATCACATCATTACACTAATGTTGTGACCTCGTTATTAACAACATCCAATGTCCATGATCAGGAAACCTATGATCATCTTGTTAATCAACGAGCTAGTTTATAAGAGAGACATAACTAGGAACTACCTTTTGTTTATTAAACACACATGTATTAACGTTTCCGTATTAATACAATTATAGCATGTAAGATAAACATTTATCATAAACAAGGAATACGATAATAACCACTTTATTATTGCCTCTCGGGCATATCCCCTTCAGTCTCCCACTTGCACTAGAGACAATAATCTAGTTTGAAAACTTTGCGTATTGAACACCTATGGCTTTCTGGTGTTCCATATACGCAATTGCAAGTGGTTAACATAATCTACGGATCTGACGCTTTCAGGTCCGTGTGTATTTGCATGTCTTTGCGTCTTCACGCATCACTCATTCTCCAATGAGATGGCATTGTATAAATTTGGTCTTTCGGTGAGACCTTTAGTTCCTTGGGGTTAAAACACGTCGATACTATTGTCATACAATATATCTTTAGTGTTAGCCCGTTGCGAACCACACCTTAGTTTGATAACAAACTACTTGACACAAATTCCTCCTTTCGCTACTATAATACCATACTTAGCCTTTTGTTGTAGTATTCGTCACAATGTCTTAACTTTGGAATACATCCAAATCCATCATGAAAACTCCTTTCCATTTCATTGTGCCACTCATAGTTTAAATAGAGATAAACTTAGTTTGTATCTTGTGACAAACTAGTATCAATGTAACGCTTTACAATGAACTATTTGTAATTGTTTGTCACCTCTACACAAATATATTCTTAGTTCTTCCAAAAGATCATAAGAATATCCTTACTATCGTCCAATGATCATTTTATGATTCATTCTGGTATATGCTCATAACACTTAGAGCATAGGACATATCTGGATGTGTACATATCATGGTATGATTGATCAAAACATTCTCGTGATTTCACTCATCAAGTGTCAAAGCACTTGAATCTTCTTTCACTTATCAAGTGTCGATACACTTGAATCTTGTTTCAATTCCTTTCCATGCGACAATAACCTTTTCTTGTTGTTTCTATATTGAACTCCTTCAATATCTCATATATGTACGTTTGGCACAACCATATTAGCGTCACAGTCTATCCACTATAGACATTCATGCTAAATATTCGGGTTTTGCCTAAGTATTTCATCGAAATGAAATTCTTAACCTTTGTCAATAAAAGATACATCATTTCTAATCAACAAGATGTCCTCCACATAATGTATTAGAAATATGTCTTAGCGCTCCCACTTAATTTCTTGCAAATGCAAGCATCTTCATCGTCTCCTGATGAAAAACTCCTTTTTCATCATGGTGAAGATTCCAACTCCACGATGCTTACTTCAACCATTGAAGTTTGCATGCCCTTTTTAGCATACTTTGAATTAACAAAACCCTTTGGATCGTGTCATGTACACGTCCTAGGTAACCATTCTATTAGAAGAACTTTGTTTTGTTTATTCATCTACCATATACCAAATTATATGTAGTGGTTGCTACTTTAATCCGTCCAGACTAAATATCGCTATGAAAGATCAAATCTTGTCATAGTAAACTCGTTGAATATTGTCATAAAATACTTTACGACATGTCGACTATTTCATAGATGTGAAACATCCATGTCTGTTTCTTTATAGATCCAAATACGACCGATAGGTTTTTACACCTTTCCAGAGGGTCTTCCAAGTTCAAAACTTGGTTTCTCGTGTATGGAACTATCACGGATTTTATGGCTTCAAGCCATTTGAAGGAGTCAAGGCCCATCATCGCTTTTTTGTATGTGGTCGATTCATCATTGTCAAACAATAATGATTTACTCTCAAATCTCAATCATTTGATTATTTATCCGACCTTCTTGGTTCAATAGGAACTTTAGACCTCCGTGACCGCAACCTTTGAGGAACATAAGCTATGAGCATTATGGCAGCCTCCGGAACGATTTCCGGTGCTACGCAACTTAGCACATTTAGCTAAGGTTCGTTAACCTTATCAAAGTTCTATTGTCCTCCCACTTAACTTTTGCGAAAAATTCCTTTTTCAAGAAATTTCACATTTCAAGCGACAAAACCTTTTGTCCTTGGTGTTATGGAGGAATACCCAATTTTTATTCGAAATAACCTACAAAGACAGGCTTATCCGACTTCGGTTGTAAACAACTTACTTATGTTTAGCATACCAAAATTTAAGAAATGACAACTTGGGTTTTACCCCAAACCATAACTTCCATGGTGTCATTTCAACGGATCAAGATGGAGCTCTTTTCAGTGTAAAAGCGGAAGTCTCTAAAGCTTTAATCTTTTAAATCATAATGGCAATTTTATAAATAACACCTTTGATCCAACCATGTCAAACAAGGTTTCATTACAAATCTCAAACACTCCATACTCCTATGGTGTTTCGGGAAATGTAAATCTAGGTGTTTTGCTAAACTTGCAACTCAAATAAATCCCTTGATGATAAACCATAATTCATTTATTTTTCTTGTTACACTTGTAACTCAAATAAATCCCTTATGATAAAATCATAAACCATTTATTTTCTTGTTACAATGATTTTCACTTCATCTTGATAGTCTTTGAACATTTTCAAATATTTCACACTTCTTTCTCATTAAGTGAATATTCCCTCAAATTTCTGGAGAAAGTATATGAAGTTGAAACCCATCGCTTACGACTACACATAATGGACTACATACATCGATATGTATATATTCCAATATTTTAGTCGTTCGTTCTTCTTTGGCCTTTGAACGAAGTTTTAATTATCCCGAGGAAAGTCTCACAAGCGTCACTTGATCAAATCAAAGACTCCAAAAATCCATGAAAATGGAGTTTCTTCATGTTTTGTTTCCAATATAATTAAACAGCGATGTCACTTCGTAAGTGATCTTCCAATCATTTGTCTTGCGACATTTTAGCATTAGCTTTATGGATGTGATTTCTCCAACTAGATTTGTAAATCATCCATCTAATATGGAATATGGTAATTATTTGAACAACCTTTGTTCTCATAATACCTGATTTAAATAACAATTATTAAAACAATTCTTGAAGTCAAGCTTTGATGTCAACGAGAAATACAAACAACGGTTTGTTTGTTTTCGATGAACATCATCACATATTCTCTTGCTAGTTACTTCGGCCATTGTAGTTCATGAATTGCATCATTCCGTATGAAATTTCATACCAACCAATTCGGTATCCAATACCCAAGAACCACATTGTTTAACAAGCAAAGAATACAACCATAACATGTATATCATATATATACCTAAATTGGATATTTCCAATCTTTTATTTTCTGCCAAATATATTTTTATAGATTCTCTTTCAGCATTTCCTTTTACTTTTTAAAAGAATCTATCAACATCAAAAATGGCGCCATATACATGACACATAGTCCAAAGCGTGTATATTCAAATAATAATACCTTTGGACTTGCACTTTGAAGTAGATCACCATTATCAAATGATCAGCGTTCTTTCAAAATCCATTCTTTAGTAATCTTTTAGTATAGTAAACACTTTACATACATCTTCTATTCATCCTTATCATGACGACTTTCATGATCAAGCTACTGTAGCTTATAAAGGTGAATCGTGAGTATAATATTACTTTCCAAAACCCTTTTGGATGATTAGGATGTCTAGCATCTCCAACCTTTGTAAATTCTCATCCAATATGAGAACATATATTATACTCTATCATATTGCAACCAAAACATTGTTTCAGATATTGTTATATCTGCCACACATGATGGTTTCTGAAACAATTCTTTCAGCTCCTAGATAAACTTGATATTAAAACAATCAAGAATCATAGAGGCAAACATGATACTTAAGATACTAACACTGGAATTGTTACTCTCGATTTAATACCAATTATTAAATTTCATGGAATATATAGAGTTTGCTGAAAGTTTGCAATAGACTTTAAACTTTGATTGACACTCAACACAATACGATACCAGTTCGTAAAGTATATATCCATAATTCTATAGTTCTATTATCTCAATTACAACTATGCATAAGGTGGTGAACGAATGCCAATGACTACAACAAATTATGCAAATTCACATTGATTTAATTTATGATAAATTGAGTTCTACTAATCCAAATTAGAAATGAACTCCCACTCATAAACGACATCCCTCGTGTCTTTTTGGTGATTACATGAACCAAATCCACTACACCAAGTCTGATCATCACGTGAGTCGGTGTAGCTTCAAAGGCGAGCATCAAATGGGCATCATATCTACTATATGACTCATGCTTAACCTTTCGGTCCGTGTTTCGAGGCCATGTCTGTACATGCTAGGCTCTCCAAGTAAGAACCTTAGTATTCACGTGTGTAACTGTCTTACACCCGAGATATGCTCGTGGATTCAAGTACACCCGATCATCACGTGATGCCTTGAAGCGACGAAACATTATCGGTGCATACTTAAGGAAGAACACATTTTTTATCTTGATATCAAAATGAGGGATCATCTTATTATGCTAATAAAACGCCAAACAAGCAATATAAGATGCTATCAAACATCACATGTTTATTAGTGGAATGATATGGTTCCCGCATATGATCTCTATCATGTGCATCGTGGTATGATCACTATCATACCTTTATGTGTAAATCCAAGGTCTATGGAGTTTACACGTTATGTATGTTGTAAGAGTATCATCTCATACTTCTACTTACAACATCACCATATCATAACACTATCCCAGCAACAACCTAAACTAGACGCCTCTAATTTATCCATTGCAAATTTTACGTGGTTTAGGGCTTTCGAAGATAGAACCGTTCTTACCTACGAACATGAACCAAAACGAGGATAACCAAATTGTTGACAACTCGTTGCAAATTAGATATTGACTATAGTAGGAGAGACAGACACCCGCTAGCCACTTATGCAAAACTAGTTGCATGTCAAGCGTGGAACAGGTCTCATGTGCGAGGACATGTAAAGTTTGTCCGGGCCGCTTCATCCCACTATGCCACCAATATCCAAAGTACAACTAAGAAGCAATAAAATGATCATCATCGCCCACATACTCATATGTGTACTACCCGTGCAAAGTATGTACGCATAGATCCGGCTCTGATACCACTATATGGTTCGCAGCATAGAAAACAAAAAATTTCCTACGATGGGAACAACTAAGTACCAAGATCTATCTACTAGACACAAGCAACGGGTGTATATACATCCATAGAATACATACCCTCGAAGACCTAATAGCGTTAACGAGGTTGTACTCGTGGATGATGTAGACGAACGCTTTCCGATCTCAAGATCGTGATGAAGTCCGTCTGGTCCAGCCGGTCCAGCATGATCAAGTCCAGCACCTCAAAGCAGTGGTGCATCCGTGATCGCACACACGTACGGGTACCCCGACAACCTCCGCGCCCTCGCTCCAGCGAAGTAGCGGAAGCAACAAATCCTTCCAGAAAAATCCACCGGGAACATGTATCTCGCTGATCCGAGACCATGGGGAAATTCTAAAGGGGGGAGAGAGATCCTTCGCGAGGAGGTGTGCTTTGAGAGGATGAGAGGGGGGGCTTTTATAGGGGAGAGGGGGGCACCCAAGGGGCATGGCGCCCAGCCATGGGGCTTCCCCCACCTCTCCCACATTCATGTGGGTGGAGCTCCCACTCAAAATGAAAAGCCTCCACTCCCATAAAAGAGCCTCCACTCAAAAATCCACTCACATGCATTAAATTTCCACCAAATTTAATGCAAGCTCTCATTTAAATAAAACTCTTTTATTTATTTATTCATAATTTTGTTAATTACTTTAATTAACAAACATTCACATAAAACCCCTTGCTAGTATTCCATTTCACATGCAGAACCAGTTTCAGCAATTTCAACCAAAACAGTTTCGGTGTCTAGTGAAATAAATTCCTGCGCTTTCCTTTTTCTTTCTTTGGCATATCATTTGCTCCGAATGGTGTCGGTATCCCTTAAGTGTGTCACCCTACAGTTCGCGAATAATGCAGACATGATCGAGACCCCTCTCCGATCAATAATCAGCAGCGGGACCTGGAGATCCGTACTGACTCCCACACATTCAACGATGACTTCTGTGATCGTGTGAACCTTTTACGCTAGTATCTTAATCCCTTTGTTTCACGATATATTACATGTACGATATTCGATCATCGGTATCTCCATACCCAGTTTGATCTCGTTACCGACATGCACTCTTTTCTCGTTCCCGTGATATAACATTCTAGTGATCAAATCACTTGCTTGCAAGCTAATCAATGTGATATCACTGAGAGGGCCCAAAGCATATCTATCCGTCATCGGTATGAACAAATGCCACTCTTGATCCATGGGTCTCAACATAACACTTAAGTAGTTCTGAATCCATCTTTATAATCACCCAGTTATGGTGTGACGTTTGATGTCATCGAGAAACTCTTCCGGTGTTAGTGATTGACATGATCTCATGGTCTAAGGATTAGGATCACTTCGTAAGTTGTTATAGCAATATAAACTCAATGACTTTGATCGTAATGCTATACTTCGGATGAATGTTCATCACATCATTACACTAATGTTGTGACCTTGTTATTAACAACATCCAATGTCCATGATCAGGAAACCTATGATCATCTTGTTAATCAACGAGCTAGTTTATAAGAGAGGCATAACTAGGAACTACCTTTTGTTTATTAAACACACATGTATTAACGTTTCCGTATTAATACAATTATAGCATGTAAAATAAACATTTATCATAAACAAGGAATACGATAATAACCACTTTATTATTGCCTCTCGGGCATATTCCCTTCATACAAGTCAAGGACTAAATGATCATAGAGGCTATGGTTACTTGTTCATAGTCATAACATGGTGTGAGCATGTGCCAAGTCAACCCAAACAAAGCATCCAAGGAGAATACCACAATACTATGCTTTTGTATGCTAAAACAACGCATGATTCCTTCAAGGCACACTAAGCAATCCCAATTGTTTGGAACAAGTCATGCTACAGCAATAATCACTAAGCATAAGGTCAAAACAACATCTAGCATGGCATGATAAATTCTAAGTCACGGTCAAAGCAAGCTCCTCTTGTACTATTCAAGCAAGAACTTTCTACTCCTTTCCAACACCAATCAACTTATTTGAAACAACACAGCAAAAACGGGGGTCCAAACTACTTTATTCAAGCAAACTAAGTAAACTAAATGAAAACTAAGATGCTCCAAGAAAAACACAACAGTGCATGAAACAATAAAAACGAAGTGTCTAGAAAGACTTGAGCTTTTTATTGATGAAGAAGGAGATGCCTTGGGCATCCCCAAGTTTTGACGCTTATAACTCTTGAATATTTCTTGGGTTGACACAAGGTGGCATCCCCAAGCTTGAGCTTTTGTCCATTCTTCATCTCATTACATCATTCTTTCTCTACACCTGAAAATTTTCCTTCATACAAAACTTCACACAATCTTCATTAGCAACATTAGTGTATTCAAAAAATAATAGACCTTTGGGTTTAGCTTTAGAACAGCAAAACTTTCACTAAAAACACAATCTACTATAGTAATTCCCTCAAAAATCTCAATTTCCCAAAAAAAAACAAAAAGGAATCAATAAGAAGCAAATGCAAATAATGGCAGAAATCTGTCAAAACCGGCCAGCAGGTAGAAACCGATTTTTTCAAGACCTTCTGTTGCTAAAATCAAAAGTGTTGAAATAACTAAAGTTATCTAACATACTGGGGGATTTATTCAGAAAATATCAGCTCAATATGATTTACATAGATTCCTCACGAATTTTTACGGTGGAGCACAAAAGTCTGTTTCGGGACAACAACTCCCCAAATCTTACTTCCCTCTCATTAGAGGTTATTCTTGGCACAAAAAGCAAATAAAAAGGATAAGGAGAGGTCATTACTGAAGTAATAAGTTCCAAGACTCAAGAAAACTTTTGGGTTTTCTCCCAATAAGTACTTTTCTTTAGAGCCTTTAAGTTAGGCACCAGAAGCAAGAATCAAGTATTTTCAACTGAAGAAGCATTAACATCAAACCTTGCTTTCAAAATAGGAGCAAAAAGCAACTTTTCTCTCCTCATAGGGAAGTGTTCAATAACTTTCTTAAATGGAAATTGATATTTAATGGTGCCTTCTTTCATATCAATGATGGCACCAACAGTTCTAAGAAAAGGTCTTCCCAAAGTAATAGGACAAGAAACATTTTATTCAACATCCAAAACTTAGAAATCATCAGGGACATAGGCATTGTTAACCATAATAAGAACATCATTAACACTCCCCATGAGTTTCTTTTTAGCATTATTATTAAGTGGGACATCCAAATAACAATCTTCCAAAGGTGTCAAATCAAGCATCTCGTAAATGTTTCTTGGCATAATAGAGACAGTAGAACCAAGGTCACATGAAGCTTTGAGATCAAAGTCATTCACTTGCATATTAATAATGGGTTCCCAACTATCTTCTACATTCCTAGGAATAGAGGCTTTGTGTTTCAACTTCTCTTCCTTAATTTTAATAAGAATATCTGTAATGTGTTTAGTGAAAGCCACATTCATATCACTAGCATCAGTACTTCTAGCAAGCTTTTGTAGGAACATAATCACTTCAGAAATATTGCAACCATCAAGATCAAAATCAAACTTAGCATAACTAGTAGTAGGCTCATCGGGTTTAGGCATTGTGGTAGAAGGAATAGGGACTTGTTGTGGTTTAGTGGCATCCATATTGGTGGTGGTGATAGTGCACACACTATGTCAACACCTGGATTTTTAATCCCAGATGCCTGTTATGCCATACATCGCAATCCCAGGATTACCATTTTTGTGAGACATAATGGATTGGATATCACAGTACATCATCCATTACAAACCATACATAAGGTATTGCACAAATAAAGGATCTCATGATCTAGTCTTAATACAATTCAAGCAGCGGAATAACGTAATGATAATGGTAGCATGGGCGAAGCTCCATCTTCATGATCACAGGCAATGCTGACGATGTGAGATGATCCTAGTTGTTGTAACCTTCATGCGGTTCATCCTCCTGATAGTCCTCTTCATAGTCTGGCCACAGTTATAGCCAGGGACAAAGCCATGAGTACTCTTTAAGTACTCGCAAACTAATACTAACAAGTGAATTGGTTTTGAATAGGAAGTACTAGGCTCTAGGTTGTTTTGCAAAAAGCCAGATTTATCTCTACTGAGTTCAGATGCAAATAAAGCTAGATGAAAGTTTTACAACACCTAAGTGGGAACTTGAATTTCATATCACAACCCTGTTGTGGTCCAGTCAAGTCACAAATCATTTCATAAGTCATTTTGAAAACATCCGACGACGGAAAAGGATGGCCACTCAAACTATCCATAACTATGGACGCGGCTATTCAAATAGTTTGACACTCTGCAGAGGTGCTACACTTTCACCACAATATTCGATACATCCGTCAGGAACAATCCTGAATTCACCATACTCAGTATGCGGATAATCAATCCTAACCTTTCAATTACACGCCCTAGTATAGGCACCTCTCCTGTGAGTTTGGCCTCCCAACCATGACCAACTGTCATCTTGGGAACTGCATAGGTGGATAATGTTCACAAGGTAGCCTCAGCTCAAACCTTGGCCGCAAGGGAACCCATACTAAGGTATATAAATTTCCAGTCAAGCCCTACCCAAATTTTGGGTATTGTGGTTGTACGGTAAAAATTGGAATGGTATCACATCCAGACAACCATCATTTTTATAAAGTGATAATGCTCATTCCTTAACATTTTCGTCATCAAAAATCATCTGGTGTTCAAGAACACATGTCAAAACATTTCAGTAGAATGACTCATCATTCTAAGGTTTTCATAACCATTTTCACCAAGTATTCCCATCTAAAGTTGATCAAGTTTTATGCTTAGCACTAGCATCTACAAGTGGGGGTGAACACTAATGAGGGGTGGTAAACAAGTGTGTCTTATCTAAGTTCAATCTCATGCCTCGGGATGACATCAAGATTATCTAACTTAGGCCAAGTTTTATGATCTTTATGTTACCTTTAAATAATCTTTCCAAGCTCTACAAATCACTAGGTAAACTCTAACAAAAAACTTTGATAAAGAAATAAAATACTAATCTTTCAAGTAAAACTAGGATTATGTGTCCTCAAGGGGTATAACCAAGGCATGCCTAATGCATTGCATAGATCATATGGTTTTCATAGTTGCAAGTGTTAGCTTCCTCAGTTAATAGCTTGCCTTGTGTAGAGCAGTTGAAGTTCTCCTCGGCTTCTTTCTCGTAGTATTCTCCTTCCTCCTCGTATCCTTGGTCGGTACTAGCGTTTATAAATAAATACGAGGTACACAATCATCAAAAAATACTTAACTACTTTTACTTATCACACCAAGGTTTTCACTAGATGACCTAGCATCATCACAAACATTACAATCATCAGAGTACTTGTCTTATTTATTTTATTTTGGAAAAGTAATTTCTACTCATTGAAAAACTTCTTAAGATTTAATATTCTCCAACTAAAACATGGGATCATGTTGACACATGTCATCACCACATATTTCAGTACTTGGGAATGTGATTTAAAGTGGTGTCACAAATTAATAAGGTTTAACCTTTTTATTTTAATTAATTAAAGTGACTAGAATGGCCTATGAGGCATTCTTTTATTACTTGTCCATTATTTCTGCAGGTAAACCTATATATTTTTATATATTCTGAAAGGTCTTGTTAGAGTTGGAATCAACTCAAAAGCTTTCATGGTTGAATTTTGAAAAAATGTTTGAATGCAGAAAAGCTCCTGCCTTGTTATTTTTACTATAGGGGATCTACAATTCCAAATGGTTTGAATCCAACGGGCTTGGATTAAGAACTCCAGTACCTTTCTAACAAAATTAGTTTCATGCAATTTGGTTCGGTGAATCGACCTAGGTTGATTTTTGAATCTAGGTACAGAACTAGGTTTGAACCTAAATTGGAAAATATAAATTCAAACTAACTGGGTTGCGCGGGATGTTAACTGGGCCGGCCCACGGTGCACAGCAAATGCGCGGGTGAGTTTAAGTGGATGACCCCTCCAATCAGCGAGACAGGGGGTGCGAAGCGGTACAGGGTGATCTAGACCGCACGATCAAACTCCAATCCAACGGCCTGACTCGTATCGCTCCGTTGGCAACGCCGAGACAGAACCCTAGCACGACCAGTGGGGGTCTACGGGGGCTCACCGGGGCTTAGGCGAGGGTCGGCGATAGGGGCGAACGACGAAGTCGACAACGGCAAACCTCCTGGTACCGGCGGCTCCTCCTGGGGCGGCTCCAATCAATGGCTCCTTTCTTCCTCCTCCGCGACAGACTCCGGCCAAATTCCGGTGATGTGCTACTCTCCTTGCTTCGGGAGTGGTGTGGGGTGCTTCCAAGAGAGAGGGGATTGAGATGGTGTGAATAAATCGAGCGGGGGTGGCCTCTATTTATAGTGCCAGAAGGGAACCGAAGGGTGCGGCTGAGCTCGTCGTGGTTGTCGGTACAGCGAGCTAAAGGCATGGGCAACGATAGGGGGCGGTGATGTGCTCCCTGGCGAATCTCAACGGCATGGTTACACGGCGTGGGGCGGTGCAATACGTCGGAACATCGTGGTGCTCTGGGCGGGTCCGACGGGCATTTTGATGGCACACAGCGTCTACGGTCGGCGCGGCGGTGAATGGGCATGCCTGGGTGGTTCCCTGGCGGGTGGTGATCACGCTGATGGGCGGCGAAGGCAGCACGCGGTCTGTGGGCGTGTGTCGCGGGTGGCGCTCTGGCGTGCTGTCGGCATGCTCGCAGAGAGGCTGGGCACTCTCGGGCTGAGTGGTCCAGTGGCTGGCAAGGCTCAAGGCTTGGGAAGTTGGTGGCGGTCGACGGTGGAGTGCCTGCTAGACAAGGTTGGCGAGGCTAGAGCTGCTCCTAGCTGGCTGGCGACATTGTGGTGGAAAGGGTGCTCTCGGCATGCTTGCCATTGATGGTGTGGTCGGTTTTACAGTGAGCTAGAGGGGTTAATTTAGTTGGATGATCTACTGAGGGTGTAGTGTGAGCTAGATAGGGAACAAGTTAGGCACAAATCACTGCTGACAATAGTGTTTGATGTTTGTTTGTTTTGTGTCTGCAAGGTGTTTGATGAAATGGCCAAAAGAGATCCAATTTGAATTTTTGATTCAAACTTTGTGGGTGTACTAGTTACATACTAGGGAGTCTCTGGTTAGTTGGAAAATTCAAGGTGAATTGGTTTGGTTGGTTTTTGAAAATGGGTGATCTTCACATATGTTATAGATTCAATTTTGAATTGTCATTTGAATAAAGTTGTCAAATGTTTCTGTAAGTTTGAAAGGTGGGCTTGGGTTCACTTTTACTTGGTCTAGCAAGGGGTGAAAATAAATGGAAATGTTTCTATTTGAAATCTTGGACTAGAAACACTCAAAGTGGCCTAGTGAGCAAGATTGGCAAAAATGACCATCTCCTTATTTTGTTTGTTTTTTATTTTCGCTTGATTTGTTTCTACTTGGAAATGTTTTAGGTGATGTTGTATTCATATTTAAACCATTCCTTCCTATTTAGATCAATCACACAAGTCCATTCATGCATTCATACAATCATCACATAAACACATGCATTCATATTGATTTGATTAACAAAAGTTTTTTGTTAACCCTAATTTTGGTGATTGGAATTTTGATAATCATTGTTCAATATTTTTGGGATGTTACAAACCTTACGTCCTTAACAAAATATTGACCCGATATTTTAGAAATAAGAAAGAAGAAAACTAGGATTTAAAAAGATCGAGAAACTCCGTCTTGATGTGATCTTCTCGCTCCTAGGTAGCTTCTTCTTTAGTGTGGTTGCTCCACTGGATCTTGATAAACTTGATGCTTCGGGTCCTGGTGGTTCTGAAAGCTTCCTCCAAAATATGGATGGGTACTTTGGGATACGTTAGGTCATCGTTGATCTCTATGGTGCGGTGATCAATGTTCTTGAAAACTTCAGTCTTCTCCGGGACTTCAAGGCATTTGCGAAGTAATGATATATGGAACACATTATGCACTGCTGACATCTCCTCTGGCAGTTCCAGTTGCTACGATACTTCACCTCGACGATTCAGAATCTTGAAAGGTCCGATATATCTGGGGCTAACTTTCCTTTGAGCTGGAAACGCTGCATTCCCATCAAAGGCGACACTTTGAGATACACAAAATCTCCGATATTGAAAGCGAGGTCTCGACGTCTTTTGTCGGCATAACTCTTCTATCTTGACTGGGCGGTCTTGAGGTGCACATGGATCTTGTGAACTTTCTCTTTTGCTCTCGTAGGATGTCGGGTCCGAAGATCTGACGCTCTCCTACTTTCGACCAATTCAAAGGGGTGCGACACTTCCTTCCATACATGAATTCAAATGGGGCCATTTGCAAACTGGGTTGATAACTGTTGTTGTAAGAAAATTTTGCGAACGACAGACAATCTTCCCATTTAGATCCATACTCTAGCACACAGGCTCTCAACATATCTTCGAGTATTTGATTTACTCGCTCCGTTTGTCCATCGGTCTGAGGGTGATACGCTGTGCTAAAATCCAATCTTGTTCCTAATCCTTCTTGGACTTTCTTCCAAAATCTCGAGGTAAACTGAGTTCCTCGATCTGACACAATGTTCTTGGGGACTCCGTGCAAACTGACGATCCTAGCGATGTATAACTCCGCTAGCTCTGAACTCTGGTAAGTGGCCTTGACCGGTAAGAAATGGGCTACTTTGGACAATCTGTCAACTATGAACCAAATGGAGTCATCTCCCCTACTAGAAGTAGGCAATCCGGTGATAAAGTCCATTCCAACTGAATCCCATTTCCATTCCGGAATCTACAGTGGTTGCAACAGTCCTGCGGGTCTCTGATGTCCCACCTTGACTCTGGAAAATATCACACTTGGCTATGTAGCTTCTGATTTCTCTCTTCATCTTATGCCACCAAAATTGCTCCTTTAAATCCTGATACATCTTCTTTTCTCCGGGGTGGATAGAATAAAGAGTATCATGGGCTTCTTTCAAAATAGCTTGCTTCAACTCTGAGTCCGCTGGTACACAGATACGTCCTTTGTACCACAAAACTCCTTCTTCGTCTTTGGTAAATCCGGGTACTTTGCATGTACCGATGTGACGTTTGATTCCGTCGATATTAGCATTTCCTTTCTGCGCCTCCTTGATCTGACTGATCAAAGTGGGTTGAAGTTCTATGCTATCCAAAAATCCTTCACTTACTAATTCCATTCTAAAATCTTCCATCTCTTTGTGCAAACTTGGTTGCTCCTTCAAAATCATGGAGTTCAAGCGGCACGACAATATACTAAGGGCATCTGCTACCACATTAGCTTTGCCGGGGTGATAGTTAATGTCCAGATCATAGTCCTTGATTAGCTCTATCCATCTTCTCTGCCTCATATTCAGCTCCGTCTGAGTGAATATATACTTCATGCTCTTGTGGTCCGAATAAATCTCACAACGGTTTCCCATGAGGTAATGCCTCCATGTCTTCAGGGCTAGAACTACGGCTGCTAGTTCAAGGTCATGGGTAGGATAGTTCTGTTCATGCTGCTTCAGTTGTCGGGATAGATAAGATATAACTTTGCCTTCTTGCATTAACACACATCCGAGACCGATCTTTTATGCGTCACAATACACATCAAATGGCTTCGTGATGTTCGGCATGATTAAGATTGGGGATGAAATCAATTTCTTCTTGAGTTCTTGAAAACTCGCTTCACATTTGTCCGTCCATTCAAGCTTCTTGTCTTTCTTTAGCAATTGGGTCATGGGTCTGGTGATACTTGATAATCCTTCTACGAACTTGCGGTAATACCCCGCTAATCCGAGAAATGCACGAAGTTGGGTTTGAGTGGTTGGGGCTTGCCAATCTTCAACATCCTTCACCTTTGCAGGGTCAACAACAATTCCTCCGGCTGATATGATATGTCCGAGGAATCCTACCTCCTGTAACCAGAATTCACATTTGCTAAACTTGGCATACAACTGATGCTCCCTAAGGGTTCCAAGGATGGTCCTCGGGTGTAGCTCATGTTCTTCTTCTGATTTGGAATAGATCAGAATGTCATCGATGAAAACAACGACAAACTTATCCAGGAAGTCCATAAAATCTTATTCATGAGGGTCATGAAATAAGCGTGGGCATTGGTTAATCCAAAAGACATGACTGTATACTCATATAGTCCATATCTGGTGGTAAAGGCAGTCTTTGGCGGCGATGGCGTACTTGTGGTTGGCGTAGGAGCAGACATTATCCAACTCCTTCTGCCGGTCATACATCATGAAGCTGAGGTGGTCCAATTGAGTCTTCAGCTCATGGTGATATGGGGCCTCCAGTGGCTGTCCCATAACATCATGCCTTAGGTAGAACTCAAAGCGGGTACCCTTGATCTGATTGATACTCTGCTCACACAGACATGCAAGAGCTTCCTACATGACCCTGGCGAGTCCATCGAGCCAGTTGTTCTCTCTCAAGATGAATTGAATTCCCTCTGAGGTGGGGGCTTTGATCTTTCCTCGGAGACTTTCAACAACTAGCCATTGCAACTCCTCTCCTTCCTGATCGTTGAGCTGAGATCCGAAGAAAGCGGGGTGCGGACGCTCCAGCGTTTCCGACAGCTGGTCCAAGTCCCGCTCAAAGATGAGGTCTCCTCCATTCCCCAACTGATAAAACTTGCTATACTTCACGTCCATCTATAAGAATATAGGATGAGTAAGTTAGTAAAGTGATCAAGTGTGTCAAATTTTATGTAAGTTTGCAAGAATTTTTTAGGAACATGAATTTTTATGAAAGAGTCTAAGTGATAAGAATGGGAATAAGTTTTCAAAAGTACTCACTTCCTTGGTTTTGAAACTAAGTTTTTGATTCAAATGTCCATTCTAAACTAGGGTCTCCTATGATTAGGATGGCTCTGATACCAACTTGTCAACACCCGGATTTTTAATCCCAGATGCCTATTATGCCATACATTGCAATCCCAAGATTACCATTTTTACAAGACATAACAGATTGGATATTACAGTACATCATCCATTACAAACCATACATAAGGTCCTACACAAATAAAGGATATCATGATCCAGTCTAAATACAATTCAAGTAGCGGAATAAGGTAATGATAACGGTAGCATGGGCGAAGCTCCATCTTCATGATCACAGGCAATGCTGACGATAGGAGATGATCCGAGTTGTCGTAAGCTTCATGCGGTCCATCCTCCTAATAGTCATCTTCATAGTCTGGCCACGGGAATAGCCAGGGATAAAGCCATGAGTACTCTTTAAGTACTCGCAAACTAATACTAACAAGTGAATTGGTTTTGAATAGGACGTACTAGGCTCTAGGTTATTTTGCAAAAAGCCAGATTTATCTCTACTGAGTTCAGAAGCAAAGAAAGCTAGTTTAAGGTTTTACAACACCTAAGTGGGAACTTGAATTTCATATCACAACCCTGTTGTGGTCAAGTCAAGTCACAGATCATTTCATAAGTCATTTTGAAAACATCTGACGACGGCACAGTATGGCCACTCCAACTGTCCATAACCGCAGACGCGGCTATTCAAATAGTTTGACACTCTGCAGAGGTGGTACACTTTCACCACAATATTCGATACATCCGTCAGGAACAATACTGAATTCACCATACTCAGTATGCGGATAATCAATCCTAACCTTTCAATTACACGCCCTAGTATAGGCACCTCTCCTGTGAGTTTGGCCTCCCAACCACGACCAACTGTCATCTTGGGAACATCATAGGTGGATAATGTTCACAAGGTAGCCTCGGCTCAAACCATGGCCGCAAGGGAACCCATACTAAGGTATATAAATTTCCAGTCAAGCCCTACCCACATTTCGGGTATTGTGGTTGTACGGTAAAAATTGGAATGGTATCGCATCCAGACAACCATCAGTTTTATAAAGGGCTAAGGCTCATGCCTTAACATTTTAATCATCAAAAATCATCTGGTGTTCAAGAACACATGTCAAAATATTTCAGTAGAATGACTCATCATTCTAAGGTTTTCATAACCATTTTCACCAAGTATTCCCATCTAAAGTTGATCAAGTTTTATGCTTAGCACTAGCATCTACAAGTGGGGGTGAACACTAATGAGGGGTGGTAAACAAGTGTGTCTTATCTAAGTTCAATCTCATGCCTTGGGATGACATCAATATTATCTAACTTAGGCCAAGTTTTATGCTCTTTATGTTACCTTTAAATAATCTTTCCAAGCTCTACAAATCACTAGGTAAACTCTAACAGAAAGCTTTGATAAAGAAATAAAATACTAAGCTTGCAAGTAAAACTAGGATTATGTGTCCTCAAGGGGTATAACCAAGGCATGCCTAATGCATTGCATAGATCATATGGTTTTCACAGTTGCAAGTGTTAGCTTGCTCAGTTAATAGCTTGCCTTGTGCAGAGCAGTGGTTGAAGTTCTCCTCGGCTTCTTCCTTGTAGTATTCTCCTTCCTCCCCGTATCCTTGGTCGGTACTAGCGTCTATAAATAAATACGAGGTACACAATCATCGAAAAATACTTAACTACTTTTACTTATCACACCAAGGTTTTCACTAGATGACCTAGCATCATCACAAACATTACAATCATCAGAGTACTTGTCTTATTTATTTTATTTTGGAAAAGTAATTTCTACTCATTGAAAAACTTCTTAAGATTTAATATTCTCCAACTAAAACATGGGATCATGTTGACACATGTCATCACCACATATTTCAGTACTTGGGAATGTGATTTAAAGTGGTGTCACAAATTAATAAGGTTTAACCTTTTTATTTTAATTAATCAAAGTGACTAGAATGGCCTATGAGGCATTCTTGTATTACTTGTCCATTATTTCTGCAAGTAAACCTATATATTTTTAAATATTCTAAAAGGTCTTGTTAAATATGATTTTTGAGAGTTGGAATCAACTCAAAAGCTTTCATGGTTGAATTTTGAAAAAAATTGAATGCAGAAAAGCTTCTAGCTTGTTATTTTTACTATAGGGGATCTACAATTCCAAATGGTTTGAATCCAACGGGCTTGGATTAAGAACTCTAGTACCTTCTAACAAAATTAGTTTCATGCAATTTGGTTTAGTGAATCGACCTAGGTTGATTTTTTAATCTAGGTACAAAACTAGGTTTTAACCTAAATTGGAAAATATAAATTCAAACTAACTGGGTTCATGGATGTTAATCGGGCACGTGCAGTACAGCGCAGCCTTGAGTGAGTTTAAGTGGATGACCCCACCAGTCAGCAAGACAGTGGGGTGCAAAGCGGTACGGGGTGATCTAGACCGCATGATCAAGCTCTAATCCAACTACTATGACCTATCGTCTCCGTCAGGCAACACCGGCGAGATAGAACCCTAGCGCGGCCAGTGGAGGTCTACGGGGGCTCACTGGGGATCAGGCGAGGGTTGGCGATGGGGGCAAACGACGAAGTCGACGACGGCGAACCTCCTGGTACCGGCGGCTCCTCCTAGGGCGGCTCCAATCAACGGCTCCTTTCTTCCTCCTCCGCGGCAGACTCCGGCCAAATTACGGCGATGTGCTGCTCGCCTTGCTCCGGGAGTGAGGTGGGTGCTTCTAAGAGAGAGGGGAGTGAGATGGTGTGAAGAAATCGAGCAGGGGTGGTGTAACATCCCAGCATATAGGACCTAACGAAGGGTAGATTTAGGAATATGAATTGTTGCATGCATTCATTTGTGAAAATGTGGGTAAATTTTTTGCCAAATAAAACCTTGAGTGATCAATGTTTCTTTCTTACTTTGAGATTAGGTTTAGTCTTAAAGGAGGATTGCTATAAACTTTGATATGATCTTAAAGGAATTATGTGTGTTTTAAAAAATGAATTTGAATTTTAAACTTGAGTGTTTGAATAATACTTTCAATGATTTAGATATAAGATTTGAATCTTAAATTAATTAAGAGATAAGTATTATAACTTAAATCTTATCCAAAAACAATATTGAATATGAAATTTATTTCATTAGCACATAAACAAGTTACAAAGAATGTAACTACTAGAGTCATTTCCAAATTCACAATTTACAAAAGAATAAAGAATAAGAATATTCTTTATTAACAATAATATAATCTTTATTACAATTAAATAAAATAAAGATTACAAGAAGGATAAAAGAAAAAATACAAAAGAATAAAAAGATTACATTTGTATATCTACAAACTATCCTATATCTAAATCTACACTAAATCTTCATCTTTATCTTTGTACCTGCAAAACAAAGACTAAATAGAAAAATAAGATTAGTGTTAGTATATTTCTCTCAGATATGTCAGTAAAGTGCACTTGACAAACTCATCATTGAGAAATGTTATAAAAGGGGAAAGTTTCACCAATATGAAAGATTTCATCTTTAATAAATTCACAGCCAGAATGCAAATGACAGCCAAGAGGGATCAATTCACTAGCCAGGTGAAAGTAAGCTAGTAATAGTAAGTTCAAACTTTCTGAACCTATCCACAAGTGCATAGCAGGCACACAAGCTGGACAAACACAAGCATGCAGATGGTGTGTTGTCGACCCCACAAGCACAGCCAAATATCACAAAACCACAACACAACCATGGAGGAGCACATCAGTGCATCTCTCCACTACACAACACACCAGCACAGCCAGGGTAAACAACAGCTAAACCAAGAACAGCATCCAAACCAAACCACCCAGATCAACCAAACATCACCAAGATGGTGACATAAGGAGGGGGATGAATCAGGTGGACAGCAAGGTCAAGCCCAGAAGCTAGGAGGAACATGCAAGTTCAAGAGCTAGCTCAGGAGTCCAGCAAAACCAGATCAAGATCAAGATCAAGATCAAGATCAAGATCATCATCAATCTACTACACCAACATCAAATTTTGTGGTGAGCCTCATAAAACCATCACATGATTTCATCATATTATCTAAATAAAAGCATGTGTTGCTTTATGAAATAATCTCTCAATAATCACCCAAGAGAGATGAATCTATCCTAGAGATTTCAAGTATAAGATAAGAAATCAAACTCAGCCAAAAGCACTAAACCCTCAGACCAGCATCACTGGGTTCAGTGTTATTTTTGCAACTTAGATCATTTTTCATTTGATCTTATGAGATCAGGGCACACCTCTCAGAGAGAGTAGCACCTCTAATCTTACAAGTTTCAAACAAACTAATTGCTCAACTAACTAGGAATTAAATCCTAGAGCCTCAGACCAACATCATAGGCAGGAAAGTTAATACAAGCTTTCATATCATCTTGTCAGTATTAATCACAAGCATTATCAAGATGAGCCCAAAAATAAAACTCAATCACTTGTGTTCTAGATCATAATGGTATCACAAGGACATGTTCTAAATGAACTAAAACAAACTTTGCTTAGTTCCCACAGATAAAAGGGACAAACCCATAAATATCATTTTCCTAAAGCCAAGTGCCAGGAATCAACATTAAAATTCATCTATACATCAACAGAAAATCATTACATGTAATGATTTGATTCAGTGTGTATAATCTCATACAAGCCTACCATTATATTACAGTAAGCAACTACTGAGAGAAACCACTATCAGTACAAGCATTCTGACAGTAGAGTAAATTCTCAGATCAACAACATAATCCAATCAGGGATTCCATAGAAACATTAGCGTAGGATCATAGTGAATCATCACTAAAATAATCTAACAGGCAACTAGCATCATCAACGCCACTACAAATCATGATCCACAGCAAACAATCATTCTTCATGCTCAAGTATGATCACCACTAAATCTAAAGCATCAAGGATATGATCAACATGGGGTTATGAACCCTAATTGGAGCAAGAACCCTAATCCAGAGATGAACCATATCAACGAATAGTCACTAGGCATGAGAAGCCACTAGATACACACAGAGAGAATCATGGCAGTAGCATGGACAAGAACCACAAAGACAACTTACCCGAGGTCCTCGCTAACGAATCGAAGAGGAAGCAGATTGGCCGACGGACCGCGGCACACGAGGAGCACCAGTATTGCAACACTGCACGGCGACGGCCACAGAAGCACACGAACCCAGCACACCACCACAGGCGGAACCACGGCAGCACCTTTTCCTAACCCTAGGGTTCGGGAACAGGGTGGACCTGACCACGGGGAAGCCCCGAAGTCAAATCCAATTGGATAGAATGAAGGAGCCTCATCGACAATGCCTAATCGCACTGCAATGGCGAGCGGCAATCGACCGTGGCAGACGGCTCGACGGTGGCCATGGTCGGGTCGAGGAGGATAAGTTCGAGGGAGAGAGGGAGGCAGAGAGAATGGGATGGGTGGGCCAAAACCCTTAGGGGTGATATTTTGACCCTGCCCTATTGGGCCACCCTAGCCCAATAAGCCCAAGGGGCCAGCCCAAGTTGTTTAATAAACTATTTTGATCAATTGGAAAAGACCAAAATGCCCCTGACCTCGATAAAATTCTAGAAAATAAAATAAAAGTCCAAAAATTATAAATAAAATATTTTTGGATTCACAATAATCCACTTTGTCCAAATAAAATAAGATATAAAATTTTGGACATTTAAACTCTTATAAGAATTTTGTAATTTATATATTCTTTATGGAATTTTACAATTTTTTTGAAAAGTGATAAAAATAAATAAAAATCACTTTCATTATTTATTAATATTATAGTATTTTTGAAAAATACTAAATAAATATTTAGTAATAAATTTAATGTATAATTAATAATTCCTAAAAGAATTATTAAATCAATAAAAGTCAAATAAGAAGGCAAATCAAATAAAATAATTCAATATATGCAATAAATATAAAAAAAATTATAAATGCTTTATTAAAAGGGCACCTTATATAGGGAAAATGCATATAGAATTAAATAATGCATTACATTACTTGCATAATCATTTTGCTTCTTTAAATATTGTCCTTACCGGGCAATAATGATGTTTTTGTAGAACTAGAAGCCCAAGGTCCAGTGCAAGCATCAGACTTCACTACCTTGCCATCACAAGGCAAGTTCATCACTTGCTCATGTCCTTTGAAGAGTCTTTATCAAAGTATTTGCAAATTGTGTGTTATCATATATGCTATAAAAAAATATTTTCATAAATAAAGAAATCATAGATATCATCCTAAGTGGTGATATAATGGAGCAATAGAACTTAGGGTTATATTTTCAGCAATGATGATCAAGTAGGGACTTAATAACCCCTGACTTCAGTGATTCTAGCGCCGTATATTACGCGTTAGCCTTGAGATTTGGAATGGGACAAAGAAGTCAGCTGTATCTTCTTCCTCTCGCATGAAGCCGGATGTGCAGGTCGTGGCTGTTATCCTCGTAGCATGCATATTAATTGGTAATTCATAGAGGATATGCAGCATATGGGTGGGAACCCTCATCGTCCCACGATAGTTCTGGCATCTAACGGTTTGTACAAACCATTGTCGTAATTCATTATGTGGGCATGGTGTACACCAAGGAGGCATCTTGAGGTCGCGAAGAGGCGATGATTGGCTTGGACCAACTACTAGGCCCCACATCATGGAATTGTGGACGGAAAATGCCGGTTGTGCAACAAGGAGTTGATCTCTCATGGGTAAAGTAACGCACCTCTACAGAGTGTAAGAACTGTAACTTGTTACTCCCTGTTCCGGGAAGGAGCTACGAACACGGCAGGAAAGGAACTCCATGAAAGTTCTGGTCAACCTGTGAAGGATGATTGTCATAGTTTTTAGGAATAAAATCAACCTTTGAAGAAAGATTTACAAAAACTGCATAGTGCCAAGGATTTATAATCCGAGGTGGTAGCTAGAGCATCAAACTTCCCACCTTGCATATAATGAACTTGTTGGGTAACGCTGTTACTCATTTTTCCTTTGATCCCTTGCTTAGACTCTGAGGATCCCGAAGACGTGCCAATGTATGCAGCCGAATGCCAAGAAGACGTGTTCTATGAGGAACCTGATCTATTCGGAGGAGTTGAAGGCATGGATTACGAGATCCGCTATGGTGTCGATGAGAACGAGTCCACTTAAGTGTCTATTTAGTAGTAACTAACGGAGCCGAGCAGCATGAACTCTATAGAATAAGCTGTTGAGCCCCACTCCTAGTCGGAGTTGTTACTTTTAAATTTCCGTTGAATGCTTTATATTTTGGTTTGTAAGTTGGATCTTTTGGAAGTCTTGAACTTCCGGTATTGTAATAATAATAATGTGTGTACTTTTGTAATATGGACCCGCAATGTTTCTGTTGTAGCACTTTGAGGGATGTGATATTTACGGAACGGTGTTCTGTGGATGTCATGTCAACGACTATAGTGTACTACACATGCGATGGTATCTTTGGGTCACCGATTGGTATCGAGCAAATTGCTTTGACCTTAGGTTGGAAACCTAGTAAAGGTATTACACAGGAAAGCTAGCAACGATAAAGAATTCTCTAAAATTAATATAATGGGTATTCAAATGAGAATATTCCGTTATATATTTTAGTGCGATGATTCTTTGTTATGATGCAATATGTCATTGGATACTAATCAAAATTATTTTTCTGATATACAGAGATATGGCACCAAAGTTTCCAAAACAGACTTTGGTAAGGAAAGAGGAGACTCTTGATGATTATCAAGGATCATTTACAGACCAACTTCGCCGACTTTTAAAGCTCTTTAATTGTCCCACTAGAATTCCAGTGAACACTATCACTTACCTTGATGGCCGAATGTTATCCAAGTATCGTGTGAGTATCCAACTTCCAGAGACTCTTGGATTATATCATGATCTACCCATAGGAGAAGGTAGGAGTCATTTAGCAGCCTATCATGTTGCTGTTGTGGAGGCGATAGCTAATATCCGGGAGCAGAAAACTAAGGAGTTAGAAGGTAGCACATTCTCTGTGATACCTCATGATTCTATAGACTCGGAGCCTATACCGGATCATCTTACTTTGGTTAAGAAGCATCCTAAGTTAGCTTCCAAGTTTATGGATAGATACCGAACACTCGTTGCGTCTTTTTATAAGACCCATCAAGTGATTGTCGAAGACAAAAATGACATGTTAGAGGATCTAACTGATCCAGAAAGGAGGAAGCAGTTAGCATTCCATTTAGAGAAAGAAGCAAGTAGTAGTGCAACACCTATCTTTAAGGATATACCTATAGATCCGGAATCTTCTACACCATATCCTTACTCACCAAGACCTGAACCTACACATGATCCTATTATAGATATGCGGTATGCAGTACCACAAGGCTCAGAGGATGGTTCTGACTCAGAACTTCCTATTGAGAATTCAGATGGTTGGAGGATGGGATCATATAATGGATCTCATGAACACCAGATGTCCACAGATGGTTCTGACAGTAATGTTGGACAATCTAGTTGGATGGGTGCAAGAATGAACCCTAATAATAGTAGTAGAAATACCATGTCAATAGATGATCAGGATGAAGAAGAAGATCCTGAAGAGAGAGTGTTTGAATCATCAACATCTTCTCAAAACCCAGGGAATATACAATATCCAGTGTTCAATTATCTTGTCCACGAGAGCACCTGGGAAGCAGTAGGATCTGTGTATCCTGTTGACAACTCAAGAAATGAAGCTCAGGAGATGCAGGTTGGAGATAATGTTGAATATGTTTCTGAAGACTTTTCAGCTGAGCTGGAGGGAGTCGATGCACTCAGGTTGAGTAATGACTCAAGTCCTGACACTTCAGATACAGAGTATGTTCCTTCTGGAAGGCCATATGTTCAACAAACTGTGCAACGAACAACATGTCACCACAGTTGGACATCAGGCATGTATGATGAGCGTAGTTACTACTAGAAGGTGACAAGTAGTCAACAGTATCAAGCACTGTGTATTGTACTCCAAGTAATAAGGTAGTGAGATGAATACGGTAGTTTTGTGACTATACCTATATGGTATATGTTGTAAGAACTTTGTATCATTATGATATTATGTATAATATGTGAAATGCATATTTGGATTTTCTTTGGATCTTCATTGTGTGACTAGTTCTATGCGTAAAGTCGAGCTCAGAACACATGTGCATGATGTAATTATGAGTATTCACTTTATGTTGCAGGACTAGGGGGTCATGGATACGGGTGTAGAAATGGAAACTGAGTAGCAGCGGATGGAGCGAGAGGCCAAGGAAAAGGCCGATGCAGATGCAGCAAATCAAGAAGCATTACCACCACCACCAATGAGGACGTTAATGGAGCAGAACTTTATGCAATGCATGCAAATGATGCAAGAGACCCAGAACAAGTTCATGGAAGAGCTGCTGGGGCGAGCAAATCAGAGGGCATCTGAAGGAGGAGGAGTGAGTCTATCTGATTTTCAGAATGCAAGACCGTTACCTTTTGCATCAGCTCCTGAACCAATGGATGCAGAAGACTGGCTAGTAGATACAGGAAGGAAGCTGAAAACTATGGGTTGCAATGATGAGGAAAAATTGAGGTATGCAACTCATCTGCTGACTGGACCTGCAACATCTTGGTGGAAAAATCAGTTAGCCATTCAACAACCAGGAAGGGAGTTTACCTAGGAGGAGTTCAAGCAGAGATTCCGTGAATATCATGTTTTGGAAAGTGTCATGGAGTTGAAGCGGAGAGAATTTGAGGAGCTTCAGCAAGGATATACTAGTGTCATGAAGTACATCCGGGAGTTTAGCCAACTGTCTCGTTATGCTGAGGAGGATGTTAACACTTAAGAGAAGAGGAAGAAACGTTTCTTGTGTGGATTAAATCCGTTTGTGAAGATGCAGCTAAGGTTATCCAATAAGCAAACTTATCAGCAGTTGTTAGATGCAACCATTACTTTTGAAGGTGACTACAAGAATGTCCAAGAGGATCGGAGGAAGAGAGCCAAGAAGGAAACCAAGAGAATTCAGGCAAGCAAACCTAAACCTAACCTGGAGTTCAAACCTTGGAATAGGAATTATGGCAACAACAACAACAATAACAAGGGCTGTGGTGGAAATCAATCTAATCCGAGAAGGAATGTTATCTGTAACAACTGTGGAATTCCAGGGCATTTCCAGAGGGAGTGCAAAAAGCCTGTAGTGATCTATTACAGTTGTGGCCAGAAGGGGCATATCAAGCCAGATTGTCCGAGCAAACCACTGGGAGGATGGCCTACCAAGGGAGGAGGACAAGCCAGTGGAGGAAATGGACAGCCTAATAAAGGGGGAAATAATGGCAAGAGAAACTGACCTACCGGAAAACTGAACTGTGCAACCCTCGAGGAGGTGGATAATTCGGAGCATGCAGTGATAGGTATGCTCAATATCCTTACCAATCCCAGCAAAGTTCTATTTGATACTGGTGCAACTACTTCATTCATTTCTGAAGAATTTTGTGATAAGTTCGGGATTAGAAGGGCAACGTTAGAAAGTCCTATGACCGTAGTTACGGCAGGAGGGAATGTGATTGTACGCCACATAAAACAAGATCAGGTTATCTCGATCTGTGGTTATACATATTTTGCAGACCTTTATGTGATTCCTTTGAAGGGAATTGCAGTAGTGTTGGGGATGGATTGTATGATGGAACACGAAGCTCAGATAAATTGTGAGGAGAAAACTGTCTCAATCAAAACTACAAGTGGAGCAAGGATAGTTTACCAGGCAGATAAACATAGTCATATCATGGTGTATATGCAATTGAATTCAATGAAAGAAGTTAAATTAGAAGAGATTCCTATAGTTAATGAATTCCAAGATGTTTTTCCAACGAAATTACCAGGAATTCCACCAGACCGGGAGATAGAATTCACCATTGACTTAATACCTGGTACAACACCAATAGCTCAAGCACCATATAAAAAGGGACCCAAAGAGTTGAAAGAACTCAAGGAGCAAATTGATGAGTTAGCAGGAAAAGGATTTATATAGGAAAGTGTATCTCCATGGGGAACACCAGTAATCTTTGTGGATAAGAGAGATGGTGGAAAACGGATGTGTGGTGATTATAGAAATCTAAACAACGTGACTATCAAGAATAAGTATCCTTTACCAAGAATTCAAGATTTGTTTGATCAAGTGAAAGGAGTTGGAGTATTTTCAAAGATCGATTTAAGATCTGGATACCATCAAATAAAAATCAAGCTGGAAGATGTTCCAAAAACAGCATTTGTCTCAAGATATGGACACCATGAGTATATGGTAGTACCATTTGGTTTGACCAATGCACCGTCAATATTCATGAATCTGATGAACAAGATCTTCATGCCATATTTGGACAAGTTTGTCATCGTTTTTATTGATGATATTCTGATATATTCCAAGGATAAGGAAGAGCATGCTGACCATTTGAGAATAGCATTGCAGAATTTAAGAGAACATAAGCTTTATGCTAAGTTCAGTAAGTGTGAGTTCTGGTTAGATGAGGTATAATTCCTCAGTCATGTGATTAGTAAGGATGGAATTGCTGTGAATCCAGCTAAAGTTCAGTCGGTACTAGAGTGGACTGCACCGACCAATGTGAAACAAATTCGAGGTTTCTTAGGAATGACTGGTTATTATCGGAGATTCATTGAAGGTTTCTCCAAAATAGCCGGACCAATGACCAAATTATTAAGGAAGAATACACCATTCAAGTGGGATGAGAAGTGTGAAGCAAGTTTCCAAGAGTTGAAGACTAGATTAACCACATCTCCAATCTTAGCAGTTCCTGAAACAGGGAAGGATTTCACTGTATATTGTGATGCATCTAAAGAAGGTTTGGGTTGTGTATTAATGCAAGATCGTAAAGTGATTGCTTATGGTTCAAGACAATTGAAACCACATGAAGTCAACTATCCAACTCATGATCTAGAGTTAGCAGCAGTAGTTTTTGCACTGAAAGGATGGAGACATTTTCTTTATGGAGCCAGATGTGAGTTATACACTGACCATAAAAGTCTCAAATACTTCTTCACTCAAAAGGAATTGAATATGAGACAGAAGCGTTGGTTGGAATTAATCAAGGATTATGATTTAACAATCAATTACACCCCAGGGAAAGCAAATGTTGTAGCAGATGCTTTAAGCAGAAAGAGTGCATATATTCAGCCAAGCAATAGGGAGTTACCAAAAGAGTTACAAATGGACTTGGAAAGGTTAGAACTTCAATTCATCAGAACAGAGGTTCTTGGAGGATTAGCTACTATGCAGGTAGTTGCAGAGCAGGACAGTGATCTTAAGCAAGAAATTTTTAGACATCAAGAAGAAGATCCTTTCATTACTGAGGAAATTTGGAGGATATCTCAAGGGCAAAAATCAGTTTTTCGCCTTGGATATTATGGATCTTTATGGTTCCAAGATCGTCTATGTGTTCCAGATGTGACTGAGATCAGAAATGTCATACCCAAAGAATCACATGATACCCCATATTCTATACATCTAGGGAGTACTAAGATGTATATGGATTTGAAAGAACTATTCTAGTGGAATAACATGAAAAGAGATATTGCTAAATATGTATCTGAATGCCATACTTGTCAAAGGGTGAAAGTTGAACATCAAAGTCCAGCAGGGCCATTACAACCCTTAGAAATTCCTGAATGGAAATGGGAGGAAATAGGTATGGACTTCATCACAAGATTACCTATGACACCAAAAAGGAAGGATATGGGTAATTGTGGACATATTCACTAAGAGTGCACATTTTATTCTAGTGAATCAAAAGGATAATGCCAAGAAGTTAGTTTAAATATATATGTCAAAGAGATAGTAAGTAAGCATGGAGTACCCAAAAAGATCGTAACTGATAGGGGATCAGTGTTTACTTCAGCATTTTGGAAGCAATTGCATGAAGCACTTGGTTCAAAATTAGATTTCAGCACAACATATCATCCTGAGATAGGAGGTCAAACTGAAAGAACAAATCAAATACTAGAAGACATGTTGAGAGCTTGTGCACTAGATTTTGGAGGAACATGGGAAGATCACCTACCATTGGCAGAATTTTCTTATAACAATAGCTATCAGAGTAGTCTAAAGGCAGCTCCATATGAGATTCTGTATGGAAGGAAGTGTAGATCACCAATATGTTGGTATGAACCTAGAAGCAGCAAAGAATTTGCGCCAGATTATATCAAGGAGAGACAAGACATCATTGATAAGATCAGGGGTAGACTAAAAATATCCCAGAGCAGGCAGAAAAGTTATGCGGATCAAAGCCGAAGATCATGGCATCCAGAAGTAGGAGATATGGTCTATTTGAAAGCAAGTCCAATGAAAGGAGTAAAAAGATTTGGAGTTAAAGGGAAATTGAGTCCAAGATATACCGGACCATTTAAGATACCGAGTCAAAACAGAACTATAGCTTATGCTTTAGAGTTACCATCAAGATTGGCTCAAGTGCATAATGTTTTCCATGTGTCACAACTTCGCAAATGTTTGAAAGTTCAAGATGATGCAATAACACATCAAGAGATAGAACTACAAGTAGACATGACTTATATTGAAAAGCCCTGTAAGATTCTGGAAGAAAACTAGAAAAGATTGAGGAACAGAGCAATCAAATATTGCAAGGTACAATGGGAACATCACCCTGAGAGAGAAGACACATGGGAGAAGGATGAGGATTTAAGAAAAGCTTATCCAGAACTATTCAGGTACATCTCCATAAACTTCGGGACGAAGTTTAATTTAAGGGGGAAGTCTGTAACATCCCAGCATATAGGACCTAACAAAGGGTAGATTTAGGAATATGAATTGTTGCATGCATTCATTTGTGAAAATGTGGGTAAAATTTTCGCCAAATAAAACCTTGAGTGATCAATGTTTTGTTCTTACTTCGAGATTAGGTTTAGTCTTAAAGGAGGATTGCTATAAACTTTGATATGATCTTAAAGGAATTATGTGTGTTTTCAAAAATGAATTTGAATTTTAAACTTGAGTGTTTGAATAATACTTTCAATGATTTAGATATAAGATTTGAATCTTAAATTAATTAAGAGATAAGTATTATAACTTAAATCTTATCCAAAAACAATACTGAATATGAAATTTATTTCATTAGCACATAAACAAGTTACAAAGAATGTAACTACTGGAGTCATTTCCAAATTCACAATTTACAAAAGAATAAAGAATAAGAATATTCTTTATTAACAATAATATAATCTTTATTTTATTTAATTGTAATAAAGATTACAAAAGAATAAAAAGATTACATTTGTATATCTACTAACTATCCTATATCTAAATCTACACTAAATCTTCATCTTTATCTTTGTACCTGCAAAACAAAGACTAAATAGAAACAAATAAGACTAGTGTTAGTATATTTCTCTCAGATATGTCAGTGAAGTGCACTTGGCAAACTCATCATTGAGAAATGTTATAAAAGGGGCAAGTTTCACCAATATGAAAGATTTCATCTTTCGTAAATTCACAGCCAGAATGCAAATGACAGCCAAGAGGGATCAATTCACTAGCCAGGTGAAAGTAAGCTAGTAATAGTAAGTTCAAACTTTCTGAACCTATCCACAAGTGCATAGGAGGCACACAAGATGGACACACACAAGCATGCAGATGGTGTGCTGTCGATCCCTCAAGCACAGCCAAATATCACAAAACCACAACACAGCCATGGAGGAGCACATCAGTGCATCTCTCCACTACACAACACACCAGCACAGCCAGGGTAAACAACAGCTAAAGCAAGAACATCAGCCAAACCAAACCACCCAGATCAACCAAACATCACCAAGATGGTGACATAAGGAGGGGGATGAATCAGGTGGACAGCAAGGTCAAGCCCAGAAGCTAGGAGGAGCAGGAAAGCTCAAGAGCCAGCTCAGGAGTCCAGCAAAAGCAGATCAAGATCAAGATAAAGATCATCATCAATCTACTACACCAACATCAAATTTTGTGGTGAGCCTCATAAAAACATCACATGATTTCATAATATTATCTAAATAAAAGCATGTGTTACTTTATGAAATGATCTCTCAATAATCACCCAAGAGAGGTGAATCTATCCTAGAGATTTCAAGTATAAGATAAGAAATCAAACTCAGCCAAAAGCACTAAACCCTCAGACCAGCATCACTGGGTTCAGTGTTATTTTTGCAACTTAGATCATTTTTCATTTGATCTTATGAGATCAGGGCACACCTCTCAGAGAGAGTAGCACCTCTAATCTTACAAGTGTCAAACAAACTAATTGCTCAACTAACTAGGAATTAAATCCTAGAGCCTCAGACCAACATCATAGGCAGGAAAGTTAATACAAGCTTTCGTATCATCTTGTCAGTATTAATCACAAGCATTATCAAGATGAGCCCAAAAATAAAACTCAATCACTTGTGTGCCAGATCATAATGGTATCACAAGGACAAATTCTAAATGAACTAAAACCAATCTTTGCTTAGTTCCCACAGATAAAAGGGACAAACCCATAAATATCATTTTCCTGAAGACAAGTGCCAGGAATCAACATTAAAATTCATCTATACATCCACAGAAAATCATTACATGTAATGATTTGATTCAGTGTGTATAATCTCATACAAGCCTACCATTATATTACAGCAAGAAACTACTGAGAGAAACCACTATCAGTACAAGCATTCTGACAGTAGAGTAAATTCTTAGATCAACAACATAATCCAATCAGGGATTCCATAGAAAAATTAGCATAGGATCATAGTGAATCATCACTAGAATAATCTGACATGCAACTAGCATCATCAAAGCCACTACAAATCATGATCCACAGCAAACAATCATTCTTCATGCTCAAGTATGATCACCACTAGATCTAAAGCATCAAGGATATGATCAACATGGGGTTATGAACCCTAATCAGAGCAAGAACCCTAATCCAGATATGAACCAAATCAGCACATAGTCACTAGGCATGAGAAGCCACTAGTGTAAGATCCCTCCTTTATAAAGGAAAAGGATCCCTGTGATTTCAATGCTAGTCCCTGGATCAATGCTAGCATCCATAGTTTAAGATGAAGTACACAGATACAAAGGTCATTTATTACAGCCATTCCAGAGATAAACATAGTCTTTACAACTCCAAGGCCACAGGCCTAATACAAGAGTTTGAAAAAGTAAATAAATAAAAGTCTTCATCTTCATGTGCCACAGGCAAACATGTTGAGTGTAGACTCATGACACCTAATCCTCATTAGAGTAACCTGCAACATCACAAGTTATAGCCACAGTGGGTCAATACATTGGAATAGTATTGGCAAGTGATACCTTAGTATAATTTAGGTGGACTAGATACTATATGCAATTTGGCTAAGTGTAGCTTGGCTTGCTTTTCTCAAAAGAGGTTTTGCCTATTAGTTGAAATCACTAAGTTTTCTTTATCAAAATTTTTCCCAAGGAACCACCAATAGACATTGAGGTCCTTCACCCTTGTTCACCCACAAGTTTTTACTTAGAAATTGGGATGAGGAGATTCTTGATAGCTTCCATGTCTTGATGCTCAAGTTTGTCCATTGCCATGGACTTGGCTAAGTACTTAGATTTTTCCATCTGTAGAGGTTGTGCACTTTCCCCACCAGACTTGGTTTCACCAAGACAGGACCTTTCAGAAGCCTTTCCTTAGACCAAATGGACGCGCTCCAACCTATCATTCCCACTACCACCAACTGTCCAAATGGCTAAGTTCTAGCAACCTATATCGTCCAAGCAGAGCCCATATTGCCAAGAGGCTGCACTAGAAGCTTCTTAACACTTGGCCTCTAAAATCTCTTTGTTCCTGGGTGGCTTACCACAAGTGAGATACACAAGGTAAACCATAGAGACGGGCCTTGTGTAACCACTCAACATAAACCATTCCTTCCATTCCACCCATGTGTTTTATTAACTTAGTTGTTTTATTAGGCAAAACACAAGTCCAAAGACTTAGAAATATTTTTCATCATAGCATGTATATTTCACCAACCCTGGTTTGCTACTAGCTAGGCTAAGCATGGCATAAATAGTAACTTAACTTAGAAATTCCCTAGCAATTCTACAACTACTTAGGATTTCCCAACATGGCATATAAGCAAAATATTATCATGCAAGACTTAGCAAAAATACTTCTAATGCTAGGTATAAAACATGGGATAAAAATATTCATGAAGTACCACTTGCCTTGGTAGTTTGGAGAGTAGCACTCCTCACAATCACAATCACTAGCACCAAAATTTACACAAAGCATCATAGCCACAATCACATACCAAACATATACAATCAAAAATATATGCATGCATGCAAAATGATATGTGATGCTTTTTAAAACTCAAAAAAGCAAGTATTCAGTAATGATTCATAAATAAGTCAAAAACTTGCCAAACAACAATTATTTAAACCCTAAATCATTTCCTAAACATTTCATAAACTCTAATTAGTCCTACACAAGTTTCTGCAAATAAAACCTTTTTAACAGTACCAAAACATTAAACACATTGCATATTCAGAAAGAGCTTGCTCTCCTGATTCCAACGGTATAAAATTTGTCAAATTCTAACATGGGGATCAAAAGTTATAGCCCAATCAAATTTGAATAACAATCAGATTCAAATCCAGTTTTAAATCTAAATTCCAGCCACGCGTCTGTTTCTAATTGGCCCATACTGTTTCGCGTTGGATCGCGCTTCTGGGCCGTTGGATCTACTTAACCCGCACGGCTCAGATCTATTCGTAACGGTTCGTTAAGTGAGCTAATTCTACGCGCTGGATCTAGATCTGACGGCAATGAATCAATCGACCAAAACTGAGTGGCGCTAGCGGCGGCTACTGGCGGCGGCGAGCTCTGCCTACGGTGGCGCGACGCTACAGGTCGTCCTAGGGTCGTCGGAGGGGCTTACCAGAACCATGGCGACGTGCTGATGCTCAACCTGGCGGCGGCTTGGCAAGGGGCGCACGGAGTGGGCTGCTGGAGCTCGTCGGAATTGCGGGTGGCGTCGGGTTCGAGTAGACGGCGACGTTGGCGATGCTCCTGGTCTCCCTAGCACAAACAAACGGCACCAGATGATGCACAAGACAGTGGCGAACAACTTCGTGTGGGTCAGAGGTGAAGGGGTGCAAAGGGCTTACGGAATTTGGTCGCCGGAGTCGAGGTTGTCGTCGGGAGCTTGCGGTGTTGAACGGAATCGACGACCTGGGGCAGTACAGGACGAACCAGTGGGGTCAGGAGGTGCGCAAAGAATCTGCAAAGCGGCTCGTATGAACCAGAGGGGAAGGGGCGCACGGGGCTCACCGGAATCGATCGCCGGAGTGAGCTCTGTCTGCGGCGGTGTGAGGTTGATTGCGGGCAGCCTGGTGGCGGAGAGGTGATGCTAAGTGAGGGGAAATGGTCACAGAGAGGTGGGGGTTAAGTAGGCGGAGCAGGGGTGAGAATCTCGCGAGCAATCAACGCCAATTAAGCGCATTTGCGTCGGGGAAGAAACGGCCATGGCGAGCAGGTCTTCAGCGCGAGATTGACGACGAGCCTGACGTGAATAAAGCAGAGAGGGGTGGGGTCTGGCGTGTCTCTCTGGGTTAACTTGAGTGAGAAGGAGAGAGGGGGAACCCGGGTGGGCTAAATGGGCTGGTTTCTCTGTTGGGCTAGAATAGCAGCGCCGACCCTTTTCCTTTTCTTTATTCCTTTTCTATTTCTATTTGCATTTTCAGAAATCATTTTCAAATGGTTTCAAAAGCTATTTGAATTCAAACCTTTTCAGGATTTTTGTAGGGTGCAACATTCATATTTCTGGGCATAAAAACATGTGGTCTCTCTGTTCAAACTTGGTTCTTTTGAATAAACAAAATAAACAGTGCTATAGCACTTGATTTGGAAATGTTTTGAAAATGGTTTTGAAACCATATTTGTTCTGTGACTTTTTGTCCAAACTCCACATTCAATCCAATCAACAAGGAAGCAAACAAAACTTGGTTTAGAACACTTATGCTCTCAATTGAGGATAGTCATTTGATTTATGTTTGCTCACATAAAATAATAGCACTATGTGCTTCTGTTTTCTTGAAAGAGTTGGAAAATGATCTCAAAATATATATGCATGCATGAATGATATGCAATCTTTGAAATCATGATTTTAGGGATGTTACAAATCTAACCCCCTTAAGGTGAATCTCGCCCTCGAGATTCGGATTGGCTAGCAAATAGGTGAGGGTGGTCTTTCCGAAGATCATCTTCTCTTTCCCATGTTGTTTCTTCTTCAGAATGATGATTCCACTGCACTTTGCAAAACCTGATAGTCTTGGTCCGTGTGATTCTTTCTGCAGTCTCAAGAATCTTGACAGGTTTCTCTTCATAGGTGAGATCACTCTCCAACTGAACCTCCTCCAAAGGTATGGTATCCTTCAAAGAAGTTTCTTCCATTTCTGGGTGACATTTCTTAAGTTGACTCACATGAAACACATTATGGACGGCTGATAAAGACTCTGGCAGTTCAATTTCATAGGCAACTTCTCCTTTACGACTCAGAATCTTGAATGGTCCAACATATCTTGGGTCCAACTTTCCTTTGACTCCGAACCTCTTCACTCCACGAAGTGGTGACACTCTAAGATAAGCTCTATCACCGACTTCGTAGGTGATTTCTCTATGCTTAGGATCTGCATAGCTTTTCTGTCGGGACTGTGCTATCTTCAACCTGTCCTTAACCAACTTGACTTTCTCTTCGGGTTCTTTGATGAGATCTGGTCCGAATAAACTTCTTTCTCCCACACCATTCCATAACAATGGGGTGGTACACTTTCTTCCGTAGAGAAATTCAAATGGTGCCATCTCAATGCTGGCTTGATAGCTGTTGTTATAAGAAAATTCTGCGTAAGGCAGACTTTCATCCCAACTGGCTCCATAGTCTAGGGCACATGCCCTCAACATGTCTTCAAGAATCTGATTAGTCCTTTCTGTTTGTCCATCAGTTTTAGGATGAAAAACAGTACTGAATTCCAACCTCCTTCCCAATGACTCATGTAACTGTCTCCAAAAATGGGAAGTGAATTGAGTTCCCCTATCAGACACAATACTCTTGGGCACTCCATGTAGACATACAATTCTACTCATGTAGATCTTAGCCAACTTAGCACTTGTATATGTTGTCTTCATGGGTATGAAATGAGCCACTTTAGTTAGGCGATCCACTACTACCCAAATAGAATCGTATCCTGACCGGGTCCTTGGTAATCCGGTAATGAAATCCATACCAATCTTGTCCCACTTCCAATCAGGAATAGGTAGTGGTTGAAGCAAACCTGCTGGTTTCTGATGTTCCGCTTTCACTCTACTACACACATCACACAAAGCAATATGTTCGGCGATGTCCTTCTTGAGGTTATTCCACCAAAATCTTTCCTTCATGTCCATGTACATTTTGGTGTTACCTGGATGAATAGAATACGGAGAGTTGTGTGCTTCTTGCAAAATCAGTTTCCGAAGCTCCGGATCTTGTGGAACACAGATACGTTTCCCATGCCATAAAGTACCATGTTCGTCTTCATGGAACCCTTTGGCTTTTCCTTTGCCAATCTTTTCTTTAATCTCTTCAATTTCCTTATCAATCTTCTAGGCTTCTTTGATCTTGTCCAACAAAGTGGGTTGGACATCCAAAGACATGAGATGTCCTTCAGGAACAATCTCCAATCTGAGTTCTCTAAATTGGGCACACAAGTCATCTGGCAAATCTCCTTTGGTAAGGCCATTCACAAAAACTTTACGACTTAAAGCATCTGCTACAACATTTGCTTTACCGGGATGGTATTGCAAACTTAAGTCATAGTCCTTGATGAGTTCTAGCCATCTTCTTTATCTCATATTAATTTCCTTCTGGGTGAATATATACTTCAAACTTTTGTGATATGTGAACACTTCACAACGTTTTCCCAAAAGATAGTGTCTCCATGTTTTTAGTGCATGGACAACAGAGGCTAACTCTAAATCATGAGTAGGATAGTTCACTTCATGAGTTTTGAGTTGTCTCGAGGCATAAGCCACAACTTTACCGTCTTGCATAAGTACTGCACCCAAACCCTGATGAGATGCATCACAATATACTTGGAAATCTTTTTCCAAATCTGGCAGACACAAGACTGGTGCTATCACAAGTCTCTTCTTCAATTCCGTCATGGGCTTAGCTACCTTTGAGAAATTTTCAATGAACCATCTGTAGTATCCTGCTAAGCCAAGGAAACTACAAACTTCTTTCACTGATTTGGGAGATTCCCATTCAGTTACAGCTGAAACTTTAGCAGGATCAACTGCTACACCATCCTTTGTCATAACATGTCCAAGAAATCCAACTTCATTCAACCAGAATTCACACTTGCTGAATTTGGCATAAAGTTTATGCTCTCTTAACTTCTCAAGTATCAAACGCAAATGTCCTTCATGCTCTTCTTTGCTCTTGGAGTAGACTAAAATGTCATCGATGAAAACGACAACAAACTTGTCAAGGAATTCCATGAACACCTTGTTCATCATATTCATGAAGTATGCTGGAGCATTGGTCAAACCAAAAGGCATTACGGTATACTCATACAATCCATACCTTGTAGTGAAAGCTGTTTTAGGTATGTCTTGTTCCCTTATCTTGAGTTGAAAATAACCTGACCGGAGATCTATCTTTGAGAACACACATGCTCCTTCTAGCTGATCAAACAGGTCATTGATTCTAGGTAACGGGTATTTGTTCTTGATAGTCACCTCGTTGAGTGAACGGTAATCTATGCATAACCTCTGACTTCTATCTTTCTTCTCCACGAACAAAACTAGGGCTCCCCAAGATGAAGAACTTGGTTGAATAAATCCTTTCTGCAACTGTTCTCCAAGTTGTTTCTTGAGTTCTTTCAGTTCATCAACTGACATTTTATAAGGTCTCTTTGCTATTGGTCCAGATCCTGGTACCAAATCTATAAGAAACTCCACATCTCTATCTGGTGGCATTCCTGGCAATTCTTCTGGAAACACATCCGGATATTCACTCACAATTGGCACACTGTCTATGCTAACCCCCTTAAGAGAATTTAGCTTACTCCCTTTTGATTCAAAGTTGGACTTGAATTTAATCCGTTTTCTTTCCGGGGTTGTGAGTGCAACAGTACGATTAGCACAATCTAGTACTCCTTCATACTTAGCCATCCAATCCATTCCCAATATTACGTCCAGTCCTTGGGAATCTAGGATTATCAAACTCACTGGAAATTTATGCTTTCCAAACTCTATTACTAGATCCCGACATCCAAGACTTACTATCATATCTCCACCCGGAGAACTAACTTTTATTGGACACCCAATGTTTTCAGTTGGAAACCCATTTCTATCAACAAATGCTTTTGATATGAATGAATGCGATGCTCCGAGATCAAAAAGAACAAATGCTGGAATAGAATTGAGTCTGAACTTACAGCAACAAGCATCGGGCTCCTCATAGACTTCCTCCACATTGATGTGGTTAACCTGTCCCTTGAAAAGGGTTGGGCTTGTTGGGTCCTTCAACTTTCTTTTGGGCATTCATTTGCATAATGCCCCATCTTCTTGCTTGAAGCATTCAACGACTAATGTCTTTCTTGACAGTGGACTCCACTTCCACTTCCATTACCACCGTGGTGGATCTTGTATCCACCCTTGTGGTTCTTGTACTTGTCATTGTCATGACTACGGTGATGCTTGTTGTCATGACGGTTGTGGTGCTTGTTGAATTTCCCATGCTTGTGGGATCTGAGCTTCCATCGTCATCATAATGGGAACGTTTGTGTGACGATCCCGAGCTGTGCTTGTCCAGTGCTTCCTCTTCCCTTTCAACTTGTTTTATTTTGTTCTCCAAAATAGCAGCCTTGTCACAGAGAGGGATAAGTGGGAACATAGGCCACAGCCAACCGCAGATTCAGCTCATCATTCAACCCTTCGAGGAACTTTTCTTTCCTCTTAGCATCGGTCAACTTCATCCGGTGCATATCGCGCCCAGATTGTTGAACTCCTCAATATATTCAGCCATCTTGCGGTCGGCTTGCTTGGTTATGGAACTCCTTATTTTCGGACTCATCACCCGGATGAGATATGAGCGTCGAAGCCATCCTCAAAGATAGCCCATGTCACGTCTTCTATGGGAGTGGTGATCTGGAAGTTATCCCACCAAGTGGCGGCTGGTCCTTCCAGCAAATGTGCTGCAAATCTGACCTTTTCAGCATCAGTACAGCCCACAATTACCAAGTCCTTGTTCACAGAGCGTAGCCAATCATTGGCCACCATGGGATCAGTCGTTCCTGAAAACTTTGCTGGCCTCAATCTCAAGAACCTGGTAAGCATGTCAAAACCCGGTGGGTTGTTGTTGTTGTTATTATTGTTGTTGTTGTTATTGTTGTTGTTTTGGTTCTAGATGAACATCGTCATCATCTGCATCAGCTGAGTTTGAGCGGTCATCATTTGCTGCATTTCTGGAGTGATGTTGTTGTTGTTGTTGTTGGGGTTGGGGTTTGCACGACGGGGAGGCATCTGTGGTTTGTTCAATAGAGATAAGAATGAGATACCCATAGATGTTTTCATGCACATTACATCACATAAACAATCACAAAGAATGCAACAAAAGGATAAAGGTTCAACAACAAGATAACAAGTTCGCAAGGTAAAACACACACAAATAACAAGCCATCCACATGTCGGATGGTCAAATAACAAGTACGATAATATATGATAATTGAGTAGTCAAATCTACTCCTCGGCATCAACCTCCTCCTCGAAAAAGGATCCCTGTGATTGCAATGCTAGTCCCTGGATCAATGCTAGCATCCACTGTTTAAGATGAAGTACACAGATACAAAGGTCATTTATTACAGCCATTCCAAAGATAAACATAGTCTTTACAATTCCAAGGCCACAGGTCTAATACAAGAGTTTGAAAAAGTAAATAAATAAAAGTCTTCATCTTCATGTGCCACAGGCAAACATGTTGAGTGTAGACTCATGACACCTAATCCTCATTAGAGTAACCTGCAACATCACAAGTTACAGCCACAGTGGGTCAATACATTGGAATAGTATTGGCAAGTGATACCTTAGTATATTTTAGGTGGACATGATACTATATGCAATTTGGCTAAGTGTAGCTTGGCTTGCTTTGATCAAAATAGGTTTTGCCTATTAGTTGAAATCACTAAGTTTTGTTTATCAAAACTTTTCCCAAGGAACCACCAATAGACATTGAGGTCCTTCACCCTTGTTCACCCACAAGTTTTTACTTAGAAATTGGGATGAGGAGATTCTTGATAGCTTCCATGTCTTGATGCTCAAGTTTGTCCATTGCCATGGACTTGGCTAAGTACTTAGATTTTTCCATCTGTAGAGGTTCTGCACTTTCCCCACCAGACTTGGTTTCACCAAGACAAGACCTTTCAGAAGCCTTTCCTTAGACCAAATGGACACGCTCCAACCTATCATTCCCACTACCACCAACTGTCCAAATGGCTAAGTTCTAGCAACCTATATGGTCCAGGCAGAGCCCATATTGCCAAGTGGCTGCACTAGAAGCTTCTTAACACTTGTCCTCTAAAATCTCTTTGTTCCTGGGTGGCTTACCACAAGTGAGATACACAAGGTAAACCATAGAGATGGGCCTTGTGTAACCACTCAACATAAACCATTCCTTCCATTCCACCCAGGTGTTTTATTAACTTAGTTGTTTTATTAGGCAAAACACAAGTCCAAAGACTTAGAAATATTTTTCATCATAGCATGTATATTTCACCAACCCTGGTTTGCTACTAGCTAGGCTAAGCATGGCATAGATATTAACTTAACTTAGAAATTCCCTAGAAATTCTACAACTACTTAGGATTTCCCAACATGGCATATAAGCAAAATATATCATGCAAGACTTAGCAAAAATACTTCTAATGCTAGGTATAAAACATGGGATAAAAATATTCATGAAGTACCACTTGCCTTGGTAGTTTGGAGAGTAGCACTCCTCACAATCACAATCACTAGCACCAAAATCTACACAAAGCATCATAGCCGCAATCACATACCAAACATATACAATCAAAAATATATGCATGCATGCAAAATGATATGTGATGGTTTTTAAAACTCAACAAAGCAAGTATTCAGTACTGATTCATAAACAAGTCAAAAACTTGCCAAACAACAATTATTTAAACCCTAAATCATTTCCTAAACATTTCATAAACTCTAATTAGTCCTACACAAGTTTCTGCAAATAAAACCTTTTTAACAGTACCAAAACATTAAACACATTGCATATTCAGAAAGAGCTTGCTCTCCTGATTCCAATGGTATAAAATTTGTCAAATTCTAACGTGGGGATCAAAAGTTATAGCCCAATCAAATTTGAATAACAATCAGATTCAAATCCAGTTTTAAATCTAAACTCCAGCCACGCGTCTATTTCTAATTGGCCCATACTGTTTCGCGTTGGATTGCGCTTCTAGGCCGTTGGATCTACTTAACCCGCACGGCTCAGATCTATTCGTAACGGTTCGTTAAGTGAGCTAATTCTACGCGCTGGATCTAGATCTGACGGCTATGAATCAATCGACCAAAACTGAGCGGCGCTAGCGGCGGCAGCTCTTGGCGGCGAGCTCGCCTCTGGCTCGACGCTACATGTCGTCCTAGGGTCGTCGGAGGGGCTTACCAAAACCGTGGCGACGTGCTGATGCTCAACCTGGAGGCGGCTTGGCAAGGGGCGCACGGAGTGGGATGCTGGAGCTCGTCGGAGTTGCGGGCGGCGTCGGGTTCGAGTAGACGGCGACGTTGGCGACGCTCCTGGTCTCCCTAGGACAAAAAAATGGCACCAGATGATGCACAAGACAGTGGCGAACAACTTTGTGTGGGTCAGAGGTGAAGGGGCGCAAAGGGCTTACGGAATTTGGTCGCCGGAGTCGAGGTTGTCGTCGGGAGCTTGCGGTGTTGAACGGAATCGACGACCTGGGGCAGTACAGGACGAACCAGTGGGGTCAGGAGGTGCGCAAAGAAGCTGCAAAGCGGATCGTATGAACCAGAGGGGAAGGGGCGCACGGGGCTCACCGGAATCGATCGCCGGAGTGAGCTCTGTCTACGGCGGTGTGAGGTTGATTGCGGGCAGCCTGGTGGCGGAGAGGTGATGCTAAGTGAGGGGAAATGGTCGCAGAGAGGTGGGGGTTAAGTAGGCGGAGCAGGGGCGAGAATCTCGCGAGCAATCAACACCAATTAAGCGCATTTGCGTCGGGGAAGAAACGGCCACGGCGAGCAGGTCTTCAGCGCGAGATTGACGACGAGCCTGACGTGGCAGTGGGTCTACCTGTCAGCGAATAAAACAGAGAGGGGGTGGGGTCCTGGCGTCAGTCTCTCTGCGGGTTCGTCTGCGAGTGAGAAGGGGAGAGGGGGAACCCGGGTGGGCTAAATGGGCTGGTTTCTCTGTTGGGCTAGAATAGCAGTGCCGACCCTTTTCCTTTTCTTTATTCCTTTTCTATTTCTGTTTGCATTTTCAGAAATCATTTTCAAATGGTTTCAAAAGCTATTTGAATTCAAACCTTTTCAGGATTTTTGTAGGGTGCAACATTCATATTTCTGGGCATAAAAACATGTGGTCTCTCTGTTCAAGCTTGGTTCTTTTGAATAAACAAAATAAGCAGTGCTATAGCACTTGATTTGGAAATGTTTTGAAAATGGTTTTGAAACCATATTTGTTCTGTGAATTTTTGTCCAAACTCCACATTCAATCCAATCAACAAGGAAGCAAACAAAACTTGGTTTAGAACACTTATTCTCTCAATTGAGGATAGTCATTTGATTTATGTTTGCTCACATAAAATAATAGCACTATGTGCTTCTGTTTTCTTGAAAGAGTTGGAAAATGATCTCAAAATATATATGCATGCATGAATGATATGCAATCTTTGAAATCATGATTTTAGGGATGTTACAACTAGATACACACAGAGATAATCATGGGAGTATCATGGACACGAACCAAAGAGACAACTTACCCGAGGTCCTCGCTGACGAATTGAAGAGGAAGCAGATTGGCCGACGGACCGCGGCGGCACAGAGAGCACCCAGGGGGGCGCTGCAACCTGCACCTGCCACGGCGGCAGCCACAGAAGCACATGAGCCCAGCAAACCACCACAGGCAGAACCGCGGAGGTGGCGGCAGCACCTTTTCCTAACCCTAGGGTTCGGGAACAGGGTGGACCTGACCACGGGGAAGCCCCGAAGTCAAATCCAATTGGATAGAACGAACGAGCGTCATTGACAACACCAAATCGCACCATGGCGGCGGCCAGAATGGCCAACGGCGGCGGGAATCGACGGTGGCGGCATCAACGGCCGCGGGTCGTGTCAGAGGAGGAGAGGATAAGGTCGAGGGAGAAAGGGAGGCAAAGAGAGTGTGCTGGGTGGGCCAAAACCCTTAGGGGTGATATTTTGACCCTGCCCTATTGGGCCACCCTGGCCAATAAGCCCAAGGGGCCAGCCCAAGTTGTTTAATAAACTATTTTGATCAATTGGAAAAGACCAAAATGCCCCTGATCTCAATCAAATTCTAGAAAATAAAATAAAAGTCCAAAAATTATAAATAAAATATTTTTGGATTCACAATAATCCACTCTGTCCAAATAAAATAAGATATAAAATTTTGGACATTTAAACTCTTATAAGAATTTTGTAATTTATATATTCTTTATGGAATTTTACAATTTTTTTGAAAAGTGATAAAAAATAAAAATCACTTTCATTATTCATTAATATTATAGTATTTTTGAAAAATACTAAATAAATATTTAGTGATAAATTTAATGTATAACTAATAATTCCTAAAAAATTATTAAATCAATAAAAGTCAAATAAGAAGGCAAATAAAATAAAATAATTCAATATATGCAATAAATATAAAAAAATAATATTTATAAATGCTTTATTAAAAGGGCACCTTATATAGGGAAAATGCATATAGAATTAAATAATGCATTATATTACTTGCATAATCATTTTGCTTCTTTAAATATTGTCCTTACCGGGCAATAATGATGTTTTTGTAGAACTAGAACCCCAAGGTCCAGTGCAAGCATCAGACTTCACTACCTTGCCATCATAAGGCAAGTCCATCACTTGCTCATGTCCTTTGAAGAGTCTTTATCAAAGTATTTGCAAATTGTGTGTTGTCATATATGTTATAAAAAAAAGAAAATAATATTTTCATAAATAAAGAAATCATAGATATCATCCTAAGTGGTGATATAATGGAGCAATAGAACTTAGGGTTATATTTGCAGCAATGATGATCAAGTAGGGACTTAATAACCCCTGACTTCAGTGATTCTAGCGCTGTATATTATGTGTTAGCCATGAGATTTGGAATGGGACAGAGAAGTCAGCTGTATCTTATTCCTCTCGCATGAAGCCGTATGTGCAGGTCGTGGCTGTTATCCTCGTAGCGTGCATATTAATTGGTAATTCGTAGAGGATATGCAGCATATGGGTGGGAACCCTCATCGTCCCACGATAGTTCTGGCATCTAACGATTTGTACAAACCATTGCCGTAATTCATTACGTGGGCATGGTGTACACCAAGGAGGCATGCGGGGTCGCGAAGGGGGCAGTGATTCGCTTGGACCAACTACTGGGCCCCACATCATGGAATTGTGGACGGGAAAGTACGCCCGGTTGTGCAACAAGGAGTTGATCTCTCATGGGTAAAGTAACGCACCTCTACAGAGTGTAAGAACTGTAACTTGTTACTCCCTGTTCCGGGAAGGAGCTACGAAGCGGCAGGAAAGGAACTCCATGAAAGTTCTGGTCAACCTGTGAAGGCTGATTGTCATAGTTTTTTGGAATAAAATCAATCTTTGAAGAAAGATTTACAAAAACTGCATAGTGCCAAGGATTTATAATCCGAGGTGGTAGCTAGAGCATCAAACTTCCCACCTTGCATATAATGAACTTGTTGGGTAACGCTGTTACTCATTCTTTCCTTTGATCCCTTGCTTAGACTCTGAGGATCCCGAAGACGTGCCAATGTATGCAGCCGAATGCCAAGAAGACGTGTTCTGCGAGGAACCTGATCTATCCGGAGGAGTTGAAGGCGTGGATTACGAGATCCGCTATGGTGTCGATGAGAACGAGTCCACTTAAGTGTCTAGTTAGTAGTAACCAACGGAGCCGAGCAGCATGAACTCTATAGAATAAGCTGTTGAGCCCCACTCCTACTCGGAGTTGTTACTTTTAAATTTCTGTTGAATGCTTTATATTTTGGTTTGTAAGTTGGATCTTTTGGAAGTCTTGAACTTCTGGTATTGTAATAATAATAATGTGTGTACTTTTGTAATATGGACCCGCAATGTTTCTGTTGTACCACTCTGAGGGATGTGATATTTACGGAACGGTGTTCTTTGGATGTCATGTCAACGACTATAGTGTACTACACATGTAGTGGTATGCTGGGTCACCGCAGGTGGCCTCTACTTATAGTGCTAGAAGGGGACCGAAGGGCGCGGGCTGAGCTCGTCGTGGTCATCGGTACAACGAGCTAAATGCATTGGCAGCGATAGGGGCGGTGCTGTGCTCCCTGGTGAAGCTCAACGACATGGTTACGCGGTGTGGGGTGGTGCGATATGGTCGGAACATCATGGTGCTCTAGGCGAGTCCGACGAGCATTTTAATGGCGCTCAACATCTACGGTCCACGCGGCGGCGAACGGGCGTGTCTGGGTGCTTCCCTAGGCGGTGGTGATCACGCTGACGGGCGGTGAAGGCGGCGCGTGGTCTGTGGGCGTGTGTCGCGGGTGGCGCTCTGGCGTGCTCTCGGCATGCTCGCAGAGAGGCTGGGCATGCTCGGGTTGAGTGGTCTAGTGGCTGGCAAGGCTCGAGGCTTGGACAGGGGGTCGCGGTGGACGGTGGAGTGCCTGCTAGACAAGGTTGGCGAGGCTAGAGCTCCTCCTAGCTGGCTGGCGACATTGGGGTGGCAAGGGTGCTCTCGGCATGCTTGCCATTGATGGTGTGGTCGGTTTTACAGTGAGCTAGAGGGGTTAATTTCGTTGGATGATCTACTGAGGGTGTAGTGTGAGCTAGATAGGAAACAAGTTAGGCACAAATCACTACTCACAATAGTGTTTGATGTTTGTTTGTTTTGTGTCTGCAAGGTGTTTGATGAAATGGCCGAAAGAGCTTCAAATTTGAATTTGAGATTCAAATTTGAATTTTTGATTCAAATTTGAAATTTTGATTCAAACTTTGTGGGTGTACTATTTACATACTAGGGAGTCTCTGGTTTGTTGGAAAGGTCAAGGTGAATTGGTTTGGTTGGTTTTTGAAAATGGGTGATCTTTACATATGTTATAGATTCAATTTTGAATTGTCATTTGAATCAAGTTGCCAAATGTTTCTCTAAGTTTGAAAGGTGGGTTTGGGTTCACTTTTACTTGGTCTCACAAGGGATGAAAAGAAATGGAAATGTTTCTGTTTGAAATCTTGGACTAGAAACACTCAAAGTGGCCTAGTGAGCAAGATTGGCAAAAATGACCATTTGCTTATTTTGTTTGTTTTTGATTTTATCTTGATTTGTTTCTGCTTGGAAATGTTTTAGATGATGTTGTATTCATATTTAAACCATTCCTTGCTATTTAGATCAATCACACAAGTCCATTCATGCATTCATACAATCATCACATACACACATGCATTCATATTGATTTGATTAACAAAAGTTTTTTTGTTAACCCTAATTTTGGTGATTGGAATTTTGATAATCATTGTTAAATATTTTTGGGATGTTACACACTATTATTCCTATAGGCATTGTTGTTGAAATTGTTGTTTCTAATGAAGTTCACATAAACTTGCTCTTCTTGAGCCACCAAAGATGCTAAGGGAACATTATTAGGATCTATATGAGCTTTCCCATTAACAAGCATAGCCATGATAACATCAATCTTATCACTCAAAGAGGAGGTTTCTTCAATAGAATTTATCTTCTTACCATGTGGAGCTCTCTCGGTGTGCCATTTAGAATAATTAACCATCATATTATCAAGGAGTTTTGTTGCAGCACCCAAGGTGATGGTCATAAAGGTACCTCCAGAAGCTGAATCCAACATGTTTCTTGAAGAGAAGTTCAAACCTGCATAAAAATTCTAGATAATCAACCAAGCAGTAAGTCCATGAGTGGGACAATTCTTAACCAAAGATTTCATTCTTTCCCAAGCTTGACCAACATGTTCATTATCAAGTTGTTTAAATTTCATTATTCCACTTCTCATAGATATAATCTTAGCATGAGGATAGCATTTTCCAATAAAAGCATATTTGCACTTAATCCAAGAATCAATACTATTTCTAGGCAAGGATAGCAACCATTCTTTAGCTTTTACTCTCAAGGAGAAAGAAACAACTTGATCTTAATAATATCTCCATCTACATCCTTATATTTTTGCATCTCACAAAGTTCAACAAAGTTATTGAGGTGGGCATAATCATCATCAGAACTAGCAATAGAAAATTGCTCTCTCATCACAAGATTCAACAAAGCAGGCTTAATTTTATAAAAGGTAGCATCAGGAGCAAGTGGAGCAATAGGAGTACTTAGGAAATCATTGTTCGTGCTAGTGAAGTCACACAACTTGTGTCAACACCCGGATTTTTAATCCCAGATGCCTGTTATGCCATACATCGCAATCCCAGGATTACCATTTTTGCGAGACATAAGAGATTTGTATACCACAGTACATCATCCATTACAAACCATATATCAGGTCTTACACAAATAAGGATCTCATGATCCAGTTCTTGATACAACTCAAGCAGCGGAAATACGTAATAAAAACGGTAGCGTAGGCGAAGCTCCATCTTCGGGGTCACAGGCAATGCTGATGATGGGAGATGATCCTAGTTGTCGTAACCTTCCTGGGGTCCATCCTCCTGGTACTCCTCTTCATAGTCTGGCCATGCGAATAGCCAGGGACAAAGCCATGAGTACTCTTTAAGTACTCGCAAACTAATACTAACAAGTGAAGGGGTTTTTGTAGTAGGACACTAAGCTCTAGGGTTGTTTTGCAAAAAGCCAGATTTACATCTACTAAGTTTAGAAACGAAGAAAGCTAGTTGAAGTTTGATAACACCTAAGTGGGAACTGGTATTTCATATCACAACTCTGTTGTGGTCAAGTCAAAATCTCCATTCATTTCACAAGTCATTTTGAAAACATCTGACGGGGGAACAGTATGGCCACTCCAACTGTCCATAACACGGACGAGGCTATTCGACTAGTTTGACACTCTGCAGAGATTGTACACTTTCACCACAACATTCGATACATCCATTAGGAACAAATCCTGAATTTACCATACTCAGTATGCGGATAATCAATTCTAACCTTTCGATTACACGCCCTAGTATAAGCACCTCTCCTATGAGTTTGGCCTCCCAACCATGACCAATTGTCATCTTGGGTACTGCACGGGTGGACAATCTTCACAAGTTAGCCTCAGCTCAGACCTTGGCCGTGAGGGAACCAATACTAAGGTATATAAGTTTCCAGTCAAGCCCTACCCAATTCTCGGGTATTGTGGTTGTAATGTAAAATTGGAATGGTATCGCATCCAGACAACCATCAGTTTTATAAAGGGCTAAGGCTCATGCCTCAACATTTTCATCATCAAAATCATCTTATGTTCGGAAACACATGTCCAAAACATTTCAATATAATGATCCATCATTCCAAGGTTTTCATAACCATTTTCCACCAAGTATTCCCATCTAAAGTTGATCAAGTTTTATGCTTAGCACTAGCATCTACAAATGGGAGTGGGTACTAATGAGGGGTGGTAACTAGTGGAGTTTCAACTAAGTACATTCTCATACCTTAGGATGACATCAAGATTATCTAGCTTAGGCCAAATTTTATGCTCTTTATGCAACCTTCAATTATCTTTCTAGTATCTACAATTTACTCAAGTAAACTCCAAGCAAGAGCTTTGATAAAGAAATAAAGTAGAAAGCTTGTAAGTAAAACTAGGATTGGGTATCATCAAAGGTGTCTAACCAAGCATGCTTAGTGCATTTCATAGGTTATGTAACTCTCATAATTGCAAGTGTTAGCTTGCAAGGTTTCAAGTATTGGCTTGCATAAGTATCAGTATAAGCTTGCTAAAGTAGGGTATCTTGTAAGGGTTAGCTTGCTCAATCAACTAGTAGTATCAGGCTTGCCTTGTGCAGAGCAGTGGTTGAAGTTCTCCTCGGCTTCTTCTTCGTAGTATCCTCCTTCCTCCATGTATCCTTGGTCGGTACTAGCGTCTATGAATAAATACGAGGTACACAATCACCAAACAATACTTAACTACTTTCAATCATCACACACAAGGGTTCTATAGATGATCTAGCATCATCACTAACATTACAATATTAAAGTTTGGTTTAATTTCTTTTATTTTTAGAAAAGTAATTTCTACTAGTTGAAAAACTACTTAAGATTTAATATTCTCCAAACCAAACATGGGATCATGTTGACACATGTCATCACCACACATTTCAGTACATGGGAATGTGATTTAAAGTGGTGTCACAATTTAATAAGGTTTAACCTTTTATTTTAATTAAATAAAGGGATTAGAAATGCCTATGTGGCCTTCTTTTATTACTTAAACATTATTTCTGTAAGTAAACCCATATTTTTTTATATATTCTGAAAGTTAGGATCAAATGTGATTTTTGAGAGTTGGAAGCAACTCAAAAGATATTATGGTTTAAATTTGAAAAATGTTTGAATGCAGAAAATCTTCTGCCTTCTTATTTTTACCAAGGTTGATCTATAGATTCAAATGATTTGAATCCAACGGGCTTGGATTAAGCATTTCAATATCTTTCTAACAAAATTGGTTTCACTCCATTTGGTTCACTAAATCCAGTTGGGTTGATTTTTGAAACTAGGTACAAAACTATGTTTGAATAAAAATGGAAAAATCCAAATTCAAACGAGTGGGCTGCGCGGGAACTGTTAACGGGCCGGCCCAGTGTCACTCTGTGGCGCGGGGCTCAGCTGACAGGGGGTTCCACCAGTCAGTGGCTCTTTAAGTGCGAAGCGGTACGGGCAACGTGGGGCGTTAGATCTAGTTCTAATCCAACGGCTCTGGTTCATCGTCCACGTCGGGCGGCGCCGGCAAGACAGAACCCTAACGTGGCAGGTGGGGGTCGTCAGGGGATCACCGGGGCTCAGGCGAGGGTAGGCGAGGCGAGCGAACGACGAAGTCGACGATAGCGAACCTACTGGTACCGGCAGCTTCTCCTGGGGCGGCTCTAATCGCTGGCTTCCTTCTTCTCCAGCAGCGGCGGGCTCCGGCCAAATTCCGGTGATGCACTGCTCGCCTTGCTCCGGGACTGAGGCATGGTGGTTCTGGGTGAGAGGAGAGTGGAATGGTGTGAAGAATTCGAGCGGGGGAGGCCTCTATTTATAGTGGCGAGAGGGGACCAACGGGCGCAAGCTAAGCTCGTCGTGGTCGACGGTGAGTAGGGCTATCGGCGTATGGCGACGGTAGGCGGTCTTTGTGGCGAAGCTCAACGGCATGGTGGCGAGGCATGGGGCGGTGCGGATTGGTCAGAACGCTGCGGTGCTCTGCGCATGCCCGACGGAAATTTTAATGACGCATAGCTCGCGTGGTCCGCGCAGCGGCGAACGGGCGTGTCTGCGGGGTTGTTGGGACGGTGGTGATCACGTATGCACGCGGCGAGGGAGGCGTGCGGTCTATGGTCGTCGGTCGAGCGTGGCGCACGGGGCGCGCTCTCGGCATGGTTGCAGAGCAGCTTGGCATGGTCTGTGCGTGTGGTCCAGGGGCTGGCATCGCTCGCGGCTGGGACAGGGAGTGGCGGTGGGGTGCTAGCTTGTTCCCAGACAAGGTTGGCGAGGCTAGCTCTTCCTCTAGCCTACTGTCCACACTGGGATGACATGGGTGCTCTCGGCCTGTTCACCATTCATGATATTGGCAAGCTTACAGTGGAGCTAGTGATTAGTTAAGATTGCTAGATGATCTACTGAGGTTTCTGTGAGCTAGAGAGGGAACAAGTTAGGCTCAATTCACTGCTCAAAATAGTGTTTTGATTTTGTTTGATTTGCATCTGCAAGGTGTTTGATGAAATGGCCGCATGAATTCAAGTTTTGAATTTTGAAAAGATTTTTGGTGGGTGTGGTAGGCATGTGCTGGTGAGTCTGTGGATGCTTGGGTTTTGAAAGTTGAGCTTGTTTGAGTGGTTTTTGAAAAAGTGGGATCTTCCCATATGATATAGATTCAATTTTGAACTGTCATTTAAACTATGCATTTAAATGTTTTTGGATGATCACAAAGTGGGCCTTGATACCTTGTTATGAGTACTATCAAGGGGTGCAAAGATCTAAACAAGTTTCTGTTAATTTCTGAAATTTAGAGATAGCCAAAGTAGGCATGGGAGTTAAATTTGCCAAAGTGACCATTCCCTTATTTTGTTTGTTTTGATGTATTTGTCTTTGGGAAAAGTGTGGGGATTGTTTAGATGATGTTTGTTTCACCTAAGAATCATTTTAGAAGCAAAGAAACACATAATCATGGCAATTCAAAAGAATCCAAATTCTAATGCTCACTCATATGAATGCTTTCATATTTTTAATTAAAAAAGTTTTTGTTAACCCTAAATTTCATGATTACAGTTTGATGATTCTAGTTTAATTTTGTTGGGATGTTACAACTTGGTGTTCTCAGCAGAGTTCATTTTGGCAAAAGTGGAGAAAGCCAACAACAACAGCAACTAGAGTAGGAAATATATTTTTTGTGTTTTGTAAAAGAGAAAGCAAACCAAACTAAACTATTTTTTTGGAGGTTTTGATAAAAAGAGGCAAACAAAACCAAGCAAAAAAACTAAGCAAAACAAAAACAAAGTAAAGAGAAAGGTTGTGAAGGACTCCCCTTGTGAAGACGTCCTTAGCCTCCCCGTCAACGGCGCCAGAAAAAGCCTTGATGGGTGCGTGAACACTTCGTTGGGAGACCCCAAGCGGAAGGTATGATGAGCACATCAGCAAGTTTTCCCTCAGTAGAAACCAAGGTTATCGAACCAGAAGGAGGAAGGAAACGACTCAAAGGTGTTGCTAGCAACTTGGAAACCTACACAACATAAACTCAAGACTTTGCCCCAATGAACAGTGAGGTTGCCAATCTCACCGGTTTGCTGAAAACAAAGGATTAATTGTATGGTGTGAAAGGTAATGGTGGTTTGCAGAAAGTAAAAGTAACAATGGAAGATGTATCAATGGTAAAGATTGGACCAGGGTCCATAGTTCACTAGAGGTGTTCTCCTTAAGATAAACAAACATGGCATGCTGGGTAAACAAATTACAGCAGGGCAATTGACAGGACTGAGCAAGGCATAACAATGCAATACTAGACATTCATGATCCTATGAGATTCGATTGGGCAATACAACAAGATACATAGACCGCCATCCAACTGCATCTATGACTAGTAATCCACCTTCAGGTTATCATCTGAACCCCCTCCAGTATTAAGTTGCAAGCAACGGATAACTACTTTAAGCAAAGTGTGTAAGGTAAACAATCCACTTGTTCCATGAACAAGGGACCGCTGTTTTCTCCCTAGTGGCAACATCACATCTACAACCTTAGAGATTTCTGTCACTTCCCTTAGATTAAATAGAGGCATGGACCCACTATCTAGCATAAATACCCCCTATTGGAGTCACTAGCATCTACTTGGACAAGATAGCTACTAGAAATGGAGAGCATGCAAGATCACAAACAACACAGACATGATAGAATCAATAAGACAAAACCATTAATCAATCTGACATAGTAATCTCAATATCCATCGGATCCCTGCAAACACAACATGCATGATTACAAATAGATGATCTTCATCATGAACGGAGCTCACAAGATCTAAACATGGTAGCACAAAGGAGGAGATACAACCATCTAGCTACTACATGGACACGTAGTCCAAGGTGGAACTACTCACACTTCATACCGGAGGCTGGCATGATGAAGAAGAAGGCCTCCGGGATGATCTCCCCTCTAGCAGGGTGCCGGGAAGAGCTTCAGATCCCCCCGATCTAGGGACGATGGTGGCGGCGGCTACAGACGGTTTCGTGGAATATTGATCAGGTACTTAGGGTTTCTATATCGGGGGGGTCTTTACAGGCGAAGAGGCGAGGCAGGGCTGTGGCGGCGAGGCTAGGCCCAGCAGCCAGGCTGTGGCCCCCTCCGTGGCTCCCTCCGTCTCAGATTCTCGCCCGTGTTCCCCACGGTAAATTATTGACTTTGGCTTTTGTCCCTTCCAATTCCGAGAATATTGATTATCGCCTTTTCCGGAACCGTAAATGAATAAAAACGAACAAGCACTGTGGCATCTTGTTAATAGGTTAGTACCAGAAAACATATAAAAACACCTCAAAGTATAGACAAAGCAAAGCAAAGTAGATACTAAACAAGCATGAAACATCAAAAATTATAGATACATTTCCGACGTATCACCCACTTCCTATGCAAGGGAGTTTGATGATAAAACAGATTATTGAAACAAAAGGATGCTAGCATAAGAAGACAAAACAAGTGCATCTTCAAAGCTTTCAACATAAAACGGGGAAACTTAATATTATTGAGATGCATAAAATGATGTTTCCCTCTCTTATAGTAACTTTTAGTAGCACTTTGAATAAATTTGACAATATAACTGTCGCAAGAAACAACTTTATCATCAGAATGAGCATACTTACGATCATCAAAAAGAGCTAGATCAATAGAAGCAAGTTTTTAACCCTGAAATCTTCAGTAGGCAAACTATTTTCATAAGGAGCTTTACCAAATTTGGAAAATTTAAACTCATAAGAATCTCCATCAAACCTAGTTAAAACTTTCTCCTTCTTAGAATCTATAATAGCTCCACAGGTGTTCAAGAAAGGTCTACCAAAAATTATAGGACAAGTTTTACTAGCTGCTGAACCAAGCACTAGAAAATCAGCAGGATATTTAATCTTACCACAAAGAACGTCCACATCTCTTACAATATCAATAGGGCAAATTGTTTCCTTATTAGCAAGGTGAATAACCACATCAATGTCCTCAAGCTCAGAAGGACCAATTTCATGCATAATTTCTTTGTAAAGCTCATAAGGAATAGTGCTAGAACTAGCACCAATATCACATAAACCATAATAACAATGATCACCAATTCTCACAGAAAGCATAGGGACACTAGTTTCCCTAGATATATTAGGATAAGAGACAATGTTAGAAGCGTATTCGCAGAAGACAATGTGCCCATCCTCTATATTTTTAGTGACAAGATCTTTCTCAATGGCTAGTATAGGTTCAATTTTTATTTGCCCATCAGGTTCCACAGTTTTATTTGTACCTTTGTTAATCGCACTAATTATCAGAGAATACTCCTTTACCTTAGCTGGGAAAGGTGTTTTCTCAACAAAAGGTTCAGGCAAAGTATGATCAATAGTACAAACTTCAGTATTTCTAGCAGGAACATGATTAACAACATCTTTATAAGGTGCATGGTACTTATTCCACTTCTTTTTAGGAATTTATATATAAGAGACAAAAGCCTTAAAACAATTGGCAATACTTTGAGTATCAAGACAATACTCAGTACTAATATCACGGAAGTCATCAGTTCCCATAAAAGATTTAATACATTCATAATCATAATTTATACCTGACTTTCTTCCTTTGTCATTCTCCCATGCTTTAGTGTTCTCTTGAATATGGTCTAGGAGATCCCATTTAGCTTCTTCCTTCATACGTGTGAATGATCCAACACAAAAAGAATCTAGTAAATCTTTATCATGAAGAGAAAACCTAGCATAAAAGTTATTGATAATAATATTGTTAGGGAGTTCATGAATAGGACATTTAAGCATTAGTAACTTCAATCTTCCCCAAGATTGAGATGTACTCTCTCCATCACGAGGCAAAAAGTTATATATTAGATTCATATCCTTATGAATCTCACTAGGAGGATATAATTTAGAGGTACTATTTCCTCTCATTCCATGGATTGTACATTCTTCAGTAGCTTATACCATTCTTCAGCTCTTCCTTTCAATGATATAGAGAGTAACTTATTCTTCATCTATTTAGTTGTGATACCTGCACACTTAAACAACCCGCATAATTCATGGATAAAAAGCAAGTGATCACCAGGATGGACAGTTCCATCCCCTAAATAATAATTATCCATAACACGATCAACAATACTTGTAGGCATCTTAAAAGGATCTATCTCAATAGGTGGTGGTTCATCTACTACCCTAACAATGGCAGTAGTTTTCCCAAACATAAAACCAAGTGGGTTATCCATATTGGAAACAAAGTAACAAACAGAAATAAAAAACAATACTCACAATAGAAGTTTCCTTTACCAGTTCCACTCTTCAATAGCGCTTCACTCCCCGACAACGACGCCAGAAAATAGTATTGATGACCCATAAGTATAGGGGGTGTATCATAGTACTTTTGATAAATAGGAGTGTCGATCCCAACGAGGAGCAGAAGGTGTTGACTAGAGGTGTGGAGCAGGAAATCTCTGTAAATACTTTGCAAACGGATTTTTAGGGGTTTTCTGATAAAGCAAGGAAATAAAGTGCAAGTAAATAAGACAACAAACAATTGCAGCAAGTGGCCCAATCCTTTCTTTGCAAAGGACAAGCTGGTGGAAATACTAATGAGGACCAAACGTTCTCGATAACACATGGGAATACTGTCAAGTGCTTTCATTTCATATAGCTGATTAATCTTCTTTCGTTCTATAAGTGTTGTGTGGTTAAACCCGTGCTAATGTACCGACCTTACTTGGACTAATACATACTTGTGATTAAACCCCTTCCAAGCATCCGCAACTACAAGAAAGCAATTAAGATATAAACCTAACCATAGCCTTAAACTCTGAGATTCTACACTCTCTTGTGCAATGGTTTCCTAACGGGGGTTCAGGTTTCTGTCACTCCGGCAACCCCACAATTAGTAGCCAAATACACAATGCATTCCCCTAGGCCCATAAATGGTGAATTATCATGTAGTCGGCATTCACATGACACCACTAGAAGAATAGCACCACATCTTAAATATTAAACCATTGAATAATACCTCAACACAAATCCACTACTAACAACATGACTTCTCCCATGTCCTCAGGAACTAAACGAACTACTCACGAGACATCATATGTATCAAGATCAGAGATGATATAATGATGGATAACAATCTGAACATAAACAATAATTCAATGGTTCCACTCACAAGCATCAACTACAATAATAATCAACACCGGGAAAGATCCCCCTAAGAATTATGCAAGATTCAACACAATTGTTACACGGGATGGAGTGGAGATGATGGTGCTGGTGGAGATGATGGTGTGGATGATGATAATGATCTCTATGAAGTCTAGCTTGATGACGGTGTTGATGGCGACGATCTCCCCTCTCCGGGAAGGAATTTCCCCGGCAGAAATCTGTCTGCCGGAGAGCTTTTCTCTCTCGATGTTTCCGCCCCGCAGAGGTGGCGGAATCTTTCTGTGGTTCCTCCCTTGTGTATTAGGGTTTCGAGGAGAAGATATAGGCGAGAGGGCGGATCCAGAGGTGGGCCAGGGTGGCCACACCCCCTATAGGCGTGACCTAGGGTGGCCTGCGCCTAGGGGTGTGTGGGCCCCCTGTGGCCCAACTCCGCCTCCCCTTCTGGCATCCTTCGTCTTTTGGGAAAATAGATTTTTCCGTAGTTTTTCTGGTATTTTTCTGATCTTCACGAAATTGCATCAAAACACCGCTTTTTTCCATCAGAATCCTTACTCCGGCAGTTCATCCTCCAAGAATCATCCAACATGCAAAAATAGGTGAAAAGACATAAGTAACACCTCTTAATACAAAATATATCAATGAATAGAGGCAAATTATGATATAAAATGGTGATGCAAATTGGACGTATCAGCGGCAAAGGAAGCTGTTTGGATGAAGAATTTCCTCATGGATCTTGGTGTGGTTCAGGGCTCGTCCAACCCGATAGACATGTATTGTGACAACAATGGTGCTATTGCACAATCCAAGGAACCTAGACAACACTAGAAGAACAAACATATACTCGTGTGGTACCACCTGATTCGCCAGTTTGTGGATCGAGGTGATATAATGCAAGGTACTCATGGATGCAAATGTTACTGATCCGTTGACAAAGCCACTTCCACAACCTAAGCATGAGGCGCACATAAGAGCAATGTGCATTAGATGCCTAGACATGTGATGTCGGGATGATTGACTCTAGTGCAAGTGGGAGACAGTTGAGAATATACCCTAGAGGCAATCATGTGTGATGATATTCCCTAAAGTATTCATAAAGTTATTAAATTTTCCCTTGTGTGAACATCTGATATATATCATCGAATACGTGATTCGGTTGTGGAACTATATATTCATGTTATTCTTTCAAGATGTCCTTAGTCGTTGAGGTTGTGCTGGACACACAACTTAGACTCATGTGAAGTTGGCTTGATGGTATATTTCTACTTGTCATGAGCATGGTGATGCTATTCCAACTTGCACGGACTCGACTAAAGAGTTTAGTAAGTCAGACTGGCCCGCGGTTGAGATGCAACGAGCATGTTGTCATTTGTAGTCTCATACAATGAAATACTTTGACCTGAGGTGATCGCATGATCCGAGTTGTGGATCGCCAACTTAGGTTCTATCAAACGTTGCTCCATAAATGGGCAGTTATAAAGGTAGAGTTCGGGTTGGTCGTGAATCAAGCTACGTGACATAGATTATCAAGATGGGATTTGCCCCTCTGTAATGGAGAGATATTCTCTAGGCCCTCTCGTGTGATATGATTCGGAAGCATGGCCATGCGCTACTCAGTTAAGTGTTAACTGAGGAGTCAAACTAAGAGTTAGTCTAGTGAATTGCATATCATGGAACGAGAAGAGGGTTAAGCTATTAAAGGGATGACAACACTCTCCCATAGCTTGACAAGGTATATTGTGTGGCAAAGAGACTTGGACGAAAGTCATATTGAAGGTTTGTCTTCCGAACTTTACTATATTTGGGAGATGGCACGTCTTGCTAGAGGCCGCTACCATCTATCAACTTGAGACCAAGTGTTCATGGGAGTGAGTGAGACTCAAAGCCATGACAGGATACTTCAAGGTGTAGCTCATGTCGTGTCCATATGTACGTAAACCTACAGGGTCACACACTTAAGGGTAAAGAGCCCATGTGGATGAGATTCATGTGGTAGTTGGGTTACAACCTAAATGAGCCTCAAGAGTTGAGCCCAACTAGGTGTGTATATAAGTGGGGTGACAAGGGATAGTCCTTGACTTAGCCGTCACTTTCTCCACTCCCAAATCGGGTTAGACAAGATCTAGCAGTCCCTTGCCCGTGCTCCTTCCTGTATGTGTGGATACCGGTAGAGGCATTGCACGTGCAGCGCTGGAGACAAAGGGATCTGGCAAAGGAGTTCGTGGGGATCCGGTGGAGCTGATCGTGTGATCGATCGACACAACATCAATTGACGCGCTACATCGATAATCCGCATCTGCGCGACTAGTGGTAAATCTCGTGGCTTATTACCTGAACTGGATCTTGGGAGCACTGCGTTATATAAAAGTTTTGTTTATCGGCCCGCGGCCCAACACATACTATACATGAAGATTGATTGAATAACATCTTTTAAAAGCACTTCCCTCGAAGCACAAGGCAGAAATTTCTCAAACCAACCCTGCATTTTGCTTCTTGACCTTTCATCAAGATGATCAAAGGTACCACTTGTAATTCTCCCAATTGCAGTCGACAGGCCAAGATAACGCTCGCTGAACGCCTCCGCCTAAATACCAAGCAGTAGCTTCATATTCTGTCTCATGGTGGTTGGGGTGTTTGGAGTGAAGAACACAACACACTTCTTCCTATTCACACTTTGTTCAGAACATTCACCATAGACACGCAAAATCTCATTCAGTCTTACCACACTCTGGCTGGTTGCACTGATAAATATAAGAATGTCATCAGCAAATAAAAGATGATTAACCCAAGGAGCTCTGAAACTAACCCCGATTCCTTTATCAGTGTAGTTACCACCAAAAAACTTTAACAAGGAAGTAAAACATTCTCCACATAATAAAAAGAGGTAAGGAGACATCAGATCCCCTTGTCGAAGACCACGAGTAGGAGTGAAAAAAGACAGCAGCTCCCCATCCACTCTAACCGAGAATCTGACCGAAGACACACACTTCATAATCAGTCTGACTAAGTCGATACTGAAGACCAATTTCTACAAAATTGCTTCAAGATAATACCATTCCACTCAATCATAAGCTTTCATCATATCTAGCTTGACCGCACAGAAAAAATTCTTTCCTTTCTTTCTCTGTCTCATGGAATGTACACTCTCGTATGTAACCAAAATATTATCAGTGATCAAATGACCTGGTACAAATTCACTTTGTTATTCACTTATGATCTTAAACACCCTATTAGAAGATTAGAGATAGCCTTCACAACAATCTTGTAAAGAACGGGACATAAAGAGATCGACCAGTATTGCAAAATTGCCTGTGGGTTACATACCTTTGGGATCAAGGTAATATATGTATCGTTGAGACCCAGCGGAAGGTCACCCCCATTTAGAAAATCCAAAATAGCTGACACAATTGTATTTTGCAGAATTTTCTAATGCCTTTGGAAAAAACAGCCGTAAAACCCCTAGCGCTTTTGATGGTACCATCTAGAACAGTGCCATCTTAACTTCCTCTAGCTCAAAGGGTTTATTTAGCAAGGAATTCATCTCCAGCGTCACACGCCCCGGAAAACTAAGAGCCTTCTTAGGAGGCGATTAGGGTTTTAGTGGATCCTTCAGCAAGGAATTCATCTCCCAAAAAGGCTCCTAGTTTTTATGATGTCTAAAACATCGTGTGTACATAATAGTAATTTTTTGAGAAACGTGCACATACTAGTAATGTTAAATGCCAAAAACATAATCAGACAGTGTGTTTCAGCGAATATCATAAATACGGGCCTTATACTCTCCCTTCCCCTCTTGCTATAGTTCCCGTGAAATCCTCCTCGGCACCGACCCGATCTAAGGCCTCTCCCAACGGCGGCGCCGGTCGTGGGTGGCTGAGGAGAGGCGCTGGCGCCCCTGTATATACTAGGTTAGGTTCTCGGCTGCTTGTATGTTGTTGGCCATGTGCCGTGTGGGAGATTCCGTTGTTCTTGGCTGGACATGGCGGCCGTTGTGTTGCTTCCTGACCTCCATCGGCCTTGATGAGGCAGCGATGGTGGGTCTGGCGGACAACGTCTTCCCCAAATAATGACTTTTGGGTGCGGCCTTGTCGGTGGCGGGCCCCTCTCTCCTTGGCCTGATGGGGGAGGAGAGTTGTGTGGCTCGGCTGCTGCATAGCTATTTCCTGCCGGACTTCTTCTCTCCAGCATATCTGCGCGATGCTTGGAGGGCTGCTCCGCCTGCTCTCTGCGAGCTCCTCCGGTGGGAGGTCGATGTGGATGAGGATTGGAGTGGGAGTCCATATAATAAGTGCTGGTTCATTGTTGTCTTCTACTGCTGCCTACTGACGACTTTACTCTCTTGGCCGGCCGGGGTGGCGAGGGAGAGGGTGGATCGTCGGTTGTGCGGCTAGTCTTGGTGGTGGCGGATGCCGATTTACTCTTGGCATGCTGGAGCAAAGTTAGGAGGTTGTGATGCGGCCCCGTTTCGACACCCCATGGTGGGTGGTGCCGTTGGAGGTGCGGTGTTTGCAGCTCGGATGATCTGCTCGTGCTTCCCTTTTGAAGCACCAGATTCTGCTCTTCTCTTGGCTTGTGGCCGGGCGTGGCGGCGAGGGCGAGCGCGAAAGTGGCTTCCATTTGGTGATTCTTCTTGACGAAGCGTTTTGCCTAAGAGGTGCTATGATGCTGTGTTTCTTCCTAGGAGCTTCTCTCTGGCGGTTTCTTGGTGGCTGGTCTGCCAACACGACAGACCCTATGACAGTAGGTTGCCGCTCCGCCGCTGCTCTTCCTGTGCGTCGATGCTCGTCATCGCCTCTTCGCCAAGTGGTTCGTCCCTGCTGGCTTGGTGGTGGCCGGTTGCGAGGATTTTCTCGCCGGTTCGAGTGTGGTCGAGCCCTTCCTCAGACCTTGTCGATGGCGTTGTCTCCGAAGTCACCGACATTCGTGACAGAGACGCCCAGTCCTAGATTGCGTTTTGTTGTTCGTTTCAGGGCGTTTTCTGTATTTAGTGGAGGTCATTATCTTCGAATGCAGGTCCTTTGCTAGTGTTGTCTGGACCTCTTTGTAATTTGTACGTGCCATAGGGCATGTTCTCTTTGCAGCAATGAAAATTTAGTGTGCAAGCTTTGCACCCTTATAATCGTTAAAAAAATGTTGAGCGGGCTGGCGAAACGGAGGCCCAAACACAAAACGAGGATTCCTTGTTCCTCCGACGACCGGCTCCCCTTTCTTTGGATCCCCAATCACTCCCAGTTTCGTTTAATTATACGTCGGTAAGGAACCCTAGCCCTCCAGAACCAAGGATTTCTTCTTCTGGCGTGACTGAATTGTTGCCCCGATGTCGAACCCTAATCTTCCTCCTCCTCCACCCGGTTCGGCGGCTCTGGCGGGGGCCAGCTACTTCCCGCTCCCTTTCCACCTGCAGCAGCAGCAGCCGGTGCCGGTGCAGGTGCCAACCTACCAGTACCAGCAGTACCAGCAGCTGCAGCAGACGCAGCAGCTCTTCCAGCGGGACGCGCAGACCATCACCCCCGAGGCGCTCGAGAGCGTCAAGGCCGCCCTCGCCACCAGCGACGTCTTCGACCCCTCTGCTGCCAGGGCCAACGCCTCCTCTGTAACGCCCCGATCGACTTTGAGGAGCGATGGGAGGAATTACGAGATGAACTGGTAGGTAAATCGTACTAGGTGAAAGGGGATAATTCCGTCAGGACGGGAAGAAGGAAGAACCCTAGACTAGGATACACTAAATTTAGTTCTTCTTTTCTTACTCCTTCATCACGGCAAGGCCAGAATATATCGTTCAGTACAGCTGGTTCATAAGTGTAATATTACAGCAGTAATAACTGGAATTAACTAGGTAAACAGCAGGGGCACGTCTGGTCCGTTGATCTTGAGTGAATCGTTGTGCGTCATCTTGAGCCGTCCGATAACTGAAGAAGGAAACACTGTAGGCTTGACAGGTTCAGGTCTTGACATTGCCGTCGCCTTGAAACAGCGCTTGTCCTCAACGCTGAAATTGAGGAAACGTCGTTTCGATGAAGCGGAGATCTTCCCAGGTTGCGTCTTCAGGACCCAAGCTTTCCCAATGTATCAGGAGTTGTTTCATTGGCGTCTTCTTGCGCTGAATTAGGCATTCATCCAGAACTGCTAAAGGCGATGTCTTGATCTTTCCATCTTCAGTCACCAATGGAACATTGGGTAGAGGAATTGCATGTTTTCCCACATGAGCTTTGAGTTGACTCACGTGGAATACTGGGTGGATCGTAGCAGTGTCAGGCAGTTGTAATTTGTATGCCAACTCGCCAACACGCTCTAGTATCTTGAATGGTCCATAATATTTGGATCGTAGCTTCAAGGATCCGTGAAGACCAAATGCATTTTGCCTGTAAGGCTGGATCTTCAAGTACACCATTGTCCCAGCTTGATACTGGCGCTCCGTCTGTGCGTTTATGCATATAGCTTCATACGATTTTGAGCTGGAGGTTTTCCTTTAGCTTCTTCAGCGGTCATCTTCGTCGGTGATCGTAAGGTGTCTTGACGCGCACATTCCAGCTGAGAGATCCGGCTCACCGATCTGGTAGAGTGCTTCAAATGGAGTCATTTTCAACGAGGAGTGGTAGGAGGTGTTATACCACCATTCAGCCATAGGAAGCCAAGATGACCACTGCTTTGGTTCTTGAAACACCATACTGCGTAAGTATGACTCGAGGCTTTTGGCCTCGCGGTCTGGCCGTCCGTTTGTGGGTGGTATGCCGTGCTGAACTTGAGTGAAATTTTGAATGCCTTGAATATTTGCTGGTACAGATTACTTGTAAATATCCTGTCACGGTCAGAGATAATTTCTTGGGGAGGCCCATGTAATCTGACAATGTTGTCTAAGATTGTGGCTGCAATTTGCTCCACGTATGGGGTGAGAGAGAGCTATGAAGTGGGCGATTTCGTCATGGACCACCACAAGAATCACCTCCTTGCGTGAATTTGGTAGTGCTTCAATGAAATCAAGTGTGATGCAGGACCAAGGTTTATCAGGAACTGGGAGGGGTTTAAGCAAACTTGTCGGATGAGTATGTTCCACTTTTACCAATTGGCAAACAGGGCATTCTGCCACAAACTTCTCCACCATTTGTTTCAAGTGTGGCCAACAGAAAACCCTTTTAATTCTTTGATATGTTGCTTTGGTTCCAGAGTGACCTCCCAATGCAGATTGGTGGAATGTTTCTAGCAATGATAATCTCATGTTAGTTGAAGCTCCCACATAGATCTTGTTACCATGTTTGATGATGCCATCTTTTATGCTGTACTGTGGGAGGTCTGCCACATCTTTTGCTATTTTTTGTAGCAACTTGCCACTGTCCTTGTCCTGTACGTAGCTCAGTTTGACATCTTCCAGCCACTCAGGAACACAAACAGTGAGGGAATGACACTGAGCATCTCGTCTTGACAGTGCATCAGCTGCTATGTTTTCTTTGCCCTTCTTATATTCGATGGTGTAGTCAAATTCCAGCAGCTTTAGAAGTAGCTTGTGCTGAATACCCTCCGTCAATCTCTTGTGTGGTCATAAACCGAGACTTTGTTGGTCGTTTGATCACTAAAGGGTTTCAACAGTAGTGTCTCCACTTTTAAGCGCTTCAAGTATTGCTAGGGCTTCTTTCTCAGATATTGATTGTGTAGCTCTTGGACTGAGGCATTTGCTGTAATATGCAATAGGCCTGCCTCTCTGCATCGATAGACTCCTAGGCCAGATACAAGCGTCTGTTTCCAATATAAATGGCTGGGTAAAATCTGGCAAAGCCAAGACTGGGCAAGTTGTCATAGCATGTTTCAATTGAGAGAAAGCCAAATCATGTTCAGTTGACCATTGGAAGACATCTTTCTTGAGAAGATCATGTAATGGCCGACACAACTGTCCATAATTTTTAACAAAGCGCCTGTAATATCCTGTTAGACCCAAGAACCCTCTCAGCTTGGACACATTTTGTGGTTTCGGCCAGGTCTGAATTGCAGTGATGTTCTGGGGTTTTGTTGCCACTCCTTGTCCCGATATAACATGGCCCAAGTACTCAACCTGGTTAGTGCCAAAAGAGCATTTGTTCATTTTCACACAGAGAGAGTTCTGCTTGAGGATAGATAGAACTGTATCCAGATGTTGCACGTGTTCTGCCATGTTCTTGCTGAATACCAGTATGTCATCGAAGAAAACAAGTACAAAGGATCTGAGATGAGGCTTAAAGATTGTGTTCATCAGGTTTTGGAATGTGGCAGGTGCGTTTGTTAGGCCAAACGGCATGACAGTGTACTCATAATGTCCCATATGTGTCTTGAAGGCCGTTTTTGGTATATCAGCCGCTTGCATCCTAATCTGATGATAACCTGATCTCAGGTCTAGCTTGGTAAAAATTGTGGCACCATGTAGTTCATCAAGTAAATCTTCAATAACTGGCATGGGAAATCTATTTTTGATAGTGAGCAAATTTAGTAATCTGTAATCAATACAGAGGCGCCAACTCCCATCTCTTTTCCTTACCATGACTGCAGGAGAAGAGAAAGGGCTGAGACTTTCTCTTATTTCCTTGTTCTTCAGTAGTTTCATGATAATTTCTTCCATGGCTTCCTTTTGCTTATGCGGTACTCTATATGGTCTCAAGTTAGGTGGTTGAGCACCTGGAATTAATTTGATTGTGTGGTCACAATCTCTTGCTGGGGGTAGTGTAGCAGGTTCATGGAAGAGTGACTGAAACTTGTCCAGCAAGGGGGCAATCTCAGGTGGAATAAGCGCTGCCACTGTATTGTTCTCTGTTTCCATGGCATGAATCTGTATCAGGTAGCCCAGAACTGATTTGGTCATTAACTTCTGCATTTCTTCTGCCTGAATAATACAGTTTTGTGGTGGTTGTGTATGATCTGTGAGAGCGATTGCCTTTCCTTGCGTGTGTATTGTCAATAACCTCAATGGTAGGTCGAGGGTAACTGGGCTATATTTGTACATCCAATCAATTCCCAAGATCACATCATACATTCATAGACAAATGGTGTGAAATGTGGATGAGAATTGTGTACCCTGTATGTTGTATGTCAGTTTGTGCACTGTGGCATTTGACACCAAGTAACTCCCACCGCAACTGTTATTTTTTTTGTAGCAGCAGGCTGTAATGTACAATTACTTTAATGGCAAAGTTGTGATCCATAAAAGTGTGTGAGCTTCCACTATCCACCAGTGCCACTGCTCTTTGTCCATTAATAATTAATATCAGGAAGAACGTATTAATTCCTATGGTGCCTTCTGCTGCATGGGAGGATAATTGCATCAATTCACCTTTGGGAGGGGCATTGTCAGGTGTATTTGGTGTTGTATGAAAAGTAGGTTCAGGAGTTTGAGCCGTTTCATATGTATCATGTTCATTTGCTTCGTCATCCAGTTCTTGCATAATGTGCAGAGTTCTCCCTTGTTTGCATCGATGTTCCCTATTCCAAGGCTCCTTACAGTACCAGCATTGCCTCGTTGGTCTTTCTTGATTACCCATGGTGTTGTGACTCTTGTCCTGTTGTGGAATCTGGATAGGTTTTGGTGGAAATTTGAAGTTTGTATGGAATTGTCCTCTGGGCCTCGGAACTGCAGCTTGGTAATAGGCTTTTTTAGCAGTTGCTGCATTCTCATATACTTTTGCGTACCAATAAGCCTCGAGAATTCCTCTTGGCCGTTGGCCACTCACATCATGTTTAATATCAGCTCTTAGGCCACCTATGAAACAACTCATAAGAAAAGGTTCCTGCAGGTAAGGATGATCTCTTCGGACCAGTTGCACACATTCTTCAAAGTTATCAATGTACTCTTGTACTGAAGCAGTTTGTTGAATATTTTTCAACCTTTCTACTGCCTCATGAGCATTTGCTTGTGTAAACCGGTCAGCAATCATTTGGCAAAATTGTTGCCAGTTCACCATTTGCCAGGGAATGCAGATGTTTTTAAGCCAGACATTTGCTTTTCCATAGAAATGACCTGATGCGATGTTGACCCATTGTTCATAAGGTGTACCTGACATATCGAAGAATTTTTCACATTGTTGAAGCCAACCAATAGGGTCATCGCCTGCAAATAAAGGAATCTCTAGCCTTGGCCCTTTGAGAACAGCATCAGCATAGTAAGATATCCCTCCTAATTGCTGTACTACTTCATTTCTGTCCACTTCAGCCTGCTGTAATCTAGACTGCTGGTTATTGTTCTGTGTAGTGTTGGGTATTGGCAAGTACTGGCCAGTCACAGTGTTAAAGTTCGATGGAGACATCTGTGATGGAGGTGCGGATGTGTTGGGAGGCCAAATACCTGGATGTGGTGGCATTGGCTGTTGTTCAAACGTATATGGAGGTGGATGGTGTATAGTTGGAATTTGGAAATGCTGTGGAATATTGAGACTAGTGGAATGAGTGGCGTAGTAGGATGAAGCAGGAATGTTCTGTCGAGTAGTGGTGCATTTTGTACTGTCAGTCAGAATCGTAGATGTGCCCATAGGAATATGTCCTTGTGAGTGTACAGTAGTCGCTCCAGAGCTCATGATAGGAACCGGAATTGCACTTGTAACTGTAGGAACCATAGCGTGTGATATTGCAGATTTATGGAACTGTGCATGAGATGTACCTTCCGTATCTTGGCCCATTGTCACAGTTGATGCTGGAGGAATTGACAGATACTTTTGCATCATGGCATCGAGGGCATCTGCTGTAACCATTTTCTGCTGAATTTCTTGGATTCCTGCCGAACACTGTTTCAGTTCCGCAATATCGCCACGGATCTCAATCATCTCAGCTTCGAGACGTTCGACTGCCGATTGGGCATCAAACGCTCCTGCCGCCGCCGTTTGTCCCCTGGTTGGCGCCATCCTTGCGTCAGGATCTGTACAGCTGAGCACCAGGTCGCTCAAAGCTGGCCAATACACCTGAACGCACACCGCCGCCTTGAACTCGTTGCGCTGGAATTGGGGATTTTACAGTAAGCCCAACCCAACCAGCACGCGAAGCTCGATCGCCTCCGAAGCAGCCGAATCCGACTAGTAGCTGAGGAATTTTACAAAGACACGAAGTCCCAACCCTTACTATCTCAGATCGGTCGCTTCCCCGTCGCCCAATTTCTTCTCGCCACCGTAAACACCGAATCCACGCCGCCGCCGTGAATCTGGGAGGGTGGGAAGGGATTTTACGAGAGATCCCAACCTTCCCGCCTCTCAGACCCGAATCGCCTCCGATTTGGCCAAGAATCGAAGTGGCTCTGATACCATTGTAACGCCCCGATCGACTTTGAGGAGCGATGGGAGGAATTACGAGATGAACTGGTAGGTAAATCGTACTAGGTGAAAGGGGATAATTCCGTCAGGACGGGAAGAAGGAAGAACCCTAGACTAGGATACACTAAATTTAGTTCTTCTTTTCTTACTCCTTCATCACGGCAAGGCCGGAATATATCGTTCAGTACAGCTGGTTCATAAGTATAATATTACAGCAGTAATAACTGGAATTAACTAGGTAAACAGCAGGGGCACGTCTGGTCCGTTGATCTTGAGTGAATCGTTGTGCGTCGTCTTGAGCCGTCCGATAACTGAAGAAGGAAACACTGTCGGCTTGACAGGTTCAGGTCTTGACATCCTCCTCCGACGCGGCCGCCAAGAAGAAGGCCATCCCCCGTCGCGCCGCCGGGCAGTCCTGGGAGGATCCCACCCTCACCGAGTGGCCCGAAAGTACGGTCCTCCTTCGTACTCTTTTCATTTTACAGCTGATCGATTAGTTTCGACCACTGTCTTTCAGACTCTCAATTTCTCATTCTGTGCGCAATTTACAGATGACTTCAGGTTGTTCTGTGGAGATCTAGGCAACGAAGTTAATGATGATGTTCTCTCGAAAGCCTTTTCACGGTTCCCCTCCTTCAATATGGCAAAGGCAAGTAGATCCTGGAGTCCCTGAAATTCTTACTAATTCTTTACTGTCCAGTTTTCACAATCTCTTATTTCGATCAGAAGTTTCTGTTACAAGACCTTTCTAAATAACAGGAAAGTTTCATATCATGACAATATTTTGCTTCACAATCATGTTAATTATATTACTAATATTTCTCGGTTCCTAATATCTATACTGAAACTTTTGGTCAATCCAGTTTATTTGTTCCGAATATCTATAGTGAGGGTATTTCTTTAATTGCTTCTCTTTCAATTCTACACCGACTAAAAATTCGTTTTCAACAAAAAATTATCTGGACAAGTTGACACACTCTAATACACTCCCTAGGAATTTAGATAGGTGCATATGCCAGATATAAATCTGGATAGAAAAAGTTTAACAGGACTTCTGATGCACCGAACAACCTGCACAATCTGTGTACTCACTACCTAGTCCAGTGAGAATAAGGGTGTGTTTGGTTCGACTGTGAATTCTAAAAAAGCTTCTGTGAGCTGAGAACTGTGAAAAATCTGAAAGTTGTCTGGCTGAAACGTGGAACTGTGATTTTGATAGAAAAAATCCATAATATCAATATTTTGTGAAGGAGAGAAACTTTATATTATTAAAAGATTGTTCATGCGTTAATTAACTAAAACCTAATCTATGCAAAATTTGCCATGTAGATGGCTATTTTGAGAAGGAATTTTTCTAATGTTTGTATACTCATAATAATATTAGTAGAATAGACATATAAATCACACACGGCATATTGTTGACATGATGATGGTCTCATGCCGCCGACGACACGTCCTTCAGAACGCTCTCAATGGCAACTGCGGACGATGATGGCGATTGAGGAGGCGACCCACCCGGGAATCAGTTTGCTCCAGTATTCTTCACCGCGTTCACGTGGCTTTGTATCGTTCTGGTCTAGAGAGATCTAGCTAGCTAGCTTGTTTCATGGGGAATTGTTCTAGGTGCTTAACGTAGATAGCTTTGCATGAATTAGTTTTTCCATGTGTATGCTCTCGAATGAATCGATCTTGCTCTGTAGGCTCGCGTACACCATAGGGAATAGGGCAGCCTTGTGCAGGGGAAGGATCACCGTGCGGGTGGTATGCTGCAGTTCTTCCCCAAGGAGTCAGAGGATTGGTCGCCGGCAGCCTGCATCACCTGGTTTTCCTAGTGGCGTGGCTTCACCTCCGTCCGGCGCTGCTCCAAATTGCACAGGCGAGCTCAGGTTCTTGCCGCCGGAAGGCGCCGTGGAGCAGTTGCGCGTGGCATAGAAGGTCCAGGAGAAGGAGCGGCGAGGTGCCAGCGTGGCCACGGCCGAAGAGGCGGCAGGCGGACGGGCAGCGCCAAATCGCTGCAGGTCTCTTCTCCCGATGCGTAGACGTCAGGTGGAGATGGGGAAAGAAATGTCTGGTCATGCGCACTGGGAGAAATAAAAGAACACGAAACGGTACAACTTATGAGTGGCAGTGGGTAATTACCATCAAAAGTTGGTTTTCAACGCAGTGAAAGCAGGGGTCAAGCTGCTGTGAAAAATGTACTACGGAAAGCAGGTTGCTTTGGAGAATCTGCGGTGGCAAATAATCCCTTTGGTTAGCTTTTAACTTATTTAACTAGGAAGCAGGTTGAAAAAGCTAAACCAAACACACCCTACGTGGTTAAATTGTCTTGAGCGAAAGAAGTACGCACTTTAGTTGTGGTCAGAAATAGAACTTTCATATGAGTGTTCTTCCTTCATCTTTTTTTTGAAACTTATTCTCCTTGATCTTCACAAGTGTTGGGGTGCAATTCTTGTTGAATAATATTGGTGTCCCTGACCACATTGGTTCACCTAATGGAACTGGATGAGGGATCACCCCTTATTGTTTCTTTTCACATTGGGGATCCTGACAGATCTTTTAGCTGTGAGCTGACTGGATTGAAGATGACCTGAACCAGGGCTAGTACCTTCGAGGTGACGTTGTGCTCGGCATGGCCTTGAGAATATATCCTATACAGACAACTCACGTTCTCAAAACCACAGAAGCTACATAGACATGTCCATACTTTCACCCACACATTTAAGAACCTTATCAGTTCCAACATTATACACCCTCTGTCCCGAATTAGATGCCGCAGATTTGTCTAGATTTGCATGTATCTATACACTAAAATGAATCTAGATATACATGCGTATCTAGACAAATCTGCGGCAAGTAATTCGGAACAGAGGGAGTATTACTTTGGATAAATGGTAGTATGAGAGATGTGTTGCCAGAATGCTATAATTTGAAGAAAATGCCTTAAAGTAGAAAACTATGAGCTATAAAACGGTTGCTAATACATGCGACCAAACCTTGCCTACTTTTACCACTCGTATGCATATACATTACTGACTGTTCACATGAGAATAATACCATTAGTTTTCGTTTCTCAGAATTGCTCTTATCATTTTTTTGTGTCTAAATCTTGAAGACCTTACAATGTTCCAAATACACGTACCATAAACATGGAGAGTAATTTGGAGTACAATTGCTAAAATACCCCACAGAATAAGCTATATTAACACAAAGATTCTCAGTTTCATAATTTTGGTGTAACATGGTCCCCACGTATATAGCTATAAGGCCTATGATAGTTCAGGTGTACCGTCTAACTTTTGTGATCTGCTTATGCATAACCCGGATGTTGAGTTACGTGTATCGGTGTATGCAGGCCCATACGGGAAGCCTGTGCAGAATGTGCACCTGCACAGGGCCCTCCAAAAGTTAGGGCCCCTAATTTTCATCTCAAGTAGTGTTAGCAGTAATCAGCAATGTAATCCAGATTAGCAGCAATAAAGAGACCCTTTACTCTCGTGGAGATTTGCTGACCATGTGGAAATCCCCTTGAACTACTCTCTCTCCCTCTCTCTAGTTTCCTGATCTTTCATCTTCCCAATCACAGGGCATGAATTGGCGTTTACATATGAATTGACTCTCACCCCATTCTCATCTTTTATTCACACGATCAGGTAGAAAAAACCAGCTCCATTTTCGGACCCTCCTCTTCTTTCCCTGTCAAATTTCTTGCTCATGTTCCCATAGTAAATCGTTGGTACCGTTGAATTGCTCGCTCCAGTTTCAATATCTCCTCTTTTGGCTTCTCTTTGTTGTCGTCGATCTAATGGGAATTGGAACGAGGGCCCTCTATCTGGTTGCTGGTAGAGTAGCCTAGGTCGCCTCCTCTATGTTAATCTCCATGTTCTTCAGTTCTGATACATGCTATTTGGTCATGCTGATGTTTGTGAAACTAGATGCTCTCCTTTTTTCACACAAGAATAGAAGAACGGTTTTGGCGAAAGTATCACATGTTTCCTTTGAGATTCGTATCATAGACGCCAAAAGAACGCGATATTTCAGTTAGAAGATAGATTAGGAGCTCTGAAATTGCATTGGCAAGATGACTTCTTTGAGTAAATATGTTATAGCTTTTTTCTACATAACGTTCTCCGGTTGATTAAAAAATGTTATAACTAGGGCCTACTACTAGATTTTCGCACAGGGCCTCCATTTGCCCTGGTGTATGTTGTTTCTTATCTGCAGAGCCTGGCTTACACTTGATGTTGTATGACCATAATTTGTGTTTGTACCCTTTTTTAGGTTGTCAGAGATAAGAGGACTGGCAAAACTAAAGGTTATGGATTTGTGAGCTTTTCAAACCCTACAGACCTGGCTGGAGCCATAAAAGAAATGAATGGTTTGCATTTCCATTGAATTTTATCGATTCAATTGCTTCCACTCATCATCAAACTCTGTTTACTGTTATCCTTATTATGATTGAACTCACTTCTTTCAGGAAAGTATGTCGGGAACCGCCCTATTAAATTGCGTAAGAGCAATTGGAAGGAAAGGACGGACGTTGAGGATCTACAAAGGCAAAAGGTTTATGCCTCGTTTCCTTTCTAAGCCTAGTTTATGTTTCTCTCCTTGTCTGCTCTAACTTTTTTATATTTCCCATCTTTCAGCATCACATCCAGAAGAAACCTAAAACGGCCAAGAAGGGCATTCTTCACAAGTAAAGATCTGTTGAGGCCTACAGGTCTGTCCCCTGTAGAAAAAGACTGTAAGTCCTTATTCAGATTACATGGTAGCTTCTGATGAAAAACATAGATTCACTCTGTAGTTGTTCCCCAAAACCCAGCCAGACAGTTGTTATTCAGGCCCGTGGCTTTGTGGCAGGCCTTCTAATAAACAATACGAAGCAATGGAAGCAGTAGCAAAGGGCTTTGTTGATCTTTATATTTTTGTAATGTCCCAGGTCCTTGCTTATAGACGAATTCAGATTGTTCTGGTTGGTTTTGAATGTATTCAAATGAAACTCGCTTTGTCTCTTACTTTCTAATTTTCTTTTCTTAAGGCTTTGTTTCATCTATTTGGAATGACCATCAATATCATCACAATTTTAAGTTGATGTGGGGTTTGCTGTGTTTCACGGGCCTATGAATGGATAACCCGATTTGTTTGATGGATTGACTCCAACAACAACCCACCAATGCAATAGTCTTTGATAAAAGAAATACATGCTCCATTTACTGTCACGATACAAGAACAATGGTGGAGAAATCGTAGGGTGGCCGAGGAGCTGTAATCCTTGGGGAGCAGCAAAGCCTACTAGTCTCTTTCTTCTCTGACCCTAGAAATAGAGGGGACCACCTTTTCTACTTCCCTCCATGGGCTCCTTGTGAATAAGTCTATGCTCATTACAAAAGCCCACTTGGGCGGTTGATGCAGCTCCGAAATGTGGTGTTGCGTCTGCATGGGGCAGTACAACTGATACACCTTTTGTCTCCAATTCCAATCTTTGGCGTTCATGATGCCTATCTACTCAAAACCAAGAACACGCACTGTAGAGTTATCAAGCTGTGGCTAATTTGTGGAGTTTAGGTGGTAACTCAATTAGTCAAATAGGAGAAGATTCACCCTCCCGTGTAGGTGCAATCACCTGACTGTTGCTCCCGTGAGTGGACCTGAATATTGTCAACCTTTCTTGGAGTGACATGGCTATGTCCTCATATCAAATAACACATAATCAACCTCAAATCCAACTGGTATCAGGGAAATGGCAAACAACACATCCAGTTTTTAGACCCAGGTGGCATTTGTCCATCTGTCTGATGTTGAGAGCAGACTTAAAATTGGTCGATTGTGAAGCTCCTTAGTTTGATTAGTTGGTGTTGGCTAGTATATGTACTTCTATTCCTCCTATAATTATTTACATTATGTTTCTCTTGGCTTGTTGTCACCATAGTGTAAGCCCTGTCCCTGAAACCTGTCTCTACCACAGATTTGGTGAGCGTCTCAACTATGATTCATGCATGTTTATATCAGTAGTCCTTTAAGTTAACCAAACATGGCGATCTGTTACTTTACTATTATATGTAGAGTCATGGTCTGGTGGGTCTTCCTTCGGTAGACATAATCCCTCGTTATTACACTGGGCATAAGCTGCTTATCTGAAGTATTGTACAACCTGCACTTACCTCTGCATAGGGCTGATGGATTGGCTTGTGTCATGCAGTGCTGCCTTTGGATGAAGGAACACCTCAAAAATACAGGGGCTAGTCACTCTTATGGCACCGGTCAATACCTGTTGAATTGTCACAGCTTACAAAGCAATCTTCTATCTGATGACAAGCAGATATTACAATTGCGAGAGTTACAGAATGCTTGCCTGGTTGTTGTGCATGACATTTTGCATCCTTGAGTTGCCTAACGTTGTGTGTACAATCATCTTTGTTTTGATATAACAATGACATTGCGTTGCAAGAGAGAGGCGTTTTTAGGTACTGTACATTCGTTTTCAATGAATTTTCAGTAATTATATCTGAGACTTACAGTTCAAATTTCTCATCAACCAAACAATGTAAAATGTAAGATTGTAGTATCGGATTTGCATCTTGGTGAATATCTGAACACGGCCTGCCCATGCCCTAGAAGTCGGAATGCGGCTGGTTCCGAAGGGCAGATGATGCTTGTTTTGTAAGATCAAGTACTAGCACATGTTACTAGCTCGTATTACTACCTACATATGTGTGGTGTCATGTAAAGACAGTATGTGGTATCATGCAAAGACTAATTAATTAGGTTGTAGACTCATATGTTCTTGGTATATGTGATGTTATAGTAAGAGCAAGTACAATAATAGGCTATAAGCCCGTTCATAGCATTTTGGTCTATGTGGAGGAGAGAGATAAAAAAAAAAGGAGAAGTGGGCTTTTATGCAAGAGTCGGCTCTACACGTGCTCTTAGATAAAAACATTAAATGAGATGGAGGAGAAAGAAAGAAACTCACAATTAGTACTATTCCCTCCATCCCGGTTTAAAGGACACAATTTGCAAACCATGCAATCCTAAAATACTTAGACACAAAAGCATTTAATTTCTGTAATTACTCCTGTGTGAAAAGAACAAAATGTTTGCATGCACATGTGTGAATAAATGTGAACGTTTTTCTAACTCTTTTTCTCCATATGCATGTTCTACTCCATGCTATTAAATGAACCAATTAGATGGCACCTAGGGCCCAGAGAATTGCAAATTGTGTCCTTTAAACCGGGATGGAGGGAGTAATCTAATAGCCAACCAACACTATTGTATAACCCAATTGCTAAAAAGTGCTTGGATGCTGGTTTGTCTTTCCGAGCCTCCGTTTCTGAGCCGTCCGATGCGCTCTGGAAAGGTGAGATCGCGCGTCGTGCCCACGTAAATCTCGACCGGCTTTCACCTGATGTCCCGACAAATTTCTACCTGGTCCACGTGCAACTCATTCTCCGTCTCTCTCCCGGCACCTCACATTCCCCATTTCTCCGCCTGCAATTAGTGCTAGATTTCTGCCGGGATCTCATCGGTGGAGGGCGATATGGCGCGTGAGGGCCGGAAGATCGTCGACCGAGTGCAGCGCATGTGAGAGAGCGCACTGAGCTCGTCGCTGGAGGGCGACGAGGTCGTCGGCGAGCGAGCCACGCGCTGCTACGGCGAGATCTGCGGCAGAGAGCGAGATTCACGGGAAAGGGAGGCGACCTCTGCGGCTCAATCTGTAAGGGGAAACGGCTAGCCACGGCGCCGCACAACCAGCACCGCTCCGCCGCATATCCCGCTCCATCATTCAACTCCCCCCGACGGCGATTGGGAGAAGGAGCTGCAGGCCGGCCTTGTCCTTGTGAAGCTGGAGGTCGCTAGCGATAAGGTACGCTGTGCACATATCTTAGTCTGTCCATCACGGTAGCTGAACATATGTGTTGATGCCATGTAGGAAATCCATGATCTGCTGACTGTCTATTTTGCTGCTACCAGTTTGGTGTCGCCTGAACATAGAGGTAGCTGATTTTGGATCCATCACGGTAGCTGGACATAGAGGTGTATTTGATACACGATTATTAGTTGTATGATCCAGCAAGTACTAGTTGTGTTCCTAGAGTAGATAATCTTGTCTTTCTTCAGAAGATGCCTTTCAGGATAAACCTATAAGGAGAATTTATGAGTTGAAGAGCATGAAACATCTTAGAGGATATTGGAGTTCAATGGCCTTTGCACTTTGGTAAGCATGAAATAATCTGCCAAGGCTATATTAGACAAGAAGATTTACTTTAACACATTAATTCAGTCATGGCACGAGTCGATCAGACCAGAAGATGGAAGTGCTTGAAGGCCTGCGCCCTAGCTCCAATATCAAACATCTGGAAGATGATATGGGTCTAAAATTGTGAGGATCTCGTGTCACTGCCAACCAAGAACCTTGGGGAATTTATTCATCTGGTGTATCTGGAAGTGTCTCACTGCTGGAGTCTCAACTGTGAAAAGGGATCTGATTCGGCTCTCAGCTGCTTCTGTGTCCTGGCCGCTCTTACCAACTTGGACTTGCAGTTTTGTTCGAGCATCGAATCCATCATCATGCAAACCTAGAGTGACGTAGTTACTAGTTGTATGATCCATCTACTACTAGTATAGTCGATTGATTATTTGTTGGGTCTTGATCCATCACTGTAGCTAAACTAATTAATTCTACCTGTATTTGCAGACTAGTCAATCTATTACACTCGTACATGTATGCTCTGAGAAAAAGAGCAACAACCAGTTACACATAAAGCCATGCTATGAAAATTATATGTTGGGTTTTGATTATGTGTTGCAGGTTCTTCGGAAGTAAGCACGTCATTATGTGGTTTCATAATCTAGATGTTGTTTCTTTGGAGGCAATCTGCTAATTACTATCCTTGTGTTTTTGAGTGTTGCTCTGTAAATATTTATTCTAGCAAAGTTGGCTCTGATGTTTGTTAATCCTGGTGGTAGGTGGAAGTTTTCTCTCTCTTGTAGTTGGTTTCCAGAGTACTTGGTTCGAGCTTTCATAAAAAGGCTGGACTGTTTGGTTCTTTCTCCAAAAGTAGATTGTTTGTCATGCCTATCTTGGGTACTTAGGATAATTAAGTTATGTTTTGGGGGTTTATACGTTTTTACCATCTCTAAGTTGCATATAACTCTTAACTTAGTTGTTTATAGATCATGTCTAAGTTGTCTACTTGAGAATAATTAAGTTGCTTTTTGTGATGACTTTTTTTATTATGGTTCAACATGCTTATTTAAGTAGCATACTATCTTTAACTTAGTTGTTTATACATCATGCCTAAGTTGTTTACTTGAGAATAATTAAGTTGCTTTTTGTGCTGGATTTTTTTATTATGGTTCAACATGCTTTTTTACACCCTTGTTCTAATGGTATCAGCAGGGAGCTTTTGTTAGAGATGGTCTTTTGGTTGGGATGTCAAGGGCAGAAGAATTTGTATCATAAAAGTCACTAAGGAATTTCCCAGGTGAGATAATCCCACTTTTAGATGACGTTCAAACTTGTTTCTTTGACTAGCTCCACCATCAACAACTCAACAAGAATCGTATCTTTGTAATGGTTAAGTTTGATACAGATTCTGTTTAGTTGCTTGTTCGTTATGGCTAAGTTGTTACTTCAACATGGTTAAGTTGGTTCTATATTTAACCAAGTTGCTTTTAATTTTTTCAAAGTTTGATACTGATTTCCATTTCTAGTTTCTTGTTCGTCATGGCTAACTTGTTTCTTCAACATGCTTAAGTTGGTTCTAAATTGAACTAATTTGCCTTTTCATGTTTTTAAAGTTTGAATGCTGAATTTTATTTTTAGTTGCTTGTTCATCCCGGTTAAGTTGTTCCTTCAACATACTTAAGTTGGTTCTAAGTCCTACTAAGTTGTACAAGCAATGTCAAGTTTGTATTGTAATTTAATTGAATTGCTTTTATCTACATTTAAGTTGTTTTTACCATCTAACTATGTTGTTTTTATTGTCTAACCAAGTTTGTTTTACAAGCAATGTCCTAAATTTGTATAGTGAGTTCATTTATTAGATTGAAGTTGCTTTTTCAACATAGGTAAGTTGTGTAACGAAATAAATTAAGTTGATTCCTCCAGCATGCTTAAGTTGTTGGGTATTGATACAATCTATCTAGGTGTTCCTTTTGAGCAACATGCATATGTTTTCCACTAGTTTAATTAGTTGCCTTGATAACATGCTTAAGTTGATTGCTCTAGCATGCTTAAATTGTTGGGTATTGGTATGCTCTATCAAGGTTTTCCTTTTGAGCAACATACATCGTTAACCGCATACCTCTAATTAAATTTTACGAGCCTCTGAAGTAATTAGATGCCGTTAATCGTACCCCTCCAATTAAATTGTCTAATGACTAATGTTAAGTTGCCTACTGATTTATGTCTATTGTCCCGATTGTTCGATCTTCCACCATCTAACTGAGTTTTTTGTCTGTTTTTTTACAAGCAATGTTCTAAGTTGCATAGTGATTTAATTAAGTTACTTCTACCAACATGTTTAAGTTGTTTCCATCATCTAACAAAGTTGTTTTTCACCTAACCAAGTTTTTCTACAAGCAATATCCCAAGTTGCATAGTGATTTGATTAAGTTGCCTCTAGCAATATGCTTAAGTTGTGTCCATCATGTAACAAAGTTGTTTTTATCACCTAACCAAAGTTTTTTTATCAGTATGTCCTAAGTTTGCAAAGTGATTTAATTAAGTTCCTTGTTTTTATTAAAATGCTTAAGTTGATTGCAACCTCATGACAATGGAGTATAAGAATTGCTTTCTATTTTTTTAGGACAATGAGAAATCTGCACATGACAAAGTCGCATGCTTCATCTGTCTGAAGCAATCAGCAACAACTTTTTTGGAAGATAGACAGGGTGGGATGCTTCCCAGCAATAACTAGTCAACAAGTTGTACCCCGATTCATTTTTTGTGTCATGGATATTTTGAAGAATGCAAAGGCCAGTTATTGAATGGTAGTTTTCTAAATTTCTGGTTGGTTTTAGGTATTAGACAATATTTGTAGCTAGTTTTGCTGAAGAGACAAATGTGTGCATGGACACTCTTTTGTGATGGTGGGCAATACATGGTTGCTTTCCGGGGTGCAATTCGGCTAGTAGGCGACCACACGTTTGTTTACTGCTGCTGCTGCTATTAGATGTTTTGGGTGGAAACTGATGAGAGTGCATGAAAGAAGACTGTTCACGTATGCAACCACAAGGAGAAAGCTTTCCGCGTTGAAACCGGTGGAGGCTCGGTGGGACAAACCAGCCCCCAAGGGCTCGCTAGCCGTGTATTGTATAAAGTTAACTTTTGGTGACATGACAAGTTCTTATAGTTAGTTGTTGGATGTACTATTGTTTTGCTATAACTAGCTAAGTTATTACCTTCTTTTCTTTCTTCATTAATTATCATGTCATATCATCAATTTACTTAATTGTCACTGCATATACATGAATGTTACAAACTAAATTACTCCCAATGGCGGATCCAGACAAAGAAACTAGTGGGGGCAATTTATATAAGTGGGGGCATTACAAGCACAAATTTGATTTTTTTGAAATATTTCCATTCAAATATGATAGAACTATACTGGATTTTTCAAATTTGAGTGGGGGCCTAGATAGGTTCAAAGTTGAGTCAACTAATATAGATCGGAGAGAGTATTGTTCTTGTCTTCTTCAGTGAGAGTGAGATGAATCTCTCTCTCCCCTAAAATGAACCAAAAGCTAGAGAATAAATCTCTTTTTGGTGGACAAGTACAGTACCTGGTCACTAGAGCATTCAACACACTATTCGCATTGGAATCGGAGCAATAAACACACTTCCAGGTTTGTCCTAAGTCAAATAATTTTAAATTAATTTTAAATATGACCAACTTTGTTCAAAAAAGTCGCAACATATATATAAGGGCATATTATGGAACTCCATTTCAAAAGTGATATAGTGATACTAATTTAGTGGTATAAATGTTGCTATGTTTTCTTATATTATAAAGTGGGTCAAACTTAAAAAAATTGATTTTGGAAAAAGCTAGAAATACATACTTTTGTGTGGAGAGAGGAGTAGCAAAAAATCGTTTTAGAGCTCGGGCGCTATATGGAGCCCTTTAAATTTCAAACTTTCAAAACTTGATTTTTAAGTACCAAAAAATTATGAAGATATTCTAGACATATATAATGATGTACTCTAGACAACATACATAGTCTCAACCTGAAATATCCTGTGTTCTGGCTCAATAAAATAACAAAATTAAGGATGACAATGGATAGGGTATGGACAGGATAGAGCAATACCATACTCATATCCGTGTAGCCAATGGGTAAAAAAATTTACCCATACCCGTACCCGCGGATATAGAACTTTACCCATACCCATACCCGACGGGTACCAGTATCCATTGGGTACCCGGCGAGTATATCCAATAGTATACAAGTTATTCAAAAAATTACTTTAATCAATAGTATATTTGAAAAAATACAATAATCTCTACTTACTAATAGTAGACGAGTATATGAAGTATCAAATTAAAGTGTAGAAGTCGCAATCTCATACTCGTCCCTAGGCTTCTCGGCCGTATAGATTCAAACTCTATAGATAAGTTTGACATGCCAGTTTAAACCAGTAGGGTATAGGTATACTCATGGGTACACGTCAATACCCGTACCCGTACCCGTAAATTAACGGGTAGGGTATGAGTATTACCCATGGGTATAAAAGTGTGCTCATATCCTACCCATACGCGTACGATATCCGCATGTACCCATACTTATGAGTAAAATTGCCATCCTTAGACAAAATCTGACGGAATTAGGTGGTTTAAAATTTAGCACTGTTCACTAATACTACTTCATTTTACTTATGAGATTTTCACAATTTTTTTGCAGCCCAAAATATATACTAGGTATCTCGAGGTGAGATTTTTTGTGTTGGATAGAGCGCATTATTTCCTACACTCTAGATTTTTGGCTGAATGTTTTTAAAACCTTCAAATAGTTATTTTCGAATGATTCAAAAAACGGATTCCGTGTAGCTCTTCCAAACGTCCGCATTCGAGTAGTAGTCCTTGTCGTCAAAATTTTCCAGGGGACTACTACGCTCGATCTGGACCCTACCGCAGTTTGTGAACTGAAAACTGAAGGAATGAAATACAGGAAGAAGAAATAATGTGCGACTGTGAAGGCACTTGTTAAATTAATTAACAATAGACGTCCATTAATTACAGAAAACATTTGGTTAAATATGGGTTTCTACACTGTATCTAATGCATGCAAGCGAAGAAAGAGCAGATATGAAAAGAAAAATGTCCATGTAAGATGGATGAATCAAACATATATTATGGTCGAAAAAGTATGGGTGAATGAAGGGAATTCATCTAATAATCCAAGGAAAGCTGGCGCTGGAGCTTCTTGCTGCTGTTCCTTCGCTCCGGCTGCGACAAGGTAAGGAAGCCGGAGGCCCTCCTGCTGCTGGTGGTGCTCTTGGCACTGCTGCAGCAGCTCGCCGGGGAACCGGACTGCGAGGGGGACTCCTCGAGCCAGCTCCCCTGGCTGTGCGGGGTCGGGCAGTCGTCGGGCTCCTGATCGACGACGAGACCGCCGTCTCGCTTGTCGTCGGCGGTGTAGGCGTCGAACTTCTTGTCGTGGCGGTAGTCAGCATTGGGGGAGCAGAGGCAGACGAAGGAAGGGCTGTCGGAGTAGTGCGGCGAGGAGGAGGCGAAGGACCAGGTGCCGCGGGAACCGCGGGAGGAGCTGGAGCCGGACGACAAGGCGGAGACAGGGGAGGAGGAGCCGGTCGGGCTGACGACGCTGGCGTGGAGGTCGGCGGCTGCGGCGTGGGAGAAGGGGAAGGAGCGGATGCCGACGGCGGCGCGGTGGCGCGCGTCCCTGAGGCGGTCGGCGTCGGTGAGGAGGTTGACGACGCTGTCGGCCCGGCGCTGCATGGATGCGCCCCAGTCGAAGCCCTTGTCGTCGATGTAGGTGAAGCCGCGGAGGTCGCGCAGCGCCTTCATGGTCGGGAGGAAGTCCCGTGGCAGCTCCTCGGGCCCGTGGGTGAGGAGGAACTCCAGGACGACGAGCGCCTTGTACACGGGCCGCCACTCCTTCCAGTCGTGGACGCTGCCGAGGCGGCGGTGGAGCACGTTGGCGATCCGCCAGTAGTCGTCGATATCGAAGGCGGCGTCGGCGATGCACGCCAGCGTCTTGGCGTCCGGGACGCAGGGGTCGCCGTTGGTCGCCTCCTGCACCAGCCTATATATGTATATGCCCAAATCCATCATCTACAGTTAATTCATCAACTAATTCATCGTAGGCTACAAAATTAAACGCATGCAAATGTAATGCGATCGAACGAACAACGTACAGCTCTGCCGGCGTGATGTCGCCGAGGGCGAGCCTTGCCTGCTTGTACTTGTCCTGGAGGTACCCGGACGCCTGACGCCCCAGCCTCGTCGAGAACAATGCCGCCATCGCGCGCCTCGATCACCTAGCAAACGAGATGACTCCTTGATAAATTACAAGCCAGTTAATTACTGGAGAGAAAGAAATGGAGGAACAGCTACGAGAGAGAGAAATGGAGGAACATTAATTGGAGATTGCAATGGATGGCGGAGAGGAACAAGCGGAGCGAAGGAGGCGTGTGGCTCGTCATTCTCGCGGCCGGCCTTGCTGCCCAACCCTCCGTATATGGCTATCAAATGCATTTACATGCATGCCATCCTGCAACATACCAACATCATGATGATGTTACAAAATACATATTTCTTTCGTTTCAAAATATAACGTGTACTTTTTTTTGCGGGTTATATAACGTGTACTTTGACTGTCTAAATTCATGCTTTGGCCATAGATTTCTCATATACTGGTTATGAAAGCATAATTATATAAAGGTACTTATCTTTTTTTTTTTGAAACAAGACAGAAAACTTGTCATTTTTCATTAATTAAGCATAAAAGAGTTGACCTGTTAGTTAGTAGGAAACCATCAAAAACCGATACAAAACCCTCGTCGACAGTCACGGAACAAACGCGCACTGCACATACACCATTGAAGACGAGCGTCGTCGTAGAGGTTGCTCACCGGCGTCATCGTCACCACTCCTCCATGAGTCAGTGACTACGACTTCACCCGAAAAATGACCACCAATGAAGACCTCATGGTAGCGGCCTTGTGAAGCCCACGTCAGCCCATACCAAACAGATGACCTTTCACATCGAACACTGGCAGCTCCGATTCTGAAGACGGGCTTGGAAGAGTAGATGGGGATGACCCGTGCCGATGAAGGTCTTCGAGACCGGACCACCACATGCAGGTCATCGTCGCCACTCGCCGCTCGAGGTAGCAGCTCCAACTTCACAACAACAGAAGTCCATCAAGAAGACGAATCAGACACGCCGGAACAAGAAGCCGACTAACAAGGTCCCCAAAAGAAGATGCTCTTTGGCGGCGAAAATGCTGGATGAGTAAAGCACCCAAGTTTACCTTGTGGTCCATCTCGGGGTGCAAAGCCATATGAATTACACTCATCTCGGGGCCTGCCATTGCCCCGACATCTCCTTTCCCAAAAATATAATTCACTAAGAAGGTTTGAAAACTAATAGATAGTGGGATTCTGGATGGTGGCGCTCTTCTTGTGCAAATAATCAGTGTTCCTGTGGACAAAAATCTGCTCCCAAGAATGCATTGCCTCTGTGTGCACATTGTCATTAATATCGAGTTCCCCCTCATGGGAGAATCCGAAACAATCACAAAATTCATAAAAGGAAAGGCTACGAGGTTGCCCATTGAGTAAAAAACTTACAGTGCAATTGTGCTCCTGGGCTTCAAGATCATCATGGAATGATGACAGGAACTCGAACATGGCGAGCTTGTAGGTGTCGATGGAGAGGTAGGAAAAAGGGACCATGCCAGCTTGCATAGTCATCTGTTCGAAGTCCTCCAAAAGACCCTGGAGGGAGAGGAACTCACGGTCTACCCAATTGGTGGGTAAAACCTTGCAGTTGCTCACCCTCTCAAAGTCTCTGCTCATGGCGGCCCTCAAGTTATCCGCCTCTGAATGTCTCTTTTTCAAACCCGGCGTCTTAGTGGAACCCGAGGCCCCTGCCGTCCATGAGCCCTTGCCCGATCGGAAAATCTTTCCAATGTTATACATTGTACTGCAAAATTTTCAAAGAAAAATATACGCATCAAGTTTATATCACATGAACATACGATTACAGGTAGAAGTTACAAATCATAACATGAGGAATCAACAATAATCCCAAAATATGATGAACTCATCTAGATAGCCAATGTGATGAATTCAACCATGGATTTTAGAAAATAGAGCGTGGATCAGATGAGAAACTTACCGATGTGAAGATTCCCCCACTCAAAAACACCAAATCAATGAAGAATAAAGGGTTCTAGGAGGCTAGGGTTTAAGGTGGAGAGAGAAAGAGGAATAAGAAGAAGGGTGGCTGGGAGCCAGCCGCCGTCAGCCTTTACCTGGCAATGTAGTCAGTACGGGCGCGTCCCACCTGTACGGGTGGTCGTCACCGTTGGATCAAGGTTAGGGTTCGAGATCAAACATGGATGGTCTGGTACAGGCGGATGGTACAGGCGCGTCCCGGCTCTACTAATGATGTGAACTACGGACAAATTCATTTAGGTTCAGTACGGGCGCGTGATATGGGCACATCCGACCATGCCGATGCTCGTTTTCGTACAGCGAACCCTGGGTGAAGTCATTGAAGTTCAGTATGGGCATGCAGTATAGGTGCATCCGGCCGTACCGGTGCTCGTTATTCTGACTGAACCCTATCTTACATCTTCACTTCATTTTTCTCTTGCTTCTTTAAATTCCACTAGGGTAAATCCTCTGCAAATCTCAGGACTCGAAATAAATTTATTAGTACACAAAAGGTAAAAGAGAACAAACTTAAACTTAATTTATTGAGAATGGGTTAACTCCCATTAATTATTTTATTCTAGAGTTTAGGTTTTAGCCAATCTCCATACCATTAGTGTTTACCTCAAGCTGCTCTTCATCACTGGTTTTTGATGCTTGAACACGCTTAGGCGGTGTAATGTATTTTCTATTGTGCTCATGTTTCTTTGGAAAATATCGAACAATCTGGTCATCATATATATTGAAGATAATCTTACCGCTAGAGCAATCTATGTTAACTCTAGCCATGCTAAGAAAAGGTCTTCCAAGGATGATAGAAAGTTTGTCATCTTCAGGAACATCGAGAATAATAAAATCAGTGAGTATAACATGTTGGTCTATTCTAAGTAGAACATATTCGATCATACCGATAGGTTGTTTAGTTGTTTTACCCGCCATTTGGAAAGTGATTGAAGTGGGAGAGTACTCTCCAAGTTTCAATTTTTTTAAATAAGAAATAATGCATGACACTAACACCTGCTTCTAAATCACAAAGAGCATTAAATATATTTGTTTTTCCAATTGTGCAGGAGATGGTTGGTATACCTGGGTTCCCAAGCTTAGCAGGCAGCTTGTCATTACTGCTACAATCTTAGTTATTTTATTTTTTCTATTAAGAATATCTCGCATAAAAGTTTTATAAGTAGGAACTGAAATAGCATCAGTTAAAGGAATTTCTAAGCGAAGGCTTCATAGTGCCTTGGAAAAAGAATCATAAATAGCTTTATCCGGTTCAAATTAAACTCGATTATGATAAAGTATTTTCTTTTTGGTGGGTATTACCTTTTCTTTTACCTTTGCCACTGGTTCAACATTTTTTAGTTTTCCTTGTGGCTAATTTTTGCTTATCGGCATGTTATTCACGTGGGGTGATAACTTGCTCTTCCCGCTCCTTTCTGAGATCATATTCTTCCCTTTAATTGATTGTCTCAGTGTCCGAGTCATATAGTTTATGTTTATCTCCTGCCTCTTCTTCTTCTCTAGTCTTGGAAGCTTCATGTTCCCTTTTCTGAGCTTCATAATCGATGTCATCTTGAGGATCCACTAGGTGCTCTTCTTCTTGACTCATCTCTCGAGTCTCTTGTGCCTTGAGGGCTTGTTCTTCTTGATACCAAGGTGGCCCTTGTGGTTCCTGCGTTTTTGTACCATGTCTAGTGACAATGTTAGTAGAAACAGTATTAAAATTTCCTTGGCTCAAGATCAAAGTTTGGGTTTCGATTATTTGATCACATTGAGTTTTAACCATACTCATATATCTATATAAATGTTTTGTAGCATGACCCAAGTCATCAAAGACTTCTGTTAGGTCTCTTATATTCTTTTCTTGTGTCATAAGACGTTTGTAATTTTTCTCACGAAATTGATTTTATTGATATCTAAACTTTTGCATGACAAGATTTATATCATCTTCCATTACATAAGCTTGAAGAATATCAACTTTATTTTATTTAACAAGTTCCGAGGCTATACATTTTTCTTCCATGGACTTTTTGACTTCAGGTATAAGATCTAGTGGTATGTGGATCATACTTTTTCGTGGTTCAACATCCTCAACTAGATTGTATTGTTCATCATTAAAGGATCTTACCTTGAAAAGATTTACATATTCCGGTGTTGTGGTATTGCCGATGAGTACACCATGGAGGGGTCCTTACAGTGCGTGTTTAGAGAGATGGGGGAAGGCGGATGGTTGACGGGTACGAGGTAACACAACTTACCCAGGTTCAGATCCCAGAACAGTGGCGGAATCCTACTCCTGCTATAAATCACTATAATGGCAATACGCCGAGCTCCATGGATTGGTTCGCTGTGCGAGGTTATGTGAAGTTGTGCCCTAAAGGCTCCCATAGGACCGACTTATATAGTCGCCAGGTCCTAGGGTTACAGGGAAAAGTCCTAGCCGGACAGGTTACAGAGTCCTACACTGTCTATTACTAGTCTAGCGTGTCTTGTACTCCAAGGCTCCGGGTACGCTGGTGACTCCACCGTAGCCTTCCTTTATCTGGCATGGGACTCCCTTCTGGATCCATCTAACTGGGTCGCCCAGCAGGCCATGGGCCATGCTGCCAACTGTGGGCCACCGGGTTATCCAGATAAGAGACATGCTATGATGATACCCATATAGCATATCCCCAACAATAGCCCCCGGAAAACTCCGAGATCTTGCGCCGTCTTGCCTCTTCACGTGGAATGCTCCGTCTAGATGGATGTCGGCAAATCGTCGAGCAATATCTTGTAGTCCTCCCAAAGAATCCTACAAGGTTTTCTCCGTCTTCAGCTTGTAAGTCAGAGAATTGTTGAATCTTCCATCGTACTCTTCCGCAGCCGGACTGGATCCGTCCATGTCGGAATCTTCTGATGTGACGGCTCATCTGCCTATGTCAGCTAGGGCGACGTAGACGTAGTTCAGCGACGCCTCGTAATTCACACATGCATAGAATGCAATAATGTTTATTTTTCCCGCGCGAGCGATACAAACCGTTGGCGGCGACGGTTGGGACGTGGCAAAATTTCCATGCACGTCCGCACACACGTCGTCTACGCGGCAACCGTCCGATCAGGCTGCACGAATCTTGATGCTGGAGATCATAAATAGTAACTACGGTGGAATTTTTACTTTTCACCTCATTCTCTCCTTGCATCATCCTCTTCCTCCAGCGAGCGCCCCCTCGAGCTCTCCGCGCAACCTTGCGAAAAACCTAACTCCCAATCTCGCCAGTCACCTCCAAACACACGTAATGGCCAGCAGTAGCTCTACTTCCTCGATGGCGGCGTCAGGCGAAGCCGCGATGAAGCCGGCGAGCTCCATCGTCATGCCCCAGAGGGCCTGGTCATCCCCGTGTCTGTGGTGGTCGAGACCACCGGCAGCGACCACAATCCAGCGGCGCTGGAGCTGCTGGAGGAGGAGCTTGACTCCCACAAAGGCGATTGGCGCGGTTCGGACATCATGGACCACGACATCAAGGAGCTGATCGCCGAAGGATACCTCCCCACGACGGAGGGGCTTGCCTGGCAGGCGGCACCGGCCGGCGAGGTCACACCTTCTCCCCAATCCGGAGAAAAGGTGTACCTCAAAGCACAATTGGTACGCGGCGTCTCCCTGCCTATCTCTAACTTCCTCCTTGCCGTCTTGAACCACTACCGAGTACAACCCCAAAACCTTTCTCCCAATAGTATCCTAGCGCTTAGCAATTACACGGCGCTTTGTGAGGGTTACCTAGGGATTAAGCCTAGGCTAGATCTCTTTGTGTATTTCTTCACCGTCAAGCGCGAAGCCGGAGCTAGCAAGGATGAACTTAGAAATTGTGGCACCATTAGCTTCAAGATCCGTCCTGGCCAGCGGTTCCCCGACATCGTCGGCCACGAGTCCTGCAAGAACTGGCAGCGTACTTACTTCTACGGCCCAGATATCCCTTTGGCCAGCCGAGAAGTAACGTACCCAGACTTCGTCGATGGAGCCGCCACCGAAACTTCGACATGGAGATCCCAGGCCTCCCTTCCCTCCGACATCAAAGCCTCCCACGCTATAAGGCGGATAGAGTGGTTCGTAGAGACGGGTTTGACCGGCTTTGTCAACACCCAGATTTTTAATCCCAGATGCCTGTTATGCCATACATCGCAATCCCAGGATTACCATTTTTGCGAGACATAACAGAATTGGATACCATAGTACATCATCCATTACAAACCGTACATAAGTTCTTACACAAATAGGGATCTCATGATCCAGTTCTTAATACAACATCAAGCAGCGGAATACGTAATAACAACGATAGCATAGGCGAAGCTCCATCTTCGGGAGCACAGGCAATGCTGACGATGGGAGATGATCCTAGTTGTCGTAACCTTCCTGGGGTCCATCCTCCAGGTACTCCTCTTTATAGTCTGGCCATGGGAATAGCCAGGAACAAAGCCATGAGTACTCTTTAAGTACTTGCAAACTACAACTAACAAGTGAAAGGGGTTTTTGATAATAGGACACTAGGCTCTAGGGTTATTTTGCAAAAGCCAGATTTATCTCTACTAAGTTTAGAAGCAATGAATGCTAGTCAAAATTTTATAACTCCTAAGTGGGAACTTGTATTTCATATCACAACCCTGTTGTGGTCAATTCAAAGTCTTAATTCATTTCACAAGTCATTTTGAAAAGTCTGACGGGGGAACAGTATGGCCACTCCAACTGTCCTTAACCACGGACGCGACTATTCGAATAGTTTGACACTCTGCAGAGATTGTACACTTTCACCACAACATTCGATACATCCGTCAGGAACAAATCCTGAATTCACCATACTCAGTATGCGGATAATCAATCCTAACCTTTCAATTACACGCCCTAGTATAAGCACCTCTCCTGTGAGTTTGGCCTCCCAACCATAACCAACTGTCATCTTGGGTACTGCACAGGTGGACAATCTTCACAAGGTAGCCTCAGCTCAGACCTTGGCCGTGAGGGAACTAATACTAAGGTATATAAGTTTCCAGTCAAGCCCTACCCAATCTTCGGGTATTATGGTTGTACGATAAAATTGGAATGGTATCGCATCCAGACAACCATCAGTTTTATAAAGGGCTAAGGCTCATGCCTCAACATTTTCATCACCAAAATCATCAGGTGTTCGGAAACACATGTCCAAAACATTTCAATAGAATGATCCATCATTCTAAGGTTTTCATAACCATTTTTCCACCAAGTATTCCCATCTAAAGTTGATCAAGTTTTATGCTTAGAACTAGCATCTATAAGTGGGGGTAAGCACTAATGAGGGGTGGTAAACCAGTGGAGTTTTAACTAGGTTTAATCTCATGCCTTAAGATGACATCAAGATTATCTAGCTTAGGCCAAGTTTAATGCTCTTTATGCAACCTTCACATATCTTTCTAGTATCTACCATTCTCTTAAGTAAACTCTAAGTAAGAGCTTTGATAACGAAATAAAGTAAGAAGCTTGTAAGTAAAACTAGGATTGGTTTATCAAGTGGAGATGATCATATATGCTTAAGGCATATAATTGGCATGGTAATAAGCAAGTATTAGCTTGCATTAGTAGGGTATCTTGCAAGTGTTAGCTTGCACATTCAACTGTTAGTATTAGGCTTGCTAAATTGCAAGTGTTAGCTTGCAAGGTTAATAGCTTGCCTTGAGCAGAGCAGTGGTTGAAGTTCTCTTCGGCTTCTTCTTCTTCTTCTTCGTAGAATCCTCCTTCCTCCTCGTATCCTTGTTCGGTACTAGCGTCTATAAATAAATACGATATACACAATCACCAAACAATACTTAACTACTTGCAATCATCACACACAAGAGTCCTATAGATGATCTAACATCATCACTAACATTACAAGATTAAATCTTGGTTTAATTCCTTTTTATTTTTAGAAAAGTAATTTCTACTCATTGAAACACTACTTAAGATTTAATATTCTCCAAACCAAATATGGGATCATGTTGACACATGTCATCACCACATATTGTAGTCCATGGGAATGTGATTTACAGTGGTGTCATAATTTAATAAGGTTTTACCCTTTTATTTTAATTAAATAAAGTGACTAGAAATGCCTATGTGGCATTCTTTTATTACTTGAACATTATTTCTGCAAGTAAACCTATATATTTTTATATATTATGAAAGGTATGGTTAAATGTGATTTTTGAGTGTTGGAATCAACTCAAAATCTATTATAGTTTAAATTTGAAAAATGTTTGAATGCAGAAAAGCTTCTGCCTTGTTATTTTTACCATAGGTGATCTATAGATCCAAATGACTTGAATCCAACGGGCTTGGGTTCAGCATTCCCAGACCTTTCTAACAAAATTGATTTCATTAAATTTGGTGCACTGAATCAACCTGGGTTGATTTTTGAAATTGGGTACAGAAGTGGGTTTGAAATAAAATGGAAAAGGTTTAATTCAAATAATTGGGCTGCGCGGGAAACGATACTGGGCCGGCCTGCTAAGCGTAGCGCTTCCGTGGGCTGTTTAAGTGGTTGTCCCCACACATCAGTGAGACAGGGGGGTGCGAAGCGGTATAGGGCGATGTGGGACGTTCGATCTGGTTCTAATCCAACGGCTGGGAGTCATCATCGACGCGGGGCAACGTCGGCGAGACAGAAACCTAGCGCGGCCAGTGGGGGTTGCTGGGGGCTCACCGGGGTGCAGGCGAGGGTCGACGAGGCGGGCGAACGACGAAGTCGATGACGGCAAACCTCCTGGTACCGGTGGATCCTCCTGGGGCGGCTCCAATCACTGGCTCCCTTCCTCTCCAGAGGCGGCGAGCTCCGGTGAAATTCCGGCGAAGTGTTGCTCGCCTTGCTCCGGGAACGGTGTGGCACGATCAGTGATGAGAGGGGAGTAGAATGGTGTGCTCAATTTGGGGTGGCCTCTATTTATAGTCGGCGAGGGACCGGCAGGCGCCGCAGTGAGCTCGTCGAAGCGATGGTCTGAGACGGCTATTGGCATGGGTGAAGGTAGGGGACGGTGCGGTGTTCCCTGGCGATGCTCAATGATACGGTGGCGAGACGTGGGGCGGTGCGGGTTGGTCTGGAACACGCGACGCTCTACGCGACAGAGGCGGCGTCTTCAACGGCGAGTGGTGGCTGTGCGGCATGGGGCGGCGAACGAGGATGTCTGGCGGTCTCCTGGGTTGGCGGCGATCGTGTATGCACGCGGTGAGGGCGGCACGCGGTCTATGGGCTTCGGTCGAGGGTGGCGCTCTGGCGCATGCTCGGCATGGTTGCTGGCGAGCTGGGCGCGGTCCGTGCGTGTGGTCCAGTGGCTGGCAACGTTCGAGTGATGGACAGGGAGTGGCTGTGGACGGTGGGCTGCCTCCCAGACATGCATGCTGGCTAGGCTTGTTTCTCCTCCTAGCTTGCTGTCGACATGGGGGTGACAAGGTTGGCTTCGGCTGTTCACCATTGATGGTTTTGGCAAGCTCACAGTGGTGCTAGTGCTTGGTTAATCTTGCTAGATGATCTACTGAGCTGGTTGTGAGCTAGATAGGGAACCAGTTAGGCAAGAATCACTGCTCACAATAGTGTTTGGATTTTGTTTGATTTATGTCTGCCAAGTGTTTGATGAAATGGCCGCATGAATTCAAGTTTTGAATTTTAAAAAGATTTTTGGTGGGTGTGCTAGATTGGTGCTGGTGAGTCTGCAGATGCTTGGGTTTTGAAAGTTGAGCTTGTTTGAGTGGTTTTTGAAAAAGTGGGATCTTCCCATATGATAAAGATTCAATTTTGAATTGTCATTTAAACTATGCATTTGAAAGTTTCTGGATGATCACAAAGTGGGCCTTGATACTTTGTTATGAGTACAATCAAGGGGTGAAAAGATCCAGAAAGGTTTCTGTTAGGTTCTGAAAGTTTGAGACAGCCAAAGTAGGCATGGGAGTTAAATTGGTCAAAATGACCATTCCTTTATTTTATTTGTTTTGCTTTACTTGTCTTTGGGAAAAGTGTGGGAAATGTTTTAGATGATGTTTATTTCACCTAAGAAACATTTTACAAGCAAAGAAACACACAAACAAGGTGGTTTAAAAGAATTTCAAATTAAATGCATACACATATGCATGCTTTCATAATTTTATTTAGAAAAGTTTTTGTTAACCCTAACTTTGATGATTAGAGTTTGATGATTTAAGTTTAGTATTTTTGGGATGTTACAGGCTTGGACCTAGCCATGTGCTGGTTCATCAGGCGAATCCAGCCTCTGCAGCACCGCTCGAAGCTGATGCACGAGTATACCAGCGATAGAAGGGATAGCCTCTACATCTCCATGGAAAATTTCTCGAGCGACTCCGTCAAGCTCCGCCTCAAGGACATAGTCAAGGTGAAGGACAAGAAGCGTGGCTTCACCATCACCTACGACATGTTCGTTGATAGCAAGTGCCCAAAGGTAACTGTTTACTTTCCGTGTATAACATATACTCCAGTTCTTCCGTCTAGCCATTATTATCTCATCTAACACGGTGGTTCTTCACCTTAAAGCTTAGCGACATAGATGAGGACAGCATGGCTCCTCAAATCTATGATCCAAAGATGAAGGAAGTCACTGTCGTGTCCGACGACGATGCTCCATTGGCGCGAAAGCGGAAGAGCTCCACCTCTGACGCTGCCGACGGAGGCAAGAAGAAGACGGAGGGTGGAGCCTCCAAAAAGACTACCGCCGCCCTAGAGGCGGAGAAAAGAAATACTATCGGGATCCCCTTTTCCAAAGCACCCCCTCTTGTGTAAGCTTCTTTCTCTCCGACATCGTCCATTTATCTGTCTTGTTCCTGTACTTATGCATTTTGCATGTTTCAGGAAGAAAGCCACGACCAGCCTGAAGAGGACCTCCAAAACATTGGGGGCTTCTAGAACCATCAAGGACATGCTGCATCGCGACGCATCTCCCGCCATCGCCCCTGTCACTCCCAGCGTCAAGCCCTCCTCCGCTCTGATAAGCTCACAAGCTAAGGAAGCATCTGGCCCTTCCGCCATGGAAGTGGACTCAGGTGCCTCTACCGAGATTGCTGTCGTCGGCGAGCAGGCGACGCAGGAGAGTGCCGCACACCCAATGGCTGAAGCTCCGGCTAAGGATGCCATCGCTGGCGGTAATGCGGTGGTGGAAGCTGGTACTTCTTCCGTAGGCGACGCCACCACACCCAAAAAACCATAGAGTATCCAAAGATAGTCTATCTGGTACTTACACTGGGTATCACTGCTCTAGTTCCTGGTGCAGCGCCGACATCTCCGACGTGCGGTCTAGAGGAGCTTCTCCGGCAAGCAGAGATCTTGCAAGGAAACAACGCATCCTTCGGCAAGCTGCTGGCTGAGAGTGCTACCAACCTCAAGATCATTGCACTTGTAAGTTTTATTTGCCTTTTGCATTTCATATGAGTATCCCACTGTAGCCCCCGAGGATTTATAAGGAAAACCATAGGTATTTGCGTCTAGATGCTCTAAGAGTGACTAAGCTAGAAAACTTCTCACTGTAGCCCCCAAGCAGATAGGTGGAATGAAATATTCCGACTAGATTGTTTAAGAGTAGCATACGCAGTGTGTATACATTTCAATACTATAGTCCCCAAGCCTCTAGTTGTAACTGAATTAGCTCCGACTAGATGCTTAAAGAAAAGCTAAGCATACATCCGAGTTAAAAACTTTATACTGTAGCCCCCAAGCTTCTAATCGAGAACTGAATTAGTTCTGACTAGATGCTTAAAGAAAGACTACGCATATTGCTTAAGTTAAAAACTCTCGCTGTAGCCCCCGGGCATCTAGGTGGAAATTTTCCGGCTAGATGCTCCAAGTAGACCAAACAACATTTAATTTTTCCTTTTTCCATAGAACAAGAATGCTCGGAGGGGCATGGCCAACGACAAGTACCAGAAGATGCGTGTGGACCTGGAAGCCGAAAAGGGTAAAACTGCCTTGTTAAAGAAACAGATCATCAAGAGCAAGCGTATGTTTTTCCTTTCTTTTTCGTATTCCGACTTGAACTTGTGTATTCTCTGAGTACTCACTGTGTACTTTGCTTTCTCCGACTTGGAGAAACCATTGCCAAGGATAAGGACATTGTCGAGCAATCCAAGCACATTCAAGAGCTGGATAGCGAGAACAAGATCCTTAAGCAGGAGAGGAAGGACATGCTGAAGATGCATGAGGAGTCAATGAAAGTCCTGCAGGACTCCGCCACCGAGGAGATGAACCGCTTGAAGGAGGAGATCTTGATCTTAAGAGATTAGAAGAAAGCTGCCGATGAGCAGAATCAATGCCATCATGAGGCGTACAAGCTCCTCCAACAAGAACGGGACTCCTTGGCGGATACCCTCTGGCAAGCTGAGGCTAGCATCTTCAATAATTGATTCTCCGTCTTGGATTTCTGTAGTTTAGATACTCTGAATTTTTAAACTCATGTGCTCCTTGTCGGAATTTGCAGCTCCTATGGGTTTAACCCGATCACCTCCTCCGGCAAAGGAATGCATGGTTATTGTCGGCAACTTCATCAACACCGCCATCACGCAAGCCAAAGAGATTGCCAAGCCCCTCCAGATCAACATCAAGGCATCGGACTCTGTGGCGAAGTTCTCGGAGATCCTGCGCTGAGCCCCCGAGCATATCACAAGCTGGAAAGCTTCATGTGCACGGGCCGGTGCAAGGATGGCGCTGTCGATGGTAAAGGCACACTACGAAGATGCCGACATTGACATGGTAACCTCTGGCATTCCCGACGTGGATGACGATGGCAAGGAGATAAACCATGAGTCCATCTGGTCGTCACTCGCGGGTTATGACACCAGAGTTGCCGAGTTAGTCGATGTCAACGTCTTCGTGCTGATGAATACCATCGATGGAGGCAACCAAAGCTCCTCCGAGTCTCTTCACACTGCCGACTTCGAGGGTGATTCTCCTGCTGCCGATGACGCTGCTTCCAAGTCGCCTGCGCCAAAGGAATGAAAAACAACTTGTAATATTTGTTTCATCTTTGATACGTATGCAGAAAAAAACTATGTATTAACTTAAGGCGGAAAACAATGATGTATGTCCTGCTACTTAAGAACCAGTTTCCAGCATGTATATATTTTTTAAGCAAGTGCTGACTTATCCATTACTTTTGTTCTTATGCTTGAATTTTCGTGACTCGGAAGACTCGTTGTCGGAACCATGCGCTCAGACGATGATGCCCAATGGCACCGTCAATAACCTAAGCACAAAATCGCCGACAATAAGTGCCAAAATTCACTACTTCAGAATCCACATAAAAATGACAAAGAACGTGTAGACTAGAAAACTTAAGCTAACGCCCGTAGGCGGAATTTTCACAAGTGCAATCGCAAAGCTTGTGCATAAAGGTTTTATATGATAAAAAAATAAACACTAAAGGAGGTAAAAGACTCAGAAATATGAGTGAACCAGAGAGCTTTATTTCATTGATCATATAAGAGGTACACAATTAGATAAAAAATGCTAAGTGTAAAAAGGACGTAGTTGTGCTATGTTCCATGGCCGATCAAGCTCCGGGTAGTCATCATCCGGGTCACGTCGCTTACGCTTATGATCCTTGTTGGGTCTATCCTTCAGTTCACGATTGTCAACGAGGTAGTAAGACCCATTGAGTAGCGCCTTGCTTATGATGAACGGTCCTTCCCATGGCGGGGATAATTTGTGCGACTTCTTCTGCTTAAGTCGGAGCACCAAATCCCCCTCTTTAAACGAGCGATGCCGAACACGGTGATTATGGTAGCTGCGTAGCTTCTGCTGGTAGATGGCGGATCTTTGGCATGCCAAAATGCGCTCCTCCTCGAGAAGGTCCACATCTAGGCGTCTGGATTCTTCAGCGTCATCTTCGTCGTAGGCGGAGACTCTTGGTTCATCGTGAAGTATGTCAGAAGGTAGGATGGCTTCTGCTCCATATACCATGAAGTAAGGGGTGTAGCCAGTGGATCTGTGAGGTGTAGTTCGTAAACTCCACAACACAGATGGTAATTCTTCCGCCCAGGCTCTAGCTGCTCTATGTAGCGGTGCCTCAAGACGTGGCTTGATTCCTTGCAGAATTAATCCATTGGCTCGCTCGACCTGGCCGTTGGATTGTGGATGCGCCACAGATGCAAGGTCAAGTCGGATGCCCTTCTCCCAACAATAAGCCTCCACTTCTCCGAGTGACAAGTTGCTGCCGTTGTCGGTGATAATGCTATGTGGGAGACCAAATCTCACCACTAGATCCCGGACAAACCTGAGGGCAGTTGCCCCATCAAGCTTTCTAATGGGTTTAGCTTCTATCCATTTAGTGAATTTATCAACTGCTACTAGCAGATGCGTAAACCCACATGGTGCCATTTGTAACGGTCCCACCATGTCTAGCCCCCAGACTGCAAACGGCCAAATTATTGGTATTGTTCGTAATTCTTCAGCAGGAACATGTGGTTATCGGGCATAATACTAGCATCCCATGCATGTCTCAACCAGCTTGTCAGCGTCCGCTTCGCGGTCAGCCAGTAGAATCCTTGACGGAAGGCTTTCGCGACCAACGATCGAGGAGCGGCGTGATACCCACAATCTCCAAGATGGATTTCGCGTATGATTTCAATACCTTCTAGCTGGGAAACACAGTTAAGGTATACACCAATAGTGCTCCTTTTGTAGAGTTATCCATTGATTATGGTATAACCCTTTGCTCGTCGTACTATTTGCCATCTTTCGACCTCGTCGTCAGGCAAAGTTCCGTGTTCAAGATATTCCACGAACGGTTTTGTCCAAGCCGGAGGGACCTTTGCCACCATGTGGACGAAAGAGTCAGCTCTATCCGGGTTGTCGATGTAGGCTCCCTTCACGGATGGTGTTCGTAGATGCTCTAGGAAAACTCCTAGCGGAATTTGTTTGCGCCCTGATCCAAGCTTAGATAGCAGATCAGCCGCCTCATTTTGCTCCCTAGGTACATACTTGACTTCGTAGCCCAAGAAGCTCTTGGCTATCTCGTCCACTTCGTCTCGATATGCCGCCATCATAGGGTTCCGCGCATTCCAGGTGCCAGCCACCTGCTAGGCAACCAAGTCGGAATCTCCACAGCAAACTATGCGCTTGATGCCAATATCCTTGGCTACGCGTAATCCGTGAATGAGTGCTTCATACTCTGCCATGTTGTTTGTAGCCTCGAAGTGGATTTGCAGAACGTAGTGTAGCTTGTCGCCAGTTGGTGACTGTGGCAATACACCAGCCCCCGAGCCGTTGAGCAGCTTTGATCCGTCAAAGTGCATCACCCAGTACTCTGGTTTCGACAACGGAGTAGCATCTGGCATCTCCGTCCAATCTGTGATAAAATCCACCAAGGCTTGTGACTTGATAGCGTCGCGTCTCTTGTAGGTGATCTCGAAGGCGGAAAGTTCAATGCCCCACTTCACGACCCTTCCTGTGGTGTCGCTGTTGTTGATAATGTCGGACAGTGGAGTCTTGCTCACCACTGTGATTGGGTGCTCCTGAAAGTAATGACTTAGCTTTCGAGAAGCAATGAATACTCCATAAGCTATCTTCTGGTAGTGCGGGTAACGTTGCTTGGACTCCGTCAAGACCTCGCTCACATAGTAAACTGGTCGTTTAACTCCATGCTTATAGCCTGGTTCCTTCCGCTCTACCACGACGACGATGCTGATTACCCGGTTGGTTGCCGCCATGTAGATTAACAGGGGATCTCCAGGCTCGAGTGCTGCAAGGATGGGCGCTGAGGAAAGAATCTCCTTGAGCTGCTTCAATGCTGCATCTGCTTCGTCCGTCCACGTGAATTTGTCCGCCTTCTTCAGCAACTTGTACAATGACAGAGCCTTCTCTCCAAGTTGGCTGACGAACCGACTAACTGCTGCAACACAACATGTTAGTCGTTGAATATCCTTTAGGCATGTCGGACGGTTTATGTTTAAGATGGCCTTGATTTTCTCTGGGTTGACCTCGATTACATGCTGGGAAAAATGAAGCCCAACAATTTGCCGGCTGGAACCCTGAAGACGCACTTCTTAGGGTTAAGCATCATGTTGTATTTCCGGAGATTATCAAAGGTTTCTTGTAAGTCGGAGATTAAGTCATTTGACTTTTTAGACATCACCGCGATATCGTCCATATAGGCGTGAATGTTCCGACCAATTTGGTCGTGAAGGCAACGTTGCATTGTCCGCTGGTACGTAGCACCTGCGTTTTTCAGCCCAAAGGGCATCATAACATAGCAAAACGTGTCGTATGGGGTAGTGAACGAAGTGGCCAATTGGTCCGACTTCCTCATCTTGATCTGGTGGTATCCTGAGTATGCATAGATAAAACACAAAAGTTCCGAGCCAGCCGTCGAGTCAATGACTTGGTCAATGCGAGGCAAAGCAAACAGATCTTTGGGGCATGCTTTGTTCAAGCCGGTGTAATCAACGCACATTCTTAATTCTTCTGTTCCCTTTTTGGGGACAAGTACAGGATGGGCCACCCATCGGGTGTGAAGGACTTCTCGGATAAATCTAGCCTTAAGTAACCTAGCTATCTCTTTGCCAACGGCGCGTCTCTTCTCATCTCCGAAGCGTCATAGAGGTTGTTTCACTGGTTTGTCATTTTGGATCAATGTTTAAGCTGTGCTCGGAAAGTTCCCTAGGTACACCTTTCATGTCGGCAGGTTGCCAGGCAAAGATGTCCCTATTCTCACGGAGGAACTCGACGAGCGCGCTTTCCTATTTGGGATCCAGGTTCGTCCCAATGGCGGTGGTCTTCGAGGCATCGCCTACCACAAGTTCCACCGGCTTGGTTTCTATGGCGGCCTTGAATGCAGGAGCGGAGTCGGAGATCTGCTTCTTCGACGCGGGCATCTCTGAGTCATCGACCTTGCTTTGGATCTCTTTAAATTCTTCACTGTAGAGGACAGCTTCCGTGAAGGCTGCTTCATTAATCTCGTAGTCCCTTGCCTTGGTAAAGCTTCCAGATATGATGATGACACCGTTTGGTCCGGGTATCTTGAGTTTGTTGTAGACGAAGCATGGCTTGGCCATGAACGTGCGGAATATGTCGCGGCCGAATATGACGTGGTACACGCTCTTGAAGGGGACCACCTCAAAGGTCATGCGCTCTTGGCGGTAATTATTAACATCGCCAAAGGCAACCTGAAGTGTGATGAACCCAAGGGACCGAGCCTCCCGACCAGGAACTACGCCGTGGAAGATGGTGTTGGTCCGCCTTAGGTTTGCCTCCATCAAATTCATCTTCTGCAATGTATCCAGGTACATGATGTTGATGCTGCTTCCACTATCCACCATACACTTGGTGAACTCAATGCCGTCAATCAAGGGGTTGATGACCATGGCGTATTGGTTCTCCGTAGGAATAAGGTCTGGGTGATTCGTCTTGTCCCAAGTAATTGGAACCTCCGACCAGCGCAGGTACTGGGGAACTGGGGGTAGAGTAGCCATCAGGATCCTTAAAGAGGTCTTTTGTTGTCGGACGGTGGGGGTGCCAAGGAAAGTGTGGTAGACTGGCACCTTCTTCACGAAGGGGTTCTTGCCCTTGTCGTCGCTCTTGGCGGCGTGCTTGGGGTCAACATCCTCGTCCATGTCACTTGAATCCTTGGACTCCTCCTCCTTCTTTTTCCCCTTGCCCTTGCCTCGCGGTCTGTTCTTCCGACTTCGCTTGTAGCCGGACTCTGGGTCTTCCTTGAGGTCGTTGACGAACTTGCAGTGTCGATTTGTATGGGTGGCCTTGCCATTGGCATCGAGGTGTACGAGGCATGGCATATCGCGGTACTCTTTGTAGGTTTGGGGAACGCGGAGCGGTGCTGTGGTAATTTCACTTCCTCGTTGCTGCCCACGACCAGCTCCCCGTCCTCGGCCACGTTGTCCACCATCACCTCGTCCTGCAAAGGTCATGGCGACCATGTCGGGAGATTTCTTATCTTCTGGAGCGGTTTTCCTCTTTGTGCTGCTGTTCCTCCGAGCTTGAGTTGGAACGGCCGTTGCCGGCAAAGAGTCGCGAGCATCATCGTCGGCAGCTGCGAACTCACTAGCCAACTGAATCATCTGGTTCAAGTCAAGCTGGTGATTGTCCTACAAGCGCTTAAGCTTATGTCAGAGCAACGTGCCCCTTTCCAACCCATCAATGAAGGCGGTCGTGGCGGTCTGAGCATGCACTCCTGCGCAGGAATTCTTCATATCCAGCCAGCAGGAGAGGTAGGCGCGAGATGTCTCGTCTTTCTATTGCACGCACCACTGTAGATCGCCAACAGTGCAGGGACGTTTGTATGTACCCTCTAAGTTCTTGGTGAACGCTTCTTGCATGTCCAACCAATTGCAGATGGATTTATCCGGCAAGTCATCAATCCATTGACGGGCCGTGCCCGCCAACATCAAAGGGAGGTACTTGACGGCAACATTGGGGTTACCTCCGGAAATCTCCACCGCGTTGTCGTAGTCCTGCAACCATGTGGCTGTCTTGGCGGTGTCGTCATAGGGCTTGATGGTCTTGTCAATCCGGAAACCTTTGGGGTAAGTTGCGGACCGTATCGCAGGTCCAAAGCAACGTGGTCCCAGGTATGGTCCTTCCCGGGCCTCGTGGATCTTATCGATCCGCGAACGTGCGTCGTACGGCTCCGGGTTCTTCTTCTTCTTGTCAACAGGGGATGGGCTGCGTGAACGAGGCGGCCCCCTCCGCCATGGTGACTGCTAGGTGGCGACGGTGGCGGAGGTGGTGGTGGGTTAGCCTTCTTGCTATTACCCTCCTGCGACACCTCACGCTTGTCTCGATTGCTTGCCGGACACGGAGGGTCATGGCGCGACCTGCTCTTGTGTCCCTGGTTGCGCTCTCCGTCATGACGGGTCTGCTCCGCGTTGTCGCGGATGACGATGTCGCACTGCCTTGGCGGGGGCATATCCATACGATGGTGAGCCTTTGGGTCTTCGCGATGTCGGGGGGATCGAGGCGGTGGCGATGGGCGACGAGGTCGGGCCTTTTCTTCGTGGTCGGATGATATGGGGATAGCATCCTTCCTGTTGCGCGCATCCCTCCGTCTTCGTTCTGATGAAACCGTCTACGACCCGACATCAAGAGGAGATCTGTCCCTTGGCGGCTTATGCTGGCTAGACTGGCAAAACGCTGGGTCAGACTCAAGCCTCTGAGAGGTGGCCTTTTCCTACTGTTTTACCGCCTTGGCCACTAGGTCATAGACCTGTTCCACTGCCTCGGGCGATCTATCCTGCTCCAGAAGGGTCTTGGCGACGGCGAGGTTGATGAGTGGAGTGGGCATCACCTGTTTCCCTTCACTGTCAATGTATGGCTTGGCCTGTGCCGGCTTCGAGGGAGCCCATCCTAGGTTTCGCCATACACCAGGATCTTTGATGACGCGAGCCGGAGCTTTCTTGGCCTTCTGCTGCTGCAGCAGAGTCTTGTACTCGACCTCCATTGCTCTAGCTTTCTCTATGGACTTCTGTGCGTTGACCAGATCTCGATCTAGCTTAGCGCCTTGCTCCGCGATGGCCTGCGCTTCCTCCAGCAGCTGCTGGCGCTTCTCGCCAAGCTGAGTCACGTTCCGGATATGAGCTACGGTCAGTGGCTCAACGAGGAGATTGTCGTACATCACTCTATCAGCTGGAGTAACTTGGGCAGCATCAGACGTAGAATCTGGGAGGCAAGTTCTTATTGTTGTTGTTGCTCGGGCGGTCTTAGAGTTCTGCGCTCTTGCCTTTGGGTTAGAGGAGGAGGCATGACCTTTGCATGATCATCGTCAACAGCAATAAGTGGCCCCTTCCCCTTTTCCAGCGTTGTAGGCGGAGCTCGTCTGGGCTGATCTTCATCCATCGTCGTCCCAATGGTGATGAACACCTCTCGAGACGTGACGGCATTGTTGGCTTGCTCGTCGCATGTGTACTCCTCCTCCATCTCCTGCATGGCGGAGTCTAGCTCCTCTGGACTGAAATCTATCTCCTCTGAGTCTGCACTAAAGTCAGCATATAGTGCGTCAATCACAGAGTCGGAGGGTGCCAGGACTTCCTCGATGACGGGGGGTGGAGGTGCAACAGTAGCGACGACGACTAGAGGTGGTGGTGAAGTTGCGGCGATGGTGGCCGGAGGTGGTGGTGGTGGCTGAGTTGGAGGGGCTCCGTCAATGAGCGCAAGCACTATCTGAGCTGCCTCTTCAGCCTCCGCGTAGTTGTTGACGGTGTTCACCATGCCTTCGAAGGTAAGGCGTCCTGACGCCTGCTGCCGTCTTAGAGAATGCCGGAGAAGCGTGCCATGGTCCAGTCCTTCCACAAAGTGATACATGGCATCATCATTGGGGTAGTGGGCCAGATCGGCTCATATACGGAGCCACCTGGCCAGGTAATCGCGGGGGTTTTTGCCCTCTCTCTGAACGCAACGCGCCAGATCGAAGATGGTAACCACGCCGACGAACTTGGATCTCTGCTGTCTAGACGCACGGGTGAAGCCGGCAGACTTGCAGCGATCTTCCACCGTTATATCCTGCACAAGGGCGGTTTGGGTGGGCCTTGAATTTTTCCGATCTTTGCCGTCAAACTCCAAAGAAAGATCCGACATTGATCCTTCCGCAAACATATCTTGCCCGTAGGCAGTCCGTGCGGGTCTTGATGTTCCTCCGACTCCCAGGGAACTAGTGCCCGAGTCGGTTTCGCCAATGAAGAGGTGGATGTCTCCGATAGGAACGATCGAACACCGCGTAGGATTCGTCTTCGTCGGGATCCAGAACTCGTCGGGAGAGACGATCGGAACGTTGCCGGAGAAGAGAACGCGACCGATGGCTACGGTTTTGCCGATTCCCGTGAAGATCTTGGTCCTCGCCCACTGAAGAGCCTGAAGCGCCTCTTGCCCCATGGTGGGCGCCAACTGTCGTGGTATTGCCGACGAGTACGCCATGGAGGGGTCCTCACAGTGCGTGTTTAGAGCCGTGGGGGAAGGCGGACGGTTGACGGGTACAAGGTAACACAGCTTACCCAGGTTCAGATCCCACAATGGTGGCGGAATCCTACTCCTGCTATAAATCACTATAATGGCAATACGCCGAGTTACATGGATTGGTTCGCAGTGCGAGGTTATGTGAAGTTGTGCCCTAAAGGCTCCCATAGGCCCGACTTATATAGTCGCTAGGTCCTAGGGTTACGGGGAAAAGTCCTAGCCGGACAGGTTACAGAGTCCTACACTGTCTATTACTAGCCTAGCGTGTCTTGTACTCCAAGGCTTCGGGTACGCTGGTGACTCCATCGTAGCCTTCCTTTATCCGGCATGGGCCTCCCTTCTGGATCCATCTAACTGGGCTTCCCAGCAGGCCATGGGCCATGCTACCAACTGTGGGCCACCCGGGTTATCCGGATAAGAGACATGCTATGAGGATACCCATATAGCATATCCCCAACATCCGGCAGTGTTAAGTTGCATTTATTTTGTTTCATCATTAAGCACATTGTAAAAATATTGAATAACTAAATCATTTATTTTGTTTCATTTATTTTGTTAGCTCCTCCTGCAGATAGATCAATCATTTATTTTGTTTCATCATTAAGCACATTGTAAAAATATTGAATAACTAAATTCTCGTGGAAACCATGATTTTGGACTTTCATAATCATTGCATAAAATCTATTCAATGCTTGATAAAAGTTTTGTCCAGCTGTTTGGAGAAAGTTTGTTACGCTATGTTTAATCTGCATGATTTTAGTGAATGAACAATATTTATGCATAAGCGGGTGCAATCTTCCCAAATTTTATAGTGTGATTAGGTAATGGTTGTAACCCAAGCACATTATCTTTCATGGACCAGCGAAAAAGTTTAAGGAGTACAAACTCTATTGGTAAACTTGCTAGTTTAAGAGTAACACAAAGGTCATGGACCCTTGTTAAGTGGTCACTAGGATCTTCCTCTTCTTTTCCTACAAAATCAATATCTTTCATCATATAAATTAGCTCAGGATATATTTCAAATTCCTGGCCTTCAAGTTCAGGAGAAAGAATAGGAATTTTCCTTAAGTGGCTAGATGGATTCCCATATTCTCCCAATGGTAGATCAGGTCCAGCCTCTTGGGTGATGGTGAAGTCTACCATCAATAGAATCAAACTGGTCACGTCTACAGTACGTGAGTTAGAAAATCTTTCAATAAACTTTAGGCGTCTCTCAATCGGAACACGATCAATATACGGGGTAGATAAGTTTTTCCTGATTGAGTGGTACATCTGTCTTCAATGGAGATCATGGATGGTGTCAACAACTACTTTCGTCAAGAAACAAGACTTAGCGCTTAGCTCCCCGTCAACGGTGTCCGGAAATATCTTGATGCCCTACAAGTGCACAGGTTTGTCAGAGAATGTTTTCACGGAAGTATTAATTCCAGTTTTTATATTGATCCCAAAATGGATCCTTGGCAAGTGCTTTTATGCAGCGTTTCTGTCGCACTCAAGGTGTCATCGGTCTTGAGTGAATTGACTACAATTGTTGGCGGTGGAAAGGTGTGAGTGAAACATAGAGGAAACTTGCGTAAGAAAGAAATAAGGATTAAATTGCATAAGAGTAAAGATGCGAAACGTGTTTGAAGATCCTGGAGATGAGAAGTTAGGTGTGGAGAGGAACAGTTCATGGTGATAGTGAAAGTGCCAAGTGGATAAAGTGGAATAATTGATAGTGATATTTATTATTCATAAGTGAGTAGGCAAGCAACCCATATACCGACTAGGAGTCCTCATGGCCAATTCTTCCTAGCCCATTCGTCTGCATGTTACCATGACAATGATAAGCACATTAATTAAGGTCTTTCGGCCGGATCAAGGCTTTAATCTTGATGGTTCCTTATTGTCCTCGAGTAGTTCTAGCTCCTCATTGATATCGGCCATGTCACTCGGGGGTCACCGATTCGCTAGCATACAAGTTCATACCTATGAGATCTTTATATCATGTTACCTGGGCCCTTAAATTAGATAACGAGCATTAGGCAAAAATAGATAATCATTCTCACTATTTAATAAACACTACAACAATCACAAATGGATGGATTTAAAGAAGGCACGACACATCTCACCAATCCCCTACATCTCCCATGCCTATGTGGATTTACTCAAACATGAGAGGAAGGAAAATCAAAGGCATAATTGTATTGCAAATGGGAATCATACAAATTTATCATAGCAAACCACAATAGGAGTTGAATATCAAATCAAATACAAACCAAAGGTAGATCAAAGTATCAAACCCTAATCTTACAAGTGTCAATCTCTCTCTCTCTAAGCAACAATGGGGATGATGGTGTAGTGTGTGGTCGAGAGGTTGGAAATCGTTGAGGAATGAAGGGAGGTTCTTTTCCCCTTCCATATCTGATCTCCCCTCTCTGGATGAGTTTGCGGCGGCTATCTTCTCCCCTTCACGCAAGTTACTTGTATTGTTATAACAGAGCTGGCAGTGAGTAGTATGGATGGACGGTACGTGCACATACCGACCGTACTGATGGTCGTTAAGCTCACTGAACGCCTCCAATGAAAGGGGATCCAATTGGGGATTTACTTCTTTAGGTGCAATTAGCCCATAAATGCTATTGGATCTTTAATAAATGTTCATTATATGAAAACCATCACAAGAAACTAGGAATTGGCTAAGTGCGACATTAACATTAGTAGAAATAAGTAATCTTCAGGAATCTGGAAATAAACAAGAGGAAAATCAATAATAAAAAGTGACGAAATTTGGAGCTATCAACTACATAGAATATATCTTGGTTATTGTGTTCGTGTAGTTAGAATTTTTTTGTTTTCTGCTGCGGAACCCAACAGTGGTATCAGAGCCGATCTATGGATAGACATGTCGTACAGATAGAACACATAGCAATATGTGGGCATTGATTCTGTAGTCGCGACCCTCTTTCGTGTACTTGTTATATCGCGGTAATGTTTGATGAAGCGGCCCCAACCAACATTATGCGGTGATTCGCGAGACTGGTCCACAAGTGTAAGTAGCTTTGGGGGGGAGGGTCTATGTATCTATAGTAGTTGATATGAAATTTACATCGGAGGGGCCTAAAAATGGAGAGAACAGGCAATTGTTGAATCCATGTTGGGGCTCAATGTTCATAGGTGGTAAGGGGTTCTTCCATGAAATCCCTAAATCCATGTAAAACTTGCAAAAGATAAAGTAGAGGCATCTAACTTTATTTTGCAGGGGCGTGTGTCGTCACATTGTATTGGTAAGTTTATGAAATGTTTTACATTGGATCTCTCGATGGCGATCAAGGCGCTGCAACCATGTCATGGCACCATACTTCTGAAGTATTTTTTTGCATCTTATTTTGCTACTGTATTAGATATATGACGGTAGCATAATAGGATGATGTCTCAAATAATTCCAATGAACCTGTGACGATCGAGTGTCATACATATCTGCGTTCGCATATGGTGGGTGTAAGCCATGTTGCACTGCAATACAGACAAGTTAGAGTTGGTGAGCCTACCATCTATAGACATGGACTCAGAACGCAAGATACTGAAAGGTCGATCATCAGTCATATGAATGATGTGATTGACATTGTGAATATCTACCTTTGAAACTATATCGCCGGCCATGACGATCGAGGGTGGTGTAGCGAATTGGGATCATGTGATCACTGAACGAATAGAGGGATGTTCGTTTGAGTGGGAGTTCTCTTTGTTTTTAGTTTAGTGTAAATTAAAACTTGAACTCATATTTATGAACATGGTCTAAATACTTTGCAAATCCATTGTAGATGTCTCGCCCACCCACCTTCAACCTTACTTCATTCCTAGAGAAGGACAAGCTGGACAACTTCACCACCTAGCACTACAACCTAAGGATCCTCCTAGTCCCCTACAAGCTAACTTATGTCATCAAGGATGAACTACCTGCTAAACCTGCAACAACCAGCCCCTAGGATGAAAAGAATGCCTGGCAGTCCAAGGCGGATGATTTCTCCCTCATCTAGAGTGGAATGCTCTATGCCTTGCAGCCAGAGCTTCAAAAGCGTTTCGAGAAGATGAGTGCTTTTGAGATCCTTGAAGATATCAAGGCCATCTTTGATCCACAGGCTCAGTCTAAGAGGTATGAAGCTTCCGAACTCTTCTTCTTTGCCAAGATGGCAGAGCATAGCAGTGTGTGTGAGCACGTAGTCAATATGTCTAGCTACATTCAATGCCTGAACGTCCTAGATTGCAAGATCCTAGACCAGCTTGTGATTGATAGGATGATGCACTCGTTGCCCCTATATATAAGAGCTTTGTGATGAACTACAATATGCAGGGTATGGTAAATACCCTAGCTGAGTTGTCGCCATGCTCAAAACTACTAAGGTTGAGATCAAGAAGGAGCACATGGTGCTGATGGTCAATAAGACCACCAACCCTAAGAAGGCGGGGCAGTAAGGGCTTGCCTAAGAAGGATGGAATTTTTTTGCCAACATCACTAAGGCTGCAAGGCCCGGTCCTAAGACCGGCGTCACATGCTTCTACTTCAAAGGGGACATGCACTGGAAGCGCAACTGCCCCCAGTACCTTGAGGACAAGAAGCCGACAAGTTTGCCACCAAATACAAAAGTATATTTGATATACAAGTTATATATGTATTCCTTACCAACGCTAGGAGTAACACCTAGGTATTTGATACCGGTTCTATTGCTCACATTTGTAACTCTCAGTAGGAGCTGTGGAGTAAGAGGTGCCTGGGGAAGGACGAGGTGACAATGCACGTGGCAACGACTCGAAGGTCGATGTGGTGACCGTCGACACTCTACCTCTACGTCTACCGTCATGATTAATTTTAATCTTGAATAAATGCTATTTTGTACCCGCACTAAATATGAATATTGTGAGTGGATCTTGCTTGTTACAAGATCATTATTCATTTAAATCAGGAACAAGTGGTTGTTCTATTTCAATGAATGATGTTTTCTATGTTCATACGACCATGTGTAATGGTTTATTCTTGTTGGATCTTGATAGCGATACTCACATCCATAATATTGATGCTAAGCATTGTAAACATGATGATAATAATACCATGTACCTATGGCATTGTCGTCTTGGTCATATTGGCATAAAGCGCATGAAGAAGATCCATTCTAATGGACTCCTGGAGTCATTGGATTTTGAATCCCTTGACACGTGTGAGCCTTTCCTCATGGGCAAGATGACTAGGACACCCTTCTCTTACACGATGGAGCGGGCGACAGACCTATTGGGAATCATACATACTGATGTGTGTGGACCAATGAGTGTCTCAACAGGCGATGGTTATTGTTATTTTGTTACCTTTACTAACGATTTGAGTAGATATGGGTATATCTACTTAATAAAGCACAAATCTGAGACCTTTGAAAAGTTCAAGGAATTTTAGAAGGAATTAGAGAATCAACTAAACAAGAAAATCAAGCATCTTTGATCCGATTGGGGAGGCGAATATTTGAGTTTTGAGTTTGGCATGAACTTGAAGGACTATGGTATTGTACCATAGCTTATGCTAGCCGGAACACCTCAGTGAAACGGTGTGTCGGAATGTCATAATCATACTCTATCAGATAGTGTGCGGTCCATGATGATTTTGACCGATTTGTCTGTATTGTTTTGGGGCTGTGCATTAGAAACTGCCACTTTTATTCTAAACATAGCACCGTCCCAATCCATGGAGACAACACCATATGAAATGTGGCATGAAAACAAGACAAAGTTGTCGTTCTTGAAAGTTTGGGGATGTGAGGCTTACATTAAGAAACTACAGCCTAACAAACTCTAACCTAAAGCGGAAAAGTATATTTGTAGGATACCCAAAGGAGACTATTGGGTATACCTTATACAAAAAAGCCGAGGGAAAAATGTTTGTCACGAAAAACAACACCTTTCTCGTGAAAGAGTTTCTTGCTAAAGGGGTTAGTGGAAGATATATTGAGCTTGATGAGGTCATTGATCCTTCTTTCCAAATACCGAGTAGCGCAACGAAAGCTATTATGGAACCGCCCTCCACAGTGGAAGTAGAATCAAGTGATAAAGATCGTGATGATAACATCGAAGCTCCTGCAGTTCGAAAGCCTACAAGAATATGTACCACTCCTGATTGGTATGGTAGTCTTGTGATTTCTGTCTTGTTAGATGTACAAGATGAACCTGCAAACTACAAAGAGGCTATGGAAAGTGCTAACTCTGAGAAATGGTTGGAATCCATGAAATCCGAAATAGGATCCATGTATGAAAACAAAGTTTGGACCTTGGTTGATCTTCTAGAAGGCCGCAAGGCCGTGGAAAATAAATGGATCTTTAAGAGAAATACAGATGCTGCTGGTAATGTGACCATCCATAAAGCTCGACTTGTCACAAAGGGTTTCCGACAAGTTTAAGGAATTGACTACACTGAGACCTTCTCTCCTGTAGCGATGCTAAAATCTGTCCGGATTTTACTAGCAATTGCTGCATATTTCGATTATGAGATATGGCAGATGGATGTCAAGACCATGTTCCTCAATGGACACATTGATGAGAGTTCTATATGATGCATCCAGAAGGTTTTTTTTATCGTAAGGATGCTGGAAAGGTATGCAAACTTCAGTGTTCCATTTATGGGTTGAAGCAAGCATCTCGAAGATGGAACCATCGTTTTGATCAAGTGATCAAGAGATTTGGATTTGTCTAAAATGAACAAGAGTTCTGTGTTTATAAGAAAGTGAGTGGGAGCTCAGTGGCATTCCTAGTTGTATATGTGGATGACATATTATTGATTGGAAATGATGTGGAACTTCTTGGGAGCATAAAGGAATATCTGATCAGTTAGTTTTCCATGAAGGGCTTAGGTGATGCAGCGTATATATTGGGCATCAAGATCTATAGAGATAGATCAAAATGCCTGATAGCATTAAGTCAGAGTACTTACCTTGAGAAGATATTGAATAGGTTCAATATGGATGAGACCAAATGAGGTTTCGTGCCTGTGATAAAAGGTAACCCATTGAGTGCGACCTAATGTCTAGCAACAACTAATGAAAGAGAGATGATGTCTAATGTCCCCTATGCATCAGCCATAGGCTCTATCATGTATGCTATGCTGAGTACTCGACCTGATGTGGCCCTGGCTCTTACTTGGACGAGCTGTTTTCAAAGTAATCCAGGAGTGGATCATTGGACAATTGTGAAAAATATCCTAAAATCAATAGAACTAAGGATATGTTCCTAGTCTATGGAGGGAGTGAATAAGCTCTAAATGTAATTGGTTACGTGGATGTGAGCTTAGACATGGACCCTGGTGACTCGAATTCTCAAATGGGATATGAATTTTTGGTGAATGGTGGTGCGGTAAGCTGGAGAAGCGGGAAGCAACCAGTGGTGGCGCAATCTTCAATGGAGTCGAAATACATCGCAGCTAACACAACAGTGAATGAAGCTATTTGGCTAAGAAATTTCGTCATTTAATTGGGAGTTGTTCCAAATGCACATGACCTCGTGACGGTCTATTGTGACAACACTAGTGCCATTGCAAACGCGTCGGAACCAATAACTAATTCCATGGCCAAATTTATCAAGCGATGATTTCATGCCATCATACAAAATGTTGAAGATGGTGAAATCAAGATTTGCAAAGTACACACGGATCTGAATGTTGCAGATCCATTTACCGAGGGTCTTACACAAGCCAAGCATGAACAACATCGGATTGCTATTGGTGTTAGATCACTGCCTAATGTAAACTAGATTAATTTGTACTCTAGTGCAAGTGGGAGACTGAAGGAGATATGCGCTAGAGGAAAATAATTAAGTGTTTTATTTGATGTATCTATTATATGTTCATAATACATTTCATGTCGTGCTATAATTGTGTTAATACAAAACATTAATACACGTGTGGTATATAAACAAATCGTGTCTATAGTTACCTCTAGAGAACTAGCTCATTGGTCAACATGATGATCTAGGGTTTTGAGATCATGGGTATTTAAGCCAATTGACAATGAGGTCATATCATAGACATACACCCAAAGTTATATCATAATGAGATCTATTTACAAACATTTGTCATTGATGATAACATAGAAACCTCGCAACCTAATCCTTTGACTATGAGATAATACATAATTGTTGTTACTAGAGGAGGCCTTGATGGTATCAAGTATCAAGCTGTAAAAGGGTGATCAAAAAGGTACAATCAGATTTTCAGAAGGGACGTGTTGAGGAGTATGTATCAAGACCAGGATTTTTCTGATTCAAGTAACGGATAGATGCACATGGTCAACTCGGTGACGTTGCATTAACGAATCTTGCAAGCATATGACTAGGTCATGGAATGCAATAGCACGGGAACGATTAAACGAGTTAATCTGTAACGAGATCGAACTAGGTATGCGATACCGAAGATCAAATCCCAGATGAACTAGGTATCAAGTGGCAAAGGGAGTGGGGCGCCATGTTGAAGGTTCAAGCTATGTGATTCATGAAATGCACGGGGGTCATTATGGGCATCTAGGTCCCGCTGATGATCATTGATACAATAGGGGTCTCGATCATGTCTGGAGTGTTTCCAAGCCGAAGGGTGTGATGAGCTCAGATCACTGTAGAGCTTCATTGGGAAACCCCAAGAGGAAGGTATGATGAGCACCACAGCAAGTTTTCCCTCAGTTATGAAACCAAGGTTATCGAACCAGTAGGAGCAAGGAAAAAACTCCAAGGTGTTACTAACAACTTGGAATCCTACACAACACAAACTCAAGACTTTGCCCCAACTTATAGTGAGGTTGTCAATCTCACTGGTTTGCTGAAAACAAAGGATTAAACGTATGGTGTGGAAGGTAATGGTTGCTTGCAGAAAGTAAACAGTAATAGTAGATGATGTATCAATGGCAAAGATTGGACCGGGGTCCACAATTCACTATAGGTGCTCTTATTAATATAAATAATATAACAAGCTGGGTAAACAAATTACAGCGGGGCAATTGACAAGATTGAGCAAGTCATAACAATGCAATACTAGACAATCATGATCCTATGAGATTTGATCAGGCATTACAACAATATACATAGACCGCCATCCCACTGCATCTATGACTAGTAATCCACCTTCAGGTTATCATCCGAACCCCCTCCAGTATTAAGTTGCAAGCAACGGATAACCGCATTAAGCAATGTGTGTAAAGTAAACAATACAATTGTTCCATGAACAAAAGATTGTTGTTTTCTCCCTAGTAGCAACAACACATCTATAACCTTAGAGATTTCTGTGACTTCCCCAGATTCAATAGAGGCATGAACCCACTATCGAGCATAAATACTCCCTCTTGGAGTCAGTAGCATCTACTTGGCCAAGATAGCTACTAGAAACGGAGAGCATGCAAGATCTCAAAGAACACATACATGGTAGAATCAATAATCATAAGACATGATAGAATCAATAATCAATCTAACATAGTAATCTCAATATCCATCGAATCCCCGCAAACACAACATGCATGATTACAAATAGATGATCTTGATCATGAACGGAGCTCACAAGATCGAAACATGATAGCAAAAGGAGGAGAAACAACCATCTAGCTACTGTATGGACCCATAGTCCAAGGGTGAACTACTCATGCATCATACCGAAGGCTGGCATGGTGATGAAGAAGGTCTCAGGGATGATCTCTCCCCCTCCGGTAGGGTGCCGGGAAGAGCTTCATATCCCCCCGATCTAGGGACGATGGTGGTGGCACCTACGGACTGTTTCGTGGAGAGGCGAGGCAGGAGGGCGGCCAGGGGGCCCACACCGTGCCTAGGCGTGGCCCAGGGTGGTCCCGCGCATGGGGGGGTGCGGCCACCCTATGGCGTCCCTCCGTCTCTCCTCTAGACTCCATGCTCTCCTCGGTGAAATATTGACTTTGGATTTTGTCCCGTCCAATTCCGAGAATATTTCCTTACTAGTTTTTCTGAAACCAAAAACAGCAGAAAACAGGCAACTGGCACTGCGGCATCTTGTTAATAGGTTAGTCCCAGAAAATGTATAAAAATACCTCAAAGTATGGACAAAGCAAAGCAAATTTTGTACTAAACAAGCATGGAACATCAAAAATTATAGATACGTTTACGACGTAACAGGGTGGCACACTTAAGGGTGGGGACACATAGGGATTGATCCGGCACCCGCATGAGAAATGCGAGAGAGAAACCGGAAAAGTTCTGTGTTGGACCCGATGTTGATCGGAGGGGTCCGGAAGGAGTTCCGAAGTGAAACATATAATAATATATGTGTTTTATATTAATTAATTGGATTAATAATAAAATATATTATTTTATTTTATTTTTAAAGGTAGCCCATGCCTATGGGCCTCACCCGGAGGGGAGGCCCAAGAGGGCAAGACGCCAAGGGAGGAGGGGCTATCCGACCTAGCCATAGTGGGCTCCTCACCTGGGGCCCACCTAGGGCTGGCAACGCCCCATGGTGGCCGGCGAGTGTGGGAATTAGTCCCACACCTCTTGTCCCATGGGAGTTTGCCCTCCCCTCCTACTATAAATAAAGGGGCATCCCCTCCCCTTTGAGGCATCCCATTCTCTCTCCTTTCTCTCTCATTTTCCTTAGAGTTTTCTCCGTAAGATTGGAGAGGACTTTGAGGGACTTGGTTTCTACACCTCTGCACTACCGTCATGCATTGTTCGGTCCGCTTTCTTTCTTTTTCTGCTGCTCGGCTGGATCAGAGCCCAGGAGACATCGCCTACACCAGACATGTGTAGAACTTTGGAGGAGCCACACTTGGGGCGCTAGGAGATGTTCGTCTTCATCAGCATATGCCTACCTGCTTAGGCGTACCTCGGTCTTCAAGGGTATGAATACCGTTTACTTCTTTGTTACGCATGTCTACATAGAATAGATCTTGGTTATTGTGTTTGCGTGGTTAGAATTTTTTGTTTTCTGCTACAGAACCCAACACACAACAGCCGCCGCACCCTAGAGAGGAAGAAGTTTCTGGAGAAGTAGGAGGTGGTGTCGACATCGGTGGTGGTGTACATGCGAAGCCAAGCCGGCAGGACATGGGGGAGAAGCAACACCATCCACAGCACCTCGTCGTCATCGATGGGCCTATTCGAGGAAAGCGGCATCCTTGGGCTGCTGTCGCATCCCCACTGTCAGTTTTCCTCTCCCGAGATCAGCGAGAACGAGCTCGTCCACCTGGACGATGGCACATGAGTGTTCCCGCCCATCATCACCGACAACACCGCCCTCAAGAACTAAGGTCGCGCCCACCTCGATGTCAACCAAGCTTCCCATGATGGGTCGCCGGCCATGCCAAGGGTCCACTCTCGTTCGAGAGCTCTAACACAGGGAAGTCCTAGTCCAGCCGTAGTTTGTTCTGTGGTCAGGGTCGTTCTTACCACAAGGTGCTCGATGGATTTTACGAGAGTGAGTGCATGAGTGCCATGAATGACATGATATTTGGTGAGGATGGTTACTATACCAGGGTAAAGAACAGCGAGGAAGATGAGTATGAGTACTACGATGAAAAGGGAGAGGTGGATGAGGAAGAATAAGTGGTTGAGCTTGATGACAAGGGAAAGCCGACGAAGAAGAAGTGGGTCGGCGGCAAGGGTGTTTGGTGGAGGATGGTCGAGGAAGAATGCTTGGAAGTCCATGAGAGTTGATCATATCACCGACGCAAACCAAACCAGCGCGGAATATTGGAGGAGGATATACCTCCAATTCGAAGAATGCAAGATATTTGGTAACTACTCGAAGGTCCACATGATCCGCAACCAAAATTCCTTGTCTCATAGGTGGACGGTGATTCAAAATCCTTGCAAGTCCCTCCATGGCACCATGGAGATAATCTCCAAAAGGAAAACAAGTCGTGAAAACCTAGCTGATGAACTGGGATATCAAAACGTATGCAAGTTATTTTTCCATTGTTTTGCAATGTCCATTTCTTTGATTTTTTGTGTGCTTTGCTAGTTGAAGACCATGATAGCTTTGTACAAGACCAACATGAGGAGAAGTACTTCCCTTTTATGCATGTCTTTACCAAAATTGAGACTTGCAAGAAATGTGATAAAGTCCAGTTTAAACTCAACAACCGAAAACCCTTCAAAGTGGACGCACTGATCGCCCTCTTGTACGGCCACCCCATAGGCAACAAGAACACCAAGGCCGAGAGGAACATTGCGGTGTCAGCGGCATTTGTTGAGGCCTCCTTCGAAAAGATGATCGCCGACATGACCTCCAATAATAAACCTGTGATGAAAAGAACGACGCAAGCTGGAAGGAATTGTTGGCCAAAGCTGAAGCCAAGCTCAAGATCAAGGAGAAAAAGGATGCCATAGCCTAGGTCCCCGCCCAAGCCAGCATGATCTAGGCGATGAACATCCAAATGGCCCAGCAGGTGAGGTTCTTGATCGCCAACATATCCACCATGAACAAGCAGGCATGAATTTTGTACAACGATGCTCGAGCACGCATTGTGGCCCCGATGGCAATACCACCAGGTGCTGAACTGATGTGGGAACCTAGCGCATAGGTGTGGGCATGTGGTGGTTCACCTGCTGGAACAATGTGGCCAGCAGAGAATAGTGCTGACTTCATTTGATGTCTTGTTTGTAATATGATCCTGCCACCAAACTTTAGCATTTTGGGCCATTGTGGCCGTGAACTACGAACTTGCTGGCCAGGGTGTGGCCATGAACTATTAAGTTTTTGCTTGCTTCATTTGGAATTTGTGTGTTTTGATCATTGGGAGGTGTCGGTGTGAGATGACTTCCCTAAGACGCGATAGTTGGGGGCACCAGTGTGGGATGGCTTCCCTTGGGGTGCTCTGGTGTGGGATGGCTTTCCTAAAACTCCGGCACTTTAGACGTCACGCTAACCCTCGAAGTCACTACCGGTGTGGAAACCTGTGTAGATGCTCTAAAGGAGACTAGATAGGCCATCAGAGATAAGGTGAACTTATTGCGGTGACCCAGCATACCACTGCATGTGTAGTACACTATAGTCGTTGACATGACATCCACAGAACACCGTTCCGTAAATATCACATCCCTCAGAGTGGTACAACAGAAACATTGCGGGTCCATATTAAAAACATACACACATTATTATTATTATTACAATACCAGAAGTTCGAGACTTCAAAAGATTCAACTTACAAAATATAAATTGTTTCAACGGAAGATTTAAAGTTTCAAACTTATACTCCGAATTGAGATCAACAACTTATTATATAAAGTTTCGGTTGCTCGACTCAATTGGTTACTAATAACTACATCAACTATTCTGACTCATTCTCCTCCACTCCATAATGGATTTCATAGTCCACCCCTTCCACACCGCCATACAGATCGGGCTCCTCGTAGTAGACATCCTCTTGGCCTTCTGCTGCATACAATGGTGTATCTTCTGGATCCTCAGAGTCTAAGCAGGGGATCAAAGGAAAGGGTGAGTAACATCGTTACCCAAAAAGTTAATTATATGCAAGGTGGGAAGTTTGATGCTCTATCTACCACCTCAGACTATCAGTCCTTGGTACTATGCAGTTTTCGTAAACATTTCTTCAAAGATTGATTTTATTATCAAAAACTATGCCCATCAGCCTTCACAGGTTGACAAGAACTTTCATGGAGTTCCTTTCCTGCCGCGTTCGTAGCTCCTTCCCGGAACAGGGAGTAACAAGTTATAGTTCTTACACTCTTCAGAGGTGCGTTACTTTACCCATGAGATATCAACTCCTTGGTGCACAACCGGCGTACTTTCCCGTCCACAATTCCATGATGTGGGGCCCAGTAGGTGATCCAAGCCAATCACCGCCCTCTCCGCAACCCCGCATGTCTGCACGATCCTCCAGGGCTGACTACACCTCCGTTAAGCCCCCTCCCGGGTAAGCTATAACCATGATGAGTTCCCTAAGACTCTATGAGCTGGTGATGCCCCTGGCAAGTTCCATATAGGGCTGACTATACTTCCGACAGCCACTCATAGATAATCAAGATACCAAAATCGTGAGGCCTAAGGGTGCCCACCCATATGCTGGATCCTCGCAAGGAAACATAGCTTCACGTTAAGGTTGTCTTGCCTACATACGAAAGGAAAAGGATACATCTGACTTCTCCATCCCATTCCAAATCTCATGGTTAACGCGTAATATATGGCGCTAGAATCAGTGATGTCATGGGTTGTTAAGTCCTAAGTGATTAATCTCATTGCAAATGGAAACCTAAGTTCCATTTCTCACCTTATACATATCACCACTTAGGATGATATAAAAAATTTGTTGGTTTTAAGAAAATAATATTTTATTTTTTCTGAACATAGATGATAACACACAATTTGTAATTACTTTGGTAAAAACTCATCAAAGGACATGAGCAAGTGATGAACTTGCCTTGTGATTGCAAGGTAGTGAAGTCGGATGCTTGCACTTGACCTTAAGCTTTTATGTCTACAAAACACCATGTAAGGAAAATATTTAAAGAAGCAAAAATGAATATGCATAGTAATGCAATGCATCATTTATTATTTATCTTCTTTGTGTATTTTACCCAATATATTAATTTCTGAAATTTCTTTATGTAATAAAAGAATTCATTTTAAGGAATATCTTTTAATATTTTGTAAATATTATTTCAATATTTTTGTAATATAATATATTAGTAATAGAGTTAAAAACTAATTTTATTTAATTTAACTCTTAGAATTATTTTCTTAATTTTTCTTTTAGGAATAAGCATTTTAATTTATAAGATTTTATTTTGATATCTTAAATGTCAATTTAGTATTTTTATCAAATACTATACTAATTAAGGATGATAAAAGTAATTTTTATTTATTTTATAGGTATCTTATTTATTTTTATAAAATTCCATAAGGAATATACATTATAAAAATCTTTAATCCTAAAGTTAATCTATTAAGAATGGATGTCTTAATTTAATTAGGTAGTTTCTATTATTATAAACCTAAAAATATATCATTTGTATTTTTGGGGTTTATATTTTATTTTCTAGAATTTATTTAAATCCTAGGGTATTTTGGTAATTCTTTAAATTATTTTTCTTTTAAGTTTTGGGCTACCCAATTGGGCTGACCAGGCTCACCTAGCCCAAATGGGCTGGTCAAAATTTACTCACCGAAGTCGTACTGGACCCTATCGGCCCAGTACACCCCACTTCTCTCTCCCTTCCCCGTTCCTCTCCTTCATTCTCGACCCCGTGGGGCTGTGGTGTTGCCGACGCCGTCGCCATTCGATTTACGCCGCCATGGACCTCCCTGGCCGCCGCCATGGTGTATGGCGAGGTTGATGACCCTGCCCTTTGCTTCGTCCAATTTGATTTGCCTCTAGAGATCTCCTTCGGCCAGGCTAGCTCCGTCCCGAACCTTAGGGTTTGGGGTGTTTGCCGGTGAGGTTCTCTTCGTCGCTTCCGTGAGACTGTGCGGTGTTCGTGGTGATGTGGCGCGCTTGTTCGACCGCTGATGTTGCTGTGGCCGCCACCATGGATTGGTGCGGGTTGCAGCGCCCGTCTGGTGATCCCCGTGCCGCCGTGCGCTCGTTGGCCCCTCTGCTTCCTCTTCTAATCGACAACAAGGACCATTGGTGAGTCTGTTATTTCTTTACCCTCGTGCTCTCTATCCTCTGCCTCTCTTGATCTACTCTATGTGCTTCAAATGGCTATCCCTAATTAGGGTTCAGGATTTGATTAGGGTTCACCCCTCTTATTTGATTATAATGAATTGATTGATACTTGTAGTGGTGGTCACTGAGGATGGTGAATGATTATATGTAATTGTGATGATTATACCATGTTGATTACTATCTACAGTTGGTCTTGAGAATGTTAGTGGCTTTGTTAAACTGATTCCAATTGGTTATGGGATATTGTCTAAATGATTGTGAGACTTTTACTTGTGGATTCTGGTGAGTTGAGAATTCACTACTGTCATGATCTTAGTACTGACAGTAGTACTATCAGTGACTATTCACTGTATTTATAAGTACTATCTTGTGTGGATATATGCAGATTGAAGTTGATATATTACTCCAATGATACACTGATTGTGTATATGCAAATTTGTGAATGATTCATGATTGTCGATTCCAGGAAAATGATTAACTAATTAACTATATATAGGTTTACTATTGAAAGCTAAATATAGAATTTCCTAGGTTTAGAACTCAGTCTTGTGACACCATCTTGGAATGGCACACAAGTGCTAGGCTTTATTCTACCATTGTTCTAGAGTAACTTTGTACTAAGATAAGCTGGAAGCTTTTATTGAAAATATTTGCCTATGCTACCTTTGGGTTCTCTTTGGCTTATGATGTTGGTCTGAGGCCTAGGAACTAATTTCCTAACTAGCTGTCCCTAATAGATGTGTTCTGGTATTAATACCAGTTACTAATTCTTGAGTTCCCTGATAAAATGATTGGTGTACTTACTATTTTACATGGATCCCTAAGATCTTTTAATTTCTGGGGTGCTACTCCTTTCAGATATGTGCCCAGAAATAATGATCTTGGGCTACTGTGATCCTGTATTGTCAAAATATAGCTTTATATCTAGGATCTATGATGTGGTCAGAGATCCTGGCTTATTTGTAAATATGAGTCATTGGCTTTTGATGGATTTCCTTTATGATGGATACACCCCTCTTGGGTGATTTCTGAGAGGTTTGTATATATAAAACAACACATGTATGATAGTCTAGAAAAGATGATTGAATCATGTGATGGTTTTATATATACTCACCACACAACTTGGTTGTTGGTGTTGTTGCTGTGATGCTAGTTGATCTGGTGGGCTAGATCTTGCTGGCTTGTTGTGCTGTCTTGATCTTGTTCTACTCTCCTGGTGCTTCTCCTGCTCCTTTTGGTTCCTGTGAGCTTGACCTTGATCTTGATGTCCACCTGCTCCACCCCCTCCTTATGTCACCATCTAGTGGATGGTCTGGATGATCTGGTGTATAGCTTGGCTAGTGGTTTTGCTTGGCTTTGGGCAGGTTTGATGTGTTCTTGACCTTGTGCTTGGAAATGGAAATAAGCTACTGGGAGATGTGCTACGACTGTGCGCTTCCCTTTTGATTGTTTGTGTTGTTGTTGCTGTGTCGACAGCACACAGTATGCATTTAGCTAACTGTGCTGCCTGGCTGTTTGGTGTTGTTTGTGTATCAGATCAGTGAGGTGGTTTCACCTTTTATCTTTCTACCATCTACTATCCTTGTGAAACTTGCCCCTTTTACTATGATGTTAATAATATGACCTTGAGGCTTATTTGATAAAAATAGATACTTACTCATTAGTGAAACTTGCCTCTAAATTATTACTCAATGATGTACTATGAACAGTGCACTTCATTGTTCCCTACTCAGAGTAATCCTAACAAAATAACCTTTTGTTTTTATTTTGTATTTTTTAGGTACAAGATCTGGATACTCAAGATATAGTATAGGATTCTATAGATTGATAGATTCTCATTGTAATTTACCTTTTTATTCTTTTTGTAAGAATATTGTAATAATTTATTTATATTAGAATTTCACTTCTTGTAATTCTTTTACTGTAATGAATTACTCTATTGGTTGTATGATTACTACATTATAAAATGTTTAAGGAATAAAGATAAGAAATAAGAATTCATTTTTGTTTGAATTTCTTTATCTAAAATTCTTATTTGAATTTCTTTATCTAAAATTATTCTTATTATTTTATATATCTTTATTGTAACAAATAATATTACTAAATAATTTTGGAAAACATTTTAAAATACCAACTTCTAAATTTTAAATATTTTTCCAATTGATTCAAATTTGAATTCAAAATATTCCCCCCCAAAACACACTAATTCATAAAGATCATGTCAAAGTTTATAACGATCACTTTCAAGAGCTATTCCTACCTCTAGAGAGTGAAAGAAACTATGATCTCTTTAGGTTTAATTTGGTGAAAAATTTATCCACATTTTATAGATGAATGCATGCACATGCACAAAATCCTATATCTACCCTTCATTGGTCCTAAATGATAGGGTGTTATAGACTTCTCCCCTTAAATTAAACTTCGTCCCGAAGTTTGCCGAAGTGTACCTGAATAGTTCTGGATATGCTTCTCTTAGGTCATCCTCTTTCTCCCAAGTGGCTTCCCGCTCAGGGTGATGTTCCCACTATACTTTGCAGTATTTGATTGCCCTATTTTGCATCCTCTTTCAATTTTCTTCCAGAATTTTACAAGGTTTCTCGACATAAGTCAGATCTGCTTGTAACTCAATTTCTTGATGTGTAATTGCATCATCGGGAACCTTAAGATATTTCCAGAGTTGTGACACATGGAAAACATTATGGACTTGAGCTAATCTTGGTGGTAACTCTAAATATAAGCTATTGTTCTGTTCTGGCTCAATATTTTGAATGGTCCTATATATCTTGGACTTAATTTTCCTTTAACTCTGAATATCTTAACTCCCTTCATTGGGCTTACTTTGATATATACCGTATCTCCCACTTCAGGATGACATGATCTTCGTCTTTGATCAGCATAACTGTTCTGTCTGCTTTGAGCTATCTTAAATCGATCTCTGATGATATCGATGATATATTGCTTCTCCTTGATATAGTCTGGTGCAAATTCCTTGCTACTACTAGGTTCATACCAACATATTGGTGATCTACATTTCCTCCCATAAAGTACTTGGTATGGGGATGCCTTTAGTCCACTCTGATAACTGTTGTTGTAGGAAAATTCTGCCAATGGTAGATGATCTTCCCACAAACCTCCGAAATATAATGCACAAGCTCTAAACATGTCCTCCAAGTTTTGATTGGTTCTTTCTATCTTACCTCCAGTTTCTGGATGATAGGCTATACTGAAATCTAACTTTGAACCAAGTGCTTCATGTAATTGCTTCCAAAATGTTGAAGTAAACACAAATCCTCTATCTGATACTATCTTCTTGGGCACTATGTGCTTACTTACTATATCCTTAACATAAACTTCTACTAACTTCTTGGCATTATCCTTTTGATTTACCGGAATAAAATGTGCACTTTTTGTGATTCTGTCCATAATTACCCATATCATATCCTTCCATTTTGGCGTCATGGGTAATCCCGTGATAAAACCCATACCAATTTCTTCCCATTTACACTCTGAAATTTCCAAAGGTTGTAATGGTCCTACTAGACTTTGATGTTTAGCTTTACTCTTTGGCAAGTATGGCATTCCGACACATATTTTGCAATGTCTCTTTTCATGTTATTCTACCAAAATAATTCCTTCAAATCCATGTACATTTTAGTACCTCCTGGAGGTATAGAATATGGTGTCTCATGTGCTTCTCGGAGTATCACCTCTCGAATTTCTGGCACATCTGGAACACAAAGACGATCTTGGAACCATAAAGATCCATAATCTCCTAAGCGAAAAACTGATGTTTGACCTTGAGAGATTCTTCGAATTTCTTCAGCAATAAAAGGATCTTCATCTTGATGTCTGAAAATTTCATTCCGAGGATCACTACTTTGTTTTTCAACTAATCTCATAATAGATAATCCTCCAAGAATTTTTGTTCTGATGAATTGAATTTCCAACCTTTCCAAATCCATCTGCAACTCTTTTGGCAGTTCTCTATTGATAGATTGAGTATCTGTGCTCTTTCGGCTTAAAGCATCTGCCACAACATTTGCTTTTCCAGGGGTATAATTGATTGCCAAATCATAATATTTGATTAGCTCTAGCCAACGCTTCTATCTCATATTCAATTCCTTTTGAGTGAAGAAATATTTGAGACTTCTGTGGTCAGTGTATAACTCACACCTAGCTCCATAGAGAAAATGCCTCCATCCTTTCAAGGTAAAGACTACTGCTTCTAACTCTAAATCATGGGTTGGATAATTGACTTCACGCGGTTTCAGTTGCCTTGATCCATAAGCAATTACCTTACGATCTTGCATGAGCACACATCCTAATCCTTCCTTGAATGCATCACAATACATTGTGTAATCTTTTCCTATCTTAGGAACTGCTAAGATTGGTGCAGTAGTTAATCTGGTTTTAAACTCTTGAAAAATTGCTTCACACTTCTCATCCCATATAAATGGTGTATTCTTTCTTAACAATTTGGTCATTGTTCTAGCTATCTTGGAAAAAACTTCAATGAATCTCCGATAATAATTGGCCATACCCAAGAAACCTCAAATTTGTTTCACATTAGTTGGTGCATTCCACTCTAGTACTGATTGAACCTTGGATGGATTTACTGCAATTTCATCCTTACTGATCACATGACCAAGAAATTCTACTTTGTCCAGCCAGAATTCACACTTGCTGAACTTAGCATAAAGCTTATGTTCTCTTAAGATTTGTAATGCTATTCTCAAATGATCTGCATGCTCTTATTTATCCTTTGAATATATCAATATATCATCAATGAACACTATGACAAACTTGTCCAGATAAGGCATGAAGATTTTGTTCATCAAATTCATGAATATTGCTGGTGCATTGGTCAATACAAAAGGTACGACGAGATACTCATGATGTCCATACCTTGACACAAATGTTGTTTTTGGAACATCTTCAGGTTTGATTTTTATCTAATGGTATCCTGATCTTAGATCAGTCTTGGAAAATACTCCGGCTCCCTTGACTTGATCAAATAGATCTTGAATTCTTGGCAATGGGTACTTGTTCTTGATGGTAACATTGTTGAGATTTCTGTAATTCCCACACAACCTTCGTCCTCCATCTCTTTTATCCATGAAAATTACCGGGGTTCCCCATGGAGATACACTTTCTTGAATAAATCCTTTTCTAGATAACTCATCAATTTGCTCTTTAAGCTCCTTTAACTCCTTAGGACCCATATTATATGGTGCTTGAGCTATTGGTGTCATACCAGGTATTAAATCAATAGTGAATTCTATTGCCTGGTCCGGTGGCATTCTTGGTAATTCTACTAGAAAAACATCCTGAAACTCATTTACTACAGATATATCCTCCAACTTGACCTCATTAATTGAGTTCAATTGAAGATCTACCATGATATGACTGTGTTTATCAGCCTGATATACTATCCTTGCTCCACTTGGAGTCTCGATTGAAACACTTTTATCTTCACAGTTTATCTAAGCTCCATGTTTAGTCATCCAGTCCATACCCAGCACTACTGCAATTCCTTCAAAGGAATCACATAGAGATCCGCAAAGTATGTACAGCCACAGATCGAGATAACTTGATCTTGTTTAATGTGGCGTACCACTACATTTCCCCCTACCGTCACTACGGTCATAGGGTTTTCTAACTTTGCCCTTCTAATCCCGAACTTATCACAGAATTCTTCAGATATGAATGAAGTAGTTGCACCAATATCAAATAAAACTTTTTCTAGATTGGTAAGGATATTGAGCGTACCTATCACTACATGGTCGGAGTTATCCACCTCCTCCAAAGTTGCACAATTCAGCTTCCCTTTAGGCCTGCTCCTTTTACCATTATTGTACTTGACAAAGTTTCCTCCTTTATTGGGCTGTCCATTGCCTCCACTGGCTTTTCCCCCACCTTTAGTAGGCCAACCACCCGGTGGTTTGCTTGGACAATTTGTCTTGATATGGCCCTTTTGACCACAGCCATAACAAATAATCACTGGTTTTCTGCAATCCTGACTGATGTGTCCTTGAAGTTTGCAGTTACGGCAAATGACATTTCTTCTAGTGAAATTTGTATTCTGATTGGGGTTGTTGTTATTACTGTTAAAGGGTTGATTCCTTGGTTTGAACTCCAACTTGGGCTTTGGTTTACTTGCATTAATCCTCTTTGTTTCCTTCTTTGCTCTCTTCCTTCGGTCCTCTAGGACATTCTTGTAGTCATCTTCAAAGGTGATGGCTGCATCTAGTAACTGTTGAAAGGTATGCTTGTTGTCCAGACTCAACTGCATCTTCACACATGGATTTAATCCACGTAGAAAACGTTTCTTTCTATTTTCCTCAGTGTTCACTTCCTGTCACATCCCAAGATTTTCCAAATCTTGTAATGTGAAAAATAAATAAACAAAATAAACAATTGTTGAAATTTAGGGTGAGAAGAAACTTTTTGAATCCAATTGGAAACATCAAAACCTATTTTGGTCAAATAAAAAATCCTAAAGGGATTTACAAAGATAAACAATTAATAAGGAAAGTTAAAATAGTTGGAATCACTATTTTTGGATCTTTTAATAAAAATATTTGATTTTCAAAAGCAAAGGTAGAATTATAAATAAGGATTATTTTATAGAGCCAAATTAAATCTTGGCCAAGCTTTTGAAATAAAATATTTCTATTTGATAAAAATAGTAAAGGTTTATTTAAATAAAATAATGAGGATTTAGTAATATCCAATTTTATTAAAAGTAAAGGTTTTTCCATTTTAAATAAACACTAAAACTTGTTAAATTACTTTAAATAAGTTTTCCAGGTGTTTTAGATTTTCAAATGAAACCTACTGAAAAGATTTTGATATTATTTAGATTTCAAAAGGAGTTTTAAAATAAATTAAAACCTATTTAATTAAAGACTATGGTCTATTTATTTAATTAATAATAGATCCTAAAATAATAAAAGCATTATTCTATTTTGAACTTTGAAATATGTTGATAAACAAAATTAAACTTCACCCAAAGTTTGGTGATGATTTGAATTCAAATGGAGATTTAAATATATTATTAAATCTTATTTAGTAAATACTAGAGACTATTTTAAATAATTAAAAGACCCTAAAAAGAATAAAAGATTTATTCAAAAATTGAATTCAGAATGTTTTATTAATCAGTGTTTGAAGCCACACAAAATTTGACAAAGGTTTGAATTCAAATGGATGCTTGAATTGATTAAATAAAATCAAAACAGAATTAAAGAAATGAAAAAGGAAAAACATTCAGAACAAAAAAAAATGAAACGGAGCAGCCCAGCCCAGCTAGCCCACTAAGTCCCAGTAGCCCACCTCGCCCTCTCTCCCCCGAAACGTTTTCCTCACCACAGACCGAACCCGCTGAGTCTATGACGCGTGGACCCCATTCCCCCTCTTCCTCTCTCACTGACGCCAGGCCCCACAGCCACCTCACCATCGTCTCCACCCGCGCGTAGACCACGCCCTCCTCCCCCTGCCGTTCTGCCAACGGTTTCCTCGATTAAATGCTCGGTAATGGCGCAATAACCCAGCCCTGCGACCCCGCCTACTTAATCGCCTGCGTTCCCTCTCCATTTCCCCATCGCCTCCACCCGGAGCCCCAGTTGCACAAATTTCTCTCGAACCCCATCGCCTCGACGCCTCCCGGCAATTCCGGCCAGCCTCCTCCGCCCCTCGACTCCTCGACCACACGAAAACATTCCCCAGCCTCTGGCGCACACTTCAGTGCCCCTTTCCCCCTCTTGGATGATCACATGATCGCGACTTCCATACGAACCTAACGGTTCCCTTTATTTGCCTTAGCATGTCGTATATCGTCGCCCCCGTCGACGAACAGACGAGCCCGAGGTGCAGCTCAACTCCGGCGAGGAATCCACGCCACCACCGTGCGCCCCTTGCACTCTCGCGAGCACCTTGAGCATCACCGCGACTCTGCGAACCTGGTGAGCTTCTCCCCACCCTCTCTCGCTTCCTGCATCGCCAGCGACGCCACCTCCAGGCCGCTCCGCCGCCAGTCGCCGCCTCCAGCACCGCTAGTATATGGTCAGAGCATTGAGAGCCGTTAGATGCAAATCCTGTGGTTGTGTTAGATGAACTTAACAAACCGTTTTTGATTGATCTGCGCTGCACGATCACCTTTAGATCCAATGGCTCGCACCTGTCGATCCGCACGATGCGGTACCGACGAATAAAAACACGCCACGTGGCCCTGCCTGTTTATAAAAAAACCAGAAATGATCTATGTGTTGTTCCAATTTGAAAAATTCATAACTTTCAAACCACACGTCCAAATTTTGCAAATTTTATATCAATGGATTTAGGAAAACAAGTACTTTCTGACCATGCCCTTTGTTTAGTGAATTGCTTCTGATAAAATGATTATTTTTGCAGAAACTTGTGTAGGCATGTTTAGCATATTAAATTCTTTCTAAAATTATTTTGGGGATAAAATCTTGGGCAAATGGTTTGTTTTGAACCTACTGACCATAGGAATCAATTTGTGGTTTCAAAAATATATTTGGTGAAGAAAAAGAATAAACTTTTGATTTAAACCATTTCTAGTCAAATAAAAATAATGTTTATTTTTAAAAAATACTTTTTGGAGGAAACCTTTGAGAAATGTTTTTATTCAAACTCTCTGACCCCAAGCACCAAGTTTAATGATTTAAAAATGTATTTGATGAACCCTATAAAGATTGCTACTTTGATAAAGGCATTTTCAACCACATAAAATAATGATTTGGTTTAAAAATGGTTTATAGGTAAAATCTTTTGCAAATAGTTTTGCCACTTTATAAAATGACCAATAAGTGTTTTAGAATGTTTATAACCTATTATAAACCACTTTTGTAAATAAAACAAAGTTTGGCATGCTTGCATGCATTGTTTTGTTTCTATTAATTTATGTGATGTTGCTTGAATGGTAGATTGAAATTGTGCCCTTGATTGATTGAATTGTAGTGATTTGAAGAGTGTGATCATTGCAAAGACAAGGAGTGAACTTATATTCTCTACCAAAAAGGCAAGTGATGCTTCATACTTTTGTCCCATTATTTTCACTATGCATTAGTGATATTTCTAAGTAGGACTTGCATGGAATTTTGCTAAGTATATACTATGCCATGGGAAATCCTAGTAGATGAAACCTTAGTAGAATTTCCTAAGTTAAGATTCCTACTACTATCTTGCTTAGCTTAGCTAGTAGAAAACAAGGGTGGAATATATATTCATACTATGGAATATTTCTAAGTCAAGGACTTGTGTTTTGTTTAATAAAACAACTAAGTGAATGAATCACCTGGGTGGAATGGAAGGAATGGTTTATGTTGAGTGGTTCACAAGGCCCATTTCTATGGTTTACCTTGTGTATCTCACTTGTGGATGGCCACCCAGGAACAAAGAGATTTGAGATGTCAAATGTTGAGAAGCTTCAAGTGCACCACTTGGCATTATGGGCTCACTGGATCATATAGGTTGCAATAACTTAGCCAAATGGACAGTTGGTGGTAGGGGTTTGATAGGTTGGAACGCCCCATTCTGGTCTAAGGAAGGCTTCGAAGATCTTGTCTTGGTGAAACCAAGTCTTGTGGGGAAAGTGCACCACCTCTGCAGAGTGAAAAATCTAAGTACTTAGCCATGTCCCTGGTAAAGGACAATTTGAGCATCAAGACATGGAAGCTATCAAGAATCTTGACGAGGTTTAATCTCGTCAATGCCCATTGTTATGGACTTGGGTTTTGGAGAATATAGGGATGCTGGAGATCGTGGCACGGTTAACAGACAAGCAACCAGGGGACACGAGATTTACCGTGTTCAGTTCTGAGGGAAAACCCTACTCCTGCTTGTCTGCTCTTTGATTACGGCGGAACCGAAGGTTACAGGGTGCGCAGATTCGATCTGGCGTGGATGCGTGTGTGAAAGTATGAGTCGAGAGATCTAGGGCGTGCCCTCCTGGCCTTTATATAGACTTAGGCAGGTCCCGGGCATAGTCCTAGTCGGTTACAAGTTCTAGGGTTTTACCCCTTTGAATTTCCTATCTCCGCTAGTCTTGCTCTCCAAGGATCCGAAGGCGTCATGGGCCTTGGCCACCTGAAAATCTTCATGGGCCAGCGTATATCTGCTGTGGGCCTTCCTTGGGCTGGACCAGTATGTCAAGTCACGCACCATAGGGTATAACCATGTCAAGAGTCTCGAGTGATCAAATAATCGTAGATTCGGCCGAGGACTCTTCCATCCTTCGGTGCAACTATATTTTAATAGTATATGTGTGTAGGGATTGTTGATGCGCAGTTCGACTCACCCGACGACCAGGGTCGCTTAACTGCTTAGGACGAAACAACACGATCTTCTTCAGGTTCGGGTCCCTCAACCCGGACCTGGAACATATGCTGGCGTAATTCGACTCAGGCCGCGGAGGACTTACAGGAGTGGAATTCCAGTGTTTTTAATCAGTGTACCCAACGCGTCCGTCGTGATTTTTCATCGTACTTCCTGGTACGGATTCATACTAGCAGAGCGCAGTCAGGTGCGTTGCCAGGCCATCAGATGATATCTGTAGGTCTTATCTTTGCGTCGCAGATGCAGCATCCGAACATTTATCACCTCGGAGGTGCTTCGGGTGGCCTAGGAGATTGTCGCTCACTCGGCCGTTTTGTTAGCAAAGTTGCCAAAAGTTTTTTATGCGTTGATCCGAAGATCGCGGTCGAAGATTTCATAGGGTGCGCTCAGCCCCTATGGGAGTAGCCCCCAAGTGTCTGTTCGAGTCGTAGACTCGAACGGAGACTTTAGTTCAAGCATTGTTTCAGTTGTTAAGTCCGCAGGACTCGAAAATTTTCGGATGCTTAAATCCATCCTCCCTATGGGAGTAGCCCCCGAGTCCGTAGTGGAGTCGTAGACTCGACGTAGGACTCAGAGAAGTAATTTTGTCCTCATTTGTCTGTCGGGTGCACGGCCAGCGCTCCTGATAGGAGTAGCCCCCGAGTATTTAGTCGAATCATAGATTCAAGTGAGTACTCTTAGTTGTGCAGCCGAAGTTGGTGCTAGTATAGCTTTTGATGACGTCAGTGCTGACGATCGATGACCTCAGCCGCTCGCTACGCCAGATGACTTGATCGACGGGCGGGTCCCACTTTCTGACTTTGAATTGACCGGTCACGCGCGGCGTGGAGATGATTACGGCGTCTCCTCGATTTCCACGCATAGTGGATGGCGTGGTAACGACGGTTCGTTGTGATGCTGACACGTGTACGGCCAGATCTACCGTTGGCGTTAGGTCTTCTCGATGGACGACCAGCGTGCGTAGTCTTCGCTGTTATAATCCTTGGTGAAATCGTGGTTTGTTTTTCACCGCACCAGTTCATCTGTTCACTGCCTCCTTGTTCTTGAGCTATTCTTGCTGCGCGCTGAGATTTCCTTCCACATTTCCTTCATTCTTTCTTCGTTGGCAACGCCACCACCGCCGTAGCGCCATGGGGAAAGCGAAGAAGTCTTCATCTGCGGTTGGGACCAGCGCCGCCGGAGGCAAGAAGGGCACCACCGCTGCTCGTGTCACCGATGGTGGCTGGCGGCGATCAGAGACGCGGGAGAGCGATCTCCGCAAACTGCGCGAGCGGGGCCTGATCCCGCAAGATACGACGGCCATCAAACTCCCCGGCAATGAGGTAATACCCCATCCCCCATCTGGGTACCGGGTTATGTTTCTTGCCTTCGTGGTGCGCGGGTTTTCTTTTCCGGTCCACGACTTCCTCCGTGGACTGCTCTTCTTCTATGGGGTTCAACTCCATCATCTGTCTCCCAACTTTCTTCTCCACATTGCGTGCTTTATCACATTTTGCGAGTGTTGGCTTGGCATTGAGCCGCACTTTGGCCTCTTCCGGAAGCTTTATTCCGTGAAGAGGCAGTCTGGTTTGGATGGTGTGTATCCCATTGGGGGTTTCATCATCTCCCTCAGTCCCAATGTGTAATTCTTTTCCTTTTCCATGTCCGAATCTGTCCAGTACTGGCGGAGGCGATGGTTTTACATCCGCGACTCCGTTTTGCCCGGGCAAGATTTTGGTCTTGTTCCCTTTGACCCCTCCCAAAAGATTGAGAAGAAAAGGTCGTGGAAGAACCAAATCTTAGACAGTGAGGTGGCGGAGATAGAGGCCCTTTACCGTCGGGTGGAGGATCTCCAACTGATTCCTGAGAAGGAGGTGAACGGCGTGGACATCATCCGGACGTTTCTTGAGCGTCGGGTGCAACCTCTCCAAGCGAGGGCGCACCCGATGTTTCTTTATTCTAGGCGCCGTGATCCGACGAGGGTTTTGAGTGAGAAAGTCTCCGAGGGGAATCTTGACAAGGATCTTCGCGTGCTGCTGAAGTTCAAGGCCGGAGAAGAAATCCTGGGGAAGTCGCTGACTCCTCCCTTTTCTTCGACGTTGGTCGTGCCGAAGGTGTAGATTTGTGCACGTAGTGCTCCCCCTCTCTTTTTTTTGTTGGGTGTGTATTTGTTTCCTTTGTTTGCTAACAAAGTTCCTTCTCATCTTGTAGAGCTTCAAAGTGCCGGGCATGGTACCACCATTGCCCGAAAGGTATCCGAATGCCCCGGATAATGAAGTGGTTGATTCCGTGTCCGAGCTGCCGTCGGCGCGATCTCCGGCGGAGGATGCCGACGAGTCGAGTGAGGACCATACGCGCAAGCGATCACGGAGCTCCAGCGAGTCTTCGGATGCCTCAACTCCTCCGACTCCCACAAATCCTCTGGGCCTTGAGCGTCATAGTGATGGTCATGGAGGTTCTTCCTCTCCCCTTCCTGCCATTCCTGTGCGGGCTGTTGCGCCGCACCCGCCAGCAAAGCGGAAGAAGGAAGAAAAGAAGGAGGAGAAGAAGGAAGAGAAGAAAGAGGAGAAGAGGGCCCGAAGGGCTTCTCCTATCTTCGACCTGAGCGCATTGGGCTCGTAAGTTTTCTTGTTGTACTGTTGTCCTTTTCCCTTCATGATTTTTTTTGCACTTGTGCTGATTGGTTTGTATGCAGGCAATCCTCCGACGACTCTAGTGATGGTGCGCGGGAGATGATGGGGGAGTCGAACATTGCATCGCCTCCTCCTCAGACGGTGGAGACTTCGGGTGGCACCGCTCCAGACCCTCCTGTGCGGGAGGGGCTGGTGGTTGCGCCTCAGAATTTCGTAGGCGGGGCTTCGGGGTCGCCATCGGAGCATGTAAGTTTTTATGCTTCATGTCACGGGGGGAGCCCCCGAGTGTCTTCGTGTGCTGATGTTGTTTTTGCTTCTTTGTGTTGGGCGTAGCCCCCAAGTCCTGTTCTTACTGCTATTGCCTTTTTCTGCAGCCTTTTGTACAAGAGGCCAAGCGGCTCGTGGAGGAGCGCCTGACGCTGGAGGCGAAACTTCGGCAGCTTCAAGGTATCCGTCTGCCTTTTAGTACCTCTCTTGTTTATCCTGGTCCTGTTCTTTGACACTTGCTTGTCTTAAATGCAGAGGAGCATAACGACTCTCTCATTGAGGTCGACGCTTTTAAAAAGAGCCTTGGCCAATCGGAGCAGAAAGCCGAAGCCGCCATCGGCGCGAAAGAGCGCCTTGAGCTAGAGTCACGCTCGCAGCCGGCGAAGGAGCGCCTGCAGCAGGAGGCCGCAGATCGCGAGGAGCAGCGCCACCGCTATGGCTGCTCGTGAAAGAGGGGTGGCGGCGAAGCTCATGGCTACTGCCAAGGCTATTTCGGGTGAGTGCTGGATTTTTGTACTTGTTTCTTTTTCTACGGGTCTTCTTCTATGCTGCCTTTCTTCATGCTTTTCTTCATTTTTGTCTCAGATGCCGCAGGAATCGAGTTCGACCGTGGTGCTCTGGAGCACGGGAGTGCTCTAGATGATGCCACTGTGGCGGTCGAAGACCGCTGCAGCACCGTCGTCAACTCCCTTGCCAAGGCGAAAGAGGTCCTTGGTCGCTTCTACCAGGAGCTCTTCCCGAAGGGCGTAGCCCTTCAAGATGTGGATGCCCTGGCAGAGGCTCACAACCGGGCTACCGCGCGCATAAGCGCAGCGTATGGGCATCGGCACGTCTGGCTGGCTGGCGATGGCCATGGCGGCCGGAGCGGAGATGGACTTGCCTGCATCACCTCTCGGATGCCGACGGCCGCGGATGGATCCGAGGTAGCCTTCGCTGCCTACTCCGCCGCCGCAGCATTTATATGGGCCCAAGATCATTGACTTGCTGTCTGAGTACGCACTACGGCAGCAAGGCGAGGCCAAAGTTAGGCAGTCTGGCTCCGAGGCGACTCAGTGTCCTGCTCCTTAGGCATAGTAGACGTAGGGTAGTGTGTAGTCTACTTTTGTTGTAAATATCTTGAGGAGTATCTTCTTTGTGCCATGTAGTGGCTTTATATATTCAATGAATTTTCTCTGAGTTGTGCTCCATCCTTGGCTGAATGTCTGTGTTCCTTTCTTTTGCTGTCGTTCTAGGTTCCTTCGGTGTCAATTTCGTTGACGCCCCATCCGCAACGCCGTTGCGTCCATCCTTGGATGACTCCTCGCAGCTTACTTTCCTCCGGGATCGTGTGCGCAGTCTGGAGAGGGAGTTGCTCGGGCTACGCGGTCGTGCCGACGTTTGGAAGTCCAAGGCGGATCGTGGTGCAGCCAGAGAGCAGTACTTGAAGGCGGAGCTAGGTCGGCTGTCCGAGAAACTGCAGTGTAAGTTGATCCTTCTTTCGGGTTGTAGCTCAGTTCTTTGGATGAGCCTGCTGGCCTTATTCTTGTCTTGTGCGATTGTCGCAGGTACGAATCTTGCTCCGAGGGAAGAAAAAGAGCGTGCCGCTGTTCGGGTCAATTGCTTGACTCAACAGGACATGGAGGCTGGCGGCTTCTTTTGGATGGATCGCGATCGCGCCATGGTTCTGGCGACGGTGCAGGATCGTGTTTATCAAGTTTCGCGGGTGCTCCGCCAGGTGCAGACATCACTTTCTTCGGTGCTGCACGTCATGTTTTCTTTGGACGCCGTGCCGACGATCCTTGCAGGTCTTCTGTCGAGGTTTCGGAGTGCCAGCAATGTCAAGGAGCTGGTGCGGCAGCAGCTCGTCGCAGGAGTGAAGGCTGCCTTGTCTCTTGTGAGGGTGCACCGCCGACGAGATTTGGTCATTGGCAGCTGGGCCACCTCTTCGACCGGATGGTGGCGAGTGGAACATGCGTCCGCATTACGCGGCTGTAAGGCAGTATACCGAACAGATTGTAGATTTGTTTGAGCAGCGTGCTCAGGTTATTCTTCAAAATAGCTAGGACCTGAAAATAAACAGATAGATGTAAAATTTGTATATTTCGGCTGGGCGTTTTTGTGCCCTTTGTTGTAAAGGTTTGCTTGTTTGTGAGCACGCAGTGCTTTGATTGAGTACGTGTCCTTTTCGCTTTGCTGACGTTGTCGCCACTCGTGTGTACACGCTTGGTCCTCAACGATGAAATCGTGAGGTGGGGGAGCCCTGAAAGTGCGTATGTAGCATGTAGTAAAGTTGCAGAAAATAGTCAACCGAAGGTTGGGGCTAGACACTTAGCTTTATTTATATCGTAATGGAGGAGGTACATGGTTCGCTGAGTAGCCTTGGAAAGCCTTATTGAAAATAAAAGGGGTAGGTTGCTACGGTAGAATCGTCGCAGTGCGAGATGTTCCATGGGTTGGAGTATGCGACCTGACTCCACGTGCTTGAGGCGATAGGCGCCACCAGGATGACTTCGGTGATGACATAGGGTCCTTCCCATGGTGACTCAATTTATTCGGTCGTTTTTGCTTGAGTCGAAGACGAGGTCTCCTTCGACGGCGCAATTGGCGCACCGGGCTGTGGTAGTTGCGGAGACTCTGCTGGTACACCGCTGATCGAGCTGCTGCTATATCCCGTGCTTCGCCGAGTGTGTCGACGGCATCTTCGAAAGTGCAGCCGTGGATTCGTCACCGTAAGTTTACGACTGTGGGCCCGGTGGCGACTTCGGCCGGTAGCACGGCCTCAGCTCGCACCATGAAGAACGGTGTGTAGCCGGTGGAGCTGTTTACGTGGTCCGTAGCTCCACAGACGGACGGTAGATCTTTCGGCCCGCTTTCCAGCCTTGTGCTCGAGTGAGCTCATGAGGCGCTTCTTGATGTCGGTGCCATTAGACCGCTGGCCTTTTCCACTTGCCCGCTTGTTTGCGGGTGTGCCACCGAGGCATACGTGATGTTGATCCCGAGGCCTTCGCAGGTCCCGGAATTCTTCGAGATGAAGTTCGATCCGTTGTCGGTGATGATGTCGTGTGGTACACGCCAACCTATAGACAATGGATTCAAGAATTTGACGGCGGTTTTGCCCTTCCGTTGGTGATCGCATGGCCTCGATCCACTTGGTGAATTTGTCGATCGCGTCAGAGGAAGACATGTCCTCCTTCGAGGACTTTGGCAGTTTGTCGATCATGTCGAGGCCCCATTGGGCAAAAGGCTAGGCTATGGGTATGGGTCAAGTTCGACCTGTGTGCGTCGGGTTTGTCGGCGAACCGTTGGCACCTGCATCTTCGGACGATGTCCTTCCGCTCATGGCTGGCGAAGAGAATCCTGCTCGTAGAGCTTTGGCGACAAGGAGCGGCTGCCTGCGTGGCAGGCCACAGATGCCCTCATGGATGTCTTGGAGTATGGCTTTGCCGTCCGATGGTGATGCACCATTGTAGTACACCCGTGATGCTGCGCTTTGTACAGTTCGCCGCTGATGATGGTGAAGGCTTTTGACCGACGAGATATGCGCCGGCATCCGCCGGGCCGTCGTAGTTCATCGCTTATCGTGAACCGGAGGTATGGTCGCGCCCAAGTTTCTTCGACCGCCATGACCTGCATCAGGTTTACCATGGCAACTTCGGCATCCAACTTTCGGTCCTTCATGACCTTCGTAGCGTAGCCCCGAGTGTTCTCGCTTCTTCGGTGATCCCTTGGGAATTTCTGCTTGATGGATGGCACGCAGATCTGTTCGAGGAACACACCCGGTGGTACCTCCGCACAAGTGGAGCCGATGTTGGCGAGTCTATCGGCTTCCTCGCTGCTTTCTTCCAACGTGCCAAGTTCGCAGCCGTCAATTCTCCTTCGAAAGTGCGTTGTAGAGCGCTGTACGCGATCATGTTTTCGGCGTAAAGGCCACACTCATTCATCGCTGCCGGACGACGAGGTTGGAGTCACCGTAGATGACCAGGCGCGGCGCCGCATATTTTTGCCATCCTCATGCCATGGATGAGGGCTTCAGATTCGCTTCGTTGTTGGAGGCTCAATTTCATCCAAGAAACGCATTTCATCTTGTCACCTTGGGGAGGTCAAGATGACTCCTCGCCCGCTGCTTCGCGCTTGGAGCCGCCGAAATGCATTGTCCAGACAGCGACATATCCGGGGTGTCCGCAGCTGCAGCTCCATCCAAGGCACCAGAAGTCCGGAAGGACTTGAGATTTGATTATGCGTCGCTTCTCGTGAGACGATGTCCAAGGATGATAGTTCGATGCCCCTGCTGTGGCAACCCGCCCCTGCTCTCGGATTATTCAGGATGCTGTTCAAGGGTGCCTCGTTGACGACTATCACTTGGTGCTCCTGGAAGTAATGGCTCAATCGTCGAGCCGTCATGAACACGCCGTAGGCTAGCTTCTGGTAGTGAGGGTACCTCTGCTTTGTTGGTGTCAGTACCTCGCTGAGGTAGTAAATTGGGCGTTGGACCCCGTGGCTCTTACCTTCTTCGGGTCGTTCGACCACGAGTACGGTGTTGACCACCTGGTGTGTGGCTGCTATGTACAGCAGCAGGGGCTCGCGCTCCTTTGGCGTGACCAAAACGGGCGAGGTGGAGAGGATCCGCTTGAGGCTTTCGAATGCGTCGTTGGCTTCCGGTGTCCATTCGAACTTGTCTGCTTTACGCAGCAGCTGGTAGAATGGTAGGGCCTTCTCGCCCATACGGCTGATGAACCTGCTTAGTGCCGCTACTCGTCCCCGCGAGCTGGACGCCTTCTTGAGGTTTTTCGGCTTCTCCATTGTCATAATGGCTCTGATTTTCTTCGGGTTCGCCTCAATCCCTCGTTGAGAGATGAAGTATCCGAGCAGCTGACCCGAGGGGACGCCGAAGACGCACTTTTCCGGATTGAGCTTGATCCTGTAGCGATCAAGGTTGTCGAACGTCTCGCGGAGATCGTCGATAAGTGTCCTTGCTTCCTTGGTTTTTATTACTATGTCGTCGACATAGACTTGGACGCTATGATCGATCTGGTCTTTGAGGCAGGCCTGCATGCATCGCTGGTACGCGGGCACCCGTGTTCTTTAGCCAAGGGAATTGTGTTGTAGCAGAATACTCGAACGGTGTGATGAACGCCATTTTCTTGATCTTCGACCTTGAGTCGAATCGTTATAGCCCGAGTAGGCATCAAGGAAGGAGAGTTTCACAACCGCCGAATCGATGATCCGATCGATCCGAGGAAGAGGGAAGTGGTCCTTGGGCAATGTTTGTTTAGTGACGTGAAGTTCACGACATCCGCAGGATGTCCGTGTCCTTCTTCGACCATCACCGTGTTTGCCAGCCACTCGCTTCCTTGATTTCCGGATGAAGTCTGCCGTGTAACTGTTGATTTCTTTGCCGATAGCTTCGCTCGGGTCTGGCTCAGCCTTCGATGGACCGCTTGATCGCTTGGTGTCCGGAAAGACGTTGAGTGCTCGGCGAATTTCACAGGAACTCGGCATGTCCGCAGGACACCAGCGAAGATTTCCAGCGCCACGGAGGAATTCGACGAGCGCGCTTCCTATGCGGTGCTAAGGTCATTGGCGATCAGCCGCTCTTGGAGGCGTCCGGATGGATCTGCACTTTCTTGGTGTTGACGGTGGAGTCAAGGACATGTCGTGCGTTCGCTTGTGATCGGGGTAGCCCATTGTCCGTCACCTCGCGGAGCCTTACAAGCTCGCCTTGCATGCCGAAGACTGGAGATTTTGTTGAAATCCTCGCCGATTGGTCCGATCGGGTGAAGCTCCTGGGACTGTGATGACGCCTTGGTCCTGGCATCTTGAGTAGTAGGTATGCGAGTGTGGGACGGCCAGAACCTTGCGAATGCTACACGCCCCAAGATGGCGTGGTATTGCGACGCCACCCACCACTTCAATTCTAGGCGCCTCGCCGAAAGTTGTCCGGCTCAAGATGACGTCGAGCCCTATTTTACCCAGGGGGAATATGCCTTTTCCTGGGACAATGCCGTGGAATGTTGTGTCTGATTGTTCCAGGCTGCATTGCGGGATCCGCATAGATGCTAGAGTGCTTGCGAACATTAGGTTGATGCCGCTGCCGCCGTCCATGAAGACGTGACTCATCTCGAAACCTCCGATCTGCGCCTCAAAGACTGTGGCAGCATGACCGGGAGAGGGATCCGCAAGGGTGATCCGCGAGTGAATGTGATGCAGACTCGATCCGCCGAGGTACTGGGGATTGCAGCGGAGTTGCCACGCCAAGTTGACTTGTCGTGATTTTCTTCGCACCGCTTGTGGGGCGTCCCTTCTGGATCATATTTAGTGCTCCCTTTGGTGGGGGGTATCCGACCCCGGCATTGTTTTGCGCTGGTGTGACTGGTTGATTTGGGCCTCCAATAGGCGGCAGTAGAGGAGCTCCGTGTGCTATTTCACCTGGCGCAGGTGCGTTTCCAAACGCAGGGATTGGGGCTTGTTGCCTCATCTGCACCATGCCTTCGCTGAGTTTCTGGAACTCGCGGCAGTCCTTGAGCATGTGGCTGGCTTTCTTTTTGCCATCCTGTTTGTCGATGTAGAAGTGGATGGTGCATGGACCCGAAAGTTTGTCGAATGCTGAGGGTCCGTTGTCGCGGTCGTGGCATTGCCATGAGTGTGTTGGTCGTCCGTTGTCGCGGAAGTTTCCGCCGCGGTATCCTCCGCTGTTGCGGCTGTTGTCGTTACGGCGGTCGGCGTAGCCGGCCGCGACCATGTCGGGTCCGTCGCGGTCCTCGTAGACGCGCGATCTCCTCTTGCTGCGGCGTTCACGTCTTCGGCCCTAGTCGTCCTCTTCATCTGATTGCGCTCGCTAGATGCAATATTCGCTGTCTGCCCAGCTGTTGGCGATTTCCATGAGGTGGTCGAGTGTCTTGGGATTTACACGCCCAAGTTCCTCCTTGAAGTCTTGGCGCTTGACGCCGTCCCTGAAGGCGTCAATGGCCCGCTCTTCGGAGATGTGTGCTGTGGAGTTCTTGGTTGTAGACCAGCGTAGTATGTACGAGCGAATAGATTCACCCGTTCTCTGAGTGCAGGCTCGCAATTCTTCGATTGAGGCGGGCCTCTTGATGGTGCCTTTGAAATTTCGGATGAAGCTGTTTAGCTCCTCCCAGCTTCGGATGGATCCCGATGATAGGTCGCTAAGCGGACCATACGCCTATCACCGCAATGAAGGCATTGCATGGCGGTTTCTTTGTTGCCTCCGTGAAGCTTGACGGATGACAGAAGGTCGCTGAGCCAGGACTTTGGATCTTGCGTGCCGTTGAACTTCGGAGTATTCGAAGGAAGCTTGAAGTTGTGTGGCATCTGTGTTCGCCGAACGGATCTGCTGAAGCATCGAGCTCCGCAGAGTTCTCCTTCGTCTTCATCCATCTCAGATTCAGACGAGCATGCGCGTTTAGCGCGTGCTTTGTCGATCTTGCGCTGTGTAAGCTTGTCTCTGGCGTTGTAGTCGCGTTTATGGCGGTTTGAGCTCTTCTTCCTTCGAGGAAGATCGTGCTCTTCTTCCTCTTTGGATGAGGGGGTGGGGCTCCGGTCGCGCCTGGCTGGAGCTTTCTTCTTCGCTCGAGAGCGCCTTCGTGAGCGCAGCTCGATTAGTCCTAGTCCGTTAAGTGCGGACCTATGCATGGCCTTTTCGGGTCCTCGTCCGAGGTGGGTGAGCCGCGAGATACGCAGCGGGCTGCCATGATCGTAGCTTGTGTATGCCTTCGATGATTTTGCCGGCATCCATATCCATGAACGATGTGTGGAGAGTTCGGTCACGCCACGCCCTTGGGGTCCATGTTTTCCACCCGAGAGCGGTGCTTGTTTCCCTGGTTTCTGTTTGTGCTAGAGCCGGGTGCCATGGCGGAGAGCGCAGCTCGTCGCGCGCTGGACTCGGAGGCTGCTTGCTTGCATTTATCTAGCGTCTCCTGCATCTTGACTTGTTTCTTGTGCTCCTCGATGAGGAGGTAGTGGTACGCCATCAGTAGGTCATGTGAGGCGTCTGCAAGTAAGACGATGTCGCCATGACGACGCGGCGCTACCGACCCATCCTCCTTTGCTAAGTTGGATGACGTGCCGTTGTTTTCCACTGGGTGGGGACCGCTTCTTTCGCCGTTTTCGCCGTTTCGGTTGGGCGGTGGGTTAGGTGTTTCTTCATTGGTTTGGATGACTGCGGCGCATAGATAGCACTTGCAGATTGGTCGGCTGCTGCCGCAGCTTTCGGATCCGGAATCGTAGGTCCCTTCATCCGAAGGTGGATCGCACAGATCGGAGTTGCAGCTGCTGCTGCTGTAGAACTCATCTGTCGATGGTGACGTGCGTAGCACGGGGTGTGGAGCCCACGAGGCGGGCCTGATTGACGGCACGGGCACCCGCTCAGGAAGGCGGAGGGTGCCAGTTTGTCCCACCTGGAAGCAGAAGCTCCCGAACAAAATTTTGAGTCCGCCGCCACGGGCTCAAATCCTTCATGGTGGCCGCGAGTGGGCGTTAAGTCGAAAGCGCCAAGAGGAGGTGATTCTCGTCGCCGGAGTTGTAGATCGATCGGGTCGGAACCGTCATGACCGCATATCAGCAGCTAATTCCCAACATGGCGCCAATTGGCGAGGTTTAATCTCGTCAATGCCCATTGTTATGGACTTGGGTTTTGGAGAAGATGGGGATGCTGGAGATCGTGGCACGGTTAATGTACAAGCAACCGGGGACACGAGATTTACCTGTGTTCGGGCCCCGGAGGGAAAACCCTACTCCTGCTTGTCTGCTCTTTGATTACGGCGGAACCGAAGGTTACAGGGTGCACAGATTCGATCTGGCGTGGATGCGTGTGCGAAAGTATGAGTCGAGAGATCTAGGGCGTGCCCTCCTAGCCTTTATATAGACTTAGGCAGGTCCCGGGCATAGTCCTAGTCGGTTACAAGTTCTAGGGTTTTACCCCTTTGAATTTCCTATCTCCGCTAGTCTTGCTCTCCAAGGATCCGAAGGCGTCATGGGCCTTGGCCACCCGAAAATCTTCATGGACCATCGTATATCTGCTGTGGGCCTTCCTTGGGCTGGACCAGGTATGCTGAAGTCACGTACCCGTAGGGTATAACCATGTCAAATCTCCTCATCCCAATTTCTAAGTTAAAAACTTGTGGTTGAACAAGGTTTGAAGGATCACCAATTTCTATTGGGAGATGCCTTGGGAATGATTTTGTCAAGAAAAAACTTAGTGTTTTCAAATGATAAGGAAAATCTATTTTGAGCAATGCAAGCCTAAAGCTCCACTTAGCCAAATGCATATAGATGATAGACTCCACTATACTACCATAGTATCACTTGCCAATACAATTCAAATGTATTGACCCTTGTGGCTGTAACTTGTTATGTTGCAGGTTTGTTTGATGTTTGTGAAGTTTATTGATTAGGATTACAAGTCTACAACCAACATGTCTGCCTATGGCACTTTGAAGATGAAGGACCCCATGCTATTGTTATATTATGCTGCATTGTAATGAGATAGCCAAATGAGCTATGTAAGATGTAATAAGTTATTTTATTCCTGGTTATGAAGTTGTATTATGACCTTTGTTTCTTGATATTACATCTTAACTATGGATGCTAGCTATTGATCCAAGGACTAGCATTGCAATCACATGGATCTCTACCTTATTAAAGGTTGGGAACCTTACAGATGGTATCAGAGCATTGTGTTGCCTGTAGGATTGTAACCCTAGGATTGGACAAAACCCCTTAGAAAAATAAGAGTTGTTTTTGTTCCAAAACTTATTTACAAACAATCTTGTAAACTCTTTCCTCAACCATTTTGGTTTTGACTCTACATCTCTTCTATTTCAAACTTGATGGACAAAGCCTACCCCATGGCCAAAGACTTCACCATGAGCAAAGGACTTCATCAACTCTAATGACTTCAACATCTTCAAGTGATTTCAACCTTATTCTCAACAAGGACTTCAACCTTGGATATCACTAAGGATCACAAGTGAGACAAGAATATTATTCAAGACTTGAAGACTAAGGAAACACAACTTAGAAGGAACCATCATCACCTTTGAAGTTTTGTGACCAAGACACAAGAATTTGTCCCAAGAAACCATGATCTCATGCAAGAAGAATCAACCAAGGAGGGAAAGATCTCAAGTGAACCATATAGATGGACCACCATATTTAGTTTAGGTCAAACACACCAACTTATGTGGTGTAGCAAAAGTATTTTGTTGCCTAAAAATATGCTTGAAACTTGTTGTTTGAGTGGAATGTTTGTTTGTGATTGCTTGCACATTGCTTGAGTGAATTGTGATGTGTGTGATTAGAATTGATTCCTTAGAAATATTTTGCCTATCCTAATCCCAATCCAACCCAAACAGATGACTACTCCAAGAAACTCCAACATCAAGTATGGTGACACCAACAACCAAGAGATGCACATGAGAGAACAACTACTAGCAAACCAAACCAAGTTGAACCAAGTGATAACTCAGTTTTTAGCCAACAACAATGGATTAGACCCAACCATACAAAAGTTTTTGGAAATTCAATTCCAATTGTTGCAAGGGATGGCCACTCAAATGATCAACATGGGAGACAACCTTTCCCAAGGAGTTTGTGACAACAAGGATGTCAAGGATGATATTTTAGAAGGAACCCAAGCTTGCAATATTTGTGGAGACAAGGATCACATTTCCAAAGAGCATGAAGATCAATGCCCCAATTGTGAAGAGAAACATCCAAATAATCAATGCCCCATATCTCAAGCTACTTGTTTCCTATGTGAAGGAAATAATCATGCCCCTATACAATGCCCCATCTATTCCATAGTTCAACAAAGGAAACAAGGTGGAATGCATCAACAGTTTGTAAACCCTCATGAAGGAACAACTTCTACCAATAAGGATGAAGGCAAAGTCAAAACTATGCACCATAAGGCCAAATCTAAAGTGACCTCAAAATGTTGCTACTCTTGTGAAGAAGAAGGTCATATCTCTAGTAACTGCCCCAAGAAGAGAGAAAGTTTTCCCACCTTTGTGGTAAAGTATGAAGAGCATGAACTAGAAGAACTCCTAGCTTTGGAGAGACCCAAGAAGAAGAAGAAGAAATGCCCGAACCCAAGCAAGAAGGATATTACCCAAGAGCAATGTTACACTTGCAAACAGATGGGACACTATGCCAATGAATGCCTAGAAAAGAAGAAGAAACAAGGAAACAAACAAGAGGCAATGATACCAAAGGAAAAGAAAGATATCAGCCAAGTGATGTGTTTCAATTGCAAAGAACCAGGACATTATGCAAGCAATTGTCCAGAAAAGATGAAGCACAAGATAAACAAGCCTATGAAGGATCACAGCCTTGTCACATGTTTCAAGTGTGGAAACAAAGGACACAATGCAGATGTTTGCCCAGAGAGGTTTCAACAAGATTCCAAGCAAGCCAAGAAGTAATCTAGTTGGAAATTTTTTAAGGGTGGTAATACCCTAGTTGCTTTGAGCCAACTTGTAACCCCTAGCCTACCCAAATCTCGGGACGAGATTTATTTTAAGGGTGGTAGCCTGTCACATCCCAAGATTTTCCAAATCTTGTAATGTGAAAAATAAATAAACAATTGTTGAAATTTAGGGTGAGAAGAAACTTTTTGAATCCAATTGGAAACATCAAAACCTATTTTGGTCAAATAAAATCCTAAAGGGATTTACAAAGATAAACAATTAATAAGGAAAGTTAAAATAGTTGGAATCACTATTTTTGGATCTTTTAATAAAAATATTTGATTTTCAAAAGCAAAGGTAGAATTATAAATAAGGATTATTTTATAGAGCCAAATTAAATCTTGGCCAAGCTTTTGAAATAAAATATTTCTATTTGATAAAAATAGTAAAGGTTTATTTAAATAAAATAATGAGGATTTAGTAATATCCAATTTTATTAAAAGTAAAGGTTTTTCCATTTTAAATAAACACTAAAACTTGTTAAATTACTTTAAATAAGTTTTCCATGTGTTTTAGATTTTCAAATGAAACCTACTGAAAAGATTTTGATATTATTTAGATTTCAAAAGGAGTTTTAAAATAAATTAAAACCTATTTAATTAAAGACTATGGTCTATTTATTTAATTAATAATAGATCCTAAAATAATAAAAGCATTATTCTATTTTGAACTTTGAAATATGTTGATAAACAAAATTAAACTTCACCCAAAGTTTGGTGATGATTTGAATTCAAATGGAGATTTAAATATATTATTAAATCTTATTTAGTAAATACTAGAGACTATTTTAAATAATTAAAAGACCCTAAAAAGAATAAAAGATTTATTCAAAAATTGAATTCAGAATGTTTTATTAATCAGTGTTTGAAGCCACACAAAATTTGACAAAGGTTTGAATTCAAATGGATGCTTGAATTGATTAAATAAAATCAAAATAGAATTAAAGAAATGAAAAAGGAAAAACATTCAGAACAAAAAAATGAAACGGAGCAGCCCAGCCCAGCTAGCCCACTAAGGCCCAGCAGCCCACCTCTCCCTCTCTCCCCCGAAACGTTTTCCTCACCACAGACCGAACCCGCTGAGTCTATGACGCGTGGACCCCATTCCCCCTCTTCCTCTCTCACTGACGCCAGGCCCCACAGCCACCTCACCATCGTCTCCACCCGCGCGTAGACCACGCCCTCCTCCCCCTGCCGTTCTGCCAACAGTTTCCTCGATTAATTGCTCGGTAATGGCGCAATAACCCAGCCCCGCGACCCCGCCTACTTAATCACTTGTGTTCCCTCTCCATTTCCCCCCCAGTCGTCACCCCACCGGAGCCCCCAGGTTGCACAAATTTCTCTCCCGAACCCCACTGCCTCCGACGCTCTCCGGCAGCAATTCCGGCCAGCCTCCTCCGCCCCTCGACTCCTCGACCACACGAAAACATTCCCCAGCCCCTGGCGCACACTCCAGTGCTGCCAGCTCGCTCTCGCATACCCCACAACCTCGCCTCCGTCTACGTCTGAGCGCCACCGACGACCCCTGCAACTCCGGCGAGTCCTCCTGGTAAGAATAGACCGCCCCTTTCCCCCTCTTGGATGCTCACATGATCGCGACTTCCATACGAACCTAACGGTGCCCTTTATTTGCCTTAGCATGCAGTATATCGTCGCCCCCGTCGACGAACAGACGAGCCCGGGGTGAAGCTCAACTCCGGCGAGGAATCCACGCCACCACCGTGCGTCCCTTGCACTCTCGCGAGCACCTTGAGCATCACCGCGACTCTGCGAACCTGGTGAGCTTCTCCCCACCCTCTCTTTCTTCCTGCATCGCCAACACGCCATTGCCGCTTGCCGCCACAACATCACGCAAAGACCGCTAGTATATGGTCAGAGCATTGAGAGTCGTTAGATGCAAATCCTGTGGTTGTGTTAGATTAACTTAACGAACCGTTTTTGATCGATTTGCACCGCACGATCACCTTTAGATCCAACGGCTCGCACCTGTCGATCCGCACGAAGCGGTACCGACGAATAAAAACACGCCACGTGGCCCTGCCTGTTTATAAAAAACCCAGAAATGATATATGTGTTGTTCCAATTTGAAAAATTCATAACTTTCAAACCACATGTCCAAATTTTGCATATTTGATATCAATGGATTCAGCAAAACAAGTACTTTATGACCATGCCCTTTGTTTAGTGAATTGCTTCTGATAAAATGATTATTTTTGCAGAAACTTGTGTAGGCATGTTTAGCATATTAAATTCTTTCTAAAATTATTTTGGGGATAAAATCTTGGGAAAATGGTTTGTTTTGAACCTACTGACCATAGGAATCAATTTGTGGTTTCAAAAATATATTTGGTGAAGCAAAATAATAAACTTTTGATTTAAACCATTTCTAGTCAAATAAAAATAATGTTTATTTATAAAAAATGCTTTTTGGAGGAAACCTTTGAGAAATGTTTTGATTCAAACTCTTTGACCCCAAGCACCAAGTTTAATGATTTAAAAATGTATTTGATGAACCCTATAAAGATTTCTACTTTGATAAAGGCATTTTCAACCACATAAAATAATGATTTGGTTTAAAAATGGTTTATAGGTAAAATCTTTTGCAAATAGTTTTGCCACTTTATAAAATGACCAATAAGTGTTTTAGAATGTTTATAACCTATTATAAACCACTTTTGTAAATAAAACAAAGTTTGGCATGCTTGCATGCATTGTTTTGTTTCTATTAATTTATGTGATGTTGCTTGAATGGTAGATTGAAATTGTGCCCTTGCTTGATTGAATTGTAGTGATTTGAAGAGTTTGATAATTGCAAAGACAAGGAGTGAACTTATATTCTCTACCAAAAAGGCAAGTGATGCTTCATACTTTTGTCCCATTAATTATTTTCACTATGCATTAGTGATATTTCTAAGTAGGACTTGCATGGAATTTTGCTAAGTATATACTATGCCATGGGAAATCCTAGTAGATGAAACCTTAGTAGAATTTCCTAAGTTAAGATTCATACTACTATATTGCTTATCTTAGCTAGTAGAAAACAAGGGTGGAATATATATTCATACTATGGAATATTTCTAAATCAAGGACCTGTGTTTTGTTTAATAAAACAACTAAGTGAATGAATCACCTGGGTGGAATGGAAGGAATGGTTTGTGTTGAGTGGTTCACAAGGCCCATTTCTATGGTTTACCTTGTGTATCTCACTTGTGGATGGCCACCCAGGAACAAAGAGATTTGAGATGTCAAATGTTGAGAAGCTTCAAGTGCAGCCACTTGGCATTATGGGCTCTTCCTGGATCATATAGGTTGCAATAACTTAGCCAAATGGACAGTTGGTGGTAGGGGTTTGATAGGTTGGAACGCGTCCATTCTAGTCTAAGGGAAGGCTTCTGAAAGATCTTGTCTTGGTGAAACCAAGTCTTGTGGGGAAAGTGCACCATCTCTGCAGAGTGAAAAATCTAAGTACTTAGCCATGTCCCTGGTAAAGGACAATTTGAGCATCAAGACATGGAAGCTATCAAGAATCTCCTCATCCCAATTTCTAAGTTAAAAACTTGTGGTTGAACAAGGGTTGAAGGATCACCAATTTCTATTGGGAGATGCCTTGGGAATGATTTTGTCAAGCAAAAACTTAGTGTTTTCAAATGATAAGGAAAATCTATTTTGAGCAATGCAAGCCTAAAGCTCCACTTAGCCAAATGCATATAGATGATAGACTCCACTATACTACCATAGTATCACTTGCCAATACAATTCAAATGTATTGACCCTTGTGGATGTAACTTGTTATGTTGCAGGTTTGTTTGATGTTTGTGAAGTTTATTGATTAGGATTACAAGTCTACAACCAACATGTCTGCATGTGGCACTTTGAAGATGAAGGACCCCATGCTATTGTTATATTCTGCTGCATTGTAATGAGATAGCCAAATGAGCTATGTAAGATGTAATAAGTTATTTTATTCCTGGTTATAAAGTTGTATTATGACCTTTGTTTCTTGATATTACATCTTAACTGTGGATGCTAGCTATTGATCCAGGGACTAGCATTGCAATCACAGGGATCTCTACCTTATTAAAGGTTGGGAACCTTACACTTCCTCCTCAGCATAACGAGATAGTTGGTTGAACTCTCGAATGTACTTCATGACACTGGTATAACCTTGCTCAAGCTCCTCAAACTCCCTGCGCTTCAACTCCATCACACTCTCAGGAACATGATATTCACAGAATATCTGCTTGAACTCCTCCCAGGTATATGATGTCTACGCACTTCTATTCTTGTAGACGGTTGTTGGGCCTCCAAGTGCAGAGGTTTGTAGAACAGCAGCAAGTCTCCCTTAAGTGGATTACCCAAGGTTTATCAAACTCAGGGAGGAAGTGGTCAAAGGTATTCCCTCTCAAGCAACCCTGCAATCAAGATACAAGAAGTCTCTTGTGTCCCCAACACACCCAATACACTTGTCAGGTGTATAGGTGCACTAGTTCGATGAAGAGATAGTGAAATACAAGTGGTAACGGTGCCAGAAAATAGCTTCTCACTTGTTGTTGAGGTGGGGGAATGTGTGTGAGTGAGGTAAAGACTAAAGCAAGCAAACATGCAACAGATCTAGATGCAAACGGTGTTTCAATGTTTAGAAACAAGGCCTAGGGATCATACTTTCACTAGTGAACACTCTCTCATATAAATATCCTCTCTTTATGATACTACTCTTAACTACTCTCCGGTTGGACACTCTAATCATCGGTAGGGCTATAACAGCACTCCTCAAAGTCCGCCTTCCCCAGTCTAGATAACCCCACACTATCACCTTGAGCACTAGATGGTTCCAACAAACACCACAATTTCATAGAGACATCCAACTCCAAATATAACTCATAACAAATATTCAATCTAGCCAAAGTGCCACACACATTATGCACGCTGTCACTTTCACACACGTGGGGAAAAGCATAGATCTATTAAAGCACAAAGAGTATTTGTGTTGACTCAAACCTAAGTGCCACCATGGCGTTCATGCTATCACTTTCACACACATGGGGAGAGCAGAGATCTATTGAAGCACTTGAGTAGCAAGGTAGATCTACTTGATTACAAAGCTCATGACCACAAGATCATGCATAGAGAGAGAGATGAACACATAGCTACCGGTAGAGCCCTTAGCCTCGAGGAAGATCTACCCCCTCCTCATCATGGGAATCATCAACGGTGATGAAGATGGCGATGGAGATCGATGGAGATGGCTCTAGGGGCACTTCCCCATCCCCGCAGGGTGCCGGAACAGAGACTTTCTGTCCCCCGAATCTCCCCTTTGGTGGCGGCGGCGCTACAGAGGTTTTCGTGGATTTCTTCTGGATTGCCTAGGGTTTTTGGGTCAGAGGCTTCTTATAGGCGAACGGGGAGGCCGAGGAGGCGGCCAGAGGGCCCACACCCTCCCTAGGCACGGGACAGGCTTGGTCGCGCCTATGGGGGGTCTGGCTACCCTCTGGTGCCTCTCCGTCCCTCCTTCTGGAATCGTGTCCCTCACGGAAAGTTATTGACTTTGGATTTTGTCCCGTCCAATTCCGAGAATATTGATTTTTTGCCTTTCTGGAACCAAAAACAGAAGAAAACAGTCAACTGGCACTGTGGCAACTTGTTAATAGGTTAGTTCTAGAAAATATATAAAAACACCTCAAAGAAAGACAAGGCAAAGCAAAGTAGATACTAAACAAGCATGGAACATCAAAAATTATAGATACGTTTCCGAGGTATCAAGCATCCCCAAGCTTAACTCCTGCTCGTCCTTGAGTAGGTAAGTGATAAAAAGAATAATTTTTGAGGTGACATGCACCATCAAAATCAAGATCAAACCATTTTCAAGCATTGAAAGCTGGGATCAAAGAACTCTAAACATGTGCATGAAAGATGGAGTTCTAATAATAGGACATAGTAACTAGGCATGCAACATGAAAGGCTACAAACAAAGATCATGAATAACATGCATTGAAAAACGTTTGTTTGTTTCACATACAGAAAACATGGCATAGTGGCATTCAGATTGTCCCTCATAGAGTAGAAAATAGATGCATAGGACACCTTCAAAGTTCACAAGGGTGATTAGAAACAAGTAGCACAAGAACAAGTAATACCACAATATGCATCAATCAATAAGCTTTGAGACACTGCACACAGAATGACAACTATTCTCTCTTAATGGTGCCTAAAGGTAGAAGGTGAAGACTCTAATAATGGTGGAAGAAAGGCCTTTTATAAAGGAAGCAGGGATTTCAAGTTTCAAAAAGAGCTTCCAAAAATTATGGTAGTTGTTAGCTTTCAGCCCTCATTGCCCCTATCATAAGCATCTTGAAGTGGTTAAGGTTAAAGTGGCAAAGATGTAGTATATGCTTGACGAAGTATAAGTTGGCAATCTCAATTCCCTTGAATACGAGGGCCACACCTCATGCATACTCAACTTTGGGTCCAGGTAAGTTCTTGTCACTGTAAGTATTTGTATATCATTGAGAACCGCCAACGGGGTACCCCTTGCACATGGTACAGGAGCTTTCCCATAACCAAAATGACAAGGCAAGCAGACAATGAGCATCTCAGCAATCTTTTTATTTACCACATGCATAGGTTTTTATTGAGGATGCTTCATAGATAGCTCATTATGGTGATGCTGCAAGTTTCCACCATGATTAGGCATGGCTTAGGCTAGTGGCCCAGGCGTTTCTCTAACATAGGATACAAACTCCATGGACTTACAAGTTCCCTCTTTATTTCACACCAGTGACATCCATAGACAAAAGAACATGATATCAACTGAGTACAACAAGGTACAAGTGAAATGTTGAAAACGTTCCCCGTGACAACATGGTTCTTCTAATTCCAACTTGTAAGTGCAAGCATATATAACAAAGTTGTCACAATGGTTCAAGTTTATTAGGGGCAAAGAATAAAGTGTGCCATCAAGTTTGTGAGGACTTTAATCACTAAGTTTTCACATAACAAAATAGTTTTTAATTAGAAGATAGCTGAAAACAATAATATACTTGGAATGGTGTAACACACCATGCATAGGAGTTTATAGTGGAAACTTTGGAAAAACTTGGTTTCTTGGGAGTTGGAGGCATGAGTAGAACTTACTCATACAAGTGGAGGCTAGCAAAAGACTCGGAGCAACCAATTAAGAGAGCATAATGGCCATAATCATGCAGAGCAACAAAGCATTACTAATCAAAGCATAGAGTGGTACTACAAGTCAAGGAATAAATGATCATAGAGTCTAATGGTGACTTTTCATAGTCATAACATGGTGTGAGCATGTGCCAAGTCAACCCAAACAAAGCATCAAAGGAGAATACCACAATACTATGCTTTTGCATGCTAAAACAACGCATAATTTCTTCAAGGCACACTAAGCAATCCCAATTGTTTGGAACAAGACATGCTATAGCAATAATCACTAAGCATAAGGTCAAACAACACCTAGCATGTCATGCTAAAGTCTAAGTCACAGTAATTGCAAGCTCCTCTTGCACTTTCAAGCAAGAACTTACTACTCTTTTCCAACACCAAACAACTTATTTGAAACAAATCACAAAGGTAATAATCAACAAAGATCAGTGAGATTCTTTCACAAATCCACAAATAAGAACTAAAAAGTTCTAAGCTGAAAGCAGAAGAAAACTAAGGCTGAACACAGTGCTAGCAAAAGTAAACACTCACAAAACAATAAGAGTAAAAACTAGAGTGTTCTAGGCAATGGAAATAGAGCGTGTCTCTCTCCAAAAGAAGTGTGGTGTAACCAACCAACTTACTCAAGAAAACTAAGCAAACAAAAACCAAAAACGAAAACTAAGACGCTCCAAGAACAACACAACAATGCATGAAATAATAAAAACAAAGTGTCTAGAAAGACCTGAGATTTTTATTGATGAAGAAGGGGATGCGTTGGGCATCCCCAAGCTTTGATGCTTGTACCTCTTGGATATTTATTGGGGTGACACCGGGTGGAATCCCCAAGCTTGAGCTTTTGTCCATTCTTCATCTCATTACATCACTCTTTCTCTACACCTGAAATTTTTTCCTTCATACAAAATTTCACACAATCTTCATTAGCAACATTAGTTTATTCAAAAGATAATAGACCTTTGGGTAAAGCTTTGGAACAGCAAGAATTTTCACTAAAAACACAAGCTACTGTAGTAACTCCTTTAAAAATCTCAATTTCCCAAAAAGAACCCAAAAAGGAATCAATAAGAAGCAAATGCAAATAATGACAGAAATCTGTCAAAACAGACCAGCAGATAGAAACCGATTTTTTATAAGACATTATGCTGCTCAAATCAAAATGTTTTGAACTAATGAAAGTTATCTAACATACTGGGGGATTTATTCGTAAATTTTCAGCTCAATACGAGTTACAGAGACTCCTCACGAATTTTTATGGTGGAGGACAGAAATCTGTTTCGGACAGCAACTCCCCAAATCTTACTTTCCTCTTATTAGAGGTTATTCTTGGCACAAAAAGCAAACAAAAAGGATAAGGAGAGGTTATTACAGAGGTAATAACTTCCAAGACTCAATAAAAATCTTGGGTTATCTCCCAACAAGTACTTTTCTTTAATGCCTTTAAGATAGGCTTGATAGTTTGAGAAGATGCTCACATACGAAATATGAATTGAAGTAAAAGAGAGAATCAAGAAGTAAATTCAAAACACATTTAAGTTTAACCCACTTCCTATGCATAGGAATCTTGTAAAGAAACAAGTCATGAAAGCACAAAGCAACAAGCATAGGAAAGCAAAACAAATGCAACTTCAAAATTTTCAACATAAAGAGGGGAAACTTAATATTCTTAAAATGCATAAAACCATGTTTCCCTCTCTCATAATAACTTTTAGTAACAACATGAACAAAATTATCAATATAACTATCACATAAAACATTCTTATCATGAGCCACATGCATATAATAATTATTACTCTCCACATAAGCATAGTCATTCTTATTAATCAGAGTGGGAGCAAATTCAACAAAATAGCTATCACTATTATTCTCATCACAATAATCATCAAATATAGGAGGCATATTGTAATCACAATATATTTTCTCCTAAATAGTAGGTGGACTAAAAATATCATACTCGTCATTGTAATCATCATATATTGGAGGTTTGGTATCATCATAAGAAATAGAATAGCTATTTTGCCAAGTGTGTTCATTTGTAAACATATCATCATTGGAAGGAACATGGATAGCACTAATAGCACAACAACTATTAATATCATCATTTTCAGAATTGGTACCAAAGAGATTTTCAATATCAAAAGTGGTGTGCTTTTCCCAATCATGATCACTACTATATGTAACAGGCATAGGAACATCATATAGTTCAGACTCATCAGCAAAAACTATGATAGGAGCAACATGATTAGAGGAAGATACCATTTCCTCTCTCCTTTTACTCCTCTTCTTCTTCTTCTTCTTCTCCTCTTTAGGAGGGAGAGGCTTGAAAGGAAGCTTCTCCACATACCCTGGCTTATTATTAGAGACAATAGAAGAAACTTTGGAGGATTCCTCCTTTTTATTAATAAGATCAAAACACATATTAGTCCTGTCATAATTTGATAAAATATCATCTTTTATAAGATTTTGTATGTATTTGCGTGGCAGTTTTCAACACAATAAATATGACAACCATGCAGGACGCTGTTCATATCAAAAGTACTCATGTCTATCAAAGAAGTTTTTCTTGATAACTCTTCACACCCCAAAAATAATGTAAGTTCATCATGTTGATTATTAGTGATCACGTTATCACAATACAAACTTGCAGGATTATTATGGCCTGAGCATTGAAAATTGAAATGACCCACTTCAAAGCAAAGTTCACAAATAAAAGGATAGAGGGCACAAACTTTTTTTCCAAGATCATCTAGAGCCTTATACCACTTTCTAGTTTTTTCATTCTAGTGGGTGATACAATATTCTTCTTCTGTTTGATTCTTCTCACAAGGTCTATGCATACCACAAAAATTAACATGCTTATAAGAAATAGTATTTTCAGAAGTTTGAGCATGTTTATTGCAATCATTAATAACATTTTCATTTTCCATGCAAGTGTCTTTAAAAGGTTCATGATACATATACCATTTTTATTTAGGAGCATTAATATGGGAAGCAAAGGCTCTATAGTATCTAACAAGAATTTGAGGATCAAGACCATGTTTAGCACTAAGCTCTTGAAAATTAGCAGTTTCAGCGAAAGACTTAATGCAATCATACTCATAGTTTATACCTGGTTCTTTACCTTTGTCGTTATACCAATATTCAGTATTGCTTTGAATTGTTTCAAGAAGATCCCACTTAGCTTTGACCTTCTTACTTATGAAGGATCCCTCTGAACAGGTATCTAGGTAGTCCTTGTAATGTCCTGAAAGCCTTGCATAAATATTATTGATAATAATATTATTGGGGAGCTCATGAATGGGACATTTGAGCATTAGTGACTTCAATCTCCCCCAAGCTTCGGCAATACTTTCTCCCTCATGAGGATGAAAATTATAAATATAGTTCCTATCTTTCTGAATTTCATGAGGAGGATAAAATTTATAATAAAAGAGAGATTCAAGTTCCTTCCAGTCCAAATGATGAGGATCACACTACTAGGAAAATGGCTATAGGTAATTAGCACATCCGTGGCTCACATGGTTGAAGTGCCCCACGGCTAAAACAGGCGTGGCTCACCTATGGGAAGTGCCCTACTAGTAACTAGAACAACCGTGGCGCACATGACCATAGTGCGCCACAGATATGTGTGGGCCAGGGCCCTGTTGGCCGCACGCCAAACATCTGTAGCGCACATAGGGTAGGTGCGCTACGGTTGTTAGTTCCAACCGTGGCGCACATGGAGGGGGTGCGCTACGCCTAAGCGCATGCCTCCCTCTGCTGTGAAACGGCCAGACACATACGTGGCGCACTATGGCATGTGCGCCATGGATGTTACTCCTCCCTGTGGCGCACTAGGGCAGAGTGCGCCACTGATGTGTCGATTTTTTTTACAGCACTTTATGTGCACATGTGTGACCACATCCACCACCCCACACTTCACTTTCCCCTTCTTCTTCCTCCTTAGATCAAGTCGGGATTTTCTCCTTCCCACCTCAATTTCTCCACCCATTCACCATTTTTAGTATGTAGAAGTTGCCTTGGATGTTACATAGGTAATAGAGGAAGGTCTCCGGTCTCTCATCTCCTTCTCCGGTCTCGCGCGCGCACCTCTCCTTTCCATCTTTCTCGCGATCGGTCTCTCATCTCGGTAAGTTGTCCATGTAAGGATGTGTTCATGTGTATATGGATAATATGCTCATATGTATGTAGATGATCGATGCTCATGATGTGTGTATGGAGAGGATCGATGGTCATATGTGTGTATATGGAGAGTATCGATGATGCTCATGCATGTGTGTATGGAGAGGATAATGATATGTTCATGTGTGTATGGATCGGTCTCTCTCTCTTGTGTTTGTATGTGAACAAGTTGCCATTTGTTTTGCCAAAATGTTGATTCATTTCTATTTTGGCAAGACTTTGGCATTTCGCAAAGGTCCTAATTTTAGGATAGGTCATGCCAAAATTTTCTATCGACCATTGCATGCATGCATTCATTATGTGGTTCTAATAGACTTCTAATTGTACCGTGTACACCGTGCAGGCAAAAATGGTCCGCATAATGAGCGAAGGCATTGTGGCTAGATTTTTGAAATGTGCGACAGCCGACATAATACGAAATAACAAGACGGATATAAGATGTCCGTGCAGAAGATGCAAACTCAACTGGGTGATCGACCCAGATTCCGGGAATCTGCAGGCGCACCTTCTCCTCCATGGTTTCATGGATGGATACACTCGTTGGATAAGCGATGACGAAGACGATGGAGACGGTGAAGGTGCCCAACATGACGATGATCATCATCACGGCGAGAACGGGCGAGATGATGAAGAGTCTCCTGGAGATGGTGAAGGTGCGGAAGCAGACCGGGATGATGATGATCTAGATGTCGGAGGAGCGCAGCGATGGAACAACGTCAGGCTGGGTGCGGGACCCTTATGTGCAAGAGCTGCTTCTCAAGCAGACGAGTAACGCCAGGGCTACCGCTAGAGAGAAAGCCAAGCTTGCGCAACTTGAGAAAGACGCGGTTACTCCATTGTATGAAGGATGCAGGCTCGATGATACCCGGTTGAATGTAACGCTCAAGTCTATGGAGATGAAGGCAAAACACAAATTGAGCGACGCAAGCTTCGACAATATGATGGCATTCTGGCACGATCGTCTCCCGGAGGGGAACACATGTCCAACTAGTATCAAGGACGCCAACAAAATCGTCTGTCCTCTCGATCTACCGCACGTTAGATATCACGTATGTATCAACGATTGCATCATTTATCGGGGCGAGGACGCGGAGAAAACCACATGTCCGGTGTGCGGCGTGAGTCGATACAAGAAAGGGAAGAAAGCACCTCGAAAAGTGGTATGGTACTTTCCTATCACTCCTTGTCTGCAGAGCTATTTCACAGACCCTAAGGAAGCGAAGCTCATGCGATGGCATGCGGAAAGGAAGAAGCCAGGAGATGATGATGATGACCCCGAAAAGGATGAGCTGCTGACGCACCCTTCAGATGCTAGCCAGTGGAAAGCATTGGACCTTGAATTCCCAGAATTCGGTGGAGATTCGAGGAACATCAGGCTTGGTGCGAGCACCGATGGACTCAATCCGTTCGGTAGCGAGCAGACGCACATCACTTGGCCCGTGTTTGTATGGATGTACAACCTCCCTCCATGGTTGTGCATGAAGAAGAAGTACATACAAATGAGTATGCTAATTCAAGGGCCGAAACAACCTGGTACCGACATCAATCTGTATCTCGAGCTGTTGAAAGAGGAGCTAGCCACGTTATGGGAATCTTGAGCCAATACTTATGACGCTGTCGCACAAGATTATTTCACTATGAGAGCCACGTTGGTCACTACGGTGCAAGACTATCCAGGTTGCGGGTATATCTCGGGGCAGGTTATCCAAGGATTCTACGCATGCGTTAGGTGCATGGATAACACAAGCTATCTCCAACTAGAGAAAGATCCAGGGTCATCGAAAATCGTGTTCATGGCGCACCGGAGGTGGCTCGGCAAGAATGATCCATGGAGAAAACGTGGAGACCTGTTCGATGGCAAATCAGAGACCCGAGGAATCCTAGAGCGTAGGAGCAGCGAAGAAGTGGAAGAGTTGCTGAAAAACTGGAAAGATTGTCCTAAGCCTGGAAAGAAGCAGCAACAACACAAGCCGCTGATGAAGGTATGGAAAACAAGGTCTGTTTTCTGGGAGTTGCCATACTGGAAGTTTCTCCGCACGCCTCATAGCCTCGACATCATGCATATCACGAAAAACGTGTGCGAGAGTCTGGTCGCCACCATAATCAACATGCCAGATAGGACGAAAGATGGTCCGAAAGCAAGGCACGACCTGATATGCTTGGGTATCCGGAAGGAGCTTCACGGAGGACGCACTACTCCTGATGATCAGGAAGATGACGATGATCATGAGTCGGAGACGACACAAGGTCATCGGAAGGGTAAAAAGTTCAAGAAGAACGAATACGCCTCCTTCTTGCTTCACTCTAAGCCAGGATGAGATCAAACAGTTTTTCAAGTGCCTTCTAGGAGTCAAATTTCCTTACGGCTACGCGGGCAAGATAAGCAGATACCTAGACGAGGCGAAGCAGAGGTTCAGTGGCATGAAATCTCACGACTGTGCCGTGCTAATGACGCGGGTACTTCCGGTCACACTAAGAGGGATAATGGACGAGCACGTCCGTGAAACGTTATTTGGCCTATGCAAGTTTTTCGACGTCATCTCTAGGAAGTCGATTGGCGTGAATCAGCTCGGGAGGCTACAGGAGGAGATCGTGGTGATACTATGTGAGCTTGAGGTCTACTTCCCACCCGCATTCTTCGACATTATGGTGCATATGCTGGTCCATGTCGTGGAGGACATCGTACAACTCGGGCCGATGTTCCTCCGTAGCATGATGGCGTTCGAAAGGATGAACGGACACATCAAAGGATACATTCGCAACAGGTCCCGTCTAGATGGAAGCATAGCCAAGGGCTTTCTGGCTGAAGAGTGCATCTCTTTCTGCACGAATTATCTAGACATCGAGAACCATGTTGGTCTTCCCGTCAACAGGCACCTTGGAAAGCTCGATGGATCTGGTCACCGAGAGGGTCGTCGCATACTGCATGCAGACTTCGATTTTCGACGCGCAGACTTTGATCGAGCAAACCTCATCGCGCTACAGCATTTAGAACTGGTCGATCCTTGGGTACAGAAGCACAAAAGGTTAATCGAGAAGAAGTACAGTGACCGGGGCATACAGAGGACGCAGGGAGAAATAATCAAAGAGCACAACTCAGATTTCACGCGTTGGTTTAGGCAGACGCTCCTTGAAAATCCCCCGCGATCGCATTCTTCTGACACGGAAAAGATCATATTCACCTTGTCGCAGGGACCGATGCAAAACCTGGTGACCTATCAGGCGTATGACATCAACGGCTACACATTCTACATGGAGGAAAAGGACAACAAGTGTGATTGTTATAACTCAGGCGTAACGTCGGAATTCTACACCGATGACAACGTGAAGGAAAGATTCTACGAAATAATCGAGGAGATCTGGGAGCTCGAATACTGTGGAGAAAAGGTGCCGATGTTCCGTGTCAGATGGGCAAAGAGCGTCGAAAGAGAAGACCGGTATTTCACAACCATGGTTATACCCGAAGCATCCAAATCCAAGGCCGCCGGTGCAAACGTGTCCGCAAAAAATGAACCGTGGGTACTGGCTACCAAAGTGGACCAATGTTTTTTCATTACCGACCCTACAAATCCTAGCCGTGTTGTCGTGAGGAGAGGAAAAAGAAACATCATCGGAATGGATGGAGTCGCCAACGAGCAAGACTTCGACCAGTACGGCGATCCAAAGATTGAAGACGACGACGACTATGATGCAGCAACATACATCACAAGAAGAAAAAGGACAACCCTACCCAAAAAAGGTAGGCTGTTTGAAAGAAGAAACATTAAAGTGTCGGGGCTAAATTATTCAACCGTGACAAAGAAGGGAAAAAAGATTGTAAAACGCTAGCTCAAAAATATTGTAAAACGCATGGTCGAAAAAGATTGTAATATTCATGGACAAATTATTATGAAATTTAGTTATACTTTGAATCATATTTGTACCACTTTTATGACATATATTATCACTTTTGGGCATTTTTGGAATATTTAAAAGTATTTTAAAAACAAAACAAAACTTCTATGGCATATATCATCACTTTTGGGCATTTTTTGGAACATTTAAAAGTATTTTTAAAATAAAAATAAAAAAGTGGGGCACCAGGATTCGAACCTGGGTGCTCACAAGTTTAGAAAAGAGTAGTGGGCAGAACCAGTGGGATAAGTCAGTGCTAGTGTTAACTAGTGGGGTGGCCGCCCTCTTATCTGATAGTCCAACCCACATAGGCATAGCGCACCATGGCCAAGTGCGCTACGGTTACCCGTAGCGCACTTGGCCATGGTGCGCTATGCCTATATGGGTTGGACTAGTCAACCGTGCGTGCCACGTCCGCCTCTCTCATCCCCATCTCACAGACACCACACCGCCACCGCTGCTGCTTTCTCTTGATCCGCCGCCACCGCCGCTGCTTTCTCGATCCGCCACCGCCGCGCTGCGCTCTCGAGGAGGAGGAGAAGGCCCACGCCGCTGCCGATCCATGGAGGAGGAGGAGGCCTGCGCCGCTTGTGGAGGAGGAGGATCGCGCCGCTCGAGGAGGTGGAGGCCGCCGTCGTCCGTCCCTCGTCGTCCGCCCGTCAGAGGTGAGCGTCGCCCCTCCCCTGTCTCTCCCTCTCTCCCTCTCTCTCCCTCTCTCCCCTCTCTCCCTCATCTCTGTGTTGTTCATGGTCTCCAGTAGAAGATTCGTCAGAAGGAAATGCCCTGAATATCATGACACCGGAATCATACTTTTACTATGTAGTAGTCTGTAACCAACATCATGAATTGAAACTTCCCAGGCTTTCATCTAAAAAATGAACTAGGACAGTTAGGGTGAAGTAGAAGATGCATGTTTGAAACTGTTTACTACTGCCACATGATTTAAAATATACTCTACTAGTTATTGGTCATGGTAAATAATTTGGCCCGTATTTCGATGGTTTCCAAATTTTTTGGATTGCCCATGCCCCTTTGACTGGTGTAATTTTCTTGCCTAAATGGCAAAATTGTAAGCAAGCAAAATCCTGTATAGCCAAATTGTTGGTAAGGTTGATTGTCTAGAGACTAGAGTGCATAGCAAGAAACTTCTTTGCATCCTCCTTTCCAATCATTTCGTAATCTTGGTTTTGTTCCAAGTTGTCACCAATTAATTGAAACTGTTCATGCTTCCTTTTCTCGAAAGAAAAGTTGTCGAATTAATTTGAATTGTTCATGCTTCCCTATTCTTGAAAGAAAAGTTGCCAAGAATCATTTGATGTACCCAGATTGATCCCATATCGCCACCGCCTTAGCGAATCACAATAAAAATGTGTATTCCTTTCTTTGCATCACCTGCCTTGCACCTAATTTTTATTGAGAAAAAAATACAATTTTAATCAAACAGAATATCTGATTCCATATCTGATATGTGTAATTATATTGTAATGCATTTGTGTTTATACTGTGTCTATCTAATCATTCTACCTGATACCTTCCATATATATTTTCTGTTTATCGGCTTGTAACTTTCTGCATTGTAGTAAGTTTGAGTCTAAGAGTTGATTTTTACATATGTATGAGAGGTTGGGAATCTGATGAGAACAAGTTCTAATCTACTGAGTCACTCAATTGTGGATTGAAGTATTTATGCTTTAGGGTGCAAAATGAAATATTTAGGTAGATCTTCAGTTTTAAATTTGTTTGAAGTAAAATAAATAGACGATGAAAGTTTGTAAAGCATTTCCTTTCCTATAAAGTTTTAGCCATAACAAGCTTGTGAAGCATATACTTTCCTGATATGTTTTCGGATTCCCGCTGCCCCTGCTTGTAGCATAATGGTGAATGTTGTGCAGTTTACACATATACCATAGTCACTCTCAAACAAGTAAACTTCGTGAGGATGAAACCTGAGGATACATCGTTGTCATTGTTGGGTTGTCATTGTTGCATAAAGAGATAGCTTCTGTCATATGGCTATGCTTAAATTGATAACAAAAGTATATATGGTTGTGGCACTGTGTTGGGACTGGATGGATGTGGTTGTGAAATGGTTTGGAAGGAAAAATAGAGTAGTGTTGGTTTTGCTACTATCTGTGCTGGGACAACAACACCTTGAAATTGTGCTTGTGCTTGTATATGAAGCACTTTATTATGTGTGTATGCAGGTTCTTGTATGAAATGAGTCCCGATTTTTGCCGGAATGTTGATTAACTTCCGTTTTGGCAGAAATCGGGCACTCCTAGTTTAAGAAAATTAGCAAAGGTCATGCCGGATTTTTCCGTGCATTTAACCAATTATTTGTTTTTTATTAGTGCAAAGATGTGTGACAACGACGAGGCTGGATGTTCTAAGCGCATCAGCGCTGAAGGAGAACTTAGACCTCCGAATAAACAATTGACATTCTGGGAGGCGGCCCAGCGGCTAGAAGACGATGAAGAATACCATCCTTCGGAGAGCGAGGATGATGAGATGGAAGACGCGGAGGAAGAAGCCAAAGGAACGGCGGACGATGAAACCACTGATGGCGGCGAGGGCACATGGAGTGGTAGCAATCCTCCTAAGAAGAAGAAGAAGAAGAAGAAGAAGAAGAAGGACCGGCGCCCGAACACGATCAGCACGGTCAGGGAGGAAATTACCGAAGTGAGCCCATCAGGGTTCTTCGAGCCCATACTGTCGTCAAAGGCGGTGGGCAAGTGGCGGCGATCACCGGACAACCATCTCGATCAACACCGAGAATCTCCGCATAAAGATAATGGCCATGCACACTCTTCGAGAAGCTGCACGCAAGATACAAGTTCCCCGCTAAGTATCAGAACACAAATTATCATGGGAACGAAGTAAACAAATCCGCCCTCACAAAGATGAGCACCACCCTGGCCAGCTGGAGAACCCGGATAAAGAAGAAGATCTATAAATAAGGCAAAAGTCTCGAGGAGATCCAGAAGATTGACCCGCAGATCACCGAAGATCAGTTCCGGGAGTTCAAGGCGAGGTGTGAATCGAAGAGCCCCGCCAATAGTAAACGGGGAAAGGTGCTGCAGGCGATGAATATAGGTCATCACCATCTCGGATCTGGTGGATATAGAACCGCGGAGGCCAAATGGAATAAGGAGGACGAAGAGTATAGATCCAAGGGGATAGAAAACCCCTTTGCTAAATTCGAACCCGGGCAGGTTCAAAACTTCATCAGGGCCCATTACCATGTGGACCCAAAAACCAAACAACTCACCGCGGATCCTGCGGTGAAGGAATTCGAGGAAATTGTGGTAAGTATAATCTAATTACCGCGGATCAACTTGATTGCAATCTAATCGATGATCTAAATGATTCACTGTTACTTCTTCTGCAGGAGGAGGAAATTGTTGCTAGTCATGGATCCCAGGGTTCCTCATCCCAGGGGTCGACGGCAGCCACCCGGTGGGATAACCATTTTAATAGGGCGATGAACCGGACCAAGAAAATAGAGCCGGTTACGAAGAAGCCGTCGTCGGCTGGCCGTCTGGCCGGCCTCGGGGGTAAGAATTGGGTGGATCATTTTGGTCCACCGCCGAGGACGCATGTGGCACCGTCGGGAAGGAGCGAGGAGGAAAACCGCGAGGTTCAAGAACTTAAGGCACAAGTGGCACGGATCCCGCAGATCGTCCAAGACAACCTAGCAATCACCCTCACGTCCTTCCTTCCTACCTTGGTGGAGTCAATAGCGAACTGGAGTGCAGGTGGTCGAGTAGGGCCGTGCCCGATTCCAAGCATGGTCAGCAACCACTCGAACAACGCGGCGCCGACGAATCAGGCGAACTACGTGTTCGTGACTCCGCCCGCTAGCACCGCGGCGCCGCAAGTGTTGGTGACTCCCCCTGCCATCACCGCGGCGCCGGAGTACATGTTGGTGCCCCCTGCCATCGTCGCAGCGGCACCGGAGCTCCAAGCACCCGTCGGTAGGGAGAATACACCGGTGGCCAGCACCGTGCCATCAAGCAGCCCTTCACGTCTCTTGCACGCCCGTCGCCGTATGCGGTGCGTCGACATTAGCCGATCTCGACGCCATCACGGTAAAAAAATTGCTTTAATTACCGCCTTTCATGCCATCTATTACTCTTATGGCATCTCTGACGACATCGTACATGTTTTCCGCAGACGGATGTTCCTTGCACTCTCTTATGCTACGTGAACAACGAGCTGAGGGATGTTGCCAAGGGTACCATCATTCAACCCTTGCAGCACACGTTCCACTCAAGGCCGATGTTAGATAGCGTGCACAGGGTTAAAATTAGTCGGGTGCTAAGGGGCTGCGACGACCTGGAACCTCCCATTCAACCCCCAGGAGCGGATGAAGAAGAGTCGTCTATCCTCAGAACTTGCTTCGGCTTATTCTTGCTATGGCCAAAGAGCATGATCCGTTTGGGGACGGCGGGGGCCATCATGCCACAGACAACAGCACCACCTGTCGTGCCAGCGACAAGCGGTGGCAAGGCCCCCTTACCACCCTCGCCGTCACCTCCACGTCGTCAACGCCCACAGAGAAAGCCACTATCACCAAGCGTCTGTTTGGTTCTCAGGAGACGCCTCCAGCTTGCGCCTTTACAGAGCCAGCCGATATAACCAACCGACCCTTTATTCTAAGCCCTGACACACTACATATGGCGGCTGGTTCTCAGATTGCGGTGCTTGCCCGCTCTCCAAAAGGAAAAAAGGGCAGGAAAAGAAAATCTAGCAGCTCGAGCCAGCCGGTGGCGTCAACAACTGCGAATCCGATCAGGTTTCGGGACGGGCCACCAAGACCCGAGGGTATTATGTGGAGTATTCATGTGGCGGGTGAGCCCATGCTACCTAAGAATTTGCGGAAGCTCGCCAGTTCGGAACTGCAGAGTGTGCATGACGGCGTGCTGACGATAGAGTGACGCCTTCTATCGGAGAAAGATCCCTCGCACCCGGTATTCGTGGTTAAGGTGCCACCAGGCTTGGGCTTCGTCGACAATGCCCCTGCGGATCTGTTCTTCCTGCGGTTCGATGACATCTTCAATATGTTCCACCTATACCCGCTGCACTATACCATGGTCCGTCTGTTTTCTCTCAGCCTGGCCATGCAGATCATTAGAGATAACACACCGGGCATTGCTATAGTGGACCCCTACTACATGCGTGACGGCTGCTTGGGTTCCCCCGCCGAACGACGTATCGTGGCCTCGTACCTAAAAAGAATCCTCGTGGCGAACAAGACAAAGGAATACATTCTCGTGCCTTACTTTCCCGAGTAAGTCGTTATTCACTCGCCACCGTCGATTGGCTTTATTAGATCATCATCATTCTATTTCCAACACATTCCATTTGAATTTTTTGTGCAGAGATGAACACTGCACGCTCATCTCCTTATTGCCGAAGCATTCCCACGCAACGTATTTCGACTCAGGGAGTCTAGAAAAGAAGAAAAACTACGACAAGATCAAGGAAGTTCTAGATGATGCTCTCACTGGCTTTGCCTCGATGGAAGGCACCACCTTCGTGCGTACGAAGGTCAAGTTCGGCAGGCATGTAACGGAGTTCCCCTGCGTGAAGCAGCCGGAAAACAGCAAGAAGGAAGCCTACTACGCACTCCATCACATGAGAGCGTTCCTACTTGACCAGCAGAATTCTACGCTGCCAGATCATCTCAAACAGTGGGCCGAAGCAAAGGCCAAGATCAATGATTCAGATATTAGACAAGAGATGTATCACATCCAGCAGTAGTTTGGGGCAATCATCTTTCGTGATGTCATGACTTCGGGGGGGATCTTCTACGGAGGAAATATCCCGAATAACCGTGACATAGAAGATCGCCTAGAGATGCAGGGTGACTATAGGAAGTTCATGACGAGACAAGGCGTCCTCCCGTTTCCTAAGCCGAGCCAGAAGGCTTGATGTTGGCCTAGTTGTAGTTACAAACTATAGATGACCTTTGTGTGTGTGTGGACAAACTATGAATCATCGCTTACTTCTTTTGCTTATTAATATTATATATCAATCAATGTTTGGTTTTTTTGCTTACTCTTTGGTCCTTTGCTCACTTTGGTCCTTTTTTCCTTACTCTTTTTTCGAGAATAATGTCGATGATTGAAATGTCGTGGCACACTATATATGTGAATATGCTACAATGGGATTGTGAGCCTTGTGATATGCACAAGTCCAGGTCTTGTGCATCCTACTTGGCTCACCGTTCCATCGTAGCATATTCCTGTGTCCAACGACCTATGTATACATATGAGGCATTCTTTTCGAGTTATTTTTGTCTTTTTCGAGAATAATGCCGATGATTGAAATGTCGTGGCACAATATATATGTGAATGTGCTACGACAGGATAGTTAGCCTTGTGATATGCACAAGTCCAGGAATTGTGCATCCTACTTGGCTAACTGTTCCGTCGTAGCATATTCCTGTGTCCAACGACCTAGCTAGTTATATATGAGGCATTCTTTTTGAGTTATTTTTGTCTTTTTCGAGAATATTCCGATGATTGAAATGTCGTGGCACAATATATATGTGAATGTGCTATGACGGGATAGTTAGCCTTGTGATATGCACAACTCCAGGAATTGTGCATCCTACTTGGGTATCCGTTTCGTCATAGCATATTCCTATGTCCAACGACCTAGCTAGTTATATATGAGGCATTCTTTTCGACCTACTTTGGTCTTTTTCGAGAATAATGCCGATGATTGAAATGTCTTGGCACAATATATATGTGAATGTGATACGACGGGACTGTAAGCCTTGTGTTATGCACAAGTCTAGATGTTGTGCATCCTACTTGGCTTACAGTTCCATCGTAGCATATTTCTGTGTCCAACGACCTATGTATATATATGAGGCATGCTTTTCGAGTTACTTTGGTCTTTTTGATTTAGGAGTACTTTCTATAAGTGTATCTTCATATGCGACTTTAATTATATATGTTTTTTTTCAATCATCACCGGTTAATTATTATTGTCAACTTATAGATGACGTGGTACGTTGTGTACAAGGGACGGGTTCCCGGAGTCTACGATGATTGGGAAGACTGCCGGAGACAGGTGCACCATTTCAGCAGCAATAGCTACAAAAGGTACAACACTATGGCGGATGCGGAAGCTAGATACACGCGCTATCTAGCGGGAGTTAGGACAAGGAACCGGATGAATACCTACACCTTCGTCGCGGCGGTGATCATGCTTATCTTCTTTGGTTGTTTATCCCGCGTTTGTGTCTAGCTAGTTTAGATGTCTAGGCGAGCTTCCGAGCTCTAACTTGTTCGATCGACACATGTATTCGCATGTCACCAAGTACTACTTTGTAACTTGATCGAAACAATGTAACTTATACTATGTATTCATGTATGAGACTTATCTATATGTATTTGTTTCAATCTTGTTTTTCAAATTGTGTATTTATATATATAATTGTATATCTTGTATCTGTATGTGTATATCGGCTGTAATATTGTATATAATCTGTATTGTACATAATCTGGCTCGGAAATTAAAAAAAAACAAAAAACACACCTGTGGCGCACATGATCTACCTTCTGTGGCGCACTACACCTAAAGCGCACTATAGAAGCTTAGTGGCGCACTGGGAAGTGCGCCACAAAAGATCCTACACGTAGCGCACCTGCCCACATAGCCGTGGCGCACTAGCAGGTGCACTACGCCTATCTCGACACAACCGTGGTGCACTAGGCAGTGCGCCACGGCTGGGAGATAGCCGTTGCGCAAGGCACGTGGCGCACTGCTAGTGCGCCACAGATGATCTTTTCAGGTGCACCACTAACTGTTGTTTTCCTAGTAGTGTCATCTAGTAGCTCATACCACTCCCTTGCTTTGTCCCTAAGTGACAAAGGGAATAGCTTCCTCTTAACTTGGTCCATTGAAATACCTGCACACTTGAACAACTCGCATAATTCATGTATAAAGAGTAAATGATCACTAGGATGGACAGTTCCATATCCAAAATAGCAGTTATTCATAACACGTTCAACAATTTCAATAGGTATTTTAAAAGGGACACTTTCAGTATGTGGATTTAAAATATCACAAGTATCATTAGAATTACCACATATGGGAGATAAAGTATTAGAGCAAATTTTCTTCCCTAAAGCTGGGGAGCTAAAAAGATCTTCCTCATAAAATATAGCTTCCCCAAGCTTAGATATTTCCATACCATTAGCAACAATGGTGTTCAAAAAATTCATACTAATAACATTGCTATTAGCATGCAAATAAAGTTCCATAGGTTTTTTAATTTTCTCTTCAAACACTTCATGTCCTAACTCAAGATAAATGCTATAGAGCTCTCTAATTTTGTTGTTGTTTTCCATTAAGCCGAACTAGTGAAAACAAGAAACAAAAAGACAAAATTGCAAAATCTAAAGGAAATAACTTCGAGCACTCAAACCGGAGGATGTAAGTACCTTTTACCTTACCTCCCCGGCAACGGCGCCAGAAAAGAGCTTGATGTCTACGCACTTCCATTCTTGTAGACATTTGTTGGGCCTCCAAGTGTAGAGGTTTGTAGAACAGCAGCAAGTTTCCCTTAAGTGGATTACCCAAGGTTTATCGAACTCAGGGAGGAAGTGTTCAAAGGTATTCCCTCTCAAGCAACCCTGAAATCAAGATATAAGAAGTCTCTTGTGTCCCCAACACACCCAATACACTTGTCAGGTGTATAGGTGCACTAGTTCGGTGAAGAGATAGTGAAATACAAGTGGTAACGGTGCCAGAAAATAGCTTCTGACTTGTTGTTGACGTGGGGGAACGTGTGTGAGTGAGGTAAAGACTAAAGCAAGCAAACATGCAACAGATCTAGATGCAAATGGTGTTTCAATATTTAGGAACAAGGCCTAGGGATCATACTTTCACTAGTGAACACTCTCTCATATAAATATCCTCTCTTTATGATACTACTCTTAACTACTCTTCGGTTGGACACTCTAATCATTGGTAGGGCTATGAAAGCACTCCTCAAAGTCCGCCTTCCCCAATCTAGATAACCCCACACTGTCACCTTGAGCGCTAGATGGTTCCAACAAACACCGCAATTTCATAGAGACATCCAACTCCAAATATAACTTATAACAAATATTCAATCTAGCCAAAGTGCCACACACAGTATGCACGCTGTCACTTTCACACACGTGGGGAAAAGCATAGATCTATTAAATCACAAAGAGTATTTATGTAGACTCAAACCTAAGTGCCACCATGGCGTGCATGCTGTCACTTTCACACTCATGGGGAGAGCAGAGATCTATTGAAGCACTTAAGTAGCAAGGTAGATCTACTTGATTACAAAGCTCATGACCACAAGATCATGCATAGAGAGAGATGAACACATAGCTACCGGTAGAGCCCTTAGCCTCGAGGAAGAACTACTCCCTCCTCATCATGGGAATCAGCAACGGTGATGAAGATGGCGATCGAGATCGATGGAGATGGCTCTAGGCGCACTTCCCTGTCCCGGCAGGGTGCCGGAACAGAGACTTTCTGTCCCCCGAATCTCCCCTTCGGTGGCGGCGGTGCTATAGAGGTTTTCGTGGATTTCTTCTGGATTGCCTAGGGTTTTTGGGTCGGAGGCTTCTTATAGGCGGAGGGGAAGGCCGAGGAGGCAGCCATAGGGACCACACCCTCCCTAGGCGCGGGCCAGGCTTGACCGTGCCTAGGGGGTCTAGCCACCCTCTGGTGCCTATTCGTCCCTCCTTCTCGATTCGTGTGCCTCACGGAAATTTATTGACTTTGGCTTTTGTCCCGTCCAATTCCGAGAATATTGATTTTCTGCCTTTCTGGAACCAAAAACAGAAGAAAACAGGCAACTGGCACTGTGGCAACTTGTTAATAGGTTAGTTCCAGAAAAGATATAAAAACACCTCAAAGAAAGACAAAGAAAAGCAAAGTAGATAGTAAACAAGCATGGAACATCAAAAATTATAGATACGTTTCCAACGTATTAGTATACTCTCTTGCTGGAGGTTGCATTGCTAGCTGATTCTCCCACCATGATGTTGTAGGTCTAGTTAAGAGATGTGTTGCATACCTCAACTTTTCTTCATCATTGCAACCGATAGTCCTTAACTTTCTCTCTGTATCTGCTAGCCAATCCTATGTATCCATTGGTTCTGAAGCTGATGCAAAAGGTAACGGCCTTGCATTCTGGAAGTCTGAAAGACTTACTCCTCCACCTTCAGGTGCTCTGTGGTTTCCAGCTCATCCCAACAATTCTTCCATGATTTTTTCTGGGATTATTGCATCATTTGCATGTATTGCATGAAGTTCTGCTCCATTAACAGCCTCATTGGTGGTGGAGGTAATGCTCCTTGATTTCCAGCATCAGCATCCGCCTTCTCCTTAGCCTCACGCTCCATGCGCTGCTGTTCGGATTCAGTTTCTACACCCGATTCCATGACCCCGTAGTCCTGCAACATAAATCGAATACTCATAATTACATCATGCACATGTGTTCTAAGCTCAACTTCATGCACAGAACTAGTCACACAATGGAAAATAAAATCCAAATAAGATCCAAATATGCATTTACACATATTATACATTACAACAACTTAGTAAGTACAAAGTTATTACAAGCCTGTACCATATAGGTACAATATCCTATATGGATATTACCTCACTTATTTAGATACATCCTTTTCTCACACTAAAATACACAATACCAGCTACTTCCTAACAAGGAACCTACGTCCTTAGTATCCGTGACATTCATTATACATGCCTGAAGTCCAACCGTGTTGACGTGACATCTATCGCACAGTTTGTGGAACAAATGGCCTTCCAGATGGAACATACTCGGTATATGAAGTATCAGGACTTGAGTTATCACTCAGCCTGAGTGCATTGACTCCATCCAGCTCAGCTGGAAATTCTGTAGAAACCTGTTCATCACTATCACCCACTTGCATCTCCTGAGCTTCATCCCTAGAGTTTTCAACAGAATACCCAGATTCAGTTGCTCCCCAGGTGCTCTGTTGGGCAAGATAGTTAAACACTGGATAATGTACATTCCCTGGGTTTTGATAGGATATTGGTGATTCAAACACCCTCTCCTCGGGATCTTCTTCCTCATCCTGAATTCCTACAAATATAGCATTCCTGCTACTATCATTAGTGTTGATTCCCGCACCTATCCAGCTGGATTGTCCAACATCTCTGTCAGACCCATCCACTGACATTTGATTTCCTCGAGATCCATTAGGTGATCCCATCCTCCATCCGTCTGAATTCTCAATTGGAAGTTCGGAATCAGATCCTTCCTCGGAAGCCTATGGTACATGATACCTCATATCTAAAGTAGAATCATAGGTAGGTTATGAGTCTGGGTGAATAAGGATATGGTGTAAAATATTCCGGATCTATAGGTATATCCTTAAAGATTGGTTTTACCCTACTCCTTGCTTCATTCTCCAACTGAGATGCTAACTGCTCCCTTCATTCGAGATCAGTTAGATCCTCCAACATATCATTCTTATCCTCTACTATGACTTGATGTGTCTTATACAATGACCCAAAGATCAGTCGATATCGATCCATAAACTTGGAAGATAACTTAGGATGCTTCTTTACTAAAGTAAGATGATCTGGTATTGGCTCCGTGTCTATTGAATCATGAGGAATCACAGAAAATGTGCTCCCTTCTAACTCCTGGGCTTTGTGCTCCCGAATATTGGTTATCGCCTCCAAAATAGCAACATGGTATACTGCTAAATGACTCCTATCTTCACCTATAGGTAAATCGTGATATAATCCAAGATCCTCTGGAAGTTGGATACTCAGACGATACTTGGATAACATAGGACCATCATAACAGGTTATGGTATTAACTGGAATTTGAGTTGGACAACTAAAGATCCTTAAGAGTTTACGAAGCTAATCAGTGAATGGTCCTTGATAATCATCGAGAGTCTCCTCTTTCCTTACCAATGTGCCATAACACTTTATACAAAATATTTTGATTAGTAAACAATTGTAATATTGCATCATAACAAATAATTATCCCACTAAAATATACAACGGAATATTATCATTTGAATACCCATTATACTCCTTTAGAGATTTCTTTATCGTTGCTTTATGCTCCGACAGGTAATACCATTTACTAGGTTTCCAACCTAAGGTCAAAGCAATTGCTCTGATACCAGCTGCGGTGACCCAGCATACCACTGCATGTGTAGTACACTATAGTCCTCGACATGACATCCACAGAACACCGTTCCGTAAATATCACATCCCTCAGAGTGGTACAACAGAAACATTGCAGGTCCATATTATAAACATACACACATTATTATTATTACAATACCAGAAATTCGAGACTTCAAAAGATTCAACTTACAAAATATAAACTATTTCAGCGGAAGATTTAAAGTTTCAAACTTATACTCCGAACTGAGCTCAACAACTTATTATATAAAGTTTCTGTTGCTCGGCTCAATTGGTTACTCATAACTACATCAACTATTCTAACTCATTCTCCTCCACTCCATAACAGATTTCATAGTCCACCCCTTCCACACCGCCAGATAGATAGGGCTCCTCATAGTAGACATCCTCTTGGCCTTCTGCTGCATACAATGGTGTATCTTCTGGATCCTCAGAGTCTAAGCAGGGGATCAAAGGAAAGGTAGAGGAACAGCGTTACCCAGCAAGTTCATTATATGCAAGGTTGGAAGTTTGATGCTCTATCTACCACCTCGGACTATCAGTCCTTGGTACTATGCAATTTTCGTAAACATTTCTTCAAAGATTGATTTTATTATCAAAAACTATGCCCATCAGCCTTCACAGGTTGAGCAGAACTTTCATGGAGTTCCTTTCCTGCCGCTGTCAGAGCTCCTTCCTAACAGGAGTAACAAGTTATAGTTCTTACACTCTGCAGAGGTGCGTTACTTTACCCATGAGAGATCAACTCCTTGTTGCACAACTGGGCGTACTTTCCCGTCCACAATTTCATGATGTGGGGCCTAGTAGGTGATCCAAGCCAATCACTGCCCTCTCCGCAACCCTGCATGTCTGCACAATCCTTTGGGGCTGACTACACCTCCGTTAAGCCCCCTCCCGGGTAAGCTATAACCATGATGAGTTCCCGAAGACTCTATGAGCTGGTGATGCCCCTGGCAATTTCCATATAGGGCTGACTATACCTCCGGCAGCCACTCATAGATAATCAAGACACCAAAATCATGGGGCCTAAGGGTGCCCACCCATATGCTGGATCCTCGCAAGGAAACACAGCTTCACGTTAAGGTCGTCTTGCCTACATACGAAAGGAAAAGGATACAGTTGACTTCTCCATACCATTCCAAATCTCATGGTTAACGCGTAATATACGGCGCCTAGAATCACTGATGTCATGGGTTGTTAAGTCCTAAGTGATTAATCTCATTGCAAATGGAAACCTAAGTTCCATTGCTCACCTTATACATATCACCACTTAGGATGATATCAACAATTTGTTGGTTTTAAGAATTTTTTTTGTTTTCTAAACATAGATGATAACACACAATTTGCAATTACTTTGGTAAAGACTCATCAAAGGACATGAGCAAGTGATAAACTTCCCTTGTGATTGCAATGTAGTGAAGTCGGATGCTTGCACTCGACCTTGAGCTTCTATGTCTACAAAACACCATTATTGCCTCGTAAGGACAATATTTAAAGAAGCAAAAATGAATATGCATAGTAATGCAATGCATCATTTATTATTTATCTTCTTTGTGTATACTACCCTACATAAAGAAATTTCTGAAATTTCTTTATGTAATAAAGGAATTCATTTTAAGGAATAACTTTTAATATTTTGTAAATATTATTTCAATATTTTTGTAATATAATATATTAGTAATAGAGTTAAAAACTAATTTTTATTTAATTTTAACTCTTAGAATTATTCTCTTAATATTTCTTTTAAGAATAAGCATTTTAATTTATAAGATTTTATTTTGATATCTTAAATATCAATTTAGTATTTTCATCAAATACTATACTAATTAAGGATGATAAAAGTAATTTTTATTTATTTTTTAGGTATCTTATTTATTTTTATAAAATTCCATAAGGAATATATATTATAAAAATATTTAATCCTAAAGTTATTCTATTAAGAATGGATGTCTTAATTTAATTAGGTAGTTTTTATTATTAAAACCTAAAAATATATCATTTGTATTTGTAGGGTTTTTATTTTATTTTCTAGAATTTATTTAAATCCTAGGGTATTTTGGTTTTTTGGTCATTCTTTAAATTCTTTTTCTTTTAAGTTTTGGGCTACCCAATTGGGCTGACCAGGCCCAACCTGACCCAAATGGGCTGGTCAAAATTTACCCACCGAAGTGGTACTGGACCTTATCGGCCCAGTACACCCCACTTCTCTCTCCCTTCCTCGTTCCTCTCCTTCATTCTCGACCCCGTGGGGTTGTGGTGTTGCCGACGCCGTCGCCATTCGATTTACGCCGCCCTGGACCTCCCTGGCCGCCGCCGTGGTGTATGGAGAGGTTGATGGCCCTGCCCTTTGCTTGGTCCAATTTGATTTTCTCCTAGATCTCTCCTTCGGACAGGCTAGCTCTATACCAAACCTTATGGTTTGGGGTGTTTGCCGGTGAGGTTCTCTCCGCCGCTCCTGTGAGACTATGTGGTATTCGTGGTGATGTGGGGCGCTTGTTCGATCGCTGGTGCGGGTTGCAGTGCCCGTTGGGTGCTCCCCGTGCCATCGTGCACTCGCCGGCCCCTCTGCTTCCTCTTCTAATCAACAGCAAGGACCATTGGTGAGTATGTTCTTTCTTCCCCCTCGTGCTCTCTATCCTATGCCTCTCTTGATCTACTCTATGTGCTTCAAATGTATATCCCCAATTAGGGTTCAGGCTTTGATTAGGGTTCATCCCTCTGATTTGATTATAATGAATTGATTGCTACTTGTAGTGGTGGTCATTGAGGATGGTGAATGATTAGATGTACTTGTGATGATTATACCCTATTGATTACTGTCTATAGTTGTTCTTGAGAATGTTAGTGGCTTTGTTAAACTGATTCCAATTGGTTATTTGATATTTTCCAAATGATTGTGAGACTTTTACTTGTGGATTCTAGTGAGTTGAGAATTCACTACTGTCATGATCTTAGTGCTGACAGTAGTATTGTCAGTGACGATTCAATGTATTTATAAGTACTAGCTTGTGTGGATATATGCAGATTGAAGTTGATATATTACTCCAATGATACACTGATTGTGTATATGCAAATTTGTGAATGATTCCTGATTGTTGATTCCAGGAAAATGATTAACTAATTAACTATAGGTTTACTGTTGAAAGCTAAATATAGAATTTGCTTGGTTTAGAACTCAGTCTTGTGACACCATCTTGGAATGGCACACAAGTGATTGTTCTAGTGCTAGGATTTATTCTATCATTGTTCTAGAGTAACTTTGTACTAAGATAAGCTGGAAGCTTATATTGAAAAGATTTGCCTATGCTACCTGTGGGTTCTCTTTGGCTTATGATGTTGGTCTAAGGCCTAGGAACTAAGTTCCTAACTGGATGTCCCTTATAGATGTGTTATGGTATTAGTACCAGTTACTTATTCTTGAGTTCCCTGATAAAATGATTGATGTACTTACTATTTTACATGGATCCCTAAGATCTTTTAATTTCTAGGGTGCTACTCCTTTCAGAGATGTGCCCAGAAATAATGATCTTGGGATACTGTGATCTTGTATTGTGAAAATATAGCTTTATATCTAGGATCTATGATGTTGGTCTGAGATCCTGGTTTATTTGTAAAGATGAGTCATTGGCTTTTGATGGATTTTCCTTTATGATGGATACACCCCTCTTGGGTGATTTCTGAGAGGTTTATATATAAAATAACACATGTATGATAGTCTAGATAAGATGATTGAATCATGTGATGGTTTTATATATACTCACCACACAACTTGGTTGTTGGTGTTGTTGCTGTGATGCTAGTTGACCTGGTGGGCTAAATCTTGATAGTTTGTTGTGCTGGCTTGATCTTGTTCTACTCTCCTGGTGCTGCTCCTACTCCTTCTGGTTCCTGCGAGCTTGACCTTGATCTTGCTGTCCACCTGCTCCACCCCCTCCTTATGTCACCATCTAGTGGATGGTTTGGATGATCTGGTGTATAGCTTGGCTGGTGGTTTTGTTTGGCTTTGGGCAGGTTTGATGTGTTCTTGACCTTGTGCTTGAAAATGGAAATAAGCTACTGGGAGATGTGCTACGACTGTGCACTTCCCTTTTGATTATTTGTGCGGCTCATGCTGTGTCGACAGGACACAACATGCATTTAGCTGACTGTGTTGCCTGGCTGTTTGGTGTTGTTTGTGGATCAGATCAGCGAGGTGGTTTCGCCTTTTATCTTTTTACCATCTACTATCCTGGTGAAACTTGTCCCTTTTACTGTGATGTTAATAATAATATGGCCTTGAGGCTTATTTGATAAACAGATACTTTCTCATTGGTAAAACTTGCCCCTAAATTATTACTCAATGATGTTCTATGAACAATGCACTTCACTATTCCCTACTAAGAGTAATCCTAACAAAATAACCTTTTGTTTTTATTTTGTTTGTTTTTGTATTTTTCAGGTACAAGATCTGGATACTCAAGATATAGTATAGGATTAGATAGATTGATAGATTCTCATTGTAATTTTACCTTTTTATTCTTTTTGTAAGAATCTTATAATAATTTATTTATATTAGAATTTCATTTCTTGTAATTCTTTTACTGTAATGAATTACTCTATTGGTTGTATGATTACTACATTGTAAAATGTTTAAGGAATAAAGATAAGAAATAAGAATTCATTTCTTATTTGAATTTCTTTATCTAAAATTCTTATTATTATTTTATATATCTTTATTGTAACAAATAATATTACTAAATAATTTTGGAAAACATTTTAAAATACCAACTTCTAAATTTTAAATATTTTCCAATTGATTCAAATATCAAATTTGAATTCAAAATATTTCCCCCCAAAACACACTAATTCATAAATATCATGTCAGTTTATAACGATCACTTTCAAGAGCTATTCCTACCTCTAGAGAGTGAAAGAAACTCTAATCTGTTTAGGTTTTTATTTGACAAAAAATTTATCCACATTTTACAGATGAATGCATGCATGCACATGCACAAAATCCTATATCTACCCTTTGTTGGTCCTAAATGCTGGGGTGTTACACTTATGTAGAACAAAGGTTGTCGAGGAACAACTCCACCTTACTACTATAATAAATACATCACAAATGTTGAAGGAACCACTTCAACATGATGTGCTAGATATCACTCTAGGGGTGAGGGTTGTCGAGAGTTCAGTCCTAAAACTCTCAACACACAAGATGTAGGACAAGAACACAAATTTCTCTTTATTGATAGGTAGAGGTTACAAAGTGTGGTTACATATATAAAGGCTAGGGCCTCTATTTATAGGCTGCATGAAACTTCACTCCTTAGCTATACTCATAGCTAGAAGGTTCCAGGAAACACTACTTAAAGCTAGTAAACAAATACGACCAACATAACTACAACACATAACTAGGACACTCTAGAACTACTACAACACATATGACTAACGGACCATATTACCTAGAATATAGTAGAAGTTTGTAGACACTATTACTAGATTTTACTTCTATTTTATTTTGTTTTGTTTTTTGGTTGTCCCTCATCATCATCCACTGGTTTTTTAGAACTCTACCTCAAGTTATCTTCATAGAGTGCTTCTTCTGATGATAAATATTTAAGCTTCTGATGTCTAAGATTTTGCTTAACGCCTAAAGCCAACCTTTCTTTTTGGAGGTGTACCATCACTAACTTGGAATGATTTCATACTTCGTTTGTAGTTAGCCAACTGTTTGTACTTATGATTTTGTGCCTCCATTTCTTCCTTTAGTATAGCATGCTCTTTTGGGATCATTCGGTGGTGTGGAAGATTAGGAAGATTGGCTCCCTTCGGTGAAATTTGAACCGTCGGTTTCTCTTCACCGTTAACAATAAGTGCAACACACATATTTCCCTCCTTCGTGTCCTCCATAAACTCATTAGAGGTGTGATAAATAGTTAACATACTTTTCCCTCCTCCTTAGAGGTAATACCATTTGATTGGTTTGGTAGGATGATGATTTTTTCTTGTTCCAATTGAAGGAATAAGAATTTTCTTTTCCTTAGTGTATAGCATCCACATCGAATTTCCATGGCCTCCCAAGAATAACATGGCTTGCATCCATATCAACGACATTGCATAACACATTTGAGCGATAGTACTTACCCAAAGAGAGTGGCAGGTTGCATGTTTTGGTGATTCTTATATTCACCGCTTTCTTGATCCATCCAATAGTGTAGGGATTTGGATGATCATGAGTCTCTATCTTTAGATGGTTCACCAAATTCTAAGAGATAATATTCTCACAGTTGCAACTATCAATCACTAACTTGCATACATTGCCATTCACCGTGCATTTGCTCTCAAATATTCTCCCTCTACATCTTCAGATTCATATTCTTGGTCATCTTCGCCATCATGGATTTTTGTGTTGACAAATTTCCTCAGCAGGAAATCACTAGATACATGTCCCTCATCACCATATTTATAACATTTTATCACAGACTTTTCCCTACTCTTGCCTCCATCTTTCTTTGGGACATGTTGTTTTGCCTTCGGTTGAGCGGTTTCCCCTTCCACTCCATGGGAGTAACTTCTAGATGACTCTTCTATATGAGGATTTGGAGTCTTACCTGCCTTCCTTGTCCTCAACAACCTCTCGGCCTTTAAGGCTAGAGTTTGTGCTTGATTAAGGGACCAAATTTGTTGCAACATCAAACGATCCTCGATAGCATCATTGAGATCATTGATGTACCTTGCAACTTGTTGATCTTCAGTTTCAGCAAGATTGCACCTCACTTGTAGCCTTAGGAACTCTTTAGTGTATTCTAAAACAATCCTATTTTCTTGAACACAATTCGGAAACTGAATAAATAGGATTCGATCATAATCTGCAGTCAAAAATCTTCCTTTCAAAAGATTTTTTCATTTGCCGCCAAGATCTCACACGAGGTTCTCCTCTTACTTTGCGGTCTTCTTGAAGACAGTGCCACCATGCACCAGCTCCTCCTTTCAATTTGTATGCGTCTAAAGAAACTCTACGATCATCTGGAATATTCATGACCTCAAAGAAAGTCTCTACCTCGTACAACCAATCAAGGCACCCTTTAATATCAACATTTCCATTGAAAGTAGGGATTTCAGCTTTCACCTAGTATGTATCGCTCACATATGTAGCGTTGGGTACTCTCGGGAATGTAGAGCAGGTTCGTCTTCAAGGGCACCATCATATTCTTTGCCTTCAGAAGCTTTAACATAAGTTGGCCTTCTTGATGTATGTTGAACATGTCATTGAGGTGTTTTTGCTTCAAGATGACCTATCCTCCTTCAACGCCGAATGTATTCTTCCCCCTTTGATGAATCTTCTTCATTGGCAGCAGGAGGAACACCCTTTCTTCTCATCTCTGTAGGGTTCGCAGCATAGAAAACGAAAAATTTCCTACGATGGGAACTATGTACCAAGATCTATCTACTAGATACAAACAACGGGCGAATGTATATCCGTAGAGAACATACCCTTGAAGACCGACAAAGCTTAACGAGTTCAACTCGTGGTTGATGTAGACGATCTCTTGCCGATCTCAAGATCGAGAGGAAGTCCTAGCGCCGCAAATCAGCAGCGCATCCGTGCTCACACACACGTTCGAGGCACCGAGCAACCTCCGCCTCCTCGCTCCAGCGATGAAGCGGAAGCACAACTCTTTCTTGCCGAATAGCCACCGGGAACATGTATCTCGCTAGTCCGAGACCATGGGGGATAAATTCTAGAGGGGGAGAGAGATCCTTCATGAGGAGGTGTGTGAGACAAGTGAGGAGGGGGGCTCCTTTTATAGGAGGAGGGGGGAACCCCAAGGGGGTGGCCGGCGCATGGGGGCTGCCCCTTGCCCTCCCCTCTTCATGTGGGTGGACACTCCACTCACAAAATTCCTTTAAATTCCCTCCACTCAAAAGTCCACTCAAATTCCCATTAAATTTCCACCAAATTTAATGCAAACTCTCATTAAATAAAAATCTTTTATTTTATTCATAATTTTGTCAATTACTTTAATGACAAACATTCACAAATAACCCCTTGCTAGAATTCCATTTCACATGCATAACCACTTTATGCAATTTCACCCGAAAACCTGTTTCGGTATCTAGTGAAATAAATTCCTGCGCTTCTTTATTCTTTCGGCATGAAACATTTGCTCCAATTGGATGTCGGTGTCTCTTAAGTGTGTCACCCTACGGTTCGTGAATAATGCGGACATGATCGAGACCCCTCTCGGATCAATAATCAGAAGCGGGATCTGGAGACCCATACTGACTCCCACACATTAAACGATGACTTTCTTGTTATCGTCTGAACCTTTTACTCTAGAATCTTAATCCATTTGTTTCAACATATATTACATGTCATAGATTCGAACATCGGTATCTCCATACCTAGTTTGATCTCGTCATTCGACATGCACTCTTTTCTCGTTCCCGTGATATAACATTCTAGTGATCAAATCACTTGCTTGCAAGCTAATCAATGTGATATCACCGAGAGGGCCCAGAGTATATGTATCCGTCATCGGGATGAACAAATTCCACTCTCGATCCATGAGCCTCAACATAACACTTTATTAGTTCTGAATCCATCTTTATAATCACCATGTTACGGTGTGACGTTTGATGTTATCAAGAAACTCTTCCGGTGGTAGTGATTGACATGATCTCATGGTATAAGGATTAGGATCACTTCGTAAGTTGTTATAGCAATATAAACTCAATGACTTTGATCGTAATGCTATACTTCGGATGAATGTTCATCACATCATTACACTAATGTTGTGATCCCGTTATTAACAACATCCAATGTCCATGATCAGGAAACCTTGATCATCTTGTTAATCAACGAGCTAGTTTATGAGAGAGGCATAACTAGGAACTTTCTGTTTGTTTATTAAACACACATGTATTAACATTTCTGTATTAATACAATTATAGCATGCAAAATAAACATCTATCATATACTTGGAATACACATAATAAACACTTTATTATTGTCTCTCAGGGCATATTCCCTTCAGTCTCCCACTTGCACTAGAGACAATAATCTAGTTACATAGTGATAAATCTAACACCCATTGAGTTCTGGTGTTGATCATGTTTTGCTCTAGGGAGAGTTTTAGTCAACGGATCTGCTACATTGAGATCCGTATGTACTTTACAAATCTTTATATCTCCATCCTTGACATGTTTGCGGATGGAGTGAAACCGACGCTTAATATGCTTGGAATGCTTGTGAGACCTTGGTTCTTTGGCATTGGCAATGGCACCATTGTTGTCACAATAGATCACCATTGGGTCCAACGCGTTTGCAACCACTCCTAGTTCAGATATGAACTCCTTCATCCAAATCGCTCGAGCCGCTCAAGCAGCAACATATTCGGCCTCCGTTGTTAATCCCGCTACCACAGGTTGTTTGGAGCTCCTCCAACTAACCGCTCCGCCATTCATGAGAAAAACGTATCCGGATTGAGACTTAGAGTCATCCGGATTGGTGTCAAAGCTAGCGTCAACATAACACTTAGCGACGATCTCTTCTTCACCTCCGTATACAAGAAACATATCCTTAGTTCTTCGTAAGTACTTAAGGATATTCTTGACCGCTATCCAGGTTCAACTCGGATCCGATTGGTACCTACTAGTCAAACTAATAGCATGTGCCACATCCGGTCTTGTACATAGCATGGCGTACATTATAGAGCCTATGGCTGAAGCATAGGGGACTTTGTCCATTATCTCTCTTTCTTCCGCCGAAGCCGGACTTTGAGTCTTACTCAATGTCTTGCCTTGCAACATAGGTAAGAACCCCTTCTTACTTCCGTCCATTTTAAACTTCTTTAAAATCTTATCAAGGTATGTACTTTGCGATAGCCCTATTAGGCGCCTAGATCTATCTCTATAGATCTTTATGCCTAATATGTATGACGCTTCACCTAGGTCCTTCATTGAAAATTTGTCGTTTAGATAACTTTTAACACTTTGTTAAAAGATCTATATCATTTCCTATCAATAATATGTCATCCACATATAATATCAGAAATGCCACATTGCTCCCACTCACTTTCTTGTAAATACAAGCTTCTCCATAAGTTTGGACAAATCCAAACTCTTTGATCACCTCATCAAAGCGGAGATTCCAACTTCGTGATGCTTGCTTAAATCCATAGATTGATCGCTGAAGCTTGCACACCTTGTTAGCATCCTTAGGATCGACAAAACCCTTTGGTTGTATCATATACAACTCTTCTTTAATATTACCATTGAGAAACGCGGTTTTGACATCCATCTTCCATATCTCATAATCGAAATATGCAGCAATTGCTAACATAATCCTAACTGACTTTAGCATCGCTACGGGAGAGAATGTCTCATCGTAGTCAACTCCTTGAATTTGTCGAAACCCCTTTGCGACAAGTCGAGCTTTATAGACGGTCACATTACCATCAGCATAAGTTTTCCTTTTGAAAATCCATTTGTTCTCCACGGCCTTTCGGTCGTTAGGTAATTCCACCAAGTTCCAAACTTGATTTTCATACATGGATTCCATCTCGGATTTCATGGCTTCTAACCATTTGTTGGAATCCGGGCTCATCATCGCTTCTTCATACGTCGTAGGGTCATCATTTTCATCAACCATGAAATTCATGACAGGATTTCCGACAAATCGGAGCCGCACGCTGCCCCGCTTGACCATGAGGTTTGGTAGTACTCTCTTTCGGAGTTTCATGATCATTATCATTAGTTCCCTCTTCAACAGGTGGAGCCAACTCCGGAACAACTTCCGGTGCTGCGCTACTCGCCATACTTTGAAGAGAAGGTTCAATAACCTCTTCGAGTTCTATTTTCCGACTACTCACACCTTTCGCGAGAAACTCTTTCTTTAGAAAGGATCCATTCTTGGCAACAAAAACCTTGCCCTCGGATCTGTGATAGAAGGAATACCCAATAATTTCCTTAGGGTATCCTATGAAGACGCATTTTTCCGCTTTGGGTTCGAGTTTATCCGGTTGAAGTTTCTTCACATAAACATCGCATCCCCAAACTTTAAGAAAAGACAGGTTAGGTTTGTTTCCAAACCACAATTCATACGGTGTCTTTTTAACGGATTTAGATGGTGCCCGATTTAAAGTGAATGCAGCAGTTTCTAGTGCATAACCCCAAAATGACAACGGCAAGTCCGTCAGATACATCATAGATCGAACCATATCTAATAAAGTACGATTACGACGTTCCGACACACCATTTCTCTGGTGTGTTCCGGCAGGTGTGAGTTGTGAAACAATTCCACACTCTTTCATGTGAGTGCTAAACTCGTAACTTAGATACTCACCTCCACGGTCGGACCATAGAAATTTGATCTTTCTATTACGATGATTTTCCACTTCATTCTGAAATTCCTTGAACTTTTCAAAGGTTTTAGACTTGTGTTTCATCAAGTAGATATAACCGTATCTACTCAAATCATCCATGAAAGTAACTATATAACGATATCCACCTCGCGCCGACACACTCATTGGACCACATACATCAGAATGTATGATTTCCAACAAATCTGTCGCCCGTTCCATTGAACCGGAAAACGGCGTTCTAGTCATCTTGCCCATAAGGCATGGCTCACATGTATCAAATGATTCATAATCAAGTGATTCCAAAAGTCCATCTGAATGGAGCTTCTTCATGCGTTTAACGCCAATATGACCTAGACGGAAGTGCCACATATATGCGGATATATCATCATTAAGTTTAATCTTCTTAGCATCAACATTATGAATATGTGTAACATTATCATCGAGATCTAAAAGAAATAAACCATTCATCATCGGTGCATGACCATAAAAGATTTCATTCATATAAATGAAACAACCATTGTTCTCGGATTTAAATGAATAACCACTTCGCATCAAACACGATCCAGATACAATGTTAATGCTTAGTGCAGGCACCAGATAACAATTATTCAAGTTTATAACTAATCCCGACGGCAAGTGGAGAGGCAGCGTTCCGACGGCGATCACATCAACGCTTGATCCATTGCTGACACGCATCTTGACCTCACCCCTTGCTAGTGGTCGCTTGTTCCGCAGCCCCTAATTCGAGTTACAAATATTAGCAACTGAACCGGTATCAAATACCCAGGTGCTACTGCGAGCACTAGTCAAGTACACATCAATAACATGTATATCATATATACCTTTGTTTGCCTTGCCGGCCTTCTTGTCTGCCAGATACTTGGGGCAGTTGCGCTTCCAGTGGCCAGTCCCCTTACAATAGTAACACTCGGTATCAGACTTAGGTCCAACTCGGGGTTTCTTTTTCAGCACGCAACAGTGCGTGCCGCCCTTACTTCCCTTCCGTTTTCCCTTCTTGTCTTTCTTGAAACCAGTGTTCCTATTGATCATCAACACTTGATGTTCCTTTTTGATCTCCACTTCTACAGTTTTAAGCATTGACAGAAGCTCGGGGAGAGACTTCTTCATGACTTGCATATTATAGTTCATCACGAAGCTCTTATAGCTAGGTGGCAGAGACTGCAGAACATGATGGATGCCTAAGTCAACGGGAATCGATATTCCCAAAGACACAAGCTTATCGGCGTAACCCGACATCTTGAGTACATGCTCACTAACGGAGTTGTGCTCTTCCATCATGCAGCTAAAGAACTTTTCTGAAGCGTTGTAGCTCTCTACAGCAGCATGTGTGTCGAAAATCATTTTCAACTCACCCATTGTATCAAATGCATTGCCATTTTCGAAACGCTTTCGAAGTTCCGGCTCTAGCCCATACAATATGCCGCAATGAACTAAGTTGTGGTCCTCCTGACGAGTCTGATAGACATTCTTCTCCTCGTCAGGGGCATCATCAAAAGGTGGGGGGCCTAACGGTGCTTCTAGCACATATTGCTTTTGTGCAGCAGAGAGGAGAATCCTCAAATTCATGGCCCATTAGGTAAAGTTGCTACCGTTCGTTGCTAGTTTCTCTTTCTCCATGAACACATTGAAATTAAAAGCAGGTGGTGCCATCTACAACAGAATTTGTAAAGTTTAGACTAAGTGTATGATAGATTGAGTTCAACTAATCCATATTACGAATGAACTCCCACTCAAAAACGACATCCCTCGTGCCTTTTTGGTGATTACATGAACCAAATCCACTATACCAAGTCCGATCATCATGTGAGTTGGTATAGCTTCAAAGGCGAGCATCAAATGGGCATCATATCAACTATATGACTCATGCTTAACCTTTTGGTCCGTGTTCCGAGGCCATGTCTGTACATGCTAGGCTCGCCAAGTTAGAAACTTAGTATTTGCGTGTGTAACTGTTTTACACCCGAAATATGGTCGTGGATCCAAGAACACCCGGTCATCACGTGATGTCTTGGAGCGATGAAACATAATCGGTGCATACTAAAGGAAGAACACATTCTTATCTTGATATTTAAATGAGGGATCATCTTATTATGCTAACAAAGCACTAAACAAGCAATATAAGATGCTATCAAACAACACATGTTTATTAGTGAAATGTTATCGTTCCCGCATATGATCTCTATCATGTGCATCGTGGTATGATCACTATCATACCTATATGTGTAAATCCAAGGTCTATGGAGTTTACACGCTATGTGTGTTGTAAGAGTATCATCTCATACTTCTACTTACAACACTACCATATCATAACACTAGCCCAGCAACAATCTAAACTAGACGCCTCTAATTTATCCATTGCAAGTTTTACGTGGCTTAGGGCTTTCGAGATAGAACCGTTCTTACCTACGAACATGAACCACAACGAGGATAATCAAATTGTTGACAACTCGCTTGCAAAATAGATATTGACTATAGTAGGAGAGACAGACACCCGCTAGCCACTTATGCAAACTAGTTGCATGTCAAGCATGGAACAGGTCTCATGTGCGAGGACATGTAAAGTTTGTCCTGGCCGCTTCATCCCACTATGCCACCAATATCCAAAATTACAACAAAGGAGCAACAACATGATCATCATCGCCCACATACTCATATGTGTACTACCCGTGTAAAGCATCTACGCATAGATCCGGCTCTGATACCACTGTAGGGTTCGCAGCATAGAAAACACAAAATTTCCTACGATGGGAACTATGTACCAAGATCTATCTACTAGATACAAACAACGGGCGGATATATATCCGTAGAGAACATACCCTTGAAGACCGACAAAGCTTAACGAGTTCAACTCGTGGTTGATGTAGACGATCTCTTGCCGATCTCAAGATCGAGATGAAGTCCTAGCGCCGCAAATCAGCCAAGATCCGTGCTCGCACACAGGTTCGAGGCACCGAGCAACCTCCGCCTCGCCCAGCGATGCAGCGGAAGCACAACTCTTTCTTCTGAATAGCCACCGAACATGTATCTCGCTAGTCCGAGACCGTGGGGATAAATTCTAGAGGGGAGAGAGATCCTTCACGAGGAGGTGTGTGAGACAAGTGAGGAGGGGGGCCTTTTATAGGAGGAGGGGAACCCCAAGGTGGTGGCGCATGGGGCTGCCCCTTGCCCTCCCCTCTTCATGTGGGTGGACACTCCACTCACAAAATTCCTTTAAATTCCCTCCACTCAAAAGTCCACTCAAATTCCCATTAAATTTCCACCAAATTTAATGCAAACTCTCATTAAATAAAACTCTTTTATTTTATTCAGAATTTTTTCAATTACTTTAATGACAAACATTCACAAATAACCCCTTGCTAGAATTCCATTTCACATGCATAACCACTTTATGCAATTTCACCAAAACCTGTTTTGTATCTAGTGAAATAAATTCCTGCGCTTGTTTATTCTTTCGGCATGAAACATTTGCTCCAATTGGATGTCGGTGTCTCTTAAGTGTCACCCTACGGTTCGTGAATAATGCGGACATGATCGAGACCCTCTCGGATCAATAATCGAGCGGATCCGAGACCCATACTGACTCCCACACATTCAACGATGACTTTCTTGTGATCGTCGGAACCTTTTACGCTAGTATCTTAATCCCTTTGTTTCACGATATATTACATGTCCGAGATTTGATCATCGGCATCTCCATACCTAGTTTGATCTCATTACCGACATGCACTCTTTTCTCGTTCCCGTGATATAACATTCTAGTGATCAAATCACTTGCTTGCAAGCTAATCAATGTGATATCACCGAGGGCCTGAGTATATCTATCCGTCATCGGGATGAACAAATTCCACTCTTGATCCATGAGCCTCAACATAACACTTTATTAGTTATGAATCCATCTTTATAATCACCCTGTTACGGTGTGACGTTTGATGTTATCAAGAAACTCTTCCGGTGTTAGTAATTAACATGATCTCATGGTCTAAGGATTAGGATCACTTCGTAAGTTGTTATAGCAATATAAACTCAATGACTTTGATCGTAATGCTATACTTCGGATGAATTTTCATCACATCATTACACTAATGTTGTGATCCCGTTATTAACAACATCCAATGTCCATGATCAGGAAACCTTGATCATCTTGTTAATCAACGAGCTAGTTTATGAGAGAGGCATAACTAGGAACTTTCTGTTTGTTTATTAAACACACATGTATTAACGTTTCTGTATTAATACAATTATAGCATGCAAAATAAACATCTATCATATACTTGGAATACACATAATAAACACTTTATTATTGCCTCTCAGGGCATATTCCCTTCAATCTCAACCAGCTGATCGAATATCTAGTTAAGATCTTCACGTAGACCTTGGATTTGTTGTTCTACAACATATACTCTCTTTCCCAAATCCTCCATTGCTTGCTACAGCTCGCTCTCAGTGAGGTGACCTGTTATATGTTGATACAAAATCTACAAAGTAAAGGCCAACTTCTGATGAGCAGAGAGAGGCCCGTCACCGGAGTAAAAGAGAAGATCCCTCACAAGTTATGTGTTTAATGTTGGTGGTTGTGCTATTAGATGGAAGGCTACATTGTAGGATATTGTTGCATAAGGCTTGGGTGTTGTAGTGTTTAGTATTGAAATCTAATTCCTATACACACTCAACAACACAGAAAATACTGATTGACTTGATAGCTCTCTTTGAAAAGATTTGTTCAATTGAATTAATGTTTAGCGGTATTTGTGAGCATGCCAAATTTTGATGTGTAAATCATAAGAATGATATAGCTTTATGCGTGTCAAACTTCATGGTATGCCAACAACTTCACTAGCCTACGAACGATCTTCATGGAGAAAACTCCTAGATTTCAACTATTAGTTGATTAAACATATGTAGCAGCAATGCTATAGTGGGTAAGATTCTTGGCACTCCCGGGTAGCTATGTTCATGATGGAATCACTCCTCTGGCTGATATGAGTAATCATTATGCAAAAGGAACAAAAACCTTAGTGATGCCACGAGTGTCCATCATAGACCGATAAAGTAATGATTGTTGCATGCTCTCAATTACTTAAGAACTGAAATTCTTGAAGGATAATGAATAGAAAGGTAGTGCTTGAAAAGTCTTGAATTATTTATGAGGAGAATTGAGATACTCTAGTGTATATGCTTTTCATGACAAACTCTCACACTCTCAATTTTACATGACTATACATTATTGTTCAGAGGCAAGCTTATGAGTTGATTACATGACATGGAATATAGTTTACTCATTTTAATCATCAGTGCTAACAATAATTTTGCTTCGTGATAAGGATTCATGGAACCCGTATGATATGCTTGCCATTACTCTATTTATGCTAAATTTTTCCAGATTAATAAAGTGGAGGAAACATGAGACTACCAATCATGAGTAAGATCATCATCTCGTTATTTCAGTTTAAATGCTGAGTTCCTTTTTTATTTTGGTTTTATTGCTCGAGGACGATCAAGTTTAAGCTTGGGGAGGTTGATGGCTGTGAAATATATCCATCCACACTCACATTTAAATTGTATATTATTCATATATTTGATGAAATATCTCTCTAAATCCTGCCACTAATGCCTAATGATCAGAGGGGTATGCAATCCTGTCTTTCTATTTTTCTCTGCGCAGATAATAATGTTTGATGATGGGAATCACTACATTAAAGTCAAGGGATTTCTATTTTCGTGCCCTTGGTTCCTTAGTTGTACTCACTTTTCCCCCGCCGCTTAACTTTTCCTCACTTTTGCTCATCTCCTATTATGAAACTCTTGCACTGTCTGAAACTCGATGTCCGTCAGCCTTGCCATTACATGCCGACAAGTGACGTGATTCCAGTCCCGAGTGGACCCTTGCTTACGCATTGACAAGTGGGTCAGGTCCGTCAGTCCCGTAGTGGACCCTTGCCGTTACATGCTGAAAAGTGGGGCCGCGTTAAGTTGGTTCTCGTAGTGGACACCTCTCTCCACTTATCCAGATCAGCATGGGACCCACATCTTACCCAAGTGAGTGTCGGACCCATAGCTTATCCACATGAGCCAGCCCCGTGCCTGTGCCCATGCCGTTGACTCCCCTTTATTCTTCTTCTCCAGCGATGGCGGCCCTTTGTCGAGCTTCACTTTGGCCTCCCGTTCGTCCTGGCCACAATATGGTGTCGTCCCGTTGACCTGTATGAAGGATGACAATGACAACCGTGCGTAGAGAAGGTTAGATCTTGCACCAAAATGTTCCGATTATACGAGGGCGCTTGCTATGGAGAATGCGGTCGGCGAGCCGTTCCGATGATTTAATTGGTTTATCGAGTTAATGTCTCGGTTGCAATCAAGTGAAAGAGTGTTTATAATTAAAAATAGGGATATTGATGTATAACAAATAACAAAATGACACATGCAACACAAACCATGCACACACGATCATCAGTTCAACAAAAGCATGCACACGATCATCAGTTCACCATAGGATGGAACTACTCTTCATCAGTATCATCTTGTACTTCCTCTTCTTTTTCACTGTAGTACTCCTCAATTGTGTCGTCTTCTTCAGGCTCACTGTCAACTTCCTCCTTCTCAACAACTTTCATTTTACCTCTGATACGCTCGAACGCTGATGCATCTATGATGTGGCTTCCTTTGATAGAGAGTCGATGTTTCCTAAGGCAGAGCCTCAGATACCATCTCATCGTTAGAGCCTACAAACTCTTGGTATTCTATATCAATATGCACCACCTCCTCCTCATCTCCTTCGGCAACATCAAACTTATGTATCTAAACTAATTTTTGAACCACCCGCTAGTTTTTTCCCTTGGCTGTGTCTGGCACATAGAACACTTTTGTAGCCTGGGTTGCCAAGATGTAACTGTCATATTTGTACCAAAAATTGGTAATGTTAACACTACGGAAGAGTTTATCATACACCATTTCGGTATCCTTGCGGCCCTCAAGCTGATACCAATCAAAGTTGAATAACACAACTAATCATTGGTGTTCCAAATCAGACTTAAAATACAGCACCTTGATATCCTTGAGGACACCATAAAATGGATATCCTTATCAAAGTGAAAACCCTCAGTCATTTCTCCACTATTTTGTGTTTTCTTGCCCTTCTCATTGTCAGTGGTGAGGAACCGAACGCCATCCACAATACAAGCTGAATATGTTCTTACTCAGAAGTCTGGGCCACACGCTAATGCAAAAAGCTCTTTGTCCACAGATTCTATATTCTCCCGTCGCTTTTTCATGACCTATATGTACCATAGAAGAAAAACAATATGGTCAAATCATGCATTGAAATTCTATATACCAAGGACAATGATAAATGCAAAAGGAAACTAACATGGTCCTTGAACCATCTTTGAAATCCCTGCTCAAGCCTTCTTTCCACATTGGGTATCCCATCGTTCACCAGCTGTTCTCGGTGAACACTACAATCCAGAGAGTAACTCAGAATTAAAATATTTACGTGTATGGCAATTTTGAATTCATAAGTATGGGAGATCAGAACATGCATGATATATGGCTTAACCTCCTCGGAGTTGTTTAGGACATACCAAGTCATCTTGGCTAGCTCCCTTTCGAGGATAAAATCAGTATCATCGCTTCCTCCATAGCAGGTGACATGGCTTCCTATAATCAAATTCACACCATGGCAAAACACATCACAAGATGATTCATCCTGGCCACCTACATTTCTTGCTGGCCGATTGAATCTTGTGACAATATCATCGAGTTATCTAGAGAAAAAAGTCACGCACTCAGAAGCAATGTTGGCCTCTACCACTGAACCTTCTGGACGTGACATGTTTCTAACATATCTCTTCAGAGTACACAACAACCTCTCTATTGGATACATCCACCCATAGTTCACAGGGCCTCGAAGCATCGCCTCTTTAGGTAAATGCATAGCCAGGTGGACCATCACATCAAAAAATGCTGGCGGAAAGATGTGTTAAAGTTTGCACATAATTACTGGGATTTCATCTTTGAGCCTTTCTAGCACTGTCAGTTTCAAATTTTTACTACACAATTGCCTAAAAAATCTTCCTAGCTCTCTAGGTGTTGTGTAGATATTGGGATGCAAATACCCAGTAGCCAATATTCCCTACAACAGGATGTGGCAGTCATGGGTTTTTAGTCCCATGATCTTGCGTGTAAGAACGCTGACGCATTTCCCTATGTTTGAACAAGACCCATTAGGAAAAGTGCAGTCCCACAGATATTGATAGAAACCCATCTTCTTCTCCTTATTATATAATACGGTGCATATGGACATAGAAGGTCCTTCTCTATCTCTGTTGGTTGCACCTGTAGATCTCGCCTAATGCCCAGGGCTTTAGAATCATACCCATCCTTCAAGGTGTCCTCATTTTTCCCATCAAGTTCAAGTAGTGTTGCAATGAAGTTGTCGCAGATGTTTTTCTCGATGTGCATCATGTTGAGATTGTGCCAAAGTTTCAACAATTCCCAGTACGACAAGTCCTAGAAACCATGTCACCGGTTCCAGATCGGTGAGGGATCTGTCCGCTTCCTGCTTTTGTTCCCAGGATCACCTCCAACTCCTGGTTTAAGATGCCTAACCTTCTCTAGCTTAGCTTGTAACTAAACTGCAGTAAATTCCCGACCTCGAGTTGTCATCATGAATGCTGGCAAGATCCACATCTCGCCGCAAGTGGTGGCGCTTCGGGAGGAAACGATGGTGCCTAATGTAGCATATTTTGCTCTTTATGGATTTGGACAGAGGATTTTTGTCACAATGCAGACATGCATGATATCCTTTTGTTGTATGCCCAGACATAGTGCTGCAAGCTGGGTAGTCATGCGTACACTAAAGAATTGTTGAACGAATATCAAACATTCCATTTTGAAATGCATCGTAAGAACTCACGCCCTTCCAAAGTTGATGCAAATCGTCTAGAAGAGGCGCCATAAAGAGATCAAAGTCCTTTCCAGGACTTGATTTGTCAGGGATTATAAGGAAAAGCATGTAGTTTGATGCATCCATACAATCCCATGGTGGAAGGTTGTACGGCATGGCAAATACAGGCCACATACTGTAGCTTGTTCTCATAGTTCCATAATGATTGAAGCCATCTATGGCAAGGCCAAGCCTTACTTTTCTAGGGTCATCTGAAAAGTCCTACCATGTTTTATCAAAATCCTTCCATGCTTCACCATGATCAGGATGGCTAAGTATACCAACTCTGGGCATCATCTTTAAATTGTGCCACTGCATGTTCTCAGTTGTTTTCCTCAAAGAGAACAATCTCTTCGGCCATGGCGCCAAACAAAAACGATGCAAGACTTTGACAACCGACGACTTTCTATCCCTATATTTCCACCTTGAGGTGCCACACTTATCACAGTTGTCCAGCTTGGTATTTGTATTCCAGAACAGCATGCAGTTGTTTTTGCACACGTGTATGCTATCATAGGAAAGTCCAAGCTCCTTCAGATAAGTTTTTGCTTCACGATATGATCTCGGTAGGGTATTGGGGTCCGACGGTGCATCGACAAATAGCTTCATCCAATCATCGAAAGCAGTGTTGGTGATCCGATGATATGATTTGTGATGAAGGAGATCCATAACAAATTCAAACCTGGAGTGTTTAATTCCTGGGTAAAGCTTGCGTTTTGCCTCTTCCAACAACTTTGCAAACAATTGCTCATGTTTACCGTCAGTTTCGACATTAGCAGCAATTTGCTCTACAATTGTTGCATCCCCTGCTTGCTTAAGGTCTTGCAATATTCCTAGAACACTGTCACCTCCATCATCATCACCTTCATCATCAGAATACATATTGCCATTGTCATCACCGGTGTAACCACCAATGTTACCACCATTGTTTTGATTGGGTGGATCTTCAATAACTGCAACAGCAAGTGGCTCCCCATGGTGTATCCACCAAGTATATGTGTGTGTGATATGCCACTAATGAGTAAGTGGTTATGAAGACGCCCTACATGTATCATATTCTGGTTCAGGCACTTGTGGCAGGGGCATGGAACCTCTGCATTCTCACCATATCTCTCCTTGACAAATCTGAGAAACTCCTTCAAGCCATCATGTAGGGACCAATAAATTATCTTCCATGAATAATCCAACTCCTATATATCTGTTGAAAATTAAACAAACAAATCACACTTTCAGAACATGCTAGTGATTTTTCAGAAGAATATTCTTTACAATTGTGAGATTTTTTCTTATTTCAATTGTTTAGAATTTTTTTAGGAAAGACTTGGTTAACTACAAGAGCTGGAACAAAACGTACTCAACTAAATACCCATGCAAACAAAATTTTACTACAATATAGAGACTCACTCCACCAATATAATATCTTACATTTACTACTAACTAGCATGGATTTCTCAAACTTCAAAAGTGGGGAGTCATAAGGCATACCTCTCATGTTTGGTTCCACTTCTCTCTTCTCTTTTGATTTGTTTCTTGGAAACTTGAAGTCAATCACTCTTCCTGCAAATACATGAGAACCTCGAGGAGAAAAGAAAAGAAAGAGGGAAATAAAGATAAATGGAGAAATCTTTTGTTGATTTTGAGAGAGGAAATTAAAGAATAGAAAGTTGGCGGCAAAGCTCGACTTGAAAATCTTGAAAACAAAACAAAATAATTAAAGATAAAATGTTGGGGAAAACAACACAAGTTCTTATAAACTCAAATAAAAAGCATAACCTTGAAATAAAATTAAGCAAACGAACACCAAATAAAAAATAAATATAAAACTTCCCTAAGATTAGGCTTTTGCAAGCCCTTCAAATCATTGAGGTGGCGGGAAAAGTTGTAACTCCAGTCCGCAAACTGAGTTGATAGTTACTTTTTGTTTCTCCGAGGTTCAGGGTGAGATTATGCATCCCCTCTACAGTCCCTCCAAGTTCTTGAAAGTCTTGATATGTAGCGAACCGGTTTGGTGGCTGCTCCTATTGATAAAGAACTTCTTGCTGCTCTTCATGGTCCTCATCCTCATCCGGAATCTCCTCCTTAGGTTGATGTTGTTCAACCTGCACATCATATAGCAAACATCCCTCCTCGATAGAGAAGAGACCATTAGGCAAAGGAGTGGGGTAGAGACGCCCAGCTCCTATAATATGCAAGTAATAAACACCACCTCTCCTAGTGAGCATTCCACAAGCTTTTAAAGTAGAGAAACCAATACGTCGCTCACCTAGCACTGGTTGCAACTCACCTTGGTCGATGCCTAGGGCAATGGTAAGCACGGTGATGACGCCTCCATCTGTGAGGGGTCCTTGGCTTTGGGAGGACTGGAGCTCCAGGTAGCACACAAGAATCGCGCCCAAGTTGAGTGACAAGTCGATGTTGTTGAAAGCAGCTTTTGCAAGGACTAAGATGTCCTCCTCATTGAGTCTTGTAAACTCATTTTGTGCCTGCAAGGTGTTAGCAATAACATAAAACAAATAGCGAATAGCAGGATGCTGAATATTCTTCCCCTTATTGACTCTATAAGTGAAATTCATTCCATTATAATAATGATCTAGGGAAGGATGCATGTCGGCAAAAGATGCGCGTAAAACATTAACATCATTGTTTGGTAGACTAAGACAATTGCACCATTCATCAAGTGTTAATGTATAATTGTTGTTCATAAGTCAGAAATAAATCGTGTCCTCTCCATGCCATGTTTTAACGGTGCATGTCAAAGAACTTAAAAATTCTAGAGTTAACCAGCGATAAGTAGGCATATGATGGAATACAAAGTTTTGTAGGCCAACGGTATTGCAAAGTAAATTAAAGTCATCAGAAATACCGAGTTGGTTCAATATAACGGGACAATCCCACTTGGTTGCCTTCACTTCTCAGTTCTTGATCTTTTTGAAGCGATCACGTTGGAGCTCATTCCTGAACCGTATCCCCATGCGGTCCCGAGTTGCAACAGTAGCGGTAGCCTGAGAAGAACTCATAGCGGCACGAGCACGCGTTTGGCTCCTTGTGTTCATCTTCTAAAAATAAATAAGAAAGACAAAAATAAAACTTTTTGATCCAACAATAATAAGCATAGCATATTCCTCATCATATCACACTAAAGAATCTCCTCAAAACAATAATCTAGGCAAGAGAAACATGACAATTGGTTCTAAATAAGTCTCACCCTAGATTGATAATGACAATAGATCAGAAATGAATTTGCAAAAAGTAATTGGAGGACCGGAGGAGAAACATACCATCTTGTGTGCGAGGAAATCGAATGAAATTGAGTAGAGATGAAGTTCCCTTGAGGTTTTGAGAGAGTTTGGAGGTAGAAGAGAGAAAAAGGATTGAAGTTTTGGTGTTTTGGGTACCTTCCCGTGCGTTTAAGTGGTCGGATGCAACTATACGGTCGTAACTATACGTCCGGAACATTTTGTTCCCGCCATATAGTTGGTCTGGCGGCAAAAATTAGGGTTTTTAGGGTTTCTTTCATGGCGGCTGTATCTATACGGGCGTAACTATACGGCTGAACCAAAATGTTCCCGCCGTATAGTTGGTCGTTAAACCTTCTGTATCCGGAGAAGAAATTTTGTTGGTGGCTCAAATAACTATATGGCCGGAACTATAAGGCTGGAATTTTAATTCCCGCCGTATAGTTGGTCGTTAAAGGTACTGTAGTCATCAAAAAAATTGTATTTCTTCAAGAATTACTTTTTAGACTGAAACCTAGCGAAACACCATATTTTCACATAAAAATGATAGACTAAATTATCGACAAACATTAGCATGTATAAAATAGGAATTTTAGTACCACTGAATCTCTCCTTATCAACTAGAGTTTTCTAGCACTCTTTATTCAACATGAAACTTAAACTAAAACTAAAAAACTTCACTCAAACCTTTATTTAACATGGTTTTCCTCCCATGCAACTCTCTTTTATGGTAAATAGCTTGACCTTAATGTTGCTCACTTAGGCCAGATGAGTGGAACACCCACTCCAAAATAGTTGGCCTTTAAAGTGATGTCCTCCTTATCATCATGCTTGGCTTTCTTCTTCCTAGGAAAATAAATAACAAAATGATCCCGTGAAGACAATTGGAGCTTCACATTCCCTTCATGAAGATTAATCAAAGCCTTAATAGTTCTTAAAAATGGATGGCCTAATATGATAGAAGCAGTAGCATCTTCAGGCATGTCAACAATAACAAAATCAATAAGAGCAGGACAACCTTTAATGTATACTAAAGTATTCTATATAATTCCTACTGATTGTTTTAGGTAGAATCCGCTAGATGTAATTTTAAATCGGTGATTTCAAAAGAGCCAAGATTTAACTTATTAAAAAGACTTTTTTGGAATTTTTGAAACACTTGCACCTAAATCACAAAGTACCGCTATCTCATTAGTCCCAATTTTAATCTTAATAGTAGGCTCAAATATATCATCAAGCTTAACAGGTAATTTTTCAACAATTTTTTATATTCTTCCTCAAGCTCACATACCTTTATTGCTACCTGATTAACGAAGTGTTGTTACATGGCTTCCTCATTTCCTTCACTTACCGAAATCTTGATATTGATCCTTTTCACAAGATCTTTAACTATGTAATTCGGTGAAGGAGCATTGCTATAGTCAAGTTCTTCAGGCTCTTCCCTTTGGATTCTTATCATCTTGAGGTCTTCAACCGGATTGGGCTCAACTTTACCTGCAAATTTAGCTAGAATGAGAGTTTGACTCTCGGTTATCTTACCTAGCAGTGCCTCAATAATCCTTGTTATTTCCTGGAGGGCCTGCAAATCATTCCTCAAACTTACAGCTTGGTTAGATAATTTACCAAGCATAGCATCACGATTCTCCGTTATTTTAACTAGAATCTCAAAAAAATCTAAACAAACTAAGGTATTATTTTGCTCATTTTGTGATTCCATAAAAGACTTAAGAGTTTCTTGGAGAATACCATTACTTGATGCCAAATTATTATTAGAGTTACCTACGGGACTAGAATAGTGTTTCTTGGATAGCTCTTACCTGGGTTATAATCATTACAAGCTATGAAGTCTATTTCTTCAATATTTGATTCTGGGATAGCTCTTACCTGGGTTTCCTTACCTTTGACGGCTAATATAAGCTCATCCAACTTTGCATTGAGTTCTTCATTTTCTTGAGGTGTGACAGAGTTCACCTTCTTTGTGTTTGATATTTCCACATGCCACTGGGCATGGTTTTCTTGCATATTGTCTAGCAGCTGTTTTGCTTCGGTAATTTGTTTACCCATAAATGTTCCTCCAGCTGTAGTATAAAGCATATACTTAGACACATGGTTAAGAGAATTATAAAATAAATAGAGAATTAACCAATATTCCATCCCATGGCTGGGACAGTTTCTCATGCATTCTTTCATCCTCTCCCATGCAAGCGCTAGTGGCTCACGCTCTTCCTGTCTAAAACCAGTAATATTAGATCTTAGTTGTATAGTCTTTGCAGGTGGAAAAAATTTAGTCATAAATAAAGAAGTACATTCCACACATGATGCAATAGAATTTCTAGACAAAGATAGCAACCATTCTTTAGCTTTTCCTCTAAGAGAGAAAGGAAAATAAGCGCAACTTGACCGCATCGGGGTCAACATCTTTAATGCGCATCATATCACATATTTCAGTGAAAGTATTTAAGTTCATACCTGCATCCTCAACAGCAGAGCCTCCAAATTGATTCTGTTGAACCAAACTTAAATAGTGGGGCTTAATTTCATAATCTTCAGCAGTAATTGCTGGCTATATAATATGAGTACGCAAATAATCATTGTTGGGAGTTGCAAACTCCCCAAGCTTCTTTTCATCCATATTTCCTATGTTTTTGGATTTTCTTAAACAAATACTAATGATTGTAAAAACAAGAATTAAAAGACTAACTATTTTTTTTTTGTTTTTTCAAATAAAGATTGAAAGCAAACTAACAAAATTAAAAACAAGAATTAAAACTAGCAAGGTCCCTACTAACCTCACTAGGGTAGCTATTGCTTCCCCGGCAATGGCACCAGAAAAAGGGTTAATACCTTCGATCCGGATTATAGATATAGTATAGTTCTTTTTCCCTAGTAGACCTAGGTATATCGAATCCTCAGGAAGCATCAAGTGTAGTAAGGTTACTTAAACGGACCTTCGGAAGTTTTAGAATTCCTTTTGTGTTTTCACCGGACCAAGTGTTTGTGATCTTTTGTTGTTGTTGATGATGGAGAGAGAGAGGGCCTGGGGCTTTCGGTTTCACCAGTAGTTGTGCAAAACATCTGATGGAAATAAAAGATAGTAATAAATTATGCATGTAATTGTTAGAGCAAGATAATTATATGTGGGCAATGCATCCATAATTGCTATTGCCTCCGCAACCGCTTATAGCAATAAGCTACTAGTCCCATCCATATAAGAAAAAGAACTAATGATATGCATAGTGATGTGATCGTTAATCCCAAGTAAATTCCTCATATACAGTCGTACTACCCCTTCTGTCACTGGGGTTCCCAACCTACAGTTCAGTCATTACTCACACTCCCTATACCTGGATCAATCATTGGGGTCTTGGGTACCTGACAAGTCCTTAGATTGAGGCAAGAGAGGGTATAATAATCATCATGTCATACAAACTAATACATGATCCTATCTATGATAAATAACATGCACAAAATCTACATGGCTAGGCCGAAGCCCTTAGCCCAAGGATAATTACTCACACATAGAGATGAAATCAACAACCAAAAATATTGTAATGGAAAAAATGAGATTGATAACAAATAGTCTTACAATGCTACCAATTGAAGATAAGATCTACTATTACAAGTGGTGGAATATGACTATGGTGGTGGAGGAGGGTTTGGAGATTAGATCTAGATCTATTCCTCCGGCGTGGTGGCTTCTGGTGGCAGGGAGAGTTTTGATAAAAAAAGAAGAGTCCAAGGAGAGTTTTCTCGTCGCCCGATGCCTCCTTATATAGGGGTCCCTTCACGAAAGTTGTTCTGTTTGACCTAGCGATGTCGGTGCCAACTATACGGCTGAAACTATACGACCGGAATAAAATTCCTGCCGTATAGTTGGTTGTTAAAGGCACTGCCTCCACTTCACGGCTCCAGGTTTTTTTGAGTTGTTGGAAATCTCGTATCTTTGATTTTAATATAGTGATTTCCACCATCAAACGTCATTATCTGCGCAGGGAAAAATAAAAAGACAGGATTGCATACCTCTTTGATCATTAGGCATTAGTGGCAGGATTTAGAGAGATATTTCATCAAATATATGAATAATATCCAGTTTAAATGTGAGTGTGGATGGCTATATTTCACATCCATCAATAGCGAAGGAGCGGGACGCTGCGCGTGTTCACGAGCGGCTGGGCTATTTAACCTTTCACCCGTCGGTGCTGTCCTCCTCACCTCTCACCATCGCAAAACCTAGTCGCCGCCGCCATCACCAGCACCAACGATGAAGAATCTGTCGTGGATGAAGAGAAGCAAGAACGACCATGAAGCGTATGGCTCTAGCAGCCAGCTCTCTCGGCTGCCGGCCTTCCTCCGCGGGATGTCCTTGCCGCCTCTGCCGTGGCCAGAGGAGTTCCGAAGCCATCCCATGGGGGACTACCGCCATCGCGAGAACGCCGCACCCGGCGATACTACTGCGTCAAGGAGTGTGAGCGCCATCCAGCACAAGGATGTCTCCCTCCCCACCAGCTGGCACTTCAACCGGGACCGTGTCCCGGTGCCGCCATTGCCCAAGGCGGGCAGAGGGATAGCGGAGGAGATTCGCCGCCGGATTAGCAACCTCCCCCGGACCCAACGGTGGGAGAGGGGCTAACACTCCGAGGCGTACTGGATCAAGTTCATCGAGTGGGAGCACAAGGTGCGGCGCGCCACCACCATACACCGCAACCTGCAGCCGGGGAAGGTCTACCAGATCCCCGACATCGACTTGGATGACGAGGGTGCCTACAACCACTCCGACGCCATCCTTGGCAGCGAGGACGACAACAACGAGGACGATGACGACGTCGTCGTCAAGCAGGAGGCGGCAGACGACGACGCCGCGAACCTGCCCCCGGAGTACCGCGAGGTGCTCGCGCGGGGCTACGACGATGATGCCTTCACCGAGGAAGCCCAGTGGCGCGACTACGAGGAGGCCCTCCAACTCACAGACATGGTGGCGCAGACGAACGTCCATCTACCTCCACCGCCGCCGTTGCCTGGATGGGCGCCTCCGATCGCATCGGAGGTGGGGATGGAGCTGGCGCACCTCCAACACGGTTGGGCGCCGTGGCCTGGGTAGGTGATCAACCCGCCTGCGCCCGCCCCCGCTTCCGCCCTGTCGTCGCTCAACCTCTGGACGCCGCCGGAGTACATCGACCTCGACCGTAGATGGACGAGACGATGTCAGCGCGCGAAGATCAATAGATAGGGTTAGTAGTTTAAATTCCATTTTTATATTCTGAATGTAAATTAAGTATGAACTTTGCCAATTTATAACGCAAACTGTTTGTGTTTGAATTTACCAAAAAAATTTACATCTTACACGAACAAATGTGTCGCGCCGCTGAGCGCGGCTAGCCAGACAGACCAAACCCGTCGCTAAATTAATCACGGCTTAATCCAAACTAACAGAAAGCGTACCGTTTAGGTGAGTCGGTACAGCGCCATGCGCGGACTACGGACCACGCAGGACTTGTGTGACGGACGCGACCCGGTCCAGTTCAGTCCGCCTCAGGCCCGAGTCAAGTCCAATCTCCAACCCGCAGCGGGAGTACTATAGGTAGCGCCCGTGGCCGACACCTGTCCATTGGCCAACCCCCAGCCGAGTACATGTCAAAAAAAAAAAAGCCGAGTACTCACCGGAGAGAGGTGTGAAGAGCGTTTGTGCTTCTCAAAACTCGAGCCCCCGCAGACCCCACCAAATCACACACCATTCCCTTGCCTAATAAAACCCCAGCGTGCCTCTAATCTCGCCGGCGTCCTTCCTTCTCGCCGTCGTCCCCGCCGTTGGTCACCATCCGTCCGAAAGGTCAGCACACCCCAAGCCCCCTCCCTCCTCATAGGCTTCGATTTTGCGTCGTCGTAACGGGCGGCGGGTGATTCGGTTTTTTTTTGGGGGTTCGAAACAGAGTAGGGATGGTTGCAGGTGCGTGATTCGATCGATCGGCGGAAGCAACCTCGGCGTAGCGATGTTCCACTTCCACGCCGCGCGGCCACCGAGGCCGAAGGACGTCCCCACGAACCGCGCCTTGCCACGCCTCTTCGGACGCACGGCCGCGCTTCCTCGCCCTTTGCCGCCGCCTCCTCCTCCTCCACGCGCCGCGGGCGGGAGCATCGTGCGGGCGCGCGGCGAGGTGGAACCGGCCCGTGGTAGAAGCCAAGCCGAGGAAGTGGCGGCGGGAGGGAATACGGTGGCGGTATCGGGAGGTTTGGTCGGGGACAGCGCAGAGGGGGTTGCCGGCTTGTTGGAGGAGAGGGGAAGCGGAGGCGGTGAACTGGACAGGAAAAGGGGGTTGGCTTTGGCCGCGTTTCCGCCGCCCAAGCGGAGGGCCGTGTCCGCCAAGCGGCAGTTTCCACCTGGCTGCGGAAGGGACGCACCCCCGCTGATCGTGGGCAACAGCGACGACGGGTCGAGGCTCGGAGCTGCATTTTCCAGTGGTGATTTTAGTACCATATCGGAGAAGGCGTCTGTTTCTCGCGCTGCGGGTACGGCTGGCTTGCCGCTGGAAGATGCGCCTGCCAATGCGGGTTTTGGTGTGCTGGAGAAGGTGTCAGCTGCAGATGGTGGTGGTGCTCCACTGTCGGATGGGTGTCATCATGGTCTAGAGGCTGCATTGGTGACCTCTTCAGATGAAGCAGAAGGAGTTGCTGGTTTGGTCGTGAAAGACATGGGAAGGACCGCTGGGAGTGGTCAATTGGGGATGAAGGCGTCTGTTTCTCGTACTGCCGGTACCGGTGGCAGCTATGAGGATGGCTTGTGGCTGGACGCTGCGCCTGCCAATGCTGGTTTGGGTGATGTGCCGGAGAAGGTGATGGCTGCAGATGGCGGTGGAGCTCCAGTGTCAGATGGGTATCATCATGCTCCAGAGGCTGCATTGGTGACATCTTCAGATGGAGCAGCGGGAGTTGCTGGTTTGGTGGTGAAACACATGGTAACAACACCAGGGAGTGCTGAACTGGGGATGAAGGAGTTGACGCCGATCATGCGACCGCTACCGAAGCGGAGGATGGTATCTGCTAACCGCCGCTCCCCTCCTGGCTGCGGAAGGGACGTCGTGGTTCCACTTCCTAGCAGAGGAAGCAGTCAGGTTGGTTTGCAGCTGGAAGCCCTGCCTGCTGATCGTGGTGGTTTGGGTGCATTGGTGGAGGCAGTTGTGGCAACCCGTGGTCGTTCCGATGTGTGTGCCATGGACACTATGGAAGCTGTGAGCAAGAATGCTTTGGATGGAATAGCAGAGGTACAAGAACAGGAGGATGGTGACATTCCTACAGAAGATTATGTTGAGATTCCTACAGAAACTGACCATGTCCTCCCCCAAGAGTCTCATGTTACTCTCAACAATGACCTGCCTGAGCTTGGAGCTGGTACACATGAGTCTGCTGTTCCACTGATCGCAGCTGTGAAACCATCTATAAGACATTTTTCTAATGAGCACATCCATGGGAACCTGCTGCAGCGCAAGGGAAAGACTGTATCATGGGCAGTTGCTGAAGATGTCAAGGTGATGAAAAAATGTGAAGGCAGCTCACCCAGGACTGCCACTAAACCTTCTGCTCAAGGTCCTCCAAAAGAGTCTCAAGTTAAAGCTGATAGACACGAGTGTGCTGTTCCTTCGGTTGTTGCCGCGGAACCTTCTATGGGGGCGTTTTCTGATGAGAAGATCCATGGGAACATGCTGCAGAGCAAGGGAAAGCCTGTATCATGGGAAGTTGCTGAAGATGTCAAGGTGATGAACAAATGTGAAGGCAGCTCACCCAAGGTTGCCACTAAACCTTCTGAGGGTCCTCCAAAAGAATATCTTTGGGATAAGGAAGTGTCTGAAAGCTCAAGCATGAAAACGGGATCCCCTCCTGTCGCAGCAGGGGGGCAAGGCCAAGTTGTCATGAGAAGTAAGGTGAAATTCACGGCTAGAAAATCAGTTCGGTTACCTATTGAAGCAAATCATAAGCCCAGGTCGGTTAATCTGGATAGACCCTATTCTACGGGCAAGGAGACTGAGTCTGTTACTGTTACCACTACGAGGGAATCACTTGCCCACAGGAAAAAGTTGAAGGTAATAGGTCCAACTCAAAACAAATATCTTCCCATGAATGTTGCCCCTACATCTGCATTGCATAACAAGGTGAAATTGAAGGATAAAGAGGCCTCCCCTCTGGATGGTGATGATGAAATTTGGAACGCAGTAGCTGGTAATGAAGGAAAGCTTAAGATGTACCTCAATAATCCCTCGTGTGTTCCATCAGTTTGGCGTCACATGCAGCATGGTGGCCAGAATGTTGATGCTCGGAGCAAAGTCAAGATGATTTGCCGAAGGTTTCAGTTCATATGCCGGACACTTGTTCAAGCTGTGGAACAGCATTCTCTGAAGAGTACTAGAATTGATCTTGCAGCTGATAAAATAATCAGAAAATTACCGGGCTTTACCAAACATGGACCTATTCTGGGTAAAGTCCCTGGTGTTGAAGTTGGTGACGAATTTCTATACAGAGTGGAGTTGGCCATTGTTGGTCTCCACCGCCCATACCAAGGAGGCATTGACACCATGAAGGATATTAATGATACGCTTATTGCCATAAGCATTGTTGCTTCTGGAGGCTACCCTGACGAGCTGTCTAAAGAATTGCTTCTGGAGGCTACATCTGACCAGTGTAGGCTCCGGAGGAAAGCCTGCTGGCAAGAAGGAGAATGAGGATCAAAAGCTTGTGCGCGGGAACCTGGCCCTAAAGAATTGCATCAAAACAAGGACGGCTGTCCGGGTAATTCATGGCTTTAAAGGTCCAAATAGAGAGGAAGGCAGTCATTCGAAGGCCAAAGAAGTCTCAACATTTACTTATGATGGGCTCTATCAAGTGGCGGATTGCTGGGAAGAAGGTCTACCAGGTTCAAGGGTCTTCAAATACAGGTTACAAAGAATTCCTGGACAACCAGAATTACCTCTGCATGTTGCTAAAGGGTTGAAAAAGTCTGTAGTGCGCCCAGGCCTCTGCATAGCTGATGTATCGCAAGGAAAGGAGAAGACTCCCATCTGTGTGATCAATGATATTGACAATGCACGTCCAGCATCTTTCAAATACATCACTAGAAATAGAGGTCCATCCTTGACTGCAGAAAGAAGTCAGGGTTGTGACTGCACCGATGGCTGCTCAGATTCTGCTAACTGCACTTGTATTGTGAAGAATGGAGGAGAAATCCCATTTAACTTCAACGGTGCAGTTGTTCATGCAAAGCCTCTCATATTTGAGTGCGGTCCATCCTGTAGGTGTCCTCCTTCGTGCCACAACAGGGTCAGTCAGCTTGGCATGAAAATACCACTGGAAGTATTCAGGACAACCAAGACAGGTTGGGGTGTAAGATCCCTAAGGTCAATCTCTGCTGGAAGTTTTATATGCGAGTATGTTGGTGAGCTGTTACATGGCAAGGAACCCAACCAGAGAAGTAATGACGAATACTTGTTTGATATAGGACAGAACTACGATATATGGAAGGAGATGCCATCAGCTATTCCAGGTCCGAATTCTTCTTGTGCTCGCTCTCTGACCAATGAAGATGAGGGCTTCACAATAGATGCAGCTGAGTATGGAAATATTGGAAGATTCATCAACCATAGCTGTTCACCTAACCTCTACGCACAGAATGTTCTCTGGGACCATGATGACAAAAGAGTGCCCCATATCATGCTCTTTGCAATGGAGAACATTTCACCACTACAGCAGCTGACTTATGACTATAACTACGAGATAGATCATGTCCATGATCTGAATGGCAGAGTAAAAGTTAAATATTGCCATTGTGGTTCTGCACAGTGCCGCGGCAGGCTTTATTAAGGAAAGGATTGGCTGCTGGTACTAGGAGTATTAATCCTTTGGAATGTTGTGCTTCATATTTTACCTCCTTTTCATTGGAATCCTAGTAGAGCTAAATACACGGGTAGTCCCAATAGTTGTTCACCATATGCAAATTAGTCCCACTAATTGTAAGATGGGAATAGCTAGTTCCAATACTTGCTTATCGGTGCAAAACTAGTCCTAAATAATCCTTGTGTGGACACGTGGCACCAGACATTTTGTAAAACACCGCTGCATTTCTTCTTTACTATTATTACTATTAAATGGGAGTGGTGATCATAGGTCGTCATCAAACATTTTGACATCAAACATTGAAAGGATCCAGACCGTCTATTGTTGTAGAAACGTTGATAAGAAGGGTGCGCGAAAAAATTACATGCTGGTGCCACTGCGGAAATTCCGCTTCCAGGAAACGACCCGAGCAATACACACCGGAAATCCCTCCCCGTTCCCCATTCTCCCCTAAATCTCATCTCCTCCCATGGCGTTGCACTCCACCCTAGCAGGCTGCAGGCCGCCGGTGTCGGCCCTCCAATGCCACCTCCTCCCTATGGTTGATGCTCCCGCCGTGTCTCGTCTAACCAACCTCCAAGCCACTTGAATCACATGTCGCTGGCTCCTACTAGACCACCCTAGGGTTTGGGTACCGTCGCCGCCTGCAGGACCTCCTCACCTAATGATACTGCCCCCACGAAATACCTTCGAGAATCCGTCTTGCCCGACTGGCGGCTCCCTGCACCTCGATGCCGACGCTTGAGGACCTCCCCTCCACCTCAAGGTCCTCCCTATGGCACCGGTATCCACAACACCTTACCGCAGATTTTATCCCCTTTCTTTATTTACTGATTGTGTGGTTGATGGAAATATTGATGATAGATGCATGGAAAAATTGTTGATTTTCGTAGTGTGTATTAGCATAAGTTGACTAATGCATAGAGCACCGTAGCCGTCTGCTCCCCCGTGCACTGTTGCCGCCTTGATGATTTGATTTGGATTATGAGATTCTCACATCAATAGTTCTAATTGCAAATCCTTGGAATTATCTCATGCCACCATTACTTGATCACTTCTAAATCTCAGATTAGTTTCCTGTGACTGCCTCCAAAACTGAATCTGGTTTTATACAATAGTTTATCGCGGTATTGTAAATAGGCTGCCTTAAAGATAATATTATAGCCTGGTGTTTAATTTCCTTATATTTAGTCAGACCGATAGGTAGTCTTCTTGAAACACTCCAGAATTCATGAGGGTTACATAGTTCAACATGGTAACTATTGCCTACTGACGCACTGGATATTAGATTATATGCATTGTCCATCTTTGTTGCTCCTGTGCTAATGCACAAATAGATATCTGTGAGAAGGAGACATAGTTCATGCAGGAGACCACGACCTACCCGACCCAAACTTCATGCAAACAATATATAGATAATCAAGCGGATTTATTTGAAGTCGCTCAACAGTAAGTCAAAGTGTTTCTCCTTGTTTTTCTTAGCTGCTATGTTCTTATAATATTTATCTCCCTAATTTCATATAGCAAGTTTTTGATAACAACGTCAAGTGCATCGTGGATGTCAATTGTATCCCAACAAATCAGGAGGTAATGTTGAAATCTATTACTTATCACTATTTTCTCTTAACCGCATCTTCTTCGAGATTTTCAAGGCTTTACAGACTTCTATATTTTCTTTAATTCTTTGTTTTGTGTTCAAATCTTGCCTACTTTCATCAGAATTCTCTTAAAGTAAGATTTGCGTTTCTGAACTGATGAGAGGAAAGTCAAGGTTGGCCTTCACCTCAACAGTAACTTGGCCAACATGCAGTAATATTTTGACTTACGGTGTGTGGTTCACTGCTTCATATTATCTATTTCTCATAATCTGAATCATCGAATAGGTCTAACATTTTTACTTACATGTTACTTATCTTGTTACCTGGAGGGTGTATACTCTATCACCTGTTCTATTTTGTTCCCCATGTGAGCAGAGTGCACTACGAGCCCCATTGATTTCTGGGTTTCATGTCGCTCATTTTTCTACTTGGTTTTATGAAACTTTTCGAGCTAAGAATAATAGTGTAATGAATGGCTTATAGCAGCATTTGATAAGATTGGTTCATGTTCAACATCACTTCTATGGGCATTTGAGATTAATTGCTTTTCAATTTTCACATACATCAATGTGTGAATTGGTTTGCTAACTACTCCCTCTGTCCTAAAATAAGTGACTTGGATTTGTCTAGATTTTGTATGAATCTATACGCATTTTAGTGTGTAGATACATCTAAATCTAGACAAACCCAAGTCACTTATTTCAGGACAGAGGGAGTAGATGTTTTTTGTATATTAGCCCCATGCTTCCATTTTTTAAATGGACCATGATGATGAGAGTGCACTTTAATAGCTGAATACATATATTCACCTTAATTCTATAATGCCTCTTGTAATTTTACTTTGTTATTAAGCACATGTCGTAGCATCAAATGGATTTAAAAAAAATTATCTGAGGCTTTCTGCCTTTTTACTTCCTATTCATAGATTACTGGCAACGGTAGTTTCAAAAGTGAGACATGGGGGAGCTACAATGTGTTTAGTATACTATGGTAGTTTCTTGACTTAAATGATCCCATCGCTTGATTATCTGGAATATTCTCGGACATGATCTATAGAAGTAAAGACACTTGACGCCCCTCCATGGTCACAGCTTTAGATTGGATCCTCTTGTTATGGATTTACACATTTCTGTATCTGAAGGTAACTGAGTGTGAAATCCACATAATAACTAATCCTGCAGACATAGAGCAATCTATTGTTTCCTCACACGACACACACTTAGAATTTGTTATACAAAATGAGTATATTGTTGTTGTTTCTTTTTTTTCTTCATGCTGCACTTAGAATTGGTTATACAAGATAATGGTATATTGTTGTTGTTTCTTAATTTTTGTTCTCTTCTACTAATACATATTTTTGAGGTTGCTCGGTGCAGTACCCTTGGGTACTTTGTTTTGATGTTTCACTGCTAAAATATAATTATTTTCTTGGCTAATAGAAGAAGATAATGGCTTGTGGAGGGTAAATTTTAATAAATTAGTATAGTAGAATAAGTCATAAGATTCATATATCTTTTATAAAAGCGTTGACCACAAAATGTCCCTTTCTTGATATTTATTGATTATTTTGGTTGTGAAAATAACAAGAACCTGTGGAAGAAGTCTTGGAGTGTGGTATATAGACTTATTATCTAGCATTACATGTTTGTTCAGAGAGATCTTTTGTGATATGTATAAGCTGCCATTTTGATCCCTCCTAAGCTTATTCTGAAAATCAAAGCCCTAACTGAATTATGGGACTGCTATTATATAACTTTTATCGTCACTAAAATGCACACTGAGGACACGCGGCCATGCTGTAAGCATGTAACTAGACAAATTTTATTTTCTCCAAATGCCAATTATGCTATTTACAAATGTAGATGTTATGTGCTTGAATACATAGCAGCACCTTCGCCTGTATGTCTTTCTAAGGGGGAGATAGATCTGTTAATTCATCGGCAGACATGTATGTTGTTGTGATAGCTATGTTTCATCCTTGCATACTTCCCATCGTATGGAAACTTAACATGACCAGTTATGTTAAATACAATTTCTAAATCACCTGCCAGGAACATCCATTAAAGTATCATGGATCAGTTTCTCCTTTCTTTATTTTCTATCTACCTAGGCTGATATTAAATGCCATCTTACATCAAGATTAAATATTACGTATGGCACATTGAGCTACATAGCAGGTGGTGGACAGTGGGGAGAGAACGGCGGTGAGAAGGCGGGTGTAGTGCTGGCAGGTGGGCGTGTTCTAAGCAGAAAATATGGTGGGGCTTGCCGGATATCGTGTACCAGAAGTGTTGGTCCAGGTACGATGACTAATCCGTGCGCCTCGAGCTCGTCTGATTCTCGCTCCTTCCTTCTGTCATTCAGCAGTTCACGTGACATTACTTACAATTCGACATTTTGATGTCCCTTTTGGTACTACTCCAATTGCTGAAGTTCCTGACATGTAAGTTATATGTAAAGCTTCGTTGGATGTGCATAGTCGTTGTTACCATGGAACTGTACTTGAGCAATGAGCGCCAAGGAAAATCCCGTTCTTGTTTTGCACCCTCTCGACGTAAATATATGTCAGATATGGTAGCACAAATTTTAGGATCTATCACATGTGGCCTTATAGAAAGTTCCACTCTCCGCGAATACCTTTTGTTGTGTTTAATCATTATTTTTATACTATTATTGGTCAAGTACTTAAATTTGTTCGGTACAAAATTCGCAAACAACACTGTAGGCAGTATCTTTCTGTTGTCTTGGTTGAGTAACTATGAATTGGAGCATGCTCTGTTCGGTTTTGATAAATGCTTTTGGAGGAGTCAGAATTTTACAAACTTCATTTTGGTTGCCGCCTATACATCCAGTGTACTTAAAACCAAAATATTCTTTTCATATATACGATTGTAGGAGAAAATATTTTTGGCCAGTGTAACATATGCTAGGGCTGTAAGACCGAGTTAGTCTTTTTGACTGCTCATCTTGTTACTTTTGTTAAATATATGACAAAAAAGGATGATTGCATCGTCGTGGTGTGCTGCTATTGATTCTCTTTGCACAGATCACATGCTCCACTAAGCTTCTTTTAGGAAAGAATTTCCTAAAGCAGATTGAGTTCACTCGATTAGCACCCTGGATTAGTATTTATTGAGGGCGGCTCTTATCAACAACTGCTTCCTCAAGATAATGTTTGTTATTATTGAAAATTTCTGAATCCTTGCTCGAATGTTAATCCCGAATTTAGTAGTAAGACATGTTGATTTGCATGATACAACATGTAATTGCATTTTGTTCATGTTCAGCAGTTGGTAGATGAACTTATTTCTCTTCGATACATTCCGATATGCCCCTTAGTTTCCATATCTTTAATTTCTCTTCTCAATTCAACTTTGTTTCTCCACACTTAAGAATTCTGATTTTTAATAATATAATTTTAGCTAATATCAATATTTTGTTGTCTACAGACAACTTCTGCTAACTTTCAATGATTTCCCTACACCCATGATAAGTTATTGGTATAGGTCGGATTTACTTCATAAGATCCTTTTTCCATCGAACTGTTCTGATTCCTAATTACAAGTTTTTTCTGTATCATTTGGTTTTATTTATTATCTCTTTTTTGGTAGGCACCAATTGAAATCATGTGTTTTGTGGATCTTATATTCTGATATAGGAAGTCCTATCCACAGCTTTCAGACTTATTTTTGGTAGTGTTCTCGAAATGTGGAGTAATTCCACATACTAGCTCAGGTAATTAGGCAATGACATTTTTGCACTATATGTCTTGCAGCTGATGATGCCGATGGTGTAAAGCGTCGAAGTGAATTGCTAGGTGGAGGTTCATCTGGCCGCAACATCATGCAAAGTAGAAAAATAATGTATAAGTCCACATTGCTCTTATGGAAATCTTTTAAGTTGAGTTTTGCAGACAAATAAGCGTTGGTGGAGATAGTCTGAGAGCTAAAAAATGTGTGTAGTGGAAAGAGAGATGGCCATTCCTCTTGGAAAATAGGGCTGACCGGCTGAATTATGATTGTTAGATAGATGTCAGTGTTTGTCATAATGGATAGATTTGCTGGAAGTGCTGTGTTGCTTTCTTAATTATTATACAGGTTCTGCGAGTGCTTATAATTTTTTTGTGCAAAATATGAATTCTGGGACGTTGTATCCACTTGCTAATGTCATTGGTTTGGGTGAAAGCCGCAAGCACAAGTACTGATGAGTGTACATGCCATGTTTAACTATTCTTAAATTTTCCATGATGTTTTCTATGTTTATACATACTCTTTGGGGTGATAAATATTGTTGCAGTGATTGTGCAAGCGGGTAACTAACCAACAGTCCTAATGCTTATTGGTCGAATTTTACATGCAAAATTTTCTTTATTTGACGTAAACTAACCTCTGATTAACTCCCCAGATGGCAATTCAATCCATGAGTCCGTCTGCTTGGGACAGTGTACACGTGACCGTGACAAATGAAGCGATAAAATGGGATGGGAGCGAATAGATAGGGAGAAAGATGATACTAGAACAGAAATATTTCATTAGAAAGATGATACTAGAACAGAAGGATTCCATTTGATTCGACAAAGTGATTTGTTGTCCGTAAACAGAAGTATTTTATTTGATTCGACAAAGTGATTTCTTTTCCGTAGCAACGCACGGACGTTCAACTAGTTTTATATAGTAAGCATGTCTTAACTTTCTAAATGTTGGTCCCACCTAACCAATCACACTACCACCCGAATACAAACGAGAAATGCAAACCACTCGAACAGGATCACATCCTTGTATGTTTATGCATCTAAATCTTACATTAATTATATACTAATAAGTATGGTGAGATTCAAAACGAATTAAAAACACACAATTTTACTGACAATCTAATATTGAGGGCCGCATTACACTAGCAAATACCATTACTACCCACATCAACACCGGAAACTCAAATATGGTTTACGCGCTCCATGACATTAGCAAATGGTACGTTTTCTGAATGGGAGGCTCTCGTACGTACCCCTCGCGTCGCTCCCAGGGGCCCCGACACGCCGCCGCTAGAGCCCCCCACGCCTGCCTCTCTCGCCGCCGTTGCCGCCGGCCCTTGCCGCGGTGGCGACGGCCCCCAGCCTTCGATGGAGGTTTGGGGTGGTGATTGCCGAAGGTTTCCGCTGGATCTGCTGGGGCAAGGATCGTCGGTGTGCTGGCGTGCAGCGGCTAGGGCGGTGTTCCTGGTCGGGGTGGTGGCGGAGATCCTCTCCTAGCGGCGCCATGGCCGGTAGCGGAGGTGGGGTTGGACCTGGTGGCCATGGATGAAACCCTAGATTAAAATTTGGGTGTCTCCTGTGTCGTCCCCCAATTCCTCTTCGATGCATGGTTGGTCCGGATCCGGTGGAGGGTCGATCCTGCTCTGCTACTGCCTTTCTTGATGCTAGTCTAGCCCACGGGCTGCTGCTAGGTGTCGGAGCGGCGAATCTTGCAGGTCACCTAGCGGTGGCGTGGGGGCTGCCAGCTAGGCATGAATAAATGTGGTGGTCCTCAGATCTCTCGCACATCAAGACGAAGATCTACTTGATGCGTGCCTTCATGAATTTCTCTGGAGTGTCTAGTTACGAAAGGCTCTGCCGGTGAACTTCCATGTGCGCATCATGCCTGGAGATTGCTAGATCAGAAGGAATTCGGTCATGCCCACCTATGTTTTTTGCTGGCCGTTTGGTTTTAGATGGAGCGTGGCGAAGCTCTGCTACCTGTTACCATCACGTGTCATGTCTTTGATGATCCATGATAAAGTCAGATGTGGAGAATTCTATGACGACGGGAACATAAGGGCTAGCTATGGTGGATTGAGTCTTTGGGGTGTTGAGGATCTGGCTTGGTGATCTGTGACTCGTGGCAGCGTCTGTTAGAGAGGGTGATAACACATGAGATATTCATAGTCTTTTCTTGCAGGGTGAAAACCCAAGATCTAGCCTTTATTGGTTGTGCCTAGCAATGGCCTTGCAGAAGACATTGTTTTGCGAACGAAGACTTCCTTCAGGGTGAAAACTTAGGATCTTTGATCGGGCGACGACAGTGCTTGAGCACTGTTTCCTTCTTGGAGGCATCGTTTTTGGAGGGGTGGACTCTGATGTTATTTTGGTGGTGTTAGTGTTGATGCTGCTAAGAATCTGATCGCTTTAGCGGGACTTTTTTTTCTTTTTAATTCTTTTTTTATGTGTGCATCCGTAATACCAACAGGGTAATGCGTTGTTACAAAGGCTAGGTATAATTAGTATCTTGTGCTCATTTGAAAAAAATGACAGTTGCAAATACCATTACAATAGCTCGGTTTTTCATCAAAATTTGAGAACAATAGTTTTAAGTTTTAAATAAATCTAAAATAAAATCCAGAGTCACGCCCTGTACCACTCGTCATGGTTAGCATACTCGGTCGGCATCACAGACTTAGGCATATGGTATATTCACTTCTTTTAGAAATATAAGACGTTTTAGCTTTGTGAATCGAGACGTTTTTTAGTGTATAGGTTCGTAGAGCTTCGGAGTAAATCTATACCCTAAAAGATGTCTAGATACACTCATTTTATAAAGCTAGAATGTCTTATATTTTTGAAGGGAGAAAGTATATATCACGCGGTCGGTCAGTCTCCACTGCAATCATCGCAGGGCACTCACCAGCAACCAAAGTATGAATTCCTTACGACAGCGCATCCAACGCTAGTCATGCATGCAGCTGTGTGAAATAATGGTTCATTTGTGTGAAACAATGGTACATTTTAGCCATCGTACCAAAGTCAGATAGCTTTTATCATACGTATAACAGCATTGCTAGTATAATGACTATTTTTGCACGGACTAACAAGTATTAGGACTACTTGACTCTATTTTACAACTACTGGAAGTAATCTGCACATGATGAACAACTATTGGGACTACCGGTATATTTAGCTCATCCTAGTAAGTAATATGTAGGTAACATGAAGTGTTCATACGGATAAAAAGGTAACTAATTCAGAAACTCCAGTGCATCTTATGTATTCTCACTCTGATTTGTAAATATATAAGTATTGGCTACCAGTGAGACTGTGACACACTCTGTTTTGAACTTTGGCTGAGTGAGAAAAACAAGAAGAGGGAGGAGGAAGGAGAGAAAGAAGGAAGGTAATGCAATGACATGCGGGCGCAGGTGATATGGCAGTCCACGCCCACGGTTGCAAAAAGGCATGCTAGCATGTCATACCACCCTGCAAAACAACTTAAGGTCTTGTTTGGTGCTAGAGTTTTTTGGGATTAGAGGGGATAATTTCATCAAACCCTAGGTACTTACTTATTGCTAAAAACATGTTTAGTTCTAGAGTATTGGGCTAGTTTATTCCCACTTTTCCTCATTTTTTCCTAAATTCTAGTGTATTTTTCCCAATATCCAATATATTACCCCTACCTAGTGGATTGAGAATTGGGGTTTTGTGGGGATTAAAGGGGTTTGGGTGAATGTAGGCCTTGTTCGGTTAACCCACCTGCCTAGTGGATTCGAGTGGTTTGGAGGAAATTGGGGTTTATTTTGACTTTCATGTGATTTAATCCCCTTCAACCCATGCCAATCCCGTTAAAACCTCATGAAACCGAACAAGGCGGTAGGGGTTTCACCCAATTCCTAAAGTTTTGCGAAGGTTGGGGGAGTTTTTGGTCTGACCCCTCTAAACATGAGTGGGTGAAGTGGATTTTTTCCCAAAAACATTGTTGATCAAATTTATGCATTGCTCAATTCAAGGCTGCTAGCTATGGTCATAGATGCATGTTGTTCTTTTTATTGTCTTGCTTCCTCTAGATTCTTGCACTTGAACTTATAGTTACATAACCATTCAAGTTAGAATGTAATTGTGAAATGTTTAAGTGTTAGAGGCCATAACTTAGGAAGAACATGCTGTCACTTAGAAAACCAAAGGTTTGGTTGCAGAGGTAGTACAGGATACATTTTTTTCAGTGCATTAGATTGTACGTAGATTCCACGATTTGTTTGTTCTTGTATGTCGTCCTTTTGCTAGCTTGTAATCTTCACATAGTTTCAAATTCTCTTACCTCATTTAGCTATGCATTCGTAACTACATCGGGTCATCATTAGTAATTTAAACCTAAATATGCCTTTACAATTTGTATTTATCTAAAATATAGTAGTTATTATTGTAGTGATACAGTAGTAGTGACACATCACCTATTTAAATTAAAGACATAATTGGTGGGGGTAGTAGGAGGCATTGTAAAAATTAGAATATATCTGCTCTGGTACAACCCCCTCTCCCAAACTCACGAGGGTAAAATGGTCTTTCATTACTTCTTAGTCGTATAGTTGAGATTAAACTCCCTAATCCCCAGCAGTCTAGATGGAGAACGCTCGTCTACACCAGCGCAGGTGACGTTGAGCATCCCTACCCCGTCTCCCCGAATTTCATCAAGTCCTCTCCTATGTGTCCTATTAGAAAGGATAGTATATACGTACCTTGTTCAGCAAATGTATTGCATATTGCTGGTGGCATTGACACTGATGTCACTGGATTGGATTTCGTACATTGAAGACTATTTAATCGTAAGTTAGTAATCAAGCATCTTGTTGGCTCGATCCTGAGAAACTGCTTGTCGGCAGCGTGCTCGGTGGCTTGGTGCACGGCGCATCTCCGGGTGGGTCGTGGATTGGAAAAAAATGGATAGTTCGTACATGCATAGGTACAAGAGAGTACCTGGGTTGTCCACAGGATTGGGTTTGAATCTTGATCATGGCGGATTAGCGAGTTTAATCTGAATTAAATCACTAAGAGGTAATGAAAGGCCGTTTTGCCCTTTTGAGTTTGTGGAAGGGGTTGTACTGGAACAAGCCTCAAATTAGAATTGACTAGTAATCGTGTACGTGAAACACACGTTTCATAATCTACAATGAAAATATCTACAGTATTTTAAATCTTATTATTTATCTTTAAATAACGATAAAATCTTACCATATTACAAAATTAAAATAAGAAAACATTAGTAGTATGAGGGAAAATATAACATATTATTATGGTAACTTATACGAAAGTTTAGATACATGTAGTGAACCGGAATATTTAGAACAAGTTGGATGTCTTGACAATCTAGTATCCGCACAACTATATATTGAAGCAATCAACATTCATCTATTCATCCCCTTCAATATTTTTCTTAGTTGTCTCAAATTTAAACTAATATGATAAGGTTTGGAGCTTTTCACCCACTCCCTCCTATGGAATAAGAATTCTGTCAATTAGAATGACACAGAAGTAGAATAGAAAATAAACTGGATTTTTTTTGGCTTACTCTAGTGAAGGTACATCATCGATCGTGCCAATGCATAAGCAAAGTTTATCTATTAATTCATTGTTTGTTTGATCGGCAGGCAGTAGATTGCTGGACGGTGAAAGGATAAATAATTGTTAGATAGGCTTAACTTCTAATTGTTACACGTTAAACATATAGAGATTGTTGAAAAAATCCAGCTCACAGAATGTAACGGTGATGAGAGGTACAAAGTGGAAGAGGGCAATGATATTATAGCTATAGACTGCTTACCTTCTAGCCGCGCGTCTACAAAAAATCCCCACTCAGGCAACACACCTGAATCAGACACACCCTACACTCCCCATTCCTTCTCCAATCTAGCTCCATCTTGGCTCGCCCCCTAACCTGCTCATATGAACCTGCTTACCCATCGCTGCCCGGCGAGGTCCTGCGGCCCCTCTCCCATCTCTTGTTGCTGCTCCCTAGAGCCCGGTACCTGGGAGTCGCACACCCCTCGCCGTTTCCTCCCATCGAAGAGCTATAGGAGACACTCGAGCTCGACATGCGTGCAGGCAACCGAGCACTAGCCTCCTTCGGAGGCAGAGGCATAGGCGCAGGCCATGTCCCCACCGGATCCGTGTCCGCGGTCAACACGCCTGGGACGGCTCCATAATGCCAGCCTCGTCGTGCGGGTCAAGCTGATGAATTGGAGCAAGCACCGAGTCGACGCTGGTCTAGCCCGCGCTTTGCTGTCTCCTTTCTGGTTGGGCTAGTGGAGGATTTGGAGATGGGTTTCCCCCTCCTACCGAGTGAGTTCCACGCCTTGGTTGAGGCGCAAAGTTCTACCCTCCATTGTCATTTCTTTGTCCTGCTTGCCTTTCTCGGCCTGCATTTTCTTGGTTCTCATTTCCCTGAATGACATTCCTTCTTGTTCCCTATGCACAGCGGGCCGGGTTTGCTTGGTTCATTGTCGGGTCATAAGCGACCATCTGCTTGTTCCTTCCTGAATCTACACTCTTTTCTTTTCTCTGTCTCGGCGCCGCTCCTGGTGAGGAAGCTGTATGGCCTGCTGATCTCGCTGGGATTGGAGTTGCCGAGTGAACCAGGTGTGACCTTCTAGCTGCACCCAGATTTGCCCTGTAGTACGCTTCATTCAACATCCCTGTTGCTCTCACCAATTCATTGACTCGTTCCTGTTGTTTTCTCTTTGCCTCACCCGTCAGATGGGGTAACTCGGCCATTGTTGCTTCTGCGGCTCTTAGATTTGCTGTTGCCGTGTTGTAGGTTGGCCGCATGCCTGTTTCGTTGTTGTTTTTTGGTGTTATCTTAGATGTTACGTCTGCCAGCTCTTCGTTGAGGTTCCTTCCCCTTATTCTTGCTGCATCGAGCCGGGTCTTAGCGCCCTTGACTCGATTTGCCGAGTTGAGTTATCGAATCGTGATATCCACATCTTGCTGTAACTGCGTCAATTCCTTCGCCTTCTCCAAGACTTTTATCCTGGCCTCCTCTAACTCTCGACATCGCTGCCGGATCAACAAGCGCCATCGCTCAGCTAGTTTTTCGATTTCTTCTTGCAACTCTTTGGTTCTCTTACTTCTAGCTATATTCTCTGGCTTCTCCAGCGGTGCTTTCGCTGTTCTCACTGCCCTTGGTGTTTCTTATGGATTTCCTCCCTCAGCATTCTCATTCACCACAGGGACTACCGGAGGTCCTGGGGGGTGCGAGGGGTTTGGAGCTGTCATCATTACCTCGACAGAGACGAGTTGATGAAGCTTTCCTGCGGCAGGAACCGCAGGTGGATCCGGCGCCAGGATGATGCGCTCTGGGTATGCGTGCTCCACGCGCACTGCGACATAGACCTGGTGCTCGCCGAACTTGATGAAGCAACCGCCCCTTGGGAATGGCTTGGTCCCGAAGCAGCCTGCGTTGTCGCTGACGAAGTTGAGTGCCCCGAACCTCTGAATGAGGCCGGAGTAGACGTGTTTGCCGATCTTGGCGATGATGTTGCCCGCCCGGATGAAAACTCCTGCAAGCGCCTGCTTCTGTCCCACGGTAGGCGCCAACTGTCGTGGTGGTGTCACGGCAGATGCCATAGGTAGGCTTAAGTTGGGGGCTGAATGGACGCTTGTGGTAACCGGGAAGGGAGTGGACAGTCTAGCCGCGCAGGAAGAACAAGATGAACTCTCCACACTTAGGATTTTTATCGATCCAAGAAGTTTACAAGTGCTCCTAGAGCTGTTTGAGCATAGCCTCAGGGCACTAGTTTCCTACTTGGTCCCACCTCCTCAAACCCTAGCTATGCCCCTCCTTATATAGGCGATGGCCATCTAGGTTACATCCCTTTGGGTCCTAGGGTTACTGTTTGGATCTTGGTCCTTACTGTGCGGGCCGGGTCATGGGCTAGCCCTGAGCCCTTGACCCAGTCTATAAAGCCATCCAGCTAACGGTCTTCTCATACGTAGCCTCCAGCTCTTTTGGTGTCATACGGTGAATTTGTACGTCAGCCCTTGCTTTGGGCGTCACCCGACTTCTTTTTTGTCACCTGGCGTTGCCCTTCTCTTTTGACCATGCTTTACCATGGTCCCTCCTGAATCTTACTCGGAAAGCTGCCACGCATCCTTTCTGACTCGGCCTTCCCTCGTGAGACTCAGCTCGTTGCTTCCTGCAAGGTAAACAAACTTGTCTTATACGAGCCAACATAATTCTTATGTCGGCCACTCACGACCTTCATACCCGGCCATTGTTACCCGGCCTGAGGCATCTTTGACTCAGCATAAGCCAAGATGGGAAATATTTTACCCCTTATGACCCTACCGGGGGTTATCCCCCCGACAATTGGTGAGGTCTGGTTCCCTTTGTACTTCTATTGAATTTTAGTGTCTGTATTGTTGAATCAGTCATTTTGAAATGATGCTGAATTGCTCAAGTGCTGCTGAATATGAACTCTTATTCTGTAATGTTGAATCATTCAAATGCTACTGAATTTGTGAAGATTTCTATTATTGTGCTGGGCTGTTTGCACTAGAGATTTTGCCTGTGTTTCGTCGAAACTGTTGGTTGTGCTTTGGACACTAATGAGTGTGATTTCACCAAGTGAAGTCATTGCATACCAGTTCTGGCGCGGTGTGTGACTCTGGTTGTTTTGATATTTTATGTGAATATATCTGTCAAAAGAATCATCGCTTTTCCCCCTCCGTCGGTGAGGTCTTTGTTCTAAATCCGGTGGATCCATAGCAGAACACAGAGTTTACTAACGACGAGATGAAAGCTAGTATCTTTTGATTTATTTGTTGTAGTGGTAACACACACGGTTATATGTTTGATGTCTTGAGTTTGAATCCTCTGTGCTTGACAAATATTTTTTTGGGTTTACATTATTTTCTTCTAGCAATAGTGCTTTACAGAGAGGCTAACACGGCGGACCCACCAGCCTGCAGCGTCGTGATGCGGCTCATATCACTATAGAGCTTCGTTGGGAAACCCCAAGAGGAAAGTATGATGAGTACAATAATAAGTTTTCCCTTAGTAAGAAACCAAGGTTATCGAACCAGTAGGAGGAAGGAAACGACTCAAAGGTCTTGCTAGCAACTTGGAAACATGCACAACACAAACTCAAGACTTTTCCCCAACGAACAGTGAGGTTGTCAATCTCACCGGTTTGCTGAAAACAAAGGATTAAACGTATGGTGTGGAAGGTAATGGTGGCTTGCAGAAAGTAAACAGTAACAGTTGAAGATGTATCAATGGTAAAGATTAGACCGGGGTCCACAGTTCACTAGAGGTGTTCTCCTTAAGATAAACAACATAACATGCTGGGTAAACAAATTACAGCGGGGCAATTGACAGGACAGAGGAAGGCATAACAATGCAATACTAGACATTCATGATCCTATGGGATTTGATTGGGCATTACAACAATATACATAGACCTCCATCCAACTGCATCTATGAGTAGTAATCCACCTTCAGGTTATCATCCGAACCCCCTCCAGTATTAAGTTGCAAGCAACAGATAACTGCTTTAAGCAATGTGTGTAAAGTAAACAATACAATTGTTCCATGAACAAGAGATTGTTGTTTTCTCCCTAGTAGAAACATCACATCTACAACCTTAGAGATTTCTATCACTTCCCCAGATTCAATAGAGGCATGAACCCACTATCGAGCATAAATACTCCCTCTTGGAGTCACTAGCATCTACTTGGCCAAGATAGCTACTAGAAACGGAGAGCATGCAAGATCTCAAACAACACAGACATGATAGAATCAACAAGATAGAATCATTAATCAATCTGACATAGTAATCTCAATATCCATGGGATCCCCGCAAACACAACATGCATGATTACAAATAGATGATCTTGATCATGAATAGAGCTCACAAGATCTATACATGGTAGCACAAAGGAGGAGAAACAACCATCTAGCTAATGTATGGACCTATAGTCCAAGGTGGAACTGCTTACGCATCACATCGGAGGCTCGCATGGTGATGAAGAAGGCCTCCGGGATGATCTCTCCCCTCTGGCAGGGTGCCGGGAAGATCTTCAGATCCCCCCGATCTAGGGACGATGGTGGCGGCGGCTACGGGCTGTTTCATGGAGATCTGATCGGGTACTTAGGGTTTTGGCATCGGGGGCTTCTTATGGAAGGGAGATCGGTTACCGAGGTGGCTGCACCTCCCAAAGGGCTGGCCGCGGCTGGGTGTGCGCCCCTCGTGGCCCTCCTCTGTCTCGTATTCTGGCTCTGTGTTCCTCTCGGTGAAATATTGACATTGGCTTTTGTCCCGTCCAATTCCGAGAATATTTATTTTCTGGCTTTTCTAGAACCAAAAACAACAAAAAATAGGCAACTGGCACTATGGAAACTTGTTAATAGGTTAGTTCCAAAAAAGTGTATAAAAATACCTCAAAGTGTAGACAAAGCAAAGCAAAGTGGATACTAAAAAAGCATGGAATATAAAAAATTATAGATACGTTTACGACGTATCAAGCATCCCCAAGCTTAACTCCTGCTCGTCCTCGAGTAGGTAAGTGATAAAAAGAATAATTTTTTAGGTGACATGCACCATCACAATCAAGATCAAACCATTTGCAAGCATTGAAAGCTGGGATCAAAGTACTCTAAGCATGAGCATGAAAGGTGAATTTCTAACAATAAGACATAGCAACTATGTTGCAACATGAAAGGATACAAACGAAGATTCACGAATAACAATGCATTGAAAGAAGTTTGTTTGTTTCACATATAGAAAACATAGCATAGTGGCATTCAGCTTGTCCCTCATGGAGTAGCAAACATAAATGCATAGGACACCTTCAAAGTTCATAAGGGTGACTAGATAAAAATAGTTCAAGAACAAGCAATATCAACAATATGAATCAATTAATAAGTTTTGGGATAATGCACATAGAACTAAGAATGGCAACTATGCTCTCTTAATTGGTGCCTAAGAATAGAAGGTGGAGAATCAATATAAAAGTGGAAGAAAGGCCCTTCAAAGGGAAGCCGGGATTTCAAGTTTCATAAAGAGCTTCCAAAAATTATGGTACTTGTTAGGTTTGATCTCTCATTGCCCCTATCATAAGCATCTTGAAGTGGTTAAGGTTAAAGTGAACAAAATATGGAGTATATGCTTGACAAAGTATAAGTTGGCAATCTCATGTCCCTTGAGTACGAGGGCCGCTCCTCATGCTACTCAAATTTAGTCATCGGTAAGTTCTTGTCATAGTAAGTACATGTGTATCATAAAGAACCGCCAACGGGTACCCTTGCCCAATGATACAGAGCTATCCCATATCAAAATGACAAGGCAAGACAATGAGCATCTCAGCAATCTTCTTATTTACCATGGGAAAATGGTGCTTTTTTATCTCTTTCCTCTTTTCTCATTTTTTTTATCAATCTCTTTTTTATAAGAAGAATGCTTCATAGATTGCTCAATATGGTGATGCTGCAAGTTTCCACCATGATTAGGCATGGCTTAGGCTAGCGGCCCAGGCATTTATCTAACACACATACATAACTCCATGGACTTACAAGCTCCCCTTTTATTTCACACCGACGACATCCATAAACAAAAGAGCATGATATCAACTGGGTACAATGTACATGTGCAATGTTGAAAGTGTTCCACATGACAAAATGGTTCTACTAATTCCCAACCTATAAGTGCAAGCATATACAACATAGATGACACAATGGTTCAATTTTATTAGGGCAAGAAAAATAAAGTGTGCCATCAAGTTTGTGAGAGATTTAATCACTAATTTTCACATAACAAGTTTAATTTGGAAGATAGACAAAACAAGAATATACTTGGAATGGTGTAACACACCATGTATAGGAATTTATAGTGGACTCTTTGGAATAACTTGGTTTCTTGGGAGTTGGATGCATGAGTAGAGCTTACTCAATACAAGTGGAGGCTAGCAAAAGACTAGGAGCGACCAACTAAGAGAGCAATAATGGCCATAATCATGCAGAGCGACAAAACATTACTAATCAAAGCATAAAGTGGTACCACAAGTCAAAAACTAAATGATCACAGAGGATAAGGTGACTGGTTCATAGTCATAACATGGTGTGAGCATGTTCCAAGTCAACCCAAACAAAACATCAAAGGAGAATACAACAATACTATGCTTTTGTATGATAAAACAACGCATGATTCTTGCAAGGCACATTAAGAAATCTCAATTGTTTGGAACAAGTCATGCTACAAAAATAATCACTAAGCATAAGGTGAAAACAACATCTAGCATGACATGATAAAGTCTAAGCCATAGTCAAAGCAAGCTCCTTTTTGTACTACTAAGCAAGAACTTTCTACTCCTTTCCAATACCAATCAACTTATTTGAAACAACACAACGAAAGAGGGGGTCCAACTACTTTATTCAAGCAAACTAAGCAAACAAAAACCAAAAACTAAGACACTCCAAGAATAACACAACAGTGCATGAAACAATAAAAATGAAGTGTCTAGAAAGACCTGAGATTTTTATTGATGAAGAAGGGAATGCCTTAGGCATCCCCAAGATTTGAAGCTTGTACCTCTTGAATATTTCTTGGGGTGACACGGGGTGGCATCCCCAAGCTTGAGATTTTGTCCATTCTTCATCTCATTACATCATTCTTCCCTTACACCTGAAAATTTTCCTTCATACAAAACTTCACACAATCTTCATTAGCAACATTGGTGCATTCAAAAGATAATAGACCTTTGAGTTTAGTTTAAAAAAATCAAAACTTTCATTAAAGACAAAATATACTGTAGCAATTCCCTCAAAAAGTTCAATTTACCCAAGAGAACCCAAAAAGAAAAAAAAAGCAAATGCAAATAATGGCAGAAAACTGTCAAAACATACCAGCAGGTAAAAACCGATTTTTTTGAAGACCTTATGTTGCTCAAATCAGAAAGTGTTGAACTAACGAAAGTTAGCTAACAATCTGGGGTATTTATTCAGACAATTACATCTCAATCTGACGTACAGAGATTTTTCACGAATGTTTACAGTGAAGCACAAAAATCTGTTTCAGGACAACACTTCCCCAAATCTTACTTCCCTCTCATTAGAGGTTATTCTTGGCACAAAAATCAAATAAAAAGGATAAAGAGAGGTTATTACAGAAGTAATGACTTCCAATACTCAAGAAAACTATTGGGTTATCTCCCAAGAAGTACTTTTCTTTAATGCCTTTAAGTTAGGCACAATAGTTTGAGAAGATGCTCACATAAGAAATATGCATTGAAGTAAAAGTAGCATCAAGAAGAAAATTCAAAGCATATTTAAGTATAATCCACTTCCTATGGATAGGAATCTTGTAAGTAAAAATATTCACAAAGAACAAAGTGATAGGCATAGGAAGATAAAACAAGAGTAACTTCAAAACTTTCAGCACATAGAGAGGTGTTTCAGTACCATGAAAACAACTACAATCATATTTTCCTCTCTCATAATAATTTTCAGTAGCCTCATGAATAAACTCAACAATATAACTATCACATAAAGCATGATTTTCATGATCTACAAACACATAATTTCTATCAAGCTCAAAAATAGTGGGATTAAAACCTTCAAACCCACTTTTAACAATTTTATAACAAGATGACTGATCATTCAATATAGGACCATCATCTAGAGCTTTATCATAAACATTTTCTAAGCAAAACTCTTTAGTACCATGCATTTTGAAATTAGGCACAAATATGGGATTATCATTGATAACAGGAGCACAATTATTATCACAGGTTTTACCCAAAGTAGATATTTAAAAAGGATTCACAAGAACATAACATTCATCCTCCTTTGGTAAGCAAGGGTGACAATCAAATAATGTAAGGGATAAAGAGTTTCTCTCATTAGAAGGGTGGCATGGGTAGATCCATTCTTCCTCCTCTTGATCATAACTCTCCTCCTCTTTTTCATCTAATGAGCTTTCAGGTTCAGTAATTTCTTCTTCCATAAGCTCCTGCAAGGCATTAGTCTCTTCTGTTTGTGGAAAGTATCTATTAATATATTCAAGAATATAGCCATTTTTCTTCCTTGTAATTATCAAAGCAAAATTTAAGTATATCATAAACCATATATTTATAAGGTCAATCATCAGTATTTTCAAGCAAACTAGCAAGTTCAAATGCACCCTTCCAAGCAATAAATTCTTCAATTTGTTCCATATCATAAAAGTCATATTTTCCCTTAACACAAGAAGATATGGTAACATTATCATTATACTCACATTAAAAAGAGAGGTGTTTATACCTCCTACAACAACAAGATTTGTCAAAGCAATAAGTAACATTATAAGTAGAGCACACGTTTCTAGCAATGATATTCAATTTATCAATTTGTCCCATAAGTGTTTCCCTTTTTGTGACAAGCGGTGTTCCTTATAATAATATTTTTGTTCTTTCGTGAATCCACCTTGCCAATAATAACTAGTTTCAAAGAAACCAACCATTGATAGAAAGCATGACAAAGCAAGGTAATAATAGACCAACAACTATAGTAGGAACTAATTTTTTGTGTTTTTGATAAGAGAAAGCAAACCAAACAAAACTATTTTTTTGGAATTTTTTATAAAAAGAAGCAAGCAAAACTAAGCAAAACAAAAACAAAGTAAAGAGAAAGGTTGTGAAGGACTCCCTATATGAAGTTGTCCTTAACTCCTCGGCAACGTCGCTAGAAAACGTCTTGATGCGGCTCAGATCACTCTAGAGCTTCGTTGGGAAACCCCAAGAGGAAGGTATGATGAGTACAACAATAAGTTTTCCCTCGGTAAGAAACCAAGGTTATCGAACCAGTAGGAGGAAGGAAACGACTCAAAGGTGTTGCTAGCAACTTGGAAACCTGCACAACACAAACTCAAGACATTCAGAAAGTAAACAGTAACAACGGAAGATGTATCAATGGTAAAGATTGGACCAGTGTCCATAGTTCACTAGAGGTGTTCTCCTTAAGATAAACAACATAACATGCTGGGTAAACAAATTACAGCGGGGCAATTGACAGGACATAGCAAGGCATAACAATACAATACTAGACATTCATGATCCTATGCGATTTGATTGGGTATTACAACAATATACATAGACCGCCGTCCAACTACATCTATGACTAGTAATCCACCTTCAGGTTATCATCCGAACCCCCTCCAGTATTAAGTTGCAAGCAACGGATAACTGCTTTAAGCAATGTGAGTAAAGTAAATAATACAATTGTTTCATGAACAAGAGATTGTTGTTTTCTCCCTAGTAGCAATAGCACATCTACAACCTTAGAGATTTTTGTCACTTCCCTAGATTCAATAGAGGCATGAACCCACTATCGAGCATAAATACTCCCTCTTGGAGTCACTAGCATCTACTTGGCCAAGATAGCTACTAGAAACGGAGAGCATGCAAGATCTCAAACAACACAGACATTATAGAATCAACAAGATAGAATCATTAATCAATCTGACATAGTAATCTCAATATCCATGGGATCCCCGCAAACACAACATGCATGATTACAAATAGATGATCTTGATCATGAATAGAGCTCACAAGATCTAAACATGGTAGCACAAAGGAGGAGAAACAACCATCTAGCTAATGTATGGACCTATAGTCCAAGGTGGAACTGCTTACGCATCACATCAGAGGCTGGCATGGTGATGAAGAAGGCCTCTAGGACGATCTCTCCCCTCCGGCAGGGTGCCGGGAAGAGCTTCAGATCCCCTGATCTAGGGACGATGGTGGCGGCGGCTACGGACTATTTCATGGAGATATGATCGGGTACTTAGGGTTTTGGCATCAGGGGCTTCTTATAGGCAAAGGGGGAGGCCAAGGGGGTACCTGAGATAGCCGCACCCCCACCCAGGCGCAGACCAGGCCTGGCCGCGCGGCCAGGGGGTGTGGGCCCCTCATGGCCCTCCTTTGTCTCGTCTTCTGGCTCTGTGTTCCCCTCGGTGAAATATTGACTTTGGCTTTTGTCCCGTCCAATTTCGAGAATATTTATTGTCAAGATTTTCTGGAACCAAAAACAACAGAAAACAGGCAACTGGCACTTTGGCAACTTGTTAATAGGTTAGTCGCAGAAACTATATAAAAATACCTCAAAGTGTAGACAAAGCAAAGCAAAGTGGATACTAAAAAAGCATGGAACATCAAAAATTATAGATCGTTTACGACGTATCACGTCGCTCTTAATTTTTTCTAGCAATATTGCTTTATGGATAGGCTAACATGGCGGACCCACCAGCCTGCAGCGTCCTCCTTAATTTTCTTCTAGCAATATTGCTTTATGGAGAGGCTGACATGGCAGACCTATCAGCCTGCAGCATCCCTCTTAATTTTCTTCTAGCAATATTGCTTTACGTCTTTCAAAAAAAATATTTCTTTATAGAGAGACTGACATGGCGGACCCACCAGTCTGCAGCGTCCCTCTTAATTTTCTTCTAGCAACATTTCTTTGCGGAGAGGCTGACATGGCGGACCCACCATCTTGTAGTGTCTCTCTTAATTTTATTCTAGCAATATTGCTTTACGGAGATGCTAACATGGCAGACCCACCAGCCCGCAGTGTCCCTGTTAATTTTCTTCTAGCAAGTATTTCTTTACGGATAGGCTGACATGGAGGACCCACCAGCCTGCAGCGTCCCTCTTAATGCGTGGGTTTGATAAAAGAAATTAAGTACTTGTATAGAGAGGCTGGCATCAGGGACCCACTAACCAGGGCATACCAGAGAGGCTGACATGTGGGCTCCAGTAGCAAGACCATACAAGACTTCCACATCTAGCTACGTTGCAAAGGTCAAAACAGCAGACGCAGCCGAAAAAATTCCATCATACACACATTTCATTTACAAAGATATTGACATGTCATTGAAAAAAAAGATATTGACATGTGGGACCCACCAGCGATACCTTATACTCGTGGTGCCACATCGAGCAACGTTGCCAAGTTCCAAAGAGGGAGGCGCGAGCGAGAAAAAGTCCAGCATGCACATGTATCTTCCAATGAGAGGCTGACATGGCGAACCCACCAGCCTGTATAAACGGCTGATGCATCGAGAAATGTTGCCAAGTTCGAAACACAGAGGCGCGAGCGTGAAAAAAGTCCAGCATGCACACGTTTCTTCTAATGTGAGGCTGACACGGGGACACACCAGCCTGTATAAATGGCTGATGCATCGAGCAACTGTAACACCCCAGTTTTAGTTAAATATTATATTAGGGTTTGTTTGTGCATCATGATCATTATTCCTTAAATGCATGCAAAGAAAAATAAGACAAAACCCTAAACCCTAATCTTTCCCTCTCTCCCTAAAAGCATTCAAATGGTTTTGATAATTTGAAAACTACCAAAATTTATGGAGCCCAAATGGACTAAGAGGGCCCCCACATCGTTTTCAACATATTTACAAAATCCTGGTATTTTGAATTATTTAAAACATTATTCAAATCATTATACAAAAATGAGAAAAGGAAATCAGAAATAGAAAACAGTTTTCCAGAAAAAAGGGGAACCCTAGCTGCCTGGGCCGAGCCCACCCTATCCCTCTCTTCTCTGCCACACAGCGCACGACCCCGCATCCTAGCTTGGCCTGCTCCTGGTCCAGTAACGCCTCGCCGTTTTGTCTTCTTCTTCTCCGGTGTAAGCAGCTCCGTGGCCGCGCGGATGCCGCTCGACGCCGTCGCGATGCCCGCCGCCATCGTTCCGCGTATGCAGGAGGATAAGAAGTCCACCGAGTCCTCTCTCTCCCCTCTAATCTTATCCCTTCCTCGCGCTCTCTATTTCTTGCCCGCAAGCTCTAAACCCTAGTCGACGTGCGCCATCGTGCACCTCCGTCTAGACCTCCCCGAGCCTATCTGCGGATCCCAGGAGGTTCGTCGTGCTCTGCTAGGTACCCTCACCAAAGGACGCGCCTGCTGGATCTCGGAATCGAGCTAATCGAGCCTCTGTTCTGAAGTCCAGTCGTCGCTCGCTGTCGTCCTAGTCATCGCTTTCGAGCTCCTCCAGTCGAATTGAACCCAGCATCGAGATCCCGGTGAGCTTCTAGACCTCCTAGACCCTCTCCCTCTCCCTCTCGCGCTTTGTACTATTGTGCCAACGAACGCCGCCGCCGCTCGCCGTCAGACGTCGTCGTTGCCAAAGCTCCAATGACCCAAAAAGGGTGGCGCCGCCTCTATACAGCTCGCCTAGCTCCACTGGTTCGAACGGGCCTAGTATTTCAGCCCCGTACGCCCACAAACTGCCGCCCCGCTGTCGTCTGTGGCTCAACGCCGGCATGACGTCACGCAATACGTCAATAGGACGTCGGTGCGCGGGGTCCGACCCAGTCAAACCCTGGTCCAGGTCCCACTTGCCCGCGTGGATGTCGAGGTGGCTCTAGGGCCCCTCAGTCAGCCACTGTGGCTAGGTGTGTCTGGGTATAAAAAGTAATTCCCATTTGGTTTAATAATTTAAGAATTTGATATAAACTTGTAAATTCAATATCTAATTAATTATAAGTCAGAAAAATAAGTATAATATATCAAATTGTTTAGAAAAATGAGAACTATCTATTTAACCTATAATCATGCATTGTTCAACAACTTTCAAGACAAGTTTGATTAGAAGAACATAGTAACCCCTCACAGGTGATTCAGAAGTTTCCCCGAGTTAGGGTTTGCACCCCTCGGAACCCCGATTAAATTGCCGAGCATATATTAGGGTTGCATTTTAGTACTAATTAACTTGTCATATCATCATACTTGCTTGAGCATTGCATTGATGCCAAGTGTTGATTGTTTCCCTCTCTTTCTAGTGTTTGGTTCTTCCTGGTAGAATACGATATCGAGATCAAAATCGAAGACTAAAATCGAGACCATCGAAGATCGACGAACAATACTTGACCAACTGCAATGAAGTCAAGTACAAGATTCCCGAAGCTCTGCTTATTCGTTATCAACAGGCAAAGGCAAGCATAGCCCCACCATGATATAATCCTATGATTTCGAAAGCATTTCAATTCTTGCCATGATGCATACGATTCTACTGTGGTATTTTATCGATAGATAGAGTATCATATCTATTGCATTATTCCCTTTGAGCTTATATTACCTGATCCACTGCTCCTAGCATAACTAGGTTTGGCTTGTGTGCACTGTTAGAGCTAATATTTGTGTCTTGCTTAGCCATGCTTAGCTGTCAGTACTGGTCCATCTAGATGATGTATCAGATGCATAGAATCTAGTATGACAGGAGAACATGATGAGATGAGATTAGAGGTGATGTGAGATTAAACATGTTAAGGCTTGTATGGGAGGCCACGGTGGATGTGGTTTTTCTAGTCCCATGCTCGCCACCACTAGGAATTGAGTTCTTGCCTTTGGAACCGAGATGAGCGTACAGCCACACGGGGCTTGGGAACCCCTCGATTGACTAACTTGTCTAGTAGATTCCATGAGTCACATAGTTTGAGCGTTCCATTCGACATGCATTCTGGATCTTCTCGAAGGTGGTGAAGGAGGTGCATTCATAACATGTAGGTAAGCGTGGCCGGGGTTGCTTGGGGTCGATGGAGCCCCTGGTAAACCAATCTTGCCTCACATCTTTAAGTACCGGCTTCGGGATTTGACCCGTTGCGATGAAACCATACTTATTGCGTGACTCATGGTCTCAGCGAAAGCAAGGTAAAGGTCGTGTCCAACCACACCCTCTGCCAGCATACCAAGGAAGTGTGTCAAGTGGCATTGGTATGTGTGGGTAAAGTTGTACACCCCTGCAGGGTAATAATCTTTTCGAGAAGCCATGTTCACGGTTATGAACGCTTGGTGACCAGATTCTCAGATCATAGAGAACTTTAACCTAATCATAAAACTTGGCAGATCAACGTGTGCTTAAGGATGCTTCTTCATGGGTACGAGGGGGTTATCCTAGTTGGTATATGAGGATGATTTGGTGGATATCAAAATATGATGATCAATATTTCGGAGACGTCGCTCTCTTATCCGCTTTTAAAATACTCTGAATAGACGAGCTTCTTCTCCCTCTTGTTTTATAAAAAAGATGGCTTTATGCAAAACAACTCCATCATCCATAAGTCTTGCAGAGTACACCCTGTACTCACCCTTGTTTTGTTGATACTTTTGGCAGAGTAAGTGCTCCCCGAAGATCAGTTTGGTACTACATCGACACCGACAAGTATCTTGGGGTTCCCGGCCGACAGCCTGGAATCTATGGGCTGGGACGTCATCGTTATGCTTCAGGCCTCTTAGGCCATTTGTTAAGTTTGTTATACTTAATAGCATAATTTGCCTTTCGTTGTTTGATGTTTTTGGTCAGTGACCTCTTCTTGTAATAATTTGGTTCTGCCTTCAGCTTATGAGCTTGCTGTAATAATTACGTGTCGTAGGGTCCTTTGTGTTACCGATTCTTCACTTGGATATTCTCGAGCTCAAGGTTAAGCTTCTATGTCGGGCAGTGCAGGTCTGATTTGTTTAGCCTCGATCCCGGGGTGTCACAGGCTTTGGTATCAGAGCAGTACCGACCGTAGGAAAACCTTGCTATTGGTCGATGTTGAGTCTAGTGTTTGTGAAAATTATTTTAAAAGTTGAAAAGTATTTGCGAAAACTCTAGTATGCTTCTTTTCTCCTTATCCAGTTTCGCTCTAACTCTGGGTCATCTCCTCCTATGTTAACTTTGAAAAGTTTTGATATCTCTTCTAGTCCTTCAAAGCTTAGGTGCCTTTTGGACATGTCGTTTCTCAACCAGTTGACCTAGTGTTGAGTTCTCTATAGTTGTGTGTGTTGTGAATTCCTTGTTCCCTTTGCTTCAGTTCACATGAGAGATTCCTTTATATCATGATCTCTCTATCTTTTGGGCCACAACATCATGTTGATGGTTACACAATATTCTGTTCTAGGCTATGAGGTTTCCTTTTGCTTCGAATGCCTCCTTTTTATTCGTTTGGGTACTTCAGAAGTCGTTTCTTCTTTTGGAAGCTACCTTGTGATTACTAACTTGCGGTGTACACTATGTCACACAAGTAGTAGTTACTCCTTTCTTTGGGTTTTAACCCTTGGACTTGAACTGAAGATCCCCGATTGTGATTGATTCTGGTGTTGTGAATCTTGTACATGAAGCTGACCTTTAACACAAGAGCCATCCCTTTGACCCATGTCGTTAATGTTCACACATTACCTCAGGATGGCTGGTATTACCATTCTAGCCTTCAAGCTTGTGGTCTTTGTCGCGATTGAATTGTGACAACTAAGGACTTCCCCTACCACCTACTATGGAAGATGTTCTTTAATGGAACCAAATAGATCACGACAAGAGTACTCCTCGAGAGTCTCACATCTATACTCGTGATTCTGCCACACCTTACCCCTTCTATGCATTGGTTTTCGGAAGGTTGTTGACTTATGCATACACATCTCGGGATTCTATCCTGAGTATGTTCCTTTCCCTTTGTTGTTTTCCGGCATTTGTCTACTAGTTGATAGCCAAGTAGTAAATGTGCATCTTTGTCTTCCGATGCAAGATATCGTGTGGTCTGTCATGACAAACCATCTCGGATGTCGAGAAACAAACTCTAGAACCTCGTCAGATCTAGGACCAGGTCAAAGTGTTGTAATCCGCAGACCAAGAGGCATTGATTTCCTTCCATCTGTTCTATCTTAAAGTATCACACCCTTTTATACTAAGAGGTTGTGCTGAGTTTCCTGACCCCTTAATGAAGTGATGCTTTTACACATCGTTACCCACCCTTCCTTGAGCTCTCGCGCTCGTGAGTGATGCATGTGTGTAATAATGTGGCCATTTGAGATTCTTAGCAATTTTTATTGTTTTGAACTTTAAGGACATTTGGATCATTCTTAGCATGATTGGTTAATCCTATCACTAAGCGAAGTTTGATTGTGCTACCAAGTCCGTATCCCGGTGCACTCTCCTTGGTCAAAGATTTAGGATTTTGCCGAAACTCTGAGACTATGTCTTATTTCCTTACTAAGAAAGTTTCCTCTCGAACTAAGTGACATATTGGTGGTTCGTGATATTCTGGATGTCTCCCTAGAAGTATCGCCATGTTGCCACATGGCCGTCTTGTCAAGTTCTTGAGAAAGCAAGTTCTTTGAACTGCACCTTTCTCCAAGGATCCATACCTGATACCATTGAACTAGTTGGTTGAGTTTAAACAACAACTTGGAGAGTTGAAAAGTTCCATCCGACTCAGTTCCTCCATAAAAGGATGTCTAGTTTTGTTCGTGCTGAATAAAGATAGTATCTCTTTCGTGGATATGTTATCTTCCCCCACCTTTGATTTGATTTCGGTTATCGTCAAATCAAACTCAGTTCCAAGGACTGTCTTGATGGTGTTTCTATTTGTGATGTTTCACTTGAGTACATTTTCATGTCCTTTGGTTTGACCAATACGTTTGCCTTGTTCATACGACATATGAGTCCATCTTCTTGGAGTGTCTCGATAAGTTTGTCGCTGAGCCCATCGATGACATCCTTATCTCCTCCTTGTTAGATTAGATTCATATGGAACAATTGGCATTAATGTTGGAAACTTTCGAGATCCATCTTCGTGTCATCTCGAAGTATGTGTTCTGTATGTTAGAAGTGATCTTCTACAATTCACGTGCAATTGCTGAAAGATGTCGTCGTGGATTCGAGAAGAGTTATCTTCCTTTCTCTAAGGACACATGTGTGTTTTATTGTTAGTACTTTATATGTATGCAGTTGTGTTTTGACAAGTTGCTAATGCATAGGTCTAACAATCTAGCTCATTATTCTAGAGCTTTACACTGTAGTCCGTGTCTTGAGAATCTAGTGACTTTACCTCTGTGTAAATGTTGCAAATTTTCTATTCGGACATGCTGAGTCTGAAGTATCACTCCACCTAACCAAAACTGAACCTCAAGTAGCAATGATGGTTGGTGTTTCCCATGGTTTGACATAGGTCTCTTTGTAAATCTGGCAAGATTGATGTAATGGTTGACACACTTAGCCGGAAAGACCTTTTGTCATATTCTCTTAATTCAGCAATAACAATCACTCCTCATGAGGCTTATTCTATAATTCATTATAGGAGTTGTGCTTATGGTCTCTCTTGTATCCGAAGTCCGACCTTTACTTGATGATTGATTCCTCGAACATCAAGGAGAACATTTAAAGTAGTGTTGCTAAATGTCTCTCGGTCGATCCTCCAGACCATTTTATGTTGGCAAGCTTTGTTGTGCCAAGTAATTGAAGTTTGAGAATGAAGTTTCTTTCTTCTCGTGTCATCAGGAATCTTCTTATATATTTATCTGGTGGTGTAAAGTGATATCACGATCTTTGGCAAAGATTTTGATAAACCTGGATGAATAAAGAGTTTCCTTCGTTCTCTCAATCATGTTTTAAGAGTGACTATGATTTTGGTAATCAATAGTTGCTCTGAATACATCTTCCTTGTGACTCCAATGAGTCCTCTCCACCAACATAATTCTTTATGTCTTGGCCTTCTATTGAATGAAAGAGTGACCCTTATGTGTCAAAAGTAGTTCAACAGCTTGGTTTTGTTGATCCATATCTCTGCAACCTGAAATCTCTACTTAATCTGTTTAGTAGAGATACCTTATCGAAGTCTGTGGTCATGTTCTTTCTGTTGAAGCCTTCCTTCTTAGGAGCTTAAACTATTCTGTAAGCACATGGTCTCAATCCTTATGAAGACCATCTACGTAACAACTTGACACCTTCTCCTTTTGTTTACTCCATTACCTTGGCGTGTTTCATGTTAAATCGCTATCTCGAGTTGTTTGTAAACACTCCATACATGAGTTGAGCATGATATACTCTGTGTTTTTAGTGTGTTCCCCTCTTATTTTTAGAGTGGCCGTGTTTCCTTCTCTCTCTGTCTCTCTTCCTACCTTTGGAATCTTAGGCCGAGATTCTCGTAAGGGGGATAGAGCTGTAACACCCCAGTTTTAGTTAGATACTATATTAGGGTTTGTTTGCATCATGATCATCATTCCTTAAATGCATGCAAAGAAAAATAAGACAAAAATCTAAACCCTAATCTTTCCCTCTCTCCCTAAAAGCATTCAAATGGTTTTGATAATTTGAAAACTACCAAAATTTATGGAGCCCAAATGGACTAAGAGGGCCCCCACATCGTTTTCAACATATTTACAAAATCCTGATATTTTGAATTATTTAAAATAGTATTCAAATCATTATACAAAAAAGAGAAAAGGAAATCAGAAATAGAAAACAATTTTCTAGAAAAAAAAGGGGAACCCTAGCTACCTGGGCCGAGCCCACCCTATCCCTCTCTTCTCTGCCGCACATCGCACGACCCCGCAGCCCAGCTTGGCCCGCTCCTGGCCCAGTAACGCCTCGCCGTTTCGTCTTCTTCTCCGGTGTAAGCATCTCCGTGGCCGCGTGGATGCCGCTCGACACCGTCATGATGCCCGCCGCCACCGTTCCGCGTCTGCAGGAGGATAAGAAGGCCACCAAGTCCTCTCTCTCCCCTTTGATCTTATCCCTTCCTCGTGCTCTCTCTTTCTCGGCCGCAAGCTCCGAACCCTAGTCGACGTGCGCCGCCATGCGCCTCCGTCTAGACCTCCCCGAGCCTATCTGCGGATCCCAAGAGGTTCGTCGTGCTCTGCTAGGTACCCTCATTGAAGGACGCGCCTGCTGGAGCTAATCGAGCCTCTATTATGAAGTCCGGCCATCGCTCGCCGTCGTCCTAGTCGTCGCTTTCGAGCTCCTCCAGACGAATTGACCCTAGCATCGAGATACCAGTGAGCTTCTGGTCCTCCTAGACCCTCTCCCTCTCCCTCTCGTGCTTTGTACTGCTGTGCCAACGAACGCCGCCGCCGCTCGATGTCAGACATCATCATTGCCGAAGCTCCAGTGACCCAAAAAGGGTGGCGCCGCCTCTATACAGCTCGCCTAGCTCCACTGGTTCGAACGGGCCTAGTATTTCAGCCCCGCACGCCCGCAAACCGCCACCCCGTCGCTGTTTGTGGCTCAACGCTGGAGTGACGTCACGCATGTGTCAATAGGACGTCAGCGCGCGGGGTCCGACCCAGTCAAACCCTGGTCCAGGTCCCACCTGCCCGCGTGGATGCTGAGGTGGCTCTGGGGCCCCTCGTTCAACCACTGTGGCTAGGTGTGTCTGGGTATAAAAAGTAATGCCCATTTCGTTTAATAATTTAAGAATTTGATATAAACTTGTAAATTCAATATCTAATTAATTACAAGTCAGAAAAATAAGTATAATATATCAAATTGTTCAGAAAAATGAGAACTATCTATTTAACATATAATCATGCATTGTTCAACAACTTTCAAGACAAGTTTGATTAGAAGAACATAGTAACCCCTCACAGGTGATTCAGAAGTTTCCCCGAGTTAGGGTTTGCACCCCTCGGAACCCTGATTAAATTGCCAAGCATATATTAGGGTTGCATTTCAGTACTAATTAACTTGTCATATCATCATACTTGCTTGATCATTGCATCGATGCCATGTGTTGATTGTTTCCCTCTCTTTCTGGTCTTTGGTTCTTCCCGGTAGAATACGATATCGAGATCAAGATCGAAGACTAAAATCGAGACCATCGAAGATCGACGAACAATACTTGACCAACTGCAATGAAGTCAAGTACAAGATTCCCGAAGCTCTCTTATTCGTTATCAACAGGCAAAGGCAAGCATAGCCCCACCATGATATAATCCTATGATTTCCAAAGCATTTCAATTCTTGCCATGATGCATACGATTCTACTGTGGTATTTTATCGATAGATAGAGTATCCTATCTGTTGCATTATTCCCTTTAAGATTATATTACGATCCACTGCTCCTAGCATAACTAGGTTTGGCTTACATGCCTGCTAGAGCTAATATTTGTGTCTTTCTTAGCCATGCTTAGCTGTCAGTACTGGTCCATCCAGATGATGTATCAGATGCATAGAATCTAGTATGACAGGAGAACATGATGAGATGAGATTAGAGGTGATGTGAGATTAAACATGCTAAGGCTTGTATGCGAGGCCACGGTGGATGTGGTTTTTCTAGTCCCATGCTCGCCACCACTAGGAACTGAGTTCTTGCCTTTGGAACCGAGATGAGCGTATAGCCACATGGGGCTTGGGAACCCCTCGATTGACTAACATGCCTAGTTGATTCCATGAGTCACATAGTTCGGGCGATCCATTCGACATGCATTCTGGATCTTCTCAAAGGCGGTGAAGGAGGTGCATTCATAACAGGTAGGTAAGCGTGGCCGGGGTTGCTTGGGGTCAATGGAGCCCCTGGTAAACCAACCCCGCCTCACATCTTTAAGTACCGGCTTCGGGATTTGACCCGTCAATGAACCATACTTATTATGCGTGACTCATGGTCTCGGCGAAAGCAAGGTAAAGGTCGTGTCCAACCACACCCTCTGCCATCACACCAAGGAAGTGTGTCAAGTGGCATTAAGAGTCGGTTGGTACATGTGGGTAAAGTTGTACACCCCTGCAGGGTAATAATATTTTTGAGAAGCCGTGTTCACGGCTATGAACGCTTGGTGACCAGATTCTAAGATCATAGAGAACTTTAACCTAATCGTAAAACTTGGCAGATCAACGTGTGCTTAAGGATGCTTCCTCATGGGTACGAGAGGGTGATCCTAGTTGGTAGATGAGGATGATTTGGTGGATATCAAAAGATTATGATCAATATTTCAGAGACGTCGCTCTCTTATCCCCTTTTAAAATACTCTGAATAGACGAGCTTCTTCTCCCTCTTGTTTTATAAAAAAGATGGCTTTATGCAAAACAACTCCATCATCCATAAGTCTTGCAGAGTACACCCTGTACTCACCCTTGTTTTGTTGATACTTTTGGCAGAGTAAGTGCTCCCCGAAGATCAGTTTGGTACTACATCGACAAGTATCTTGGGGTTCCTGACGACACGGAATCTATGGGCTGGGACGTCATCGTTATGCTTCAGGCCTCTTAGGCCATTTGTTAAGTTTGCTATACTTTATAGTATAATTTGCCTTCCGTTGTTTGATGTTTATGGTCAGTGACCTCTGCTTGTAATAATTTGGTTCTCTGCTCAGTTATGAGCTTGCTGTAATAATTCTATGTCGTAGGGTCACTGATGTGTTACCGATTCTTCACTGGATATTCTCGAGCTCAAGGTTAAGCTTATGTCAGACATAGGTCTGGGATTTGTTTAGCCCTGATCCCGGGGGTGTCACAACAACGTTGCCAATTTTGAAACACGAAGGCGTGGGCGAGAAAAAAGTCCAACATGCACACGTTCTTCTAATGAAATGCTGACATGTGGGACCCCGGAGCGTGACCAAACGACAGATTCGTCGAGCAACACTCTCTAGTTAGAACAGGGTAGCACTAGAGAAGGAACAATTCTTCTAATGTGAGGCTAGCATATGGGACTCACCAGCCTGAATAAACGGTTGATACAGCAAGCAACGCTATCAAGTTAACACGGAAGTGCGACCGAGGGCAAAAATTCAATCATACACATGTTTCTTCTAATGAGAGTATGACATGTGGGGCCCAGCTGCGTGATTATGCATCTGGCAGCGTTATCAAGATCGGAATAGGGTAGCGCGACCAAGGGGAAAAATCCATCATACACACGTTTGTTCTAATAAGAGGATGACATGTGAGTCCAGATGCATGATTAAACGGTAGCGCAATCAAGTTCGGGACATGATAGCGGGAGCGAAGGAAAAAATTCCATCATACACATGATTCTTCTAATGAGAGGTTGGTATGTGGGACCTAGCATCGTGATTAACGGTAGATAGTTCGAGAAACGTTATCGAGTTCAAATCAGGGAGGCACGAGCCAAGGATTTTTTTTTATCATGCACACGTTTCTTTTGATGAGAGGATGACATGTGGTGCCCAGCTGCGTGATTAAACTGTAGATACATCTAGCAGCGCAATCAAGTTCGGAACATGGTAGTGGGAGCGAAGGAAAACATTCCATCATACACACGATTCTTATAATTAGAGCCTGGCATGTGGGACCCAGCATCGTGATTAACGGCAGATAGATCGAGCAACGTTATTGAGTTCATATCAGGGATGCACGAGCCAAGGAAAAAAATCCATCATGCACACATTTCTTCCAGTGTGAGGATGACACGTGGGACCTAACAGCCTAATTAAACGACAGATGCATCGAGCGACGCTACAAGTTCGGAACTAGGAAGGGGAAAAAATTCCATCATACACACGATTCCTCTAGTGTGAGGCAGACATGCGGGACCCAACAGCGTGACTAAATGGAAGAGGCATCAAACAACATTATCGATTTCAAATCAAGGAGGCGCGACTGAAAAGTTTGGTCCGCTATAGTCACCGACGTTCGGGACCCACATGCAAAAAAATACTTCGGCGAGTCAACATCTCGCGAGGAAGCGGAAATCTTACTTTTGCCATGCGCCCGGCGAGCTTCCTCCATGTTTTTAGCGGTTTCGTCGTAGTAGAGGGGCGTGAAACCGAAAAAAAAAGTTCTGCATCGACCACGGTAGAGCCGAGATTTTTGTCGCGGAAGAGGCGCCTTATACGACGATCGACGGGCCCAGCCATTGCGGAAGGAAACATTTCTTGTAGTGTCTATTGATGTTCAGAACCTGAAACACACATTAAAAACCAAGTTTTCTTCGATACTGAACTATTAGCGTTAGGTTGTAGAGGTCCGAACCTGATAAGGTAGAGATCCCTGTGTTTATAATGCTAGTCCTTGGATCAATAGCTAGCATCCACAGTTTAAGATGTAATATGAAGAAACAAAGGTCATAATACAACTTTATAACCAGGAATAAAATAATTCATTACATCTTACATAGCTCATTTGTCTATCTCATTACAATGCAGCAGAAATAACTATATAGCATTGAGTCCTTCATCTTCAAAGTGCCACAGGCAGTCATGTTGGTTGTAGACTTGTAATCCTATTCAACACACTTCACTAACATCAAACAAACCTGCAACATAATAAGTTACAACCACAAGGGTCAATACATTTGAATTGTATTGACAAGTGATACTATGGTAGAATAGTGGTATCTATCATCTATATGCATTTGGCTAAGTGGAGCTTAGGATTACTTTGCTCAAAATATATTTTCCTTATCATTTGAAAACACTAAGTTTTTGTTTGTCAAAATCACCCAAGGCATCTACCAATAAAATTGGTGATCCTTTACCTTGTTCACCACAAGCTTTTAACTTAGAAATTGGGATGAGGAGATCCTTCATAGCTTCCATGTCTTGATGATCAAATCTTCAATTGCCGGGGACATGGCTAAGTACTTAGATTTTACTCTCTCGAGAGGAGGTGCACTTTCCCCACAAGACTCGACATGCATCGAGACAAGATCTTTCAGAAGCCTTCCCTTAGACCAAATGGACGATTCCAAACCTATCTCCCTACCACCTTCCATCCATCTAGCTAAGTTATTGCAACCTATATGATCCAGGCAGAGCCCATAATGCCATGTGGTTGCACTTGAAGCTTCTCAACATTTGACATCTCAAATCTCTTTGTTCCTGGGTGGCTTTCCACAAGTGTGATACACAAGTTTTCCCTCTTTATCGACTTGTGATACACAAGTTTTCCCAGCTTTATCGCACTTGTGTAACCACTCAACATATCCCATTCTCACCATTCCACCTGTGTGATTCATTCACTTAGTAGTTTTATTAAGCAAAAACATAAGTCAAAAGACTTAGCAAAATTTTCATAGCATGTATATAAACCACCCTTGTTTGCTACTAGCTAGGCTAAGCATGATATTAGTAGGAATCTTAACTTAGGTAAAATTCTACTAAGGCATCATCTACTAGGATTTCCCATGGCATATCATACTTAGTAAAAATTCCAGGCAAGTCCTACTCAAAATATCACTAATGCATAGTCAAAATAATAGGACAAAATGTATGAAGCACCACTTGCCTTTTTAGTAGAGAAACTAGATTCACTCCTTGATCTTGCATTTGTCACTCTCTTCAAAGTTCACTACAATTCAATCAAGGCACAAATTCAAACTAGCATTCAAACAATTCATCACACAAAATAATGAAAACAAAACAATGCATGCAAGCATGCAAAATATGGTTTTGTTTGAAAAGTGTTTTCTAATAAGTTTATAAACATTTTAAAACACCCATTGGTCATTTATAAAAGTGGCAAAAACCATTTGAAAATAAGTTAGTGAAAATGGCCATTTTAAATCATTTTTGTTTTGCTAGAAATGATTTAAATCAAAGTAATAATTTCTAGTGTTAGCCAAATATATTTTTAAACACAAATATTAGTGTTTATAGTCAAAGTGTTTAAAACTAATCCTTTTTCAAAAGGTTTCACTCAAAAACCATTTTTAAATCAAAGCAACATTTTTGTTTTACTAGAAATGTTTTTTTATTCAAAGGAATAATTCCTTAGTATCACAAAATATACTTTTAAATCCAAAAGTTGGTTTTTATGGTCAGTAGGTTCAAAACAAACTATTTGCAAAAGATTTTACTCAAAAATCATTTCTAGAATAATTTTTATACTCCAAATACGCCTAGAAATGTTTCTGCAAAAACACTCAATTTTCTAGAAGCAAAATACTAAACTAAGGGCATGGTAGCAAATTTCACATTTTTGTGAATCCATTTATATAAAATTTGTAAAATTTGGACGTGTAGATGAAAAGTTATGAATTTTACAAAATCAAATCACTAATAGAAATATTTCTGTTTTTAAAACTAGAGTTAGGCCACGTGTCAGATTCTTATTGTACAATACCGGTTCGGCAGGATCGATCAACATGGGTTGTTGGATTAAAAGGGGATCGCACGGCTCAGATCTAGCATACCGATTCACTTAAGTCGATCTATCCCTGCCGCTGGATCTGGATCTAACGGTTGATGAGAATACGACAGTGGCAAGAATCAACTGTGATGGCGGCAATCTGTGAGGTTAAAGAATCGCCGCTATGGCGTTCTAGCGATTACGGTGAAGCAAGGAGAGAGGAATATGCTCCACGGGTTCATTGCGACGGCCGACGCCAACGTGGTCGGTTGAGGTCGGGCGCATTTTGACGCAGTTTCGGCAATTTTTCGGAGAAGCTCGGTGACGGAAAGGCCGCATCGTCGACGGAGCTACAAGCGCTGGAAGAAAAAACGGAGGTAGGGTTAGAATCTTTGCGTAAAAGTGATACGAATACGTGTGCTTCATCGAGAGGGAGAGGCGAGGTCGAAACTACTGGATGTCACCGGTTGGGCAGATAAGCAGTATAACGATTTGGAACACCTTGCCGACATTCCGAAGCACGCGCGAGCGGGCTGAGGGTGCTGGAAGGTGCACGAGATGATGGGGAGTGTGCTCGTGGTAACCACAAAGTGGGGTGGTTGTGCTCGCCGGAATCGATGTGGAGGCTCGCCAGAGGCAGTGGCGTTGTAGCGAGCAATTAGTGCATCCTGGTGGCTCCGGTTGAATAAGGACCGAGGGGAATAGAAGAGGGGAGATGGGCGATTATGTACGCGTGATCACTGGGCAGAATTAGTGGGTCATTAACACGAATTAACAAGGAGGAATCAATGACGAAACAAATGTATGATAAGGGGAGAACGGTGCGTCTTGGTGGAGATTTATGATGACGGGGCGATGTAGGGGTCACTACGAGGAAGGGGGTAGAATCTTGTGCCGTAGTGAGAAAAGGTTGCCGGGGAGAGGGGTTTTCCGGGTGGGATGGTATTGGGCTTAGTTGGGCTGGGGACTTTGCTGGGCTGGGTAGGTTTAGTAGGCTGGGTCTCTTTTTCTATTTTTTTCTTTCCTAATTCTTTTTCTTTTCCGATTTTCTGTTTTCAAATTCAAACTCTCATTTGGATCCAGATTTCTTTTTCAAATCATTTCCAAATATTTAGTAGGTTTTAATAATGTTTAACAAGGTATTTTAGAATCCATTTTTGAATATTTTCTTATATTCTTTTATGGTTTATTATTTATTTAATTTAGACAATTGTTTTTATTCAAACCATTTATTCAAGCCTTTATTTAAATTCAAATTTTTATCAAACCCTTTTAGTAGGTTTATTTATTCATTAGTGTGTTAAATAATTCACTTTGAATTATTTAAAATATTTTAATATGATTTATTAATCATTTAAATTGGGAATTTGTCTTTATTCCAATAATATCAAATATGTTTTTTAACCCATATAAATTTTATTCAAATAATTCTTTTTTAGTTAACTAGATAACTTTTTAATCCACTTTGGAAATTTCCAATTTATTATTTTCTCATGATTTAAGTAATCATTTACTTTAGGGATTTTGTCTCCATTTAAATAGAATTGAATTTGGTTAATGCCATATAATTTTATCTGAATATTCTTTATCCTTTTATTTTATTTGGATTTGGATTTGGATTATCTTTATTCTATTTGATTAAGGATTTAACCAAGATTTAATTTGGTTTTTAAAAATTCCTTAATTATTTATTTCTTTCTTTGTCTTATAAAATCCATATCTTTTTATTTATAGATCCAAAATTGGTGATTCCAATTTGTATGATTTTATTTAATATTTTTTTATCTTTTTAAATCCTTTTAAGATTAGTTTGTTCATAATTTTGGCATGGATTTAGTTAGGAGCTTTATTAGCCTTGGAAATTATTTCCTTTTATCTTATTAAATTCATAAGTTCTTATCCATGGCTCCAAATTAAATGAAACCAATTTCTATGGTTTTATTATATCTTTATTTATCACTCTTGATCATTTATAAATGTTTGTTCCTGAATTCCAAACATGCAGAAATGCCTGCAGACGCAGATTGGAAAGAGCGTACACGCTTACGTCGATGACGTCGTCATCAAGACCAAGGAACGGCACACGCTCCTTGAGGATCTGATGGAAAGATTCGACAACCTCCGCCGTTTTAGGATCAAGCTGAACCCGGAGAAGTGCATGTTCGGTGTCCCAGCCAGCAAGCTCCTGGGCTTCCTCGTCTCCGAGCGTGGAATCGAGGCGAACCCGGAGAAGATCGAAGCCACCGAGCGCATGGAGCTGCCACAGAACCTGCACGACGCACAGAAGTTCACCAGGTGCCTCACTTCACTCAGCCGGTTTGTTAGCCGGCTGGGAGAAAAGGCCCTCCCCTATAACAGTTGATGAAGAAGACAGACAAATTCGTCTGGACAGCTCAGGCGGATGAAGCCTTCCGAGACCTCAAGCGCATGCTCACCTCGCCACCCGTCCTGGCGGCGCCAGCCGCAAAGGAGCCCATGCTGATGTACATCGCTGCCACAAACAGAGTGGTCAGCGTGGTACTGGTCGTCGAGCGGCCAGGGGAAGGAAAAGCTCAGATGGTCCAGAACCCCGTATACTACCTGAGTGAGGTGCTCTCGCTATCCAAGCAGAACTACCCTCACTACCAGAAGCTAGTGTACGGCGTGTACATGGCCGCCAAGAAACTCAAGCATTACTTCCAGGAGCATTCCATCTGGTGGTAGCATTGGCCCCACTCTCGGAGATCATTGGCAACAAGGACGCCACTGGCCGCGTGGCAAAATGGGCCATCGAGCTCGCTGCGCATAACATCCAATACGAGCCGTGCACAGCAATCAAGTCGCAAGCATTGGCTAATTTCATTATCGATTGGGCGGAGACACAATACATGCCCCCAGTGCCGGACTCAACTTATTGGAAGCTACACTTTGACGGGTCGAAAATGAGAGGAGGACTCAGAGCCAGAATCGCGATAACCTTGCCCAAAGGTGACCGGCTGGAATACGTTCTCCAAATCCACTTCAAATCTTCCAACAACGTCGCCGAGTACGAAGCGCTCATCCATGGGCTCAAAATGGCCAAGCAGATAGGCATTCAGAGGGTGCTGTGCTTCGGAGATTCGGACTTGGTGGTGCAACAAGCATCTGGCGAATGGGACGCCAGGGACGCGAACATTGCCCTCTACCGCTTATTCGTCCAGCAGCTGTGCACTTGCTTCGAAGGATGTGAGTTTCACCATGTACCCAGAGCCAACAACGAAGCCGCTGACGCTTTGGCCAGGGTCGGGTCAACAACACAAGCCATACCGCCTGGAGTTTCTCTCGAGCACCTGCGCAAGCCTTCCATCACTCCCTCACCAGAGTCCGACTCCATCGTGCTCGACACGGATCCAGGAGCAGCCGGTGTCGCGCCGCACCCGGGGATTGCCGCACCGCACCCGGGGACTGCTCCACCGCACCCGGGGACTGCGTTGCCGCGCCCGGGGACTGTCGCGCCGCACCCGGGGACTTCAGGGCGGACCGTTGCCGCTCGGGACTTCTTCACCGCCAGGGATTGTCTCGCCGCCTGCCAGGGGACCTCGGCAGCCTTGCATGGACATCGGCACCCTTCCACCGGCGGACCTCCCGGCGCTTCCACGGTCGTCCAGGAGAGATCAAGCTCATCATACAGACGTGCACACCATACGGAGGCGCTCGGCAGCAAAGCCGTTCATGGATTTCCTGTCCAAGGGTGAACTCCCAACAGAAGAGGTGGCAGCACGACAAGTGCGACGAAGGGCAAGCGCCTACACCATCATCAACAACGAGCTATACAAGCGCAGCATCAGAGGCATCTACCAGTGATGCGTCAGTCAGGAGGAAGGAGCCAAGCTTCTAACAGACATACACCAGGGCGAGTGTGGCCACCACGCCTCGTCAAGGGATATAGCAGCCAAGGCCCTTCGGCATGGTTTCTATTAGCCAACGGCGCTGAAGGACGTCGAAGAAATAGTCAAGACATGCAGCGACTGCCAACGATTCGGCCAGTTGAAGCACACGCCGTCTGCGGCGCTCAAGACAATACTGATCACCTGGCTGTTTGCAGTCTAGGGCCTGGACATGGTTGGGCCATTCAAGACAGCTCGATCCGGCATGATTCACCTGCTCGTCGTTGTGGACAAGTTCACCAAGTGGATCGAGGCGAAGCTAATCAAGAAGCTGGATGGGGCGACGGTGATCAAGTTCTTCACAAACATCATCATCCGGTTCGGCTACCCTCACAGCATCATTACTGACAATGGAACCAACTTTGCGAAAGGAGTCTTTGCTCGTTTCTGTTGGGAAAAAAGGATCCGCCTAGATCTGGCATCGGTTGCACACCCACAGTCCAACGGACAATGCGAGCGCGCCAATGGTTTAGTACTAGCTGGAATCAAGCCAAGGCTCATCGAACCGCCCGTCAGGTCACCTGGATGCTGGATAGAGGAGCTGCCAGCAGTGCTCTAGAGCCTACGCACCACGCCCAATCGCTCAACCGGCTTCACGCCGTTCTTCCTCGTATATGGGGCAGAAGCCATTCTCCCCACAGACATCCAGTTCGACGCACCTCACAAGAAGCTCTACACGGAGCAGGAAGCCAAGGAGGCAAGGGAGGATAGCGTGGACCTGCTCGAGGAGGCACGCGAGTTGGATCTGTCCAGATCATCAATTTACCAACAAGACCTGCGGTGATACCATGCCAGCCGGATCTGGCCCACCTCTTTCCGCGAGGGAGACCTGGTGCTGCGCCCGGTCCAGAGCACCAAAGGAATGCACAAGCTGTCCCCGCCATGGGAGGGCCCATTCATCGTCAGCTGAGCACTCCACAAATATTCGTACTACCTGATCGACACTCAGCAGCCGATGAAGAACAAGGCAGATCGCTCAGACGAGGAGACGGAGCACCCATGGAATGCCAGCCTGCTCCGGCCATTTTACACTTAGAAAAGTGTATGTATCTTCCCTTTTTATGTAACAAGTGAACAAGAATGAGAGCCTTAGCGCAGCGCTAAGGACTTCGTCCCAATTCTACGCACCATCTGCATTTTCGTACCGGCTGGCCTAGGCCCCACGATTTCTACAGACGGCATAATGTTGCACGCGGCGCCTAGAGTAGCCTCTTCGGTTTCGGCTTCAGTACGCACGGCTGCTGTCGACCCGTCAAGAGCAAAAACTCAAAGCGCACATGGCAAGAAGATGTCGGCGTAGAAAGCAAGGGCGTCCAGGCGAACTGGTTGCACCCTACAAAAGTTAAGCCAACAATAGCGAACCTAAGTATCGTGAGGCACTCCAACATAGCAACTCCTTCGGTTCCGGCTGCAGACCGCAACCCGGCTGACGGCCGGCAAGGAAAAATGCTAGAAGGGCCAATACTCGCTGAGGAAATGGGAGTTGCTCGCGGCCTAACTCGAAGGGGAGCATGTCTATTTTTCTCCTATGATAATTACCAACTTATGCATGAGCATATGCACAAGAAAACTAACCCAAAGCAACGCTTTGTCTTGCACGACCCGACTCACAAGTTGGCAGGAAAGAAGTTCGTAAGAGAGCTTCGCCCCGGCTGGCTACCCCAGCTGGCCCGAACCTCGGGGACTAAACCCAGTGGACACGCTCCCACGCACCCACAAACTCAAGTCAAGGTAGCCAAAAGAGCTTCGCCCCGGCTGGCTACCCCAGCCGGCCCAAACCTCGGGGACTACACCCAGTGGACGCGCTCCCGTGCACCCACAAACTCAAGTCAAGGTAGCCAAAAGAGCTTCGCCCTGGCTGGCTACCCCAGTCGGCCCGAACCTCAGGGACTACACCCAGTGGACGCGCTCCCGCGGACCCACAAACTCAAGTCAAGGTAGCCAAAAGAGCTTCGCCCCGGCTGGCTACCCCAGCCGGCCCAAACCTCGGGGACTACACCCAGTGGACGCGCTACCGCGCACCCACAAACTCAAGTGAAAGTAGCCAAAAGAGCTTCGCCCCGGCTGGCTACCCTAGCCGGCCCGAACCTCAGGGACTACACCCAGTGGACGCGCTCCCGCGCACCCACAAAACAAAGCCAAGACGTCAAAAAGAGCTCGAACCCGGGTGGCTATCCCAGCCGGCGTGAGCATAAAAGACCGCAAATGACGAAGACACAAACAAAGATTAGCAAAAGGCACCAAGCCATAAAATGGAGCACGAAGGCTCCGCACAGACTAAAAGATTGGAGACAGAAGTCAGCCGAAGTGTAGCACATCAGAGTAGCAATTTTAACAAATACACCCGACACCCGGTGATCAAGAGTCAGGAGCTTGTGAAGTAGATGGAGCGGTGGCTGGATCAGCAGGGGCGGCGCCGGCGTCAGCAGGAGGAGGCTGGCTGCTGGAGGCTACGTTAATGGGATTCCAAGGCGCCGGCTCCCAGTGGAACGTTCGTTTCTCTCCGGGGGCGCTGAAGTCACGGTCCAGGTCCACGTAGGTGCCGATCTTCACTCCGCAGGCCTGGAGCGCAGGAAGGCTCTCGCGAAGACCCTCGTAAGTCATCCCGAGGCGGAAGCCGCGGTCGATCACGCTCAGGTCGATGCCAGGATACCATGACTTCACCATCGCAAGCGCCATCTCCGCCTCGCCTCGAGTAGCCCACTCCTTGTGCACCTCCAGCACGTCGATGCCCTTGGACAGCGCCACGGCCAGGCTGGCCATGTCGTGCACGACCAGGCCCGTGTCCGGCCAGATGTAGTGGAAGATATCATTGCCAATGGCACGCAAGCCGTTGCTATCCTCCGCCACCACCTTGACCAGGTCGAGGGCAGTCAGGTCACGACCAACCTCTTCCAGCGGCAGCTTCTCCGTGGCCATCTCGGTCGCCTCAGGTTAGTGAGCTGCAGTCAAACACAAAGCAGAATAAACTGACAAGACCGAGCAAGTCGTGGCACAACAAAAGAGAGTAGTTAAAAACTTACCGATGACCATCTTCGAGACGTTCTGGAGGTGCTGATTGAGCTCCTCCTTCCTGCGGCGAAGAGACTGGATTGTCCCCTCCTGCTGGGTGCAGATCGTCTCAAAGTTTTTCAGCGCCTCCGCCGGATATCAGCCGTCTTCTTGCCCTGCTCTATGCTAACCTCAAGCTGGTGTTTGGCCGCGGCGAGCTGATCAAACTGCGCTTGTCACGCCTTGTTCAACTCTTCCAGCCGGGCAACCTTAGCCTTGGGGCGCTCCAACTCCTTCTCCTTGTCCTGGATGATGGCTATAGGAGGATACCTGATGGTGAACAAAAAGCGGGAAAAGGGAGCCAATCGCCAAGACAGATCTGAAGAAGCAATCTTACAGCCAAGGTCCCGGGTGTTCTTCACCGACTCCGTAAACACTTTCTGCAGCAAGAAAGCAAATGAGCAACAGAGGAGCAAATCGGATGAAAGAGCGGAAAACGTTTGAAGGGCAACGACTCACCTCCATCAAAACATACAATTTTTTGGCCTTGCCAAGGCCCTGTTCCATTCCTTCAACTAGGTGGCGAACCTGGTAGAGCGCGACGGGTGCCGAGCCAGAGAGCTAGGCAAGGATCGTAGCCGGCGTTAGCACATACGGAGCTGGCCTCGAGCCGGTGACGACAACCTCGTCATCATCGGCAGCTGCACTCGAAGGCACAGCCACCACCAACTCCCTCCCAGCCGGCTGGCCGGCATCCGCCGCAGCCACCTGCGGCCCCCGCTCCCTCCGTCACCTCCGTAATGACGGGCCTGGCAGAACTGCTCGGACCATCGCTCCAAGCCGGGTGCACGCCAGCCCCTAGGAGAGGGAGGGGGTCTCCGGGTCCTGCGCAGCCGCAAGCAGCTGGCCCAACTACGAAGACGCATGGGCCTGATGCAGCAGCCCCATGGTCGGGGAGCCCTCAGGCGCCCTGGGCGGAGAGGGTATGGCTAGTGCAGTTGGGCTGGCCGCAGCCGGCGACCTCATCACCTCTTCAACCAGCGGAGGAGGCGGAGGAGGCATGACGGCGGCACCTCCGTTGCCAAGCACCATGGCCTCGCTGCAAAGAACAAAGAGTCAAAGGAGAAGCCAGCAAAACCGCAGAGTGGCAAGCAAGGGAAAGAGAGATACTAACCCGACGATGGAGGGTGGAGCAACAACCTGACGCCCTCGGCGCGTCATTTTCGTCTCAACTTGAGCGGGAACGGCAACAGGTGCCGCCCTCTTTCCCCGGGCTCTCGCCGCGGGTCTTTCTCAGGGACCCTCCTTGTTGGTGACATCGACTGCGGCACAAGCAAAGAATAAAGACCATAACCTTAAGAGCAAAGGTGAAAGAAAAAGCTATAGACAGCAACCTACCATGAGGATCCCGGGGGCCGTCGTCTGCCCGGACGGGAAACCCTTCGGGTTCCGTTTGGGGTACTTCTTTGGCTTCCTGTCCTCAAGGATGGAAGCGGAAGTCACCCATGCCATCCTCGGCCAGCTGCACCGTGAACAACTAATCAAAAAGGGGGCATAAGGCACCCAAGGAAAGCTAGCAAACGCAAGAAGCGAGGCGCAAAGCAACAAGAGAAAAACTTACCGACGGCGGCAGGCGGCCGCGATGGTACGGGGGAAGGAGTTTGCCCAGTTGGCCTCGATGCGGAACTTGGAGATCATGGAAATCCAGTTCCGCAGGTCCTGGATGGGCACATCCTTCCGCGACATCTTCGTCGGATCGTTAGCGGTCGAAAGATGGAACATCTTGTGCGACCGCTTCTGCAGCAGAAGAACGCGACGCACCATCCATGACAAGGTGATGTCCCGCGTGGTGAGCCTCTCCGTCCCCACCATCGTCTCCACCCGGGAGGCCATCCGATCGAGGTCCGCCACCGCGCCCATGCTCTTCATCGTCCAGGCCCTCTGTGATGAGGGCACGTGGGTGAAGGGCAGGAGGCAGATCCAATCAATCTCCGTGGCATTGCTCACATAGAAATATGTGCACTGCCACAGCTTGACGGTGTCGGGGATCTCGAACCGCGGCATCGACGAGGAAGTCCGCGGGTAGATGGCGCAGCAGCCCGTCCGCGTCAGCTAGCCACCCTTGAAGATGTTCTGGGCCTTGAAGTGGAAGAACTTGAGAAAGTTCCCCACCTCGGGCCACACCCCAAGGTACGACTCGCAGCAGGCCGCAAAGTGTGACAGCTGCGCTATGGCGTTGGCACCAAGGTGGTGAAGCTGGAGGTCAAAGAAGCCGAAGAGCTGGAGGAGGAACGGGCTGACAGGGAGGCCGAAGCCGCACGCGAAGTGAACGAGGAAGACGACGCGCTCCCCAGGCCAAGGGTTCGGCACCCGCTCCCCCTCCGGCACAAGCCAGTGCTTCACAAGCAACGACAAGGGAAGAAACCTCCCCCGCTGATACTTGTTGATGAGATCATCGGTCAGGAAGGACCCGCACCAACCGCCGTGTTGCTCTGGCAGGATCTCGAAAGAGGAGGAGACCGCGGTTGGCAGAAAGAAGGTGGCCGACGGTGATAGGGAGAGGGCATGCAAGAACAAGGAACGCAAGGGCACGCAGAGAAGATGAGCGGGAGGATGGACAAGTGTGGGAACCGATCCACTCAGAGCCCTATTTATGCCCGCAAGCGGCAACATCGCCCCTTCGGCTTCTGCGCGACGCGTGGCATCACGGTGTCACAGCCGCATGATGCTTCGGCTTCAGATCCTCTGTGCCGTCGTGATTGCCACAGAAGATCCCCGGGCTTCAGCGGGAGGCGAGTCTTGCGCCCTTGCCCCGAGGAAACGCTGCGGCACGTTTGCGTGCGCAGTTGCCAAAAACTGACGCAGCGACGCAGAAGTCAAACTGATGTGACGTGCGCCAGAGCCACAGGCGTGGGTGACGGCATCAATGACGTCATATAGCCCAATGTTTCGTCTTCAGCTCCGCCAACCGGTACCTGCCTTCGTTGTTTACACCCACTGGACGGCCATCGATTTCGCAGCCAGTTCACTCCAGCCGGAAAGCAAAAGCAAAAGCCATAGCCGGAGAAAGTAAAGCAACCTCTCAGGAAAAGAAGGAGCACGGAAGATCTTTCCCACCGGCCAAGCCCATACGTGTTTGGGGACTAGTGTCGGGGGGATAACCCCCGGGTGGGGAAAGCCAGGCATAAGTAGGACGGCTCCAGAAGATGTTGGCCGCCTGGCCTCCAAGAAATACAACTCTAGCAGTCTGGCAAGCAAGCCCGGCTGGGCTTATAACCTTCCCGGCTAGCCCGTCTAGCCGGTGGCCAGAAGAACCGGCCGGGTGGCCGTTCCCACCTGGCTCACCTCGGATTTGATGGAGAGCACGGAAGGACTGGCGCTCCGTGCGGGGTATGCTTCTGGCTCTCCCTCGTCATCAAGGAAGCTGGCATGCCGTCATGACCAGCACTACCAAACAAGGATAAAGCAAGACGGTCGGCTGGACTGGCGAAAGCGATCTGGGTGACCGTTAAAGCAAGGGTGATGCCCCAAAGGAAGCCCAGGTGACCACTAAAGAGAAGGATGATGCTAAAAGAAGGGCGGACTGGGTCCTGGCCCACCGGCTAGGCCCTGCATCCAGCCCTGCCCTGTAAACCCATATCCAAACAGTAAACCCTAGGACCCAATTTGTAATCTGCCCCCCAGACCAGTATATAAGGGAGGGAAGAGCCAGGGTTCGAGGTAGGTGAAAACAGTAGAAGAAGAGAAGTGTTAGCATCTAGCTCCCATCTTCCTCTAACCATCGATAGTAGCTAACGAAACAGCTCAAGGAGCACTTGTACTAAGCATCGAGCTCCCATACATAGTTCATCTTGCAGGAGTAGGGGTGTTACCTCGCCAAGAGGGCCCCGAACCTGGGCACGTCCCTGTGTTTGCAGTGCACCGTGCCCAACCCGTTGCGTGAGCCACTAAATGCATCCGTGTGTCCCTTCTTTGCCATCCCCGATGGCTCTGCCATGTTCCACACCACGACAAGCCCTGAAGACATGGAGGCATTATCTTATGGGAAACCATTGTGAGATTTATTCGGATCACAAGAGCCTGAAGTATATATTCACTCAGAAGGAGCTGAATATGAGGCAGAGAAGATGGATAGAGCTAATCAAGGACTATGATCTAGACATTCACTATCACCCCGGTAAAGCCAATGTGGTAGCAGATGCCCTTAGTAGATTGCCATGCCGCTTGAACTCCATGATTCTAAAGGAGCAACCCAGTTTGCACAAGGAGATGGAGGATTTTAGAATGGAATTAGTAAGTTAAGGACTTTTGGCTAGCATAGAACTTAAACCCACTTTGATCAGTTAGATCAAGGAGGCTCAGAAAGTAAATTCTAGTATTGACGGAATCAAACGTCATATCGGTACAGGCAAAGTACCCGGATTCACCGAAGATGAAGAAGGAGTTCTGTGGTACAAAGGACGTCTCTGTGTACCAGCAGATTCATAGTTGAAAGAATTTATTTTTAAAGAGGACCATGATACTCTTTATTCTCTCCACCCCGGAGGAATGAAGATGTATCAGGATTTGAAGGAGCAATTTTGGTGGCATAAGATGAAGAGAGAAATCAAAAGCTATATTGACATTTGTCAGAGGGTCAAGGCGGGATATCAGAGACCCGCAGGACTGTTGCAACCATTGCAGATTCCAGAATGGAAATGGGATTCAATTGGAATGGACTTTATCACCAGGTTTCCTACTTACAGTAGAGGAAATGACTATATTTGGGTCATAGTTGATAGACTGTCCAAAGTCGCCCATTTCTTACTAGTCAAGACGACCTACCAGAGTTTGAAGCTAGCAGAGTTATACATCGCTAGGATCTTCAGTTTGCACGGAGTCCCCAAGAACATTGTATCCGATCGAGGAACTCAGTTTACCTCGAGATTTTGGAAGAAAGTCCAAGAAGGATTGGGAACCTGACTAGATTTCAGCACAACGTATCACCCTCAGACCGATGGACAAACGACGCGAGTAAATCAAATACTAGAAGATATGTTGAGAGAATGTGTGCTAGAGTATGGATCTAAATGGGAAGACTGTCTGCCTTTCACAGAATATTCTTACAAAAACAGTTATCAAGCTAGTTTGCAAATGGCCCCATTTGAATTCATGTATGGAAGGAAGTGCCATACCCCTTTGAACTGGTCGGAAGTAGGAGAGAGTCATATTTTCGGACCCGAAATCCTACGAGATGCAGAAGAGAAAGTTCACAAGACCCGTGAGCACCTCAAGAATGCCTAGTCAAGACAAAAGAGTTATGCCGACAAGAGAGGTCGAGACCTCGCTTTCAACATCGGAGATTTTGTGTATCTCAAAGTGTCCCTTTTGAAGGGAATGCAATGTTTCCAGCTCAAAGGAAAGTTAGCCCCCAGATATATCAGACCCTTCAAGATTCTAAATCGTCGAGGAGAAGTATCATATCAACTGGAACTGCCAGAGGAGATGTCAGCAGTGCATAAATGTGTTCCATATATCATTGCTTCACAAATGCCTTGAAGTTCTAGAGAAGACTGAAGTTTTCAAGAACATTGATCACCGCACCATAGAGATCAACGATGACCTGACATATCCTGAAGTAGCCATCCATATTTTGGAGGAAGCTTTCAGGACCACCAGGACCCAAAGCATCAAGTTTCTCATGATTCAGTGGAGTCACCACATTGAAGAAGAAGCTACCTAGGAGCGAGAAGATCACATCAAGACGGAGTTTCCCGGTCTTTTTAAATTCTAGTTTTGTTCTTTCTCTTTTTTTTCAAATCTCGAGACGAGATTTTGTTTAAGGAGGGAAGGTTTGTAACATTCAAAAATATTGAAAAATGATTATCAAATTCCAATCACCAAAATTAGGGTTAACAAAAACTTTGGTTAATCAAATCAATATGAATGCATATGTGTATGTGATGATTGTATGAATGCATGAATGGACTTGTGTGATTTATCTAAATAGCAAGAAATGGTTTAAAGGTGAAAACAACATCATCTAAAACATTTCCAAGCAGAAACAAATCAAGAGAAAATCAAAAGCAAAACAAATAAAGCAAATGGTCACTTTGAGTGTTTCTAGTCCAAGATTTCAATCAGAAACTTTTCCATTTCTTTTCACCCCTTGCAAGAGCAAGTAAAAGTGAATCAAAGCCCATCTTTCAAACTTGCAGAAACACTTGGGAACTTGATTCAAATCACATTTCAAAATAGAATCGTATTCATATGAGAAGATCACCCCTTTTTCAAAAACCAACCAAACCAATTCCACTTGACCAATCCCACTAACCAGAGACTCCCTAGTATGTAACTAGTACACCCACCAAGTTTGAATACAAAATTCAAATTTGAATCTCTTTCGGCCATTTCATCAAACACATTGTAATCACCAAACAAACAAAAAACAAACACTATTAGGAGCAGTGATTTTGTCCAACCTTGTTCCCTCTCTGGTTCACAGCAAGGTCTTAGTAGATCATCTAGCCCCTTTAAAAATGTTTAGCACCACTATGAGCTTGCCCTAGCCATCAATTGTGACCAGGCCGAGCCTAACTTGCCACCCCCATGTTGACAGCAAGCTAGGAGAAGCACCAAGCCTAGCAAGCATGTCTGTGACACTCTCCACCGTCCATCGCCACCCCCTGTCCACGCCTCGATTATTGCCAGCCCTTGGACCAGACAGCCCGAGCATGCCAAGCCTCTCTGCGAGCGAGCCGAGAGCGCGTCAGAGCGCCAACCACAACACAAGCCCACAGACCGCACGCCGCCCTCGCCGCGTGGAAGCAGGATCGCCGGCACCCCAGCAACACCGCAGACATGCCCGCTCGCCGCCATGCGGACCGTAGACGTTGTGCGCCATTAAAATGCCCGTCGGACCCGCACAGAGCGCCGCGACGTTCCGACCGTTTTGCACTGCCCTACGCCACGTAGCCATGGCGTTGAGCTTCGCTAGGGAACACAGCACCATCCCCTACCTTTGCCCATGCCTTTAGCTCGCTATGCCAACGACCACGACAAGCTCAGCCCGCGCCCGTCGGTCCCCTTCAGGCACTATAAATAGAGGCCACCCCAGCACCAATTCCTCACACCATCTCACTACCCTCTCTCTGAGAAGCACCACACCTCACTCTCGGAGCAAGGCGAGCAGCGCATCACCAGAATTTGGCCGGAGTCTGCCGCTGCTGGAGGAGAAGGGCGTCGTCGATTGGTGCCGCCCCAGGAGGATCTGTCGGTACCAGGAGGATGGCCGTCATCGATTTCGTTGTTCGCCCCCGTCGCTGACCATTGCCTGAGCCCCGGTGAGCCTCCCCCGACCCCCGCTGGCCGCGCTAGGGTTCTATCTCATCGATGTTGCTCGACGTGGACGATGAACCGTGGCCGTAGGATTAGAGATTGATCTTGCGGTCGACTTCTCCCCATACCGCTTGGCACCCCTCTGTCTCACTGACGAGTGGGGACATCCACTTAACCAGCCCGCGCGCGCGCTGTGTGTAGTGGGCTGGCCCAGTTAACCTCCCGTGCGACCCATTAATTCAAATCTAGGTTTATTCTTTTAGTTTCAAACTCAGTTCGGTATCTAGATTCAAAATCAACCTAGCTCGATTCACTGAACCAAAATGCATGAAACAAATTTTGTTAGAAAGGTACTGGAATGCTTAATTCAAGCCCGTTGGATTCAAACCAATAGGATTTGTACATTACCTATGGTAAAAATAACAAGGCAGAAGCTTTTCTGCATTCAAACATTTTTCAAAATTCAACCATAAAATCTTTTGAGTTGCTTCCAACTCTCAAAAATCACATTTAACCATACCTTTCAGAATATATAAAAATATATAGATTTATGTCGTGGTATTGCCGACGAGTACGCCATGGAGGGGTCCTCACAGCGCGTGTTTAGAGACGTGGGGTAAGGCGGACGGTTGACGGGTACAAGGTAACACAACTTACCCAGGTTCAGATCCCACGACGGTGGCGGAATCCTACTCCTGCTATAAATCACTATAAGGAAAATACGCCGAGTTACAGAGATAGGTTTGCTGTGCGAGGTTGTGTGAAGTTGTCTATAATAGTGCCCTAAAGGCTCCCATAGGCCCGACTTATATAGTCTCCAGGTCCTAGGGTTACAGGGAAAAGTCCTAGCCGGATAGGTTACAGAGTCCTACATTGTCTATTATGAGTCTTGTGTATCTTGCACTCCAAGGCTCCGGGTACGTTGGTGACTCCACCGTAGCCTTCCTTCATCCGGCATGGGCCTCCCTTCTGGATCCACCTAACTAGGCCGCCCAGCAGGCCATAGGCCATGCTACCGACTATGGGCCACCCGGGTTAGCCGGATAGGAGACATGCTATAAGGATACCCATATAGCATATCCCCAACAGTAGCCCCCGGAGAACTCCGAGATCTTGCGCCGTCTTGCCTCTTTACGTGGAATGCTCCGTCTAGATGGATGTCGGCAAATCGTCAAGCAACATCTTGTAGTCCTCCCAAAGAACCCTTCAAGGCTTTCTCCGTCTTTGATTTCTAAGTCGGAGAAATGCTGAATCTTCCATCGTACTCTTCCGTAGTCGGATTGAATCCGTCTATGTCGGAATCTTCGATGTGATGGCTCATCTACCCATGTCAGTTAGGATGACGTAGGCTTAGGTCAGCGACGCCTCGTAACTCACACATGCAGAGAACGCAATCATATCTGATTTTCCCACGCGAGCAATACGAACTGTTGGCAGTGATGGTTGGATACATGGCGAAATTTCCGCGCATGTTTGCGAACACGTCGTCTACGCGGCAACCGTCCGATCAAGCTGCACGAATCTTGACGTCGAGGATGATAAATAGTAACCGTGGGGAAATTTCCACTTTTTACCTCATTCTTCTCGCGTCATATTCTTCCTCCAGCCGTGCGTCTCCTCGAGCTCTCCGCGAGAAACCTCGAAAAAACCCTAGCTCCCATCTGCACTAGTCGCACCCAACCTCTACTCCATGGCTAGTAGCAGCACCTCACCATAGATGGCGGCATCGAGCGAAGCCGCGGTGAAGCCGGCGAGCCCCGTCGTTGTGCCCCCAAAGGGCCTGGTCATCCCTGCATCGGCGGTGATCGAATCCACCGGCGGCGACCAAAACTTGGCGGCGCTAGAGCCACTGGAGGAGGAGCCAGATTCGCACAAGGGCGACTGGCGCGGCTCGGACATCACCGACCGCGACATCCAGGAGATGGTCGCCGAAGGCTACCTCCCCGCGACGGAGGGTCTTGCCTGGCGGGCGGCGCCGGCCGGCGAGGTGACACCTTCTCCCCAAGCCGGAGAAAAGGTGTACCTCAAAGCTCAGCTGGCACGCGATGTTTCCCTGCCCATCTCCCACTTCTTCCTCTCCGTCTTAAACCACTACAAGGTCCAACCCCATAACCTCTCCCCCAATAGTATCTTAGTGCTTAGCAACTTCGCGGCACTTTGCGAGGGTTATCTAGGGATAAGGCCTAGGTTAGACTTGTTCGTGTACTTCTTCACCGTCAAACGTGAAGCCGGACATAGTAAGGAGGAGCTTAGGAACTGCGGCACCATAAGCTTCAAGATTTGACCTGGCCGGCAGTTCCCCTACATTGTCGGCCACGAGTCCTGCAAGAATTGGCAGCAGACGTACTTCTACAGCCCTGACATTCCTCTAGCAGGCCGAGAAGTGACGTACCCGGACTTCGCGGATGGAGCCGCAGCTGAAGTTTCCACATGGACATCCCAAGCCTCCCTTCCTTCCGACCTCGACGCTTCCCGTGCTATAAGGCGGATTGGATGGTTCATAGAGACGGGTTTAACCGGCTTGGACCTAGCCATGTGCTGGTTCATCAGGCGAATCCAACCTCTGTAGCACCGCGTGAAGTATATGCACGAGTATACCAGTGATTGAAGGGATAGCCTTCGGATCTCCGTGGATAACTTATCGAGCGACTCCATCAAGCTCCGCCTAAAGGACATTGTCAAGGTGAAGGATAAGAAGCGTGGCTTCACCATCACCTACGACATGTTCGTAGATGGCAAGTGCCAAAATGTAGGTATTTATTTTCCGTGTACGACATATGCTCCAGCTCTTCCGTCTTGCAAATTTCATTTTGTCTAACACGGTGACTTCTTACTTAACAGCTTAGCGATCTAGAGGAGGGCAACCTGGCTGCCCAAATCTATGATCCAAAGATGAAGGAAGTCACAGTCGTGTCCGACGACGATGTCCTGTTGGCGCGAAAGCGGAAGAGCTCCACCTCTGACGCTGCCGACGGAGGCAAGAAGAATAAGACGGAGGGTGGAGCCTCCAAAAAGACTACCGCCGCCCTAGAGGCGAAAAAGAGAAGAACCACTGGGATCTTTGCCAAAGCACCCCCTAGTGTAAGCTTCTCATTCTCCGACATTGCCTATTTATCTGTCTTGCTCCTGTACTTATGCATTTTGCACGTTTCAGGAAGAAAGCCACGACCAGCCTCAAGAAGACCTCCAAAACTTTGGGGGCTTCTCGAAATATCAAAGACATGCTACATCGCGATGCCTCCCCCGCCATCGCCCCTACTACTCTTGCCGTCAAGCCCTCGTCTGATCCGACAAGCTCACAAACTAAGGAGGTACCAGGCCCTTCCGTCATGGAAGTGGATTCTGGCGCCTCTACCGAACTCGCTGTTGTCGGCGAGCAGGCGACGCAGGAGAGCACCGCTCAACAAATGGCGGAAGCTCCGGCTAAGGATGCCATCGGTGGTGGCAAGGCGGTGGTGGAAGCTGGTACTTCTGCCGAAGGCAGTGCCCTTGCTTCCCAGAAACCCTTTAGGTTTCCGAAGATAGTTTACCCGGTGCTCACGCCGAGTAACACAACTCTGGTTCCTGGAGGAGTACCGTCATCTCCGACGTGTGGTCTTGAGGAGCTCCTCCGACAAGCAGACATCTTGCAAGGAAATAGCATCTCCTTTGGCAAGCTGCTAGCTGAGAGCGCTACAAACCTCAAGATCATTGCACTTGTAAGTTTTACTTTGCCTTTTGCATTTCATATGAGTATCCCACTGTAGCCCCCGAGGATGTAGACGGAAAACCATAGGTTTTGCATCTATATGCTCTAAGAGTGACTAAGTTAGAAAAAACTCTCATTGTAGCCCCCAAGCATTTAGATGGAACAAACTATTCCGACTAGATGCTTTAAGAGTAGCATACGCAGTGTTTATAATTTTCAATATTGTATCCCCCAAGCCTCTAGTTGTAACTGAATTAGTTCCGACTAGATGCTTAAAGAAAAGCTAAGCATTTTCCGAGTTAAAAACTTTATACTGTAGCCCCCAAGCTTCTGATCGAGAACTAAATTAGCTCCGACTAGATGCTTAAAGAAAATCCAAGCATATCGCTAAGTAAAAAACTCTCGCTGTAGCCCCCGAGCGTCTAGGTGGAAAATTTTCCGGCTAGATGCTCCAAGTAGACTAAACAACGTTTTCACTTTTTTCTTTTTTCCACAGAACGAGAATGCTCGGAGGGGCATGGCCAACGACAAGTACCAGAAGATGCGCGCAGATCTTGAAGCCGAAAAGGGTAAAACAGCCATCTTGAAGGAATAGATCATCAAAAACAAGAGTCTTTTTTTTGCGCATTCCGTCTTGGTTTTTTGCCTACATTCTCCGAGTACTCACTGTGTACTTTGTTTTCTCTGACTTTGCAGAACATGTGGCCAAGGCCAAGGACATTGTCGAGCAGTCCAAGCACATCCAGCAGCTGGACAGCGAGAACAAGATCCTTAAAAAGGAGAGGGAAGACATGCTGAAAATGCATGAAGAATCAATGAAGGCCTTGAAGGACTCCGCCGCCAAGGAAATCAACCGCTTGAAGGAGGAGATCGTGATCTTGAAAGATCAAAAGTGTGCTGCCGATGAGAATAATCACCGCCATGGCGAGGCGTACAAGCTCCTCCAACAAGAGAAACAATCCTTGGCGGACACCCTCTGGCAAGCAGAGGCCAGCATCTTCAGTAAGTTTCCTCCGCCTTGTATTTCTGTAGTCTGGATACTTTGAATTGTTGAACTCATGTGTTTGTTGTCGGAATTTGCAGCTCCTATGGGACCAGATCGCCTCCTCCAGCCAAGGAATGCATGGTTCTTGCCGGCAACTTCATCAACACCGCCATCACCCAAGCCAAAGAGATTGCCAAGCCCCTCCAGATACACATCAAGGCCTCGGACTCCATGGCGAAGTACTCGGAGATTCTGCGCCGCGCCCCGAGCATATCACGAGCTGGAAAGCTTCATGTGCATGGGCTGGCGCAAGGATGGTGCTGTCAATGGTGAAGGCACACTACAAAGATGCCGACATCGATACGGTGACCTCTGGTATCCCCGACGCTGATGATGATGGCAAAGAAATTGATCACGAAGCCATCTTGTCGTCACTCGCGGGTTATGACACTAGAGTTGCCGAGTTGGTGGACATCGACGTCTTCGTGCCCATGAACACCATCGACAGCGTCAACCAAGACTCCTCCGAGTCCCACCACAGTGCCGACGTTGAGGGTGATTCTCCGGCTGGTGATGATGCTGCTTCCAAGTCTCCTGCGCCAAAGGAATGAAAAACAACATTGTAATATTTGTTTCACCTTTGGTGTTTGCGCGGAAAAAAACTTGATGATGTAACTTAAGGCGGAAAACAATGGTTGTTATTTCCTGCTACTTAAGAACTAGTTTCCAGCATGTATATATTTTTTAAGCACGTGCTGGCTTATCCATTACTTTGGTTTTTATGCTTGACCTTTCGTGAGTCGGAAGACTCGTTGTCGGAACCATGCGCTCAGGTGATGATGCCCAATGGCACCGTCAATAACGTGATCACAAAATCACCGACAATAAGTGCCAAAAGTCACTACTCTAGAATCCACATAAAAACAACAAAGAACGTGTAGACCAGAAAACTTAAGCTAACGCCCGTAGGCGGAATTTTCACAAGTGCAAACGCAATACTTGTGCATAAAGGTTTTACATGATCCAAAAATGAACACTAAAGGAGGTAAAAGACTCAAAAATATGAGTGAACCAAAGAGCTTTATTTCATTGATCATATAAGAGGTACACAATTAGATAAAAAATGCTAAGTGTAGAAAGGACGTAGATGTGCTATGTTCCATGGCCGGTCAAGCTCCGGGTAGTCATCATCCGGGTCACGTCTCTTATGCTTATGATCCTCGTTGGGTCTATCCTTTAGTTCACGATTGTCAACAAGGTAGTAAGACCCATTGAGCAGTGCCTTGCTTATGATGAACCGTCCTTCCCATGGCGGGGATAATTTGTGTGACTTCTTCGGCTTAAGTCAGAGCACCAAATCCCCCTCTTTAAACGAGCGATGCCGAACGCGGTGACTATGGTAGTTGCGTAGCTTCTGCTGGTAGATAGCGTATCTTTGGCATGCCAAAATGCGCTCCTCCTCGAGAAGGTCCACATCTAGGCGTCTGGATTCTTCAGCATCATCCTCGTCGTAGGCGGCAACTCTTGGTGCATCGTGGAGGATGTCGGAAGGCAAGATGGCTTCTGCTCCATATACCATGAAGTAAGGGGTGTAGCCGGTGGATCCGTTGGGTGTAGTGCGTAAACTCCACAACACAGATGGCAATTCTTCCGCCCAGGCTCCAGCTGCTCTATGTAGTGGCGCCTCAAGACGTGGCTTGATTCCCTGCAGAATTAGTCCATTGGCTCGCTCAACCTGACCATTGGATTGTGGGTGTGCCAAAGATGCAAGGTCAAGTCGGATGCCTTTCTCCCAGCAATAAGCCTCCACTTCTCCGAGTGACAAGTTGCTTCCATTGTCGATGATAATGCTATGTGGGAGACCAAATCTCACCACTAAATCCCGGACAAACCTGAGGGCAGTTGCCCGATCAAGCTTTCTAATGGGTTTAGCTTCTATACATTTGGTGAATTTATCAACTTCTACAAGCAGATGCGTAAACCCACAAGGTGCCGTCTGTAATGGTACCACCATGTCTATCCCCCAGACTGCAAACGGCCAAGTTATTGGTATTGTTCGCAATTCTTCAGCAGGAACATGTGGTTGTCGGGCATAATACTGGCATCCCATGCATGTCTCAACCAGCTTGTCGGCGTCCGCCTTCGCGGTCAACCAGTAGAATCCTTGCCGGAAGGCTTTCGCGACCAACGACCGAGGAGCGGTGTGATGCCCGCAATCTCCGAGATGGATTTCGCGCAGGATTTCCATACCTTCTAGCTGGGAAACACACTTTAGGTACACACCGGTAGTGCTCCTTTTATAGAGTTGCCCATTGATGATGGTATAACCCTTTGCTCGTCGTACTATTTGCCATCTTTCGACTTTGTCGTCGGGCAAAGTTCCGTGTTCGAGGTATTCCATGAACGGTTTTGTCCAAGCCGGAGGGACCTTGGTCACCATGTTGATGAAAGAGTCAGCTCTATCCGGGTTGTTGATGTCGGCTCCCTTCATGGATGGTGTGCGCAGGTGCTCTAGGAAGACTCCTGGCTGGATTTTCTTGCACCCTGATCCAAGCTTAGACAGCAGATCAGCCGCCTCGTTTTGTTCCTTAGGTACATACTTGACTTCGTAGCCCAAGAAGCTCTTGGATATCTCGTCCACTTCGTCTCGATATGCCGCCATCATAGGGTTCCGCGCATTCCAGGTGCCAGCCACCTGCTGGGCAACCAAGTCGGAATCTCCACAGCAAACTATGTGCATGATGCCAATATCCTTGGCTACACGTAGTCCGTGAATGAGTGCTTCATACTCCGCCATGTTGTTTGTAGCATTGAAATGGATCTGCAGAACGTAGTGTAGCTTGTCTCCTGTTGGTGACTGTAGCAAAACACCAACCTCCGAGCCGTTGAGCATCTTTGATCCGTCAAAGTGCATCACCTAGTACTCTGGTTCTGGCAACGACGTAGCGTCTGGCATCTCCGTCCAATCTGCAACAAAATCCGCCAAGGCTTGTGACTTGATAGCGTCGCATCTCTTGTAGGTGATCTCAAAGGCGGCAAGTTCAATGCCCCACTTCGCGACCCTTGCTGTAGCGTCGCTGTTATTGATAATGTCGGACAGTGGAGTCTTGCTCACCACTGTGATTGGGTGCTCCTGAAAGTAATGCCTCAGCTTCCGAGAAGCAAGGAATACTCCATAAGCTATCTTTTGGTAGTGCGGGTAACGCTGCTTGGACTCCGTCAAGACCTCGCTCACGTAGTAAACTGGTCGTTGAACTCCGTGCTCATAGCCTGGTTCCTTCCGCTCTACCACGACGACGATGCCGATAACCTAGTTGGTTGCCGCCATGTAAATTAACAAGGGCTCTCCAGGCTCGGGTGCTGCAAGGATGGGCGCTGAGGAAAGAGTCTCCTTGAGCTGCTTCAATGTTGCGTCTGTTCTTCCGTCCACATGAATTTGTCCGCCTTCTTCAGCAACTTGTACAGCAGGAGAGCCTTCTCTCCAAGCCGGCTGACGAACTGACTGACTGCTAAAACACAACCTGTTAGTCGTTGAATTTCCTTTAGGCATGTCGGACGGTTTATGTTTAAGATGGCCTTGATTTTCTCCGGGTTAACCTCGATTCCACATTGGAAAACGATGAAGCCCAACAATTTGCCGGCTGGAAACCCGAAGACGCACTTCTTAGGGTTGAGCATCATGTTGTATTTCTGGAGATTATCAAAGGTTTCTTTTAAGTCGGAGATTAAGTCATTTTACTTTTTAGACATCACCGCGATATCGTCCACATAGGCCTGAACGTTTCGACCAATTTGGTCGTGAAGGCAACGTTGCATTGTCCGCTGGTAGGTAGCACCTGCGTTTTTCAGCCCAAAGGGCATCGTGACATAGCAAAACGTGTCGTATGGGGTAGTGAACGAAGTGGCCAATTGGTCCGACTTACTCATCTTGATATGGTGGTATCCTGAGTATGCATCGAGAAAACAAAAAAGTTCCGAGCCAGCCGTCGAGTCAATGACTTGGTCAATGCGAGACAAAGCAAACGGATCTTTGGGACATGCTTTGTTCAAGCCGGTGTAATCAACGCACATTCTTAATTAATTGGTTCCATTTTTGGGGACAAGTACAGGATTGGCCACCCATTGGGTGTGAAGGACTTCTCGGATAAATCTGGCCTTAAGTAACCTAGCTATCTCTTTGCCAATGACGCGTCTCTTCTCATATCCAAAGCGTCGTAGAGGTTGTTTCACTGGTTTGCATTTTGGATCAATGTTTAAGCTGTGCTCGGCAAGTTCCCTAAGTACACCTTTCATGTCGGCAGGTTGCCAGGCAAAGATGTCCCTATTCTCACGGAGGAACTCCACAAGCGCGCTTTCCTATTTGGGATCCAGGTTCGTCCCAATGGTGACGGTCTTGGAGGCATCGCCTACCACAAGTTCCACCGGCTTGGTCTCGATGGCGGCCTTGAACGCAGGAGTAGAGTCGGAGATCTGCTTCTTCGACGCGGGCATCTCTGAGTCATCGACCTTGCTCTGGATCTCTTTGAATTCTTCGCTGTAGAGGACAACTTCTGCAACGACTGCTTCATTGATCTTGCATTCCCTTGCCTTGGTAAAGCTTCCGGATATGGTGATAACACCGTTTGGTCCGGGTATCTTGAGTTTGTTGTAGACGAAGCATGGCTTGGCCATGAACGTGTGGAATATGTCACGGCCAAATATGACGCGGTACACGCTCTTGAAGGGGACCACCTCGAAGGTCATGCGCTCTTGGCGGTAATTATTAATGTCGCCAAAGGCAACCTGAAGTGTAATGCACCCACGGGACCGAGCCTCCCAACCAGGAACTACGCCATGGAAGATGGTGTTGGTCCGCCTTAGGTTTGCCTCCGTCAAGTTCATCTTCTGCAGTGTATCCAGGTACATGATGTTGATGCTGCTTCCACTATCCACCATGCACTTGGTGATCTCCACGCCGTCAATCAAGGGGATGATGACCATGGCGTATTGGTTCTCCGTGGGCACAAGGTCTGGGTGGTCCGTCCTGTCCCAAGTTATTGGAACTTCCGACCAGCGCAAGTACTGGGGGACTGGGGGGAGTGGCCATCAGGATCCTTAGAGAGGTCTTCCGTTGTCGGAGAGTGGGGGTGCCAAGGAAAGTGTGGTAGACTGGAGCCTTCTTTGCGAAGGGGTTCTTGCCCTTATCGTCGCTCTTGGCGGCGTGCTTGGGGTCAACGTCTTCGTCCATGTCACTTGAATCCTTGGACTCCTCCTCCTTATTATTCCCTTTGCCCTTGCCTCGTGGTCTGTTCTTCCGACTTTGCTTGTAGCCGGACTCCGGGTCTTCCTTGAGGTCGTTGACGAACTTGCAGTGTCGATTGGTACGGGTGGCCTTGCCATTGGCATCGAGGTGTACGAGGCACGACATATCGCGGTACTCCTCGTAGGTTTGGGGAACGCGGAGCGGTGCCGAGGTGGTTTCACTTCCTTGTTGCTGCCCGCGACCAGCTCCCCTTCCTCCGCCACGTTGTCCGCCTTCGCCTCGTGCTGCAAAAGTCACAGCGACCATGTCGATAGATTGCTTTTCTTCTGTTCCTCCGAGCTTGAGTTGGAACGGCCGTTGCCGGCAAGGAGCCACGAGCTTCGTCATCGGCAGCTGCGAACTCACTAGCCAACTGAATCATCTGGTTCAAGTCAAGCTGGTGATTGTCCTGCAAGCACTTCAGCTTATGTCGGAGCAGCGTGCCCCTTTCCAACCCATCGATGAAGGCGGCCATGGCGGTCTGAGCGTGCACTCCTGCGCAGGAATTCTTCATATCCAGCCAGCGGGAGAGGTAGGCGCGAGATGTCTCGTCTTTCTCTTGCACGCACCGCTGTAGATCACCCACAGTGTAGGGACGCTTGTATGTACCCTCAAAGTTCTTGGTGAATGCTTCTTGCATGTCCAGCCAGTTGTAGATAGATTTATCTGGCAAGTCGTCGATCCATTGACGGGCCGTGCCTGCCAACATTAATGGGAGATACTTGACGGCGACGTTGGGGTTGCCTCCGGCAATCTCCACCGCATTGCCGTAGTCTTGCAACCATGTGGCTGGCTTGGCGGTGCCGTCATAGGGTTTAATGGTCTTGTCAATCCGGAAACCTTTGGGGTAAGTTGCGGACCGTATTGTAGGTCCAAAGCAACGTGGTCCCAGGTATGGTCCTTCCCGAGCCTCGTGGATCTTATCGATCCGCGAGCGTGCATCATATGGCTCCGGGGTATTCTTCTTTTTGTCAACAGGGGATGGGCTGCATGAACGACGCGGGCCTCCGCCGCCATCGTGACTGCTTGGTGGTGACGGAGGCGGAGGTGGCGGTGGGTTAGCCTTCTTGCTGTTACCCTCCTGCGACACCTCATGCCTGTCACGGTTGCTTGTCGGACACAGAGGGTCATAGCGTGACCTGCTCTTGTGTCCTTGGTTGCGCTCTCCGTCATGACGGGTCTGCTCCGTGTTGTCGCGGATAACTATGTACGATGGTGAGCCTTGTAATCTTCGCGATGTTGGGGGGATCGGGGCGGTGGCGATGGGCGACGAGGTCGGGCCTTTTCTCCGTGATCGAAGGATATGGGGATGGCATCCTTCCTGTTGCGTGCATCCCTCCGTCTTCGTTCTGATGAACCCGTCTGGGACCCGACATCAAGAGGAGATCTGTCCCTTGGCGGCTTGTACTGGCTAGATTGGCAGAGCACTGCGTCAGACTCAAGCCTCTGAGAGGTGGCCTTTTCCTGCTGCTTCACCGCCTTGGCCACTAGGTCATAGACCTATTCCACTGCTTCAGGCGATCTATCCTGCTCCAGAAGGGTCTTGGCGACGGCGAGGTTAAGGAGTGGGGTGGGCATCACCTGCTTGCCCTCACTGTCAATGTATGGCTTGGCCTGTGCTGGCTTCGAGGGAGCCTATCCTAGGTTGCGCCGTACACCAGGATCATTGATGACGCGAGCTGGAGCTTTCTTAGCCTTCTGCTACTACAGTAAGGTCTTATACTCGGCCTCCATTGCTCTAGCTTTCTCTATGGACTTCTGCGCGTTGACCAGATCTCGATCAAGCTTAGCGCCTTGCTCCGCGATGGCCTGTGCTTCCTCCAGCAGCTGCTGGCGTTTCTCGTCAAGCTGGGTCACGTTCCGGATAAGAGAAATGGTTAGTGGCTCGACGAGGAGATTGTCGTACATCACTCTATCAGTTGGAGTAACTTGGGCTGCTGCAGACGTAGATGCTGGAGGCGAAAAGTTTGCGGTGTTGTTGTTGCTCGGGCCGGTGCCGAGTTCCTGCGGCTGCTGCGCTGGGTTAGGCGGAGGAGGCATGACCTTTGCGCGATCATCGTCAGCAGCAATAAGTGGCCCCTTCCCCTTCTCTAGCACCGTGGGCGGAGCTCGTCCGTGTTGATCTTCATCCATCGCCGTCCCAATGGTGATGAACACCCCTCGAGACGTGACGGTGTTGTTGGCTTGCTCGTCGCGCGAGTACTCCTCCTCCATCTCCTGCATAGCGGAGTCTAGCTCCTCTGGACTGAAATCTATCTCCTCTGAATCTGCACTGAAATCAGCATAACGCGCGTCAATGACAGAGTCGGAGGGTGCCAGGACTTCCTCGATGACGGGCGGTGGAGGTGCAACGGCCTCGACAATGATTGGAGGTGGTGGTGCTGCTGCGATGATGGCGGCCGGAGGCGGTGGTGGCGGTGGCTGAATCGGAGGGGCTCCGTTAATGAGCGCAAGCGTTGTCTGAGCTGCCACTTCGGCCTCCGCGTAGTTGTTGATGGTGTTCACCATGCCTTCAAAGGTAAGGCGTCCTGACGCCTGATGCCGTCTTAGAGAATGTCGGAGAAGCGTGCCATGGTCTAGTCCTTCCACAAAGTGATAGATAGCATCTTCATTGGGGTAGTGGGCCAGATCGGCTCGTATCTGAGCCACTGGCAGTGTAAGCGGGTTTTCGCCCTCTCTCTGAACGCAGCGCGCCAGATCGAAGATGGTAACCACGCCGACGAACTTGGATTTATGTTGTCCAGACGCTCGGACAAAGCCGGCGGATTTGCAGTGATGTTCCACCTTTATATCCTGCACAGGGGCAGTTTGGGTGGGCCTTTAATTTTTCTGATCTTTGCTGGCAAAATCCAAGGATAGATCCGACATTTATCCTTCCGCGAACGTATCCTGCCCGTAGGCAGTCCGTGCGGGCCTTGATGCTCCTCCGACTCCCAGGGAACTAGTGCCTGAGTCGGTTTCGCCGATGAAGAGGTGGATGTCTCCAATAGGAATGATTAAGCACCGTGTAGGGTTCGTCTTCGCCGGGATCCAGAACTCGTCAGGAGGGACGATCGGAACATTGCCGGAGAAGAGGACACGACCGATGGCTACGGTTTTGCCGATTCCCGTGAAGATCTTGGTCCTCGCCCGCTGAAGAGCCTGAAGCGCCTCTTGCCCCATGGTGGGTGCCAACTATCGTGGTATTGCCGACGAGTACGCCATGAAGGGGTCCTCACAGTGCGTGTTTAGAGACGTGGGGTAAGGTGGACGGTTGACGGGTATGAGGTAACACAGCTTACCCAGGTTCAGATCCCACGATGGTGGCGGAATCCTACTTCTGCTATAAATCACTATAAGGGCAATACGCCGAGTTACAGAGATAGGTTCGTTGTGCGAGGTTGTGTGAAGTTGTCTATAATCGTGCCCTAAAGGCTCCCATAGGCCCGACTTATATAGTCGTCAGGTCCTAGGGTTACAGGGAAAAGTCCTAGCCGGATAGGTTACAGAGTCCTACACTGTCTATTACTAGTCTTGTGTATCTTGCACTCCAAGGCTCCGGGTACGTTGGTGACTCCACCATAGCCTTCCTTCATCCGGCATGGCCTGCCTTCTGGATCCACCTAACTGGGCCGCCCAGCAGGCCATAGGCCATGCTACCGACTATGGGCCACCCGGGTTAGCCAGATAAGAGACATACTATAAGGATACCCATATAGCATATCCCCAACAGTTTACTTGCAGAAATAATGATCAAGTAATAAAAGAATGCCTCATAGGCATTTCTATTCAATTTATTTAATTAAAATAAAAAGGTTAAACCTTATTAAATTGTGACACCACTTTAAATCATATTCCCATGTACTGAAATATGTGGTGATGACATGTGTCAACATGATCCAATGTTTGAGTTGGAGAATATTAAATCTTAAGTAGTTTTTCAATGAGTAGAAATTACTAAAATAAAAGACATAAAACTAATGGCCTTCATGATTGTAATGTTTGTGATGATCCTACATCATCTGGTGAAAACCTTGGTGTGATAAATAGAAATAGTTAAGTATTGTGTGATGATTGTGTACCCCATATTTTTTATAGACGCTAGGACCGACCAAGGATACAAGGAGGAAGAAGGATACTATGAGGAAGAAGTCGAGGAGAACTTCAACCACTGCTCTGAACAAGGCAATATATTGACTTTGCAAGTTAACCCTTGCATGATAACTATGCAAACAAGATACCTTAAGCATATGTGATTATACCCCTTGATGATACCAAATCCTAGTTTTACTTGCAAGCTTAGTATTTTATTTCTATATCAAAGCTTTCTCTTAGAGTTTACTTAGTGACTTGTAGACTCTAGAAAGATATTTAAAGGTAGCATGAAGAGCATAAAACTTGGCCTAAGTTAGATAATCTTGATGTCATCCTGAGGCATGAGATTGAACTTAGATATTCCACACTTGTTTACCACCCCTTATTAGTGTTTACCCCCACTTGTAGATGCTAGTGCTAAGCATAAAACTTGATCAACTTTAGATGGGAATACTTGGTGAAAATGTTTATGAAAACCTTAGAATGATGAGTCATTCTACTGAAACGTTTTGACATGTGTTCTTGAACACCAGATGATTTTGATGATGAAAAGGTTAAGGAATGAGCCTTAGCCCTTTATAAAACTAATGGTTGTCTGGATGCAGTACCATTCCAATTTTACCGTACAACCATAATACCCGAAATTTGGGTAGGAATTGACTGGAAATTTATATACCTTAGTATGGGTTCCCTTGCGGCCAAGGGTTGAGCTGAGGCTACCTTGTGAAGATTTTCCACCTATGCAGTTCCCAAGATGACAGTTGGTCATGGTACGGAGGCCAAACTCACAGGAGAGGTGCCTATACTAGGGCGTGTAATTGAAAGGTTAGGATTGATTATCTGCATACTGAGTATGGTGAATTCAGGATTGTTTCTGACGGATGTATCGAATATTGTGGTGAAAGTGTACAATCTCTGTAGAGTGTCAAACTATTCAAATAGCTGCGTCCGCGGTTATGGATAGTTGGAGTGGCCATACTGTTCTGTTGTCAGATGTTTTCAAAATGACTTGTGAAATGATTCATGACTTTGACTTGACCACAACAGAGTTGTGGCATGAAATTCAAGTTCCCACTTAGGTGTTATCAAACTTTCAACTAGCATTCTTTTCTTCTGAACTCAGTAGAGATAAATCTGGCTTTTTGCAAAACAACCTAGAGCTTAGTACTTCCTACTCAAAAACCACCTCACTTGTTAGTTTTAGTTTGCGAGTACTTAAAGAGTACTCATGGTTTTGTCCCTGGCTATTCCCGTGGCCATACTATGAAGAGGACTATCAGGAGGACGGATAGCAGGAAGGTTACAACAACTAGGATCATCTCCCATCAACAGCATTGCCTGTGACCATGAAGATGGAGCCTCGCCTACGCTATCATTACTATTACGTTATTTCCGCTGCTTGAATTGTATTAAGATTGGATCATGAGATCCTTTATTTGTGTAAGACCTTATGTATGGTTTGTAATGGATGATGTAATGTGATAAAATCTGTTATGTCTCACAAAAATGGTAATCCTGGGATTGCGATGTATGGCATAACAGGCATCTTGGATTAAAAATCTGGGTGTTGACATGGTGCGAAGATGACATAAACCATAATGTGGGGTTTCTTTAAATATGCAGGGAAGAATAGGCTTACCCGCATCTTTTACCTTAATTTTACCATCAACCAGTACAGAAGTCTCTTTATCAAGTTCAACTATGTTGCAATGTGCATACATAGCCATAATTGCTTCCTTAGTTACCTCTTCATTTTTGGTTTCATCTAAATGTTTTCAACTTCTGGCACACTTTCCTCTTCTTTCTTTTGCAGTACTGCTTTAACCTGTTCATATTCCAGAATATGTTTCTGCACAGTGTTAGGGAAAGGTATCTCATACATTGGTTCTAGGGAGGCCAGTGTTTCTTTAACTTCTCTTTTCTTCTCAGGTTCGAGTGGTGGATCATACTTGACCCAACCCTCTCTTGGAACTTTGATATGTTCTATAAAAGCTTTAACAACATGCAACACAAGATCTGAATCCAAATAAAGTTCTTTAGATAATTCATTAACATTGCCCTTTTTATTATAGTCATGAATACAATCATAATCTATTTCTATGCCTCCTTTGCTTCCTAGACCAAAATTCCAAGAAACTCTATGATCGCAAATTCTATTAAGTAAACCCCAAGCTTTAGTTATGGAAAGATTCATAAAATCTCCTCTCGCGAAAGAGTCTAGTTCCAATTTATTAGGTTCAATTAAACCTCCATAAAATATATGCAATCAATACCATTCAGGAAAATCATGATGAGGACATTGATTAAGTAAATCTTTGAATCTTATATAATCTCTTACTAGTCCTTCATTAGGACGGTTCCTCTAAGTCATTATACAAACAAATAAAAAGCAATACTCACAGTAGAAGTTTCTTTTACCAGTTCCACTCTTCAATAGTGCTTAACTCCCCGACAACGGTGCCAGAAAATAGTCTTGATGACCCACAAGTATAGGGGGTGTATCATAGTACTTTCGATAAATAGGACTGTCGATCCCAACAAGGAGCAGAAGGTGTTGACTAGTGGTGTGGAGCAGGAAATCTCTGTAAATACTTATCAAAAGGATTTTTAGGGGTTTTCTGATAAAGCAAGGAAATAAAGTGAAAGTAAATAAAGACAGCAAATAATTGCAGCAAGTGGCCCAACCCTTTCTTAGCAAAGGACAAGGCGGTGGAAATACTAATGAGGACCAAATGTTCTCGAGGACACATGGGAATACCGTCAAGTGCTTTCATTTCACATAGCTGATTAATCATCTTTGGTTTTATAAGTGTTATGTGGGTGAACCTGTGCTAATGTACCGACCTTACTTGGACTAATACATACTTGTGATTAAGCCCCTTGTAAGAATCCGCAACTACAAGAAAGAAATTAAGATATAAACCTAACCACAGCCTTAAACTCTAAGATCCTACACTCCCTTGTGCAAAGGTTTCCTAACGGGGGTTCAGGATTCTGTCACTCCGGCAACCCCACAATTAGTAGCCAAATACACAATGCATTCCCCTAGGCCCATAAATGGTGAAGTGTCATATAGTCGATGTTCACATGACACCACTAGAAGAATAGCACCACAACTTAAATATTAAACCATTGAATAATACCTCAACACAATTCCACTACTAACAACATGACTTCTCCCATGTCCTCAAGAACTAAACGAACTACTCATGAGACATCATATGGATCAAGATCAAAGATGATATGATAATGGATAATGATTTGAACATAAACAATAATTCAATGGTTCCACTCACAAGAATCAACTACAATAGTAATCAACACCGAGAAATTTCCCCTAAGAACTATGCAAGATTCAACACAATTGTTACAGCGGGATGGAGTGCAGATGATGGTGCCGGTGGAGATGATGGTGTGGATGATGATGATGATCCCAATGAAGTCTAGCTTGATGACGATGTTGATGGCGACGATCTCCCATCTTCGAGAAGGAATTTCCCCGGCAGAAATCTGTCTGCCGGAGAGCTCTTTCTCTCTCGGTGTTTTCTGCCCCGCAGAGGCGGCGAAATCTTTTTGTGGTCGCTCCCCCGACTTTAGGGTTTCGAGGGCGGAGCCAGAGGTGGGCCAAGGTGGCCACACCCCTGTAGGCACGGTCTAGGGTGGCCCGCCTCTGGGGGTTGTGGGCCCCGCATGGCCCAACTCCGCCTCCCGTTCTGGCATCCTTCTTCTTCTAGGAAAATAAATTTTTTTGTAGTTTTTCTGGTATTTTTCTGATCTTCGCAAAATTGCATCAAAACATCGGTTTTTCCATCAGAATCCTGATTCCGACAGTTCATCCTCCAAGAATCATCCAACATGCTAAAACAGATAAAAAGACATAAGTATCACCTCTTAGTATGAAATATATCAATGAATAGAGGCAAATTATGATATATAATGGTGATGCAAATTAGACGTATCAACTCCCCCAAGCCTAGTCATCGCTTGTCCCCAAGCGAAAACTAAGCTTAGTAAACATGTCCACGGGTTTATGGAGTGAAGTGTCGATAAAAAGAATACGGACAAGAAGCATCACACTTACCAATACATAACTCATAAAAGAAAGCAACTCACCGTTATATAACTTAGCTTGCAACAAGTATGGGAGTCACAATAAAGATGCATAAAGATAAATCATAATTGGGATTGGCAAACTTTGTTCTTGGTCAGAGAACAGTTGGCAAACAGTTTTCTAGCAAGGTTTTTGTAAATAAGTTTATAACAGGAGTACTCTTTGCTCAAACATAAAAAGCTTTTCACAATGATGGATTTGAAAGTAATACTTATTTATATAAGATTCTTGTGCAAACAAGATAAAGAACATGATTGAATAAATCATCATATGAATGCTTGAAACACAACAACTCAAATGCTTGCTAGATATGGAGAGGAATAGGTTTACCGACTCAACTTATAAGTAGAAGAAAGGTCCTTCATAGAGGGAAGCAAGTATTTAAAGTTCATAAAAGCTTTCAAAAGATTATGGTACTTACTAGCTTTGAGATCTCATTGCCCCTATCATAAGCATCTTGAGGTGATTAAGGTTAAAGTGAACAAGGATGGAGTGTATGCTTGACAAAATATAAGTTGGAAATCTCATGCCCCTTGAGTATGAGGGCCGCTCCTCATGCTACTCCACTTTAGTTACCGGTAAGCTCTTGTCATAGTAAGTACATGCGTATCATAGAGAACCGCCAACAGGGTACCCCTTGCACATGATACATGAGCTATCCCATACCAAAATGACAAGGCAAGCAAACAATGAGCATCTCAGCGATCTTTTTATTTGCTATTTTCATAGGTTTTTATTGAGGATGCTTCATATATTTCTCACTATGGTTATGCTGCAAGTTTCCACCATGATTAGGCATGGCTTAGGCAAGCGGCCCAGGCGTTTCTCTAACACACATACATAACTCCATGGACTTACAAACTCCCCTTTTATTCCACACGGACGACATCCGCAAAAAAAAGATCATGATATCAACTGTGTATAATGTACAGGTGCAATGTTAAAAGAGTTCACTGTGACAGCATGGTTTTTCTAATTCCAACGTATAGGTGCAAGCATATACAACTTCAATGACACAATGGTTCAAGTTTATTAGGGGAAGGAAAATAAGGTGTGCCGTCAAGTTCGTGAGATCTTTACTAACTAGTTTTCACATAACAAAATAATTTTTAATTTGAAAGATAGATGAAGCTTGAGAATTTACTTGGAATAGAAATAATGCTAATAGGTAGATATGGTGGACACAAATGTCATAGGTTTTGGTTTAAAGGATTAGATGCATGAGAAGTGTTCCCTCTCAGCACAGGTTTTTGGCTAGCAAGGCTGGGTAGCAAGCAAAAGAGTTGAAGGAAACAAGAAAACATACAAATAATAAAGTAAAACATGCAATCTTCCTTGAAGACACAAAACATCTTAAATAAGGAATACTAAGCTTATGAGCCAATCAAGAAAGGAAATAAGTGATACAAAATACCTGTAAGCGCTTTTCTCTTTTCCTTTCAAACCTCAAAATGTGTTGCTACTGACCAGAGCTCGGTTTTCCAAAACCAATTTAGATCTACATGATGCGCCAAAAGTGATACCAATACTAATCAACAATATCAATCATATAACAGAGATTGCAAACTGAAATAAGAAGTGCAAAAAGTAAAAGATGAAACTTCTCATTTATATTACATAAAGGCACTCACACCAAGGGATACATAGATAACCAACTAAAGGAGAGATACTTCCACAATGCAAACCAACCTATATGATAACTTCTCTACCCAATATAAAGCTCTACTAAAAAGTTAAAAAGATAAAAGATAATGATGTGATACCGCGACACTCCCACAAGCTTGGAACAAGCCAAGGTGATGCCAAAACTGGTGACGAATTACTCCCTCGGTGGTGGCGGTGTTCCCTTGATGAGCTTTTCAATCAGCTTCCTCAAATCCTCAACCTCAAAGGTTAGAGTACGAATCAACTCCAAATTATGCTCAATGCGGTTCATGATCATGTCGGACCGAAAATCCCAGTCCTTGTTATTCTTTCCCCACTCTTCCTTCTTAGAGTGTTCCTTCCCTGCATGGTTAGAACGAGGCATATCCCAAGTGGAAGGCAACTTCCCTTAGGGCACCTTTTGTAATTGTTTCTCATGTATAAGAGTGTGGAAGGGGTTCTTGGTGCATGGAGGAAGTGACCGTGGAGCAAGGCAATGACGTGGATTTTTCCCTCCTGTAGACATCCGTGTTGTCCTCCTAAGCTTGGTAGGGTTTGCCACCACTCCAATACTTGTGACGGTAGCGCGGGTTTCCGGATGCTCGTCATCATTCATGTCCTCTTCATCCCCAACCAAGATCTCCTCCTCCTTGGGGTTTTTAGGATTATCGTCCACGGGCTTCTTAACCTTGTCGTTGGCAGAAACCATAGCGCCTCTAAACTTGAGAGTATTTTCTGACAGAAATAGATCGAAATGAAAACACGACGAGAACACGATATACAAACCTCAGGGGATCCGGGGGTTATATATTATGAAGTTTTACGACAAAAGGAAGGTACTGTGCGAAAACGAGGCAGAGACGGAGTCGAGGGGCTCACACCCCCTGGTGGCGTGACCAGCTGGGGCCCGCGCCACTGGTGGGTGTGGCCCACCTGGGCTCCGTTTTCTCCTCTGTTTCGTCTCGTAACCTTCCATATATAATAAAAACATAAAAAATATAAAAATATAAGGTTTTCACGAACCTTCTGTTTGCAGCACTTTTTACCTATTCAAAGACAGGCTCTACGGATTCCTCTCTCCATTACCTGGAAATTCCTTTCATGAAAGTCCTCACACAAACGTTATTGGCAACATTAGTGTATGCAAAAACAATAAACCTTTAGGTTCAAATTTCAACTGAAACCCATCAAACAAATTCTACTGTAGAAACTCCTTTTCAAAAGCCCAAAAAGAAACTGAGAGGGAATCAATATAAGAGGCAAATGCAAATGATGATAGAAATCTGTCAAAACAGACCAGCAGGTAAAGATTGATTTTTCCGAAAAACTTCTATTGCTCAAATAAAAAGTACAAAACTAATGAAAGTTGGATAACAACTTGAGGCACAAGCACATAAAATTACAGCTCCATCCGAAGTACTGAGCTCTTTCACGAATGTTTACAATGCAGCACAAAAATCTGTCCCAGGACAGCAACTTTTCACAACTCCTCTACTTCTCAAAAGAGGTTGATATTGACATAAAAACCAAAAAATAGGATAAGGAGAGGTTATTACAAGTAATAACTTCCAATACTCAATAAAACTATTGGGTTATCTCCCAATAAGTACTTCTCTTTAATGCCTTTAAGTTAGGCTTGACAATTTCAAAAATGCTCACATAGGAGATATGGATTTTAAGTGAAAAAGGGCATCAAGAAGCAAATATCCAACACAATTGAATCTAACCCACTTCCTATGCAAGGGGGTCTCATGAGAAAACAAATTATTGAAACAAAAGTCCACTAGCATAGGGAGACAAAACAAATGCAACTTCAAAGCTTTCAACATAAAGCTAGGAAACTTAATACTATTGAGGTGCAAAAAACCATGTTTTCCTCTCTCATAATAACTTTCAGTAGCACTCTGAATAAATCTCACAATATAACTGTCACAGGAAACCACTTTATCATCAGAATGAGCATACTTACAATCATCAAAAAGAGGTCTAAGGTCATAAACTGGATCAATAGAAGCAAGTTGTTCAGCCCTGAAATCCTTATTAGGCAAATTATTTTCATAAGGAGCTTTAGCAAATTTGGAAAAGTTAAACTCATAATAATCTCCATCAAACTTAGTTAACACTTTCTCCTTCTTACAATCTATAATAGCTCCACAAGTATTCAAGAAAGGTCTACAAAGATAATAGGACAGGTTTTACTAGCTTCAGAACCAAGTACTAGGAAATCAGCAGGATATTTAATCTTACCACAAAGAACCTCCACATCTCTTACAATGCCAATTGGACAGACTGTCTCTCTATTAGCAAGGTGAATAACCACATCAATTTCCTCAAGTTCACAAGGACCAATGTCATGCATAATTTTCCTGTAAAGCTCATAAGGAATAGCACTACAACTAGCGCTAATATCACATAAACCATAATAGCAATGATCACCAATTCTAACAGAAAGCACAGGGACACTAGTTTTCCTAGATTTTCTAGGATGAGAGACAATATTAGAAGCATCTTCACAGAATACAATGTGCTCATCCTCTATATTTTTAGTGACAAGATCTTTTACCATGGCTACTATAGGTTCAATGTTTATTTGATCATCAGGTTCCACAGTTCTCTTTGTACTTTTGCTAACCACATTAGCTATAATAGAATGTTCCTTTACCTTAGTAGGAAAAGGGACTTTCTTGATATAAGGTTTAGGCAAAATAGGATGAATAATACAAACTTCAGTGCTTCTAACAGGAACATGATTAACAACATGTTTATAAGGTGCATGGTACTTGTCCCACTTATTTTTAGGAATCTCAAGATAGGAGGCAAAATCCTTAAAACAATTGGCAATACTTTGAGTGTCAAGACCATACTCAGTACTAATATCAGGGAAGTCATCAGTTCCCATAAAAGATTTAATGCATTCATAATCATAGTTTATACCTGACTTTCTTCCTTTGTCATTCTCCCATGCTTCAGTGTTCTCTTGAATATGGTCTAGGAGATCCCATTTAGCTTCTTCCTTCATATGTGTGAACGATCCAGCACAAGAAGCATATAGTAAATCTTTATCATGAAGAGAAAGCCTTGGATAAAAGTTATTGATAACAATATAGTTAGGGAGTTCATGAATAGGACATTTAAGCATTAGTAACTTCAATCTCCCCCAAACTTGGGCTGTACTCTCTCCATAATGAGGCCAAAATTTATATATTTGATTCCTATCCTTATGAATCTCACGAGGAGGATAGAATTTAGAATAAAAGAGAGGTACTATTTCCTCCCATTCCATGGATTGTCCATTCTTCAACAGCTTATACCATTCTTCAGCTCTTCCTTTCAATGATATAGAGAGTAACTTCTTCTTCACATGTTCAGTTGTGATACATTCACACTTAAACAACCCACATAATTCATGGATAAAAAGCAAGTGATCACCAGGATGGACATTTCCATCCCCAAAATAATAATTATCCATAACACAATCAACAATACTTGTAGGTATCTTAAAAGGATCTATCTCAACAGGTGGTGATTCATCTACTACCCTAACAGTGGTAGTAGTTTTCCCAAATAGGAAACCAAGTGGGTTATCCATATTGAAACAAAGTAACAAACAGAAATAAAAGGCAATACTCATAGTAGAAGTTTCCTTTACCAGTTCCACTCTTCAATAGCGCTTCACTCCCCGGCAACAGCGCCAGAAAATAGTCTTGATGACCCATAAGTATTGGGGGTGTATCATAGTACTTTCGATAAATAGGATTGCCGATCCCAACAAGGAGCAAAAGGTGTTGACTAGTGGTGTGGAGCGGGAAATATCTGTAAATACTTAGCATAGGGGTTTTCTGATAAAGCAAGGAAATAAAGTGCAAGTAAATAAAGATAACAAATAATTTCAGCAAGTGGCCCAATCCTTTCTTAGCAAAGGACAAGACGGTGGAAATACTAATGAGGACCAAACGTTCTCGAGGACACATGGGAATACCGTCAAGTGCTTTCATTTCATATAGCTGATTAATCTTCTTTGGTTTTATAAGTGTTGTGTGGGTGAACCTGTGCTAATGTATCGACCTTACTTGGACTAATACATACTTGTGATTAAACCCCTTGCAAGCATCCACAACTACAAGAAAGAAATTAAGATATAAACCTAACCACGGCCTTCAACTCTGAGATCCTACACTCCCTTGTGCAAAGGTTTCCTAATGGGGGTTCAGGTTTCTGTCACTCCAACAGCCCCACAATTAGTATCCAAATAGACAATGCATTCTCATAGGCCCATAAATGGTGAAGTATCATGTAGTCGACGTTCACATGAAATCACTAGAATAATAGAACCACAACTTAAATATTAAACTATTGAATAATACCTCAACACAATTCCACTACTAGCAACATGACTTCTCCCATGTCCTCAAGAACTAAACGAACTACTCACGAGACATCATATGGATCAAGATCAGAGATGATATGATAATGGATAACAATCTGAACATAAACAATTATTCAATGGTTCCACTCACAAGCATCAACTACAATAGTAATCAACACCGGGAAAGTTTCCCCTAAGAACTATGCAAGATTCAACACAATTGTTATAGCGGGATGGAGTGGAGATGATGGTTCTGGTGGAGATGATGATGTGGTTGATGATGATGATGATGATGATCCTGATGAAGTCTAGCTTGATGACGGTGTTGATGGCGATGATCTCTCCTCTCCGAGAAGGAATTTTCCTGGCAGAAATCTGTCTGCCGGAGAGCTCTTTCTCTCTCGGTGTTTTCCGTCCCGCAGAGACGGCGGAATCTTTCTGTGGTTGCTCCCCCGACATTAGGGTTTTAAGGAGAAGATATAGGCGAGAGGCGGAGCCAGAGGTGGGCCAGGGTGGCCACACCTGTCAGACGCTGGTGGCCCACGCTGGGGGTGTGGCCCAACTCCGCCTCCCCTTCTATCATCCTTCGTCTTCTAGGAAAATATGATTTTCTGTAGTTTTTCTGGTATTTTTCTGATCTTCTCAAAATTGCATCAAAACACCGTTTTTTCCATCAGAATCCTGACTCCGGCAGTTCATCCTCCAAGAATCATCCAACATGCAAAAATAGATGAAAAGACATAAGTATTTCCTCTTAATATGAAATATGTCATTAAATAGAGGAAAATTATGATATAGAATGGTGATGCAAATTGGACGTATCAACATCAAGATGAAGACAATCTAACACATGGTCACAACAATGAATATCATAATAAACTTTATCTTATTTCAATCTCATGCTAGGGTTTCTCCATCACCCCAAGAAATAATGATCTACTCAGACATGGAGGAAATCAACATCATGGCAAAGACAATGGAATCTATCATAGATGAATAACACTTGTATAAATTACAACAAGATCTAGACAAGATGTAGATGAGATGGATGGAGATGGTGGTGATGTCGCGGTTGATGATGAAGATCGATGCCTTAGCCTCCCGGATCTGTGTAGGATGAAGATGGATCCCTGGTGGATGAGTTACCCCTCCAGTTCCCTTCCGTAGGTGAGGTTTCTGCGATTTCTGGTCGTTATGTATGTCATCTCCTCGATAGATTGCACGGGGCGAAAATATTTGAAGAGGCGGTGGCGGTGGCAACTATCGTCGGGAACTATACGGCCGGAAATTTTAGTCCCGTCGTATAGTTGGTAGTTAAACCCACTGGTTGTTGCGATCGACCTCAGGTTTTCTTCTGGTGTTATTGATATTTCCCAAATTAGTGATTTACGCTATTTTTTTATCCTTTTCGCTCCAATACAACTGGTCCAAAAATTGTGTCCATCGTGTCATGATCCTGGCAAAACTAGACATAAAATATGCACGCGAACACCATAAAATATCAAGATCCTACCACTACAGTGCAAAATAATATACAAAACATGATGAAAATATGCACTCATCAACCATCTCTCCCCAAGAACAAGGAAACTACTCATACATGATGGGGATCAACATCATGGCAATCGTATGGATGAAATATGAAGGTACAATTTAATACAAGTGAAAATCCACAATAGAGATTGGATCACAATAAAGTAAACAAAGGGGATCGAAGTTGGAGACGCTGATGATGAAGATCGACGTGTAGCCCTATAAGATGCAAGTTTCCTCTATCCCTTGAGTGGTATGGTGGTATATATCTTGTGGGAATCGGATATGGAGGCGGCAGAGCGGCAGGGTTCTGCCCCTATGGCGTGTGTGTGGACTCTCTCCTATCTTCTAGGGTTTTCCCCTCTTTAAATAGGGATCTGGAGGTCGGTTTTGTGAACCGAATGAGCTAGGATACGAATATTCCCATTGGACCTTAAAAATGCTGTTCCGTTTGAAGAAATGAAACCGTCGGAGTGCGGTATGACCATACCGTATGGGTGGGCTCCGCCCGTACAAGTGGTCGTTACGCCGCCTGGACTCTGTACCTTTTATCCAAGATTATTCATAGAACCTACGCACAATTCAAAGAAAAGAAAAAGGTAATAAAATCCTACTAAACTACTAGTTATGCAAAGTCCATGTGAAAATGAAATAGAACTAGTAATCATACACAATAGGCATAGTTGTAGCTAGATATAGCATGTAATGAGTGACAATATGAATAATCTATATACTTAAATATGCTTAAACTTTGGACCCATCACTCCCCATGTAGTTTAACCCTCGTTGGGCCTTGTAGGGACCCTAATGGGGTAGATGAGGATGATGATGATGACCATGATGACGATGAGGCGCCAACAATGGCTGGGCGCCTGGAGGTGTGGGCACCGAGGAGGTGGGGCGTTCCTGTGGGACCGGAAGATGGCATCAACGGTTTGGCGAAGGTGGCAACATCCATGACGGCGCTCGAGGCTCCATTGGCAATGAAGGTGACACCCAGGAGTGGTGATGCTGCACCGGAGGGCCCATCTGTCGGGCCGAAGACGGCGTTGGGTGAGGCGTCCACTTAACCCGCAGAGGGGGAAACTGAAGCCTGACGCGAGGAGGAGCTCAACTTCGCGGTAGTCCAGCGCTTGGCATAGGAGGCCCGCGACGCGTGGAGGGCCGAAGCATCTGAGGGGAAGCGTGTGATGGAGATGGAAGACTCCTCCATGACCCAGGGGACCGAAACGTCCAGCCATGGGGAGGAAGGCCTGGACCTTAGCTCCAGTGTCCTACGTCTGGGGCTAGCAGCTTTGCCACGGAAGGGCGATGGTGAGGGAGCCGCCAAGAAGCCATCGAAGATCATGATGACGCTGACCTGGTGAGATGGAGGCTGCTCATCTCACCACCTGATGCGGAGCGCAGATGCTATGTGGAGGCCGCCATTCAATCCATGCTCCAAGGCCTCGACTGGCTTAGCACTGACTTGGGCGGTGGATGAAACTCAGCAAGCCGCAGAGCAGGAGCGTCTTGTGGAGGGGAGGGAGCGCCTTCTTGAGATTGTGGCGCAGGAGCACTCCCGGCACGACGAGGCCCTCAAGGAGTTGGAGGCAATCCGGGCAGCGGCCCTTAGCGAGGCCCAGGAGACCTTGGACAAAGCCAGAGACGAGGATGAGGAGCTCCTAGAGAATGCTCGGGTGCGAGCTGTTCGAATTGTTGCGAGTGGGGAGATGATGTCGTTCCAAGGGGAGAGAGCTGCCCGCGAGAGGACCCTTGGTGCTCGCTAGGCCAACCTGGCGGCCCGCATGGCGGCTGTAGAGGAGCGCGAGAAGGATCTTGCTGCTCGTGCGGAGAGCTTGGCGCCCAGGGAGCAGACGCTCCAGCTTTGAGAGGAAGAGGTGGCTTCCTACAAGGTTGCACTCGACAAGAAAGAGCGGCAGCAAGCTGACTACCAGCGGAACCTTGACCACCACTGTTGGCACAGCCCCAAGTGCCGAGTGCAGTCCGGTGTGACGACAACGAAGTATTTCGGCAATTTGCGCGTACGTATAAGAACCAGCTAACAACGATCAGCAAGCTAGCTATCTAGCCTGATCAAAAGAACTAGCTCTTTCAACTCACACGAGTACGTACGGGAAAAACAATGTTGATGGCTACAGAGCCCTCTCGGTCCTGTTGTTTGTATTAAATCTCACAGTTGTCTTACAAGGCTACTATATGAGTGTATATATACCCGACACTACTGCAGAAAGGCTTATAGCCGCCAGGTGGTTAGTGACAAGCAAAACTAGGCCTGTCACTAATAAGTAGTACCAGCGACAGGCAAGGATAAGCCTGTCACTAGTATAAAACAGTAGTGACGGACGTATAAAAGCGCATGTCACTAGTATTTTTTTAGAAGTCTCAAAAATAGAAAAATTACTTAGTGACGGACATCTGTAACTGTCTGTAACTGATCATGCTATGATTAGTGACAGCCCGAAATGTGCATGTGAGTAATATTTTTCATGGAGGCAGGAAAGTCATGCTCGGTATAAAAAATGATATCTCAACCTCAAGTCGACCCAAAAAACCAGAACCCGGCCCCGTATAATCCAAACATGAACAATTTTTTGGGTGTGAAATCTAAAAATCTGAATTAAAGTCTGAAAATTCGGCTTTTAACTCATGGTACGCGAACAGTCCAAATAGTTTAAAATATAAAAAAATTGGTATAAGTAAATTTCTAGATAATTCGTCCGCAGAGGCAGCCCAACAGCTCAATTCCCATAGACGTAACCAAGGCTCAGTCTTAGTTTATTTTTTGACAACTACTAACCTTTTTTTAGGGAACAACCACGTGTAACCTTAGTTGCCTTTGTTGGTTGCCCAGATGCGTCCACGATACCACGAGACCCTCATCTCTCTCCCCAAGACCGCAACCCCAACCAGTTACGAGTCAACCACGACTTGGCCGCCACAAACGCCACACGGCCGCCCGTCCCCGTCCCCGTCCCAGATTCCAAAGTCCCAACCGCCGCCACCGCCAGTCCCTCCTACCGCCGCCCAAGGACGCCCCGCACTACCTCCCACCGCCGCCCGAGGACGCCGCCCTGCATCCCAACGCCGCGCCGCCCGTCCCCCGGACACAAGGAAGCCGCCGACGCTGCTGCCCGAAGCGAGGAGGCCACCGCCCCGCACCTCTGTCCATCGTCGTCTACTCCTCCTCTCGTCGATGATGCGCTACTTCCTACCCTTCACCTCCATGTCTCTCATCGCCAACACGTCCCATGCATCCCGCCGCCGACGCATCCCAGGTACGTATTCCCTAGATAAATGTGCTATTGTTGCATAGATATTCTCCATGAAAATTGCTGCTCTGAACCTGTGTTTTGCTTTTTCGCTACAATTAAATTTGCATATAAATTCCTTAAATTTTTATCTTGTGTTTGTTGTTTCGAAGAACTTGCAAATAGAAATTCCATAGATTTGGATGCACTACTCTATGTTTGCTTTATGCACCTTGTGTTGCAAGAGAATTTACTGTCAATTATGTGATTAAAACTGTGATGTTGTTGCTCTTACTGCCAATTCTATGTAGTTTGATGTTGCCGCTGAAGCACATGTCGACGCCTTTTGCAATTACACCGTATTTCTCCACTGGGCACAATTGTATGGACATCTTGCAGGTACGTCAAACTCTTTCTTAGTTGTGTTTGATGCTTCAGTCATAATTTAACTTTGTGCATATGTATATAATGCTACAACAATGCGTTGTTCAGTTCGGATCAGATGAGATGGACAACTTCGTAACTTTGGAACTACAGATTTTAATTTTGTATGATATGTAAGATGCATTTCTGTTGGGAAATTACAAAAATTGTATTTAGCACTTAGGTAATTGCAATCTATTATATTATTAAGACATAAGACAATGAACGGTGGAGATTCCTTAGTTTATGAGTTACGATATATCAATGGTTACAACTTATCAATATACCTAGGAGCTGTTTTAGAAAGATGTCGAGTGCGGCAAGGATACCATACTAGACGGTTCTTCCAGAATCAAGCTTGATCGTACTTTAAACTGAGAGCGCCATGTTGATTGTGTGCGTGCAATTTGAACTCCACCTTTATCTCAACAACAACTCTTACCTCTTCTAAAAAAAATCTATATCTTTGCTCATATAAGCCATAAATAAGGCAGCTTTGTCGGATGAACCATCACTTATTATTGCAGGCTGTACATGAAAATGAATCGAGATCTCGACGGTGTATATGGAAGAGAAAGATTAATACGTATCAGACGATTAGCCCATCTGATGATAGAAAATCCCAAGTTTGTGCATGACGTCGAGCAACAAACAAATGCACACCAGTCATGGTGCCGTCGGAAGTTATACAAAAAAACGAAGGTACTTTTTACCTCCATAGACTATGAAATATTTTATTGAGCTTCAGACCATGAAATATTTGCATTATTGATCGTGAGTGTTCGATGATATTTATGACCTTGTAGATGCATCAGTTCTCCTAATAACATATGCTAATTGTAGTTGGATTCTTAAGCTGAAATACAAAAAAGAATGTTGATTCAACACGAGCACAATTAAGAGAATTAAGCTAGGTTCTGAATGAGAGTTTTTTTCAAAAGATGTGAATATTACAGGTTTACACTTGAAATCGAGATCTGGGGGTTCCTTCTTTTAGAGAAAAATATTTAACCTCTGTAGGAAAGATTTTGATCAAGAAAAAAAATGAGAATGCCGAGTAAAGTTTGATATGACATGCTTTTTACAAAAAATCTTAGTGAGAACTGAGAAATTGCACAAAAACATATGGCTGAAAAGATACTTTGAGGGATGAAGAGCAAATCAATGGAAAAATAAAGATCGGTAAGAAATCCTATACAGTATATGATCTTAAGTTTGTCTCCCTCTATTTGAAATCAACTTATTTGTTAACAAACTAATATATATACCTGCTGGTATATTATTCAATTGAATCTGGTAGTGTTTTGTCAGGACTTACAGTTTTGGCTGCAATCTATTTCAATGACATCTAATCAGTGCTAATTAAATTGAGAAATATTTGATCTTGAGATCAATAAGATCGGTGGGAAAACATTTCTAAAGACACTCGGTTGCTGTTTATGAATTATCCATTCTAACAATATAACATGTAAGAGCTCTCTGCTGTTTTTTTCATTGGTTAGCAAGAGGTTCACATTTAGGAAGGTAGCCTTTTTCACCCTATTATTTAGTTGTCGGCGTTGTTTGTAGTATGATATTGCATTTTATTATCGCTTAGCAAGAGGCCGGGCATACAATCTGAATTTGATTCAGGCATACTTCTAGTGATCTTTTCAACACAGTATAGTTAACTAATTTTGGTGTATTAATCAAGTAATATAATAAGTGATTTGATCACATACTAAGGCCACCCCTTGTTATTTTCTGTTGCACATGATAGGTTCGGATCAAGGCCACTTTGGAAATAGAGGTGAACCACTTAACAGTTTGTCTTGTAGCAATAATGTAGATCATGTTATTATGTATTCACAACTGTTTTTATGAGTTCTATAATAATTTTGTGTTGTCATGATGGTGGTATACTGTTGCAGTTCATGACTATGGCTGAAGTTGCAAACATTAGCGGCAATCATCATCTTCATGGCTGGAGCGTGGCTCGTCCTGGCACGAAGCATGCAACATCTGTTATCGCCTCGCATGATTCAAGTCCATATAAGAAAGAGATAATAAAAGAATTAGAAAACTGAAAGGAACTTGTAGCTATTCATATCCATAATAAATGTACCATGATGTTGCTGTTCTTTGGAGCTCAAACTGCTTGTGCTAGATAAATGAAAAAAAACTATCCATCATTAGTCTATGATAGATTTGCAAGTTCTTATGCTAGTGTGTTATCTATTGTTCTGTACAAATATTGTGTCATATCAGGTTATGTGAACGTATCGTTGGTACAATATCTATCGGAAATATTTATGGAAAATGCATTTAATTTTTATAATATTTTATTGTGCTATCTAGAATATTCGTGGAAAAAGGATTTATTTATTTTATTACCGAAATTCATATCAGTGACAGGCATGATAATGAGTCAGTCACTACAAAGCCCCACAGGGTTGCGACCTTTGATTGCAAATCGTGACACGCATCTCTTTTGCCTGTCACAAGTATACACATACTAGTGACTGGCACATATAAATGCCTGTCACTAGTACACATACTAGTGACGGGCGCTTGCCTGTCACTAATAACCTCATATCAGTGACTAGTCATTAGTGACAGACGCTTTGCCTGTCACTAATTAGCCTTTTGAGCCTGTCACCAATAGCCTATTCTGCAGTAGTGCGGCAAGACGATGCAACGTCAATACGAATAGGTGTTGGACTACTAGTCCTACTCGGAACACACACGCACACGACACCGTTCCGTGTCCTATCGGGATTATTATTCCTAACAATCACCCCCCTAAGCACGATGTGACTAACTTCACAGCTTGGACGCTGATCCTTCCTCGCATCTCCGCAAACTTCACTCGCCCCAAAGATTTAGTTAGGATATCCGCAAGCTGATCAACGGTGCAAACATAGTTGACTTCAATCTTGCTCTCCTCTACACACTGCCGTATGTAGTGATACTTCGTATTAATGTGCTTACTCCTGTCATGATGCACCGGATTCTTGCATAATGAAATTGCAGACTTGTTGTCAATATTGAGCACCACTTGTTCCGCCTTCCGATTGGTGAGATCACCAAGTAGACTCCTTAGCCACACACCTTGACACGCCGCAGTTGCAGCCGCAATATACTCAGCTTCACAGGATGACTGTGCCACCACTTTTTGCTTTTGTGATAGCCAACTTACTATGCTTCTTCCCAAGAAATATGCCACGCCCGAGGTACTCTTACGGTCGTCAATATCTCCTGCCATGTCGCTATCACTGTTGCCAAGTAGCTTCACCTCCTTCTTCTCTTTCGAGTAGACAATACCAAAGTTTATAGTACCTTTGATATACCTGAGTATATGTTTCACGGTTGTCTAATGCTCCATTGTGGGTGCTTCCATAAAGCGACTCACATAGCCAACGGAATAGGCCAAGTCGGGTCTTGTGTTAATGAGATACCTCAAACTTCCGACAACGCTCCTATACTCCGTTGCATCAACCGCATGTCCTTCACTCCTTTTGCTCAGTTTAAGACGAGGTTCCATCGGAACATGAGTTGGATTGCATTCTTCTCGAGTATCTTTTTTGCATATGCCTCTTGGCATAGTGTGATCTCACCCAACTTTTGATGTACCTCAATCCCACGGTAGTAGCTCAATAAGCCTAGATCACTCATCTTGAATAACTAATTCATCTGTAGCTTGAACTTTGCAATCTCCTTCTCATCCGCTCCAATTATCAATAGATCATCAACATAGATGCCAACTAGTAGATGATCCCTTCCTTTACCTCGCTTATACATCGCATGCTCCAGTGGTCTCTTCTTGAATCCGAGAGAGATCAATGTACGATCAAGCTTGATGTTCCACGCCCGAGGGGCTTGCCGTAGCCCGTACAACGCCTTGTGTAGCTTCAAAACCTTGTGTTGTTCTCCCTCTTTGATGTATCCCGGTGGTTGCTTCACATAAACTTCTTCTTCTAACTCCCCATTCAAAAAAGCGGATTTCACATCCATGTGACACTACTAGGAAAATGACCTTTAGTTGCGCACCTGGAAACATCATCCGTGGCGCACTAGCGCGCCAGCGACGCCTTCTGCCTTGCGCCACGGTCTCTTAGCCGTGGCGCCTGCCTAATCGCCACCAGTTGTAGAGACAGCGAAGCGCACTAGTGCGCCATACAGATGTTTTTGGCCGCTACCCATGGGATCTTCTGTGGCGCACTACCTAGTGCGCCACTAAGCTTCCATAGTGCGCTTTAGGTGTAGTGTGCCACAGAAGGTAGACCATGTGCGCCACAGATGTATTTTTTGTTTTTTAGTTTCCGAGCCAGATTATATACAATACAGATTATATAAAATATTATAGCAGATATACACACACAGATACAAAATATACAATTATATATATAGATACTCAATATGAAAAACAAGATTGAAAGTAGTAGTTACATTGTCTCATACATGAATACATAGTCTCATACATAAATACATAGTCAAGTTACATTGTTTCGATCATGTTACAAAGTAGTAGTTGGTGACATGCGAATACATGTGTCGATCGAACAAGTTAGAGCTCGGAAGCTCGCCTAGACATCTAAACTAGCTAGACACAAACGCGGGATAAATAACCAAAGAAGATAAGCATAATCACCGTCGCGACGAACGTGTAGGTCTTCATCCGGTTCCTTGTCCTAACTCCCGCTAGATAGCGCGTGTATCTAGCTTCCGCCTCCGCCATAGTGTTGTACCCTTTGTAGCTATTGCCGCTGAAACGGTGCACCTGTCTCCGGCAGTCTTCCCAATCATCGTAGACTCCGGGAACCCGTCCCTTGTACACGACGTACCACGTCATCTATAAGTTGATAATAATAATTGACCGGTGATTGAGAAAAAAAACATATATAATTAAAGTCGCATATGAAGATACACTTATAGAAAGTACTCCTAAATCAAAAAGACCAAACTCAAAAAGCATGCCTCATATATAACTAGGTTGTTCGACACAGGAATATGGTACGATGGAACTGTTCGCCAAGTAGGATGCACAACACCTGGACCTGTGCATAGCACAAGGCGAACAATCCCATCGCAGCACATTCACATATAGTGTGCCACGACATTTCAATCATCGGCATTATTCTCGAAAAAGACCAAAGTAACTCAAAAAGCATGCCTCATATATATACATAGGTCGTTGGACATAGGAATATGCTACGATGGAACCGTACGCCAAGAAGGATGCACAAGACCTGGACTTGTGCATAGCACAAGGCGTACAATCCCATCGTAGCACATTCACATATATAGTGTGCCACGACATTTCAATCATCGGCATTATTCTCGAAAAAAGAGTAAAGAAAAAAAGAAGGACCAAATTGAGCAAAGGACCAAAGAGTAAGCAAAAAAACCAAGCATTGATTGATATATAATAATAATAAGCAAAATAAGTAAGCGATGATTCATAAACCTAATAAGATAAGTACACTTGTCCACACACACACAAAGGTCATCTATACTTTGTAACTACAACTAGGCCAACATCAAGCCTTCTGGCTCGGCTTAGGGAACAGGAGGACGCCATGTCACGGTTATTCGGGGTATTTCCTCCGTAGAAGATTCCCCCCGAAGTCATGACATCACGAAAGATGATTGCCCCAAACTGCTGCTGGATGCGATACATCTCTTGTCTAATATCCGAATCATTGATCTTGGCCTTTGCTTCACCTTGCTTGAGATGATCGCAGCGTAGAATTCTGCTGGTCAAGTAGGAACGCCCTCATGTGATGGAGTGCGTAGTAGGCTTCCTTCTTCTGTTTTCGGCTGCTTCATGCGGGGAACTCCGTTCGTGGTTGAAGATGTGTTGCCGAACTTGACCTTCAGACGCATACGAAGGTGGTGCCTTCCGTCGAGGCAAAGCCGGTGAGAGCATCATCGTAACTTCCTTGATCTTGTCGTAGTTTTCTTCTTTTCTAGACTCCCAGTCGAAATACGTGGCGTGGGAATGCTTCGGCGATAAGGAGATGAGCGTGCAGTGTTCATCTCTGCGCAAAAAATTCAAATGGAATGTGTTGGAAAAAGAATGATGATGATCTAATAAAGCCAATCGGCGGTGGCGAGTGAATAACGACTTACTCGGGAAAGTAAGGCACGAGAATGTATTCCTTTGTCTTGTTCGCCACGAGGATTCTTTTTAGGTACGAGGCCACGACACGTCGTTCAGCGGGGGAACCCAAGCAGCCGCCACGCATGTAGTAGGGGTCCACTATAGCGATGCCCGGTGTGTTCTCTCTAATGATCTGCATAGCCAGGCTGAGAGAAAACAGACGGACCATGGTATAGTGTAGCGGGTATAGGTGGAACATATTGAAGATGTCGTCGAACCGCAAGAAGAACAGATCCGCAGGGGCATTGTCGACGAAGCCCAAGCCTGGTGGCACCTTAACCACGAATACCGGGTGCGAGGGATCTTTCTCCGATAGAAGGCGTCTCTCTATCGTCAGCACGCCATCATGCACACTCTGCAGTTCCGAACTGGCGAGCTTCCGCAAATTCTTAGGTAGCATGGGCTCACCCGCCACATGAATACTCCACATAATTCCCTCGGGTCTTGGTGGCCCGTCCCGAAACCTGATCGGATTTGCAGTTGTTAACGCCACCGGCTGGCTCGAGCTGCTAGATTTTCTTTTCCTGCCCTTTTTTCCTTTTGGAGAGCGGGCAGGCACCGCAATCTGAGCACCGGCCACCCTATGTAGTGTGGCAGGGCTTAGAATAAAGGGTCGGTTGGTTGTATCAGCTGGCTCTATAAAGGCGCATAATGGGCGTCTCGAGAACCAAGCAGGCGCTTGGTGATAGTGGCTTTCTCTATGGGGCCACTAGCTAGGTCTTCTTCGTTGCAACTGAGTCTGAAGAAGTGATCATTCCAGTCTTCGTCGTCCTCGGCGGATCCTGCGCCATGTGCATATCATCAACATGATCATCCGACCCACCGCGTGGAGGTGGCGAGGCGGTGAAGGGCCTTGCCACGCTTGTCGTTGTCGACAGGCGTGATGGCCCCGCCGTCCCCAAGCGGATCATGCTCTTTGGCCATAGAAAGAATAAGCGAAGCAACTTCGAGGACGGGCGGCTCTTCTTCATCCGCTCACGGGGTTGAATGGGAGGTTCAGGTCGTCGCAGCCCCTTAGCACCGACTAATTTTAACCACCTGCACGCTATCTCGCGCATCGGCTTTGCATGGAACGTGCGCTGCAAGGGTTGAACGATGGTACCCTTGGCAACATCCCTCAGCTCGTTGTTCACGTAGCATAAGAGAGTGCAAGGAACATCCGTCTGCGGAAAACATGTATGGCGTCGTCAGAGCGAGATGCCATAAGAGTAATAGATGGCATGAAAGGCGGTAATTAAAGCAATTTGTTTACCGTGATGGCGTCGAGATCGGCTAATGTCGACGCATCGCATCTGGCGACAGGCGTGCAAGAGGCGGAAGGCTGCTTGATGGCGCGGTGCTGGCCGCCGGTGTATTCTCCCTACCGACGGGTGCTTGGAGCTCCGGTGCCGCCGCGACGATGGCACGGGGGCACCAACATGTACTCCGGTGCCGCGGTGATGGCAGGGGGAGTCACCAACACTTGCGGCGCCGCGGTGCTAGCGGGCGGAGTCACGAACACGTAGTTCGCCTGATTCGTCGGCAGCGTTGTTCGAGTGGTCGACCATGCTTGAATCGGGCGGCCCTACTCGACCACCTGCACTCCGATTCGCTATTGACTCCACCAAGGTAGGCGGAAGGGCGTGAGGTGATTGCCGGTTGTCTTGGACGATCTGCGGGATCGCGCCACTTGTGCCTTAAGTTCTTGAACCTCTCGGTTTCCTCCTCGCTCCTTCCAGCGGCGCCACATGCATCCTCGGCGGTGGACCAAAATTATCCACCCAATTCTTACCCCGAGGCCGGCCAGACGGCCAGCGACGGCAACTTCTTCATAACGGCTCTATTTTCTTGGCCGGTTCGCCATACGTTAAAGGGTTATCCCACCGGGTGGCCGCCCGTCGACCCACAGGATGAGGAACCACAGGATCCATGACTAGCAAAAATTTCCTCCTCCTGCAGAAGAAGTAACAATGAATCATTTAGATCATCGATTAGATTACAATCGTGTTGATCCGCGGTAAATAGATTATACTTACCACAATTTCCTCGAATTCCTTCACCGCAGGATCCACGGTGAGTTGTTTGGTTTTTGGGTCCACATGGTAACGGGCCCTGATGAAGTTTCGAACCTGCCCGGGTTCGAATTTAGCAAAGGGGTTTTATATCCCCTTGGATCTATACTCTTCGTCCTCCTTATTCCATTTGGCCTCCGGTTACGTATCCACCAGATCCGAGATGGTGATGACCTATATTCATCGCCTGCAGCACCTTTCCCCGATTACTATTGGCCAGGGCTCTTTCGGATTCACACCTCTCCTTGAACTCCCGGAACTGATCTTTGGTGATCTGCGGGTCAATCTTCTGGATCTCCTCGAGACTTTTGCCTTCTTTAGAGATCTTCTTCTTTATCCGGGTTCTCCAGCTGGCCAGGGCGGTGCTCATCTTTGTGAGGGCGGATTTGTTTACTTCGTTCCCATGATAATTTGTGTTCTGATACTTAGCGGGGAACTTGTATGTTGCGTGCAGCTTCTCGAAGAGGAGTGTGCGCAAGTGGCCATTTTCTTTATGCCGGAGATTCTCGGTGTTGATCGAGATGGTTGTCCGGGTGATCGCCGCCACTTTCCCACCGTACCCTTTGACGACAAGGGCGGGCTCCAAAGGAACCCCTGATGGGCTCACTTCGGTAATTTCCTCCATGACCGTGTCGACCGTGTTCGGGCGCCGGTCCTTCGGCTTCTTCTTCTTAGGAGGGTTGCTACCACTCCCTGTGCCCTCGCCGCCATCAGTGGTTTCATCGTCCGCCGTTCCTTCGGCTTCTTCCTCTGCGTCTTCCATCTCATCATCCTCGCTCTCCTGGGGATGGTATTCTTCATCGTCTTCTAGCATGGCGCCTCCCAGAATGTCAATTGTTTATTCGGAGGTCTGAGTTCTCCTTCAGCGCTGATGCGCTTAGAACATCCAGCCTCGTCGTTGTCACACATCTTTTCACTAATAAAAAACAAATAATTGGTTAAATGCACGGAAAAATCTGGCATGACCTTTGCTAATTTTCTTAAACTAGGAGTGCCCGATTTCTGCCGAAACAGAAGTTAATCAACATTCCGGCAAAAATCATGACTCGTTTCATACAAGAACCTGCATACACGACATAATAAAGTGCTTCATACAAGCACAAGCACAAACATTGTAATAGCTATTGATGCTAGTTGAGATCTAATGTTAGGATGCTGGTTAAGAAACAACCCAGCACAAACTCTTGCTTGATAATCTCCAATAAGGGTTATTGGTTGTTAAAGCAGCTCCTGTATATCACATCAATCAAGAAATATTTCTGCAAATGCTGGACAAGGTACCGTAAATTCACTTTGGTTCTAGATTTATAAATGCCTTTATAACTGAGTTTGGCAAAGTTTACAATTAGTCAGCACTTGCACATTCTTGTCATTTTACTAGAGCCATTGATTTACTAGAGCCAAGCTTATCATTTGGCAAAGTTTTACAATTAGTCAGCACTAGCACATTCTTGTGTCTGAATTTAACTTTAGGTACTGGTACTTCTGTGTCTGAATTTAACTTCTGTGTCTGAATTTAACTTCTGAAACTGGTACTTTTGTGTCTGAATTTAACTCATTTAACTTCTGTGTCTGAATTTGTAGAGGTATTCTCACGGATGATGCAATTATTTTCTCATGTGTGCATTCTTATGGAAGTAATGGGAAGTTGCTCCCCTACACAATGATCCTGCCATAATCCAGGTACTACTGTGATGCAAAGACCTAGAACTTGCACCATATGAGCTACTTAGCTCTTAATTACCCTGCTAGCATGTTTGTTGATTGTGGCATTTGGAGAACTGTCTTCTTGTTCAGCATTGCTTGTTATAGAAGGGGTTTCAGTTTGGTTTTGCACTTAGTTTGTCTTGCATTGGTTTAAATAGGGGTTGAGCAGGAGTCGACAATTTGGGTTAATCTGAACCTTTTTTAGACCAAACAAACAACTGCTTAATCTGAACCCTTTTTAGCTTTTGCAGATGGGTGACTGCTAACTGAATTGCTATTTGTGGTTTGTGGAAATTATCATGAGAACAAGTGCCAGGTCCTAGCAACAGGACAATCTTGAAGCACCATCAAATCATTGTTCAGACCTAGCAACCTAGCAACCTAGAAATTCTAGCAACCTAGCAATCTGGTTAATTGTTCACTAGCAATCTGGTTAATTGTTCACTAGCAAATGCACTGGTTAATTGTTCACTGGGGCCAGAATTTCGATTTTTCCCCTTTCAACCTAGCAATCTAGCTTGGTTCAGACCTTGGTTCAACCTAGCAATCTGGACTCTTTCAACCTAGCAACCTAGCAAGCTGTGCCCACAGGCAGACCCCCATCGGGGAGAGAGAGGGGGAGAGAGGGAGAGAGGGAGAGAGGGAGAGAGGGAGAGACAGGGGAGGGAGAGAGGGAGAGAGGGAGAGACAGGGGAGGGGCTACCTCTGACGGGCGGACAACGAGCGGACGACGACGGGCGGCGGCGCGATCCTCCTCCTCCACAAGCGGCGGGCCTCCTCCTCCTCCATGGATCGGCAGCGGCCTCCTCCTCCACAAGCGCGGGCCTCCTCCTCCCTCGAGCGCGTGGATGGCGGAGCCTCCTCCTCCTCGAGTGCAGCGGTAGCGGTGGCGGGCCTCCTCCTCCTCGAGAGCAGATTGTGAGATGCAGCGGCGCGGTGCGTGTGGTGTCTGTGAGATGGAGCGGCGCGGTTGACTAGCATCCAACACACATAGGCGCAGCGCACCCTGTCCAAGTGCGCTACGGATAACCGTAGCGCACTTGGCCAGTGCGCTCCATGTGTGTGGACTACCGATAGAGGGCGGCCACCTTCTGTAGCACTAGTACTGTCATAGCCTTGGTTCTTCCCTTAGCTCTATTCTAAACTATGAGCACACAGGTTCGAATCCTGGTGCTCCACTATTTTATTTTTATTTTAAAAATACTTTTAAATGTTCAAAAAAATGTCCAAAAGTGGTGATTTATGCCATACAAGTTTTGTTTTGTTTTTAAAATACTTTTAAATATTCCAAAAATGCCCAAAAGTAGTGATATATGTCATAAAAGTGTTACAAATATGATTCAAAGTATAACTAAATTTCATAATACTTTGTCCATGAATATTACAATCTTTTTTCGACGCGTTTTACAATATTTTTTGAGCTAGCGTTTTACAATCTTTTTTCCTTCTTTGTCGCGGTTGAATAATTTAGCCCGGCACTTTAATGTTTCTTCTTTCGAACGGCCTTTTTTGGGTAGGGTTGTCCTTTTCTTCTTGTGATGTATGTTGCTGCATCGTGGTTGTTGTCGTCATCTTCAATCTTTGGATCGCCCGTTGGTGAAGTCTTGCTCGTTGGCAACTCCATCCATTCCGATGATGTTTCTTTTCCTCTCCTCACGACAACACGGCTAGGCTTTGTCGGTCAAGAATGAAAAACATTGGTCCACTTTGGTAGCGGTACCCACGGTTCATTTTTCGGCCACGTTTGCACCGGCGGCCTTGGATTTGGCTGCTTCGGGTATAACCATGGTTGTGAAATACCGGTCTTATCTTTCGACGCTCTTTGCCCATCTGACACGGAACATCGGCACCTTTTCTCCATAGTAGTCGAGCTCCGGATCTCCTCGATTCTTCCGTAGAATCTTTCCTTCACGTTGTCATCGGTGTAGAATTCGGCGTTACGCTGAGTTCTGATAATCACACTTGTTGTCCTTTTCCTCCATGTAGAATGTGTAGCCGTTGATATCATACGCCTGATAGGTCACCAGGTTTTGCATCGGTCCCTACGACAAGGTGAATATGATCTTTTCCGTGTCAGAAGAATGCGGGCTGGGATTATCAAGGCGTCTACCTAAACCAACGCGTGAAATCTGAGTTGTGCTCTTTGATTATTTCTCCTGCGTCCTCAGATGCCGGTCACTGTACTTCTTCTCGATTAACCTTTTGTGCTTCTGTACCCAAGGATCGACCAGTTCTAAATGCTGTAGCGCGACGAGGTTTGCTCGATCAAAGTCTGTACGTCGAAAATCGAAGTCTGCATGCAGTATGCGACGACCCTCTCGGTGACCAGATCCGTCGAGCTTTCCAAGGTGTCTGTTGACGGGAAGACCGACAGGGTTCTCGATGTCTAGATAATTCGGGCAGAAAGAGATGCACTCTTCGGCCAGAAAGCCCTTGGCTATGCTTCCATCTGGACGGGACCTGTTGCGAACGTATCCTTTGATGTGTCCGTTCATCCTTTCGAACGCCATCATGCTGCGGAGGAACATCGGCCCGAGTTGTACGATGTCCTCCACGACATGGACCAGCAGATGCACCATAATGTCGAAGAATGCGGGTGGGAAGTAGACCTCAAGCTCACATAGTATCACCACGATCTCCTCCTGTAGCCTTCCGAGCTGATTCAAGCCAATCGACTTCCTAGAGATGACGTCGAAAAACTTGCATAGGCCAAATAACGTTTCACGGACGTGCTCGTCCATTATCCCTCTTAGTGCAACCGGAAGTACCTGCGTCATTAGCACGGCACAGTCGTGAGACTTCATGCCACTGAACCTCTGCTTCGCCTCGTCTAGGTATCTGCTTATCTTGCCCGCGTAGCCGTAAGGAAATTTGACTCCTAGAAGGCACTTGAAAAACTGTTTGATCTCATCCTGGCTTAGAGTGAAGCAAGAAGGAGGGCAGTAATATTCGTTCTTCTTGAACTTTTTACCCTTCCGACGACCTTGTGTCGTCTCCGACTCATGATCATCGTCATCTTCCTGATCATCAGGAGTAGTACCATACCACTTTTCGAGGTGCTTTCTTCCCTTTCTTGTATCGACTCACACCGCACACCGGACATGTGGTTTTCTCCATGTCCTCGCCCCGATAAATGATGCAATCGTTGATGCATACGTGATATCTAACGTGCGGTAGATCGAGAGGACAGACGATTTTCTTGGCATCCTCGATACTAGTTGGACATGTGTTCCCCTCTGGGAGACGATCGTGCCAGAATGCCATCATATCGTCGAAGCTTGCGTCGCTCAATTTGTGTTTTGCCTTCATCTCCATAGCCTTGAGCGTTACATTCAATCGGGTATCATCGGGCCTGCATCCTTCATACAATGGAGTAACCGCGTCTTTCTCAAGTTGCGCAAGCTTGGCTTTCTCTCTAGCGGCAGCCCTGGTGTTACTAAATGCGCTTGAGAAGCAGCTCTTGCACATAAGGGTCCCGCACCCAGCCGACGTTGTTCCATCGTCGTCGCTCCTCCGAGATCTAGATCATCATCACCCGGTGCCTTCGCACTCTTCACCATCTCTAGGAGACTCTTCATCATCTCGCCCGTTCTCGCCATGATGATGATCATCGTCATGTTGGCCACCTTCACCGTCTCCATCATCTACGTCATCGCTTATCCAACGAGTGTATCCATCCATGAAACCATGGCGGAGCAGGTGCGCCTGCAGATTCCCGGAATCTGGGTCGATCACCCAGCTGAGTTTGCATCTTCTGCACGAACATCTTATATCTGTCTTGTTATTTCGTATCATGTCGGTCGTCGCACATGTCAAAAATCTAGCCACAATGCCTTTTCTCATTATGCGGACCATTTTTTCCTGCACGGTGTACACGGTACAATTTTGAAGTCTATTAGAACCACATAATGAATGCATGCATGCAATGGTCGATAGAAAATTTCGGCATGACCTATCCTAAAATTAGGACCTTTGCGAAATGCCAAAGTCTTGCCAAAATGGAAATGAATCTACATTTTGGCAAAACAAATGGCAACTTGTTCACATACAAACACAAGAGAGAGAGACCGATCCATACACACATGAACATATCATTATCCTCTCCATACACACATGCATGAGCATCATCGATACTCTCCATATACACACACATATGAGACCATCCTCTCCACATACACACATCATGAGCATCGATCATCTACATACATATGAGCACATCATCCATATACACATGAACACATCCTTACATGGACAACTTACCGAGATGAGAGACCGATCGCGAGAAAGATGGAAAGGAGAGGTGCGTGGCGTCTGGAGAAGGAGATGAGAGACCGGAGACCTCCTCTATTACTTATGTAACATCCAAAGCAAGTTTTACATGCTAAAAATGGTGAATGGGTGGAGAAATTGAGGTGGGAAGGAGAAGATCTCGACTAGATCTAAGGAGGAAGAAGAAGGGGAAAGTGAAGTGTGTGGTCACACATGCATGCATGTGCACATAAAGAGCTGTCCTAAAAAAATCGACACATCCGTGGCGCACACGGCCCTAGTGCACCACAGGGAGTACAAACATCTGTGGCGCACCATGCATGTGCGCCACGGATGCTTTACTGTGGCGCACTAGGCCGAAAAGCGCCAGATGTTTGTGGCCGTTTCACAGCAGAGGGGGGTGTGCGCTTAGGCGTAGCGCACTACCCCAACGTGCGCCATAGATGACACTAACAACCGTGGCGCACATGGCTATAGTGCGCTACAGATGTTTGGCGTGCGGCCAACAGGGCGCTGGCCCACACACATCTGTGGCGCACTGTGGTCATGTGCGCCACGGTTGTTCTAGTTATTAGTAGGGCACTTCAACCATGTGAGCCACGGATGTGCTGATTACCTATAGCCGTTTTCCTAGTAGTGTGATTGAATTTCCAAGATTCTTGAGCTGCGAGAGCGATAAGTAATCTCACCGATTCCATCCTTGCAACGGGAGAAAACACTTCTTCGAAATCCACACCTTGCTCTTGCACATATCCCTTGGCCACTAGCCGAGCTTTGTGTTTCACCAACTTCCCTTCGGCATCCTTCTTGATCTTGTACACCCACTTGAGCCCTATGGCCTTGTGATTGTTGGGTAGATCGACAAGCTTCCATGTATTATTGTCGCGGATCGACCCCAACTCCTCATCCATAGCCCGACGCCAACACTCCTCCGTATTAGCATCCTCGAATTTAAGTCGGCTCCTCGGAGTAAACACCGACCTTGTCCTCTCCCTCGCAAGCCTGCTGTCTGAAGGGTCTCCATGGATACAACTCCAGTACACTTCGGAATTTTTCTGGAGTAGGTGGCCGCCTCCTTTCTTCCCGTGCACTTGGAGGAGACGTGGAAGCTGACGTAGTACTTGTTTCAGCATCTACTGAATTTCCTGCAGTTTCTGTCGGTGTACTGCATGTTAGCGACGTGACATCGTCGCCCGCGTCCACTTCTGGACTGCCGCTAGTCCCTCTGGACAGTGTGCACTGATGGGCCACTTGCGCCAGGCTCGTCGTCTGGCGTGGACTGGATGGCGACGCCGAAGCCTCCAGTAGTGCGGCGTGCTGCTGCTGCGGGACTCCGCGGAGATACCTCTCTCCGAGCGTAAGCGCTGCTGCTCACTTCCGGACTTCCATCTTCTGAACCAGCGCCTAAATCCGTAATGCCACGGGACGCCGTTTCTTGATCATCTGCATGCGAATCACTGTAGACTACAGTAAATATTTCATCAGAAATTGATTGTACCGGTTCCGCAGAGCCCCAATTCCATGATTTCTCCTCCTCAAAGACGATGTCACGTGTCACCACCAAATTTTTGTTCACTAGATTGTACATGCGATACGCCTTCGAACCGTATTCATAGCCGATCATGACCATTGGAGTACTTCGATCCGCCAACTTGCTAGTATGCCCGGTCACCGTCTTCACATGCGCCACGCACCCGAAAGTGCGAAGATGATCAACCGAGGGCTTGCGCCCGTACCATGCTTCGTACGGCGTTATACCAACTACACTCTTAGTTGGCACCCTGTTCAGCAAATAGACAGCTGTACTAACTGCCTCACCCCAAAACCTGCCTGGCATGCCTTTGCTCTTCATCATGTTGCGTCCCATGGCCACCACGATTTGGTTCCTTCTTTCCACAACACCGTTTTGCTGCGGTGAATATGGTGCGGTGAGATACCGCCGGATCCCATGAGCTTCACAAAACGCCTTGAATTCATTGGATTTGAACTCCCCACCCCGATCGGTACGGAGGGCCTTCAACTTTGCCTCGGACTCCACCTCGGCTGCCATCTTCACAATCCTGAACGCTTGCAAAGCTTGATCCTTACTCTTCAGCAACACAACCCACATGTATCTACTGAAGTCGTCGATGATGAGCAAAAAGTACTTGTTCCCGGCGGGGGTCGCCGGCGTGATTGGTCTGCATAAGTCTCCATGCACCAACTCAAGAACCTTACTTGCTCGATATTGTCCCTCCCTTGGAAACGGGGCTCGCCTTTGCTTCCCAATGAGACAACCGTCGCACACCTGCTCAACATGATCAACACACGGTAAGCCACGCACCATCTCCTTCTGTCCAAGTTGTCGTAGAGCTTGGAAATTTAGATGTCCGTAGCGTGCATGCCACTTCCACGCCGAGTCTTCCATGCTTGTCATCAAACACACTGGATCCACCCGATTGAGATTGAGGATGTAGAGTCTATTCTTCGACCTCTCCACCTTCATGATGAGCTGCCTTTGGCGGTCATATCCCCACAGGAACTCGTCCTCCAACACGATCTTGCATCCACGCTCCATGGCGACCAAGACTGATAATGTTGGTCTTAAGCTTGGGAATATAGTACACGGTGAGTACCTTGTGACCTCCATCCTTCAACTCAAAGCAGACGGTGCCTCGTCCTGCAATCTCCACCTTTCACCCATCGCCCGAATCGAACGGAGCCTCCAACCGTGAGGTTCAACTCGAAAACTGAGCCTTGTCGCGGTCATGTGGTTGCTAGCGCTGTGTCGAGGTACCAAGCGTCGTGAGCCGTCTGCATCCTCCGGCGGAAGACCTTCTCTTCCGCAGCGTGGCGATCTCCGTGGCGGACTCTGAGGAGTTGATTCTTGGTGGTCATTAACTGCAAGCTTTGAGCATGAGCATCATCGGTCCATCATCTCCTTCCTTCCATGAGAGCCTTCTCCTTTGAGCAGTTAGGACACTCCGATTTGAAGTGCCGAGCTGATTGCACTTATGGCGGTGAAGATTCTTCTTGTCGAATTTCTTCTTTGGCTTCTTGACTGGCATCGACTTCTTCGCGGGACCGAACCATCGCCACGCCGGATGCTTTATCTCCTCTCCTTGGTGACCATTGCACGCCCAGGAGCGTGTAAGCATGAGGTGCTCATCTTGATTCGCGTCGCTGTAGGTGATCTTCATCCGCTCGTCATGCGCCTTGAACCGTCCAACCAGGTCATCCATCATGAGGGTGGTGAGATCAACACATTGCTCGATTGCCGACACCACAGATATGTACCGCGGCGGCGCCGCGCGAAGGAAACGCATTACGACTGAGATATCTTCCAGCTTCTTACCTTGCGCGCGAATCCCGTTGACAATTGTGGCTACCCTCGAAGCAAAAGCGTCCAGCGTCTCATCTCCTTCCATCTCCAGGTTCTCGTACTTCTTCTGCAAGGTTTGTAGGGTCGCCCTGCGGACGCGCTCGTGCCCAAGATTCAATGTCTTGAGTGTCTCCCACGCCGCCTTTGTAGAATCCTTCGAGATCAGGTGCTGCATCACGTCCGCCGGCACCACGGAGCCAATGGCCGTGAGTGCATGTCGGTCCTTGCGGTACTTCGACGCGCCCTTCTTGAACTCGTCGCCCCCGGGATCGACAGCCTCCCAGATGTCGTTGCCCTCCATGGCCCACTCCATCCGTTTTGCCCACGTCGTGTAGTTGTCGCGATCATACCGCGGGTACTGCGACGACACCGATGCACTCGCAGCCGCACCGGAGTACTCGCCTTGCTCCTTGCCCGTCATGACCTCCCGTTACTGGGAGATCCTCCCCGAGGCTCTGATACCAATTGTTGGCCCAGCCCCAAATGCCGAGTGCAGTCCGGCGTGACGACAACGAAGTATTCCGGTGAGTTGCGCGCACGTATAAGAACCAGCTAACAACGATCAGCAAGCTAGCTATCTAGCCTGATCAAAAGAACTAGCTCTCTCAACTCACACGAGTACGTACGGGAAAAACAATGTTGATGGCTACAGGGCCCTCTCGGTCCTGTTGTTTGTATTGAATCTCACAGTTGTCTTACAAGGCTACTATATGGGTGTATATATACCCCGCAAGACGATGCAACGTCAATACGAATAGGTGTCGGACTACTAGTCCTACTCGGAACACACACGCACACGACACCGTTCCGTATCCTGTCAGAATGATTATTCCTAACAACCACAGCGGGAAGCCTGATGGAAAGATTAAGGCAGTCAACAAGAAGATGCGAGTGAGAGCGACGGAGGCGTGCAACTAGCTCGAGAAGAATCTGGCCACTGACTTGGCGCGAGGCCACGAGGAGCTCCACGACAAGCTGCTAAAGCAGGATAAGTGCTTCGACCACAAGAAGCAGACCTTCGAAGGCGAGAAGTGGGCATTGGAATGGCGGCATAGCATGGTAAAGGGCCATCTATCGCAGATGACTCCCTCGCGGGACGAGGCCACCGCCGAGGCCAAGAGGCTTAATAAGGAGCTTGTGTTGTTGATGCAGCAAGTGGCTCCCGTGATATCTTGCGCCAAGCGGGTTGTGGCCGCCAACCTGGATGCGCTAGCTATGAAGAAGGTGCGGTGCAACATGTACCAATTCGATGGCTACACGCACCTAGGCCGCACTGGAGTGCCTTTGTCTTGGCAGCATCAGCATATCCACCAACTTGTAGGCGGACAAGCTAGGGGCTTATCTTCATCTCTTATCTAGCTTCGTCAGCAAGATGGAGGGCAAGGTGGTGGACCTCAACGAAGTCACCATGGAGGAGAGTCAGAATCTCCTGGCCATGGCAGGGACTCATATCTTCAGCAACCTCGTCGCCGCTAATCCAGTGTTTGACGTAGCTACTATGATACAACTGCTGAAGGGTCGACACGATGCCAAGCTCAAGTAGGCGGTCGGGAAGTACATTGGAGAGCTCCTCGAAGTTTACTGGCACAAGCGAGGTGACGATGATGTGGAGTCTTCTCTAAGCACTACGGGTGCTACTTTCGACAAGGGCCTTGCTGACGACAGGTATCCCAGCGGCCGCGAGGATGTACCTAGGGTCTGATGACGAGGGATCTTCTTAGGTGATAGGCATACGAGGCCCACGTAGGCCGCCCTTGTAATCTGCATGCACAAACACATGTTTTGAAAAGATGATGCCCTCGTGGGCTAGTCAGCGAATGTATGCAATCTTTCTTTGCGTAATTTTATGTTTATGTGTCCGGACATCTAATCCCCTGTCTTGCGCATAACGAAAAACAAGAGAGAAGATAAGAGAGAGGCGCATAATAGCTTGTACTTAGCCTTGGAGAGGAGATCTCTCCGTGGATCGTGCCTATGGCGAGCGAAACTTGTGGGCCTCAGGCGATGGCGTTACCAAGGAGAAAGTCCTGTGACTCGTGCCTAATGAGGGATGCGCCTTGAGCGTTCCTCTCGTGAGGAGCGGCGGCAGCGCCTCGAGGGACTTTGCAAGCTAGGACACACAGGTCCTAAAGAACTATCTCTGGGAGACTTGGGCGAGGGCACCTTCACTAGTAGAAAACAGGCCTTCCATTTTAGAGCTTCCTAGCGATCAGTCCCGGTTGCGCTATGAACTGATACTAATGTGAGCATTAGGCGCCGGTTCAAACAGCCAGGACGCCACACGGGGAAGGGCCACAATTGGGCCCAATTGGAGTGGGACATTTAGTCCCGGTTTGTACCATGAACCGGGACTAAATTGCCTCAACCCCGTTAGTCCCGGTTCATGGTATGAACCGGGACTAAAGGTCAATGTTAATGTATATATACCCCTAGTCCCACATGCTTGTGTGAGTTGGTTCGATTTTCCCCTCTAATGCACAAGTGGTCTATGTTGCTTTGTTTTCCCCTCTATGCACAAGAGATGCTTGATGAAATGTGCGAGAGCATGATACCACTTGAGTTCACACAAAACAAACATGATATGGATTGGCGGGATTCTTACTTAAGGATCACTTACGAGCAACTCAAGAGGAATTGGCAGGATTCTTACTTAAGGAGGTCATAGATCCAACCAGAGAATACCATCGGCAATTAATATGTTCAAACAAGAACGAAGAAAGAGGTCATTTCAATCTATATAATCATGACGATGTTGTATGTAATGGTTCCTTCATTGCATGTCATTTGCGCCAAACCTCTCCCTCCTCTACCGATCCTCCTGCCACGGCAGAAATCTGCCTCAAAACTCTGTCGCGGCACAACCTGCTGCCGCACCGCCATCTGCTGCTGCGGCTGCCGAATCCCTAAAATGCTGACGCGACACAGCTCATGTAGTCCCATTTTGTGGTACGAACCGGGACTAAAGGTCCTCCACCCCCCTGCCGCTCTCCACCGCGGCCACGTGGAGTGACTTTAGTCCCGATTAATGTAACCCGAGATTAAAGGGGACATCTAGTCCCGATTGCGCAACCGGGACTAAAGGCCCTTACGAACCGGGACTATAGCCCTGTTTTCTACTAGTGCATGTGGGCCTCGATGAGGATACCTTATGGAGCCTCGCGGAGCATGCCTCGTGGTGGCCCCCATGGGGGATGCTTCAGCTCTGTCTGCTAGCGTAGGCAAGCCCCTTGAGGTCACCTTGTGGGCCCCTTATGTCACCTCTTGTGAGGGTTTTTAAATGATAGTCTCTCACTCTGTTGTGAGATGAGGCGAGAATCCCTAGTGGGTCTCGACGAAGTCCTCCTGTGAGGCCTCCCAAAGCACGTCTCGTGACGGCCTCTCCGCAAAGTCTTCTGCGAGACTTAGGCAAGAATACCTTAGCGAGACTCTCATGTGAGGTTAGGCAAACCACCACCACCACCCCCCCCCCCCCCCCCCGACTTGCTTCTATTCTGTCTGCCAATATAGACAAGCCCCCGACGAGGACAACTTGATCGCATGTACATTGAGACAAAAACATGATGTTTTGTTGTGACGTGCTAGATCGCATGTACATTGCCCTCAACATTCATTCATAAATTTGTAACCCAACAAATAAATATACTCCATACCAAAATTTATTTTTATTTAGTAGCACCGCATAAATATATATTTAGCTGATGTCTAATAGAGAAGAAAAAGGTTTCACACGGCGCTCAATCACGAGGACGAACTACGTCGAACTTGGGCTTGGGCTCCGACGACACATCACAACAACACGTGTCGCCCTCTTTCAGGCAATGAAATCCGTTGGTGTAATTCAGAGAACGACATCTGCGCCTGCACTTGGATTCGCTGCATCCGCCTCTAATCCCTTCGCACCACTCTACACGAAAAAGGTTAAATGGAGGAATTAGCACCAATAAAATGGATATTATTCATAGGTTCGTTGTCCATGCGTTGAAGACCTAAAGACAGATTAGCACAAACTACATCTCGTTGGATATATTTAGCCCTATGGATCTATCACAATTCACAAGGAAGAGACGTCAATCATAAATACACCTTTTATTTTTCTTGAAAAATATTCATAAACACAACTTCTAACGCGTGCATGCAGTGAAAGTTTTACGGAAAAAAAGTCAGGATTTTTGTGAAATTAAAATTAACCTGGGACTGCATCACAGGACAACATCACTGTGGCCATCACTACCATGAGTGCCAAGCATACAACGCTTGTACTCCTCTTGCTAAGCGCCATGGCAAGATATGGGTCTAGCTTTCTACTGATCTCTTCTCTTCTCTTCTCTTCCTGTTTGATATTCTGGAAATGTGTTGAAGGGCACCTCCTTTTGCTAGTGTATATATAGAGGGGCCAGGGGAATTTATCTTGCGTTTTATCGTAGTAATTAATTTTCGTCTTAATTTTAGTGCGGAATTAATTGGATTGATTTCGGCATGACGTGTATGATGATCTCCTCCCTGATTTGTAGGATATTGCATTGATTTGTTTCCATTTTTTTGGGGCATAGGTCCGGTACTCCGGTCTATCTAATATCCAGCCATTCAAGATCTGAAGATCTTTCACGTAATCAAAAAAGATCTGAGGAATATGCTGACAATCAACGTCAGCCACAACATGCTCTGTGACGGCGTGCGGGTCGCCTTGCCTAGGATGAAGATCTACGGGTCCGTTTGTTTGCTCCTGCAGGAAAATCAGCTGATAAAAGTAGAGCTTTACTGTTTGACAACAGTGATTTTGACGATTGTTGTTGTTGGTCTAAGAGTGAAATGTTTGAAATGCCCCTGAGTGTAGAAGAAGATGTAAAAGTGTTGATTTGAAATGAATTAGCTGTTTTGAGTTTTTTTTTACTTTAGTGCAATGTTTGAGAGCTAAATTATCTTAAATTGTCTATTTTTCAGGCTAAAATAGTTGTGAACACATTTTTACCATCACATGTAGGTGTTTGGTTGGTTTTCTTTTGGCTTATATCAGCTCATAACTAGTATATGATGTCGGAGATTTGTCCCGTGAAGGAAACTAGGGTCCGACGATTCCGTGGTTCGAGAGGGTGTTGAACATGCAGTTACAAGAAGCCTTGGCGACGGTGGCGGCGGCGGAGCAAGCACACGACAGAGAGGTAAAAGGATTTTTTTTACCTAGGTTCGGGACCCTCGTGAGGAGGTAAAGCCCCTACTTCTGCTTTGTTGTATTGTTCGCGTTCTTCGCGAAGGTATAATGGAGGATGAAAGTTTGGAGTTTTAGATCTCTGGGATCAACTCGTTCTAAGGTAGGAGAATGGCTCCTTATATAGCAGCGACGGGCCTCCCCCAATTCTTAGGCGGGAAGGGTCACCACATTCCTGCCCGAAGGACTTTGGTCCGCCTTGTCTTCACGCGGCCGCTAGCCAGCTGTAGCGCCGAGGTGGTGGGCGGCCGTCCTCCTACTTTGATGCGTCACCCTGGTCTCCTTGCACCAAAGTGGCAATGTCAGTCGTTGTTGCTGCCCGGCGTCACCCCCTCCCATCTTTCCACAGATGGAGGCATGCAGCATCTCGCTTTCCCGAGGTAGACCGGTTGTCGCTCGGACTGACCGTTTGCACGTCGTCCTGCGGGACGCGCTCGTGGCTGTGAACGCCCCCCTTGTGAGGCCTCGGCGAAAGGCTTTCAGCCCGTGGCAAGGTCGGCCTTGACGCCCGCTGAAGCTCCGGGCTCCTTCTCCCCTCCCGAGGACTGCGCTGCTCGGAAGTCCTCTGGAGGGCGCGTTCGGTGGGCCTGGTGCCTCGGTAGGATGGGGTAATAGTCCGACAGTATCCCTCGGTCGCTTGGCTTGCACGTTTTTGATGAAGGGACGAGGATGTCAAGGGACCAACTGGCACCGGGCCCACGGGTGGTCACGAAGATGTCGTCCGCGGCTTCCACGTGCCCACGCGGGACGTGGTGCCCATCCGATGCGGGAACCGCCGCTTCCGTTCTTTGGCCTCGGGGGCCACACCTCCCATAAAACCCCGAGCTCGGGAAGACTCTCCACACTTCATCTCCTTCTGCCGCCATTCTGCCTGCACCCTTGCTCCGACGCCATTCCTTCTGTTCCGATAGTATTTGAGATGGCCCCCAAGAAAGCCGCGCCGCCCTTGCGGCACCGAGTTTTTCCACGTTTAGTGGTAGGACCTTGCCGAGATCAATGGTGCTCAACTAGGAGGGGTTGGAGAAGGTCCGGAAGCTGATGGCCTCCAACTCGAATGAGTGGGGCGCCTCGCGGGTGTGGTGTGCCGGTGTCGAAGGGGACGCGTGGCTGATGACGCTGTGTCAACGTGGAGCGCTTCGTCGGGAAACCCCAAGAGCAAGGTGTGATGCAGCACAGCAACAAGTCTTTCCTTAGTAAGAAACCGAGGTTATCAAACCAGTAGGAGGAAGGAAACATCACACAAGTGTTGCAAGCAACGTGGAAACCTACACAACCCAAACTCAAGACTTTGCCCCAACGAACAGTGAGGTTGTCAATCTCACCGATTGCTGTAACAAAGGATTAACTGTATAGTGTGGAAGGTGATGATGGTTTGCAGTAGGTAAACTAAAGATTGGACCGGGGTCCATAGTTCACTAGAGGTGCTCTCCTTAGATAAACAACATGGCATGAATGGTAAACAAATTACAGCAGGGCAATTGACAGGAACTGAGCAAGGCATAACAATGCAATACTAGACAAAAAGATCCTATGAGATTTGATTGGGCAATACAACAATATACATAGACCGCCATTCAACTGCATCTATGACTAGAAGGCCACCTTCAGGTTATCATCCGAACCCCCTCCAGTATTAAGTTGCAAGAAACAGACAACTGCTTTAAGCAAAGTGTGTAAGGTAAACAATCCACTTGTTCCATGAACAAGAGACCATTGTTTTCTCCCTAGTGGCAACAACACATCTACAACCGAAGATATTTTTTTACTTCCCTTGGAAACTAGAGGCATGAACCCACTATCGAGCATAAATACCCCCTCTTGGAGTCACTAGCAACTACTTAGCCAAGATAGCTACTAACAACAGAGAGCATGCAAGATCACAAACAAGACAGACATGATAGAATCAAGTAGACAAAACCATTAATCAATCTGACATAGTAATCTCAATATCCATCGGATCCCCGCAAACAAAACATGCATTATTACAAATAGATTAGATCTTGATCATGAATGGAGCTCACAAGATCTATACATGAAAGCACAAGGAGGAGATACAACCATCTAGCTACTACATGGACCCGTAGTCCAAGGTGGAACTACTCACACTTCATACTGAATGCTGGCATGATGAAGAAGAAGGCCTCCAAGATGATCTCCCCTCTGGCAGGGTGCCGGGAAGAACTTTAGACCCCCCCGATCTAGGGACGATGGTGGCGGTGGCTATAGACGGTTTCGTGCAGCTTTTATCGGGTGCCTAGGGTTTCTGCATCGGGGGCTTCTTATAGGCGAAGGGGCGAGCCAGGGGGGCCACCAGGGTGGCTGCACTCCCTCCCAGGCGTGGGGTGGGCCCACCCGTGTGGCCAGGGGGTGTGGACCCCTAGTGAGCCTTCTCCTTCTCGTCTTCTGGCTTCGTGTTCTCCACGGTAAAATATTGACTTTAGCTTTTGTCCGGTCCAATTCCGAGAATATTGATTTTCTGCCTTTCTGGAACCAAAAACGGAAGAAAACAAGCAACTGGCTATGTGGCAACTTGTTAATAGGTTAGTTCCAGAAAACATATAAAAACACCTCAAAGTGTAGACAAAGCAAAGAAAAGTAGATACTAAACAAGCATGGAGCATAAAAAATTATAAATACGTTTCTGACATATCAAGCATCCCCAAGCTTAACTCCTGCTCGTCCTCGAGTAGGTAAGTGATAAAAGAATAATTTTTGAGGTGGCATGCACCATCAAAACCTAGATCAAACCATTTGCAAGCATTGAAAGCTGGGATCAAAGAACTATAAACATGTGCATGAAAGATGGAGTTCTAACAATAGGACATAGTAACTATGCATGCAACATGAAAGGCTACAAACAAAGATCATGAATAACATGCATTGAAAAATGTTTGTTTGTTTCACATACAGAAAACATGGCATAGTGGCAATTAGCTTGTCCCTCATAGAGTAGCAAATAGATGCATATGACACCTTCAGAGTTCATAAGAGTGACTAGATACAAGTAGCACAAGAACAACTAATATCACAATATGCATCAATCAATAAGTTTTGGGACACTGCACACAGAATGGAAACTATGCCCTCTCAATGGTGCCTAAAGTCAGAAGGTGGAGACTCAATATAATAGTGGAAGAAAGGACCTTCATAAAGGGAAGCAGGGATTTCAAGTTTCGAAAAGAGCTTCCAAAAATTATGGTACTTGTTAGTTTTCAGCCCTCATTGCCCCTATCATAAGCATCTTGAAGTGATTAAGGTTAAAGTGAACAAACTATGGAGTATATGCTTGACAAAGTATAAGTTGGCAATCCCATGTCCCTTGAATACGAAGGCCACACCTCATGCTACTCAACTTCAGTCACCTGTTAGTTCTTGTCATAGTAAGTACATGCGTATCATAGAGAACCGCCAATGGGGTACCCCTTGCACATGTGTAAGATCCCTCCTTTGTAAAGGAAAAGGATCCCTGTGATTGCAATGCTAGTCCCTGGATCATTGCTAGCATCCACAGTTTAAGATGAAGTACACAGATACAAAGGTCATTTATTACATCCATTCCAGAGATAAAACATAGTCTTTTACAACTCAAGGCCACAGGCCTAATACAAGAGTTTGGAATAAGTAAATAAACATAAGTCTTCATCTTCATGTGCCACAGGCAAGCATGTTGAGTGTAGACTCATGACACCTAATCATCATCGGAGTAACCTGCAACATCACAAGTTACAACCACAGTGGGTCAATACTTTGGAATAGTATTGGCAAGTGATATCTTAGTAAATTTTAAGTGGACTATATTACTATATGCATTTTGGCTAAGTGTAGTTTGGCTTGCTTTGCTCAAAATAGGTTTTTCCTATTAGTTGAAATCACTAAGTTTTTCTTTGTTAAAACATTTCCCAAGAAACCATCAATAGACATTGAGGTCCTTCACCCTTGTTCACCCACAAGTTTTACTTAGAAGTTGGAGTGATGAGATTCTTGATAGCTTCCATGTCTTGATGCTCAAGTTGTCCATTGCCATGGACTTGGCTAAGTACTTAGATTTTCCATCTGCAGAGGTTGTGCACTTTCCCCACCAGACTTGGTTTCCCAAGACAGGACCTTTCAGAAGCCTTCCCTTAGCCAAATGGACGTGTTCCAACCTATCATTCCCACTACCACCAACTGTCCAAATGACTAAGTTCTAGCAACCTATGTGATCAAGGCAGAGCCCATATTGCCAAGTGGCTGCACTATAAGCTTCTCAACACTTGGCCTCCAAAATCCCTTTGTGCCTGGGTGGCATACCACAAGTGAGATACACAAGGTAAACCATATCCATAGGCCTTGTGTAACCACTCAACCAAAAACCACCATTCAAGTCCCATTCCACCCAGGAGATTCATTGACTTAGTTGTTTTATTAAGAAAACATAAGTCCAAAGACTTAGAAATATTTTCATCATAGCATGTATATACTTTACCAACCCTTGTTTGCTACTAGCTAGGCTAAGCATGGCATAGTAACTTAACTTAGGAAATTTCCTAGCAATTCTACAACTACTTAGGATTTCCCAACATAGCATTTGGCAAAAATAGTAACATGCAAGACTTAGCAAAATATTTCTAATGCTTGTACAAAATATAGGGATGGAAGTATTCATGAAGTACCACTTGCCTTGGTAGTGGGGAGAGTAGCACTCTTCACAATCACAGTCACTAGCACCAAAGTCTACACAAAAATGGTAGCACAAATTTACACACAATTCATATACAAAGATAAATATATGCATGCATGCAAAAATGCTAAGTGATGATTTTAAAACCCAACCAAGCAAGTGCATGATACTGAATCATAACCAAGTCAAAAACTTGCTAAACCAAACTTATTTAGCACTAAAACAAATTCCTAAACAAATCCTATACTCAAAATAGCCTTAAACAAGTTTCTGCAAATAAAGTCATTTTAACAGAAACTTTTCACTAAACACATTGCATAAACATAAAGGGCTTGTCTCCCTGATTCCAACGGTATAAAATTTGCAAAAATCTAACGTGGGATTCAAAAGTTATAGCTATTTCAAAATTGGATCTAAATCTGATTCAAATTCTGTTTTAAACTCAAACCCTAGCCACGCGTCTTAATTCTATTGGTTGATACCGTTTCGCTCAGGATCACCCTCCCGCGCCGTCGGATCTATTTAAAACACACGGCTCAGATCTACCCATAACGATTCATTAAAGGATCTAATCCTATACGCTGGATCCAGATCTGACGGCTTTGGATCAAACGACCAAAGCGGGGCGGCGCTGGCGGCGGCTACTGGCGGCGGCGAGCTCTGTCTGCGGCGGCGCGGAACTACAGGTCATCCGGAGAGGAAGGAGGATGCTCACCAGGTTCGTAGCGTCGAGGAGAAGCTCAACTTAGCAGCGGCTTAACGAGGGGCGCACGGGCACGGTCACTGGGGCTCGTCGGAGTTGCGGGCGGCGTCTATCGCTTGCTGTCGAGGTCGCTGTCGAGGCTCCGTGTCATCCGCTATTGCTCGCCGAGCGGTGGCGGCGCTGGTGTTCTTGGCGTGAACGGAAACGATGACCGTGATTCGTCGCCGGAGCGCGTCTGTCTGCGGCGGCGCAAGTGTGATTGTGGGCAGCCTGGTGGCGATGTGGAGGCGTTGAGTGAGGGGAAATGACCGCGGTGCAGAGGGGGTTATGTAGGCGAGAGGGGAGCGGCGATTAAGCGCGGAATCAAGGGCAATTAAGCGAGGGATCAACGCGGCAGTGATGGGCGGAGGAAACGGCCGGCGACGTGGTCGGGCGCGATTTGGGGAAGACGAGGGTGAGCTGCCGAGGTCCACAAGTCAGCAAGTGAGACGGAGAGGGGGTGGGGTCCAAATGTCAGCGACCGCATGGGTGTGTCTGTGCGTGCGAGCGAGCGAGAGAGAGAGACCGGGTGGGCTAACTGGGCCGGTTGTGCTGTTGGGTTAGAATAGGGGCGCCTGGCCTTTTTCTTTTCTTTAAACCTTTTTATTTTTCCAGAATGAATTTCAGGAATGGTTTGCAAATGATTTCAAACTCTTTTTGAATTCAAATCTTTTTGGGGGTTTTGCAGTGTGCAAAAGTCTCAATTCTGGGCATAAAACCATGTGGTTACTTTGAAAGGGCTTGGTCATTTTTGGGGAAACAAAATAACAGGGACTTTGCACTTGATTTGCAAATGTTTGAAAAATGGTTTTTGAAACCATTTCCATTTTGTAAAGCTTGGTTCAAATTCCACACTCAATCCATTCAACAAGGGAGACAAACAATCTAGGTTTAAAACATTCAAACTTTCAAATGGGGATGGCCATTTGATTTAAGTTTGCTCACATAAAATGATAGCACTATGTGCTTCTGTTTTTATGAAATGAGTTTTGAAATTGATCTCAATTCTATATGCATGCATGAATGATATGCAAACTTTGAAATCATGATTTTAGGGATGTTACAAATCTAACCCCCTTAAGATGAATCTCGCCCTCGAGATTCGGATTGGCTAGCAAATAGGTGAGGGTGGTCTTTCCGAAGATCATCTTCTCTTTCCCATGTTGCTTCCTCTTCGGAATGATGATTCCACTGTACTTTGCAAAACTTGATAGTCTTTGTCCTTGTGACTCTTTCTGCAGTCTCAAGAATTTTGATAGGTTTCTCTTCATATGTGAGGTCACTTTCTAGTTGCACTTCCTCCAAAGGTATAGTATCCTTCAAAGAAGTTTCCTCCATTTCTGGGTTACATTTCTTAAGCTGACTCACATGAAACACATTATGAACAGCTGATAGAGATTCTAGCAATTCAATTTCATAGGCAACTTCTCCTTTGCGACTCAAGATCTTGAATGACCCAACATATCTTGGTGCCAATTTTCCTTTGACTCCGAATCTTTTTACTCCGCGAAGTGGTGACACTCTAAGATAGGCTCTATCACCCACTTCGTAGGTGACTTCTCTACGCTTAGGATCTGCGTAGCTTTTCTGTCGGGACTGTGCTATCTTTAACCTGTCCTTAACCAATTTGACCTTCTCTTCGGCTTCTTTGATAAGATCTGGCCCGAATAAACTTCTTTCTCCCACACCATTCCATAACAATGGGGTGGTACACTTTCTTCCGTAGAGAAACTCAAACGGTGCCATCTCAATGCTGGCTTGATAGCTGTTGTTATAAGAAAATTCTGCGTAAGGCAAACTTTCATCCCAACTGGCTCCATAGTCTAGGGCACATGCCCTCAACATGTCTTCTAGAATTTGATTAGTCCTTTCTGTTTGTCCATCGGTTTGAGGATGAAAAGCAGTACTAAATTCCAACCTTGTTCCCAATGACTCATGTAGCTGTCTCCAAAAATGGGAAGTGAATTGAGTTCCCCTATCAGACACAATACTCTTGGGTACTCCATGTAGACATACAATTCTACACATGTAGATTTTGGCTAACTTAGCACTTGTATAAGTTGTCTTCACAGGTATGAAATGAGCCACTTTAGTTAGGCGATCCACTACTACCCATATTGAATCATATCCTGACCTGGTCCTTGGTAATCCGGTAATGAAATCCATACCAATTTTGTCCCACTTCCAATCAGGAATAGGTAGTGGTTGAAGCAAACCTGCTGGTTTCTGATGCTCCGCTTTCACTCTACTACACACATCACACAAAGCAATATGTTCGGCGATGTCCCTCTTGAGATTGTTCCACCAAAATCTTTCTTTCATGTCCATGTACATTTTGGTGTTACCCGGGTGAATAGAATACGGAGAGTTGTGTGCTTCCTGCAAAATCAGTTTCCGCAACTCCGGATCTTGTGGAACACATATACGTTTCCCATGCCATAAAGTACCTTGTTCGTCTTCATGGAAACTTTTAGCTTTCCCTTGGCCAATATTTTCCTTAATCTCTTCAATTTCCTTATCAATCTTCTGAGCTTCTCGGATTTTGTCCAACAAAGTGGGTTGAACATCCAAAGACATGAGATGTCCTTCTGGCACAATCTCCAATCTGAGTTTTCTAAATTGGGTACACAGATCATCCGGCAATTCTCCCTTGGTAAGGCCATTCACAAATACCTTACGACTTAGAGCATCTGCTACCACATTTGCTTTACCGGGGTGGTATTGCAAACTTAAGTCATAGTCCTTGATCAGCTCTAACCATCTCCTTTGTCTCATATTAATTTCCTTCTGGGTGAAGATATACTTCAAACTTTTGTGATCCGTGAACACTTCACAACGCTTTCCCAAAAGGTAATGCCTCCATGTTTTGAGTGCATGGACAACACAGGCTAACTCCAAATCATGAGTAGGATAGTTCACTTCATGAGTTTTGAGTTGTCTCGAGGCATAAGCCACAACTTTACCGTCTTGCATAAGTACTGCACCCAAACCTTGATGAGATGCATCACAATATACTTGGAAATCCTTTTCCAAATCTGGCAGACATAAAACTGGTGCTGTCACAAGTCTCTTCTTCAATTCCTGAAAGCTGAGTTCACAACCTTCAGACCAAGCAAACTTCTTATCTTTCTTTAACAATTCAGTCATTGGCTTAGCAACCTTTGAGAAATTCTCAATGAACCTTCTGTAGTAACCTGCTAAGCCAAGGAAACTACGAACCTCTTTTACGGACTTGGGGGATTCCCATTCAGTCACAGCTGAAACCTTAGCAGGATCAACTGCCACATCGTCCTTTGTCATAACATGACCAAGAAAACCAACTTCTTCTAACCAGAACTCACACTTGCTGAATTTGGCATAAAGTTTATGCTCTCTTAATTTCTCAAGTATCAAACGCAAGTGTCCTTCATGTTCTTCTTTGCTCTTGGAGTAGACTAAGATGTCATCGATGAAAACGACAACAAATTTGTCAAGGAATTCCATGAACACTTTGTTCATCATATTCATGAAGTATGCTAGAGCATTGGTCAAGCCAAAAGGCATTACGGTATACTCATACAATCCATACCTTGTGGTGAATGCTGTTTTAGGTATGTCTTGTTCTCTTATCTTGAGTTGAAAATAGCCTGACCGGAGATCAATCTTTGAGAACACACATGCTCCTTCTAGCTGATCAAACAAGTCATTGATTCTAGGCAAAGGGTATTTGTTCTTGATAGTTACCTCGTTGAGTGAACGGTAATCTATGCATAACCTTTGACTTCTATCTTTCTTCTCCACGACCAAAACTGGGGCTCCCCAAGATGAAGAACTTGGTTGAATAAATCCTTTCTGCAACTGTTCTCCTAGTTGTTTCTTGAGTTCTTTTAGTTCATCAACTGACATTTTATATGGTATCTTTGCTATTGGTCCAGAACCTGGTACCAAATCTATCAGAAATTCCACATCTCTATCCGGTGGCATTCCTGGTAATTCTTCCGGAAATACATCCGGATACTCACACACAATTGGCACACTGTCCATGCTAACCCCCTTAAGAGAATTAAGCATACTCCTTTTTGCTTCAAAATTGGTCTTGAATCTGATCCTTTTATTTTCTAGAGTTGTGAGTGAGACAGTATGGTTGGCACAATCTATCACTCCTTTGTACTTAGTCATCCAGTCCATTCCCAGAATGACATCCAATCCTTGGGAGTTTAGTATTATCAGGTTAACGGGAAACTTATACTTCCCAAATTCTATGATTAGATCATGGCATCCTGAATTTACTAACATTTCTCCACCAGGAGAACTTACTTTTATAGGACACCCAATAGTTTCTACCGGTAGTTCATTTCTTTCAACAAATGCTCTTGATATGAATGAATGAGATGCACCAGTATCAAAGAGTACAAATGCTGGAATAGAATTGAGTCTGAACTTACCAGCAACATCATCAGGATCCTCATAGACCTCCTCCACATTGATGTGGTTCACCTGTCCTTTCTGGAAAGGATTGGGCTTGACAGGTCCTTCAACTTTCTTTTCAGGGCACTCATTTGCGTAATGCCCCATCTTCTTGCATTTGAAGCATTCAACCTGACTGATGTCTCTCTTAGCAGGCTGACTTCCACTTCCACTTCCATTACCACTGTGGTGGCTCTTATGTCCACTCTTGTGGTTCTTGTACTTGTCATTGTTATGACTGCGATGATGCTTGTTGTCATGACGGTTGTGGTTGTGGTGCTTGTTGAATTTCCCATGCTTGTGGGATCCTGAGCTTCCTCTGTTATCATAGTGATATCGTTTGTGAGACGATCCCGAGCTGTGCTTGTCGGAGTGCTTTCTCTTTCTACTCTCGACTTGCTTCATTTTGTTCTCCAATATAGCAGCCTTATCACGCAGGCGGTGATAAGTAGGAACATATGCCACAGCCTGCAGATTCAGCTCATCATTCAAGCCTTCCAGAAATTTTTCCTTTCTCTTGGCATCTGTGTCAACTTCATCCGGTGCATAACGCAGCATTGTTGAACTCTTCAATGTATTCACCACTGCCGGTGGCTGCTTGATTGTGGAACTCTTTCTTTTTCAGGCTCATTATTCCTGATGAGATATGAGCAGTGCGAAAGCCATCCTCAAAGATAGCCCAAGTCACCTCATCTATGGGTGTGGTGATTTGGAAGTTGTCCCACCAAGTGGCGGCTGGCCCTTCCAAAGATGTCTTGCCAAATCGACCTTTTCAGCATCCGTGCATCCCACGGTTACTAAGTCCTTGTTTACAGAACGTAGCCAATCATTGGCCACCATGGGATCAGTCGTCCCCGAGAACTTAGCTGGCCTCAACCTCAAGAATCGGGTAAGCATATCAAAGCCCAGAGGGTTGTTGTTGTTATTGTTGTTGTTATTGGGGTTGTTGTTGTTGTTATTGTTTTGGTTCTGAATGAATGTTTTCATCATCTGCATCAGCTGTGTTTGAGCAGTCATCATTTGCTGCATTTCTGGAGTGATGTTGTTGTTGTTGTTGGGGTTGGGGTTTGCACGACGGGGAGGCATCTGTGGTTTGTTCAAATAGAGATAAGAATGAGATACCCATAGATGTTTTTATGCACATTACATCACATAAGCAAACACATAGCATGCAACACAAGATATAAAAGTTCAACAACAAGATAACAAGTTCACAAAGTAAAACACACAATTAGCAAGCCATCTACATGTCGGATGGTCCAATAACAAGTTCACAAATAACAAGTACGACAATAAAAGATAAACGAGTAGTCAAATCTACTCATCAGCATCAATCTCCTCCTCGACAAAGGTAAGACATGCGTTCTCCATCGCGGTCTTGTTCTCCTCAATGGTAGTGGTCAAGGACTCTATCTTGGCTTTGAGAGCCCTCTTCTGGGAACGAAGCCTCTCTATCACCGTCTGTTGCTGCTCTAGCTCGAAGTCCTTGGACTGCAGTTCTTCCGTCATATCCTGGATCTTCTTGTTCCTATCCTAGACACGCTTCTCTTGACTCTTGAACTTACAGTCCTGGGTCTCGATCTTCGCCTCCATTTCCTTGACTATCTCGTCCTGCTGCGCGAAGAGCTTGTCCTTCTCGCGAAGCTGCACCTGGAGCTCGTCATTACTGAGCATGACATTGGTCATGTCCGTGTCCACGTGCCTAATGAGAGACTCTAAGTCCTGGAGATACAGGCGTATCGGCTCTACTACGTCCCTCGAGTCGTCCTCGAAGTCGATGGACTCTCCATCCTCATCACGTCTTCCGAAGACGTGGAAGTGGGTGCCTCTAACCTGTCGGGAGTGTCGTCCTAGCAGACGTCCTATCAGGTCCTGCATAACTACCTCCATGCCTCTCTCCCATCGCCATGCATAAGTTCGAAGGCGATGGCCTCCGTAGTAGGCTCATGCAGGCGTCTGGCTGGTTCACCTTGAAGCCCCAGAGGTCCTTCCTCTCGAACTTGGTGAGTGGATGCACCATGATGGTGGGAAGAGGGAGATTGAGCAAAGTGGTAAGCTCAACGATACGAGGACCAAAGCGGGTAACCTGGAACTCCTCAATAGTGCTGATGGTAATAGGCATCTATTTATAAGATAGAAAAGTTAGAACAACACCATTCAAGATAAACAAAAGTCATAACACTCATACATATCCTTGAAAACAAAATCACACAAGTCATGCATACATGAATCCATTACATCAACCAAAGTCCAATCTTATTTTAAGGTAACAATTTGGAAAATAAGGTGATAGGTGGTGGTCCAACTAACGAAGTACATTTACAATCCTATCTCACTGGATCTGTTGGCTAACACAATGTTCCTAGAAGCAATCAGCCTATCTTGCTCACATGATTCCATCACTAAGTCTATAATATCTCCTCTTAAGGTTTGGTTGGTAGATTCCAACTCTTGGGTATGTTCCTTCTCTTTCTCCAAGTCTTTTTGGAGGTTGAGCATTCTGCACTTGACTCTAGCACTAAGTTCTTTGATAGTCCTCCAAGCTGCTTCTCTTGCTGACTCAAAGAATGTGGTGTGCACCATAGTGTTGGTGTACATGCAGAATCCTGTTTCTTTGTGGTTGTCTTCCTTGCTTTTATACAAGTGAAGTTGCACCCACCAGTACTCAACTCCTTCATCCTTCACTGGAAAGCCTTTGTACACAGCTGCACCATGTATTTCCATTGCCACCATGAGGTCCTTGAGAATTTTGGGAAACTCAGTCTCACACTCCAAGGTCATGGTCATGAGTGGCCCTTTCCTTACGGCTTCATTGATGGAGTTCATCTACAAATAGAGATGAGAATGAGAAGATTAGAAAAGTTTACTAGAAGAATAGACAAGTGTAGAAGTAGTTGAAATTTTTTCCTTAGTGGTTTCCAATCCTAGGGTCATAATCCTACAGGCAATACAGTGCTCTGATACCATCTGTAAGATCCCTCCTTTGTAAAGGAAAAGGATCCCTGTGATTGCAATGCTAGTCCATGGATCGTTGCTAGCATCCACAGTTTAAGATGAAGTACACAGATACAAAGGTCATTTATTACATCCATTCCATAGATAAAACATAGTCTTTTACAACTCAAGGCCATAGGCCTAATACATGAGTTTGGAATAAGTAAATAAACATAAGTCTTCATCTTCATGTGCCACAGGCAAGCATGTTGAGTGTAGACTCATGACACCTAATCATCATCGGAGTAACCTGCAACATCACAAGTTATAGCCACAGTGGGTCAATACTTTGGAATAGTATTGGCAAGTGATACCTTAGTAAATTTTAAGTGGACTATATTACTATATGCATTTTGGCTAAGTGTAGTTTGGCTTTCTTTGCTCAAAATAGGTTTTTCCTATTAGTTGAAATCACTAAGTTTTTCTTTGTTAAAACATTTCCCAAGAAACCATCAATAGACATTGAGGTCCTTCACCCTTGTTCACCCACAAGTTTTACTTAGAAGTTGGAGTGATGAGATTCTTGATAGCTTCCATGTCTTGATGCTCAAGTTGTCCATTGCCATGGACTTGGCTAAGTACTTAGATTTTCCATCTGCAGAGGTTGTGCACTTTCCCCACCATACTTGGTTTCCCAAGACAGGACCTTTCAGAAGCCTTCCCTTAGCCAAATGGACGTGTTCCAACCTATCATTCCCACTACCACCAACTGTCCAAATGACTAAGTTCTAGCAACCTATGTGATCAAGCGAGCCCATATTGCCAAGTGGCTGCACTATAAGCTTCTCAACACTTGGCCTCCAAAATCCCTTTGTGCCTGGGTGGCATACCACAAGTGAGATACACAAGGTAAACCATATCCATAGGCCTTGTGTAACCACTCAACCAAAAACCACCATTCAAGTCCCATTCCACCCAGGAGATTCATTGACTTAGTTGTTTTATTAAGAAAAACATAAGTCCAAAGACTTAGAAATATTTTCATCATAGCATGTATATACTTTACCAACCCTTGTTTGCTACTAGCTAGGCTAAGCATGGCATAGTAACTTAACTTAGGAAATTTCCTAGCAATTCTACAACTACTTAGGATTTCCCAACATAGCATTTGGCAAAAATAGTAACATGCAAGACTTAGCAAAATATTTCTAATGCTTGTACAAAATATAGGGATGGAAGTATTCATGAAGTACCACTTGCCTTGGTAGTGGGGAGAGTAGCACTCTTCACAATCACAGTCACTAGCACCAAAGTCTACACAAAAATGGTAGCACAAATTTACACACAATTCATATACAAAGATAAATATATGCATGCATGCAAAAATGCTAAGTGATGATTTTAAAACCCAACCAAGCAAGTGCATGATACTGAATCATAACCAAGTCAAAAACTTGCTAAACCAAACTTATTTAGCACTAAAACAAATTCCTAAACAAATCCTATACTCAAAATAGCCTTAAACAAGTTTCTGCAAATAAAGTCATTTTAACAGAAACTTTTCACTAAACACATTGCATAAAAAGAAAGGGCTTGTCTCCCTGATTCCAACGGTATAAAATTTGCAAAAATCTAACGTGGGATTCAAAAGTTATAGCTATTTCAAAATTGGATCTAAATCTGATTCAAATTCTGTTTTAAACTCAAACCCTAGCCACGCGTCTTAATTCTATTGGTTGATACCGTTTCGCTCAGGATCACCCTCCCACACCGTCGGATCTATTTAAAACACACGGCTCAGATCTACCCATAACGATTCGTTAAAGGATCTAATCCTATACGCTGGATCCAGATCTGACGGCTCTGGATCAAACGACCAAAGCGGGGCGGCGCTGGCGGCGGCTACTGGCGGCGGCGAGCTCTGTCTGCGGCGGTGCGGCGCTACAGGTCGTCCGGAGAGGCAGGAGGATGCTCACCAGGTTCGTAGCGTCGAGGAGAAGCTCAACTTAGCAGCGGCTTGACGAGGCGCCTGGCACGGTCGGCTGGGCTCGGAGTTCTTGGCGGCGTTTATCGCTTCTTGTCGAGGTCGCCGAGGCTCCGTGTCGTCGCTATTGCTCGCCGGTCGGCGGTGGCGCTAAGTTCTTGGCGTGAAGCGGAAGCGATGACCGTGATTCGTCGCCGGGCCAGCGTCGTCTGCTGGCGGCGCCAAATGCGATTATGGGCGCTGGTGGCGATGTGGAGGCGTTAGTGAGAAATGACCCATGATGCGAGGGTTATGTGGCGAGAGGGGCGGCGATTAAGCGCGGAATCAAGGGCAATTGCGAGGAATCAAGCAGCGATGATGGCGGAGAAGCGGCCGGCGTGGTCGGTAGCGATTTGGGGAAAACGAGGTGAGTGTCGAGGTCCACGTCGGAGTGAGACGGAGAGGGGTGGGGTCCGAGTGTCGGCGACAGCGTGAGTGCGTCTGTCGTCTTGACGGCGAGAGAGACCGGTGGGCTAACTGGGCGGTTGTCTTGTTGGGTTAGAATAAGCGCTGGCCTTTTTCTTTTCTTTAAACCTTTTTCTTTTTCTAGAATGAATTTCAGGAATGGTTTTCAAATGATTTCAAACTCTTTTTGAATTCAAATCTTTTTGGGGTTTTTGCAGTGTGCAACAGTCTCAATTCTAGGCATAAAACCATGTGGTTACTTTGAAAGGGCTTGGTCATTTTTGGGGAAACAAAATAACAGGGACTTTGCACTTGATTTGCAAATGTTTGAAAAATGGTTTTTGAAACCATTTCCATTTTGTAAAGCTTGGTTCAAATTCCACACTCAATCCATTCAACAAGGGAGACAAACAATCTAGGTTTAAAACATTCAAACTTTCAAATGGGGATGGCCATTTGATTTAAGTTTGCTCACATAAAATGATAGCACTATGTGCTTCTGTTTTTCTGAAATGAGTTTTGAAATTGATCTCAATTCTATATGCATGCATGAATGATATGCAAACTTTGAAATCATGATTTTAGGGATGTTACAACATGGTACAGGAGATATCCCATAACCAAAATGACAAGGCAAGCAGACAATGAGCATCTCAGCGATCTTTTTATTTACTATGTGCATAGCTTTTTATTGAGGATGCTTCACAGAATGCTCATTATGGTGATGCTGCAAGTTTCCACCATGATTAGGCATGGCTTAGGCTAGCGGCCCAGGAGTTTCTCTAACACAAAATACATATCTCCATGGACTTACAAGATACCTCTTTATTTCACGCCGATAACATCCATAGACAAAAGAGCATGATATCAACTGTGTACAAAGTACAAGTGCAATGTTGAAAACATTCCCCATGACAACATGGTTCTGCTAATTCCAACGTATAAGTGCAAGCATATACAACATAGATGACACAATGGTTCAAGTTTATTAGGGGAAAATAATATAAAGTGTGCCATCAAGTTTGTGAGGGCTTTAATCACTAAGTTTTCACATAACAAAATACTTTTTAATTGGAAGATAGCTGAAAACAAGAATATACTTGGAATGGTGTAACACACCATGCATAGGACTTTATAGTGGACACTTTTGGAATAACTAGGTTTCTTGGGAGTTAGAAGCATGAGTAGAACTTACTCATACAAGTGGAGGCTAGCAAAAGACTGGGAGCAACAAACTAAGATAGCAATAATGGCCACAATCATGCAGAGCAAAAAAACATTACTAATCAAAGCATAGAGTGTTACTACAAGTCAAGTAATAAATGATCATAGAGGCTATGGTGACTTGTTCATAGTCACAACATGGTGTAAGCATGTGCCAAGTCAACCCAAACAAAGCATCAAAGGAGAATACCACAACACTATGCTTTTGTATGCTAAAACAACGCATGATTTTTTTCAAGGAACACTAAGCAATCCCAATTGTTTGGAACAAGACATGCTACAGCAATAATCACTAAGCATAAAGCAAAAACAACACCTAGCATGTCATGCTAAAGTCTAAGTCATAGTCAATGCAAGGTCCTCTTGCACTTTCAAGCAAGAACTTTCTACTCCTTTCCAACACCAATCAACTTATTTGAAACAACACAACAAGAATGGGGTTTAAACTAATTTACTCAAGCAAACTAAAAAAACTAAGAAAAGCAAACGAAAACTAAGACACTGCAAGAACAACGCAACAGTGCATGAAACAATAAAGCGAAGTGTCTAGACAGACCTGAGCTTTTTATATATTGATGAAGAAGGGGATGCCTTGGGCATCCCCAAGCTTTGATGCTTGTACCTCTTGGATATTTCTTGGGGTGACACCAGGGTGTCATCCCCAAGCTTGAGATTTTGTCCATTCTTCATCTCATTACATCATTCTCTCTCTACACCTGAAATTTTTCCTTCATACAAAACATCACACAATCTTCATTAGCAACATTAGTGTATTCAAAAGATAATAGACCTTTGGGTTTAGCTTTGTAATAGCAAAACGTTTCACTAAGAACACAATCTAATGTAGAAAATACTTCAAAAATCTCAATTCCCCAAAAGAGAACTCAAAAAGGAATCAATAAGAAGCAAATGCAAATAATGGAAGAAATCTATCAAAACAGACCAGCAGGTAGAAACCAATTTTTTAGGAACTCTTCCGTTGCTCAAATCAAAAAGTGTTGAACTAACTAAAGTTAGATATCATACTGGGGGATTTATTCGTATATTTTCAACTCAATCCGACTTACAGAGACTCCTCACAAATTTTTATGGTGAAGGACAGAAATCTGTATCGGGACAGCAACTCCCCAAATCTTACTTCCCTATCATTAGAGGTCATTCTTGGCACAAAAATCAAACAAAAAGGATAAGGAGAGGTCATTACTGAAGTAATAACTTCCAACCTCAAGGAAGCTCTTGGGTTATCTCCCAACAAGTACTTCACTTTCACGCCTTTAAGTTAGGCACAAGAAGCAAGAAATCAAGTATTTTCAAAAGAGGAAGCATTAACATCAAACCTTGCTTTCAAAGGAGGAGAAAAAATCAACTTCTCTCTCCTCATAGGGAAGTGTTCAATACCTTTCTTGAATGGGAATTGATATTTAATGGTGCCTTCTTTCATATCAATGATGTCACCAACAGTTCTAAGAAAAGGTCTTTCCAAAGTAATAGGACAAGAAGCATTGTATTCAACATCCAAAACATAGAAATCAACAGGGACATAAGCATTGTTAACCATAATGAGAACATCATTAATACTCCCCATGAGTTTCTTCTTAGCATTATCATTAAGTGGGACATCCAAATAACAATCTTCCAAAGGTGGCAAATCAAGCATTTCATAAATCTTCCTAGGCATAATAGAGACACTAGAACCAAGATCACATGAAGCTTTGAGATCAAAGTCATTCACTTGTATATTAATAATGGGTTCCCAACTATCTTCTACTTTCCTAGGAATAGAAGCTTTGTGTTTTAACTTATCTTCCTTAATCTTAACAAGAGCATATGTAATGTGTTTGGTGAAAGCAACATGCATATCACTAGCATCAGGACTTCTAGCAAGCTTTTGCAGGAACAAAATCACTTCAAAAATATTGCAATCATCTATATCAAAATCAAACTTAGCATCACTAGTAGAAGACTCATTAGGCTTAGGCATTGTAGGAGGAGGAATAAGGACTTCTTGTGGTTTAGTGGTATCCATTCTAGTGATGGTGCACACACTATTATTTCTATCAATTTCAGCTCCCCTTTCCCACTTAGCATGAAGTTGGGCTAACAGTCTAACATTTTCATCAATAGTAACTTGTATGGCATGAGTAGCAGCAAAGGTACTTTCCATGGTTTCAGGTTTAGCAGCCATTTTATTAATCAAGGAGGACTGTGCTTTAGACAAAGAGGAAATGTTCTTCTCAACAATTAAAACTTTTTCCTCCACAGTCTTGTTGAAAGCAGTTTGTTTACTAATAAAATCTTTGAGCATAACTTCAAGTTCTTAGGGGGCACTTCTAGCATTATTGTAGGAGTTTCCGTAGGAATTTCCATTATAAGGAGGATAAGGCCTATTGTTTGTACCACCAAAATTATTCATATAGGCATTGTTGTTGAAATTGTTGTTTCTAATGAAGTTCACATCAACTTTCTCTTCTTGAGAAACCAAAGAGGCTAAGGGAATATTATTTGGATCCAAAGGAGCTTTCCCATTAACAAGCATAGCCATAATAACATCAGTATTATCACTCAAAGAGGAGGTTTATTCAACAGAATTTACCTTCTTACCATGTGGAGCTCTCTCAATGTGCTATTCAGAGTAATTAACCATCATATTATCAGGGAGTTTTGTTCTAGCACCCAAAGTGATGCCCATAAAGTTACCTCCGACAGCTGAATCCAACAAGTTTCTTGAAGAGAAGTTCAAACTTGCATAAAAAGTCTGGATAATCATCCAAGCAGTGATTCCATGAGTGGGACAATTCTTAACCAAAGATTTCATTATTTCCCAAGCTTGAGCAACATGTTCATTATAAAGTTGTTTAAATTTCATAATGTCACTTCTCATAGATATAATCTTAGCAGGAGGATAGTACTTTCCAATAGAAGCATCTTTGCACTTAGTCCAAGAATCAATACTATTTCTAGGCAAGGATAGCAACCATTCTTTAGCTTTTCCTCTCAAGGAGAAAGGAAACAACTTGAGCTTAATAATATCTCCATGTACATCCTTATACTTTTGCATCTCACAAAGTTCAACAAAGTTATTGAGATGGGCAGCGGTATCATCAGAACTAGCACCAGAAAATTGTTCTCTCATCACAAGATTCAACAAAGCAGGATTAATTTCATAAAAGGTAGCATCAGGAGCAGGTGGAGCAATGGGAGTGCTAAGGAAATCATTTTTGTTTATGCTAGTGAAGTCAAACAACTTGGTGTTCTCAGCAGAGTTCATTTTGGCAAAGTGGAGCAAGCCAAAAATAGCAGCAGCAACTAGAGCATGAACTGATTTTTTTGCGTTTTTGATAAGAGAAAGCAAACCAAACTAAACTAATTTTTTTTGGAGTTTTTGATAAAAAGAGGCAAACAAAACCAAGCAAAAGAAACTAAGCAAACTAAAAACAAAGAAAAGAGAAAGGTTGAAGAGGAATCCCCTTGTGAAGACGTCCTTAGCCTCCCCGGCAACGGCGCCAGAAAAACTTGTGATGGCGCTGTGTCAACGTGGAGCGCCTCATCGGGAAACCCCAAGAGCAAGGTGTGATGAAGCATAGCAGCAAGTCTTCCCTTAGTAAGAAACCGAGGTTATCGAACCAGTAGGAGGAAGGAAACGTCACACAAGTGTTGCAAGCAACATGAAACCTGCACAAAACAAACTCAAGACATTGCCCCAACAAACAGTGAGGTTGTCAAGCTCACAGGTTTGCTGTAAAAAGGATTAAACGTATGGTGTGGAAGGTGATGGTGGTTGGCAGCAAAGAAACAGGTAAAAGTGGAAGATGTATCAATGGTAAAGATTGGACCGGGGTCCATAGTTCACTAGAGGTGCTCTCCTTAGATAAACAACATGACATGAAGTCTAAACAAATTACAGCGCGACAATTGACAGGAACTGAGAAAGGCATAACAATGCAATACTAGACAAAAAGATCTTATGAGATTCGATTGGGCAATACAACAATATACATAGACCGCCATCCAAGTACATCTATGACTAGAAGTCCACCTTCAGGTTATCATCCGAACCCCCTCCAGTACTAAGTTGCAAGCAACAGACAACTGCTTTAAGCAAAGTGTGTAAGGTAAACAATCCACTTGTTCCATGAACAAGAAACAATTGTTTTCTCCCAAGTGTCAGTAGCACATCTACAACCGAAGAGATTTCTGTCACTTCCCTTGGAAACTAGAGGCATGAACCCACTATCGAGCATAAATACCCCTTCTTGGAGTCACTAGCAACTACTTGGCCAAGATAGGTACTAACAACAGAGAGCATGCAAGATCACAAACAACACAGACATGATAGAATCAAATAGAAAAAACCATTAATCAATTTAACATAGTAATCTCAATATCCATTGGATCCCCGCAAACACAACATGCATGATTACAAATAGATTAGATCTAGATCATGAACGGAGCTCACAAGATCTATACATGAAAGCACAAGGAGGAGATACAACCATCAAGCTATGATATGTCAGAAACGTATCTATTATTTTTATGTTCCATGCTTGTTTAGTATCTACTTTGCTTTGCTTTATCCACACTTTGAGGTGTTTTTACATGTTTTTTGGTACTAACCTATTAACAAGTTGCCACAGTGCCAGTTGCCTGTTTTCTGCTGTTTTTGGTTCCAAAAAGGCAGAAAATCAATATTCTCGGAATTGGACGGAACAAAAGCCAAAGTCCATATTTTACCGTGGGCGACATGAAGCCAGAAGACGAGACGGAGGGGCGCCATAGGGCGGCCAGACACACCTAGGAGCGGGTGGGCCCACCCCACGGTTGGGCAGGGTGTGGGCCCCCTGGGCGCCTCCCAGCCTTGCCTCTTCGCCTATATGAAGCCCCCGATGCCGAGGCCCTAAGGACCCGATCAAAACTCCACCAAACCTTCTGCAGCCGCTGCCACCATCGTACCTAGATCAGGGGATCTGAAGTTCTTCCCGGCACCCTGCCAGAGGGGATATCATCCCGGAGGCCATCTTCTTCATCATGCCAGCCCCCGGTATGAAGCGTGAGTAGTTCCACCTTGGACTATGGGTCCATGTAGTAGCTAGATGGTTGTGTCTCCTCCTTGTGCTTTTATGTATAGATCTTGTGAGCTCCGTTCGTGATTAAGATCTAATCTATTTGTATTCATGCATGTTGTGTTTGCAGGGATCCGATGGATATTGAGATTACTATGTCAGATTTATTAATGGTTTTGTCTATTTGATTCTATCATGTCTGTGTTGTTTGTGATCTTGCATGCTCTCCGTTGTTAGTAGCTATCTTGGCCAAGTAGTTGCTAGTGACTCCAAGAGGGGGTATTTATGCTCGATAGTGGGTTCATGCCTCTAGTTTCCAGGGGAAGTGACAGAAATCTCTTCGGTTGTAGATGTGTTGTTGCCACTAGGGAGAAAACAATGGTATCTTGTTCATGGAACAAGTGGATTGTTTACCTTACACACTTTGCTTAAAGCAGTTATGCATTCGACAACTTATCTTGGAGGGTTCGGATGATAACCTGAAGGTGGACTTCTAGTCATAGATGTAGTTGGATGGCAGTCTATGTATATTGTTGTATTGCCCAATCGAATCTCATAGGATATTTTTGTCTAGTATTGCATTGTTATGCCTTGCTCAGTTCCTGTCAATTGCCCTGCTGTAATTTGTTTACCCTTCATGCCATGTTGTTTATCTAAGGAGAGCACCTCTAGTTAACTATGGTCCTCGGTCCAATCTTTACCATTGATACATCTTCCACTATTACTTGTTTACTTGCTACAAACCACCATCATCTTCCACACCATACGTTTAATCCTTTGTTACAGTAAACCGGTGAGCTTGACAACCTCACTGATTCATTGGGGCAAAGTCTTGAGTTTGTGTTGTGCAGGTTTCCACATTGCTTGCAACACCTTTGCGATGTTTCCTTCCTCCTACTTGTTCAATAACCTCGGTTTCTTACTAAGGGAAAGCTTGCGGATGTGCTCATCACACCTTGCTCTTGGGGTTTCCAATGAAGCGTCCCACGATATTGTTGGGCGCCATCACGCTCTTTCTGGCACCGTTGCCGGGGAGGCTAAGGACGTCTTCACAAGGGGAGTCCTCCTCAACCTTTCTCTTTACTTTGTTTTTGGTTTTCTTAGTTTCTTTTGCTCGGTTTTGTTTGCCTCTTTTAATCAAAAACTCCAAAAAAATTAGTTTAGTTTGGTTTGCTTTATCTTTCCAAAACACAAAAAATTAGTTCCTACCCTAGTTGCTACCATGTCTGGTTTTGGTACTATCTCTCTGACACCTATGGAAGAGATCTTTGCTTTCAAGCAAAAAGGTGAAGAGAGTTTTAAAGAAGCTTGGTCTAGAATCTCTGCTTTACAAAGGGAAACTGAGCCTAAGATGAGTCTTATCTTGGTTATCAATAGTTTCTACCGCGGTATTGCTCTTTGTTATAGATATGCTTTGGATGATATGGTTGGGAAAGATATTTTTCAATGTACTAAGGATGAAGCTTTTGATGCCATAAAGAAATTGATTATAATTTATAGTACACCTGGTTGAAGAATCTTGAGTCTAGTACTGCTACTCTGAACAGTTGCTATCACACACTTAGGGAGCACCATAATTATGTTCCAATGAATTCTGAGCCTTCAAAGTGGTTTCCCACCATCAAAGTCACTATAAATAGTGCAACTTTTGATGCTCGTTGTGATATCATGTCTGAATTTTTCCTTATGCCTAAAGATATTTATGAGTCTTTGGGGGCTTTCTAAAGGAGGAGAGGAAATCTCTCTGTAAGATCCCAAAATTATTAAGCATGGATCATCAAACTCTAATCATCAAAATTAGGATTAACAAAAACTTTCCCAATTAAAAGTATGAAAGCATTCATGTGTGTGTGTATTAAAATTTGGATTCTTTTGAATTGCCATGGTTCTGTGTTTCTTTGCTTGTAAAATGTTTCTTAGGTGAAATAAACATCATCTAAACGATCCCCAAACTTTTCCAAAGACAAACAAATCAAAACAAACAAATTAAGTGAATGGTCACTTTGGCCAATTTAACTCCCATGCCTACTTTAGCTATCCCAACAAAAACATGTATGGATCTTTGCACCCCTTGATAGTACTCATAATAAGGTACTAAGGCCCACTTTGTGATCATCCAAAAACATTAGAATGCATGGTATAAATGACAGTTTAAAATTGAATCTATTTCATATGGGAAGATCCCACTATTTCAAAAACCACTCAAACAAGCTCAATTTTCAAAACCCAAGCATCCATACAACCCTCAACACATGCCTTGCACACCCACCAAAAATATTTTCAAAATTCAAAACTTAAGTTCATGCGGCCATTTCATCAAACAGGTTGAAGATTCAAATCAACAAAATCACAAACACTATTTTGAGCAGTGTTTTGAGCCAACCTTGTTCCCTCTCTGGTTACACTAGCCTCAGTAGATCATCTAGCAACCTTAACTAAGTCCTAGCACCACTGTAAGCTCACCAATGTCATCAATGGTGAACAGGCCGAGAGCACCCATGTCACCCCAGTGTGGACAGCAAGCTAGGAGAAGAACTAGCCATGCCAACCTTGTCTAGCATGCAGCCCATGCCTCACCGCCCCCTCCCGACCAGCCCTAGCTCGAAGACAGCGACCAGAACCACCAGGAACGCCGTGCTCGTGCCGCTGTCGACCATGCCGACACGGACCGCAGAGCACGCGCCGTTCCCACGCAACCCGACCACCTCGAGCCCTCGCCGCCTGCCAGCATGCACCCCACCATCCCAGGAGACCACCAGACATGCTCGTTTCACCGCCCGTACCCCGTAGCCACCGCTCGCCACAGAGTTCGCCGCCTCTGCCTCGCAGAGCACCGCAGGTTCTCGACCGTTTGCCACCGCCCCTACACGCGAATTTAAACCATAGAGCATCGCCAGGAGACCGCTCGTCAATCGCCAACCTCGGCCATGCCTCTAGCTGCCCGTAGCCGTGTCGCCACCGTCGCCTGCCCATCCCTCTCGATCTCACCGTCGGGCCTATAAAAGGAGGCGACCCCCAGCCAATTGAAGCACACCATTTCACTCCCCTCACCTTACTGATCGTTCCACCCCTTAGCCGGAGCAAGGCGAGCAGCGCATCGCCGGAATTTGGCCGGAGCACGCCGCTGTAGAGGAGAAGAGGAGCCGTTGATTTCGTCCATCCCTAGAGCTGCCACGACCACCCCTGAGTTCGCCGTCATCGACTTTGTCATTTTCCCGCCTCGTCGTCGTCACTGGAGCCCCGATATGCCCCCTATGCACCCCCAGTGAGCCGCTAGGGTTCGAGCTCGCCGGTGACTTGTTCATCGTCGACGACGACCCTCAGCCGTCGATCTTCATTCTAATCCAACGCACCACGTAGCCCGTGCAACCGGCGTTTAAAGAGCCAGCGACCAGTAGACCCCCCTGTCGATTCGCCCGTCTTGAGTGACACTGGGCCGGCCCAATAACCCTTCCTGCGCAGCCCAACCATTTGAATTTAGCTTTTTCTATTTAATTCAAACTCAGTTCTGTACCTAGTTTCAAAAATCAACCCAGCTCGATTCAGTAGACCAAATTGAATGAAACCAATTTTGTTAGAAATATATTGAAATGCTTAATCCAAGCCCGTTGGATTCAAATCATTTGGATCTATAGATCAACCTTGGTAAAAATAACAAGTCAGAAGATTTTCTGCATTCAAACATTTTTCAAATTTCAACCATAATAGCTTTTGAGTTGATTCCAACTCTCAAAAATCACATTTGATCATACCTTTCAGAATATATAAAAACATATGGGTTTACTTACAGAAATAATGTTCAAGTAATAAAAGAATGCTACATAGACATTTCTAGTCACTTAATTATTTAAAATAAAAGGTTAAACTTTATTAAATTGTACTGAAATATGTGGTGATGACATGTGTCAACATGATCCCATGTTTGAGTTGGAGAATATTAAATCTTAAGTAGTTTTTCAGTGAGTAGAAATTACTTTTCTAAAAATAAAATAAATAAGACAGATGCTTTAATCTTGTAATGTTAGTGATGATGCTAGATCATCTATAGAACCCTTTGTGTGATGATTGAAATTAGTTAAGTATTATTGGTGATTGTGTACCTCGTATTTATTCATAGACGCTAGTACCGACCAAGGATACGAGGAGGAGGGAGGATACTACGAAGAAGAAGCCGAGCAGAACTTCAACCACTGCTCTGCACAAGGCAAGCCTAATACTACTAGTGATTGAGCAAGCTAACACTTGCAATTATGAAAGTTAGATAACCTATGCAATGCACTAAGCATGCTTGGTTAGACATATTTGATGATACCCCCTCCTAGTTTTACTTGCAAGCTTTCTACTTTATTTCTTTATCAAAGCTCTTACTTAGAGTTTACTTGAGTAAATTGTAGATACTAGAAAGATAATTGCAGGTTGCATAAAGATCATTAAATTTGGCCTAAGATAGATAATCTTGATGTCATCCTAAGGCATGAGATTGTACTTAGTTAAACTCCACTAGTTTACCACCCCTCATTAGTACTCACTCCCATTTGTAGATGCTAGTGCTAAGCATAAAACTTGATCAACTTTAGATGGGAATACTTAGTGAAAATGGTTATGGAAACCTTAGAATGATGAGTCATCCTACTGAGATTTTGATGATGAAAATGTTGACGCATGAGCCTTAGCCCTTGATAAAACTGATGGTTGTCTGGATGCGATACCATTCCAATTTTACCGTGCAACCACAATACCCGAGAAATGGGTAGGGCTTGACTGGAAACTTTTATACCTTAGTATGGGTTCCCTCACGGCCAAGGTTTGAGCTAAGGCTACCTTGTGAAGATTGTCCACCTGTGCAGTACCCAAGATGACAGTTGGTCATGGTTGGGAGGCCAAACTCATAGGAGAGGTGCCTATACTAAGGTGTGTAATTGAAAGGTTAGGATTGATTATCCGTATACTGAGTATGGTGAATTCAGGATTTGTTCCTGACGGATGTATCGAATGTTGTGGTGAAAGTGTACAATCTCTGTAGAGTGTCAAACTATTCGAATAGCCGCGTCCGCGGTTATGGATAGATGGAGTGGCCATACTGTTCCCCCGTCAGATGTTTTCAAAATGACTTGTGAAATGAATTGAGATTTTGACTTGACCACAACAGAATTGTGATATGAAATACAAGTTCCCACTTAGGTTTTATAAAGTTTCAACTAGCTTTTCCTGCTGCTGAACTTAGTAGAGGTAAATCCTGCTTTTTGTAAAAAAAACCTAGAGCTTAGTGTCCTATTACAAAACCCCCCTTCACTTGTTAGTATTAGTTTGCGAGTACTTAAAGAGTACTCATGGATTTGTCCCTGGCTATTCCCGTGGCCATACTATGAAGAGGAGTACCAGGACGAAGGACCCCAGGAAGGTTATGATAACTAGGATCATCTCCCATCGCCAGCATTGCCTGTGACCCTGAAGATGGAGCTTCGCCTACGCTACCTTTATTATTACGTTATTCCGCTGCTTGAGTTGTATTAAGAACTGGATCATGAGATCCTTATTTGTGTAAGACCTTATGTATGGTTTGTAATGGATGATGTACTGTGGTATCCAATTATGTTATGTCTCGCAAAAATGGTAATCCTAGGATTGCGATGTATGGCCTAACAGGCATCTGGGATTAAAAATCCGGGTGTTGACAAGTTGGTATCAGAGCCATCCTGACCATAGGAGACCCTAGTTAGACTGGACGTTTGAATCAAAAACTTAGTTTTGAAACCAAAGGAAGCAAATATTTATAAAAACTTATTCCCATTCTTATCACTTTGATTCTTTCATGAAAACTCATGTTCCTCAAAACCCCTTGCAAAATACATAAAAATTGACACACTTGATCACTCTACTAACTTACTCATCCTATATTCTTATAGATGGACATGAAGTACAGCAAGTTTTATTAGTTGGGGAATGGAGGATACCTCATCTTTGAGCGGGATTTGGACCAGCTTTTGGAACTTCTGGAGCGTCCGCACCCCGAGTTCTTCGGAGCTCAGCTCAATGATCAAGGGGGAGAAGATCTGCAGTGGCTAATTGTTGCAAGTCTCCGAGGAAAGATTGAACTTCCCACTACTGAGGGAATTCAGTTCACCTTAAGAGAGAACAACTGGCTCGATGGACTTGCCAGGGCCATGAAGGAAGCTCTTGCCTGTCTGTGTGGGCAGAGTATCAACCAGATCAAGGCTACACGCTTTGAGTTTTGTCCAAGGCGTGATGCTATGGGACAACCACTGGAAGCCCCATACCACCACGAGCTGAAGACTCAGTTGGACCACCTTAGCTTCATGATGTACGATCGTTAGCAGGAATTGGACAATTGTCGTGACTACTCCAACCACAAGTCTTCCATCATCAAGACGAAGGATCAGACCATCGCCATGCTAGCAAAGGATTGCAAGTCTCGCCGTCGTTAGCTCGACAAGAAGGAACGCATCATTGCCCGTCTTCGCCACCGTATCTTGGATTTGGAGGAGACCATCCATGAGACAGACATGCAGTTGGAGGAAAGGGAGAATGCTGGAGAGGATCTTCGTGGAGACCCCTACTCCTTTCTCAGCGATGATGATGATTTTATAGAGGATCAGGCTATGGACTTCTTCACCGATGAGGATGATTTCGCCTTCATCGATGACGATGAGGATGATGAGGATGACGACTACACCAACTCTGAGGAGTAGTAGCACTTGATCACTAGCGTAGTGAGTTGTATTCGGTCCCACTGTATCGTAGTTTCTAGAATAGTTCTTAAAACCATCTGTTTACCTTTGTTGTGGTGTGTGTTTGTATCGTGTGCTATGAATGAATGAATGAAAAGCAAGTTGCTAGAAAATATGAGTCAAACTTTAAAAACATTCCAAAATCCCTAAACCTTAGAAATTTCCCTCTTTTCTCACGATCTATCTCAATATTCAGATGCCACGCGGAGGAAGTGGTTCATCCCCGGACCTGATGTTGGTTTCTGACCGTGAAGCTGAAAGAGCGAAATGTCTCAGATGGCCAACAACAATCAAGGCCAAGGAAATCAGGACAACCATGGATCTAAGCTCAAGAATTTCCAGAACACCAACCCACCCGTTTTCACTAAGTCAGAAGAGCCCTTAGACGCCGATGATTGGCTGCAAACCATGGAAAACAACCTGGAAGTTGCCGGAGTGGAAGCTAACGATAAAGTTCTGTTCGCCACCCACTATCTAGCCGGAGATGCAAGAGCATGGTGGAACAACGTTTGTGCAATGACCAGAGGACAGATGATGACCTTGGAGGAATTCAAAGTCAAGTTCAGCAGAACCCATGTGCCACCGGGTTTGATCAAGAGAATGAGAGATGAGTTCAGAGAACTGAAGCAAGGACGGATGACCGTAGTGGTATACAGTGACAAATTCTTGTCATTATCTAGGTATGCCCCGGATGAGATCGACACCGAAGACAAGAAGAAAGAGATATTCTTGAATGGTCTGCACGATGACATGCAAACTGTGTTGGTCAATATCCCCTTTGCTGATATTGAAGCCATTGTCGACTCTGCCATCCAGATGGAAGGAACAATCAACCAAGCCAATGAGAACCACAAGCGTCGCATGATGCATCAGCCAGGAACCCATCAGACCTCAAAGTATCGCCCTAACCCATCTCCAGGATTTGCCCCAAGAACCAACAGACCCCCGATGAACTGTTCGACCTATCCCAACCGTGGAAACCCAATTCCCGGAGGAAATCACAAAAACCCCGGCAACTCTTAACAATTTGAACTATGCACCACCCAAGTTCAACAACAACAATGCTACTGCCAACACCAACACTGCCTCGAGGACTGGAAGCAATGCGGTGCCTGTTGCAGCAAAGGACAAGTCGCAAGTGACTTGTTATGACTGTGGAAATAAGAGTCACTACTTCAATGAGTGCCCCAAGAAGAATGCCGCAACCCCCAATGCAAATGCCCCAGCTCAGCAGTAGCGTCGTGTTCAGCCTGGAAGAAGGTTTGCCCGAGGGAACTCGCTCAACCGCAACGGCCGTCTTTTTCTCATGCATCTTTGAAGAAGCCGAGAAGCGCCGAGGTCGTCTTTGGGTATGTTTTCTATTAATTCAGTACTTGCTAGAGTGTTGTTTGATTCTGGTGCATCGCACTCATTTGTCACCGAAGAATTTGCATGCACTAGTAAGATTCAACCAACCAAACTGAAGCATGTTATGATTGTTCAAATCCCCGATTCAACCACCAAAGCTAGGCAAATCTGCAAAGCCGTCCCTATCCGAATCCATGGCATAGATTTTTATGCTAATCTGATAGTACTCGGAACTAAAGGTTTGGAAGTAGTGCTAGGAATGGATTGGATGTGCAGACATAAAGGATTAATTGACTGCGCCAAGAAAGCCATAACCATGACCAGTACGGCCGGAATATCAGTCGAGCATATATCTGAAACCTTACCTCGTCAATTCAAGTGCAACAAGAGTATAGCCCAACCTACCATTGACCAAGTCCAGATAGTCTGTGAATACCCCGATGTATTTCCAGATGTTTTGCCCGGTATGCCCCCAGATCGGGATATCGAGTTTATCATTGAACTAATCCCCGGAACAGGACCCATAGCCCAGAGACCATATAGTATGAACCCGTATGAACTAGAAGAACTGAAGAAGCAACTGGATGCCATGTTGGAAATTGGATTGATTCAACCAAGTGCGTCACCATGGAGATCACCTGTCTTATTTGTGGACAAGAAATATGGAGGTAACCGTTTGTGTACGGATTATCGGAAGTTGAATGACGTCACTATGAAGAACAAATACCCATTGTCCAAGATAGAAGATTTGTTTGATCAGTTGACCGGTGCCAAAGTGTTTTCTAAGATTGATCTTAGAACAAGCTATGATCAACTCAAGATTTGCGCAGATGATATTCCCAAGACTGCCTTTACCACCAGATATGGATTATACGAGTATACTGTCATGTCTTTTGGATTAACCAATGCCCCCGCTTATTTCATGAATCTCATGAATAAGGTTTTTATGGACTTCCTGGATAAGTTTGTCGTTGTTTTCATCGATGACATTCTGATTTATTCCAAATCAGAAGAAGAACATGAGCTACACCTAGGGACCATTCTTGGAACCCTTAGAGAGCATCAGTTGTATGCCAAGTTTAGCAAATGTGAATTCTGGTTACAGGAGGTAGGATTCCTCGGCCACATTGTATCAGTCGGAGGAATTGCCATTGACCCTGCAAAGTTGAAAGATGTCGAAGATTGGCAAGCCCCAACCACTCAAACCCAAGTTCGTGCATTTCTCGGATTGGCGGGATATTACCGCAAGTTCGTAGAAGGATTCTCGAGTATCGCCAGACCCATGACCCAATTTATAAAGAAGGACAAGAAGTTTGAATGGACCAACAAATGTAAAGCAAGTTTTCAAGAACTCAAGAGGATATTGATTTCAGCCCCAATCTTAATCATGCCGAATATCACGAAGCCCTTCGACGTGTATTGTGATGCATCGAAGATCGGTCTCGGATGTGTGCTAATGCAAGAAGGCAAAGTTATATCTTATCTATCTCGACAACTGAAACAACATGAGCAGAATTACCCAACCCATGACCTCGAACTCGCAGCCATAGTTCTAGCCCTGAAGACATGGAGGCATTACCTGATGGGTAACCGTTGTGAGATCTATTCGGATCACAAGAGTCTGAAGTATATCTTCACTCAGAAGGAGCTGAATATGTGACAGAGAAGATGGATTGAGATAATCAAGGATTATGATCTGGACATTCACTATCACCCTGGTAAAGACAACGTGGTAGCGGATGCCCTTAGAAGATTGCCGTGTCGCTTGAACTCCATGATTTTTAAGGAGCAACAAAGCTTGCACAAGGAGATGGAAGATTTCCGAATGGAATTAGTGAGTGAAGGATTTTTGGCTAGCATAGAACTTCAACCCACTTTGATCAGCCAGATCAAAGAGCCGCAGAAAGGAAATGCTAGTATCGACGGAATCAAGCGTCGTATTGGTACAGGAAAAGTACCCGGATTTACCGAAGACGAAGAAGGAGTTTTGTGGTACAAAGGATGCCTTTGTGTACCAGCAGATTCTGAGTTGAAAGAAGTTATTCTGAAGGAAGCTCATGATACTCTTTATTCTATCCACCCCGGAGGAACGAAGATGAATCAAGATTTGATGGAACAATTTTGGTGGCATAAGATGAAGAGAGAAATCGGAAGCTATATTGCCAAGTGTGATATATGTCAGAGAGTCAAGGCGGGACATCAAAGACCCGCAGGATTGTTACAACCATTGCAGATTCCGGAATGGAAATGGGATTCCGTTGGAATGGACTTTATCACCGGATTGCCTACTCTAGTAGGGGAAATGATTCTATCTGGGTCATAGTGGACAGATTGTCCAAAGTCGCCCATTTCTTACCCGTCAAGACCACATATCAGAGTTCGAAGCTAGCGGATTTATACATCGCTAGTGCATGGAGTCCCTAAGAACATCGTATCGGATCGAGGAACTCAGTTTACCTCGAGATTCTGGAAGAAAGTCCAAGAAGGTTTAGGAACCCGACTAGATTTCAGCACCGCTTATCACCCTCAGACCGATGGACAAACGGAGCGAGTAAATCAAATACTCGAAGATATGCTAAGAGCATGTGTGTTAGAATATGGATCTAAGTGGGAAGACTCTCTGCCGTTTGCAGAATTTTCATAAAACAATAGTTATCAAGCTAGTTTGCAAATGGCACCATTTGAATTCATGTATGGAAGAAAGTGTCGCACCCCTTTGAACTGGTGGGAAGTAGGAGAGAGTCAGATTTTCGGACCCGACATCCTACGAGAAGCAGAAGAGAAGGTTCACAAGATTCGTGAGCACCTCAAGATAGCCCAGTCCAGACAGAAGAGTTACGCCGACAAGAGACATCAAGACCTCGCCTTCAACATAGGAGATTTTGTGTATCTGAAAGTGTCGCCATTGAAGGGAATGCAGCGTTTCTAGCTAAAAGGAAAGTTAGCCCCCAGATATATCGGCCCCTTCAAGATTCTGAACCGTCGAGGAGAAGTGTCATATCAATTGGAACTACCCGAAGAGATGTCAGCCGTGCACAATGTGTTCCATATCTCATTACTTCGCAAATTCCTCGAAGTTCCAGAGAAGACTGAAGTGTTCAAGAATATCGATCACCGGACCATAGAAATCAACGATGACTTGACCTATCCTGAAGTACCCATCCGTATTTTGGAAGAAGCCTTCAGAACTACCAGAACCCGAAGCATCAAGTTTCTCAAGATTCAGTGGAGCAACCACACGGAAGAGGAAGCTACCTGGGAGCGCGAAGATCACATCAGGACGGAGTTTCCCGATCTCTTCAAATCCTAGGTAATCTTTTTCATCCTTTTTCAAATCTCGGGACGAGATTTTTTTAAGGGGGAAGGTTTGTAACATTCCAAAAATATTAAACATGGATCATCAAACTCTAATCATCAAAATTAGGATTAACAAAAACTTTCCCAATTAAAAGTATGAAGGCATTCATGTGTGTGTATTAAAATTTGGATTCTTTTGAATTGCCATGGTTCTGTGTTTCTTTGCTTGTAAAATGATTCTTAGGTGAAATAAACATCATCTAAACAATCCCTAAACTTTTCCCAAAGACAAAAAAATAAGTGAATGGTCACTTTGGACAATTTAACTCCCACGCCTACTTTGGCTATCCCTAACTTTCAGAACTTAACAGAAACATGTATGGATCTTTGCACCCCTTGATAGTACTCATAATAAGGTACCAAGGCCCACTTTGTGATCATCCAAAAACATTAGAATGCATGGTTTAAATGACAGCTAAAATTAGAATGCATCCACAGAACCCTCAACACATGCCTAGCACATCCACCAAAAATATTTTCAAAATTCAAAACTTAAGTTCATGCGGCCATTTCATCAAACAGCTTGCAGATTCAAATCAACAAAATCACAAACACTATTTTGAGCAGTGTTTTGAGCCAACCTTGTTCCCTCTATGGTTACACTAGCCTCATTAGATCATCTAGCAACCTTAACTAAGCCCTAGCACCACTGTAAGCTCGACAATGTCATCAATGGTGAACAGGCCGAGAGCACCCATGTCACCCCAATGTGGACAACAAGCTAGGAGAAGAACTAGTTGTGCCAACCTTGTCTAGCATGCAGCCCATGCCTCACCGCCCCTCCCGACCAGCCCTAGCTCGAATACAGCGACCAGAACCGCCAGGAACGCCGCGCCCGCGCTGCTGTTGACCATGCCGACGCGCACCGTAGAGCACGCGCCGTTCCCACGCAACCCGACCACCTCGATCCCTCGCCGCCCGCCAGCATGCACCCCACCGTCCCAGGAGACCACCAGACATGCTCGTTTCACCGCCCGTACCCCGTAGCCACCGCTCGCCGCAGAGTTCGCCGCCTCTGCCTCGCAGAGCACCGCACGTTCCCGACCGTTTGCCACCGCCCCTACACGCAAATTTAAACCATAGAGCATCGCTAGGAGACCGCCCGTCAATCTCCGACCTCGGCCATGCCTCTAGCCGCCCGTAGCCGTGTCGCCACCGTCGCCTGCTCATCCCTCTCGGTCTCACCGTCGGGCCTATAAAAGGAGGCGACCCCCAGCCGATTGAAGCACACCATTTCACTACGCTCACCTCACTGATCGTTCCACCCCTTAGCCGGAGCAAGGCGAGCAGCACATCGCCGGAATTTGGTCGGAGCTCGCCGCTAAAGAGGAGAAGAGGAGCCGTTGATTTCGTCCACCCCTGGAGCTGCCGTGACCACCCCTGAGTTCGCCGTCATCGACTTCGTCATTTGCCCACCTCGTCGTCGTCACTAGAGCCCCGCTATGCCCCCTATGCACCCCCACTGAGCCGATAGGGTTCGATCTCGCCGGTGACTTGTTCATCGTCGACTACGACCCTCAGCCGTCGATCTTCATTCTAATCCAACGCACCACGTAGCCCCGTACCGCTTCGCGTTTAAAGAGCCACTGACCAGTAGACCTCCCACGATTCGCCCGTCGTCTTGAGTGACACTGGGCTGGCCCAATAACCCTTCCCGCGCATCCCAACCATTTGAATTTAGCTTTTTCTATTTATATTCAAACTCAGTTATGTACCTAGTTTCAAAAATCAACCCAGCTTGATCCAGTAAACCAAATTGAATGAAACCAATTTTATTATAAATATATTGAAATTCTTAATCCAAGCTCGTTGGATTCAAATCATTTGGATCTATAGATCAACCTTGGTAAAAATAACAAGTCAGAAGCTTTTCTGCATTCAAACATTTTTCAAATTTCAACCATAATAGCTTTTGAGTTGATTCCAACTCTCAAAAATCACATTTGATCATACCTTTCAGAATATATAAAAACATATGGGTTTACTTATAGAAATAATGTTCAAGTAATAAAAGAATGCCACATAGGCATTTCTAGTCACTTTAATTATTTAAAATAAAAAGGTTAAACTTTATTAAATTGTGACACCACTTTAAATCACATTACCATGTACTGAAATATGTGGTGATGACATGCGTCAACATGATCCCATGTTTGAGTTGGAGAATATTAAATCTTAAGTAGTTTTTCAATGAGTAGAAATTACTTTTCTAAAAATAAAATAAATAAGACAAATGCTTTAATCTTGTATTGTTAGTGATGATTCTAGATCATCTATAAAACCCTTTGTGTGATGATTGAAAGTAGTTAAGTTGGTGATTGTGTACCTCGTACTTATTCATAGACGCTAGTACCGACCAAGGATACGAGGAGGAAGGAGGATACTACGAAGAAGAAGCTGAGGATAACTTCAACCACTACTCTGCACAAGGCAAGCCTAATACTACTAGTGATTGAGCAAGCTAACACTTGCAATTATGAAAGTTAGATACCCTATGCAATGCACTAAGCATGCTTGGTTAAACATATTTGATGATACCCCCTCCTAGTTTTACTTGCAAGCTTTCTACTTTATTTCTTTATCAAAGCTCTTACTTAGAGTTTACTTGAGTAAATTGTAGATACTAGAAAGATAATTGCAGGTTGCATAAAGAGCATTAAATTTGGCCTAAGCTAGATAATCTTGATGTCATCCTAAGGCATGAGATTGTACTTAGTTAAACTCCACTAGTTTACCACCCCTCATTAGTACTCACTCCCATTGGTAGATGCTAGTGCTAAGCATAAACCTTGATCAACTTTATATGGGAATACTTGGTGAAAATGGTTATGAAAACCTTAGAATGATGAGTCATTCTACTGAGATGTTTTGACATGTGTTTCTGAACACCAGATGATTTTGATGATGAAAATGTTGAGGCATGAGCCTTAGCCCTTTATAAAACTGATGGTTGTCTGGATGCGATACCATTCCAATTTTACCGTACAACCACAATACCCGAGAATTGGGTAGGGCTTGACTGGAAACTTATATACCTTAGTATGGGTTCCCTCACGACCAAGGTTTGAGCTGAGCCTACCTTCTGAAGATTGTCCACCTGTGCAGTACCCAAGATGATAGTTGGTCATGGTTGGGAGGCCAAACTCACAGGAGAGGTGCCTATACTAGGGCATGTAATTGAAAGGTTAGGATTGATTATCTGCATACTTAGTATGGTGAATTCAGGATTTGTTCCTAACGGATGTATCGAATGTTGTGGTGAAAGTGTACAATCTCTACAGAGTGTCAAACTATTCGAATAGTCGTGTCCGCTGTTATGGATAGTTGGAGTGGCCATACTGTTCCCCCGTCAGATGTTTTCAAAATGACTTGTGAAATGAATTGAGATTTTGACTTGACCACAACAGAATTGTGATATGAAATACAAGTTCCCACTTAGGTGTTATAAAATTTCAACTAGCTTTTCCTGCTGCTGAACTTAGTAGAGGTAAATCTGTCTTTTTGCAAAACTGAAGGGTTTCGCGGCATAGTAAATCAAAAAAATTCTATGGATGCGAACGAGGAAGCCAAGATCTAATCTAGGAGATGCAAACAACGAGGGGGGATAGATGAGATCTTCATACCCTTGAAGAAATCGCACAACGGAACGTTCAACGGAACGTGGTTGATGTAGTAGTACTAGCCTTCTCCTCCTCGCGATCCGATCCGATCCAACGCCGCAAGTGGCTACGCCTCCGAGAAATGCACACGTACGGCACCGCGACGTCTCCTCCTTCCTCGGTCCAGCAAGTGGGGTGGAGAGATAGATTGGATCTACAGCACGACGGCGTGGTGCAAAGGTGGATAGTTTCTGGGGGCTTAGGCCGCCTGGCAGCGAGAGAGAGAGAGGAGGGCAGTAACTAGGCGGCTAGGGTTTTTAGGAGGTGTGAGGGGAGGGTGCGCCCCTGCCCTCTTTATATAGAGGGCTGGGTGGCTGCCCTTGCCCCTCCTCCAAACCCTAGGGCCGATGGCCTCATGGGGTGGAGTGGGGGGCAAGTTTCCCCTTATATGAATCTTATTCTCCGGACCATTCCGGAACCTCTCGTGATGTCCTGGATCTCATCCGAGACTCCGAACAAAAACTTATAAACAAATTATCTATTCTATCCTAGCGTCGAGACACGTTAAGTGTGTGACCCTACGGGTTCGAGAATATGCAGACATGATCTTCTATCAATAATCAACAGCGGGGTCTGGAAACCCATATTGACTCCCACATATTTATCGATGATCATATGGGATGAACCACGATGCCAGGATTCAATTAATCCCATATATATTCCCTTCGTCACGCGATATTTTACTTGCCCGAGATTCGATCGTTGGCATCAACATACCTAGTTCAATCTTGTTCACAGCAAGTACTTTACTCGTTCCGTAATCCGATATCACTTTGTGATTAACTCCTTAACCACGTGCTTGCAAGCGGTGTTGATATCGATTATCGAGTGGGCCTGAAGTATATCTCTCCGACTTGGGAGGGACAAATCCCATCTCGATACATACAACCCAATAGGTACTTTCCGATCACCCGAGAGACACCTTTATGATCACCCTCTCATAGGATGACGTTTGATGACCTCAAAGCTTTCTTCCGATACCAGGGAGTTGCATTATCTCATGGTCTAAGGAATACAATATTTGACATAATAAAAAGCTTCGCAAAGATGAACACAATGACACGATCTAATTGCTCTGCTTGATTTGGGTCTGTCCATCATATCATTCTCCCAATGACATGATCTCATTATTAATTGACAACTCATGTCTATGGTTAGGAAACCTTAGCCATCATTAATCAATGAGCTAGTCCATAGAGGCGTACTAGGGACACGGTGTTGTTCATAAACCACACAAGTATCAAAGTTTCCGCTTAATACAATTCTAGCATGGAATATAAACTTTATCATGAACAAGAATTATAATAATAACATCTTTATTATTGCCTCTAGGTCATAATTCCAACAGTCTCCCACTTGCACTAGAGTCAATAATCTAGTTTACATTTGGCAACAATCTAACACCCATGGCACTAAGTGCTGATCATGTTTTGCTCGTGGAAGAGGTTTAGTCAACGGATCTGCGACATTCAGATCCGTATGTACTTTGCTAATCTTCAGATCTCCATCTGTTATATAATCTCGAATTATATGAAACTTGCGGTTGATGTGCTTGGTCTTTGGATGATATCTTGGTTCCTTAGCTAGTGCTATGGCTCCAGTGTTGTCACACAATATCTCCAGTGGGTCCAAGGCACTTGGAACCACACCAAGCTCAGTGATGAAGTTCCTGATCCAAACTCCTTCACTTGACGCTTCTGCAGCAGCCATGTATTCCGCTTCTACTGTAGATCCCGCGATCACGCTTTGCTTGCAGGTTCTCTAGCTCACAGCTCCTCCATTCAAAATATAAACGTATCCTGTCTGAGATTTAGAATCATCCTTGTTGGTGTCGAAACTAGCGTCGACGTAACCTTTTACGATGAGCTGTTCATCACCTCCATAGACTAAGAACATTTCTTTAGTCCTATTTAAATACTTTAGGATGTTCTTCACGGTTGTCCAGTGTTCCACTCCTGGATCACTTTGGTATCTGCTCGTCAAACTAAGAGCATTGGACACATCCGGTCTAGTACATAGCATGGCATACATGATAGAACCTATGGCCGAGGCATAAGTCACTTTGCTCATAGCTTCTCTATCGTTTATCGTAGCTGGACACTAAGCCTTGCTCAATATCTTACCTGACAACATAGGAACTGAACCTTTCTTTGCCTTATCCATTCTGAACCTTTTCAGAACTTTGTCTAGGTATGTACTTTGGCTTAAAGCTATTAGGCGTCTTTGTCTATCTCTATAGATTTTGATGCCTAATATATAAGCAGCTTCTCCTAGGTGTTTCATTGAAAAACATTTGTTCAAATAACTCTTCACCTCGTTAAGCATATCAATGTCATTTCCAATAATCAATATGTCATCCACATATAGTACTAAAAATGTCACTGAGCTCCCACTCACTTTCTTGTGGTACAAGCTTCGTAGCAATTTGGAACAAATCCAAAGCTCTTGATCACTTGATCAAAACGAAGGTTCCAACTCCGAGATTGTCACATCCCAAGATTTTCCAAATCTTGTAATGTGAAAAATAAATGAATAAGATAAAACTTTGTTGATTTTTAGGGAGAGAAGGAACTTTTGATTTCAATTAGAAACTTTCAAACCTATTTGGATCAAATAAAATCCTAAAGGGATTTAAAAAGATAAATAAACAATAAAGTCAAAATATTTGTAATTACTATTTTTTGGATCTTTTAATAAAAGATTTGGTTTCAAAGAGAAGGATAGAATATTAAATAAAGATTATTTTATAAGCCAAATAAAACCTTGGCCAAGCTTTTGAATTAAAATATTTTGTTTTGATAAAAAGAGTAAAAGTTTATTTAAATAAAATAATGAGGATTTATTAATATCCCATTTTAATAAAACCAAGGCTTTTCTATTTTGAATAAACACAAAAACTTATTTTAAATAAGTTTTCCAAGTATTTTATATTCTCAAATAAAACCTACTGAAGTGTTTTGGTTTTATTTTTAGATTTCAAATGGAGTTTTTAAATAAAACAAATCTTATTTGAATAAATAACTTAGGACTATTTATTTAATTATTAAATAGATCCTAAAAAGAATAAAAATATTATTTTTGTCTTTGGACTTTGGTTTATGTTGTTAAACAGAACCAAAACTCAATACAAGTTTGGAGGAGATTTGATTTGTTTTAGATGTTTGATTTGTTTGATTGAATTTCAAATAGAAAATCGAAATGGAAAAAGATAAAACAATTAGAAAAAAAATAGAACCAGACCTGACCCAACCCACCTGGCCCAGGAAGCCCAGTCGCAGCCCAGTTTCCCTCCCCCTTTCGGCGAAACGTTTTCCACCGAAAAACCGATCGGCGGAGTCACTGAACACACGGCCCCACTCCCTCTTCCTCTCTCTCGCAGACAGCGCGGCCCCACGCCAACTCAGCGTCGTCTTCCTCGCGTTGAACTCGCCGGCCGTTTCCTGCCGTTGATGCCGCGAATGAATTCGCTTCAATGCCGCGTCTTAATCATGCCGCGACTACGCCCCCTTAAATTCCTCCCTCTCCTCTCCATTTCCCCTCTCTCTCCCAGCTCTCTCGGCCACCAGGCTGCCTTGATTCTGCATTGCACCGCCACTGCTCCGGCGAGCCTCTCCAGCAATTCCGGCCAGTAGACACTGCCCCTTTCCTTATCAACCAAGCACACACACTCCCCAGCCTCTGGCGCTTCTCCCTGTTCCTTTCGTTCGCCCGCGCTCGCCCCAGAGCCTCGGCTTCGACAACCTCTGGGCACCGCCGCGTCTGCTTCTCTTTCCGGCGAGTTTTCCTGGTAAGTCTAGACCGCCCCGAGCCATCTCAATCAAGCTCACGTGAACCCCAGGATTGTACGCGTCTAATCGTACCCTTGTCTTGCCTCGGAGTGAACTGCAGTCGCATCCTCGACGACCTCCAGAACCGCCTGACACCGTCCCCCACTCCGGTGAGCAATCCCCTTCACGCCAGTGCGCCACTCGACCAACCGTTCATGACTCGAGCATCACCACAACACTGCGAGCACGGTGAGCACCTCCCCTTCTCTCTTTGCTTCCTGTAGCCGTCGTAACGCCACCGCCTGACCGTGCGCCGTCGCCAGCCACCGTCGGCGCCGCTCGAGTTTGGTCAATCGGATTTACACCGTTAGATCTTAATCCTAGGGCTAATATTAGAACCTGAGCGAAAGGGTATGAGCACGCCTGAGCCATGCGATCTGTTTAGATCTAACGCCTCATAGAGGCCGATCCGTAACCGACCACGGTACAGTAATATTGCGCCGCGTGGCCAGCCTTTGATTTAAAATAGAATTAGAATCAGATTTGTTTGCAAATTTGAAAAACCCATAACTTTAGTTCTACACATCCAAATTTTACAAATTTTATATCAATGGAATCAGTGGAACAAGCCCTAGCCAACCATGCAATTTGTTTAGTAAAAAGCTTCTGGTAAAATGTTTGTTTTTGCAGAAACATTTGTATGCTTGTTTAGGTTATAAAAATTATTCCAAAATGATTTTGGGGTTGAAATCTTTGCAAATTGGTTTGTTGTGAACCTACTGACCCTAGGAACCAACCCATGGATTTAAAAAATGTATTTTGTGAAGTTTAGGAATAAAAACTTGAATTAGCTCATTTCTAGTCAAATAAAAATATTGATTTTGTTATGGAAATGATTTTTGAGAAAACCTTTGGAAAATGTGTTGATTCAAACCTACTGACCCCAAACACCAATCTTTGAGAATTAACAACTTGTTTAGTGAACAATATAAATTGTTGCCATGCTAAAAGCATTTTTCCACCACATGAAATAATGATTTGATTTAAAAATGATCTTTAGATAAAACCCTTTTGCAAATGGTTTTTGCCACTTTAGAAAATGACCACTTTGATCCTTACAATGTTTAGAGCCTAGTAGAAACCACCTTTGCAAATATAACTATCTTTTGCATGCTTGCATGCATGACTTAGTTTCTATTATTTTATGTGTGATGATTTGTTTGATTATTGTTGGAATGCTAGTTGAATCTATGTTTGCTTGATTGATTTGTAGTGAAGTTAGAAGAGTGTAAGATTAGCAATATCAAGAAGTGAACCAACATTCCCTACCAAAAAGGCAAGTTACACTATCATCCAAAGTCCTACTATTTTCATTATACTTAGTGGATTTTTGAAACATGCATGAAAAGGATTTCTATACTTTATGCTATGCTAAATCCTAATAGGATACCCTTATACATTCCTTAGTGGAAACAATGTAGTTGTAATATGCTTAGCCATGCTATATATTTTGAGAAGAGATACATGTTGAGATTTTATGAAGATTGAGGAAAGACTTATGTTTTATATAATAAAACAAGTACTCAATGAACCACCTGGGTGGACAAGGATACTCAAGTTTTGGACAAGGTGGAAACAAGAGGAACCATGTTTATATGGCAATCTCTTTTTGTTGTGCACCCAGGGACTTAGAGATTGAACATGTTTCTCCAATAGTGGCTTCCGTGTACAGCCACATGCTAAATGGCTCTGGCTTAGTCAACTACATTGGGAAGACCCATGCATTGGTCTTCAGGTTAACTGGAAATGAGGGAACTAGGAACCCTACATTGGTGCCTGAAGACAAGCTAGCATTATGTATGGGAGGACCCTATGGAAACACTTTGTCACATTCTCAATCTGCCAGTATTCCATCTTGGTGAGTACTTATCCAGCGGCCACTGGTGGCAACAAGATGAGATTGTGTCATGTGGGTAAAGTGTACAACTTCTGCAGAAGATAAAATTCTAAGTACATAGTCGTGTCCCCGGTTATGGACAATACTGAGCAACTAAAGCCTGAAGCTATGGGAAATCTCGACATTCCAATTTCTAAAAGCAAAACTTTAAAGTGACAACAAAAGACTTGAAGCACTTGGGGTGTACCAAGGAGCTCAAAATATTTTTGATAAAAACTTGAAACACTTGGGGTGTACCAAGGATCTCAAGAGATTTTGATAAAAACTTGAAGCACTTGGGGTGTACCAAGGAGCTCAAGAGATTTTGACAAAGACTTGAAAACACTTGGGGATTTACCAAGGAGTTCAGAAAGATTTGACAAAAGATCAAAACTATTTTGAAAAGATAGGATAAATTATTGCTTTCTGCAAATGAGCCTAAAACCCTACTTAGCCAAATATGCATGTATGGATAGGATCCACTTATATTCTACATAGTAGTGAAACTTGCCAATACAATTCAAATGTATTGACCCTTGTGGCTGTAACTTGTTATGTTGCAGGTTTATTTGATATTAGTGAAGTTGATTGATTAGGATTACAAGTCTACAACCAGCATGTTTGCCTGTGGCACTTTGAAGATGAAGGACCCCATGCTTATAGATATTCTGCTGCAATGTAATGTAATAGCCAAATGAGCTATGGAAGATGTAATAAAATTATGTTATTCCTGGTTATAAAGTTATATTATGACCTTTGTTTCTTGATATTACATCTTAACTGTGGATGCTAGCTATTGATCCAGGGACTAGCATTGTAAAAACAGGGATCTCTGCCTTATCAAAGGTTGGGACCTCTACAGATGGTATTAGAGCATTGTGTTGCCTGTAGGATTTGTAAACCTAGGATTGGACAAAAACCCTTAGAAAAATAGGAGTTGTATTTGTTCCAAAACTTATTTACAAACAATCTTGTAAACTTTTTCCTCAACCATTTTGGTTTTGATTCTACATCTCATCTATTTCGAACTTGATGAACAAAGCCCTTCCCATGACCAAAGACTTCACCATGTGCAAAAGACATCTTCAACTCTAATGACTTCAACATCTTCAGCATTTTCACCAAGGACTTCAACCTTGGATAACACTAAGGACAAGTGAGACAAGAAATCTTGCTCAAGACTTGAAGACTAAATAAACACAACTTAGAAGGAGCCATCATCACCTTTGAAGTTTTGTGACCAAGAGTTTTCCCAAGAAAACCTTGATCTCATGCAAGAAGAATCAACTAAGAAGGATGGAAAGAAATCAAGTGAACCATATAGATGGACCACCATATTTAGTTAAGTCAAACACACCAACTTATGTGGTGTAACAAAAATATTTTGTTGCCTAAAAATGTGCTTGAACTTCATTGTTTGAGTGAAATGTTTATTTGTGATTGCTTGCACATTGCTTGAGTGAATTGTAATGTGTGTGATTAGAACTATTTCCCTTAGAAATGTCTTGCCTATTCTAATCTCAATTCAACCCCAAACAGATGACTACTCCGAGAAATTCCAACATCAAGGTTGATGACACCAACAACAACCAAGAGGACAACATGGAAGAACTCATAGCAACCCAAAACCAGTTGAACCAAATGATAGCTCAATTCATAGCCAACACTAGTGGGAAAGATCCAACCCTGCAAGGATTTTTGGAAACTCAAGCCCAAATGTTGCATAAGGTGACAGATCAAATGCTCAACATGGAAAGCAACTTTTCCAAAGGAGTTTATGACAACAAGGATGACAAAAATGTTATTATAAAAGGAACCAAAGCTTGCAATATTTGTGGAGACAAGGAGCACACTTCTAAGGAGCATGGAGATCAATGCCCCAACTGTGAAGAGAAACACCTAGTTGGCCAATGTGCCACCTCTCAAGCTACTTGCTACCTATGTGAAGGAAATAATCATGTCCCTATCCAATGCCCCATCTATTCCATAGTTGAACAAAGGAAACAAGGTGGAGTGCATCAAATGATTGCAAACTATCAAGAAGGATCCAAGTCTACCAAGAAGGATGAGGACAAAGGAAAAGCTCCACTTATACCTCCATGCAATACAACCCAATTTAAAGGACCAAAGAAGAGGCATATGAATTATCCAAGGAGCAATAGAAGGTCAAAGAAACTAGTAGACATTCCCACCTATAAGATAACATATGAACAACATGAACTAGATGCACTCCTAGCTTTGGATAAACCCAAGAAAAAGAAGGACAAAAGTCATGTGCAATGTCATCATTGTAAAGAAATGGGACACTATTCTAGTGAATGTCCAGAGAAACAGAAGTATAAGGAGATTGGTCAAGTATGGTGCAACAACTGCAAAGAGCTAGGCCATTATGCAGCAACTTGTCCACAAGAGACACGTGAAGAACTCAAACTTATCACATGTTTCAATTGCAAAGAAGCGGGACATTATGCAAGCAATTGTCCAGTAAAGATGAAGCACAAGATAAACAAGCCTATGAAGGATCTCAGCCTTGTCACATGTTCCAAGTGTGGAAACAAAGGGCACTATGCAGACGTTTGCCCAGAGAAGTTTCCCCAGGATCCCAAGAAGGCCAATATGTAATTTAGTTGAGAAATTTTTAAGGGTGGTAGTACCCTAGATGCTTTGAGCCTACTTGTAACCCTAGCCTTCCCAAATCTCGGGACGATATTTATTTTAAGGGTGGTAGCCTGTCACATCCCAAGATTTTCCAAATCTTGTAATGTGAAAAATAAATGAATAAAATAAAACTTTGTTGATTTTTAGGGAGAGAAGGAACTTTTGATTTCAATTAGAAACTTTCAAACCTATTTGGATCAAATAAAATCCTAAAGGGATTTAAAAAGATAAATAAACAATAAAGTCAAAATATTTGGAATTACTATTTTTTGGATCTTTTAATAAAAGATTTGGTTTCAGAGAGAAGGATAGAATATTAAATAAAGATTATTTTATAATCCAAATAAAACGTTGGCCAAGCTTTTGAATTAAAATATTTTGTTTTGATAAAAAGAGTAAAAGTTTATTTAAATAAAATAATGAGGATTTATTAATATCCCATTTTAATAAAACCAAGGCTTTTCTATTTTGAATAAACACAAAAAATTATTTTAAATAAGTTTTCCAAGTATTTTATATTCTCAAATAAAACCTACTGAAGTGTTTTGGTTTTATTTTTAGATTTCAAATGGAGTTTTGTAAATAAAAAAAATCTTATTTGAATAAATAACTTAGGACTATTTATTTAATTATTAAATAGATCCTAAAAAGAATAAAAATATTATTTTTGTCTTTGGACTTTGGTTTATGTTGTTAAACAGAACCAAAACTCAATACAAGTTTGGAGGAGGTTTGATTTGTTTTGGATGTTTGATTTGTTTGATTGAATTTCAAATAGAAAATCGAAATGGAAAAAGATAAAACAATTAGAAAAAAATAGAACCAGACCTGACCCAACCCACCTGGCCCAGGAAGCCCAGTCACAGCCCAGTTTCCCTTCCCCTTTTGGCGAAACATTTTCCACCGAAAACCGACCCGCGGAGTCATTGAACACATGGCCTCACTCCCTCTTCCTCTCTCTCGTAGACAGCGCGGCCCCACGCCAACTCAGCGTCGTCTTCCTCGCGTTGAACTCGCCGACCGTTTCCTGCCGTTGATGCCGCGAATGAATTCGCTTCAATGACGCGTCTTAATCACGCCGCGACCACGCCCCCTTAAACGCCTCCCTCTCCTCTCCATTTCCCCTCTCTCGCCCAGCTCTCTCGGCTACCAGGCTGCCTTCATTCTGCATTGCACCGACACTGCTCCGGCGAGCCTCTCTAGCAATTCCGGCCAGTAGACACCGCCCCTTGCCTCATCAACCAAGCACACACACTCCCTAGCCTCTGGCGCTTCTCCCTGTGCCTTCCGTTCGCCCGCGCTCGCCCTAGAGCCTCGGCTTTGACAACCTCTGAGCGCCGCCGCGTCTGCTTCTCTCTCCGGTGAGTTTTCCTGGTAAGTCTAGACCGCCCCGAGCCATCTCAATCAAGCTCACGTGAACCCCAGGATTGTACGCGTCTAATCGTACCCTTGTCTTGCCTCGGAGTGAACTGCAGTCGCATCCTCGACGACCTCCAGAACCGCCTGACACCGTCCCCCACTCCGGTGAGCAATCCCCTTCACGCCAGTGCGCCACTCGACCAACCGTTCATGACTCGAGCATCACCACAACACTGCGAGCACGGTGAGCACCTCCCCTTCTCTCTTTGCTTCCTGTAGCCGTCGTAACGCCACCGCTTTGACCGTCTTGCCCACCGTGCGCCGAGTTTGGTCAATCGGATTTACACCGTTAGATCTTAATCCTAGGGCTAATATTAGAACCTGAGCGAAAGGGTATGAGCACGCCTGAGCCATGCGATCTGTTTAGATCTAACGCCTCATAGAGGCCGATCCGTGCGAACCGGTACCGACCAGTAATATTGCGCCGCGTGGCCAGCCTTTGATTTAAAATAGAATTAGAATCAGATTTGTTTGCAAATTTGAAAAACCCATAACTTTAGTTCTACACATCCAAATTTTACAAATTTTATATCAATGGAATCAGTGGAACAAGCCCTAGCCAACCATGCAATTTGTTTAGTAAAAAGCTTCTGGTAAAATGTTTGTTTTTGCAGAAACATTTGTATGCTTGTTTAGGTTATAAAAATTATTCCAAAATGATTTTGGGGTTGAAATCTTTGCAAATTGGTTTGTTGTGAACCTACTGACCCTAGGAACCAACCCATGGATTTAAAAAATGTATTTTGTGAAGTTTAGGAATAAAAACTTGAATTAGCTCATTTCTAGTCAAATAAAAATATTGATTTTGTTATGGAAATGATTTTTGAGAAAACCTTTGGAAAATGTGTTGATTCAAACCTACTGACCCCAAACACCAATCTTTGAGAATTAACAACTTGTTTAGTGAACAATATAAATTGTTGCCATGCTAAAAGCATTTTTCCACCACATGAAATAATGATTTGATTTAAAAATGATCTTTAGATAAAACCCTTTTGCAAATGGTTTTTGCCACTTTAGAAAATGACCACTTTGATCCTTACAATGTTTAGAGCCTAGTAGAAACCACCTTTGCAAATATAACTATCTTTTGCATGCTTGCATGCATGACTTAGTTTCTATTATTTTATGTGTGATGATTTGTTTGATTATTGTTGGAATGCTAGTTGAATCTATGTTTGCTTGATTGATTTGTAGTGAAGTTAGAAGAGTGTAAGATTAGCAATATCAAGAAGTGAACCAACATTCCCTACCAAAAAGGCAAGTTACACTATCATCCAAAGTCCTACTATTTTCATTATACTTAGTGGATTTTTGAAACATGCATGAAAAGGATTTCTATACTTTATGCTATGCTAAATCCTAATAGGATACCCTTATACATTCCTTAGTGGAAACAATGTAGTTGTAATATGCTTAGCCATGCTATATATTTTGAGAAGAGATACATGTTGAGATTTTATGAAGATTGAGGAAAGACTTATGTTTTATATAATAAAACAAGTACTCAATGAACCACCTGGGTGGACAAGGATACTCAAGTTTTGGACAAGGTGGAAACAAGAGGAACCATGTTTATATGGCAATCTCTTTTTGTTGTGCACCCAGGGACTTAGAGATTGAACATGTTTCTCCAATAGTGGCTTCCGTGTACAGCCACATGCTAAATGGCTCTGGCTTAGTCAACTACATTGGGAAGACCCATGCATTGGTCTTCAGGTTAACTGGAAATGAGGGAACTAGGAACCCTACATTGGTGCCTGAAGACAAGCTAGCATTATGTATGGGAGGACCCTATGGAAACACTTTGTCACATTCTCAATCTGCCAGTATTCCATCTTGGTGAGTACTTATCCAGCGGCCACTGGTGGCAACAAGATGAGATTGTGTCATGTGGGTAAAGTGTACAACTTCTGCAGAAGATAAAATTCTAAGTACTTAGCTGTGTCCCCGGTTATGGACAATACTGAGCAACTAAAGCCTGAAGCTATGGGAAATCTCGACATTCCAATTTCTAAAAGCAAAACTTTAAAGTGACAACAAAAGACTTGAAGCACTTGGGGTGTACCAAGGAGCTCAAAATATTTTTGATAAAAACTTGAAACACTTGGGGTGTACCAAGGATCTCAAGAGATTTTGATAAAAACTTGAAGCACTTGGGGTGTACCAAGGAGCTCAAGAGATTTTGACAAAGACTTGAAAACACTTGGGGATTTACCAAGGAGTTCAGAAAGATTTGACAAAAGATCAAAACTATTTTGAAAAGATAGGATAAATTATTGCTTTCTGCAAATGAGCCTAAAACCCTACTTAGCCAAATATGCATGTATGGATAGGATCCACTTATATTCTACATAGTAGTGAAACTTGCCAATACAATTCAAATGTATTGACCCTTGTGGCTGTAACTTGTTATGTTGCAGGTTTATTTGATATTAGTGAAGTTGATTGATTAGGATTACAAGTCTACAACCAGCATGTTTGCCTGTGGCACTTTGAAGATGAAGGACCCCATGCTTATAGATATTCTGCTGCAATGTAATGTAATAGCCAAATGAGCTATGTAAGATGTAATAAAATTATGTTATTCCTGGTTATAAAGTTATATTATGACCTTTGTTTCTTGATATTACATCTTAACTGTGGATGCTAGCTATTGATCCAGGGACTAGCATTGTAAAAACAGGGATCTCTGCCTTATCAAAGGTTGGGACCTCTACAGAGATGCTTGCTTCAGTCCATAAATGGAATGCTGAAGTTTGCATACCTTATCAGCAACCTTAGGATCGACAAAACCTTCGGGTTGCATCATATACAACTCTTGATCAATGTTGCCATTGAGGAACGCAGTCTTGACATCCATCTGCCATATTTCATAATCATGAAACGCAGCAATTGCTAATAAAATCCGAATGGACTTAAACATCGCTACGGGAGAGAAAGTCTCATCGTAGCCAACACCTTGAACTTGTCAAAAACCTTTCGCGACAAGCCGTGCTTTATAGACAGTAACATTACCATCCGCGTCCATTTTCTTCTTGAAAATCCATTTGCACTCAACGGCCTTTCGGTCGCTAGGAGGGTCCACCAAAGTCCATACTTGGTTTTCGCTCATGGATCCTAATTCGGATTTCATGGCCTCTAGCCATTTCTCAGAGTCTGGGATCATCATTGCTTCCTCATAGTTCGCAGGTTCACTGTTGTCTACTAACAAGACAGTTAAGATAGGGTTGCCGTACCACTCAGGAGGGGCACGTGACCTTGTCGACCTGCGACGTTCAGTAGTAGCATCGTCCGATGCTTCATGTTCCTTGTCATTAGCTTCCTCTATTGTTGGTGCAGATGGCACTGGAACAATTTCAGGTGCTGCGCTACTCTCCAACTCAAGAGAAGGTTCAATAACCTCGTCTAGCTCTACTTTCGTCCCACTCACTTCTTTCGATAGAAACTCCTTCTCAAGAAAGGATCCGTTCTGTGCGACAAATACTTTGCCTTCGGATCTGTGGTAGAAGGTATACCCAATCGTTTCCTTAGGGTATCCTATGAAGACGCATTTCTCCACTTTGGGTTTGAGCTTGTCCGGCATCAACTTCTTGACGTAAGCTTTGCATCCCCAAACTTTAAGAAACGACAACCTTAGGTTTAGCACCAAACCACAGTTCATACGGTGTCGTCTCAACGGATTTAGATGGCGCCTTATTTAAAGTGAATGCAGCGGTTTCTAATGCATAACCCCAAAATGATAATGGCAAATCTGTAAGAGACATCATTGATCGCACCATATCTAATAGAGTTCGATTCCGGGTTCAGACACACCATTGCGCTGTGGTGTTCCGGGTGGCGTGAGTTGCGAAACGATTCCGCTTGCTTTAAGATGCGTGAGAAAATCATAACTCAAATACTCACCTCCACGATCGGATCGTAGAAATTTAATTTTCCTGTTACGATGGTTTTCCACTTCGTTCTGAAATTCATTGAACTTTTCAAATGTTTCAGATTTATGTTTCATTAAACAGATATACCCATATCTACTTAAGTCATCAGTAAAAGTGAGAAAATAGCGATAACCACCGCGCGTCGAAACACTCATTGGTCCGCATACATCGGTATGTATGATTTCCAACAAGTCCGTTGCTCGCTCCATTATTCCGGAGAACGGGGTTTTGATCATCTTGCCCATGAGGCATGGCTCGCACGTGTCAAATGATTCAAAATCAAGAGACTCCAAAAGTTCATCAGAATGGAGTTTCTTCATGCGTTTTACACCAATATGACCTAGACGGCAGTGCCACAAATAAGTCGTATTATCACTATCTACCTTGCATCTCTTAGCCTCAATGTTATGGATGTGTGTTTCATTGCTTTCGAGATTCAGAAGAAATAAACCATTCATAGCAGGTGCATGACCATAAAAGATGTTACTCATATAAATAGAACAACCATTATTCTCCGATTTAAATGAATAACCGTCTTGCAATAAACACGATCCAGATATGATGTTCATGCTCAACGCAGGCACATAATAACATTTATTAAGGTTTAAAACTAATCCCGAAGGTAAAACTAAGGAGAGTGTGCCGACGGCCATCACATCAACTCTTGATCCGTTGCCAACGCGCATCGTCACCTCATCCCTTGCTAGCCGCCGTCTATTCCGTAGCTCCTGTTTCGAGTTACAAATATTAGCAACTGAACCAGTATCAAATACCCAGGCACTACAACGAGCGCTAGTAAGGTAAACATCAATAACATGTATATCAAATATACCTTTGATGGTGCCATCCTTCTTGTCTGCTAAGTACTTTGGACAGTTGCGCTTCCAGTGACCCTTGTCCTTGCAATAGAAGCACTCAGTGTCCGGCTTAGGTCCAGACTTGAGCTTCTTCTCAGCAGGAGCAACGTGCTTGCCGCTGCCTTTCTTGAAGGACTTCTTTGCACCCTTACCTTTCTTAAAGCTGGGGGTCTTGTTGACCATCAACACATGATTATCTTTCTTGATGTCCACCTCCGCAGCTTTCAGCTTAGCGAAGAGCTCAGTGATCGTATCAGTGGAACCAATCTGATTATGAGTAACTACAAAACCTTTGTAGCTAGGAGGGAGTGATTGCATAACTCTGTCAATCTTGAGCTCCTATGGAATCTTGCATTCCAGTTGCTCAAGGCGTTGAGTGTAGCCCGACATCTTAATGGCGTGCTCACTAACGGAACTCCCTTCCTCCATCTTGCAGTTAAGGAATTTCTCAGAGATCTCATATCTCTCAGAACGGGCCTGAGTCTGAAACATAGTTTTCAGTTCCTCAAGAATCTCAAAGGGCCCGGCAAACTCCTCAAAACGATTTTGAAGGTCCGATTCCATAGCAAACAACATGTTTGCGCGACTTATAAACAGCTTTTTCATCAGCCGGCGCATCTACAGCAGGGGCGTCACCTAGCGCTTTCTCAAGGACATAGTCCTTTTGTCCGCCAGCGAGAATGATTCTCAGATTGCGGAACCAGTTGGTGAAGTTAGACCCATTGTTCTTAAGCTTTTCTTTCTCAGCAAAAACGTTGAAGTTGAAGTTGGACTTAGCCATTTGATCTACAAAATTTGCAAGTACAATTTAGACTATGTTCATGATAACTAGTTCAACTTAATCAAATTACTAGATGAACTCCCACTAAATTGAACATCCCTCAAGTTGTTAAGTGAACATGATCCAAATTCACCACACCTAATCCGATCTTCATGAGAAGAGATGTGGTTTCAATGGTGGACAACAAAGTGTTGATCATATCATTCATATGACTCATGCTTAGCCTTTCGGTTCGTGTGTTCCGAGGCCATGTCTGTACATGCTAGGCTCGTCAAGTCAAACCCAAGTATTTCCGCTTGTGCAAAACTGGCTTGCACCCGTTGTATGTGAACGTAGAGTATATATCACCCGATCATCACGTGATGCTTGAACACGACGAACTTTCGTAACGGTGCATACATGGGGAGAACACAGTTTTATCTTGATCTTTAAGTGAGGACTCATCTTATAATGCTACCGTCGCGATCTAAGCATAATAAGATACATAAAAGGATAAACATCACATGCATATAATTTTATGTGACATGGTATAGCCAATCTCCACGCAATGATCTCCATCGTGTGCGTTCCAGCATGATCTCCATCACTCCATCATGATTGCCTCCACCATGAAAAGCAACTACAACTATTGCTAACTACTTAGCAATAAAGTAAAGCTATTACATGGCGTATAAGAAGTTGACACATAGGTCATATACAATTATAAAGACAACCATATGGTTCCTGCCGGTTGTGTACTAATCGACATGCAAGTCGTGAAATATTACAAAACATGATCATTGCATACAACATACACATCACATCTTGGGCCATACCATATCATAGAAACACTCCCTGCAAAAACAAGTTAAACGCCTCTACTTTGTTGTTGCATGTTTTACGTGGCTTATGGGAGTAACAAGCTAAGAACGATTCTTACCTACGAAAACCCACAACGGTGATATAATGGTTGCCAACATCCGGTGTAAATCCCATGACAACTATAGTGACAGAAACTGGCATCCACCAGCCGCATGTGTGGAATAAGCCACCCGTCAAGTGCGAAGCCGGTCTCGCGAACGAGGTCGCGTAAAGTTGTCCTGGACCGCTTCGATCTCACTATCCCACGTCATAAGAAGTACACAACAAGAGGCTTTCAACAGAAAACATCAACTCCCACAACAAGCATGTTGCGTTCTACTCGTGAAACACATCTACGCATAGATCTAGCTCTGAAACCACTGAAGGGTTTTGCAGCATAGTAAATCAAAAAATTTCTACAGATGCGAACGGGGAAGCCAAGATCTAATCTAGGAGATGCGAACAACGAGGGGGGATAGATGAGATCTTCATACCCTTGAAGAAATCGCACAGCGGAACGTTCAACAGAACGTGGTTAATGTAGTCGTACTAGCCTTCTCCTCCTCGCGATCCGATCCGATCCAACGCCACAAGTGGCGATGCCTCCGAGAGATGCACACGTACGGCACGGCGACGTCTCCTCCTTCCTCGGTCCAGCAAGTGGGGTGGAGAGATAGATTGGATCTACAGCACGACGGCGTGGTGCAAAGGTGGAGAGTTTCTGCGGCAGGGCTTCGCCTACGCACAGTCGGGAGAGAGAGAGGAGGGCAGAAACTAGGCGGCTAGGGTTTTTAGGAGGTGTGGGGGCGAGGGTGCGCCCCTTCCCTCTTTATATAGAGGGCTGGCCGGCTGCCCTTGCCCCTCCTCCAAACCCTAGGGCCGGCGGCCACATGGGGTGGAGTGGGGGGCAAGTTTCCCCTTATATGAATCTTATTCTCCGGACCATTCCGGAACCTCTCGTGATGTCCTGGATCTCATCCGAGACTCCGAACAAAAACTCATAAACCAATTATCCAATCTATCCTAGCGTCAAGACACGTTAAGTGTGTGACCCTACGGGTTCAAGAATATGCAGACATGATCTTCTATCAATAATCAACAGCGGGGTCGGGAAACCCATGTTGACTCCCACATATTCATCGATGATCATATCGGATGAACCACGATGCCAGGATTCAATTAATCCCATATATATATTCCCTTCGTCACGCGATATTTTACTTGCCCGAGATTCGATCGTTGGCATCGGCATACCTAGTTCAATCTCGTTCACAACAAGTACTTTACTCGTTCCGTAATCCGATATCACTTTGTGATTAACTCCTTAACCACGTGCTTGCAAGCGGTGTTGATATCGATTACCGAGTGGGCCTGAAGTATATCTCTCCGACTTGGGAGGGACAAATCCCATCTCGATACATACAACCCAACAGGTACTTTCCGATCACTTGAGAGACACCTTTATGATCACCCTCTCATAGGATGACGTTTGATGACCTCAAAGCTTTCTTCCGATACCAGGGAGTTGCATGGTCTAAGGAATACAATATTTGACATAATAAAAAGCTTCGCAAAGATGAACACAATGACACGATCTAATTGCTCTGCTTGATTTGGGTCTGTCCATCATATCATTCTCCCAATGACATGATCTCATTATTAATTGACAACTCATGTCTATGGTTAGGAAACCTTAACCATCATTAATCAATGAGCTAGTCCATAGAGGCGTACTAGGGACACGGTGTTGTTCATAAACCACACAAGTATCAAAGTTTCCTCTTAATACAATTCTAGCATGGAATATAAACTTTATCATGAACAAGAATTATAATAATAACATCTTTATTATTGCCTCTAGGGCATAATTCCAACAGTCTCCCACTTCCACTAGAGTCAATAATCTAGTTTACATCTGGTAACAATCTAACACCCATGGCACTAAGTGATGATCATGTTTTGCTCGTGGAAGAGGTTTAGTCAACGGATCTGCGACATTCAGATCAGTATGTACTTTGCTAATCTTCAGATCTCCATCTGTTATATAATCTCGAATTATATGAAACTTGCGGTTGATTTGCTTGGTCTTTGGATGATATCTTGGTTCCTTAGCTAGTGCTATGGCGCCAGTGTTGTCACACAATATCTCCAGTGGGTCCAAGGCACTTGGAACCACATGAAGCTCAGTGATGAAGTTCCTGATCCAAACTCCTTCACTTGACGCTTCTGCAGCCATGTATTCCGCTTCTACTGTAGATCCCGCGATCACGCTTTGCTTCCAGGTTCTCCAGCTCACAGCTCCTCCATTCAAAATATAAACGTATCCTGTCTGAGATTTAGAATCATCTTTGTTGGTGTCGAAACTAGCGTCGACGTAACCTTTTACGACGAGCTGTTCATCACCTCCATAGACTAAGAACATTTCTTTAGTCCTATTTAAATACTTTAGGATGTTCTTCACGGTTGTCCAGTGTTCCACTCCTGGATCACTTTGGTATATGCTCGTCAAACTAAGAGCATTGGACACATCCGGTCTAGTACATAGCATGGCATACATGATAGAACCTATGGCCCGAGGCATAAGTCACTTTGCTCATAGCTTCTCTATCGTTTATCGTAGCTGGACACTGACCCTTGCTCAATATCTTACCTGACAACATAGGCACTGAACCTTTCTTTGCCTTATCCATTCTGAACCTGTTCATAACTTTGTCTAGGTATGTACTTTGGCTTAAAGCTATTAGGCGTCTTTGTCTATCTCTATAGATTTTGATGCCTAATATATAAGCAGCTTCTCCTAGGTCTTTCATTGAAAAACATTTGTTAAAATAACTCTTCACCTTGTTAAGCATATCAATGTCATTTCCAATAATCAATATGTCATCCACATATAGTACTAAAAATGTCACTGAGCTCCCACTCACTTTCTTGTAGATACAAGCTTCGTAGCAATTTGGAACAAATCCAAAGCTCTTGATCACTTGATCAAAACGAAGGTTCCAACTCCGAGATGCTTGCTTTAGTCCATAAATGGAATGCTGAAGTTTGCATACCTTATCAGCATCCTTAGGATCGACAAAACCTTCGGGTTGCATCATATACAACTCTTCATCAATGTTGCCATTGAGGAACGCAGTCTTGACATCCATCTGCCATATTTCATAATCATGAAACGCAGCAATTGCTAATAAAATCCGAATGGACTTAAACATCGCTATGGGAGAGAAAGTCTCATCGTAGTCAACACCTTGAACTTGTCGAAAACCTTTCGCGACAAGCCGTGCTTTATAGACAGTAACATTACCATCCGCGTCCGTTTTCTTCTTGAAAATCCATTTGCACTCAACGGCCTTTCGGTCGCTAGGAGGGTCCACCAAAGTCCATACTTGGTTTTCGCTCATGGATCCTAATTCGGATTTCATGGCCTCTAGCCATTTCTCAGAGTCTGGGCTCATCATTGCTTCCTCATAGTTCGCAGGTTCACTGTTGTCTACTAACAAGACAGTTAAGATAGGGTTGTCATACCACTCAGGAGGGGCACGTGACCTTGTCGACCTATGACGTTCAGTAGTAGCATCGTCCAAAGCTTCATGATCCTTGTCATTAGCTTCCTCTATTGTTGGTGCAGATGGCACTGGAACAATTTCAGGTGCTGCGCTACTCTCCAACTCAACAGAAGGTTCAATAACCTCGTCTAGCTCTACTTTCCTCCCACTCACTTCTTTCGAGAGAAACTCCTTCTCAAGAAAGGATCCGTTCTTTGCGACAAACACTTTGCCTTCGGATCTGTGGTAGAAGGTATACCCAATCGTTTCCTTAGGGTATCCTATGAAGACACGTTTCTCCGCTTTGGGTTTGAGCTTGTCCGGCATCAACTTCTTGATGTAAGCTTTGCATCCCCAAACTTTAAGAAACGACAACCTTAGGTTTAGCACCAAACCACAGTTCATACAGTGTTGTCTCAGCGGATTTAGATGGCGCCCTATTTAAAGTGAATGCAGCGGTTTCTAATGCATAACCCCAAAATGATAACGGCAAATCTGTAAGAGACATCATTGATCGCACAATATCTAATAGAGTTCGATTCCGGCGTTCAGACACACCATTGCGCTGTGGTGTTCCGGGTGGCGTGAGTTGCGAAACGATTCCGCTTGCTTTAAGATGCGTGAGAAAATCATAACTCAAATACTCACCTCCACGATCAGATCGTAGAAATTTAATTTTCCTGTTACGATGGTTTTCCACTTCGTTCTGAAATTCTTTGAACTTTTCAAATGTTTCAGATTTATGTTTCATTAAATAGATATACCCATATCTACTTAAGTCATCAGTAAAAGTGAGAAAATAGCGATAACCACCGCGCGTCGAAACACTCATTGGTCCGCATACATCGGTATGTATGATTTCCAACAAGTCCGTTGCTCGCTCCATTATTCCGGAGAACGGGGTTTTGATCATCTTCCCATGAGGCATGGCTCGCACGTGTCAAATGATTCAAAATCAAGAGACTCCAAAAGTTCATCAGAATGGAGTTTCTTCATGCGTTTTACACCAATATGACCTAGACGGCAGTGCCACAAATAAGTCGTATTATCACTATCTACCTTGTATCTCTTAGCCTCAATGTTATGGATGTGTGTTTCATTGGTTTCAAGATTCAGAAGAAATAAACCATTCATAGCAGGTGCATGACCATAAAAGATGTTACTCATATAAATAGAACAACCATTATTCTCCGATTTAAATGAATAACCGTCTTGCAATAAACACGATCTAGATATGATGTTCATGCTCAACGCAGGCACATAATAACATTTATTAAGGTTTAAAACTAATCCCGAAGGTAAAACTAAGGAGAGTGTGCTGACGGCCATCACATCAACTCTTGATCCGTTGCCAACGCGCATCGTCACCTCATGCCTTGCTAGCCGCCGTCTATTCCGTAGCTCCTGTTTCGAGTTACAAATATTAGAAACTGAACCAGTATCAAATACCCAGGCACTACAACGAGCGCTAGTAAGGTAAACATCAATAACATGTATATCAAATATACCTTTGATGGTGCCATCCTTCTTGTCTGCTAAGTACTTTGGACAGTTGCGCTTCCAGTGACCCTTGTCCTTGCAATAGAAGCACTCAGTGTCCGGCTTAGGTCCAGACTTGAGCTTCTTCTCAGCAGGAGCAACGCGCTTGCCGCTGCCTTTCTTGAAGGACTTCTTTGCACCCTTACCTTTCTTAAAGCTAGGGGGCTTGTTGACATTCAACACATGATTATCTTTCTTGATGTCCACCTCCGCAGCTTTCAGCTTAGCGAAGAGCTCAGTGATCGTATCAGTGGAACCAATCTGATTATGAGTAACTACAAAACCTTTGTAGCTAGGAGGGAGTGATTGCATAACTCTGTCAATCTTGAGATCCTCTAGAATCTTGCATTCCAGTTGCTCAAGGCGTTGAGTGTAGCCCGACATCTTAATGGCGTGCTCACTAACAGAACTCCCTTCCTCCATCTTGCAGTTAAAGAATTTCTCAGAGATCTCATATCTCTCAGAACGGGCCTGAGTCTGAAACATAGTTTTCAGTTCCTCAAGAATCTCAAAGGGCCCGGCAAACTCCTCAAAACGATTTTGAAGGTCCGATTCCATAGCAAACAACATGTTTGCGCGACTTATAAACAACTTTTTCATCAGCCGGCGCATCTACAGCAGGGGCGTCACCTAGCGCTTTCTCAAGGACATAGTCCTTTTGTCCGCCAGCGAGAATGATTCTCAGATTGCGGAACCAGTTGGTGAAGTTAGACCCATTGTTCTTAAGCTTTTCTTTCTCAGCAAAAACGTTGAAGTTGAAGTTGGACTTAGCCATTTGATCTACAAAATTTGCAAGTACAAATTAGACTATGTTCATGATAACTAGTTCAACTTAATCAAATTACTAGATGAACTCCCACTAAATTGAACATCCCTCAAGTTGTTAAGTGAACATGATCCAAATTCACCACACCTAATCCGATCTTCACGAGAAGAGATGTGGTTTCAATGGTGGACAACAAAGTGTTGATCATATCATTCATATGACTCATGCTTAGCCTTTCGGTTCGTGTGTTCCGAGGCCATGTCTGTACATGCTAGGCTCATCAAGTCAAACCCAAGTATTTCCGCGTGTGCAAAACTGGCTTGCACCCGTTGTATATGAACGTAGAGTTTATATCACCCGATCATCACGTGATGCTTGAACATGACGAACTTTCGCAACGGTGCATACATGGGAAGAACACATTTTTATCTTGATCTTTAAGTGAGGAATCATCTTATAATGCTACCGTCGCGATCTAAGCATAATAAGATACATAAAAGGATAAACATCACATGCATATAATTTTATGTGACATGGTATAGCCAATCTCCGCGCAATGATCTCCATCGTGTGCGTTCCAGCATGATCTCCATCACTCCATCATGATTGCCTCCACCATGAATAGCAACTACAACTATTGCTAACTACTTAGCGATAAAGTAAATCTATTATATGGCGTATAAGAAGTTGACACATAGGTCATACACAATTATAAAGACAACCATATGGTTCCTGCCGGTTGTGTACTCATCGACATGCAAGTCGTGAAATATTACAAAACATGATCATTGCATACAACATACACATCACATCTTTGGCCATACCATATCATAGAAACACTCCCTGCAAAAACAAGTTAAACGCCTCTACTTTGTTGTTGCATGTTTTACGTGGCTTATGGGAGTAACAAGCTAAGAACGATTCTTACCTACGAAAACCCACAATGGTGATATTATTGTTGCCAACATCCGGTGTAAATCCCATGACAACTATAGTGACAGAAACTGGCATCCACCAGCCGCATGTGTGGAACAAGCCACGTCAAGTCGAGCCGGTCTCATGACGAGGTCGCGTAAAGTTGTCCTGGACCGCTTCGATCTCACTATCCCGCGTCATAAGAAGTACACAACAAGAGGCTTTCAACAGAAAACATCAACGCCCACAACAAGCATGTTGCGTTCTACTCGTGAAACACATCTACGCATAGATCTAGCTCTGATACCACTGAAGGGTTTCGCAACATAGTAAATCAAAAAAATTCTACGGATGCGAACAGGGAAGCCAAGATCTAATCTAGGAGATGCGAACAACAAGGGGGGATAGATGAGATCTTCATACCCTTGAAGAAATCGCACAGCGAAACGTTCAACAGAACGTGGTTGATGTAGTCGTACTAGCCTTCTCCTCCTCGCGATCCGATCCGATACAACACCACAAGTGGCGATGCCTCCGAGAGATGCACATGTACGGCACCGCGACGTCTCCTCCTTCATCGGTACAGCAAGTGGGGTGTAGAGATAGATTGGATCTACAGCACGACGGCGTGGTGCAAAGGTGGAGAGTTTCTGCGGCAGGGCGTCGCCTACGCACAGTCAGGAGAGAGAGAGAGGAGGGCAGCAACTAGGCGGCTAGGGTTTTTAGGAGGTGTGGGAGGGAGGGTGCGCCCCTGCCCTCTTTATATAGAGGGCTGGCCGGCTGCCCTTGCCCCTCCTCCAAACCCTAGGGCCGGCGGCCACATGGGGTGGAGTGGGGGGCAAGTTTCCCCTTATATGAATCTTATTCTTCGGACCATTCCAGAACCTCTCGTGATGTCCTGGATCTCATCCGAGACTCCGAACAAAAACTCATAAACCAATTATCCATTCTATCCTAGCGTCGAGACACGTTAAGTGTGTGACCCTACGGGTTCAAGAATATGCAGACATGATCTTCTATCAATAATCAACAGCGGGGTCTGGAAACCCATATTGACTCCCACATATTCATCGATGATCATATCGGATGAACCATGATGCCAGGATTCAATTAATCCCATATATATATATTCCCTTCGTCACGCGATATTTTACTTGCCCGAGATTCGATCTTTGGCATCAGCATACCTAGTTCAATCTCGTTCACAGCAAGTACTTTACTCGTTCCGTAATCCGATATCACTTTCTGATTAAATCCTTAACCACGTGCTTGCAAGCGGTGTTGATATCGATTACCGAGTGGGACCGAAGTATATCTCTCCGACTTGCGAGGGACAAATCCCATCTCGATACATACAACCCAACAGGTACTTTCCGATCACCTGAGAGACACCTTTATGATCACCCTCTCATAGGATGAAGTTTGATGACCTCAATGCTTTCTTCCGATACCAGGGAGTTGCATTATCTCATGGTCTAAGGAATACAATATTTGACATAAGAAAAAGCTTCGCAAAGATGAACACAATGACATGATCTAATTGCTCTGCTTGATTTGGGTCTGTCCATCATATCATTCTCCCAATGACATGATCTCATTATTTATTGACAACTCATGTCTATGGTTAGGAAACCTTAACCATCATTAATCAATGAGCTAGTCCAAAGAGGCGTACTAGGGACACGGTGTTGTTCATAAACCACACAAGTATCAAAGTTTTCGCTTAATACAATTCTAGCATGGAATATAAACTTTATCATGACCAAGAATTATAATAGTAACATCTTTATTATTGCCTATAAGGCATAATTCCAACAAAACCAACCCTAGAGCTTAGTGTCCTATTACAAAAAACCCCTTCACTTGTTAGTATTAGTTTGCGAGTACTTAAAGAGCACTCATGGCTTTGTCCCTGGCTATTCCCGTGGCCAGACTATGAAGAGGAGTACCAGGACGAAGGACCCCATGAAGGTTACGACAACTAGGATCATCTCCCATCGTCAGCATAGCCTGTGACCCCGAAGATGGAGCTTCGCCTACGCTATCTTTATTATTACGTTATTTCGCTGCTTGAGTTGTATTAAGAACTGGATCATGAGATCCTTATTTGTATAAGACCTTATGTATGGTTTGTAATGGATGATGTATTGTGGTATCCAATTCTGTTATGTCTCGCAAAAATGGTAATCTTGGGATTGCGATGTATGGCATAACAGGCATCTGGGATTAAAAATCCGGGTGTTGACAAGTTGGTATCAGAGCCATCCTGACCATAGGAGACCCTAGTTTCGAAACCAAAGGGAGCAAATATTTATAAAAACTTATTCCCATTCTTATCACTTTGATTCTTTCATGAAAACTCATGTTCCTCAAAAACCCTTGCAAAATACATAAAAATTGACACACTTGATCAGTCTACTAACTTACTCGTCCTATATTCTTATAGATGGACGTGAAGTACAACAAGTTTTATCAGCTGGGGAATGGAGGAGACCTCATCTTTGAGCGGGATTTGGACCAGCTTTCGGAACTTCTAGAGCGTCCGCACCCCGATTTCTTCGGAGCTCAGCTCAATGATCAAGGGGGAGAAGATCTACAGTGGCTAATTGTTGCAAGTCTCCGAGGAAAGATTGAACTTCCCACTACTGAGGGAATTTAGTTCACCTTAAGAGAGAACAACTGGCTCGATGGACTTGCCAGGGCCATGCAGGAAGATCTTGCCCGTCTGTGTGGGCAGAGTATCAACCAGATCAAGGGTACCCGCTTTGAGTTTTTTCCAAGGCGTGATGCTATGGGACAGCCACTGGAAGCCCCATACCACCACGAGCTGAAGACTCAGTTGGACCACCTTAGCTTCATGATGTACGATCGTTAGCAGGAATTGGACAATTGTCGTGACTACTCGAACCACAAGTCCGCCATCATCAAGACGAAGGATCAGACCATCGCCATGCTAGCAAAGCATCGCAAGTCTCACCACCGTCAGCTTGACAAGAAGGAACGCATCATTGACCGTCTTCGCCACCGTATCTCGGATTTGGACGAGACCATCCATGAGAGAGACATGCAGTTGGAGGAAAGGGAGAATGCCGGAGAGGATCTTCGTGGAGACCCCTACTCCTATCTCAGCGATGATGATGATTTTCTGGAGGATCAGGCTATGGACTTCTTCGCCCACGAGGATGATTTCGCCTTCATCGATGACGATGAGGATGATGAGGATGATGACTACACCGACTCTGAGGAGTAGTAGCACTTGATCACTAGCGTAGTGAGTTGTATTCGGTCCCACTGTATCGTAGTTTCTAGAATGGTTCTTAAAACCATCTGTTTACCTTTGTTGTGGTGTGTGTTTGTATCGTGTGCTATGAATGAATGAATGAATGAAAAGAAAGTTGCTAGAAAATATGAGTCAAACTTTAAAAAGTTTCCAAAATCCCTAAACCTTAGAAATTTCCCTCTTTTCTCACGATCTATCTCAATATTCAGATGCCACGTGGAGGAAGTGGTTCATCCTCGGACCTGATGTTGCAGATCCTGCAAATGTTGGTTTCTGACCGCAAAGCTGAAAGAGCGGAACATCAAGCCAACTTAGCCACCCTTCAGCACATAGCTCAGATGGCCAACAACAATCAAGGCCAAGGAAATCAGGACAACCATGGATCTAAGCTCAAGAATTTCCAGAACACCAACCCACCTGTTTTCACTAAGTCAGAAAAGCCCTTAGACGCTGATGATTGGCTGCAAACCATGGAAAACAACCTGGAAGTCGCCGGAGTGGAAGCTAACGATAAAGTTCTGTTCGCCACCCACTATCTAGGCGGAGATGCAAGAGCATCGTGGAATAGCATTCGTGCAATGACCGGAGGACAGATGATGACCTGGGAGGAATTCAAAGTCAAGTTCAGCAGAACCCATGTGCCACCGGGTTTGATCAAGAGAATGAGAGATGAGTTCAGAGAACTAAAGCAAGGACGGATGACCATAGTGGAATACCGTGACAAATTCTTGTCATTAGCTTGGTATGCCCCGGATGAGATCGACACCGAAGCCAAGAAGAAAGAGATATTCTTGAATGGTCTGCATGATGAGATGCAAACTGTGTTGGTCAATATCCCCTTTGCTGATATTGAAGCCCTTGTTGACTCTGCCATCCAGATGGAAGGAAAGATCAACCAAGCCAATGAGAACCGCAAGCGTCGCATGATGCATCAGCTAGGAACCCATCAGACCCCAAAGTATCGCCCTAACCCATCTCCATGATTTGCCCCAAGAACCAACAGACCCCCGATGAACCGTTCGAACTATCCCAACCGTGGAAACCCAAGGCCCAGAGGAAATCACAACAACCCCGACAACTCTAACAATTTCAACCGTGCACCACCCAAGTTCAACAATAACAATGCTACCGCCAACACCAACACTGCCCCGAGGACTGGAAGCAATGTGGTGCCTGTTGCAGCAAAGGACAAGTCGCAAGTGACTTGTTATGACTGTGGAAATAAGGGTCACTACTCCAATGAGTGCCCCAAGAAGAATGCCACAGCCCCCAATGAAAATGCCCCAGCTCAGCAGCAGCGTCGTGTTCAGCCTGGAAGAAGGTTTGCCCCTGGGAACTCGCTCAACCGCAACGGTCGTCTTTTTCTCATGCATGCTGAAGAAGCCCAGGAAGCGCCCGAGGTCGTGCTGGGTATGTTTTCTGTTAATTCAGTACTTGCTAGAGTGTTGTTTGATTCTGGTGCATCGCACTCATTTGTCACCGAAGAATTTGCATGCACTAGTAAGATTCAACCAACCAAACTGAAGCATGTTATGATTGTTCAAATCCCCGGTTCAACCACCAAAGCTAGGCAAATCTGCAAAGCCGTCCCTATTCGAATCCATGGCATAGATTTTTATGCTAATCTGATAGTACTCGGAACTAAAGGTTTGGTAGTAGTACTAGGAATGGATTGGATGTCCAAACATAAAGGACTAATTGACTGCGCCAAGAAAGCCATAACCATGACTAGTACGGCCGAATATCAGTCGATCATATATCTGAAACCTTACGTCATCAATTCAAGTGCAATAAGAGTATAGCTCAACCTACCATTGACCAAGTCCGGATAGTCTGTGAATACCCCGATGTATTTCTAGATGTTTAGCCCGGTATGCCCCAGATCGGGATATAGAGTTTATCATTTAACTAATCCCCGGAACAGGACCCATAGCCCAGAGACCATATAGTATGAACCCGTCTGAACTAGAAGAACTGAAGAAGCAACTGGATGCCATGTTGGAAATTGGATTGATTCAACCAAGTGCGTCACCATGGAGATCTCCTGTCTTATTTGTGGACAAGAAAGATGGAGGTAACCATTTCTATACGGATTATCGGAAGTTGAATGACGTCACTATCAAGAACAAATACCCATTACCCAAGATAGAAGATTTGTTTGATCAGTTGACCGGTTCCAAAGTGTTTTCCAAGATTGATCTTAGAACAGGCTATCATCAACTCAAGATTCGCGCAGAGGATATTCCCAAGACTGCCTTTACCACCAGATATGGATTATACGAGTATACTGTCATGTCTTTTGGATTAACCAATGCCCCCGCTTATTTCATGAATCTCATGAATAAGATTTTTATGGACTTCCTAGATAAGTTTGTCATTGTTTTCATCGATGACATTCTGATTTATTCCAAATCAGAAGAAGAACATGAGCTACACCTAAGGACCATTCTTGGAACCCTTAGAGAGCATCAGTTGTATGCCAAGTTTAGCAAATGTGAATTCTGGTTACAGGAGGTAGGATTCCTCGGCCACATTGTATCAGCCGGAGGAATTGCCGTTGACCCTGAAAAGGTGAAAGATGTCGAAGATTGGCAAGCCCCAACCACTCAAACCCAAGTCCGTGCATTTCTCGGATTGACGGGATATTACCGCAAGTTCGTAGAAGGATTCTCGAGTATCGCCAGACCCATGACCCAATTGCTAAAGAAGCACAAGAAGTTTGAATGGACCGACAAATGTGAAGCGAGTTTTCAAGAACTCAAGAGGAGATTGATTTCAGCCCCAATCTTAATCATGCCGGATATCACGAAGCCCTTCGACATGTATTGTGATGCATCCAAGATCGGTCTCGGATGTGTGCTAATGCAAGAAGGCAAAGTTATATCTTATCTATATCGACAACTGAAACAACATGAGCCGAATTACCCAACCCATGACCTCGAACTCGCAGCTGTAGTTCTAGCCCTGAAGACATGGAGGAATTACCTGATGGGAAACTGTTGTGAGATATATTCGGATCACAAGAGTCTGAAGTATATCTTCACTTAGAAGGAGCTGAATATGAGACAGAGAAGATGGATTGAGCTAATCAAGGATTATGATCTGGACATTCACTATCACCCTGGTAAAGCCAACGTGGTAGCGGGTGCCCTTAGAAGATTGCCGTGCCGCTTGAACTCCATGATTTTGAAGGAGCAACCAAGCTTGCACAAGGAGATGGAAGATTTATGATTGGAATTAGTGAGTGAAGGATTTTTGGCTAGCATAGAACTTCAACCCACTTTGATCAGCCAGATCAAAGAGGCGCAGAAAGGAAATGCTAGTATCGACGGAATCAAGCGTCGTATTGGTATAGGCAAAGTACCCGGATTTACCGAAGACGAAGAAGGAGTTCTGTGGTACAAAGGACGCCTTTGTGTACCAGCAGATTCTGAGTTGAAAGAAGTTATTCTGAAGGAATCTCATGATACTCTTTATTCTATCCACCCCGAAGGAACGAAGATGTATCAAGATTTGAAGGAACAATTTTGGTGGCATAAGATGAAGAGAGAAATCGAAAGCTATATCGCCAAGTGTGATATATGTCAGAAAGTCAAGGCGGGACATCAAAGACCCGCATGATTGTTACAACCATTGCAGATTCCGGAATGGAAATGGGATTCCGTTGGAATGGACTTTATCACCGGATTGCCTACTTCTAGTAGGGGAAATGATTCTATCTGGGTCATAGTGGACATATTGTCCAAAGTCGCCCATTTCTTATCCGTCAAGACCAGATATCAGAGTTCGAAGCTAGCGGAGTTATACATCGCTAGAATCGTTAGTTTGCATGGAGTCCCTAAGAACATCGTATCGGATCGAGGAACTCAGTTTACCTCGAGATTCTGGAAGAAAGTCCAAGAAGGTTTAGGAACCCAACTAGATTTCAGCACCGCTTATCACCCTCGGACCGATGGACAAATGGAGCGAGTAAATCAAATACTCGAAGATATGCTAAGAGCATGTGTGTTAGAATATGGATCTAAGTGGGAAGACTATCTGAAAGTGTCGCCATTGAAGGGAATGCAGCGTTTCCAGCTAAAAGGAAAGTTAGACCCTAGATATATCGGCCCCTTCAAGATTCTGAACCGTCGAGGAGAAGTGTCGTATCAATTGGAACTACCCGAAGAGATGTCAGCCGTGCACAATGTGTTCCATATCTCATTACTTCGCAAGTTCCTCGAAGTTCCAGAGAAGACTGACGTCTTCAAGAATATCGATCATCGGACCATAGAAATCAACGATGACCTGACCTATCCTGAAGTACCCATCCGTAATTTGGAAGAAGCCTTCAGAACTACCAGAACCCGAAGCATCAAGTTTCTCAAGATTCAGTGGAGCAACCACACGGAAGAGGAAGCTACCTGGGAGCGCGAAGATCACATCAGGACGGAGTTTCCCGATCCCTTCAAATCCTAGGTAATCTTTTTCGTCCTTTTTCAAATCTCGGGACGAGATTTTGTTTAAGGGGGAAAGGTTTGTAACATCCCAAAAATATTAAACATGGATCATCAAACTCTAATCATCAAAATTAGGATTAACAAAAACTTTCCCAATTAAAAGTATGAAGGCATTCATGTGTGTGTGTATTAAAATTTGGATTCTTTTGAATTGCCATGGTTCTGTGTTTCTTTGCTTGTAAAATGATTCTTAGGTGAAATAAACATCATCTAAACAATCCCCAAACTTTTCCCAAAGACAAACAAATTAAGTGAATGGTCACTTTGGCCAATTTAACTCCCATACCTACTTTGGCTATCCCTAACTTTTAGAACTTAACAGAAACATGTATAGATCTTTGCACCCCTTGATAGTACTCATAATAAGGTACCAAGGCCCACTTTGTGATCATCCAAAAACATTAGAATGCATGGTTTAAATGACAGTTTAAAATTGAATCTATTTCATATGGGAAGATCCCACTATTTCAAAAACCACTCAAACAAGCTCAATTTTCAAAACACAAGCATCCACAGAACCCTCAACACATGCCTAGCACACCCACCAAAAATATTTTAAAAATTAAAAATTTAAGTTCATGCGGCCATTTCATCAAACAGGTTGTAGATTCAAATCAACAAAATCACAAACACTATTTCGAGCAGTGTTTTGAGCCAACCTTGTTCCCTCTCTGGTTACACTAGCCTCAGTAGATCATCTAGCAACCTTAACTAAGCCCTTGCACCACTGTAAGCTCGCCAATGTCATCAATGGTGAACAGGCCGAGAGCACCCATGTCACCCCAGTGTGGACAGCAAGCTACGAGAAGAACTAGCCATGCCATTGTCTAGCATGCAGCCCATGCCTCACCGCCCCCTCCCGACCAGCCCTAGCTCGAAGACAGCGACCAGAACCGCCAGGAACGCCGCGCTCGTGCCGTTGTCGACCATGCCGACGCGGACCGCAGAGCACGCGCCGTTCCCACACAACCCGACCACCTCGAGCCCTCGTCGCCTGCCAGCATGCACCCCACCATCCCAGGAGACCACCAGACATGCTCGTTTCACCGCCCGTACCCGTAGCCACCGCTCGCCACAGAGTTCGCCGCCTCTGCCTCACAGAGCACCGCAGGTTCTCGACCGTTTGCCACCGCCCCTACACGCGAATTTAAACCATAGAGCATCGCCAGGAGACCGCTCGTCGATCGCCAACCTCGGCCATGCCTCTAGCCGCCCGTAGCCGTGTCGCCATCGTCGCCTGCCCATCCCTCTCGATCTCACCGTCGGGCCTATAAAAGGAGGCGACCCACAGCCGATTGAAGCACACCATTTCACTCCCCTCACCTTACTAATCATTCCACCCCTTAGCCAGAGCAAGGCGAGCAGCGCATCGCCGGAATTTGGCCAGAGCTCTCCGATGCAGAGGAGAAGAGAGCCGTTGATTTCGTCCACCCCTGGACCTGCCGCGACCACCCCTGAGTTCGCCGTCATCAACTTCGTCATCTGCCTGCCTCGCCGTCGTCACTGCAGCCCCGATATGCCCCCTATGCACCCCCAATGAGCCGCTAGGGTTCGAGCTCGCCAGTGACTTGTTCATCGTCGACGATGACTCTGAGCCGTCGATCTTCATTCTAATCCAACGCACCACATAGCCCCGTACCGCTTCGCGTTTAAAGAGCCACTGACCAGTAGACCCCCCTGTCAGTTGCGCCCCGTGCTGCGGAGTGACACTGGGCCGGCCCAATAACCCTTCCTGCGCAGCCCAACCATTTGAATTTAGCTTTTTCTATTTAATTCAAACTCAGTTCTGTACCTAGTTTCAAAAATCAACCCAGCTCGATTCAGTAAACCAAATTGAATGAAAACAATTTTGTTAGAAAGATATTGAAATGCTTAATCCAAGCCCGTTGGATTCAAATCATTTGGATCTATAGATCAACCTTGGTAAAAATAACAAGTCAGAAGCTTTTCTGCATTCAAACATTTTTCAAATTTCAACCATAATAGCTTTTGAGTTGATTCCAACTCTCAAAAATCACATTTGATCATACCTTTCAGAATATATAAAAACATATGGGTTTACTTACAGAAATAATGTTCAAGTAATAAAAGAATGCTACATAGACATTTCTAGTCACTTTAATTATTTAAAATAAAAAAGGTTAAACTTTATTAAATTGTACTGAAATATGTGGTGATGACATGTGTCAACATGATCCCATGTTTGAGTTGGAGAATATTAAATCTTAAGTAGTTTTTCAATGAGTAGAAATTACTTTTCTAAAAATAAAATAAATAAGACAGATGCTTTAATCTTGTAATGTTAGTGATGATGCTAGATCATCTATAGAACCCTTTGTGTGATGATTGAAAGTAGTTAAGTATTGTTGGTGATTGTGTACCTCGTATTTATTCATAGACGCTAGTACCGACGAAGGATACGAGGAGGAAGGAGGATACTACGAAGAAGAAGCCGAGCAGAACTTCAACCACTGCTCTGCACAAGGCAAGCCTAATACTACTAGTGATTGAGCAAGCTAACACTTGCAATTATGAAAGTTAGATAACCTATGCAATGCACTAAGCATGCTTGTTTAGACAAATTTGATGATACCCCCTCCAAGTTTTACTTGCAAGCTTTCTACTTTATTTCTTTATCAAAGCTCTTACTTAGAGTTTACTTGAGTAAATTGTAGATACTAGAAAGATAATTGCAGGTTGCATAAAGTGCATTAAATTTGGCCTAAGCTAGATAATATTGATGTCATCCTAAGGCATGCTATTGTACTTAGTTAAACTCCACTAGTTTACCACCCCTCATTAGTACTCACTCCCATTTATAGATGCTAGTGCTAAGCATAAAACTTGATCAACTTTAGATGGGAATACTTAGTGAAAATGGTTATGAAAACCTTAGAATGATGAGTCATTCTACTGAGATGTTTTGACATGTGTTTCCGAACACCAGATGATTTTGATGATGAAAATGTTGACGCATGAGCCTTAGCCCTTTATAAAATTGATGGTTGTCTGGATGCGATACCATTCCAATTTTACCGTGCAACCACAATACCCGAGAAATGGGTAGGGCTTGACTAGAAACTTTTATACCTTATTATGGGTTCCCTCACGGCCAAGGTTTGAGCTGAGGCTACCTTGTGAAGATTGTCCACCTGTGCAGTACCCAAGATGACAGTTGGTCATGGTTGGGAGGCCAAACTCACAGGAGAGGTGCCTATACTAAGGCGTGTAATTGAAAGGTTAGGATTGATTATCCGTATACTGAGTATGGTGAATTCAGGATTTGTTCCTGACGGATGTATCGAATGTTGTGGTGAAAGTGTACAATCTCTGCAGAGTGTCAAACTATTCGAATAGCCGCGTCCGCGGTTATGGACAGTTGGAGTGGCCATACTGTTCCCCCGTTAGATGTTTTCAAAATGACTTGTGAAATGAATTAAGATTTTGAATTGACCACAACAGAATTGTGATATGAAATACAAGTTCCCACTTAGGTGTTATAATTCAACTAGCTTTTCCTGCTGCTGAACTTAGTAGAGGTAAATCCTGCTTTTTGCAAAAAAAACCTAGAGCTTAGTGTCCTATTACAAAACCCCCCTTCACTTGTTAGTATTAGTTTGCGAGTACTTAAAGAGTACTCATGGATTTGTCCCTGGCTATTCCCGTGGCCAGACTATGAAGAGGAGTACCAGGACGAAGGACCCCAGGAAGGTTACGACAACTAGGATCATCTCCCATCGTCAGCATTGCCTGTGACCCCGAAGATGGAGCTTCGCCTACGCTACCTTTATTATTACGTTATTCCGCTGCTTGAGTTGTATCAAGAATTGGATCATGAGATCCTTATTTGTGTAAGACCTTATGTATGGTTTGTAATGGATGATGTACTGTGGTATCCAATTATGTTATGTCTCGCAAAAATGGTAATCCTGGGATTGCGATGTATGGCCTAACAGGCATCTGGGATTAAAAATCCGGGTGTTGACAAGTTGGTATCAGAGCCATCCTGACCATAGGAGACCCTAGTTAGACTGGACGTTTGAATCAAAAACTTAGTTTCGAAACCAAAGGAAGCAAATATTTATAAAAACTTATTCCCATTCTTATCACTTTTATTCTTTCATGAAAACTCATGTTCCTCAAAACCCCTGGCAAAATACATAAAAATTGACACACTTGATCACTCTACTAACTTACTCATCCTATATTCTTATAGATGGACGTGAAGTACAGCAAGTTTTATCAGCTGGGGAATGGAGGCTACCTCATCTTTGAGCGGGATTTAGACCAGCTTTCGGAACTTCTGGAGCATCCGCACCCCGATTTCTTCGGAGCTCAGCTCAATGTTCAAGGGGGAGAAGATCTACAGTGGCTAATTGTTGCAAGTCTCCGAGGAAAGATTGAACTTCCCACTACTGAGGGAATTCAGTTCACCTTAAGAGAGAACAACTGGCTCGATGGACTTGCCAGGGCCATGCAGGAAGATCTTGCCCGTCTGTGTGGGCAGAGTATCAACCAGATCAAGGGTACCCGCTTTGAGTTTTTTCCAAGGCGTGATGCTATGGGACAGCCACTGGAAGCCCCATACCACCACGAGCTGAAGACTCAGTTGGACCACCTTAGCTTCATGATGTACGATCGTTAGCAGGAATTGGACAATTGTCGTGACTACTCGAACCACAAGTCCGCCATCATCAAGACGAAGGATCAGACCATCGCCATGCTAGCAAAGCATCGCAAGTCTCGCCACCGTCAGCTTGACAAGAAGGAACGCATCATTGACCGTCTTCGCCACCGTATCTCGGATTTGGACAAGACCATCCATGAGAGAGACATGCAGTTGGAGGAAAGGGAGAATGCCGGAGAGGATCTTCGTGGAGACCCCTACTCCTATCTCAGCGATGATGATGATTTTCTGGAGGATCAGGCTATGGACTTCTTCGCCGACGAGGATGATTTCGCCTTCATCGATGACGATGAGGATGATGAGGATGATGACTACACCGACTCTGAGGAGTAGTAGCACTTGATCACTAGCGTAGTGAGTTGTATTTGGTCCCACTGTATCGTAGTTTCTAGAATGGTTCTTAAAACCATCTGTTTACCTTTGTTGTGGTGTGTGTTTGTATCGTGTGCTATGAATGAATGAATGAAAAGCAAGTTGCTAGAAAATATGAGTCAAACTTTAAAAACATTCCAAAATCCCTAAACCTTAGAAATTTCCCTCTTTTCTCACGATCTATCTCAATATTCAGATGCCACGCGGAGGAAGTGGTTCATCCCCGGACCTGATGTTGCAGATCCTGCAAATGTTGGTTTCTGACCGCGAAGCTGAAAGAGCGGAATGTCAAGCCAACTTAGCCACCCTTCAGCAAATAGCTCAGATGGCCAACAACAATCAAGGCCAAGGAAATCAGGACAACCATGGATCTAAGCTCAAGAATTTCCAGAACACCAACCCACCCGTTTTCACTAAGTCAGAAGAGCCCTTAGACGCTGATGATTGGCTGCAAACCATGGAAAACAACCTGGAAGTTGCCGGAGTGGACGCTAACGATAAAGTTCTGTTCGCCACCCACTATCTAGCCGGAGATGCAAGAGCATGGTGGAACAACGTTCGTGCAATGACCAGAGGACAGATGATGACCTTGGAGGAATTCAAAGTCAAGTTCAGCAGAACCCATGTGCCACCGGGTTTGATCAAGAGAATGAGAGATGAGTTCAGAGAACTGAAGCAAGGACGGATGACCGTAGTGGAATACCGTGACAAATTCTTGTCATTATCTAGGTATGCCCCGGATGAGATCGACACCGAAGCCAAGAAGAAAGAGATATTCTTGAATGGTCTGCACGATGAGATGCAGACTATGTTGGTCAATATCCCCTTTGCTGATATTGAAGCCCTTGTCGACTCTGCCATCCAGATGGAAGGAAAGATCAACCAAGCCAATGAGAACCGCAAGCGTCGCATGATGCATCAGCCAGGAACCCATCAGACCCCAAAGTATCGCCCTAACCCATCTCCAGGATTTGCCCCAAGAACCAACAGACCCCCGATGAACTGTTCGACCTATCCCAACCGTGGAAACCCAATTCCCGGAGGAAATCACAACAACCCCGGCAACTCTTAACAATTTCAACTGTGCACCACCCAAGTTCAACAACAACAATGCTACTGCCAACACCAACACTGCCTCGAGGACTGGAAGCAATGTGGTGCCTGTTGCAGCAAAGGACAAGTCACAAGTGACTTGTTATGACTATGGAAATAAGGGTCACTACTCCAATGAGTGCCCCAAGAAGAATGCCGCAGCCCCCAATGCAAATGCCCCAGCACAGCAGTAGCATCGTGTTCAGCCTGGAAGAAGGTTTGCCCGAGGGAACTCGCTCAACCGCAACGGCCATCTTTTTCTCATGCATGCTGAAGAAGCCCAGGAAGCGCCTGAGGTCGTGCTGGGTATGTTTTCTGTTAATTCAGTACTTACTAGAGTGTTGTTTGATTCTGGTGCATTGCACTCATTTGTCACCGAAGAATTTGCATGCACTAGTAAGATTCAACCAACCAAACTGAAGCATGTTATGATTGTTCAAATCAACGATTCAACCACCAAAGCTAGGCAAATCTGCAAAGCCGTCCCTATCCGAATCCATGGCATAGATTTTTATGCTAATCTGATAGTACTCAGAACTAAAGGTTTGGAAGTGTGGCATCCCGCAAAAACCACTACTAGAAAATCGCGTTGAATTTGTGCATTGCATCGTCATCATCATGCATTGTTTGTCTAAAACTATTTTCGCAAAGCCTGTTTTTGTTTTTTAAAACGCCCCGTCTTGTTTCCAAATTCAAACCCGGGACACTGGATTATTTTGTTTTGTTTGCTATCGGTTTGCAAAAGTCTGTTTGGAATAAATAAAACATTTAATTATTTTTAGGGGGGCAGTCGAACGGGCCGATTCGACCCAGTCGACCACCCCCAGTACAAAATCGGACCACCTAAATTCCTAAAACTACCAGTCCTATTCTACCCACCCCTCCTCCACCTCACCCGGACCAATCCCTGGCTGCCACCTCACCCTCTCCCTCCCCTCTAACCTATCCCAGGCCGCCACCTAATCCTACCCCTTTCCCCACCTCTGTCCACCCCACCTGCCCTCTCCCCACTCAACCAGCACACACACGCAACACACACGCGCGCCAGCCTGGTCCCACCCCACTCACACCCCAGGAAACAACCCCACCCCACACCGCCTGCCCACCCTCATGGTCCCACTCCTCCTCGCTCTCCCAGCCCAGCCCGCCCCATCCCGTGAACCACCGTCCCGCCTCCTCTCCTCTTCCTCCTCCCTCTCTGAGCGCGCCGCTGCCGACACCAACCTCGCCCTTGCCCCGGCCTGAGCTCCGCCCCGCCTCTGCGCCTCCCCTCATGCCTCTCCTCCCCTTCCCGCCGTCAGCCTTCGCCCCAGGCCTCCTCTTCAGCCTCCTCCGGCGCCGCCTCCTCCTCGCTGCCCTACCCTCTCGTCCGCCGCCCCATGCCCCACCCACTGCAGCCGCGTCTCGGGCGTCTCGCCGCCGTCCACCGCTCCTCCAGGCGCCGCCGCCCGCCACTTGCCGGGCCAGCACCTCCCCGTGGCTCTCCTCCTCGGCACCTGGGCGTCCCCCCGTCGGCCCGCTCAACCACCGTCAGGCAACCGCCGCCGCCGCGTCCTCTGCGTCCGCCCGGCACCGAGCCGCCCCGCATCCTCCCCGTCTCCGCCTCCCTCGCTCTCTCCCCTCAGAGCGCCCGCCGCTGCAGAGCTTCCCTCGCATCGGCGGCGCCTTGACCTCTGTCATGTGAAAGCCGCCTCGAGCCATCTCTGTGGGTGCCACTGTGTGGTTGCTCCCAAGATCGATCTGATGCCGCCGTGCGAGAGCCGTTCGCATGTGTGTAATCGTGTCGCTGCCGAGGATGTACAGGATCCACGGTACCTGAAGACACCCCGGTACCAAACCAAGAATACCGCCATCAGTTGGAGACGATGACCGAAGATTCCCTCGGCACACCAAGTTCTCCGTCCCGGAGTCGGATCCGAAGACGCCATGACCCGGAATGCCAAGATCTCCGTATGTACCCCGAAGACTGATCCCGCCGAGACCCGACGACAAACCAAGTCCGTCAACGACGAACAAGTTAGAACCCCAAGATCTTCCCGACACCGAGGGCGCCTGCGGAACGACAAGTTCGCCACACGGACGCGAACCCAAGACCCTGAGGCCCCGAACCGAAGACCGATCCGAAGTGCCAAGGCCTTCGACAGGGAATCGACAAGATCATCGCGGAACCCCAAGGTCTACTTTGAAGTTTGCCGAACGCCGAGTACTTCTTCCCAGACGCCAAGACCGACCCGATACGCGGCCCCGACAAAATCGTCGCAACGACAAGATCGACACCGACCAGGGCGAGCCCGATGCGCCCCCGACACCGAACCCCAGATCCGAACCCCGAACCCCGGAACCCCAAGATCGTCGAGCCCCCCAATTGTGTGACCCCTTTTCTCGAGCCCTATTTTATAAATGTAATAACAAATTGATGCATATTAAATTGTCATACTCGCATGCATATTGTCATGTGGTTTGGGGGCATTATGCCGATTCACCTAATAATTAAATATGGGGCCCATATGCGGGCAAATCTAGTCTCATATTGGCCTCATTTAAATTGGTGTAGCGAACCGGTGCTACCTGTTGCCATGTAAAACAACATTTAAAATGGCGGGTATCTAAACAACTAGAACCATATATTTAATTGTCGGGACCCCGGTTCCGCTTAAATCTTGACTAATCGCATCGCACCTTTGCCATGTCATACATCATACATGCATCATGCCAATCTTCTGCCGTTGTATTAAATATTGCATCCGGTATTTATTCTAGTGTTTTGATTCTTCGCGGATAAGGCCGTTGAGTTGATGCGAGTGTCGACCCGATCTTCGGTTGAATCTTCGACAATGTTTTCAGGCGAGCATCTCCCCCTTTCTACCTATCTTACTTTTCTAGTATTTATTCCCTCCTGTTGTTGTTTTGCTATCTGTGTTGTGATGCTCTAGTTTTCGTACCCGTGATATCCCTTGCAGCCATATATAGCCTTGGACACATCCTATTACCTGTTGTTTGGTAGATAGTTGGACCCGCGCGTCGTAGTCGCTTGCTCAAGTGTTGTTGCGTGTCGTCAAGTACCACAGTTGTTGGAGAAGTGCCGCATGTTTATTGTTGGAGATGATTATGGCTTTAATTATCGTTACTTTAAATTACTGTTTAACAACTAAAATTGAAGTAAGTAAGCAGAGGCATCGGTGGGTGATAGGTAATATTTGGTTTCCGACCGCCCACTTGTGTCCCGTAGGACCCCGAGTTCTTGACACCTGTTCCGAGATCGAGCGCGCTAACCACAGGTGGGGAGATATGGGCCCCCCATTGATTATTACCTGATTTCAAAGTATTGTACTGGGGGCCACAAACTAGTTTGAGGTTTTATTTACTATCCTGTACTTATGCCATGCTTTACCGCTTTAATTAAATTGTGCGATGGATAGCACCTTTGTCTTGTTAGGATCGGGACACGTTTTCGGTGTCGGCAGTCCGATTTTGGGATTTCTTTGTCGTTCTGGCCGTCTACCCAAACCCTAAGTCCGTCTCGAGACCGGCCGACTTCGTTCTTGGGTTCGACTTGGTGGGGTGGCCCCATGTACTTGCTTTGGGTCAGGAGCGTGACTTAGGCCCGCCGACATACCGATGGGTGTATGTTAACTGATCTGCAAAAAGGGTCAAGTGCCTGTGGATGATACTGGTGCACCCTAAGGTTAAATCTTTTCGAGAAGCCGTGTCCGCGGTTATGCACGACTTGGAGCACAGTGCTTGATCATAGACAACTATAACTAAAGTTTATTGTTATAAATTGACTTGTATCCGATATGACTAGTAATCAGCTTCACTGCAACGGAATGGCTAAATAAAAGTACCAACAACTACTGGGTTTTGGGATATCTCATGCTAATTGAATCGGGCTAGTAAGTGCTGCCACTAGAACGGAATGGTTCACTAAAAGTGCCCCCTGCTTACTTTATCAGGATGACTACCTATATTTGACTAGTAATTGCTGCAACGGTAACTGAATAAATAAAACTGCCAACTGTGTGAGTTCCTCGGTTGACTTCCTCGTTTGGTCTCTAGGGGGAAATACCAGGATGGGTTTGTTTGATGGTAGCATCAGGTTGGTTCCGCATAGGTATTTCTCACCCCTCTCTAATAGCCGCCAGTTGTATCGAGTCTCTATAGGTTGTTTAGTGCATGCTGCCGCTGCCGCTCAGTCCACCATACCTATGTAGGCGAGGACCGCCGAATTCTAGCCTCGCTGTCTTGGCCTCGATCTTGACGCTCTCTCTTTTCCTTTGCCCTTTGTCGGCACCCCTTTTGTTTAATCAGGTTTTGAGATCGACGTCGTTAGCAGGGTTACCCTTCCGGCTTGGCCTGGGCAGGGTTATGGACGCCATTGGTTATTCTTCAGGGCTCTTAGCCCCATTTGCTTCTTGTCCGTAGTCGGACGCCCTATCATTTTCAAGGTGATTTGGATCTTTGTACCGTATATCTGTATTCTTGACTCATTGAGTCGCTGTTGTATATATATCTGTTCTGTGGGTCCCATCGAGGACTGTTGTGTAATGTTATTACTTCGTTTTCCACCCGCACGAAAGTGCCTGGTGGGCACCTTTGAATCGTTTCTATGCGGGTTTGGCGAGTTTCGCTAAAACTTGCATAGGGCCGATTCTGAGGGTGTTACAGAGTGGTATCAGAGCGCAGCAGTTGCGATACCCCACAAGTCCAGCCTGTAGGATAACCTAGCTAACGGCCGAAGTAGAGTGTCAAAACTAATTTTGCAAAAATCGGTTGGATAGATCTGGTTAGGTCTGATTTTACTCCTCACCCCTCTGCTATTCTCCTCTTACCTCTGCGTGTTTTGAATCTACTCTCTTACCTCTTCTTCGAGTCCAGGATTTCTCGTGGTTGGGTTCCGTCATACCTTCAGGGATTCGCTTCCTTCTTTGATAACGGTGTTCTACCATCCGGTGTTCATGCTGCCCGAGGAATCCTTCGTCTGTGGTACCATTCTTTGTTCCTTGTTTGTGCCTTCCGGTGTTTTCCGACGCGACGACATCCTCTACGCCAGATCCGATGCAGAGTCTGCATCACCCCTTTGTTCCTGAACCTTGTTTGTCGAGATCTTCAGTCTAATTCTAAGGGTTGGTTGCATAATCTATCTGTTCGTGTACAGAGTAATGCTTTGAGTGCGGGATGGAGTCGCGACCATACCACTACTCTTATCATTTGCTTTGTATATTGAATGGTGGATCGATGCAATTTTACTCCGTCCACGGAAGCTAGAGGTGGCTTTATTTGTGGATACCTCTACCTTCGCCCTTTGTTCCCGGAGTGTTCTCTGACGATCACGGACAATGACCTCTTGTTAGTGGTGTCGCGAGGATCTACACGAAGCAAGAAGACGCAGATCGCCGACCTTCCTTCCGGTACCATGAGGCGGATCTCGAGGGCGAGATCCATTGTTAGAGGTGTCGAATTGTGGCATCCCGCAAAAACCACTACTAGAAAATCGCGTTGAATTTGTGCATTGCATCGTCATCATCATGCATTGTTTGTCTAAAACTATTTTCGCAAAGCCTGTTTTTGTTTTCTAAAACGCCCCGTCTTGTTTCCAAATTCAAACCCGGGACACTGGATTATTTTGTTTTGTTTGCTATCGGTTTGCAAAAGTCTGTTTGGAATAAATAAAACATTTAATTATTTTTAGGGGGGCAGTCGAACGGGCCGATTCGACCCAACCCCAAAGACAAAATCGGACCACCTAAATTCCTAAAACTACCAGTCCTATTCTACCCACCCCTCCTCCACCTCACCCGGACCAATCCCTGGCTGCCACCTCACCCTCTCCCTCCCCTCTAACCTATCCCAGGCCGCCACCTAATCCTACCCCTTTCCCCACCTCTGTCCACCCCACCTGCCCTCTCCCCACTCAACCAGCACACACACGCAACACACACGCGCGCGCGCCAGCCTGGTCCCACCCCTCTCTCACCCCTGGAACCAACCCCACGCCACACCGCCCCGGCCCACCCCGCGGGTCCCACTCCCTCCTCGCTCTCCCAGCCCAGCGCGCTCGCCCCATCCCCGTGAACCACCGTCCCCGCCGCCTCCCTCTCCTCTTCCTCCTCCCTCTGAGCGACGCCGGCCGACACCAACCTCGCCCTCGCCCCGGCCTGAGCTCCGCCCCGCCTCTGCGCCTCCCCTCCGCGGCCTCTCCTCCCCGCCCCGCCGCCGTCGCGCTCGCCCCCGAGCCTCCTCTTCCGCGGCCTCCTCCGGCGCCGCCTCCTCGCCGGCCCTACCCTCCGTCGTCCCGCCCCAGCCCGGTGATCCAGCGTCCTCGGGCTCGTCTCCGGCCGCCGTCCACCGCTCCTCCAGGCGCCGCCGCCCGCCTCTTGCCGGGCCAGCACCTCCCCGTGGCTCTCCTCCTCGGCACCTGGGCGTCCCCCCGTCGGCCCGCTCAACCACCGTCAGGCAACCGCCGCCGCCGCGTCCTCTGCGTCCGCCCGGCGCCGAGCCGCCCCGCATCCTCCCCGTCTCCGCCTCCCTCGCTCTCCCCACAGCGCCGCCGCTGGAGCTTCCCCTCGCATCGGCGCGCCTTGGCCTCTGTCCATGAAGCCGCCTCCAGGCCATCTGCTGTGGGTGCCCTGTGTGGTTGCTCCCAAGATCGATCTGATGCCGCTTCGTGCCAGGAGCCGTTCGCATGTGTGTAATCGTGTCGCTGCCGAGGATGTACAGGATCCACGGTACCTGAAGACACCCCGGTACCAAACCAAGAATACCGCCATCAGTTGGAGACGATGACCGAAGATTCCCTCGGCACACCAAGTTCTCCGTCCCGGAGTCGGATCCGAAGACGCCATGACCCGGAACGCCAAGATCTCCGTATGTACCCGGCTGATCCCGCGAGACGACGGCGAACCAAGTCCGTCAACGACGAACAAGTAAGAACCCCAAGATCTTCCCCGACCGAGGGCGCCTACGGGCGACAAGTTCGCCACGCAGACGCGAACCCAAGACCACGAGGCCCCGAACCGAAGACCGATCCGAAGTGCCAAGGCCTTGACGGAATCGACAAGATCATCGCGGAACCCCAAGGTCTACTTCAAGTTTGCGAGCGCCGAGTACTTCTTCCGGACGCCAAGACCGACCCGATCTGACCCCGACAAAATCGTCGCGACAAGATCGACACCGACCAGGCGAGCCGATCGCCCGACACACGAACCCAGATCCGAACCCGAGACGAACCGAACCCCGGAACCCCAAGATCGTCGAGCCCCCCAATTGTGTGACCCCTTTTCTCGAGCCCTATTTTATAAATGTAATAACAAATTGATGCATATTAAATTGTCATACTCGCATGCATATTGTCATGTGGTTTGGGGGCATTATGCCGATTCACCTAATAATTAAATATGGGGCCCATATGCGGGCAAATCTAGTCTCATATTGGCCTCATTTAAATTGGTGTAGCGAACCGGTGCTACCTGTTGCCATGTAAAACAACATTTAAAATGGCGGGTATCTAAACAACTAGAACCATATATTTAATTGTCGGGACCCCGGTTCCGCTTAAATCTTGACTAATCGCATCGCACCTTTGCCATGTCATACATCATACATGCATCATGCCAATCTTCTGCCGTTGTATTAAATATTGCATCCGGTGTTTATTCTAGTGTTTTGATTCTTCGCGGATAAGGCCGTTGAGTTGATGCGAGTGTCGACCCGATCTTCGGTTGAATCTTCGACAATGTTTTCAGGCGAGCATCTCCCCCTTTCTACCTATCTTACTTTTCTAGTATTTATTCCCTCCTGTTGTTCTTTTGCTATCTGTGTTGCGATGCTCTAGTTTTCGTACCCGTGATATCCCTTGCAGCCATATATAGCCTTGGACACATCCTATTACCTGTTGTTTGGTAGATAGTTGGACCCGCGCGTCGTAGTCGCTTGCTCAAGTGTTGTTGCGTGTCGTCAAGTACCACAGTTGTTGGAGAAGTGCCGCATGTTTATTGTTGGAGATGATTATGGCTTTAATTATCGTTACTTTAAATTACTGTTTAACAACTAAAATTGAAGTAAAGCGAGGCATCGGTGGGTGATAGGTAATATTTGGTTTCCGATCGCCACTTGTGTCCCGTGGGACCCGAGTTCTTGACACTGTTAGAGATCGAGCGCTAACCACAGGTGGGGAGATATGGGCCCCCCATTGATTATTACCTGATTTCAAAGTATTGTACTGGGGGCCACAAACTAGTTTGAGGTTTTATTTACTATCCTGTACTTATGCCATGCTTTACCGCTTTAATTAAATTGTGCGATGGATAGCACACTGTACTGTTTAGGATCGGGACACGTTTTCGCGGTGTCGACAGTCCCAGTTTTGGGATTTGCTGTCGTTCACAGCCGTCTACCCAAACCCTAAGTCCGTCTCGGAGACCGGCCGACTTCGTTGCGGGTTCGACTTGGTGGGGTGGCCCCCATGTACTTGCTTTGGGTCTGGGAACGTCGTGACTTAGGCCCCGCCGACATACCGATGGGTGTATGTTAGCGATCCGCAAAAGGGTCAAGTGCTGTGGATACTTTGGTGCACCCTGAGGTTAAATCTTTTCGAGAAGCCGTGTCCGCGGTTATGGACGACTTGGAGCACAGTGCTTGATCATAGACAACTATAACTAAAGTTTATTGTTATAAATTGACTTGTATCCGATATGACTAGTAATCAGCTTCACTGCAACGGAATGGCTAAATAAAAGTACCAACAACTGCTGGGTTTTGGGATATCTCATGCTAATTGAATCGGGCTAGTAAGTGCTGCCACTAGAACGGAATGGTTCACTAAAAGTGCCCCCTGCTTACTTTATCAGGATGACTACCTATATTTGACTAGTAATTGCTGCAACGGTAACTGAATAAATAAAACTGCCAACTGTGTGAGTTCCTCGGTTGACTTCCTCGTTTGGTCTCGAGGGGGAAACACCAGGATGGGTTTGTTTGATGGTAGCATCAGGTTGGTTCCGCATAGGTCTTTCTCACCCCTCTCTAATAGCCGCCAGTTGTATCGAGTCTCTATAGGTTGTTTAGTGCATGCTGCCGCTGCCGCTCAGTCCACCATACCTATGTAGGCGAGGACCGCCGAATTCTAGCCTCGCCGTGTACTGGCCTCAGTACTGACGCTCTCTCTTTTCCTTTGCCCTTTGTCGGCACCCCTTTTGTTTAATCAGGTTTTGAGATCGACGTCGTTAGCAGGGTTACCCTTCCGGCTTGGCCTGGGCAGGGTTATGGACGCCATTGGTTATTCTTCAGGGCTCTTAGCCCCATTTGCTTCTTGTCCGTAGTCGGACGCCCTATCATTTTCAAGGTGATTTGGATCTTTGTACCGTATATCTGTATTCTTGACTCATTGAGTCGCTGTTGTATATATATCTGTTCTGTGGGTCCCATCGAGGACTGTTGTGTAATGTTATTACTTCGTTTTCCACCCGCACGAAAGTGCCTGGTGGGCACCTTTGAATCGTTTCTATGCGGGTTTGGCGAGTTTCGCTAAAACTTGCATAGGGCCGATTCTGAGGGTGTTACAGGAAGTAGTACCAAGAAAGCCATAACCATGACCAGTACGGCCGGAATATCAGTCGAGCATATATCTGAAACATTACCTCGTCAATTCAAGTGCAACAAGAGTATAGCCCAACCTACCATTGACCAAGTCCAGATAGTCTGTGAATACCCCGATGTATTTCCAGATGTTTTGCCTGGTATGCCCCCAGATCAGGATATCGAGTTTATCATTGAACTAATCCCCGGAACAGGACCCATAGCCCAGAGACCATATAGTATGAACCCGTCTGAACTAGAAGAACTGAAGAAGCAACAGGATGCCATGTTGGAAATTGGATTGATTCAACCAAGTGCCTCACCATGGAGATCACCTGTCTTATTTGTGAACAAGAAATATGGAGGTAACCGTTTGTGTACGGATTATCGAAAGTTGAATGACGTCACTATCAAGAACAAATACCCATTGTCCAAGATAGAAGATTTGTTTGATCAGTTGACCGGTGCCAAAGTGTTTTCTAAGATTGATCTTAGAACAAGCTATCATCAACTCAAGATTCGCGCAGAGGATATTCCCAAGACTGCCTTTACCACCAGATATGGATTATACGAGTATACTGTCATGTCTTTTGGATTAACCAATGCCCCCGCTTATTTCATGAATCTCATGAATAAGATTTTATGGACTTCCTGGATAAGTTTGTCATTGTTTTCATGGATGACATTCTGATTTATTCCAAAATTAGAAGAAGAACATGAGCTACACCTAAGGACCATTCTTGGAACCCTTAGAGAGCATCAGTTGTATGCCAAGTTTAGCAAATGTGAATTCTGGTTACAGGAGGTAGGATTCCTCGGCCACATTGTATCAGTCGGAGGAATTGCCGTTGACCCTGCAAAGGTGAAAGATGTCGAAGATGGCAAGCCCCAACCACTCAAACCCAAGTTTGTGCATTTCTCGGATTGGCGGGATATTACCGCAAGTTCGTAGATGGATTCTCGAGTATCGCGAGACCCATGACCCAATTTCTAAAGAAGGACAAGATGTTTGAATGGACCGACAAATGTAAAGCGAGTTTTCAAGAACTCAAGAGGATATTGATTTCAGCCCCAATCTTAATCATGCCGGATATCACGAAGCCCTTCGACGTGTATTGTGATGCATCCAAGATCGGTCTTGAATGTGTGCTAATGCAAGAAGGCAAAGTTATATCTTATCTATCTCGACAACTGAAACAACATGAGCAGAATTACCCAACCCATGACCTCGAACTCGCAGCCGTAGTTTTAGCCCTGAAGACATGGAGGCATTACCTGATGGGAAACCGTTGTGAGATCTATTCGGATCACAAGAGTCTGAAGTATATCTTCACTCAGAAGGAGCTGAATATGAGACAGAGAAGATGGATTGAGCTAATCAAGGATTATGATCTAGACATTCACTATCACCCTGGTAAAGCCAACGTGGTAGCGGATGCCCTTAGAAGATTGCCGTGTCGCTTGAACTCCATGATTTTGAAGGAGCAACAAAGCTTGCACAAGGAGATGGAAGATTTCCGAATGGAATTAGTGAGTGAAGGATTTTTGGCTAGCATAGAACTTCAACCCACTTTGATCAGCCAGATCAAGGAGGCACAGAAAGGAAATGCTAGTATCGACGGAATCAAGCGTCGTATTGGTACAGGCAAAGTACCCGGATTTACCGAAGACGAAGAAGGAGTTCTGTGGTACAAAGGACGCCTTTGTGTACCAGCAGATTCTGAGTTGAAAGAAGTTATTCTGAAGGAAGCTCATGATACTCTTTATTCTATCCACCCCGGAGGAACGAAGATGTATCAAGATTTGAAGGAACAATTTTGGTGGCATAAGATGAAGAGAGCAATCAGAAGCTATATCGCCAAGTGTGATATATGTCAGAGAGTCAAGGCGGGACATCAAAGACCCACAGGATTGTTACAACCATTGCAGATTCCGAAATGGAAATGGGATTACGTTGGAATGGACTTTATCACCGGATTGCCTACTTCTAGTAGGGGAAATGATTCTATCTAGGTCATAGTGGACAGATTGTCCAAAGTCGCCCATTTCTTACCCGTCAAGGCCACATATTAGAGTTTGAAGCTAGCGGATTTATACATCGCTAGAATTGTCAGTTTGCATGGAGTCCCTAAGAACATCGTATCGGATCGAGGAACTCAGTTTACCTCGAGATTCTGGAAGAATGTCCAAGAAGGTTTAGGAACTCGACTAGATTTTAGCACCGCTTATCACCCTCAGACCGATGGACAAACGGAGCGAGTAAATCAAATACTCGAAGATATGCTAAGAGCATGTGTGTTAGAATATGGATCTAAGTGGGAAGACTGTGTGCCGTTTACAGAATTTTCATACAACAACAGTTATCAAGCTAGTTTGCAAATGGCACCATTTGAATTCATGTATGGAAGAAAGTGTCGCACCCCTTTGAACTGGTCGGAAGTCGGAGAGAGTCAGATTTTCGGACCCGACATCCTACGAGAAGCAGAAGAGAAGGTTCACAAGATTCGTGAGCACCTCAAGACAGCCCAGTCCAGACAGAAGAGTTACGCCGACAAGAGACATCGAGACCTCACCTTCAACATAGGAGATTTTGTGTATCTGAAAGTGTCGCCATTGAAGGGAATGCAGTGTTTCCAGCTAAAAGGAAAGTTAGCCCCCAGATATATCGGCCCCTTCAAGATTCTGAACCGTCGAGGAGAAGTGTCGTATCAATTGGAACTACCCGAAGAGATGTCAGCCATGCACAACGTGTTCCATATCTCATTACTTCGCAAGTTCCTCGAAGTTCCAGAGAAGACTGAAGTGTTCAAGAATATCGATCACCGGACCCTAGAAATCAACGATGACCTGACCTATCCTGAAGTACCCATCCGTATTTTGGAAGAAGCCTTCAGAACTACCAGAACCCGAAGCATCAAGTTTCTCAAGATTCAGTGGAGCAACCACACGAAAGAGGAAGCTACCTGGGAGCGCGAAAATCACATCAGGACGGAGTTTCCCGATCTCTTCAAATCCTAGGTAATCTTTTTCATCCTTTTTCAAATCTCGGGACGAGATTTTTTTTAAGGGGGAAGGTTTGTAACATTCCAAAAATATTAAACATGGATCATCAAACTCTAATCATCAAAATTAGGATTAACAAAAACTTTCCCAATTAAAAGTATGAAGGCATTCATGTGTGTGTATTAAAATTTGGATTCTTTTGAATTGCCATGGTTCTGTGTTACTTTGCTTGTAAAATGATTCTTAGGTGAAATAAACATCATCTAAACAATCCCCAAACTTTTCCCAAAGACAAAAATTAAGTGAATGGTCACTTTGGCCAATTTAACTCCCATGCCTACTTTGGCTATCCCTAACTTCGAACTTAATGAAACATGTATGGATCTTTGCACCCCTTGATAGTACTCATAATAAGGTACCAAGGCCCACTTTGTGATCATCCAAAAACATTAGAATGCATGGTTTAAATGACAGTTAAAATATGAATTTATTTCATATGGGAAGATCCCACTATTTCAAAAACCACTCAAACAAGCTCAATTTTCAAAACCCTAGCATCCACAGAACCCTCAATACATTCCTAGCACACCCACCAAAAATATTTTCAAAATTCAAAACTTAAGTTCATGCGGCCATTTCATCAAACAGGTTGCAGATTTAAATCAACAAAATCACAAAAACTATTTTGAGCAGTGTTTTGAGCCAACCTTGTTCCCTCTATGGTTACACTAGCCTCAGTAGATCATCTAACAACCTGAACTAATCCCTAGCACCACTGTAAGCTCGACAATGTCATCAATGGTGAACAGGACAAGAGCACCCATGTCACCCCAGTGTGGACAGCAAGATAGGAGAAGAACGAGTCGTGCCAACCTTGTCTAGCATGCAGCCCATGCCTCACCGCCCCCTCCCGACCAGCCCTAGCTCGAAGACAGCGACCAGAATCGCCAGGAACATTGCGCCCGCGCCGCTGTTGACCATGCCGACGCGCACCGCAGAGCACGCGCCGTTCCCACGCAACCCGACCACCTCGATCCCTCGTCGCCCGCCAGCATGCACCCCACCGTCCCAGGAGACCACCAGACATGCTCGTTTCACCGCCCGTACACCGTAGCCACCGCTCGCCGCAGAGTTCGCCGCCTCTGCCTCGCAGAGCACCGCACGTTCCCGACGGTTTGTCACCGCCCCTACACGCGAATTTAAACCATAGAGCATCGCTAGGAGACCGCCCGTCGATTGCGAACCTCGGCCATGCCTCTAGCCGCCCGTAGCGGTGTCGCCACCATCGCCTGGCCATCCCTCTCGGTCTCACCGTCGCCGCTAAAGAGGAGAAGAGGAGCCGTTTATTTCGTCCACCCCAGGAGCTGTCGTGACCACCCCTGAGTTCGCCGTCATCGACTTCGTCATTTGCCCGCCTCGTCATCGTCACTAGAGCCCCGGTATGCCCCCTATGCACCCCCACTGAGCCGATAGGGTTCGATCTCGCCGGTGACTTGTTCATCGTCGACGACGACCCTCAGCCGTCGATCTTCATTCTAATCCAACGCACCACATAGCCCCGTACCGCTTCACGTTTAAAGAGCCACTGACCAGTAGACCCCCCCTGTCAGTTACGCCTCGCGCTGTGGAGTGACACTGGGCCGGCCCAATAACCCTTCCCGCGCATCCCAACCATTTGAATTTAGCTTTTTCTATTTATATTCAAACTCAGTTCTGTACCTAGTTTCAAAAATCAACCCAGCTTGATCCAGTAAACCAATCTGAATGAAACCAATTTTATTATAAATATATTGAAATTATTAATCCAAGCTCGTTGGGTTCAAATCATTTGGATCTATAGATCAACCTTGGTAAAAATAACAAATCAGAAGCTTTTATGCATTCAAACATTTTTCAAATTTCAACCATAATAACTTTTGAGTTGATTCCAACTCTCAAAAATCACATTTGATCATACCTTTCAGAATATATAAAAACATATGGGTTTACTTACAGAAATAATGTTCAAGTAATAAAAGAATGCCACATAGGCATTTCTAGTCACTTTAATTATTTAAAATAAAAAGGTTAAACTTTATTAAATTGTGACACCACTTTAAATCACATTCTCATGTACTAAAATATGTGGTGATGACATGTGTCAACATGATCCCATGTTTGAGTTGGAGAATATTAAATCTTAAGTAGTTTTTCAATGAGTAGAAATTACTTTTCTAAAAATAAAATAAATAAGACAAATGCTTTAATCTTGTAATGTTAGTGATGATGCTATATCATCTATAAAACCCTTTGTGTGATGATTGAAAGTAGTTAAGTTGGTGATTGTGTACCTCGTATTTATTCATAGACGCTAGTACCGACCAAGGATACGAGGAGGAAGGAGGATACTACGAAGAAGAAGCCGAGGATAACTTCAACCACTACCCTGCACAAGGCAAGCCTAATACTACTAGTGATTGAGAAAGCTAACACTTGCAATTATGGAAGTTAGATAACCTATGCAATGCACTAAGCATGCTTGGTTAAACATATTTGATGATACCCCCTCCTAGTTTTACTTGCAAGCTTTCTACTTTATTTCTTTATCAAAGCTCTTACTTAGAGTTTACTTGAGTAAATTGTAGATACTAGAAAGATAATTGCAGGTTGCATAAAGAGCATTAAATTTGGCCTAAGCTAGATAATCTTGATGTCATCCTAAGGCATGAGATTGTACTTAGTTAAACTCCACTAGTTTACCACCCCTCATTAGTACTCACTCCCATTTGTAGATGCTTGTGCTAAGCATAAAACTTGATCAACTTTATATGGTAATACTTGGTGAAAATGGTTATGAAAACCTTAGAATGATGAGTCATTCTACTGAGATGTTTTGACATGTGTTTCTGAACACCAGATGATTTTGATGATGAAAATATTGAGGCATGAGCCTTAGCCCTTTATAAAACTGATGGTTGTCTGGATGCGATACCATTCCAATTTTACCGTACAACCACAATACCCGAGAATTGGGTAGGGCTTGACTAGAAACTTATATACCTTAGTATGGGTTCCCTCACGGCCAAGGTTTGAGCTGAGGCTACCTTCTGAAGATTGTCCACCTGTGCAGTACCCAAGATGACAGTTGGTCATGGTTGGGAGGCCAAACTCACAGGACAGGTGCCTATACTAGGGCATGTAATTGAAAGGTTAGGATTGATTATCCGCATACTGAGTATGGTGAATTCAGGATTTGTTCCTGACGGATGTATCGAATGTTGTGGTGAAAGTGTACAATCTCTACAGAGTGTCAAACTATTCGAATAGCCGTGTCCGCTGTTATGGACAGTTGGAGTGGCCATACTGTTCCCCCGTCAGATGTTTTCAAAATGACTTGTGAAATGAATTGAGATTTTGACTTGACCACAACAGAATTGTGATATGAAATACAAGTTCCCACTTAGGTGTTATAAAATTTCAACTAGCTTTTCCTGCTGCTGAACTTAGTAGAGGTAAATCTATCTTTTTGCAAAACTAAAGGGTTTCACGGCATAGTAAATCAAAAAAATTCTACGGATGTGAACGGGGAAGCCAAGATCTAATCTAGGAGATGCAAACAATGAGGAGGGATAGATGATATCTTCATACCCTTGAAGAAATCGCACAGCGGAACGTTCAACAGAACGTGGTTGATGTAGTCGTACTAGCCTTCTCGTCCTCGCGATCCGATCCGATCCAACGCCACAAGTGGCGATGCCTCCGAGAGATGCACACGTACGGCACCGTGACGTCTCCTCCTTCCTCGGTCCAGGAAGTGGGGTGGAGAGATAGATTGAATCTACAGCACGACGGCGTGGTGCAAAGGTGGAGAGTTTCTGCGGCAGGGCTTCGCCTACGCACAGTTGGGAGAGAGAGAGGAGAGCAGCAACTAGGCGGCTAGGGTTTTTAGGAGGTGTGGGGGGAGGGTGCGCCCCTGCCCTCTTTATATAGAGGGATGGCCGGCTGCCCTTGCCCCTCCTCCAAACCCTAGGGCCGGCGGCCACATGGGGTGGAGTGGGGGGCAAGTTTCCCCTTATATGAATCTTATTCTCCGGACCATTCCGGAACCTCTCGTGATGTCCTGGATCTCATTCGAGACTCCGAACAAAAACCCATAAACCAATTATCCATTCTATCCTAGCGTCGAGACAAGTTAAGTGTGTGACCCTACGGGTTCAATAATATGCAGACATGATCTTCTATCAATAATCAACAGCGGGGTTTGGAAACCAATATTGACTCCCACATATTCATCGATGATCATATCGGATGAACCATGATGCCAGGATTCAATTAATCCCATATATATTCCCGTCGTCACGCGATATTTTACTTTCCCGAGATTCGATCGTTGGCATCGGCATACCTAGTTCAATCTCGTTCACAGCAAGTACTTTACTCGTTCCGTAATCCGATATCACTTTCTGATTAACTCCTTAACCACGTGCTTGCAAGCGGTGTTGATATCGATTACCGAGTGGGACTGAAGTATATCTCTCCGACTTGGGAGGGACAAATCCCATCTCGATACATACAACCCAACAGGTACTTTTCGATCACCTGAGAGACACCTTTATGATCACCCTCTCATAGGATGAAGTTTGATGACCTCAATGCTTTCTTATGATACCAAGGAGTTGCATTATCTCATGGTCTAAGGAATACAATATTTGACATAAGAAATAGCTTCGCAAAGATGAACACAATGACACGATCTAATTGCTCTGCTTGATTTGGGTATGTCCATCATATCCTTCTCCCAATGTCATGATCTCATTATTAATTGACAACTCATGTCTATGGTTAGGAAACCTTAACCATCATTAATCAATGAGCTAGTCCATAGAGGCGTACTAGGGACACGGTGTTGTTCATAAACCACACAAGTATCAAAGTTTCCGCTTAATACAATTCTAGCATGGAATATAAACTTTATCATGACCAAGAATTATAATAGTAACATCTTTATTATTGCCTCTAAGGCATAATTCCAACAAAACCAACCCTAGAGCTTAGTGTCCCATTACAAAAAACCCCTTCACTTGTTAGTATTAGTTTGCGAGTACTTAAAGAGTACTCATGGCTTTGTCCCTGGCTATTCCCGTGGCCAGACTATGAAGAGGAGTACCAGGACGAAGGACCCCATGAAGGTTACGACAACTAGGATCATCTCCCATCGTCAGCATTGCCTGTGACCCAGAAGATGGAGCTTCGCCTATGCTACCTTTATAATTACGTTATTCCGCTGCTTGAGTTGTATTAAGAACTGGATCATGAGATCCTTATTTGTGTAAGACCTTATGTATGGTTTGTAATGGATGATGTACTGTGGTATCCAATTCTGTTATGTCTCGGAAAAATGGTAATCCTGGGATTGCGATGTATGGCATAACAGGCATCTGGGATTAAAAATCCGGGTGTTGACACTCTCTTACTAATAATGCCACTTTATTACCCATTGGAATAGCTGAAGGTGTGTTTACAAAAATCTTAGGGAAAATGGTGTCTACTAATTATCTTGTTATTGAATGTGTAGGCAAAGGACAAATTACACTTGTAAGATCCCTACTGAAACACCTTGGAGCAATAATAGATATGGGAAAAGGCATTATGCATTTTGCTCCTCCAGTAAGCAATCATATTTTCCCTAAAGAGAAGAAGAAAGGTAAGAAAGGAAGGAGCAAGAGGGGCAACAATTCCTCATTTGAAAATACTTGATTTGTTGCTTCTTGTGCCTAAGTTAAAGGCGTTAAAGAAAAGTACTTGTTGGGAGATAACCCAAGAGTTTCCTTGAGTCTTGGAAGTTATTACTTCAGTAATGACCTCTCCTTATCCTTTTTGTTTGCTTTTTATGCCAAGAATGACCTCTAATGAGAGGGAAGGAAGATTTGGGGAGTTGCTGTCCCGAAACAGATTTTTGTCCTCCACCATAAAAATTCGTGAGGATCCTCTATAAGTCGGATTGAGCTGAAACATTACGAATAAATCCCCCAGTATGTTAGATAACTTTTGTTAGTTCAACACTTTTGATTTGAGCAACATAAGATTTTAGAAAAAATTGGTTTCTACCTACTGGTCTGTTTTGTCAGATTTCTGCCATTATTTGCATTTGCTTCTTATTGATTTCTTTTTGAGTTCTCTTTTGGGGAATTGAGCTTTTCGAAGGAGTTGCTACAGTAGCTTGTGTTTTTAGTGAAAAATTGTGCTGTTCCAAAGCTAAACCAAAATGTCTATTATCTTTTGAATACACTAATGTTGCTAATGAAGATTGTGTGAAGTTTTGTATGAAGGAAAAATTTCAGGTGTAGAGAGAGAATGATGTAATGAGATGAAGAATGGACAAATCTCAAGCTTGGGGATGCCACCCTGATGTTACCCCAAGAAATATCCAAGAGGTACAAGCGTCAAAGCTTGGGGATGCCCAAGGCATCCCCTTCTTCATCAATAAAAAGCTCAGGTCTATCTACACACTTCGTTTTTATTGTTTCATGCACTGTTGTGTTGTTCTTGAAGCGTCTTAGTTTTTGTTTGGTTTGCTTAGTTGTTTAGTTTGCTTGAATAAAGTATTTTGGACCCCTGTTCTCGCTGTGTTGTTTCAAATAAGTTGCTTGGTGTTGGAAAGGAGTAGAAAGTTCTTGCTTGAATGTGCAAGAGGAGCTTGCATTGACTGTGAGTTAGACTTTAGCATGAAATGCTAGGAGTTGTTTTGACCTTATTCTTAGTGATTATTGTTGTACCATGTCTTGTTTCAAACAATTGGGATTTCTTAGTGTGCCTTGAAAGAATCATGCGTTGTTTTAGCATACAAAAGCATAGTGTTGTGGTATTCTCCTTTGATGCTTTGTTTGGGTTGACTTGGCACATGCTGACACGATGTTGTGACTATTAACAAGTCACCATAGCCTCTATGATCATTTAGTCCTTTACTTGTAGTACCACTCTATGCTTTGATTAGTAATGTTTTGTTGCTCTGCATGATTGTGCCCATTATTGCTCTCTTAGTTTGTTGCTCCCAGTCTTTTGCTAGCCTCCACTTGTATGAGTAAGTTCTACTCATGCTTCCAACTCCCAAGAAACCAAGTTATTCCAAAAGTTTACACTATAAATTCCTATGCATGGTGTGTTACAACATTCCAAGTATAGTCTTGTTTTCAGCTATCTTCCAATTAAAAACTATTTTCTTATGTGAAAACTTAGTGATTAAAGCCCTCACAAACTTGATGGCACACTTTCTATTATTTTCCCCTAATAAACTTGAACCAGTGTGTCATCTATGTTGTATATGCTTGCACTTATATGTTGGAATTAGCAGAATAATGCTGTCATGGGGAACGTTTTCAACATTGCACTTGTACTTTGTACACATTTGATATCATGATCTTTTCTCTATGGATGTCACTGGGGTGAAATAAAGAGGGAGCTTGTAAGTCCATGGAGTTGTGTATTTTCTGTTAGATAAACGCCTGGTCCGCTAGCCTAAGCCATGACTAATCATGGTGGAAACATGCAGCATCACCATAATGAGCTATCTGTGAAGCATCCTTAATAAAAAGCTATGCACATAGTAAATAAAAAGATCGCTGATGCTCATTGTCTGCTTGCCTTGTCATTTTGGTTATGGCATAGCTCCTGTACCAAGTGCAAGGGGTACCCCGTTGGTGGTTCTCTATGATACGCATGTACTTACTATGACAAGAACTTACAGGTGACTGAAGTTGAGTAGCATGAGGTGTGGCCCTCGTATTCAATGGACTTGAGATTTCCAACTTATATTTTGTCAAGCATATACTCCATAGTTTGTTCACTTTAACCTTAATCACTTCAAGATTCTTATGATAGGGGCAATGAGGGCTGAAAAGCTAACAGGTACCATAATTTTTGGAATCTCTTTTTGAAACTTGAAATCCCTACTTCCTTTTATTAAGGGCCTTTCTTGCACTATTATATTCAGTCTCCACCTTCTACTTTTAGGCATCATTAAGAGAGCATAGTTGCCATTATGTGTGCAGTATCCCAAAACTTATTGATTGATGCATGTGTTATTACTTTTTCTTGTGCTATCTGTTTCTAGTCACTCTTATGAAGTTTGAAGGTGTCCTATGCATCTATTTGCTACTCTATGAGGGACAAGCTGAATGCCACTATGCTATGTTTTCTGCATGTGAAACAAACAAACGTTTTTTAATGCATATTATTCAGGATCTTTGTTTTGTAGCTTGTCATGTTGCATGCATAGTTACGATGTCCTATTGTTAGAACTCCATCTTTCATGCACATGTTTAGAGTTCTTTAATCCTAGCTTTCAATGCTTGCAAATGGTTTGATCTTGGTTTTGATGGTGTATGTCACCTCAAAAATTATTCTTTTATCACTTACCTACTCGAGGACGAGCAGGAGTTAAGTGTGGGGATGCTTGATATGTCGGAAACGTATCTATAATTTTTGATGTTCCATGCTTGTTTAGTATCTACTTTGCTTTGCTTTGTCCACACTTTGAGGTGTTTTTACATGTTTTCAAGTACTAACCTATTAACAAGTTGCCACAGTGCCAGTTGTTTGTTTTCTGCTATTTTTGGTTCCAGAAAGGGAGAAAATCAATATTCTCGGAACTGTACGGGACAAAAGCCAAATTCAGTATTTTACCGTGGGCGACACGAAGCCCGAAGACGAGACGGCAGGGCGCCACAGGGCGGCCAGACCCCCCTAGGCGCGGGTGGGCCCACCCCGCGCCTGGGCAGGGTGTGGGCCCCTGGCCGCCTCCCAGCCTGCCTCTTCGCCTGTAAGAAGCCCCCGATGCCGAAACCCTAAGGACCCGATCAAAACTCCACGAAACCTTCTGTAGCCACCGCCACCATCGTCCCTAGATCGGGGGGATCTGAAGTTCTTCCCAGGACACTGCCGGAGGGGATATCATCCCAGAGGCCTTCTACTTCATCATGCCAGCCTCCGGTATGAAGCGTGAGTAGTTCCACCTTGGACTACGGGTCCATGTAGTAGCTAGATGGTTGTGTCTCCTCCTTGTGCTTTCATGTATAGATCTTGTGAGCTCCGTTCATGATCAAGATCTAATCTATTTGTAATCATGCATGTTGTGTTTGCAGGGATCTGATGGATATTGAGATTACTATGTAAGATTGATTAATGGTTTTGTCTATTTGATTCTATCATGTCTGTGTTGTTTGTGATCTTGCATGATCTCCGTTGTTAGTAGCTATCATGGCCAAGTAGTTGCTAGTGACTCCAAGAGGGGGTATTTATGCTCGATAGTGGGTTCATGCCTCTAGTTTCCAAGGGAAGTGACAAAAATCTCTTTAGTTGTAGATGTGATGTTGCCACTAGGAGAAAACAACGGTCTCTTGTTCATGGAAAAAGTGGATTGTTTACCTTACACACTTTGCTTAAAGCAGTTGTCTGTTGCTTGCAAATTAATACTAGAGGGGGTTCGGATGATAACCTGAAGGTGGACTTCTAGTCATAGATGCAGTTGGATGGCGGTCTATGTATATTGTTGTATTACCCAATCGAATCTCATAGGATCTTTTTGTCTAGTATTGCATTGTTATTCCTTGCTCAGTTCCTGTCAATTGCCCTACTGTAATTTGTGTACCCTTCATGCCATGTTGTTTATCTAAGGAGAGCACCTCTAGTGAACTATGGACCCCGGTGCAATCTTTACCATTGATACATCTTCCACTATTACATGTTTACTTGCTGCAAACCACCATCACCTTCCACACCATACGTTTAATCCTTTGTTATAGAAAACCGGTGAGCTTGAAAACCTCACTGATTCGTTGGGGCAAAGTTTGAGTTTGTGTTTTGCAGATTTCCACGTTGCTTGCAACACCTTGAAGACGTTTCCTTCCTCCTAGTGGTTCGATTACCTCGGTTTCTTACTGAGGGAAAACTTGTTGATGTGCTCATCACACCTTGCTCTTGGGGTTTCCAACAAAGCGTCCCACGACATTGGTGGGCGCCTTCAAGCTACTACATGGACCCGTAGTCCGAGGTGGAACTACTCACGCTTTATACGGAGGCTGGCATGATGAAGAAGAAGGCCTCCGGGATGATCTCCTTGCCGGCAGGGTGCCGGGAAGAACTTCAAATCCCCCCGATCTAGGGACGATGGTGGCGGCAACTACAAACGGTTTCATGGAGTTTTGATCGGGTGCCTAGGATTTCTGCATCGGGGGCTTCATATAGGCGAAGGGGCGAGCCCGGGGACCACTAGGGCGGCTGCACCCCCACCCCCAGGCGTGGGGTGGGCCCACCCGCACGGCCAGGAGGTGTTGCCCCCTGGTGAGCCTTCTCCGTCTCGTCTTCTGGCTTCGTGTTGCTCAAGGTAAAATATTGACTTTGGCATTTGTCCTGTCCAATTCCGAGAATATTGATTTTCTGCCTTTCTGGAACCAAAAACAGAAGAAAACATGCAACTGGCACTGTGGCAACTTGTTAATAGGTTAGTTCCAGAAAACATATAAAAACACCTCAAATTGTAGACAAAGCAAAGCAAAGTAGATACTAAACAAGCATGGAGCATCAAAAATTATAGATACGTTTCCGACGTATCAGTGGCGCGCCTCTGCAGCCCCATTATTCACCCACTCCAGCGCTGCTAGTCTTGTCCGCCTTTCTCCCCCTTCCTCATCGCGTCCTGGAGCACTACTTCATCTAGCTACCCGAGGACCGTGACCCTTCTGGCCGCCTTCGCATACTGGTGTGAAGTCTTCATCGGAGTGATGTCGTCCCTGGCGCTGTTCCGGCACTTCTAGCGCCTCCGTGTCCTTTCACTGGGGGATTTTCTTGGTGGCATCAGGTTCTTTGCCAAAGAAGAGGGAGATCCTGCCCATATCCATCCTTGGGGTGGCGTCGGAGTTCCACCATGACTGGGTGCTGGTGGATGCTGGCCAAACCTGGCCATAGCTTCGCATTCCAGCGGGAGCGGCGGTGGAGAACCCAAGATGGGCTCGCGAGGCAGCCACTTGCATGAGCCCCAGGCCCCTCGCGAGGCGCGTGGTGCACTTGAGGAGCCCGGGTTTGATTGGTGAGATGGTGGTGGGGGAGTACCTGTGGTAGTAGATTGCCCCTCTTTAGGAGCACTGAAGGCCTGTCTAGACCATGTCGTCTGGCTGGGACGCAGTTAGGCTCTCGAACGGGTTCCGGCGCTAAGGATATGGTGTCCGTCCTCATGCGTCTACTTCTGGACGTGGAGACTATGGTAGAGAATCCCCTTGGTGCGCGTTCCCTATACTTGGAGGGTGATGTGCACGCCGCCTGCACAGGTCTTCCCGCCATTTACGCTATGGGAGAGTGCTCCTTGGTCGAGCTGGATGATGAAGACGTGGAGCCAGGCAACGACTTCGAGTCCTCCCGGCCTGTTTGGCGTGGAAGGATGATCAACAGCGTGTCATCTTCATAGGAGATCGCCGAGGATCCCCTAGTGCTGAAGCCCATGACTTCGCCGGTGTCACTAGCCGCGTGGTCCATGTCGGGCTTAGGTCAGCTGCTGCTTCCACCCAGGCGTGGGCAGCCGGGAAGCTCTCGAGGCCCGACGAGACCAGTGTCATCCTCCCCCGGGCGCAAGGAGAGCCAACTGGTCCCTGGTAGGGGCAGAAGCAGGGAGGTGAGTCGGCCTCGCGAGGTCTTTCCCCTCGCCTTTTTCCTTTCCTTTCATGCTTTGTGACTCTGCCGCTCTGATGCAGGCATGAGAAGAAGTAGAGGAAGAAAACGCAGGGGTCAGGCTCTGGAGGAACGACGGAGCGTGCTGAGGGAAGCTCCGGCCGCCTCCCCGCCTGGGAGCACCTCTCGCCTGGAGCCGCCGGGGGAATCTCGTCCCTTGCCTTAGACATGGCCGGGGGCTCTCCGATACATGAATCGCCCAACCCTGAGGTGGGGGACCGTTCATTGGAGGAGGTTCATCCTGACTCCGTGATGGTTGCTGGGAGTGTTGGTACTCTGCCGCCTCAAGATCCTGTGGTTGCACAAGGCTCGACCCTATCACCAGTCCATGACGACAGGGGGAACCTCATGAGGGGATCCCCAATCCCCCGAGAACATGGGCCTAATCATGGTAGCTCTGCTATCACCTGTGGCCGCCTCCCTCAGCAGATCGGGGCATCTGCATGGTGTAGTGGAGACTGCCCATAGCAGGCTCGATTGGTTCCTTGCAGTCATCGCTACAGAGGAGCATCGCCTGGCAGGATTGTGGCGCCGACTTCACTTGGAGCGGGCCTCCTTTGACTAGGCCCAGGAGCAATGGATAATACGTGTGGAGGAGAGGGCCTCTAGAGGAAGCAGGATCCCTAAGGAGGTGTCCAAGGGAGTCACGAGGGCTTTAGTGCCTGTCCAATACCTGGTCCTGCCCTTCGATGGGGATGGGCCTTCCTTAGGGAACCTGACTCGCTCGACGCAGTATCTCTTCATGAGTGGCCACGAACTTTCCTTCTCTGAGAGGGAGGTCGAAGAAGATTGCCTAAGGGTCGCTTAGAGGGAGCGGGATGTGGCCCTTCGCAAGGAGGCAGTCTGGATCTGTGAGGATGAGGCCCAATTGGAGAGGATCTGCCTAGAAGCGCTGGAGGATGAGCTGGAGACAACCGGCCAAAAGCTTGAGGAGAGCGCGATCGATGTTGATTGCCGTAGTGCCAAGACCGATGAGCACATCTATTGCTGTTAGGCAAAGGTCGGCGAGGAGCGAAAGTAGCTGAAGGAGGCTAACGATAAGAAGCTTTCGTAGCTTCGCTTAGCTCTTTGCGAGGAGTATCTGGCGAAGGCCAAGAACCAGCAGGCACGCTTCTTGGAGAAGGAGGCATTGGATAACTCCCAGCGCCGGGCGGAGGAGCGCCTGCCCCAAGATATCGTTGACTTGTACGCCTTGAAGGGGTTGCAAGCGGCCCACCAGGAACTCCAGAAGCGCTAGGCCCTCCACGACGAGGTGGAGATACCTCTAGGTGAAATAGCAGTTTAAGATGTACCGGTCGCTTGCCACACTACAAGAAATGTTTCCTTCCGCAACGACTGGGCCTGTCGGTCGTCGTAGAAGGCGCCTCTTCCACGATGAAAATCTCGGCTCGACCGTGGTTGATGCAAATTTTTTTTTTCCGGTTTCGCGCCCCTCTACTACGACGAAACTGCTAAAACATGGAGGAAGCTCGATGGGCGCGTTGCAGAAATAAGATTTCCGCTTCCTCGCGAGATGTTGACTCGACGAAGTATTTTTTTTTGCGTCTGGGTCTCGGACGTCAGTGACTATAGCGGACCAAACTTTTTGGTCGCGCCTCCCTGATTTAAACTTGATAACGTTGTTCGATGCCTCTTCCGTTTAGTCAGTCTACTTGGTCCTGAATGTCTGCCTTACATTAGAGGAATCATGTGTATGATAGAATTTTTTACTTCCCTGTTACGAACTCGATAGCATCGTTCGATGCATCTTTCGTTTAATTAGTCTCTGGATTTTTTTCCTTGACTCGTGCCTCACAATAGAAGAAACGTGTGGATGATGGATTTTTTCCTTGGCTCGTGTCTTCGTGATACGAACTCGATAATATTGCTCGATCTATCTGCTGTTAATCACGATATTGTGTCCCACATGCCAGCCTCTCATTACAAGACAAATGTGTATGATGGAATTTTTTCCTTCGCTCCCGATACCCTGTTTCAAACTTGATCGCGCTTCCGTTTAATCACGCATATGGGCCCACCTGTCATCCTCTCATTAGAAGAAACATGTGTATGATGGATTTTTTGCCCTCAGTCGCGCTACCCTGTTTCGAACTTGATTGCGCTGCCAGATGCATAATCACGCAACTGGGCCCCACGTGTCATACTCTCATTAGAAGAAACGTATGTATGATGGAATTTTTTCCCTCAATCGTGCCTCCATGTTAACTTGATAGCGTTGCTCGCTGCATCGGCCGTTTATTCAGGCTGGTGGGTCTCATATGTCAGCATCTCATTAGAAGAATCATATGTATATGATTGAATTTTTTTCTTCTCTAGCGTTACCCTGTTCCTAACTAGATAGCGTTCTTCGATGAATCTGTCGTTTGGTCACGCTGTTGGGTCCCACATGTCAGCATCTCATTAGAAGAAATGTGTGAATGTAGGACTTTTTCTCGCTCGCACCTCAATGCTCCGAACTTGGCAACGTTGCTCGATACATCAGCTGTTTATACTGGCTGGTGGGTCCCATATATCAGCCTCACATTAGAAGAATAGTGTGTATATTATGGATTTTTTTTCTTCTCTAGCGCTAGCCTATTCCGAACTAGATAGCCTTGCTTGATGAATCTGCCGTTTGGTCACGCTGCTGGGTCCCACATGTCAGCATCTCATTAGAACAACGTGTATATGTTGGACTTTTTTCTCGATCGCGCCTACCTTATTCGAACATGGCAACGTTGCTTGATGCAGCACCTGTATAAGGTCTCTCTGGTGGGTCCCACATGTCAGTCTCTCCGTAAATAAAACATGCTATGATGGACTTTTTTTGGCCACCTCCGTTGTTCTGACTTTGGTCCGTAGCTGGTCCCAGATGTCAGCGACCTCTATGCAGGAAACGTGTCTACCCTGGGTCACAGATGTCAGCCTCTATTTGAAAGAAACGTGTGTATGTTGGACTGTTTTTTCGGGTTGAGTCCGCCCTTATGACCTTGGCAACATTGGTGGATTTTTTTAGGAGAAACGTGTCTATGATGCAGCAACAGTTTATCTGGGCCCTATATGTCAGCCTTATAGAGTACAAAAAATGTTAATCTACACTTCGATGCTGGGTCTCACATGTCAGCCTTCTATGTACCGGAAACGTGTCTATACTGGGTCCCACATTGGAGCCTTTTCTGTGCAGGAAACATGTCTATGTTGGGTCCCATATGTCAGCCACTATTTTAAATAAATGTGTCTATGTTGGATTCCACATGTCAACCTCTATTTGAACGTGTGTATATATTGGACTGTTTCTTGGGGTCGATTCCGCCATCCTGACCTTGGCAACATTGCTAGATGCAGCAGCAGTTTATCTGGGTCCCACATGTTAGCCTGAGAGTACAAAAAAGTAACTCTATATTAACACCAATTGCCTAGGATTCGAACTCGAGACCTCACCACCGGTTGACTAGGTTCCTTGCTACTACGACAGAAACAGCTAATTCAATAGAATCATTAAGATTTACTATTATAACTTATCGAATTGTCTCCTTAAAACGACTTTTTTGAACATTTTTATCTCCCATCAAATAATAAGGTGGCACTCCTAGAAGCTAAACTAAAAACTACATGCGCTATAAAAAATATACAGGCAAAGTTTTTAAAAAAATATTGAGGTGGGGGATAATGCCCAAAAGGCCGAATTAAAAAGAGTTTGGCTATTATATATTGGCTGCTCTACATGGGCTATACTCCATAGGCTATTCTCCATGGGATCGTTTCTCAAATTTCCCTGGGTTGTGGTCAGCAGTCCCCTTATACCCCTAAAAGGCCGAATTAAAATGCTCTAGGCTAAAGAGGAGCCGAATGAGCTAGATTTCTTCTCCTCGTGTATAAAAAATGCATTTTGCTGTAGTTCGGCTAGATTCGAAACAAAGACCTCAGAGAGGGAGGGAAAGAAATCGATAATTCTTTTTGACAAATATTTATATAAACTCTACAATACAGAATAAGATAGAAAAATTATCGACAGATTCGCAAATCATATTCAGCAGCACTTGACCAATTCAGCGGCATTTCAAAGTGAGCGATTCAGCAATACAGAAACTGAAATACAATAGTAGTACAGAGAGAATCAGTTCTTGGTTTAGCTCTTAAAACCTTGTCACCCGATCATTTTTCCCTTTTTTCCAAAGACGCTCGACCATTGGAGCATGCAAACTTGACGATCAAGTCTACTTTGAGTACCTTTTTTCACATCAAATGCCTGTGCGACCCTCCTAAGCTATCCAAAATGCCCAAGTCTCATCTATATTGTGCCAAGGCCATGTTTCAAAACAAAAGCAAGACTATCTACTACCCTTGATTTAAACAAGTACCAGTACATCAGTATTAGTTCCACAAAATGCTTTAGTAATAGCAAGGACAGAACAATTGAGAGATTTAGTAGCGTTCCTGCTTGAAATTTAATAGCAGTATAGAGAGAATCGGTTCTTGTTCCAACTCAAAAAACCTTGGCGCATGATCAGTTTGCCCTGTTCTCCGAATAGACTCGATCATTGGAGCAAGCAAAACTGACGATCAAGTGTGCTTGTGTGTGAATACCTCCTCCTTATATTAATGCATGTGTGGCCCCTATATGTAACCCAAAATGCCCAAGACACATCTAGATAATTTTGATAATGCTAAGTTTCAAAAGAAAAGCAATACAATCCGCTGTACTTGATCTAAACAAGTACTCCAATTACATCACAGTTAGTTGTCAAAATATTATACTAGTATTAACGACAGAACATTTCACAGATTCAGCAGTACATAATAAGACCGAATAAATATCGACAGATTGTCAGTTCATATTCAGCAGCACTTGACAGATTCAGCAGCATTACAAACTGACCGATTGGCGGTACAAAGACAATAACCATAAGAATTGATAGATTCAGTAAGGCTTGATTAAAATAAAAGTGGGACCATATTATGCACTCGATAAGTCGATCTGAACAAGTACTAGTACATGGTTATTACTACAAAATAGATTAGCAGAGGAAGAACTCCATACAAAATACTCAGAACTACCTTAAGCCAGGAACTACTATTCTTACTAGCATTTGAAAGATTCAGTAGTACAGAATAAGAAATAAAAATATTGACAGATTCCAAGTTCATACTCAGCCACACTTAACATGTTCAACAGCATTTCAAAGTGGCCGATTCAGCAATACAGACACTAAAATTCAATAGCAGTATAGAGATAATCAGTTATTGATTCAGTTTGCCCTTTTTTCCGAGCACACTCCATCATTGGAGCATGCAAAACTAACGATCAATATTTTCTGTGCATAACTCGTTCTTACATAAATGCAAGTGTGACCAACATATATGCAACCCAAAATGCCCAAGCCTCATCTAGATTGTGACAAGGCCATATTTCAAAAGAAAAGCAAGAACGTCCATCTACTGCCCTTGATCTAAACATGTACCAGTACATCAGTACTAGTTCTACAAAATACTTTAGCAACAAAAATGATAGAACGTTTGACAGATTCACTAGTATTTGAAATATTCGGTGATACGGAATAAAACAGAAAAATATCAACAGATTCTCATCACATAATCAGTGGCACTTGACAGATTCAATAGAATTTCAAAGTGACGGATTTAGCAATACATATAATGACCAAAATAATTTACACATTTAACAATGGAGACATTGAAATTCCATAGATGTAAAAGGGCCATAATTTAAATGGAAAGAGAGACCATATTGTGGCCATGTTGTTCCAAAAGAAGAGCAAGACCATCTACTGCGCTTGATCTAAACAAGTACCAGTACATCACTATTAGTTCTAAAAAATACATTTGTAATAGTAACAGAAAATTTGATAGATTCACTAGCATTTGAAAGATTTAGTAGTACAGAATAATAAATAAAAATATCGATAGATTCCCAGTTCATATCCAGCGACACTTGACAGACTGATCAGTATTTCCATGTGACCGATTCAGTTTGTCCTTTTCTCGAGCAAGCAAAACTGACGATCAAGTGTGCTTTTGTGTGCATACCTCCTTATCACATCAATGCCTATGTATGTGACATCCATAGGCAACTAAAAATGCCCAAGACTCGTCTAGATTATGAGTTTATGACAAGGCCAAGTTAGAAAAGAAAAGCAAGACAAATCTGCACTTGATCTAAACAAGTACCAGTACATCAGTATTAGTTTTATAAAATACTTTAGTAATAGCAACGACAGAACAAATATAAAGCAGTACCATCTCCTACACTTGATCTAAACGAGTATCAGTATATAGTACAAAATACTCTGAAATACAAGACCTAGTACTATACTAGTACTACTTTGCAGCCAAAATAGTTCAACAGGGGCGATACCAACTAAACTATCCTATTACATAGTATTACGAGTAAATACAGTAGCTAGGTTCCAATCCCGGGCATTCGCGAAGCTCGGGATGAACCATAATGGAGTCTCCGAAGATTTCCATACAACGTTGGTTGAGAAACCATCAGCTGCTTCTTCAGTATTTAGACTGAAGCAGCATATTTCAGGAAACGGCGTATATCCAAGTCCTATTGCATGGTGAGAGGTGTAGACACAGTTGCTTCTCGTCAGATATCCTAGGGAAACATCTGCACCGCCTACTGCAATGTTAATCAGATAGTTCAATCCAAGGAAAAGGGAATATGCTCCCAGGTCAGCAATCGGTATCCATGGCTTAGGTGGAAACAAGTAAGCAGTGTCCTTTGAGTACACCTTGCAGCCAAACCCAGTAGCATAGGTGCCAAAATTACGACCGCAGCGATCAACACTATGATGAGCAACAGGATTGCCATGGCCATAATAAGTACCGCCATAAAAATCCTCATCAGTTACGCCCTTAGTATGGATAAGAAGAAGGCAAGATTCGTCTGCAGATATTACTAAGAACCATAAACCAGGTTCCTACTCCTCATCATCTATGTCATCAAGGTTTCCCTCCCCAAGATGTGCGCTAGGTGGTGCCGGGAGCATAATAGGACCTTCAAAAGGAAATGACGGCCAAATCAGCCAAAACTACTTTACATCCATAAAAACTGAAACTAGTGATTACAACAGGTGTGGATCAAACTTACCAAAATACAGATGATTCCAGACATAAACACTGCCACTATCAGTGGCTGCAAACACCAGACCCTTGTGGATAACAGCATCACTGTATCTGAAAAAGTACTGGAACTAGTTCTCAAGAATTGTCCATGTATACTCATCTCCATAAAGGGTAGCAATTGAGTAGTCGAAGATAGCGACAAGAGAAAAATCTAAATAATCCTCAACATCTGTGGGAGCACGGAAAATAGCAATCTTCCGGAGGATAATGGTGTGATCATTATGCATGAATGTAAACGGATCGTTGGTGGGTACAAACTCATGGACTTGTGCGAGAGGAACGCGTTGATGGGTATACATATTGACAAGCTCCCACTTAAACTCGCACCCAAAAGTGGCGATCCAATCTCTATTGGCACCTACCCATTGTTTACCCACACAATTCGGGAACACAGCATCGGAGGAGAACCTGTCTAGCGGCATTAGCTTGCATGTCGTGCCCTTGCCGTCGAAGTACTCATTGCATTCCCATGGTTTCTTAGTCGGCTGAGAATGAAGAACACAGGGGAGGCCAAACGGCTGAGAAGCATGTAAAGTTGCACTATATTTTTCCAAGTCAAGAAGATGTTTGGATGAACCGGCGAGGCTTGCGGCAGTGATGACGTCAAATATCGTTATGGTTTATTCAAGCGGGCCTTCAGTAAAAACCTCGTGGAATAGGTCAGAATCATCACTGTCCTTTCTCGGTCCTGCCATCGCAAGGGAGCTGCTGGAAGTTAGGACGATGGCTTGATTTGGTTTTCTGGAAAAGAGGGAAGATCAATGGAGGTAGGCGGGACAGGAATAAGAACAAACACTCTCATACTGTGCGGCGTACAGGATCGAAAAGCGACATGGTGGAGGAGCGGAACGGCGGCACTAGGCGTAGAGGTAGGGGAATGGGGAGCTGGGGATAGAGAGTAGTATAGGGGAGGTTGAATAAAATGATTAAAACGGACGCTTGCTCCTCTTTTCCAGTTCCCTTCAGATTAGTACGAATGCAGGGGTAGCTGCAGGATTAACTCTTGTGTAATTTCTGGTCAAATTTTTAGGTCCTTGATGTAAAATATACTCCCACAGCCCGTGTAAAATTTTAATCTAAAAGTGTTAAAATTTAAACGAATTTAAGCTTAGTTGTCAATGAGTATGAACATTCTTGGATTTCAAGACGAAAGACCAAGGTCATGGTCATATCTACGTCATACTTTATATGGATGATCCATAGGGCTCGACTATCGAGCAACTCTACTCGTTAAGGCTCTCACTCTTTAAGGCTCGGATAATTCAACTCGTTAATAATACGAACAAAAAGTAAAGCATGTCTCGTTTCGTACTCATTGACAAGTAGTAAAATTCTAACCTAAAAATACGTGGTAAAATCAAAACAAAATTAAGCTTAGATGTGAATGAGTATGAACATTCTTGGATTTCAAGTCAAACGACCACGGGCATGGCCATATCTACAACATACTTTATGTTGATGATCCCATATCCAAGAATTTGTATGCCGACAAATCTGGCTATATTTTGAAAACACTCAAAGAGGAAGTAGTATGAAGAGTATGGCTCGATCATCTGCTCTCTCGAGGAGGCGAACCCGATTGTTTTCCTTGCTTGATTATTTTAGGGTCCTTTGTGCTAAATGTATGGACCTTGATGTAATTTTATCTTTTTAGGTCCTTGGTGTAAAATGTACTCCCACCACCCATGTAAAATTTTAACCTAAAAGTAAGTGGTAAAATCTAAATGAATTTAAGCTTAGTTGTCAATGAGTATGAACATCCTTGAATTGCAAGCCGAATGACCAAGGTCATGGCAATATCTACATCATACTTTATATCAATGATCCCATCTCCAAGAATTTTCATGTCGACAAATTTGGCCATATTTTGGAAACAATCGAACAGGTAGTACTTAGAAGAGTATGGATCGATCAACTAGTCGTGCGAGAATGAGCCAAACCCGACTATTTTCCTTGCTTAATGAATTTAGGGTCCTTTGTGCTAAAATGTATGGACGATTGATGAAATTTTCCCCTTTTTAGCTCCTTTATATAGGATGTACTCCCACCGCCCATGTAAAATTCCAACCTTAAAGTATGTGGTAAAGTAAAAAATAATTTAAGTTTAGTTGTCAATGAGTATGGACATTCTTAGATTTCAAGCCGAACGACCAGGGTCATGGCCATATTTAATGTTGATGATGCCATATCCAAGAATATGCATGCTCACAATTTGGCCATATTTTGAAAACAATCTGAGAGGTAGTAGTACGAAGAGTATGGCTCGATAAGCTGCTCTCTCGAGAAGGATCCGAACCCGATTGTTTTCCTTGCTAAATTATTTTAGGGCTTTGTGCTAAATGTATGGACCTCGATGTAATTTTCCTATTTTTTAGGTCCTTGATGTAAAATGTACTCCCGTCGCCCGTGTAAAATTTTAACCTAAAAGTAAGGGGTAAAATTTAATGAATTTAAACTTAGTTTTGACTGTGTATGTATGACCATTCTGTATTTCAATTTGAACGACCAAGGTCATGACCATATCTACATCATATTTTATATTGATGATACCATGTCCAAGAATTTTCATGTCGACAAATTTGTCCATATTTTGAAAACAATCAAAGAGGAAGTAGTATTTAGAAGAGTATGGCTCGATCAGCTGGTCTCTCGAGAGGAGCCAAAACCGACAGTTCTCCCTTAATTATTGTAGGGTCCATTGTGCTACATGTATGGACCTCGATGTAATTTTCCCTCTTTTGTGTCCTTGGCGTAAAACATACTCCCACCGCCCGTGTAAAATTCTAACCTGAAAGTCCGTGGTAAGATCTAATCGAATTTATGCTTACTTGTAAACGGATATGATCATTATTGTATTTTAAGCCAGACGACCAAGGTCATGGCCAAATCTATGGCATACTTTATGTTGGTGATCCTATGTCCAAGAATTTGCATGCCGACAAATCTGGCCATATTTTGAAAACAATCAAATAGGAAGTAGTATAAATAATATGGCTCGATCAGCTAGTCTCTCGAGGAGGAGCCGAAACCGACTATTTTCCTCCCTTAATTATTTTAGGGTCCTTTGTGCTACATGTATGGACCTCGATGTAATTTTCCCTCTTTTTGGGTCCTTGGCATAAAACATACTCCCACCGTCCGTGTAAAATTCTAACCTGAAAGTACATGGTAAGATCTAATCGAATTTATGCTTAGTTGTCAACTGGTATGATCATTATTGGATTTCAAGTCGGACGACCAAGGTTATGGCCATATCTACAGCATACTTTATGTTGATGATCCCATGTCCAAGAATTTGCATGACGACAAATCTCGCCATATTTTGAAAACAATCGAAGAGGAAATAGTATGAAGAGTATGGCTCGATCAATTTCTCTCTCGAGAAGGATCCGTACCCGATTGTTTTCCTTGCTTAATTATTTTAGGGTCCTTTGTGCTAAGTGTATGGACCTCGAAGTAATTTTCCTATTTTTTTAGGTACTTGATGTAAAATATACTCCCAGCGCCTGTGTAAAATTTTAACCTAAAGTAAGTGGTAAAATATTAATGAATTTAAGCTTAGTTGGCATGAAGTATGAACATTCTTTAATTTCAAGCCGAACGAACAAGGTCATGGCCATATCTACATCATACTTTATATTGATGATACCATGTCCAAGAATTTTTATGCTAACAAATTTGTCCATATTTTGAAAACAATCAAAGAGGAAGTAATATTTAGAAGAGTATGACTTGATCAGCTGCTCTCTCAAGAAGGTTGTTTTCCTTTGCTTAATTATTTTTGGGTCCTTTGTGATAAATGTATGGACCTCGATATAATTTTCTCCTTTTAAAGGTCCTTGATGTAAAATGTACTCCCACCACCCGTGTAATGTTTTAACCTAAAAGTAAGTTGTGGTAAAATCTTGTAATGGTAAACAATATTGCCACTAAGATATTCCCCTATTGAAAAAAATGAGAGCGAGAAGGGACCGAGAGGCGAGAGCATAGAGGAGGTAGCCTGAGAGCATCGAAGAGGAGGATTTGAAGGTGGTGTGATGTCAGAGCAAAGCTGATGGGTTCCTGACACGAGGTACGGTGGGTAGTACACTAGTACTAGTACAGTTCATGACCTTTACTACATGCAAAACAAATTGTGTTTTCTCCCTCCTTCACTACCTCATCACCATCCACACACCCCGACCGGCTGATATGTTCCTCACCCACAATGTGGCGCTACGCATGTGCGTCGACCAGCCACGTGTTGACGGCTCAGTGTCTGTGTCTGGCGTGTTCGTTAGCGTTGGTGCGAACCATTTTGGGTCTTGTCTGGAGTAGTAGAGTAGCAATTAAAATTTCCCCGGTTTCCAAATTTTCACTTTCTTCCAAACATCTGAGGGGAAGGATATTCAAAAGATCGCCATTCGCAGTACTAGTATTCTAGTAGTACACTACTTAAAGTGGTGGAAAAGGTGCGTTGATACTACCATATGTCCTATCCCATTGGATTTTGATGCACACCACTATTCTTTTTATTTTTATTTTTGCGGGGGACACCACTATGATCTGGTCAGCCTTCCTACTCCCAACTACTCCACCTCCATTCATTCCATTTCACATCCTAGGAAGAGGAAGCACCAACCACACACCCAACAAGCTGGTTCGAAAATGAGGAGCCCTCTTTTTTTATTCGCGGAGCAAAAGTAGCACTCCCTCCTTCCAAAATAATTTAAGCCGATTTGCCAATATTATGTAAAATTTGAAATATGATTAAGTGGTAGATTGCTCTTAAAGTTCTATAGCTATCTTTTGACGTTAGCCACCAAGAAATCAATGTAACGAAAACCTATGAGATTTTTCCAAGATTCAATTTCTTGCTAAGAATTTGCATGTTGACAATCACGAGTCTTCACAACTTTTGAAAAAATAAATCTGCCGATGATACCATATCCAAGTATTTGCATGCCTACAAAATCTAACCATATTTTGAAAATAGTCGAGAGAGGAAGTAGCATGAAGAGCATGGATCGATCAGCTGCTCTCTCGAGAATGAGCAGAATTTTTTCCTTGCTTAATTATTTTAGAATCCTCTGTGCTAAATGTATGTGATGACCCACAAGTATAGGGGATCGCAACAGTATTCGAGGGTAGTATTACCCAATTTATTGATTCGACACAAGGGGGGCCAAAGAATACTTGCAAGCCTTAACAACTAAGTTGTCAATTCAGCTGCACCTGGAAATAGTTCTTGCTCACAGAAGCTTATCAGTAGCAACAGTTTGGTAGTAGCAACAACAAAGCAGCAGTAGCAAAACAAGAGCAATAGTAATAGTAGTAGCAAACATTAGGATATGAGCGCGGTAGGCATAGGGATGGATGGATGGGCGTTGCATGGATGAGTCTAAACATGTAACTTGAAGATCTTGGGAAATTGCAGATAAATAAGAATAAGCATCCATGTACTAAACAATCATAGGCATGTGCTCCATATATAGTCATGTGTGCTTGCAATGAGAACTTGCACAACATCTTTTGTCCTACCAGCCCGTTGGTAAAGGCCTCAAGGAACTGGAAATTAAGGTGCTCCTTTTAATAGAGCACCGGAGCAAAGCATTAACACTCCGTGAACACATGTGATCCTCACATCACAGCCCTCCCCTCAGGTTGTCCCAATTTCTGTCACTTCGGGGCCTTTGGATCTAGACAATGATATGTGTACACAACTTGCAGATAAGATCACAAACAATACTATCATAATGATTCAATAATAAGTTCAGATATGAGATCATGGCACTCAGGCCCTAGTGACAAGTATTAAGCACAACAAGTTGCAACAAAGTCAAATAGCACTAATAGAGATACTAGGCACCATGCCCTAAGAATCTTATTCGATTACATGATAGAACTAATCTAATCCCTACCATCCCCATAGCCTACAGCGGGGGATTACTACTCATGGATGGGGGAAACATGGATGGTTGACGGAGAGGCATCGGTGATGATGGTGGCGATGATCCTCTCCAAATTCCCCGTCCCAACAGGGTGCCAGAACAGAGTTTCTGGTTCCGAATCGCGGTTTCTGGTGGTGACGGCGCAACGGAACTCTTTTTGGAAAAAACGTCGAACCCCCCTCGGTTTTTAGGTAAAGAGGAACCTTATAGGCGAAGAGGGAGGCCAAGGGGGTGCCTAGGGCAGCCACACCCCATCCAGGCGTGGCCTGGGCCCACCCGTGTGGCAGGGGGTGTGGGCCCCTCAGGCCTCCCCTCCATCTCATACTCTGGGTCCATGAGTCTTCTGGTGAAATAGGATTTTTGGCATATTTTCCAGGATTTTCCTGATAGTTGATTTTCTGCACAAAAACTAGACACCAACGTAATTCTGCTAAAAATAGACGTTAGTTGTATCCAAATCACAAAAGTTTAGAGGAGAAACAATAGCTACGTTTTGGACGTATCAACTCCCCCAAGCTTAGATTATTGCTTGTCTTCAAGCAATTCAGTTGAAAACTGAGTGTGATAAAAGAACTTTCACGAACACATTTGCTTCATATGATGTATATATTCTCAGCACAGGAGTAGATACTTAAACCATTCATAATAAGAAGTATGCAACTAAGTTTACTCAATAGTCAATGCAAGCTATGAAGAGATGCCAACTCAATAATAATAAGTAGCATGAAACATAAACATAAGCAACATTGCAATGCTCATAAGAAGGTATGATAGAGTGGTATCTCGCTTGCCTTTGTTTGTAGAGCACAATATAAATGCCAAGGCACCTCTGAAGTTCAAGTGAACACTAGAAGTAAAGATATCAGAGGTACAAGAATCAAAGTCATGACATAATTAACCAAGTTTTGAGACAAACACAAGAATGACAACTATGCTCTCAAGAAGGTGCTCACAGAATAAGTGGTGACTCAACAAGGAGGTGAAAATCTTTTGAAAGGTTTGAAAGGCTTCAAAATGCTGAAAGTAAGGTACCCATTAGATTTGAGCTCTCATTGCCCCTATCATAGGCATATTTATATGGTTAATGGTGAAAGTGAGGTCCAATATGAGTTATATGTTTGACAGACCATAAACTAAAAACCCATGTCCCTTGAGTACGAGGGCCGCTCCTCATGCTACTCAACTTTAGTTACCTGTAAGTTCTTGTCATTCTAAATACATGCATATCATAGAGAACCGCCAACGGGGTACCCCTTGCACATGATACATGAGCTATCCCATAATCAAAATGACGAGGCAAGCAGACAATGAGCATCTCAGCGATCTTTTTATTTGCTATTTGCATAGGTTTTTATTGAGGATGCTTCACAGATTGATCATTATGGTTATGCTGCAAGTTTCCACCATGATTAGGCATGGCTTAGGCTAGCGGCCCAGGCATTTCTCTAACACATATATATAACTCCATGAACTCACAAGCTCCCCTTTTATTTCACACCGACGACATCCGCTAACAAAAGAGCATGATATCAACTAGATATGTATCCATAAGTGTTGAAAGTGTTCCTCATGACAACATGGTTCTGCTAACTCCCAACCTATAATTCGCAAGCATATAACTTTCATGGACAGTCACAATGGTTCAGGTTTATTAAGTGCAAGGAATAAAGTGTGCCATCAAGTTTGTGAGAGCTTTGCTAACTAACTTTCTCAAAACAAGCAAACATTTTATTTGGAAGAAAACGAGGCACAATGAATATGCACGGAATAGCAAATGATGCTAGTAGGTAGGTATGGTGAACATTGTTGGCAATATTGGTTTTCGGGAGTTGGATGCACAAGTAGAGCTCATACTCCATGCAAGTGAAGGCTAGCAATAGAGAGGGAGCGACAAATGATAGAGCAATAACTTTCATAATCATTCTTGCAACAAAACATGACTAATTACAACATGAAAGTGATACAAGAACTCTGAGGCAAAATAAATCATTGAGGCTTACTGACTATTGTTTAGTCATATGCATGCGTGAGCATGTGCCAAGTCGATTCACATGAAACATTTTAGAGGAGGATACCACAATATCATACCAAGTTATGAATAGAACAATGCAAGCAAACACTCGTATGACATGCTACAAACTATTAGCATGCTGGAGCTAATCACAAGAAAGCAAGAACTACTAAGCATCCATAAACAACATACACCTTACATGAACATACTAAGCATGCTCACAATGATGAATATATGTACAAAAATAAAAACAAATAGAGTTTGTTACCAGCCTCTTACCACACCTCAACTTGTCTTAATCTTCATTATTCCCTTCACTTGTGTGTCTTGAATAATAACATGAAACCAAACTCTACTGAGGACGGCTGAACCCTGCAAAGAACTCACAAAACCAAGAAGAACAACAAATATTTTGGTGTTGTCGAATTTTAAAAATAGGCAAACCAAGCAAAAATCTTTTTGGATTTTTCTTTAAGGCAAACCAAAGCTAGAAAACAAAGAAACAAAACAAGAGAAACAATGAAAATATTTTTGGTATTTTTGTGTTTTGAGAAAACAGAAACAAAAACCAAAAAGAAAGCAAAACAATGGATATACAAAGAACCGACGAAACATGATATATAGATGAGTGTGTGATACGCCCAATTTGCATCACCATTCTATATCATAATTTACCTCTATTCATTGATATTTATCTTATTATGAGGTATTACTTACGGATTTTCCATCTGTTTATGCATGTTGGATGATTCTTGGACGATGGACTACAGGAGTCTGGACTGATGGAAAAGAAGGCGTATCGGTGAAATTTCGCAAAGATCAGAAAAATACCAGAAAAATATGGAAACATATTATTTCTCCAGAAGAATGATGTCACATCCCAAAATGTTCCAAATTTTGAAATGTGAAAAATAAACAAACAAAATAAAATTTTGTTGAAATTTAGGGTGAGAAGAAACTTTTTGATTCCAATTGGAAACATCAAAACCTATTTTGATCAAATAAAATCCTAAAGGGATTTAAAAAGATAAACAAATAATAAATAAAGTTATAATAGTTGGAATCACTATTTTAGATCTTTTAATAAAAAGATTTGGTTTTCAAAAGAAAAGGTAGAATTATAAATAAGGATTATTTTATAGAGCCAAATTAAATCTTGTCCAAGCTTTTGAAAATAAAATATTTCTATTTGATAAAAAGAGTAAAGGTTTATTTAAATAAAATAATGAGGATTTATTAATATCCAATTTTATTTAACTAAAGGCTTTTCCATTTTAAATAAACACTAAAACCTTGTTAATGTATTATAAATAAGATTTCCAAGTGTTTTTGTTTTTCAAATGAAACCTACTGAAAAGGTTTTGGATTGGTTTAGATTTCAAATAGTGTTTTTAAATAAATTCAATCTTATTTGAATTAAAGACTAAGGTCTATTTTATTTAATTATTAAATAGATCCTAAAAGAATAAAAGTATTATTTTATTTTTGACTTTGGATTATGTTGTTAAACAGAACTAAAATCAATACAAAGTTTGGTGGAATTTTGAATTCATTTGGAGTTTGAATTATTTGTTTGAAAATCAAAACAGAAATTCATATTGGAAAAAGGAAAAGCTTTCAGAATAAAAAAAAGTGAAACAGACCCAGCCCATCTGGCCAGCCCAACACCAGCCCACTCTTTCTTCCCCGCGATGAACCGTTTTTCACTAAACAACGCACCCGTTGAGTCGCAGAAAAGTGGCCCCATCTTCCCCTCCCTCACTCTCACTGACAACGGACCCCACGCCACCTCACCGTCGTCTTCAACCCCGCGACCACGTCCCCCTCGTCGTTGCTGCCTTGATTGCAGTGATGGATTCATGTTGAATGCTCAGTTAATCCCCTCCCCCCCCCCCCGCGATCACGCTCGATTAATAGCCTGCTTCCCCTCTGCATTTTCCCCCAACCAACGCCACCAGAGAGCCACCGGGCTACCCCAATTTCCTTTTGCACCGCCGCGGACTCCGACGAGCTTCGCGAGCGATTCCGGCCACACCTCGCCGCGCCTCGCCTCCCACTGCATGTAGACTTGCTCCCCACCTCCTGGCGCATCTTCCAGTGCAGCTAGTTAGCCAGCGCGTGCCCCGCAGCCTCGGCTTCGTCATCACCAGAGCGTCGCCGCCGTCTGCCTTGGCTCCGGCGAACTCCCCTGGTAAGCACCGACCGCCCCGACCCTTCTCGTGGATGCTCCTATCGTCTACGCACTCGCCCGCGTCTAACCGTGCCTCTATCTTGCCTTAGGGTGACCTGTAGCCCCATCCCCGACTATGCCTGAGAACACCCGTCGCCAAGAGCAACTCCGGCGAGCGATTGCCGTCCACCGCAAGCGCCCCTTCGACGGAGAAGACAGCGTTGAGCTTCAGCATCGTCCTGCGAACCCTGTGAGCATCTCATCTCCCTCCCTTCCTTCCTGCTTCACCAGAACCACCGCGAGAAGAGCCCACGCCGCCTGTCGCCGCCGCCAGCGCCACCCACCTTTGACCAGCAGCTGTGCATCGTAGGATCTAGATCTAAGCGTCACGATAGAATCACTTAGTGAACATGTATGGTGCGATCTGAGCCGTGCGATACACTTTAGATCTAACAGCCCACAGAGCTCGATCCACCCGAAGCGGTACCGTCTAATAGAAACACGCCGCGTGGCACTGGTGTCGATTTAAAAACAGAAAATGTTCTATTAGAATTGCAAACTTGTAAAATTCATAACTTTAATTCTACACGTCCAAATTTTGCAAATTTTATATCAATGGATTCAGAAGAACAAGTACTTTGTATACATGCACTTTGTTTAATGATTTGCTTCTGAAAAATGGGTTGAATTTGCAGAAACTTATGTAGGCATAATTTGAATATAAAAATTGTTCTACATATATTTTTGAGATGAAATCTTTGCAAAATGGTTTGTTGTGAACCTACTAACCATAGGAACCAACTTATGGATTTAAAAATGTATTTTGTGAAGTTAAGGAGTAAATATTTGAATTAGCTCATTTCTAGTCAAATAAACATATTGATTTTGGTTTAGAATTGAATCTTGAGTAAAACCCTTGGGAAATGTTTTGATTCAAACCTTCTAACCCTAAACACCAAGTTTTGGGAATTAAAATATATTTGGTGAACCCTTTAAAGAATATTGCTTTGATAAAAGCATTTTCAACCACATAAAATAATGATTTGATTTAAAAATGGTTTATAGATAAAACCTTTTGCAAATGGTTTTACCACTTTAGTAAATGACCACTTTTGAACTTTATAATGTTTAGAGCCTAGTAGAAACCACTTTTGCAAGTAAAACTATTTTTTGCATGCTTGCATGCATGACCTTGTTTCTATTATTTTATGTGTGATAAATTAGTTGGAATGCTAGTTGAATTTGTGTTTGCTTGATTGAATTGTAGTGGAATTAGAAGAGTGTGATATTTGCAAGATCAAGAAGTGAACCAACATTCTCTACTAAAAAGGCAAGTGACACTATCATCCATGTCCTACTATTTTCATTACACTTAGTGGATTTTTGTAACATGCATGGAAAGGATTACTATATTTTATGCTATGCTAAATCCTAATAGGATACCCTTATATCATCCTTAGTGAAAACATTGTAGTTGTAGTATGCTTACCCCTGCTATATATTTGGGATGGGATACATGATATGATTATATGAAGTGTTGGAAAGATATATGTTTTATATTATAAAACAAGTACTCAATGGACCACCTGGGTGGACATGGATACTCAAGATTCGACAAGGTGGCAACAAAAGGAACCATGTTTATATGGCTATCTCTTTTTGTATGTGACTAGAAGAAAACCACCCAAGAACTTAGAGATTGAACATGTTTCTCGTAAAGTGGCTTCCATGTATAGCCACATGCTAAATGGGCTCTGGCTTAGTCAACTACATAGTGGAAGACTCATGCATTGGCATCTTCAGGTTAACTAGAATTGTGTAAGGGAAATTTATCCCTACATTGGTGCCTGGTAGACAAGCTAGCATTATGTATTGAGAGGACTTCTATGGAAAGACTTTGTCACATTCTCAATCTGCCAGTACTCCATCTTGGTGAGTACTTATCCAGCGGCCACTGGTGGCATCAAGATGAGATTGTGTCCTGTGGGTAAAGTGTACAACTTCTGCAGAAGATCAAAATTCTAAATATTTAGCCGTGTCGCCGGTTATGGACAATACTGAGCAACTAAGGCCTGAAGCTATGGAAGATCTCGACATTCCAATTTCTCAAAGTAAAACTTGATGGTGACAACAAGGGGTTTGAAGCACTTGGAGTTTTCCAAGGAGTTTAGAAAGATTTTTCAAAACATCCAAACTATTTTGAAAAGATAGGATAAAACTATATTGCTTTCTGCAAATGAGCCTAAACCCTACTTAGCCAAATATGCATGTAATGATAGGATCCACTTATTTCTACATAGTAGTGAAACTTGCCAATACAATTCAAATGTATTGACCCTTGTGGTGCAACTTAATATGTTGCAGGTTTGTTTGATGTTAGTGAAGTGTGATGAATAGGATTACAAGTCTACAACCAACATGACTGCCTGTGGCACTTTGAAGATGAAGGACCCCATGCTTTATAGTTATTCTGCTGCAATGTAATGTGATAGCCAAATCATCTATGTAAGATGTAATGAATTATTTTATTCCTGGTTATAAAGTTGTATTATGACCTTTGTTTCTTGATATTACATCTTAACTGTGGATGCTAGCTATTGATCCAGGGACTAGCATTGTAAACACAGGGATCTCTACCTTATTAAAGGTTGGGAACCTTACAGATAGTATCAGAGCACTGTGTTGCCTGTAGGATTGTAACCCTAGGATTGGACAAACCCCCTTAGAAAAATAGGAGTTGTGTTTGTTCCAAAAACTTATTTACAAACAAACTTGTAAACTCTTTCCTCAACCTTTTGGTTTTGATTCTACATCCTTTCCTTTTCAACTTGATGGACAAAGCCTTCACCATGACCATTGACTTCAACTTTAATTCCACCAAGGACTTCAACTTAGACATCACTAAGGACTACAAGTGAAAACCAAGAGACATTAGATTGCCTACCAAAACATTGATATCATGTTAGTGTATGGATCATATTGACCTATGAGGTATGACTACACTAAGTTAATTATTTCAAGAAAACTTGTTGTTCCTTCAACTCATGAGTTAAGCTCATAAGTTGTTAAGTGGATAGTTGCTTATTGATTGATTGATTGTTTGATTGAACTTGGATGTTTTGAGTTGTGTGTTAGAACTTCTTAAAAACCTATCCATCATTACTCATCCCTATCAAACCAACAGATGCCTCCCCGTCGTGCCAACCCCAACCAAAACAACAACATCACTCCTGAGATGCAGCAGATGATGACAGCTCAGACACAACTGATGCAGGAGATGACCACATTCATACAGAATCAGAACAACAACAACAACAACAACAACAACAACAATCAGAATAATCCTCCAGCACATAATATGCTCACCAAGTTTCTAAAACTAAGGCCTGCAAGGTTCTCTAGAACAACTGACCCAATGGTAGCCGATGATTGGTTACATTCGGTGAATAAGGACTTAGTGACTATTGGCTGCACCGATGAAGAAAAGGTTAGGTTTGCAGCATTTCTGCTTGAAGGACCGGCAGCAACATGGTGGGACAACTTTCAGATCACCACTACCCTTGAAGATGTGACTTGGGCTATTTTTGAGGATGGTTTCCGTATAGCTCACATCTAACCTGGAGTGATGTACTTGAAGAAAAAGGCGTTTCACAATCTGAAACAGCGTCACCTTAGTGTGGCTGAGTATATTGAAGAATTCAACAATCTGGCACGCTATGCACTAGATGAAGTTGATACAGATGCTAAGAGAAAGGAGAAATTTCTTGAAGGACTTAATGGTGAGTTGAACCTGCAGCTAGCTGTTGCATATGTCCCAACTTATTAATCACTCTGTGACAAAGCCACCATTTTGGAAAACAAAATGAATCAAGTTGAGAACAGAAAGAGGAAGCATAAACTCAAGAATCACTCAGGATCATCACAAAAGAAGCATTCATTCAAAAAGAGCAAGGAATATTCTGAACCACATCAGTATCACCACAACAACAATGGAAGTGATAATAATGGAAATGATACTGACAATGGAGATGACCTTGGTCAGAACCAACATGACACTTTCAGGAAGAAAGACATTAGCCAGTTGCAGTGCTATAACTGTAAGGAACTTGGACACTATGCATCAGACTGTCCTGAGAAGAAAAAGAAAAAGGATGCTAGAAGATCCAATGTAAATGACTCCAATGTGACCCAAAAAGGACATGTGAACCACATTGACATGGATGGAAACTTTGAAGAGATAGAAGAAGTGGATGTCAGGAACTAGTTAACTCAGAAGAGTCAAATAAGGATTCCTTGTCTGGATATCAAGTGTTGAACCCATAGTCAAGTGAACCATCAATGTAACCCTATGAGACTTTCTTTTAAGGGTGGTAGTACCCTAGTTGTCTTCAAGCCAACTTTTAACCTTAGCCTTCCCAAATCTCGGGACGAGATTTCTTTTAAGGGTGGTAGCCTGTCACATCCCAAAATTTTCCAAATTTTGAAATGTGAAAAATAAACAAACAAAATTAAATTTTGTTGAAATTTAGGGTGAGAAGAAACTTTTTGATTCCAATTGGAAACATCAAAACCTATTTTGATCAAATAAAATCCTAAAGGGATTTGAAAAGATAAAAAAATAAAAAATAAAGTTATAATAGTTGGAATCACTATTTTAGATCTTTTAATAAAAAGATTTGGTTTTCAAAAGAAAAGGTAGAATTATAAATAAGGATTATTTTATAGAGCCAAATTAAATCTTGGCCAAGCTTTTGAAAATAAAATATTTCTATTTGATAAAAAGAGTAAAGGTTTATTTAAATAAAATAATGAGGATTTATTAATATCCAATTTTATTTAAGTAAAGGCTTTTCCATTTTAAATAAACACTAAAACCTTGTTAATGTATTATAAATAAGATTTCCATGTGTTTTTGTTTTTCAAATGAAACTTACTGAAAAGGTTTTGGATTGGTTTAGATTTCAAATAGAGTTTTTAAATAAATTCAATCTTATTTGAATTAAAGACTAAGGTCTATTTTATTTAATTATTAAATAGATCCTAAAAGAATAAAAGTATTATTTTATTTTTGACTTTGGATTATGTTGTTAAACAAAACTAAAATCAATACAAAGTTTGGTGGAAGTTTGAATTCATTTGGAGTTTGAATTATTTGTTTGAAAATCAAAATAGAAATTCATATTGGAAAAAGAAAAAGCTTTCAGAATAAAAAAAGTGAAACAGACCCAGCCCATCTGGCCAGCCCAGCAAGCCCAACACCAGCCCACTCTTTCTTCCCCGCGGTGAACCGTTTTTCACTAAACAACACACCCACTGAGTCGCAGACAAGTGGCCCCATCTTCCCCTCCCTCACTCTCACTTACAACGGACCCCACGCCACCTCACCGTCGTCTTCAACCCCGCGACCACGTCCCCCTCGCCATTGCTGCCTTGATTGCAGCGATGAATTCGCGTTGAATGCTCAGTTAATCCCGCCCGTGATCATGCTCGATTAATAGCCTGCTTCCCCTCTCCATTTTCCCCCAACCAACGCCACCAGAGAGCCACCGGGCTGCCCCAATTTCCTTTTGCACCGCCGCGGAGTCCGATGAGCTTCGCGAGCGATTCCAGCCACACCTCGCCGCGCCTCGCCTCCCACTGCATGCAGACTTGCTCCCCACCTCCTGGCGCATCTTCCAGTGCAGCTAGTTAGCCCGCGCGTGCCCCGCAGCCTCGGCTTCGTCATCACCAGAGCGTCGCCGCCGTCTGCCTTGGCTCCGGCGAACTCCCCTGGTATGCACCGACCGCCCCGACCCTTCCCGTGGATGCTCCTATCGTATACGCACTCGCCCGCGTCTAACTGTGCCTCTATCTTGCCTTAGGGTGACATGTAGCCCCATCCCCGACGACGCCTGAGCACACCCGTCGCCAAGAGCAACTCCGGCGAGCGATTGCCATCCACCCCAAGCGCCCCTTCGACGGAGAAGACAGCGTTGAGCTTCAGCATCGTCCTGCGAATCCTGTGAGCATCTCATCTCCCTCCCTTCCTTCCTGCTTTTCCAGAACCACCGCGAGCAGACCCCGCGTCGCCGGTCGCCGCCGCCAGCGCCGCCCACCTTTGACCAGCAGTTGTGCACCGTAGGATCTAGATCTAAGCATCAGGATAGAATCACTTAGCGACAGGTATGGTGCGATCTGAGCTGTGCGATACACTTTAGATCTAACAGCCCACAGAGCACGATCCACCCGAAGCGGTACCGTCCAATAGAAACACGCCGCGTGGCACTGGTTTCGATTTAAAAACAGAAAATGTTCTATTAGAATTGCAAACTTGTAAAATTCATAACTTTAATTCTACACGTCCAAATTTTGCAAATTTTATATCAATGTATTCAGCAGAACAAGTACTTTGCAGCCATACACTTTGTTTAATGATTTGCGTCTGAAAAATTGGTTGAATTTGCAGAAACTTATGTAGGCATAATTTGAATATAAAAATTGTTCTACATATATTTTTGAGATGAAATCTTTGCAAAATGGTTTGTTGTGAACCTACTGACCATAGGAACCAACTTATGGATTTAAAAAATGTATTTTGTGAAGTGAAGGAGTAAATATTTGAATTAGCTCATTTCTAGTCAAATAAACATATTGATTTTGGTTTAGAATTGAATCTTGAGTAAAACCCTTGGGAAATGTTTTGATTCAAACCTTCTGACCCTAAACACCAAGTTTTGGGAATTAAAATATATTTGGTGAACCCTTTAAAGAATATTGCTTTGATAAAAGCATTTTCAACCACATAAAATAATGATTTGATTTAAAAATGGTTTATAGATAAAACCTTTTGCAAATGGTTTTACCACTTTAGTAAATGACCACTTTTGAACTTTATAATGTTTAGAGCCTAGTAGAAACCACTTTTGCAAGTAAAACTATTTTTTGCATGCTTGCATGCATGACCTTGTTTCTATTATTTTATGTGTGATAAATTAGTTGGAATGCTAGTTGAATTTGTGTTTGATTGATTGAATTGTAGTGGAATTAGAAGAGTGTGATATTTGCAAGATCAAGAAGTGAACCAACATTCTCTACTAAAAAGGCAAGTGACACTATCATCCATGTCCTACTATTTTCGTTACACTTAGTGGATTTTTGTAACATGCATGGAAAGGATTACTATATTTTATGCTATGCTAAATCCTAATAGGATACCCTTATATCATCCTTAGTGAAAACATTGTAGTTGTAGTATGCTTACCCCTGCTATATATTTGGGATGGGATACATGATATGATTATATGAAGTGTTGGAAAGATATATGTTTTATATTATAAAACAAGTACTCAATGGACCACTTGGGTGGACATGGATACTCAAGATTCGACAAGGTGGCAACAAAAGGAACCATGTTTATATGGCTATCTCTTTTTGTATGTGACTAGAAGAAAACCACCCAAGAACTTAGAGATTGAACATGTTTCTCGTAAAGTGGCTTCCATGTATAGCCACATGCTAAATGGGCTCTAGCTTAGTCAACTACATAGTGGAAGACTCATGCATTGGCATCTTCAGGTTAACTAGAATTGTGTAAGGGAAATTTATCCCTACATTGGTGCCTGGTAGACAAGCTAGCATTGTGTATTGAGAGGACTTCTATGGAAAGAGTTTGTCACATTCTCAATCTGCCAGTACTCCATCTTGGTGAGTACTTATCCAGCGGCCACTGGTGGCATCAAGATGAGATTGTGTCATGTGGGTAAAGTGTACAACTTCTGCAGAAGATCAAAATTCTAAGTACTTAGCCATGTCCCCGGTTATGGACAATACTGAGCAACTAAGGCCTGAAGCTATGGAAGATCTCGACATTCCAATTTCTCAAAGTAAAACTTGAGGGTGACAACAAGGGGTTTGAAGCACTTGGAGTTTTCCAAGGAGTTTAGAAAGATTTTTCAAAATATCCAAACTATTTTGAAAAGATAGGATAAAACTATATTGCTTTTTGCAAATCAGCCTAAACCCTACTTAGCCAAATATGCATGTAATGATAGGATCCACTTATTTCTACATAGTAGTGAAACTTGCCAATACAATTCAAATGTATTGACCCTTGTGGCTGCAACTTAATATATTGTAGGTTTGTTTGATGTTAGTGAAGTGTGTTGAATAGGATTACAAGTCTACAACCAACATGACTGCCTGTGGCACTTTGAAGATGAAGGACCCCATGCTTTATAGTTATTCTGCTGCAATGTAATGTGATAGCCAAATCATCTATGTAAGATGTAATGAATTATTTTATTCCTGGTTATAAAGTTGTATTATGACCTTTGTTTCTTGATATTACATCTTAACTGTGGATGCTAGCTATTGATCCAGGGACTAGCATTGTAAACACAGGGATCTCTACCTTATTAAAGGTTGGGAACCTTACAAATGAGGAAGCTAGAAGGAGGGACGAAGAAGGGCCTCAGGGGGCCCACACCTCCCTAGGCGCGGGCCCACCTGACCTCGCGCCTAGGGAAGGTGTGGCCCACCTGCCCGGCCTCCGACTCCGCCCCTTCACCTATATCTTCCCTACGAAACCCTAAGCCTCGGGGAGCGACCATATATATATTTCCGCCGCCTCTGGGGGGCGGAAAACACTGAGAGAGAAAGATCTCTCCGGCAGATAGATTTCTACCGGGGGAATTCCTTCCCATAGAGGGGAGACCATCGCCATCAACACTGTCATCAAGCTAGGCTTCATCGGGATCATCATCATCATACACACCATCATCTCCACCAACACCATCATCACCACTCCGTCCCGCTGTAAAAATTGCGTTGGATATTGCTTAGTTCATTAGGGGAAACTTTCCCGGTGTTGATTACTATTGTAGTTGATGCTTGTGAGTGGAACCATTGGATTATTATTTATGTTCAGATTGTTATCCATTACCATATCATATTTGATCTTGATACTTTTGATGTCTTGTGAGTAGTTCGTTTAGTTCTTGAGGACATGGGAGAAGTCATGCGGCTAGTAGTGAATCTGTGATGAGTTATTATTCAATGATTTAGTATTTAAGTTGTGGTGCTATTCTTCTAGTGGTGTCATGTGAACGTAGACTACATGACACTTCACCATTTATGGGCCTAAGGGATGCATTATGTATTTGGCTACTAATTGTGGGGTTGCCAGAGTGACAGAAACCTGAACCCCCGTTAGGACACCTTTGCACAAGGGAGCGTAGGATCTCAGAGTTTAAGGTTGTGGTTAGATTTATATCTTAATTACATTCCTGTAGTTACGGATGTTTGTAGGGGGTTTAATCACAAGTATGTATTAGTCCTAGGAAGGGCGGTATGTTAGCACAGGTTCACCCACACAACACTTACAACACCAGAGAAGAGTACTTAGCTATTTGAAGCGAAAGAACTTGACAGAATTCCCATGTGTCCTCGAGAATGTTTGGTCCTTATAAGTATTTCCACCGACTTGTCCTTTGCTAATAAAGGATTGGGCCACTTGCTCCATTTGTTCGTTACTTTTGTTAGTTGCTCCTTGCTTTGTTGCTTTGTCAGAAAACCACTAAAAATCCATTTGCTAAGTATTCACAGGGATTTCCTGCTCCATACCATTGTTCAGCACCTTCTACTCCTCGTTGGGATCGACACTCCTATTTATCGAAAGTACTACGATACACCCCCTATACTTGTGGGTCATCAGTGTGATGTCGGTATACCTCCCTCCAAGCTTAGGCTTTTAGCCTAAGTGGGATCAATAGCACGGGTAGTAACCCCAAGCTGGTGGGTCATCATAGGAATGATCATAGTGAGGCACTTGCGATGAAGAAGAAGACGTTCCCCAATCATAGGAGGGCTGCTGGTACGAAGACTACCCCATGTTGAAGGGCTGAACCGAATCATCTTCAGCATCCTCCCCAACATTCTCCTCTTGCTGGGAGAGCTCCGCCATGTAAGTGTCAAACTCCTCCTCCATGAGCGACCATCCTTGCCTGTTATGAAAATTAAAAAAAGCAGGTGCATGCAAATAGACTACTTTCTCAGTTCTACCCCCTCTCCAACCACGCTTGACAAAGGAAAATTCATATAGTAAACTTCTGACCATCGCCCAAGAAGAAACAAAATTATGCTGAACCATGGAATCAAGATCAAGCCTCTCTATGGGGAACCGATAATCTGAATGGTGAGGCTCTAAACCATGGAAAGCTAGCAACCTAGAGGCAATGAGACCTCCACAAATTCCACCCTTCTCGCGGTTAGTGGTAAGACGGTAAGCTATCAAAGCACCAAGGTTATAAGATCTATCACTATTCAAAGCAGCTGAGATAAAAGCTAGATCAAAAGAAGATAACTTTCGAGCAATCTTTCTAGCAAGAACGCACTTGGTAATGAAATAGGCAAAATATCTAATGGATGGGAACTAAATGTTCTGAATTTTACCACTTTTCTTCAAGAAGTCCAAACCTTGGCAAATTTCAGCATATAAATCCATAATTGACTTAGGCCTCTCCTTGATCTTCTCACAAGATCCCCAATGAGGCACTCTAATAGTTGCGCAAAAATCAGCAAAAGGCAGGTTGACAGCTAGATTGTAGATTTTATAATGGACCATGGGATTAGACGAGGACCAATTAAACCGGAAGTCCTGCACCACAGCCATGGTTAGCTTAACATACTGAGATGTTTCTTCTTCAACAAAGTGTTCCAACCCAGCATTAGTAATCATAGTCTGGAAGTCCTGGAAGATTCCCGCAGCTCTCATAAATTCAGGGCATGGATAAATGGAAGGGAAGACTCCTTCCCGACGATGGACTTTCATTGGCTCAGGTACCATCAAATCATATTGATTCAGTGGTTATGCTGTGACAACCCCGATAATTAGGGCTAGACAAATCCCAGACCTCTCTCTGATATAAGCCTAACCTAAATCTCGAAAGTGTACAGAGAGAGAATTGATAACACAATAGTGACCATATGACACAAAAATTATTACTGCAAGCTCATAACTGAGCAAAGAACCAAAATATTTCAAGCATAGATCACTGACCACAAACATCAAACAACACAAGGAAAATTATGCTATTAAGTATAGCAAACTTACCAAATGGCCTAAGTGGCCTAAAGCATAAAGATGACGTCCAATCCATAGATCCTAGACTGCCGGCTAGGAACTCCAAACTACTCATCGATGTCAACTCCATGAAGATCTCATCTTCTATGGTAACACTTACTCTGCTGCAAAAGTATCAACAAAGCAAGGGTGAGTATAGGGTGCACTCCGCAAGACTTATGGCTGGTGGAGTTATTTTGCATAAAGCCATCTTTGTTTTGTAAAACAAGAGGGGGAAGAATCTCGACTAATCATAATATTTTAAAATGGTATAAGAGAGCGGTATCTCTAGCTTTGATCATCTTTTGATATCCACTGAATCATCATCAGCTGAACCTAACTAGGATCACCCCCTCGTATCCATGAGGAAGAATCCTTAAGCACACTTTACTTGCCAATTTTATGATTAGGTTATTCTTCTCTATGATCCCATGTCCGTTCCCAAGTCGTCCATATCCGTGGACACGCTTTTTGAAAAAGATTAATACCCTACAGGGGTGTACAGCTTTACCCACACGTACCAACTGACTGTTAATGCCACTATAGATTATCCTTGTTCCTTGGAAGGCTGGCAGAGGGTGGTTGGACACGACCTATACCTTGCTTTCGCCAAGACCATGAGTCACGCACTAGGGAGATGCCGTCGTCACGGGTCGAGTCCCGAAGACGGTCCCTAATGATGTGTACAGGGTTCAAGATTATGGATGCCGTGCATCTCTTGTTCCCAGCAACGGCTTACCTACCTGTTATGAATGCACCTCCTTCACCTCCTTCGAGAAGAACCAGAATGTGTATGTCGAATAGAAGCCCGAACTATGTGACTCATGGAATCTACTAGGCAAGTTAGTTGGTCGAGGGGTTCCCATGGTCCCGTGTGGTTGTACGCTCGTCTTAGTTCAAGAGGAAAGAACTTCGGGTCCTAATAGTGCAAGTATGGGACTGCAAAAACCACAACCCACAGTGGCCACCCATACAAGCCTTAGCATGTTTAACTTTCATCTCTGATCTTACCACGTCATCCTGTCATAATAGGTTCATTTGTAGCTCTGATTCATCAACCGGATGGACCAGTGGTAATATCTAAGCATGGCTAAGCACAAAGGATATAATAGCTCTAGCAACATTTCACAAGCCAAACCCTAGTTATGCTAGGAGCAGTGGATCGGGGAATATAGGCTACAAAGGGAACATGCATTATATAGGGTTACTCTATCTATCGATAAAAGACTTTAGAATTGCATGAACATGGCAAGAATGTAGATACTTTGAAAGCATAGGATTCATATGTATGTGTGGGGCTTCGCTTGCCTTTGCCAGTTGATATCTAGAAAGCAGAGTTCCGGACACCTGGTACTTGACTTGGTTATAGTTGGTCAAGTATTCATCTTTGATCTTCGACGGTGTTGATCTCAGTCTTCGATCTCGATGTTGTTATCATATTCTACCGGGAAGAAGCAAACACCGGAAAGGAATGGAAACAATCAACACATGGCATCGATTCAATTCTCAAACAAGGATGATGATATGACAAGTTAAATTGCACTGAAATTGAAATCCTAAACATGCTCGACCATTTTAAACAGGGTCCGAGAGGTGTAAACCCTAGAATAGGGGGATCCTCGGAATCACCTATGGGGTTCATTTTGTTCTTCTAATTATACTTGCCATGAAAGTTATTTAACAATGCAAGATTTTGATGCTATTGTTTAGATCTTATTTTTCTGAACATTTTGATATATTATTTGTATTTTTCTGACTTAAAAATAATTACTTATTGAATTTATAAGTTTATATTCATTTTATGAAATTATTTAAACCATTTAAAACATATACTGCGTCATTATGACATCAACACAAGGGTGGGGCTATTTTTCACCTAGGCAGAACCTAGACACTGTGAATGACTGCTAGGCCCTAGGCCACATCAGCAGCCACGCTGGCGGTCAGCGGTCAAAGGGTCCACGGGCCGCATCACCCTGACATCGTGGTGACGTCACAATGACGGCCACCATCGGGTGGTCACCAGCGGCGGGTCTGTGAGGTGCGCAGGGCGATGGGGCTAGGCGTGTTCGACGCAACCGAGCAAGGCAAGCAAAATAGAGGCGGCGCCACTCAAATTGGGTCACCGGAACGATGACACGGATGAGGTCTGGCGGCGGCGCTCGATGATCGACGGCGGCAGCATGCTACAATGCGAGAGAAAGGGGTAAGAGGGGTCGAGGAGAACTGCATGCTCACCCTAAACGTGTTGATGGTGGTGGTGAGGCCGGAGGAGCTCCAGAACTGTGGCGATTTGTGACGACGGTGGTGGCCGGAGTTGGGGACGGATCGGTCGATTACGGCGATTGGAGGCTCACCGGCTTGCGGGCTTCGGCCAAACAACAGAGACGAGCGAGGCAAAGCTTGTAGGAGTCAAGGCTAGGCTCAGGGCGGCCAGAAACGATGGCGACGGATGGCATCTGGCCGGCTAGGGTTCGGTCTCACGTGGGAGAGAGCGATTGAGAGGCCGGGGAAGAGAGAGTAAGAGGATAAGGGCGAGAGAGACGTGCGCGACGCAGTCTTATCCTTGCTCCAAGCGGCGGCGGGGGTCACGGCGCAGCCAACAGCGATCGGCAGCAGTTGCAGCGACACCGATTTGTGTGCCTGGGAGGAGGAAGACGACGAGGAAAGAAAGCCGAAGGGGTACCGGTCCGGGGTTGGGCTGTAGATGGGCTGCGGGCTGCGCTGGCTGCTACGCGCGTGTAGGAAAGGGGGAGAGGAAGATGGGCTGGCTGGGCCAGCTGCTGCTCTACTTTTTTACAGAAAATCTTTTCTTTTTCTGTAATTTGTTTTCTCTTTTCAATTCATTTTGAATTCTATTTTGGTATATTTCAAAAATACCAGAGGACTTTATAAAATATAGAAAATACTGAGGGACCCCTTTAATCAATTTGGGCCCCATTAATTTTGTGATTTCAAAATTCAAAACCATTTTGAATTTGTTTCAAATAGAGAATCTAGGGTTTAGGGTTTTTCTTGCTTCTTTAATGCACATTTTAGTAGATGATGTTCATGAATGCACAATCAAATCCTAATTACTATTTAATAAAGATAGGGTTATTACAATTCTATCCCCCTTAAAAGAATCTCGTCCCGAGATTCCTAGGTAGGAAGATAGAAGAAACAGAGTTACACTAATCTTCGACGTTCTTCTTGAAGAGGTTGGTCCATGCCACCATGACGAGTGGACGAAGCGCTTAATAATCTTTGAGGTGGTTGCTCACACTAAGGAAGAGAGGGAATGACACGGAACCACGAACTGAGTATCTCATGGTCAACTCATGGATAGATGTTTCACAAACATCTCTAAAGCCAACAGACATAAAAAATGTCAAGTGACAGAGGAAACAAAAGGAGATGGTTTTAAAGGTGAAAGATAAATGGTCTTCATAAGGATTGATACCATGGAACTTTCAGAATAGTTTTGACTTCTAAGGGAAGGAGACTCTTTATTCATCCAGGACTATCAAAATCTTTGCCAAAGATATTGATATCACTTTACACCACCAAGATGAATAGTTTAGAAGATTCCTGATGACACGAGAAGAAAGAAACTTCATTCTCAGACCCCAAGTACTCGCCATATCAAGACGCTTGCCATCATAAAATGGTCTATAAGATTGAGCGAGAGACATTTAGCAACTCTACTGTAAATGTTCTCCTTGATGTTTGAAACACCGATATCAGACTTCTGACAAACCTTTAATCATTCATGAAGTAAAGGTTGGACTTCGTTTACAAAGGAAACCATAAGCACAACTCCTATAATAGGATATAGAAGAAGACTCATGAGCAGTGGTTTTTGTTGCCGATTCAAGATAATGTGACAATAGGTCTTCCGGCTAATTGTTACAACCATTACATCAATCTTGCCAGATGTATAGAGAGACCTATGTCAAAACCTTGCGGAACACCAACCATCATTGCTGCTCGAGATTCAGCTTTGGTTAAGTGGAGAGATACTTTAGACTCAGCATATCCGAGTAGAAAGTGTGCAACATTTACCATGGAGGTAAAGTCACTAGATTCTCAAGACATGGACTTCAATGCCAAGCTCCAAAGATGAGCTAGATTGCGGAACCCGTGTGATAGCAAGTTATCAAAAGATAATTGCATCTACATGAATTATTTACAAAGAAACACAATTGAATACTGTTTAGGAAACATTTAGGAGGATATAGAAGTTTTGTTGGACTTCTTATCTTCCGTGAACGAATCAATCAGTGGCTTGGTGTGCTTGGAGAATCTTCTCGAGATATGAAGGTATCATCCTAGCATATCAAGACTTATTCGCACATAACTCTACTCAAATCCATGGCGACATCTTTCAACATTTGCACATGAACCAGAAAGGGTTACTTCTAACATCCATAACACATACTTCGAGATAACACGACCTCAAAAGTTTTCCAACATTGATGCCAAATGTTTCATATGGATCTCATATAACATGGAAAATATAAGGATGTCATCGATGGGCTCAACAACAAACTTATTGAGACACTCCGAGAAGATGGACTCATATGTTGTATAAATAAGGCATAGACATTGGTCAGACCGGAGGACATGAAGATGTACTTAAGTGATACATCACAAGTAGATACACCATCATAATTGTCCTTGGAACTGAGTTTGATTTGACGATAGCCCAAAATCAAATCAAAGGAAGGAAATATAACATATCCACAAAGGACATTGATACGTCGAAAACATATCTATAATTTTTTATGCTCCATGCTTGTTTAGTATCTACTTTGCTTTGCTTTGTCTACACTTTGAGGTGCTTTTTACATGTTTTCTGGTACTAACCTATTAACAAGTTTCCACAGTGCCAGTTGCCTGTTTTCTGTTGTTTTTGGTTCCAGAAAAGCTAGTAAGGAAATATTCTCGAAATTTCATGGGACAGACGTCAAAGTCAATAACTTTCCATGGGAACAAGAAGTCCAGAGGGGAGACGGAGAGGCGTGCTAGGGCAGCCACACCCTCTATGCGTGGGTGGGCCCTGCCCCGCACCTAGGCAGGGTGTAGGGCCCCTGGCTACCGCCTCGGTCTCCCCCTTCGTCTATAAGAAGCCCCCGATGCAAAAACCCTAAGTACCAGATAAATATTCCACGAAACCTTCGGTAGCCGCCGCCACCGTCGTCCCTAGATCGGGGGGATCTGAAGTTATTCATGGCACCCTGCCGGAGGGGAGATCATCCTGGAGGCCTTCTCTCCGGTATGATGTGTGAGTAGTTCCACCTTGGACTATGGGTCCATGTAGTATCTAGATGGTTGTATCTCCTCCTTATGCTTTCATGTATAGATCTTGTGAGATCCGTTCATGATCAAGATCTAATCTATTTGTAATCATGCATGTTGTGTTTGCGGGGATCCGATGGATATTGAGATTATTATGTTGGTTTGATTAATGGTTTTCTCTTTATGATTCTATCATGTCTGTGTTGTTTGTGATCTTGCATGCTCTCCGTTGTTAGTAGATATCTTGGCCAAGTAGTTTCTAATGACTCGAAGAGGGGGTATTTATGCTCGATAGTTGGTTCATGCCTCTAGTTTCCAAGGGAAGTGACAGAAATCTCTTCGGTTGTAGACGTGTTGTTGCTACTATGGAGAAAACAACGGTCTCTTGTTCATGGAACATGTGGACTGTTTACCTTACACACTTTGCTTAAAGCAGTTGTTTGTTGCTTGCAACTTAATACTGGAGGGGGTTCGGATGATAACCTGAAGGTGGACTTCTAGTCATAGATGCAGTTGGATGGTGGTTTATGTATCTTGTTGTATTGCCCAATCGAATCTCATAGGATCTTTCTTACTAGTATTGCATTGTTATGCCTTGCTTAGTTCCTGTCAATTGCCCTGCTGTAATTTGTTTACCCTTCATGCCATGTTGTTTATCTAAGGAGAGCACCTTTAGTGAACTATGGACCCCGGTCCAATATTTACCATTGATACATCTTCCACTATTACTTGTTTACTTGCTGCAAACCACCATTACCTTCCACACCATACGTTTGATCCTTTGTTATAGCAACCGGTGAGATTGACAACCTCACTGTTAGTTGGGGCAAAGTCTTGAGTTTGTGTTGTGCAGGTCTCCACGTTGCTTGCAACACCTGTGTGACGTTTCCTTCCTCCTACTGGTTCGATAACCTTGGTTTTTTACTGAGGGAAGACTTGCTGCTATGCTGCTTCACACCTTGATGTTGGGGTTTCCAACAGGCTCCTCATCAACTGAGCCATCAACAAGTTTTCTGACGCCGTTGCTGGGGAGGCTAAGGAGGTATTCACTAGGGGAGTCCTCCACTTCCTTTCTCTTTACTTTGTTTCTTTTTCTTGGTTTTGTTTTCCTCTTTTCAAAAAACCCAAAAAAATTAGTCTAGTTTGGTTTGCTTTCTTTATTCAAAAACACAAAAAAAAATTAGTTCCTGCTCTAGCTGTTGCTGCTATTTTTGGCTTGCTCACCTTTGCCAAAATGAACTTTGATGAGAACACCAAGTTGTGTGACTTCACTAGCACCAACAACAATGATTTCCTTAGCACGCGTATTGCTCCACCTGCTCCTGATGCTACCTTTTATGAAATTAAGCCTGCTTTGTTGAATCTTGTGATGAGAGAGCAATTTTCTGGTGCTAGTTCTGATGATCCTGCTACCCATCTCAGTATCTTTGTTGAACTTTGTGAGATGCAAAGATATAAGGATGTAGATGGAGATATTATTAAGCTCAAGGTTTTTCCTTTCTCCTTGAGAGGAAAAGCTAAAGAATGGTTGCTATCCTTGCCTAAAAATAGTATTGATTCTTGGACTAAGTGCAAAGATGCTTTTATTGGAAAATACTATCCTCCTGCTAAGATTATATCTATGAGAATTGACATTATGAAATTTAAACAACTTGATAGTGAACATGTTGCTCCATCTTGGGAAAGAATGAAATCTTTGGTTAAGAATTGCCCCACTCATGGAATCACTGCTTGGATGATTATCCAGACTTTTTATGCAGGTTTGAACTTCTCCTCAAGAAATCTGTTGGATTCAGCTGCTGGAGGTACCTTCATGGGCCTCACTTTGGGTGCTGCAACAAGGCTCCTTGATAATATGATGGTTAACTACTCTGAATGGCACGTTGAGAGAGCTTAGTAAGAAGGTAAATTCTGTTGAGGAAACTTCCTCTTTGAGTGAAAAGATTGATGTTATTATGGCTATGCTTGTTAATGGGAAAGCTCCTCTAGATCCTAATAGTGTTACTTTAGCCTCCTTGGTTTCTCAAGAAGAGCAAGTTGATGTGAACTTCATTAGAAACAACAATTTCAACAACAATGCTTATAGGAGGAATTTTGGTGGTAACAATTATAGGCCTTATCCTCCTAATAATGGCAATTCCTATGGAAACTCTTACAATAACGCTAGAAATGCCCCCTCTGAGCTTGAGGTCATGTTCAAAGACTTTATCAGCAAACAAACCACTTTCAATAAGGCTATAGAGGAAAAGCTTTTAAATGTTGAGAAAAATATATTCTCTTTGTGTGAAACTCAAACTTCCTTGATTAATAAAATGGCTGCTAAACCTAAAACTATGGAAAGTACCTATGTTGCCACTCATGCCATACAAGTTACTATTGATGAAAATGTTAGGCTGTTAGCTCAACTTCATGCTAAGTGGGAAAGGCAAGCTGAAATTGATAGAAACAATAGTGTGTGTACTATTAACACTAAACCACAAGTAGTCCCTATTCCTCCTACTATGCCTAAGCCTATTGAGCCTACTACTAGTGATGCTAAGTTTAACTTTGATATTGATGGTTTCAATATTTCTGAAGTGATTGTGTTCCTACAAAAGCTTGCTAGAAATCCTGATTCTAGTGATATGCATGTTGCTTTCACTAAACACATTACAAATGCTCTTGTTAAGATTAAGGAAGAGAAGTTAAAACACAAAGCTTCTATTCCTAGGAAAGTAGAAGATATTTGGGAACCAATTATTAATATACAAGTGAATGACTTTGATCTCAAAGCTTCATGTGATCTTGGTTCTAGTGTCTCTATTATGCCTAGGAAGATTTATGAAATGCTTGATTTGCCACCATTGGAAGATTGTTATTTGGATATCCCACTCAATGATAATGCTAAGAAGAAACTCATGGGGAGTATTAATTATTTTCACATTAAGGTTAACAATGCTTATGTCCCTGTTGATTTCTATGTTTTGGATGTTGAATACAATGCTTCTTGTCCTATTACTTTCGGAAGACCTTTTCTTAGAACAGTTGGTGCCATCATTGATATGAAAGAAGGCACCATTAAATATAATTTTATATTCAAGAAAGGTATTGAACACTTCCCTATGAGGAGAGAGAAGTTGCTTTTTTCTCCTCCTTTGAAAGCAAGGTTTGATGTTAATGCTTCCTCATTTAAAAATACTTGATTCTTCTTGCTTCTTGTGCCTAACTTAAAGGCGTTAAAGAAAAGTACTTGTTGGGAGATAACCCAAGAGTTTCCTTGAGTATTGGAAGTTATTACTTCAGTAATGACCTCTCCTTATCCTTTTTGTTTGATTTTTGGGTCAGGAATGACCTCTAGTGAGAGGGAAGTAAGATTTGGGGAGTTGCTTTCCCGAAACAGATTTCTGTCCTCCACCATAAAACTTTGTGAGGAGTCTCAGTAACTCGGATTGGACTCAAAATTTACGAATAAATCCCCCAGTATTTTAGCTAACTTTCGTTAGTTCAACACTTTTTGATTTGAGCAACAGAAGATTTTTGAAAAAATCGGTTTCTACCTGCTGGTCTGTTTTGACAAATTTCTGCCATTATTTGCATTTGCTTCTTATTGATTCCTTTTTGAGTTCTCTTTTGGGGAATTGAGATTTTTGAAGTAGTTTCTACAGTATCTTGTGTTTTTAGTGAAAATCCTTGCGGTTCCAAATCTTTGCCAGAGATCTAATATCTTTTGAATAAACTAATGTTGCTAATGAAGATTGTGTGAAGTTTTGTATGATGGACAAATTTCAGATGTAGAGAGATAATGATGCAATAAGATGAAGAATGGACAAAAGCTCAAGCTTGGGGATGCCATCTCGATGTCACCCCAAGAAATATCCAAGAGGTACAAGCGTCAAAGCTTGGGGATGCCCAAGGCATCCCCTTCTTCATCAATAAAAAGCTCAGCTCTGTTTAGACACTTCGTTTTTATTGTTTCATGCGCTGTTGTGTTGTTCTTGGAGAGTCTTAGTTTTCGTTTGCTTTGCTTAGGTTGTTTATTTTGCTTGAATAAAGTAGTTTGGACCCCCGTTCTCGCTGTGTTTTTTTCAAATAAGTTGCTTCGTGTTGGAAAGGAGTAGTAAGTTCTTGCTTGGAAGTGCAAGAGGAGCTTGCATTGACTGTGACTTAGACTTTAACATGATATGCTAGGTGTTGTTCTGACCATATGCTTAGTAATTATTGTTGTAGCATGTCTTGTTCCAAACAATTGGGATTTCTTAGTGTGCCTTAAAGAAATTATGCGTTGTTTTAGCATGCAAAAAGCATAGTATTGTGGTATTATCCTTTGATGCTTTGCTTGGGTTGACTTGGCACATTATCGCACCATGTTATGACTCTCACAAGTCACCATTAGCTTCTATGATCATTTAGTCCTTGTCGTGGGAGTGACCATGGAAAACGCTGCAATCGGCAGCGAGTAGTAGAACATGGGGCAAGGGCGGCCAGCCATCTGCGGTGCGAGATGAGGGCGGAAACACAAGGATTTACCCAGGTTCGCCCCCCGGAGGGTAAAGACCTACTCCTGCTAGATTGTATATATTATGATGAGAGTACAATGGGGCGAGCTCGACGACTAGGCGGCGAGTCGCTTGGGTGTATGATGGAACGTCCCCTCTATGCGTCCCCTAGGGAGGTTTATATAGGCTCACCTCGCTAGGGTTTACAGATCACAACCGAATTAGTTAAGGATTCAGATATTCTATGACCTAATCCGACTGGGCCTAGCTATGCTTCTGGGCCTTCAGCTTCCAGTCGCCTGAGTCCACGCCAAGTCTTGATCCAGTCGCCGTCCTGCAGGCCCACTCGCTGATGGCTTGGGCCAGTAGGAAACGTCCTACTAGGTATACCCCGGTAGGCATATCCCCATCAGTAGTCCCGGCCGTCGTTGATTTGTCGCAGGTGTTTGCTGGCAGTTGGAGTATGCGGGTCCAGTGCGGATGCCTAGTCGAATCGGCGGCAGACTCCTGAAAAAAGGAAAGAACTAGTCATTTAGTCGCAATAATGGCGACCAATCGTGTCGCAACTCGGCGAATGGGTCGATGAGTACTTAGACACTGTTATAGTGATCGGGTCGGTGAATCGTTGAGTCGCTGGGAACAACGAGTCGAGTGGATGAAGTTGGACCATCAATTGGGGTCAAACTAGCCGTTGGGTAACCCAACGGTAACTTTGGCGTAATTACCGCGTAGTAATGGATCCCGACAATGGCGGGTAACAACCGCTATATAAGGGGAGTGACGGGCGACCAGGAAAACGCTTCCCTCACTTCCTCCGATCTCGCGCATCCCTGTTTCTCCATTCCGCGCAACGACCAGAGCGATCCAAAGATTTCCGACCCCCACGATCCTCCAGCCAATGGCCCCCTCCACCGAGCCATGGGGTAGATCCAAGTGCACGAAGGCACTGCTGGCATCTTTCGAGGAGGCGGGGATTCTCCGCACCGGGAGATGGCGCATCCCTACGGCTGGAGAAGTGATTCCGGATCCACGCGAGGGGGAGTTCATCTGTTTTACCAGCCACCTGGAGTGGGGGCTTGGCTTTCCAACCTCCCTCTTATTCCGACGTTTCTGCGCCTACTACGGAATCCAGCCATCAGATCTGGGTCCGCATAGTATCGAGCAGCTCGCCATTTTCGTGGCGTTCTGCGAGTGATATCTGGGCTGCCAGCCCTACTTCCCCTTGTGGCAAGACCTATTCCACGGGAGAATTAGCCGCGAGGAGACATGCGGCCCAATGCTTGACAGCTGAAGTCGAAGGCATCGTTCTTTGATTTGATGCTACCTGCCAAGGCGGCGAACGAGTGGAACAAGTACTGGTTCTACATTACCTAGTCGACTCCAGGCGAAGAAGTGGCGCTCCCAAGGTACTCCGCCGACCGGCCCGAGCCGCGTCGGCTCCAGGTCGTCAAACTCCTGCTGGATTAGCGGATGGTTGTTGACGAAATGTTGCAAACCATTCGTGTCCTGAAGAAGAAAGTCCTCCAGACCATCAATCTCTACAACTGCTGGCTCGGGAGGCGGCTCGTGCCCCTGGCCAGCCGCGACCACTATATGTACGAGTATACGGGTAAAGATGACCTGACGAAGTCATGCCTCGTTGAGTGGAGACTCAATGATTATACACTGGCCCTGAAAAAGATTACTCAGGCCGTGTATCTCGACGCAAAGGACGGGGTCGCCCCTTATACCGCAAGGCGCCCAGCTCCAACGGTAAGCTGTCACTCCGTTAACACTCGCAGTCGCAACTTGTGCATTCGCGGTCGTGCTAACATTGTTTGTTTTTGTTGTAGTTGTTTCAAGTGGCGGAAGGGTGGCTTCCACCCGCAGACGACAAGAACTCGAACTCGTCCGTCCAGGACGGGAGCGAGTCATCGCCTACCAAGGGCAATGCCGAGAGCGACGGCGGCGGCAATGACGATGATGAAGACGACGAGCCCGTAGAAGTTGCTGCCCCCACAGTTCGCAAAACTCGCGGTCAGCACCAGCGTGAGCTTGAGGCTAGCAAGAGCCTTGAGACTCACGACGATGACGACGACGAGCTTCCTGAGCACACTTCACACCGCGATTCCACGCTGTCGAAGAAGAAGAAGGCTCCTCCAAAGAAGTAGACGAAGCCAGTGAAGCCAATGTCTCCCCCTCAATCCATGAACAGTTTCGAGGCCACCAGCTCGGCTGATGACGCAATGGCGCATGCAGCCACGGCAGCTGGTGCCGCCACCACCAGGGACTAGGTGCCGCTGGCGTTGTTGCCACCGCCATTTGCCCCAGTCGCTAGTTTGGGGGCCGCTCTAGCCGCAGGGGCCTCGCCACCAAGGGGGGGTCCCATAGCAGTTGCTACGGAAGCTCCCGCTGCGGCTTCATCTTCGAAGAAGCCATCAGTGTCTTGGGCACACGACGTGTTCGAGACGGGCCTCACTCGGAAGTTGGGGCCTGAACTGGAAAATCCGGCCAGCATCCGCACCGGTCTACGATTCCTTCCAGTCGCCAAGTGAGTGCTCCTCTCGTCTTTTACTCATCTGCTTACTTTGCGTTTCAATCGGACGATTTCATTGATAGGACCATTTCACAGGACTGGTGTTAAAAAGATAGGCCACCCTTCTGTGGCCAAGGTTCCGCCAGTCGCCACTAAGGTGCTCGCAGATTCGTCGCGGAAGAGGGAGGGCAATGAGGTTGTTGCTCCCGCCGAAGGCATCAAACGGGCGAGGGGCGACGGTGTCATTACGGTCTCTAATGACCCGACGGTTGCTCCGAGCGAACCTCAAACCGCAGCAGAAGTAGCCTCGAGGACCAAGGAGGGTGTTGGGTCGCAGCATATGGTAATTGCAGACTCACCCGATGTGGCTGAGCCGACCCCGAGTGGCGCAGCGGCATCTGCAGCGACCTTCCCTCGCTTCATGAAGAAGGCGGCCGCAGCGAGTGCCTCGGTGCCGGCGAGCCAGATGCCTGGGGCCGCCGAGGCAGAAGTTGAATAGCGTCACAGCCATACTCCGGTCGTGCTTGCATTGGTGGATGCGCTGGAGCTTCACGGCATGCTAGGCGCTGCCATCCAGGTATGTCCAGTCCCCGAGGATCGGGCCACTGAATTTCAGTGGTCGGATTCTTAATGTTTTTATATTATCCAGTCCCCGAGTGCCTACTCGCTGAATTTCAGCGGGTGGGCACTGAGGAATTTCATTGTCTAGTCCCCGAGTGCCTAGTCTCTGTATTTCAGCGGGTGGGCACTGAGGAATTTCATTGTCCAGTCCCCGAGTGCTAATCACTGAGTTTCAGTGGGTGGGCACTTATGAACTATTTGTTGTTGACGTTGTAGTTTGTGTCCAGGGCATGCAGCGCGAGTTGGCCGAACGGCTTGCTTCTAAGTGTCGCTTGGAGAAGGAGCTCGTTGCCGTCCAGGAGACAAACAAGGGCTGCAAGCAGTTGCGGCAGAGTTGAAGGAGGCCCGCTGAGGCCTTGTCCCGGTAGGTGACTTGACGGCGGCTCAGTCCACTTTGAGCACGGCTGAAAAGAGAGTCGCTGACCTGGAGTGTGAGCTCAAGGAGGCGAAGGCGAAAGCGAGCTCAGCGGAGGGGCGAGCGAAGGCTGTCGTTACTTCTGACGCTGAAGAGCGGAAAGTATCTGATGCGCTTGTTGCTGGGCTGCAGAATGACTTTTCTTCTCTTCAAAGTTTCATCACGGACCTCTGCCGCCCGCTAATTAGTAAACTCTCCTTCAGCCAATTTCCGACTGCACTAACTGTATTGTGATGTCGATATTTTGCTTACTGCTTGCTGATGTGTTGCAGGCCGGATTACTGATAACGTGGAAGAGGCGCAATCATATGATGCGCGGCAGTGCGTGACTACCCTGGTCGACTCGGCCGCGCTGTCAGCAACTTGCCTTCGTGCATATCTTTAGGAAATATCACCTATGGAGGTGATCCCCAGCGACCTTGTCGAGGTATGGCGTTACCTGGAGAAGGCTCCGTCAGTCGTGGAGTTCATGACACGGTCGGCCTTCCGTCGTGGGGCGGCTACGACGCTCAGCCTTGGGCTCGCCCACTTCCTAGAGGACTTCGACCTCGACGACGTCACGAGCGGTTACCCATCATCAACGGGCTCGGTGGAGATTGCCGAGGTGCTGAAGCTGACGGACCGCGCTGCGGTATACTCCGAGCGCGTTTGGGCGATGGGCGACCTCATCCCCTACCAGGAGACGATTGTTGCTCCCAATGATCCTGAACCGAAGCATCGGGACTTAAAGGTTGAACAACCGTTCCATGCGGCGATAGCGGGCGAGCTGACGACGTACCCGTCGAACCCGTACGAGCCCTTCATCCGCAGCCGCAGGGACGGTGGCGCGTTTTCAACGAAACCTGTGGAGTAAAAATGTTTTGCCGTTTGGCATTAGTACGGAATAATTATGTACCTTTCCTTGTATGAAAAACAAATTGTGCTGTTATGAAGGAATGCTTGTGTTATTTTGTCATTCGTTTTGCGATTTTGGATGTTAGTTGTGCGAGTCCCCGAGCGCGTCCGCCCTTTTTATGGGGTTTACCTCGTTGTTATATGTTTTGTTAACTTTTAATGAGTTAAGGTCGACTCACCGTGGCTCGGAGAGCTAGTCGCGTGGCGACTCCCAGGGGTGCTCTTTACTTGACCATCTCCCGGGCGCAAACGAGGTCGGGTTGCCGAGTCCCCGAGCGTGGTACTTGGCCGTTCTAGTCGTAGTCCCAAGGTAGGTGAGGACTAAGTGCGTTATTGTAAGCGCGTCACTCCTGCCTGATCCGGAGGATCAGTCGCATGGCGAGTCTTGGGCATGCTCTCATACTTGGCGTTTTTCCCTAGTCGCTCGTATTTGGCTGGGTGTCAGTCCCCGAGTGTGGTACTTGGCCGTTCGAGTCGCTGCACCAAGGATGCAGAGGACTTGGTCGCCGTGAGGAGCGAATGTAGTTGTCTTGGCTCGGGGAGCCAGTCGAGCTAGGCGACTCCAATGGGGCTCCGGGTTAGCGTTTTTCGTGGACGTTACGAGGCCTGAGGTCGGAGTCTCCGTAGCAACGCAGGCGATTTATGTTCATCTCCTTGGCTGCCCTCATGCCGTGGAGTAGCGCCTCTTACTCGTCCATGTTATTGGTGCAGGGGGTGAAGTCGAGGTAGAGGACGTAGCGTAGCTTGTCGCCCTTCGGAGATGTCAGCACGATCCCCGCTCCTGCACCGTCCGTGTTTTTGGAGCCGTCGAAGTGTAGGTTCCAGTAATGGAGGTATGGCAACTTCTCTGGCTATTGGGCCTCCTCCCAATCGGCGAGGAAATCGGCGAGAGCCTGCGACTTGATCGCCTTGCCTGGCTCATACTTGATGTTGTGGACGCCGATCTCGACGACCCACTTGGCGACTTGCCCGGTCGCCTCGCGGTTGCGGATGATGTCCTGCAACGGTGCTGAGGAGACGACCGTTATTGGGTGCTCCTGGAAGTAATGCGGCAATCGCCGTTGTGCTCTGAAGACCACGTATACCAATTTCTGGTACTGCGGGTAGCGTTGGCGCTACTCGGTTAGGACTTCGCTGATGTAGTACACGAGTCGCTGCACCGGGCGCTCCTTTCCTTCCTCTGGCCGTTCGACGACCATGACGGTGCGGACGACGCGCTCGGATGCCGCGACGTAGACCAACATGGGTTCCTTGTCGATGGGGGCGGCGAGTAATGGTGCTGTGAGTAGCACCTCCTTGAGAGCGTGGAGTGCGTCGTCTGCCTCCTTGTCCCACTGGAAGGTGGGGTTCTTGCGCATTAGGCGATAGAGGGGCATTGCCTTCTCGCCTAGCCAGGGGATGAATCGACTGACAGTCGCGACTCGCCCGACCAGCTTCTGGACGTCGCGCAGGCACCCGGGTCCGCCGAGTCGAGCGATCGTGTTGATCTTGGCGGGGTTCGCCTCAATTCCGCGCTTGGAGACGAGGTATCCCAGTAGCTGTCCAGTTGGTACATCGAAGGTGCACTTTCCTGGGTTTAGGTTTATCTTGTATCTTCGCATGTTGGCGAAGGTTTCCGCCAGGTCGACGAGTAGATCGCCCTGGCGAGTGGATTTTACCACCACGTCATCGATGTAGACGTGGATATTGCGGCCAATTTGGCTCGCAAGGCATTCCTGCATGCACCGCTGGTAGGTTGTTCCGGCGTTTTTGAGGCCGAAGGTCATGGCAGTGTAGCAGAAGGCTCCGAATGGCGTGATGAACGCCATCTTCTCTTCGTCCTCGACGGCCATTTTGATCTGGTTGTACCCAGAGTAGGCATCGAGGAAGCATAGTGCCTCCGACCCCGCGGTGGAATCGATGATTTGGTCGATCCGCGGGAGGACGAATTGCTCCTTCGGGCAGGCGCTGTTTAAGTTTGTGTAATCGATACACATTCTCTAGGTCCCGTTTTTCTTCTCGACCAGGACTGGGTTTGCCAGCCACTTGGAGTACTTGATTGGCCGGATGAAGCCTGCAGCGAGTAGTCGTTGCACCTCCTCGGCGATGGCTCGGCGGCGCTCTTCATTGAAGGGCCACAGCGACTGTTTGACAGGTCGCACTTTGGGGTCGGTGTTGAGTTTGTGCTCAGCGAGTTCCCTCGGGACACCAGGCATGTCAGATGGTTTCAATGCGAAGATGTCCCTATTCTCACGGAGGAACTCGATGAGCGCACCTTCCTATGCTGGGCTCATGCCCGTGCCGATCGTCACCGTCTGGCTGGAGTCGCCTGGGACTAGCTCGACGGTGCAGGTGTGCGTCGTTTCCTCAAAGGCGGTGGCGTTGCCACTCTCCGAATTGGGCTTCTTGAGTATGGTGGGGTCGTCGCTGTTGACCCCGCTCGCATACTTGGCGAGCTCCTTGGCTTGGTTGGACTCCACCGCGATGACGGTGTCGGCGAGTTCGGCTCCTTTGGCCTCGCATTCTTCGGCCATGTTGGGGTCGCCGTGGATAGTGATGATGCCGCACGGCCCAGGTATCTTCATCGCGTTGTATGCGTAATGGGGTGCTGCCATGAATTTGGCGAACGCCTAGCGCCCCAGAACGCAGTGGTAGGGGCTGTCAAAGGGCACCATCTCGAAGACGATCCGCTCGGTGCGGAAGTTTGCTGGTGTGCCGAAGGTGACTGGCAGCGTCATCTTGCCAATCGGGTACTCCTTCCGACCGGGGACGATACCGTGGAAGGTGGTGTAGGTCGTCTCGATCATCGACTGCGGGAGCTGATGCTGAAATCTCAGTGCAGGATGTTGATGGAGCTGCCGCCGTCCATCAGTGTTTTGGGGAGCCAGTGAAGGGCGACTCGCCTGAAGGTGTCCACCTTGGGCTTGACCACTAGGGAGACTCGGCCCGAATATTCGATCCGTGGCGAGTGGTCCTCGCGGCTCCAGGTGATTGGTTGCTCGGACCAGTTGAGGAACTGGGGGATGTCTATCTGGGACACCGCATTGACGACGATGGCGCGGGCGATGACCTTCTTCTCGCGCTTGGTGTTGAAGCCTGTGAAGGTGTGGAGCGACCCGGCGATGCTGCCGAATTTTCCGCCGTTTGGCGGGTTGTTGTCGGGGTCTTCCCACGTGCGCCGTGCCTTCTCGATCTCCTTGAGAGAGTGGCAGTCGGCGGTTGTGTGCGTGGCGGGCTTTCCTTCCCTGCTATGAAACACACAGGGTTGGTTGAGAAGGGTCGTGGGATCGAACCTCGGCTTTGCCTTGTATTTGCCACCATCGCGGCGCTGTCCTCCGTCGCGGCGGAAGCTCTTGGGCTCACGCTGCGCGTATCCGGCGTTGGCGACGAAGTCGACTTGCCCGTCACCGTGGCGCTTGCCGGTGAGGCGAGTTTTGCTGTAGCGTAGCTCGGGCCGCCTCCCGTTGTCATGGCCGCTCGTGCGGCGATGTCCTCCCGACTCGTCGTCGGTTTCTTGGTTTGGCTCCTCCTCCACGTACTTCTTTGCGATGTCCAGGAGGTCCGGTATGTTGTCGAGTGTATGATACACTCGTTTGAGCTTGGCGACCAGTGGCTCGTAGCGGCACGAGGTCTTGAAGAAGTGGATCGTGGTGTCCGGGTGGATTCTGGCCGCGTTATACCACAGATCTTGCCACCGTTGGACCCAACTACGGGTTGACTCGCGGGGTCCCTGGATGCATCGCTCCAGGTCCTCGATGGTGGTGGCGCGGGTGTATGAGCCCTCGAAGTGCCTAACGAAGGCATCGCGCATATCCTCCCAGGAGTCGATGCTATCTGTGGGGAGGGTGTTAATCCACTGCCTGCACGCTCCCTCCATCATCGGGGGGAGGTAGCGGGCGGCTAGTAGATCGGTGTGGCCGGCAATCCCCATCGCCATGAGGTAGGTATCCAGCCACACGGAGGGATCGTACGAGGGGTTGTACTTCTCTATTTCCTTCGGCGCTTTGAAGTTCGTTGGGTATCTTTCGCCTCGGATCATCGGTCCGAAGCACTGGGGTCCGACTCGGCTCAGTGATCCCCTTGGTTCGTCGTCGCGGCGGTTGGTGAGGGTGTGCCGCAGATCGTCAGGCTGGCGTGCGCGCCAACTCTGGTTGTTGATGATGTGGGTGCGTGCGTCGACGGGATGACCGTTGGCAGCGACGAAGTTGTTCGCCGGCCGCGGGTCGTTGGTGGAGAGTGCCGCGTTCGTCTGTCGGTGTTGGAGCTGCAGGGGCTCGGGTGGAGGGCAGTTGAGGGTATTCGCCACCATGGGGCGGCCGCTCGAGGCCGCCCTACTGCCCGATGAACGCGAATACATCTGACCCTGTGAGTCGCGCCCGCATTTTCTTGATCAACTGCTTTGGCGAGTAGAGCCTTGGCGTACTGGATCTGCAGGGCGCCTTCGCCGGTTACTTGGATGTTGTCGACCGCAGCTCGGCTTGCGACGATGTTGTCCATTGGGGTGGAGAACAGCGGGAGGCCATTCGCGTCTCGCTCTGGTGAGGAGACCACGATCCTTGGTTGTTCCCTAGGGGGCACGCGGTTGGGTGGTGGTGGTGCGCCGTTGGCCGTCGCCCCTGGTGGGGGTCGAGCGCTTCCTCGAGGAGGCGCGTTGTCGCAGATCGCGCGCTCGGCTATGTGAGTCGGGTCGTTCTCGTCGTCGAAGTTCAGGGCACGCCCCTGGATGACGGGGTTCAGGCGCGACCTGATTCGAAGTTGGTGGTATCGCGACAGCTACTGCGCTGTCGCCTGCTCGAGGCAAAAAAATTCGTGCTCGGCTTGCTCCTTGCGGACTGCCTCCGCCAGCTTTAGGCGGAGTTCCTCGACCTCTGTTGCCGTCGCGCTTGGTGGGATCAGCATGGAGAAGGGGTCTTCCGGTGGGTCGGTGCCGGTCGCCATGTAGGTCGCGGCGTGGCGACCGGTTCCGTCGTGGAGGTCGGCGGAGTTCTCCGACCCGGAGTCGAAGTCGAAGATCCCAAGGATGGAGGGGTCTTCGAAGTCTCCGACGTTGGAGACCTGGGTGATGGAGCCTGCGGGCGATGCGGCAACAATGGATCCGGCGGCCGACGCCGGGGTCGCCGAATCGGCGTCGTCGTTGAGGGTCGTGTCGTCCGCAGCAGCGGTGGTTTCGGCCACATTGCTGTGGGCCGAGTCGTACTCGGAGGCGAGGCGGTGGATCGTGCGGACCTGGCTCTCAGAAAGCCGATCGCGGGGCAGCGACTCGCGGATGCGAGCCGAGTCCTCCGAGACGATGACGTCGGTGAGGCCGACGAAGAGGCTGATCGTGCCGACCAGCAGGATCACGCTGTGTGTAACGGGTCGCGCCGCCGGGACGTAGCTGCTCGGCAAGATCTGGAGCATCTCGCTGATCGCGATCATGCGGCCTGTGGTGATCGACTCGTTGATGGGCAGATTGGATCTCGCCGCAGAACACCGACCTGACCGGCCAGGCCCCACGGTGGGCGCCACTGTTGTGGGAATGACCACGGCAGACGCTACAATCGGCAGCGAGTAGTAGAACATGGGGCAAGGGCGACCATCCATCTACAGTGCGAGATGAGGGCAGAGACACAAGGATTTACCCAGATTCGGGCCCCCCGGAGGGTAAAGACCTACTCCCGCTAGATTGTATTATGATGATATTACAATGGGGCGAGCTCGACGACTAGGCGGCGAGTCGCTTGGGTGTATGATGGAACGTCCCCTCTATGCGTCCCCTAGGGAGGTTTATATAGGCTCACCTCACTAGGGTTTACAGATCACAACCGAATTAGTTAAGGATTTGGAGATTCTATGACCTAATCCGATTGGGCCTAGCTACGCTTCTGGGCCTTCAGCTTCCAGTCGCCTGAGTCCACGCCAAGTCTTGATCCAGTCGCCGTCCTGCAGGCCCACTCGCTGATGGCTTGGGCCAGTAGGAAACGTCCTGCTGGGTATACCCCGGTAGGCATATCCCCATCAGTCCTCGACTTGTAGTACCACTCTATGCTTTGATTAGTAATGCTTTGTTGCTCTGCATGATTATGGCCATTATTGATCTCTTAGTTGGTTGCTCCCAATCTTTTGCTAGCCTCCACTTGTATGAGTAAGCTCTACTCGTGCTTCCAACTCCCAAGAAACAAAGTTATTCCAAAGTGTCCACTATAAACTCCTCTTCCTGGTGTGTTACACCATTCCAAGTATATTCTTGTTTTCAACTATCTTCCAATTTAAAAATATTTTGTTATGTGAAAACTTAGTGATTAAAAACCTCACGAAATTGATGGAAAACTTTATATTCTTTGCCCCTAATAAACTTGAACCATTGTGTCATCTATGTTGTATATGCTTGCACTTATACATTGGAATTAGCAGAACCGTGCTGTCACAGGGAACGTTTTCAACATTGCACTTGTACTTTGTACTCAGTTGATATCATGCTCTTTTGTCTATGGATGTCACCGGTGTGAAATAAAAAGGAAACTTGTAAGTAAATGGAGTTTGTATTATGTGTTTGAGAAATGCTTGGGACGCTAGCCTAATCCATGCCTAATCATGGTGGAAACTTGCAGCATCACCATAATGAGCTATCCGTGAAGCATCCTCAATAAAAATCTATGCACATAGTAAATAAAAAGATCGCTGAGATGCTCATTGTCTGCTTGGCTTGTCATTTTGGTTATGGGATAGCTCCTGTACTATGTGCAAGGGGTACCCCGTTGGCGGTTCTCAATGATATGCAAATACTTACAATGACAAGAACTTACAGGTGACTAAAGTTGAGTAGCATGAGGTGTGGCCCTCGTATTCAAGGGACTTGAGATTGCCAACTTATACTTCGTCAAGCATATACTCCATAGTTTGTTCACTTCAACCTTAATCACTTCAAGATGCTTATGATAGGGGCAATGAGGGCTGAAATCTAACAAGTACCATAATTTTTGGAAGCTCTTTTTGAAACATGAAATCCCTGCTTCCTTTATAAAAGTCCTTGCTTCCACCACTTTTGAGTCTCCACCTTCTACCTTTAGGCACCATTAAGAGAGCATAGTTGTCATTCTATGTGCAGTGTCCCAAAGCTTATTGATTGATGCATATTGTGATATTACTTGTTCTTGTGCTACTTTTTTTAGTCACCCTTGTGAACTTTGAAGGTGTCCTATCCATCTATTTGCTACTCTATGAGCGACAAGCTGGTTACCACTATGCTATGTTTTCTGTATGTGAAACAAACAAACGTTTTTCAATGCATGTTATTCATGATCTTTTTTTATAGCTTGTCATGTTGCATGCATAGTTACTATGTCCTATTGTTAGAACTCCATCTTTCATGCACATGTTTAGAGTTCTTTGATACTATCTTTCAATGCTTGCAAATGGTTTGATCTTTATTGTGAGGGTGCATGTCACCTCAAAGTTTATTCTTTTTATCACTTACCTACTCGAGGACGAGCAGGAGTTAAGCTTGGGGATGCTTGATACGTCGGAAACGTATCTATAATTTTTGATGCTCCATGTTTGTTTAGTATCTACTTTGCTTTGCTTTGTCTACACTTTGAGGTGCTTTTTACATGTTTTCTGGTACTAACCTATTAACAAGTTGCCACAGTGCCAGTTGCCTATTTTCTTCTGTTTTTGGTTCCAGAAAAGCTAGTAAGGAAATATTCTTAGAATTGGACAGGACAAACGTCAAAGTCAATAACTTTTCATGGGGAACAAGAAATCCAGAGGGGTGGCGGAGAGGCATGCCAGGGCAGCCACACCCCCCTAGGCTGGGTGTGGGGCCCCTGTCCACCGCCTCGGCCTCCCCCTTCGCCTATAAGAAGCCCCCGATGCAGAAACCCTAAGTACCCCATCAATATTCCATGAAACCTTCTGTAGCCGCCACCACCGTCGTCCCTAGATCGGGGGGTCTGAAGTTCTTCACGGCACCCTGCCGGAGGGCGGATCATCCCGGAGGCCTTCTCTCCGGTATGATGTGTGAGTAGTTCCACCTTGGACTATGGGTCCATGTAGTAGCTAGATGGTCGTATGTCCTCCTTGTGCTTTCATGTATAGATCTTGTGAGCTCCGTTCATGATCAAGATCTAATCTATTTGTAATCATGCATGTTGTGTTTGCGGGGATACGATGGATATTGAGATTATTATGTTGGTTTGATTAATGGTTTTGTCTTTTTGATTCCATCATGTCCGTGTTGTTTGTGATCTTGCATGCTCTTCGTTGTTAGTAGCTATCTTGGCCAAGTAGTTGCTAGTGACTCCAAGAGGGGGTATTTATGCTCGATAGTGGGTTCATGCCTCTAGTTTCCAAGGGAAGTGACAGAAACCTCTTTGGTTGTAGATGTGAAGTTTCTACTAGGGATAAAACAATGGTCTCTTGTTCATGGAACATGTGGACTGTTTACCTTACACACTTTGCTTAAAGTAGTTGTCTGTTGCTTTCAACTTAATACTGGAGGGGGTTCGGATGATAACCTGAAGATGGACTTCTAGTAATAGATGCAGTTGGATGGGGGTCTATGTATCTTGTTGTATTCCCTAATCGTATCTCATAGGATCTTTTTGACTAGTATTGCATTGTCATGCCTTGCTCAGTACCTGTCAATTTCCCTGCTGTAATTTGTTTACCCTTCATGCCATGTTGTTTATCTAAGGAGAGCACCTCTAGTGAACTATGGACCCCGGTCCAATATTTACCATTGCTACATCTTCCACTGTTACTTGTTTACTTGCTGCAAACCACCATTACCTTCCACACCATACGTTTAATCCTCATTCACAGCAACTGGTGAGATTGACAACCTCACTATTAGTTGGGGCAAAGTCTTGAGTTTGTGTTGTGCAGGTCTCCATGTTGCTTGCAACACCTGTGTGACGCTTCCTTCCTCCTACTGGGTTGATAACCTCAGTTTCTTACTGAGGGAAGTCTTGCTGATGTGCTGCTTCACACCTTGCTCTTGGGGTTCCCAACAGGCTCCTCATCAACTGAGCCATCAGACATACTATATTGCTTCAGCATGAACGGATCTAGACATCCCTTTAAGAAGGAACTGAGTTGGATGTAACTTTTGTCTTACAACTCTCCAAATTGTTGTATAGGCTCAACCAACTGGTTCAGGGGTATCTAGTACGAATCCTTGGAGAAAGGAGCAGTTCAGAGAACCTGCTTACTCAAGAACTTGACATCACGGTCATGTGGCAACATGGCGATACTTCTAGAAGACATCCAGAATATCACAAACCACCATATGTCACTTAGCTCGAGAGGAAATCTTTCTTTGTAAGGCAAGAATACATAGTCTCAAAGCTTCGGCACAAGCCTAACTTTTTGACTGACGAGGGAGTGCACTAGAATAGCAGAATTAGTAGAACAATCATCCTTTGATTAGTGATAGGGTTAACCTAATCACGCTAAGAGTGATACAGATGTCCTAGAAATTCAAAGCAATAAAAATTGCTAAGAATCTTAGATGGCCACATCAATACGCACACGCATCATTCCTGAGTGCAAAACTCAGAGGAAAGGTGGGTAATATGTGTAAGAGCATCACTTCATTAAGAGGGTCATGACACTCAGCACGACCTCTTAGTATAAAAGAGTGTGACACTTTAAGGTGGAACAAAACATAAACTAATCAATGCTTATTGATCTGTGGATTATAACACTTTGACCTGGTCTTAGAAATGACGAGGTATGAGAGTTTGTTTCTCCTGAGAATCCAAAATGGTTTGTCATGACGAGCCACAAGAGTAGCTTGCATCGAAATACACCAATGCACGTCTACTACTTGGCTACCAATTGGTAGACAAAGGTCGAAAAACAACAAAGAGGGAAGAACATGCTTAGAATAGAATCCCGAGATGCGGACGCATAAGTGAACAATCTTCCGAACACCAATGCATAGAAAGGAAGGTGTGGAAGAGTCACGAATACAGATGCGAGTCTCGCAAAGAGTACTATTGTCGTGATCTATTTGGTTCCATTAAAGAACATATACCATAGCATGTGATAGGGGAAGTCCTTAATTGCCGCAACTCAATCACGACAACAACCACAAACGTGAAGGCTATACTAGAAGGTATTAGCCATCCAGGGGTAATGTTTGAACATTAACAACAGGGATCAACAAAATGGATCTTGGGTTAAAGGTCAGCTTCATGTACAAGATTCACAACACTAGAATCCAGCGCAATCGGGGATCTTAGGTTCAAGTCCAAGGGTTAAATCCCAAACAAAGGAGTAACTACTATCTTAGTAGCTCAGAGGGTACCACAAGGTAGTAATCAAATGGTAGCTTCCAAAATAAGATACAACTTCTAAAGTACCCAAACAAATAAAAAGGAGGCACACGAGGCGAAAGGAAACCTTGAAGCCTAGAATAGAACATTGTGCAACCATCAACATGATGTTGTGAGCCATAAAACAAAGAGATCATGATAGAAATGAATCTCTCAGAAGAAACAGAACAAAGGGAAACAGGGAACACACTCAACTGACTATAGAGAACTCAACACTAGGTCAAATGGTTGAGAACTGGCATGCCTAAAGAGGCACCTAAGTTTTGAAAGACTCGATGATAAAGCAAAACTTTTCCAAATCAACATAAGGTAAGATGACCCAGAGTTAGAGAAAAACTGGATAAGAAGAAAAAGAAGCATACCAGAGTTTTTGCACATAATTTTCATCTTTGAAAATAGTTTTCACAAGTACTAGACTCAACATCGACCAATAGAAAGGGTTTCCTACAGTCGGTACTGCTCTGATACCAAAACCTGTGACACCCCCGAGAATTAGGGCTAGACAAATCCCAGACCTCTATATGATATAAGCCTAACCTAAATCTCGAAAGAATACAGAGAGAGAACTTATAACACAACAGTGACCCTACGACACAAAATTTATTACAGCAAGCTCATAAGTGAGAAAAGAACCAAAATATTACAAGAAGAGGTCACTGACCACAATGATCAAACAACGGAAGGCAAATTATGCTATTAGGTATATCAAACTTGACAAATGGCCTAAGAGGCCTGAAGCATAAAGATGACGTCCAATCCATAGATCACAGACTGCCGGCTGGGAACACCAAACTACTCGTTGATGTCGACGCCATGAAGAACTCATCTTCTATGGTAACACTTACTCTGCTGCAAAAGTATCAACTAAGCAAGGGTGAGTACAGGGTGTACTCCGCAAGACTTATGGCTGGTGGAGTTATTTTGCATAAAGCCATCTTTGTTTTATAAAACAAGAGGGGGAAGAATCTCGACTAATCAGAATATTTTAAAAGGGGATAAGAGATCGGTATCTCTAGCTTTGATCATCTTTTGATATCCACTGAATCATCATCAGCTGAACCTAACTAGGATCACCCCCTCGTACCCATGAGGAAGCATCCTTAAGCACACTTTACTTGCCAATTTTACGATTAGGTTATTCTTCTCTATGATCCCATGTCCGTTCCCAAGTCGTCCATAACCGTGGACATGACTTTTCAAAAAGATTAATACGCTGCAGGGGTGTACAGCTTTACCCACATGTACCAACCGACTCTTAATGCCACTATAAATTATCCTTGTTCCTTGGAAGGCTGGCAGAGGGTGGTTGGACACTACCTTTACCTTGCTTTTGCTGAGACCATGAGTCACGCACTAGGGAGATGCCGCTGTAACGGGTCGAGTCCCGAAGCCGGTCCCTAATGATGTGTACAGGGTTCAAGATTACGGATGCCGTGCATCTCTTGTTCCCGGCCACGCTTACCTACCTGTTATGAATGCACCTCCTTCACCTCCTTCGAGAAGAACCAGAATCCGTATGTCGAAGGGAACTCCCGAAATATGTGACTCATGGAATCTACTAGGCAAGTTAGTTGGTCGAGGGGTTTCCATGGCCCCGTGTGGCTGTACGCTCGTCTTGGTTCAAGAGGCAAGAACTTCGGGTCCTAATAGTGGAAAGTATGGGACTGCAAAAACCACAACCCACAGTGGCCTCCCATACAAGCCTTAGCATGTTTAACTTGCATCTTTGATCTTACCACGTCATCCTGTCATAATAGGTTCATTCGCAGCTCTGATTCATCAACCAGATGGACCAGTGGTAACAGCTAAGCATGGCTAAGAACAACAGAGATAATAGCTCTAGCAACATTTCACAAGCCAAACCCTAGTTATGCTAGGAGTAGTGGATTAGGGAATATAGGCTACAAAAGGAACATGCATCAGATAGGATTACTCTATCTATCTATAAAAGACTTTAGAATCGCATGCACATGGCAAGAATGTACATATTTTGAAATCATAGGATTTATATGTATGTTTGGGACTTTGCTTGCCTTTGCCATTTGATATCCAGAAAGCAGAGTTCCGGACACCTGGTACTTGACTTGGTTATAGTTGGTCAAGTATTCATCTTCGATCTTTGATGGTGTTGATCTCAGACTTCAATCTCGATCTTGATATCGTATTCTACCGGGAAGAAGCAAACACCAAAAAGGAAGGGAAACAATCAACACATGGCATCGATGCAATTCTCAAACAAGGATGATGAGATGATAAGTTTAATTGCACTGAAATTTAAATCCTAAACATGCTCGACCATTTTAAACAGGGTCCGAGAGGTGCAAACCCTAGAATAGGGGGATCCTCGGAATCACCTATGGCTATGGGGTTCATTTTGTTCTTCTAATTATACTTCTCATGAAAGTTGTTTAACAATGCATGATTTTGATGCTATTCCTTAGATCTTATTTTTCTAAACAATTTGATATATTATTTGTATTTTTCTAACTTAAAAATAATTACTTATTGAATTTACAAGTTTATATTCATTTTGTGAAATTATTTAAAACATTTACTACATCATTATTGTAACATCCCAGCATTAGAGCTTAGAAATAAGCTGAACACAGAGGTGTGCATTGCATTCATGCATAGAAAATCTGAATAATTTTCACGCTTTTAAATAAAAAACTTGTCAAAGTGATTGAAGCTCCTCTTAACTTGATGGAATTGAAATAGATCATCAAGTTGACTGCGATAAGTTTCAATATGACCTTTGCTAAAACCTTATTTTGGGTAAGGGAGATTTGATCTAAGGGTATATCAAATGTAATAAAAGTTAAACCCTAATTCATTACTTAATGGATTATATTTGATCCTTAGGTGATCATATCCTAGTATTCATTGCACACTCATGAATACCAAACTATAAACATAACTTAAGTAATAGTAATGGAACCACTAAATCTTAATCTCATCTACTTATACCATGAGTATCATGGTAACACTTAACCTTAACTCTTTAGTGAGTTTGAGTAGGAAAGAAACCAAGTCAAGGTCATTCACTATATATATTTCTTTCCATGTCAAACTTTATCTCTAATGAACCCTATCTTAATATTTGTAGTTCATCAAAGTTGAGTAATCAACTATTGATTCACCAATTCTTGACCTATCAACTCTTGTCCTTATCATAGCATTTACTTCAGTCCTTTAGATAAGAAGTAAGAAGAAGTAAATAGTAATGCTAGTTTTAGGTATCATCTCTAGGATGGGAGTGTTGGAAGAGAATAAGATCAGTGTGATAGCTGATGGAGTTAACTCACTCCTGAAATAATAGAGAAGTATCTGAGGTAAAGCTTACAAGGATGAATAATGAAAATAGTTAATAGGAGTAGTCCTATTGGGTCAAGTAGGTATAATCAATGAATTATATCTCTTAATCCAATAGAGCTAAACAGAAGATAATTATAATACAACTGTAATGTTGTATGGAGGGAAGCCTTGATTAGCCAATTGGAAACCTAAACCATAAATGATCAAAGGATTCTAATGATCATGCTTTTGTCACCAAGATTGAATTCTTATATCATGTATAAGTGACATTGGTGGATAGAACATGATTGAACCCTAGTATAGATATGTTATTCCAGGTAAGCCATGAAAAGTCACCATGATATGATGTGAAGTTTGAATATAAGACATGGGAGATAAGTATGAGACAAGATAGTATGATTAAGATGATATTAGAGCAACATGAGATTAAAGAAGTAGTATTTTCCTCTTTGGAAATACTAAGCAATAGAGGTGAAGTAACATTTGATGTATACATCTAATGAAGTAATGTTAGTGATAGATGATTAAGGAAGAGTATGAATGTAGTTAAAAGTAACTACTTGTTGGATGGGAGGATATCGGCAGTAGAGTAGTTGATATAACCAAGTATAGCTATGAGAAGATTAGGAAAGGCTTCAGTGACAAGCTTCTGAGATTTTTAAGAGAGATTACAAAGTAATCTGAGAAGTAAGAAGGTGATTATTCAAGTGGAATTAGAATCAGAAGAAGTACTCTTGTGATGAGAGTTATTGTTATGAGAAGATCATATAGAGCTTTAGTGTCAAGCTCATTAGAATTACAAATGAATTTAGGAGGAGAAATTTTGGATAAGAACATTCTTGTGAAGTAAAGCTCATCATGTTAACACATGATGATGGATATGAAGGAGTAGTATATCTAGGAAAGGAATTCCTTAATTAGAAGTCCAGGATTGTGAATTATAGAATATAGGAATTCTTGGTAAACACTCAACTTTAAATCTTAAACCAAACATAATATTCATTTCATATTATTGATCTATCATCTTATCTCCATACAACTTTATAGGAATAGTCCAGGAAATAACTTTCTTGTACAAAAGATGAAGTTATTCTTGAACACCAACATAAGGACAATCTGTCTTAACCAATAATATTTATTCATATAAATAAAAGGATGAACAAAAATATTAAAACTCCTAAAATCCATGGTAAACAATTACAATTTAAAACCCTAACTTTTATTTCAATCATATATGCTTAGAAACTATAGTTATAAATTCTCTCTCATAATTCATTTCAAATAATAACTATTTATTTTAAACGGTGATATTAATAAAGAACATAAACATAAAGGTAATATGTTTAGCCATTAACCCTTATTCACATCAATAAAATAAATATGATAATATAAAATCTTCAAAGAACTTATGGTAAGTATTTTCAATTCAAACTTTAACTCGTATGTTAGTAACAATAAAATATATACATATGTATAAGAAAATCAAGAAGTGATAACTTTATATAATAAAAGTTCACAAATAGTTCAAAATAACTTATTATTGATGCTTGTATTCAGCAAAGAACTTTTATAAAGAAAGATTCCTAAAACAAATGAAAAATACAAAAAATGAAAAATAAAACAGAAAAGGAAAACAAACCAAAAGAAAAAATAGAGGAATACAGCTTCTGGCCGTAGCCCATTTTCCCTTCTCCCTATCTGCTACTCGTGAGCAGCTCGAATGCAGCCCATCTGGCCCAAGTGCGGCCCGGCATTGGCCCGTACCCCTTCGTTGTCTCTTTCCCCATCGTCTTCCTCGCCGACGGATCGAGCAAGCAGCTCGCTGTCGAGCTCCGCCGCGCCGGCGTGCGCCAGGATTCGTGCCGCCGCCCGCCGTCGTCTACAAGACCCTCTGCCTCGCCAAGGACGAACCCTAACACGTTATTTCCTCTCCTCTCTTCTCCAGCGCGCAAACCCTAACCCTAGAGCTCACAGACGCCATCGAGCCCCGTCGTCTCCGGCCGCCCCGAGCCTCGCCGTGGCTCCTGGAAGCTTCGCCTCGCCGCGGTGAGCAGCCTCGCAGGAGGAATCGACGCAAGGAGCTCCCAATCGTCGACAAGGACACCGCCTTCCCGAGCTCCATCCACCGCTTCCTCCCTCGATTCCGAAATCTCCCGTGCTTGCCTTGCCTCGCCACCACCACCATCATGTTCCTGGTGAGCCACCGGTGCTCAAGCACATTTCCGCTTCCTCTCTCTCCCTCTGGATCTTCCTTTCCGCGAGAGCCCGACGCCGTCGCCGCTCGCCGACGTTGCGCCGCCGTCCCCGATGACCATTTTTGAGCGGCGCCACTATAGCTAGGCTCCTCGCATCATCCTGTTTCCGATACACACAACCGCAGCCGCGCGCGCGAACGGAATCCATCGATCGACAATCGATCTGGGAGGTTCATCCTTGGATGATGTCACTCTGACATCATCACCGCATCATCCCCAGCCACGTCAGCGTGTTGGACTTAGTCCACTGCTCGCGTGGAATATGATGTGGTCACTAGCCCACTGGTCAGTGACCGTGGGTAGATTTAGTTTAGGTACAAATTTTATTTTCTGTTTAGAAATTAAATAAAACAATATTAATTCCAATATAAATAAAAATATTAAATCTTGTTTTATTAATAATTTTTGTTTTATAATTCAGAAAAATATGTTTAATATATGAAAATTTTCAGAAAAATAAAATTTACAACTTAAAACTAATATCAAATATTATTATGATGATTATTTAAATAAATATTATTTAATAAAAGTTTTATAAGTAAAAATACTTTAATAATTCATATTTTAATAATGGTAAATGTTAAAAATATAAATAAAATACCAAAAATCTTGGAAAAATAAAAACAATACTTTAAAAATACAATCATACATTATTATTTCACTTAATTAAATAATTGTTAATTATTAAGTACTAGTCATCAACCTGTGCACCTGCACGGGTTATTTTTCTGTATATAATGTTTACTAATAAATGGAATTTTGTGGATTATTCTACAACTTCAGCTAAAATATTTTAGGGTAAGTTGCAATAAGCTCTCAGGAGAATGAACATCTTAAACAGTACTTGAATTTACACTCATATAGACTGCAACACAGAAAATGGCCTAATAATAATTAAGACATGTGGAATATAAGATGGAAAATATTTTAATTTTATACGCCCCAGTGAAATTTAATCGACATACCTAGCATCGGGTATGAGTTTTTTATGTTCTGAATATCCTGAGCAGTTATTTTGTAGTCTAAGATTTCATTGTCAATTTTGATCGCATACAGATGTAAATAAAAAGAAAAAAAGCACATGGGAATACTTCCAGAACCCAGTCCTAGTTTTGAATTATCTAATGAAATAGATTTTGGATCTTACACTTGAATTTGAGGTTACACACATGGTGTATGCTTATCCTTGTAGTAGTATGTTCTTAGGCTGCAAATTCCGTCATATCAAACAAACTACTAAAATGTCTAGTGGGGAAAATCTGACATGGTACTGCATGCAAGGTTAGTTACAGTAAGACACGTTTATTGGTTTGTATTTGAAAAGTTACATGCACATGCATGTTTTTGTTTGCTTATGCAAAAAAATTAAAGAATTGTGCACAAAAATACTTTACGACTTGTAGCGCCATGTGTTTCTTGCAAACATATGTACAGTCGCATTACATCTTCCTAAACACTCAAAGGATCAAGGAGAAACACAAAATCTGGTGGCACCAGATCAGAGAATAAGACTGGAACGCTGAACTTATGCATCAGCCAAAAACTATTAGTATCCTCTCGACTCAAATCTATGGAGTATATAACAAATAATTTTCTAAGCTAATCAACTAATAGATATACATATTTTGTCGAGGCTTCACAGACTCAAACACATGTAATTGAAAATTGTCCTATGGTGGTCATGGTCATGATGGCCATGGCCAATTCGCATTAAAGGCTAGGTAGAACCTTTGCATTATCAATTGGCCGAAACCTTGAATCACAGGAAAAAACGCTTCGCGTCGCCCCCCCCCCCCCCTGGGCGACCGAAGCGGCGGCGGCCCAAACCCTACCGCACCCTCCCCCACCCCTCCCTCCCTCCCGTCGCCGCCGGCGTGAGCCGCCGGGCAAAGCCCTCGCGGCGCCGGCAGCGGCGGCTGTTCTCCACCCGGCGCTAGGGGAACCCGGACGGGGAGGCGGGAGCTTGGCGCGCGGGGTCCTTCGGCGGGAAGCGGCGAGGCCTGGCGCAGCGGTGGCCGGCGAGCGGCGTCGGGGGCGCCTCCTGGCAGCTAGAGGCGGCGGCGGAGGTGGGTGCTTGCAGCCCTGCGGCCGGCGGCAGTAGGGGCCCGAGCTCCTGTGGGCTTTGGGCAGCGGCGGCGGTTGGCTGCAGCGGCGGCTGGGCGACCTGGGGGGTTGCCGTTCTTGCGGAGACGGGGCACGACGAGGTCGCTCGGGGGTCCGGGGCGGTGGATCGAGGCAGCAGTGGGCGGCGGGGTGGTAGGCGGCGGCCGGCCCTGTTGGCCAGATCTGGGCCAGGGCGGGCCCAATCTGGACCTGAAGGGCCGTGGTCGGCGGCCATGCCTTGGCTCTCTCAGGGAGGCCAGGCCCACTCCCCTGGCCCGTGTGTGGCTGGGGCCAGTACTGGGCTAGGTGGGCCTAGCGCTGGTTGTCGTCGGTCAGACCCTAGCGGGGTCTGTAGGGCGCGACTCGCTGGCGGCACGGAGGTGTCGTGCTTGTCGTGGGGTCCGCCTTCCGCTCCTCTTTGCTGACGTGTACCGGCCCCCTTTTGTCTGTGTCGTGCTCGTCGAAGGGGGGACTAGGGTTGGTGGCCTGGGGGCGTTCTCGGACCGGTGGCGGTCCGGCTAGCCCGGGTGAGCACGGTGTCGGCGGCGCTGCCCCTTGGCGGCGGGGATCTGCGGTGGCGGCGGATCCGCTGGTGGACGGAGGAGTAGAGACTAGCGCTAGGGTTGGCGGCGTCAGTGACACCCTTGCTGCAGTGTGGCGACGGGGCTTTACGGGTCCATTTGGGCTCGGCCGGGCCAGGAAGGGTCTGGTTTGCCCATGTTGCTGCATCCGGTCGGCTATCGCCCTCTGGCGGTGGAGGTAGTTCCCTCCCGCGTGTTACTGTACTGCTGACCCTGCCGAAGTTTCTCCTTCTGGGTCGTACCAGCCTCGCAACGTGGTTCACGGTGAGACGGCGGGGGTGGCTGCAAGACCGTGGTGGCGTGTGCAGGTGGGCGGTGAGCTGGGTGGAGCTATCCAGAGCGTCCGGGAGCGTGGTTTTTTTGAGAGATCGGGAGAAATCCTTGTCGTCTAGACACCGACGCGGTGACGCCCGTGGGTGTCGCCGGCCTTCCTGAAGGGCGTCGGGAGTATCTCTTTCCCCACTTCCCGTAGCGTACCGGGGGAACCCCTAGGTCTAGTCCGGGTAGCAGCGTCGTTGTCGTCGCTTCCCTTCTTGGAGGTGCTGCTTGGTACGCGACGCTTCGGAGCGCTTGGAGCGTGGTGGGTCTCTCCGGAGGGCGCAGCGGTTGCGGGTCATCCTTGTTTTCGTCGAGCCGCTGTTATCGGCCTTGTTTTCTCTTATTTTTCCTTTTCCTTTTCTTTTGTCTTTGTCTTTTGGACGTTGTGCTGTCTGGCCCTGCAGCGGTATCAAACGATTGCTATATTAATATAGCTGGGCGAAAGCCTGTTTCGAGAATCAATTGGCCGAAACGTTTCTTCAACCATCTGATTCCTTAGAACATCCTTCGAGCCCCAAGAGGCCTTAGATAGGAGAGATGATGCACAAATTGTCTGTTGCAACAAAAAAAGAGGAGAAGATCAAGAACAATGAGATGACAAAGAAGAAGAGCGGTTCCTTTTGCATGTAATAGGAATCATCTGGACCCTATAACTTAGATCCTGGAGACGGCTGGTATTTATTTTAGTCATGGATAGATGTGATATGTACAATAAAATTCCCTAGTAAGCTACAAAATTAGAAAATTATTGTCACAACATGGCTAAATTTTTTTCAATTCAGTAAAAACACAATACTAATTTAGTAAGCAGCAGTATCAGAGCCCAAACTATGTAATCTTGTTATAAGACATGGCAAACTACACGTTATACAATTTGAGTCCATGCAATGCTAGTTTAAACCTGACATTCAAGTGAATCACATCCCAAAGTCAGGACAATTTTAACGGAGTACTCCAGTTATCCAAGCATGGCAAGAAAATAATTGGAAATCAGTACAAAACCAAATACGACAACATGTGTATTTGTAAAGAATCATGAATTCCTACATTGATCTGTTGAAAAAATTTATCTATTTGTGTGGAAATATTTAGATAAATAGTAACATATGGAGAGAGCTAATTCACCATACCAACAGCAGTCAAGATTCAAGGCGAACCTGAAATTGCAGGAGCACTTTCAGTACGATCAATAATGCAACCCATACTGAACTTGGTGGTAGGCTAGCAGCTAAAACAATTGAGAACTTCAACGTTGCTGCTTCACCTTCGCTTTCTAGTCCCTAGAACGGATTGTACATTAAGATTTGTGTTGAAACACATATAAAAAGATGTTTCAAGATGAGACGTTACAGATGAAGCGAATTTATTAGAGGTTTTCTGATGAACAGCATAGAACGGAGATCGGATTAGAAATTTAACTTATGGGGCTAGTTACCGAGGGATTGGTGGAAGGAACCACATGTGACGACCTGTAATAAGGTTCAGTGAGGAGGTGTCTTGAATTTTCCCAGAGCTAAGTACGTCCTTAGCTTCTTGCCGATGGACTAAAATTGCATGCTTCCAAGCGCCCTAGGTGCTATGGGATACTCGCCGGCGCGCCGTTGCGATAGAAGAACTGCGGAGTCGAGATTTGTTTTTAGACATGAGTCGAGAGGCTTTTTTCTAAAGAGGCGTATAGGTGGGATAGCTGATCACGACTCTTGATAAACCAACTCCCATCCCACGGCTGTACATATTTATTAGTTAAATCGGATGGATATTAATCTCTTAATCTTTAGGATTAACGTGGAGATTCGTATGGTGCCTCTAATTAGTAAATATAAGATTTATAAAGTAATAAACCTTATAAAAATCATATCTTATTATTTTTACATCACAAAAATAAGTGTAATATACCAAAATGATCACAAAGATAATACCTATACATTAAAAATATAATATTCCATTTTTGAGTTAAATAAAAAGTTAAACACTTTAATAACTTGAATTTAAACCTATTTCTTTAGTTAATAATTCATATAAAAGTAAATAAAAATCTCTAATATTCTAAAAATGAGCCAATTGAATCTAATAAATAGTATTAGCCTTAAATACTAATTTTTTGAAGTCAAAATGGTTTAACACATTAAATATAATTTAATTAAGTTATCCTTCAACCATAAATGCAGATTTTTTTATAAAAGGATTCTTATTTAATATGAAATCTCCAAGAATAATTGTAATGAAATAAAACCTATTCCTTTACTTCAACTACAAGTTATAAACAAACCAAAACACTATATTGAATCCATAAGTAGTTTAGTAATATTATTTCCTTGTCTACAAACTATAACCACTCATCCATAAAAAGGAAAATGATTCTATACCACTAAACAATTAGGAAACCACTATTCAAATAGAAGTGTTACCATTATTAAAGTATCCTTAGAGAAACATTATAAAGTACACCTGGTACAAATAACATAAGCAATATGCCTTAAGCCCATCTATGTCTTTAAGATTAAGTTTAGTCCATGATACTTTAAATACCATTCTAAAAGACTTTGTTATGTGTTTTATAGTTAACTTTGGTCTGTTATAATTAAGTTATAAAGCATCTTAATACCAAACTAACCAAGTTCAAAACCAAGATAGATAAGTCTCAAATACTAATGCTGTCATTATTCAAATGGAGTAATTCTTTCTTACTTAAAGACTATAACTAGAAAGAACACCTCATAAGATTAACTTAAAAGCTTAAATGCTTCTGCTTAGTTGAGTAAGATCTTCTTCAAATGTTATTCTTTTTGACACTTCAAACATTAAATGACAATTAATAATAATCACATTACATTAAACTTTACTTATATACCTAGGATTGTTAACACTTCAGTTCCTTATAAATGTCATCACTTCCAAGGTAAAACTTGAAGATAAGATAATTCACATATAAGCAGTCCTTGAGTAGCACATATCATTCGCATATCTTATTATTCTATGCCATTATGTTTACATGTTGTTTCACACACATTCACAAGCCTTAATAAGAAGCACATGTGTGAAACTTAATCTAAAAGGGCAACACATTCCAAGGAAAACATTTCTAGTATCCAAACCCTAGAACAACGTTACCTCAGGATTCGAGTTTACGAAATTGCATTACATTACTTATGCATAATAGCATCTTTCTTCTTTAAACATTAGTCCTTACCGGACCAATGATGCTAATTTCAGATATTGGATCTTTTATATTGTCTTGAATACCATGAGTGCATAATCTTGCAATCACAAAAGGCAAGTTCACACTTGCTCATGTCCTTTTGATTATTTTCTGTAAAGTTTTTTACAAATCCAGTGTTGTCATCACCTGCATTTGAAAAAGGTCAGAAAACACTATTTTCATAATAATATGATTATAGGTTATCTACCATGAGGTAATAACCTACTATAAGAGTTCCGGTGGTAAAGGAACATATTATCTAGGACTTAACAACCAATGTCGCTAGTGATTCTTGCGCCGTATATTACGCGTTGACCATGAGATTTGGAATGGGACGAAGAAGTCAGTTGTATCTTTTCCCTCTCGCATGGAGCTGGATGTGCGGGTCGTGGCTGTTATCACTCGTAGCGTGCATATTATATGGTAATTCGTAGAGGATATGCAGCATATGGGTGGGAGCCCTCAACGTCCCACGATAGTTCCGGCATCTGAACGGTTTATACAAACTATTGCCGTAATTCAATAGGTGGGCATGGTGTACACCAAGGAGACATGTGGGGTCGCGGAGAAGGCAGTGATTGGCTTGGATCTTAGGTTGGGCCTCAAACCAAGGAAGTTTGAACAGGGACATACTCCCGGCCGTGCAACAAAACCTAAGGTCTCTCATGGGTAAAGTGACGCACTTCTACAGAGTGTAAGAACTATAACTTGTTACTCCCTGTTCCGGGAAGGAGCTGCGAACACTGCGGGAAAGGAACTGCATGAAAGTTCTGGTAAACCCGTGAAGGCTGACGGACATAGCTTTTCAGAATAAAAGCAACCTTTGAAGAAATGTTTACGAAAACCTGCATTGCCTACGACCTACGGTCTGTGGTTGTAGATATAATGCATCAAACACTCCTTTTCTAGTAAAGTTGCTAAGTACGCTCGTACTCAAAGTATCTTCTTAACCCTTGCTAGGTTCTAAAGCCAGTACAGACGACGTCTATATCAAGTTATGCTCCAGGAATCATCACCAGAAGCGAAAGCTCTTCCATGAAGTCAAGAAAGTCAACATCTACATCAACTCAAGAGAAGACAAAGTTACTGATTAGATAGGAATATAATCTCTAGCCATAGAACCTATTTCTGTAGCGTATTGCAATAGCAGCAATACCAGACCATTAATTAAAATACTAGTCATAATAGTATGATAGTCTTGAGTTGTTTATTTCTGATTCTTCTTTGTAAGAAGTTTCTTTCTCTCTCCTTAACCTAGAGTGTTCTCTGGATCTTGTGTAAAGAGTTGAGTTGTAACCTATAGTCATGTCTTGGACCTACTATGTTTCTGTTGTACCACTCTGAGGGATGTAATACTAATGAACGGTGTTTCATTGGTGTTATGTCAACGACTATAGTGTACTACATCAGGCAGTGGTATGCTGGGTCACCGCAATTATGACATCAACACAGGGGTGGGGCAGTTTTTCACCTAAGCAGAACCTAGCCACTATGACTGACTGCTAGGCCCTAGGCCGCATCAGCAGCCAAGTTGGCGGTCAGCGGTCAAAGGGTCCAAGGGCCGTGTCACTCTGACGTCGTGGTGACATCATAACGATGGCCACCATCAGGTGGTCACCAGCAGCGGGTCTGTGAGGTGCGCAGGGCGATGGGGCTAGGCAAGTTCGACGCATCCGAGCAAGGCAAGTGAAATAGAGGCGGCGCCACTCAAATTGGGTCACCGGAACGAGGACACGGATGAGGTCTAGTGGTGGCGCTCAGTGACCGATTGGTAGACAAAGGTCGAAAAACAACAAGGGGTAAGAGGGGTCGAGGAGAACTGCATGATCACCCTGAACGCGTTGATGGTGGTGGTGAGGCCTGAGGAGCTCCAGAACTGTGGCGATTTGCGATGACGGTGGTGGCCGGAGTTGGGGACGAATCGATCAATTGCGGCGATTAGAGGCTCGCCGGTTTGCGCGCTTCGGCCAAACGACAGAGATGAGCGAGGCGAAGCTTCCAGGAGTCATGGCTAGGCTCGGGGAGGACCGAAAACGATGGCGACGGGAGGCATCTGGCCGGCTAGGGTTCGGTCTCACGTGGGAGAGAGCTATTCAGAGGCCGGGGAAGAGGATAAGGGCGAGAGAGACGTGCGCAACGTAGTCTTATCCTTGCTCCAAGCGGCGGCGGGGATCGCGGCGATCGACGACAGTTGTAGCGACACCGAGTTGTGTGCCTAGGAGGAGGAAGACGACGAGGAAATAAAGCCGAAGGGGTACCGGGCTGGGGTTGGGTTGCAGACGGGCCGCGGGCTGCGCTGGCTACTGTGCGCATGCAGGAAAGGGTGAGAGGAAGATGGGTTGGCTGGGCCGGCTACTGCTGTTTTTCTGAAACTCTTTTCTTTTTCTGTAATTTTTTTTATCTTTTGCAATTCATTTTGAATTCTGTTTTGGTATTTTTCAAAAATACCAGAGGTCTTTATAAAATATAGAAAATACCGAGGGACCCCTTTAATCAATTTGGGCCCCATTAATTTTGTGATTTCTAAATTCAAAACCATTTTGAATGTGTTTGAAATAGAGAGGGAAAGCTAGGGTTTAGGGTTTTGCTTGATTCATTAATGCACATTTTAGTAGATGATTCTCATGAATGCACAATCAAGTCCTAATTACTATTTAATAAAGATAGGGTTCTTACATATGCACTCATCTTCCTTTCTGAAATTTTTAGACAAAAATCAAACCAAGTGATTTCCAAGTTGGTAAATGATGAGAAACTCCTATAGGAACGTGCTAGAGGGCTACACATGCATCAAAATGAAATCTCTAAGCATAGAACAAGCATGCAAGCTCACACAACCTGACACCTATAGCTGCAAAATACTCAAGATACAATCTACCAATCACAAATCTAATTGGACAAGTAGAGGAGGCACATACCAAGGAGCAATCCCTCCAAAAAAATCAACAGCAGAGATGGGCTGAGCAAGGAGATCGAAAATCAGGAGAAAGAACAGCAAGAACTCGAGCTTGAGAAAGTTTTACGGTGTTTTTTGGGAGAGAGAAAGAAGGTGGCTGGGAGGAGACAACTTGGAGGGCCTCAGGTGGGTCCCACCCATGCCAGGCGCGCCCTTGGGGCTGGCCGCGCCACCAGGGGTTGTGCTGACCTGGGGGCTCCCCTGGGCCACTCCAGGTGTCCCTCTGCCCCTTTTTTCGAGGAAAAAAATAATATGAATTTTCTGGGATTTATTGGGAACACTTATTTTTGGCCAATTTTCAGGGTATGAAAATTGATTTTCTCGCAGAAAATATTTTTTAGAAGAAGCAAAAGCAAACCAAAACCAAAACTACAGAAGTTCAAAGACACTCTAACAAGCAAACAACTAGCAAAACCAAAACTAACAAGAAAAAAGCAAAGACTAGGAAGGAGAAAGTAAAAGTGAGCAACTATAACCATAGTGAAAATATTATTTTGTTCATTAAAATCCTTTTGTTAACAAGGTTGATCAGGTCTTGTTACCAAAACAATCTTATATGAAACAAAACTTTGCATTCCACAAAGTGATTATTTTACCTCAAACTTGATAGCAATGGTCCCAATCATAATAGTTTCAAAACTTTCTTGTGGAATGGGACAATATATTTCTCCAACCTTGATGCTCTGAATATTTTCAATGGAGTTTAGACAATAGCTCTTAGAAACCTTCTTGGGGAAATAAACGGTATGCTCTTTGTCATTAATATTAAATGTTACTTTTCCTTGTTTATAGTTGATGACAACACCTGCAGTATTAACAGCATTAACATTAAAATCACCAAGTTTCTTTGGAACCTTACCATTGAAGGAATAATTAGCAAGCAAAGTAAAAATTTCCTCATTAGGAATATTAGAGACAATATCCTTCATATAATTTGAATAAGGAGGCAACTTAATAGCATCAGTCTAAGGAATTTGCAAAAATAGAGGTTTCATCCACTCACAAAACTTGTTGTAGTGTTCTTCCTCCTTTGACTTGTGTTTCTTATTTGGAAAAGGCATAGGTTTCTGCAACCAAGGTTCTCTCTCACTACCATGTTTTTTACAAATAAAATCTTCCTTAGTGTACCTAGTGTTCTTAGTGTGCATCTCAGGTTCTTCCTCAACTTCCTCCTTATCAGGAGCATCATTTTTATCATTACCACTCTCAGTTTCAGCATCAGAGACATATATACTATTAGGATCTACAAAAGGTTCAAGTGGTTCCTCAACTATTTTATGTTTCTTTTTCTTTCTCTTATAAGTACTACCACTACTTTCACCTTGTTGAGAATCCTGCTCAATTATTTTAGGGTGTCCTTCAGGATATAAAGGATCTTGAGTAGCTATACCACTCCTAGTTCTAATTCCATAAGCATGTTTATCTCCTGAGGCATTAACTAGCATATCCTTTTGTACCTTAGAAAGTTGATCAATTTGGTTTTGAACCATTTGAAAGTGTTTACAAAGAATTTTAATATCATTAGCAGTTATTTCCACAATATCTTTCAACTCATTAATACCTGTAGAGTTTTCCAATAAACGATTCTGAACTTGTTTATTAAAATTACCTTGTTTAACAATGAATATGTCAAGTTCCTCTAAGCATTGATCAGGAGGCTTACCATAAGGAATATGACCTTCATCAAAGTGGAGAGAGTGTACCTCAATAGTAGATGAGTGGGGAATTAGCTTACATAATTATTCTATAGGAGGTAGATTCTTTGCATCTTCAGCTCTAACACCTTTCTCCTTAAGACACTTCTTAGCTTCTTTCATCACATCATCATTTAATGCAATTATTCCCCTCTTATTTGGTGTTGGTGTTGGAATTGGTTCAGGAGTAATAAGCTCAGGTGTATTTAGCTCAGTTGAAGTCCAATCATCATAATTTTTGCTTATTTTAGCCATTAATTCTTCAGCATCTGTAGGAGTTCTTTTCCTGAAAACACAATCAGCAAAGCTATCTAGGTATGTCCTAGAATCATTAGTTAGTCCATTATAATAAATATCAAGAAGCTCATTTTTAGGTAATGGACATCAAGGATGTGCATGAATCAAGGCACAGAACCTTGTCCATGACTCAGGCAATTTCTCTTCTCTCCCTGTTTAAAATCAAAAAGTTTCTGCAAAGCAGCATGTCTAGCACTGGGAGGAAAATATTTCTGGAAGAAAGAAGCAATCAAACAATCAGGGCTATCAATGGAACCAGGAGGTAATCTATTAAACCAAGATTTAGCTTCTCCTTTTAGTGAAAAAGGGAAGATCTTAGTAACAAAGTACTTGTGCATCTTAAAATCATCAGAGAATAAAGCACTCATAGTGGAAAGCTCATTCATATAAGCTACAACACTCTCATTTTTAGTCCCACAAAAAGGTTCTTTCTCAACAATGTCTAAATAGGATAAATCAAGAGAAAAATAATAATCTTTATCTTTAATATCTATGAGAGAGGTGGCAAACTTAGGATCAGAGGACAGTTTAGGAATAATGGTACGTCTCTCAAGGAGACTCTTAATAGAACTGGCACCATGTGTGTTTCGACACTCTTAAATAAATTCATTAGTAAACTCAATGTAACCATCATTAATATCATATATCTTTCTAGACTCAGGTGATCTAACAGGTGTAACAGTGTCTTCACTAGGAGTTTCAGTATTTCCTAGGCTAGCCATAGTAGAATCTAGGAAAGGACCTAATGAACCACTCGCATCAAGCACAGTATAAGTAACATCATGAGTATCGTAAAGCAGTTTGATTCAGCGATAGTAGCGTGTGTAGCATGAGTATGTGGTGGTGGTGTAACAAGCTTACTAATAACAGACGGTGAATCAAGAGCAGCAGAGGTGTTTAGGACTTTACCTATTCTTGTAGTGGATGGTAAAATAGGAAACTTTCCATCACGAGACTTCCCCATGATGAAAGGAGTAGCAGTGAACAATAGTAGATCCAAGTGAACTTGCAAATAAAGATATGCTCCCTGGCAACGGCGCTAGAAAATAGTCTTGATGACCCACAAGTATAGGGGATCGCAACTGTCTTCGAGGGTAGTATCACCCAATTTATTGATTCGACACAAGGGGAGCCAAAGAATACTTGCAAGCCTTAACAACTGAGTTGTCAATTCAGCTGCACCTGGAAATAGTTCTTGCTCATAGAAGTTTATTAGTAGCAATAGTTTGGTAGTAGCAACAGCAAAGCAGTAGCAGCAAAACAAGAGCAATAGTAACAGTAGTAGCAAACAGTAAGATATGAGCGCGGTAGGCATAGGGATGGATGGATGGGCGTTGCATGGACGAGTCTAAACATGTAACTTCAAGATCTAGGGCAATTGCAGATAAATAAGAATAAGCATCCAAGTACTAAACAATCATAGGCATGTGCTCCATATATAGTCATGCGTGCTCGCAATGAGAACATGCACAACATCTTTTGTCCTGTCATCCCGTTGGAGCGGGGCCTCAAGGGAACTACTGGCAATTAAGGTGCTCCTTTTAATAGAGCACCGGAGCAAAGCATTAACACTCCGTGAACACATGTGATCCTCACATCACATCCCTCCCCACAGGTTGTCCCAATTTCTGTAACTTCAGGGCCTTTGGATCCGGACAATGATATGTGTACACAACTTGCAGATAAGATCACAAACAATACTATCATAATGATTCAATAATAAGTTCAGATCTGAGATCATGGCACTCGGGCCCTAGTGACAATCATTAAGCACAACAAGTTGCAACAAAGTCAAATAGCACTAATAGAGATACTAGGCACCATGCCCTAACAATCTTATTCGATTACGTGATAGAACTCATCCAATCCCTACCATCCCCATAGCCTACAGCGGAGGATTACTCACTCATGGATGGTGGAAACATAGATGGTTGATGTCACATCCCAAGATTTTCCAAATCTTGTAATGTGAAAAATAAATGAATAAAATAAAACTTTGTTGATTTTCAGGGTGAGAAGAAACTTTTGAATCCAATTGGAAACTTTCAAAACCTATTTTGGAACAAATAAAATCCTAAAGGGATTTAAAAAGATAAATAAACAATAAAGTTAAAAATATTTGGAATTACTATTTTGAATCTTTTAAATAAAAGGATTTGGTTTTCAAATGAAAAGGAAGAAATTTTAATAAGGAATCTTTTATAAGCCAAATTAAAACTTGGCCAAGCCTTTGAAATAAAAATATTTCTATTTGATAAAAATAGTAAAGGTTTATTTAAAATAAATTAATAAGGATTTAATATCCAAGTTTATTAAAAATAAAGGTTTTACTATTTTAATTAAACATCAAAACTTATTTATTTATTTTAAATAAGTTTTCCAAGTATTTTATATTTCCAAACAAAACCTACTGAAGTGTTTTGGTTTTATTTAGATTTCAAATAAAGATTTTAAATAAAACAAATCCTATTTGATTTATTAACTAAGGTCCATTTTATTTAATTATTAAATGGATCCTAAAAGAATAAAAATATTATTTTGTTTTTGGACTTTAGATTACTGTTGTTAAACAGAACCAAAACTCAAGGCAAAGTTTGGAAGAATTTTGAATTGATTTGAATGCTTGGTTGTTTGAATTTCAAAACAGAAAATAGAATTAGAAAAAGAAAAAGCATTTGGAAAGAAAAAATATAGAAACGGACGCAGCCCAACTGGCCAAGCCCAACAAGCCCGGTAGCAGCCCAGCTTCTTTCCCACGTGCAAATCGTTTTTCACCTGGAAACACACCCATTCAGCGACTGACTGACGGACCCCACCGCACACTTCCCTCCTTCGCTGACGCCCAGGCCCCACACCACCTCAGCATCGTCTTCCCCCTGACCACGTCGCCTCGCCGTTTCCTGTCCTTAACTCCGGCGATCAATTTGCGCTGTTAACGGCCATTACTCCACCCCGTGACCATGCTGTTTTAATCACCTGCGCCTTCTCCTCCTTTCCCCTCAAACACCGTTGCACGAGAGCCACCAGGCTGCCCTGAATCAGAATTACACCGCCACTGCTCCGACGAACATCCCCAGTAAATTCCGGCCGAACCTCGCCACCCCTTGCCTTACTAAGCACACCACCGTGATCCCCACTCACAGGCGCATCTGTCAGTACCTTCCGTTCACTCACGGGCGCCCTAGAACCTCGACTTCGACAAACTCCGAGCGCCGCCGCGTCTGCTTCCTTCTCCGGCAACCTTTCCCTGGTAAGCCAGACTGCCCCGCACTCCCTCGATGATACTCCCGCACTCGCCACACTCTCCTGCATCTGACCATGCTCTTATCTTGTCTTAGGACAATCTGCAACATCGCCCCCGACAACGAACAGAACCATCTGACGCCGACGACGTCTCCGGCGAGCGATTAGTTCCACCCCAGTGCGCCCCTCGCCTCCTCGCGACCATGTTGAGCATCGCCACGATCCCCTGAGCACGGTCAGCACCTCCCCCTCTCTCTTTGCTTCCTGCATCGCCAGTGCCGCCACCGTCTGAGCGTCACCGCCGCCAGCCGCCGCACAGCGCCGCCCGATCTTGACCAAGCAATAGTGTCCGTAGGATCTAGATCGGCTGAACGCGATAGAAGCTAGGCGAAGAGGTAAGTAGCATCTCAGCGCCGTGCGATGTAGTTTAATCCAACGGCATGCATCGCTCGATCTGTGCGAACCGGTATCGACCAGTAATATTGCGCCGCGTGGCCAGTCTTTCGAATTAAAACAAAATTAGAATCTGATTTAGATGCAGATTTGAAAACCTTCTAACTTTTGATCCACACGTCCAAAATTTTCAAACTTTATATCAATGGAATCAGTGGAACAAGCCCTAGCCAACCATGCAATTTGTTTAGTAAAAAGTTTCTGCTAGATTGTTTGTTTTTGCAGAAACATTTGTATGCTTGTTTAGGTTATAAAAATTATTCAAAAATGTTTTTAAGGTTGAAATCTTTGCAAAATGGTTTTTTGTGAACTTACTGACCCTAGGAACCAACCCATGGTTTTAAAAATGTATTTTGTGAAGATTAGGAATAAAAACTTGAATTAGCCTATTTCTAGTCAAATAAAAATATTGATTTTGCTATGGAAATGATTTTGGAATAAAAACTTTGGGAAAATGATTTAAATCAAACCTACTGACCCTAAACACCAAGTTTTGAGATTAACAACTTATTTGGTGAACAACATAAAGTTTTTGCTTTGATAAAAACATTTTCCACCACATGAATTAATGATTGGACTTTAAAAATGATTTATAGATAAGACCCTTTTGCAAATGACTTTGCCACTTTGGAAAATGACCACTTTGGAATTTACAATGTGTAGAGCCTAGTAGAGACCACCTTGGCAAATAAAACTATCTTTTGCATGCTTGCATGCATGACTTAGATCCTATTATTTTATGTGTGATGATTTGTTTGTTTGATTATGGTTTGGAATGCTAGTTGATATTGTGTTTGCTTGATTGATTGTAGTGAAGTTAGAAAAGTGTGAAATTAGCAAGATCAAGAAGTGAACCAACATTCCCTACCAAAAAGGCAAGTTACACTATCATCTAAAGTCCTACTATTTTCATTATACTTAGTGGATTTTGAAACATGCATGAAAAGAATTTCTATACTTATGCTATGCTAAATCCTAATAGGATACCTTATATATTCCTTAGTAAAAACAATGTAGTTGTAAAATGCTTAGCCATGTAACATATTTTGAGAAGAGATACATGTTGAGATTTTATAAAGATGAGAAAAGACTTGTGTTTTATATAATAAAACAAGTACTCAATGAACCACCTGGGTGGACAAGGATACTCAAGTTTTGGACAAGGTGGCAACAAAAGGAACCATGTCTATGGCAATATCTTTGTGTTGTGCACCAAAAGAAAACCACCCAGGAACTTAGAGATTGAACATGTTTCTCCAACTGTGGCTTTCGTGTACAGCCACATGCTATTATGGCTCTGGCTTAGTCAACTACATTGGGAAGACCCATGCATTGTCTTCAGGTTTACTGGAAATGAGGGAACTAGGAACCCTACATTGGTGCCTGAAGACAAGCTAGCAATGGTGCATGGGAGGACCCTCTAGAAATACTTCGTCACATTCTCAATCTGCCAGTACTCCATCTTGGTGAGTACTTATCCAGCGGCCACTGGTGGCAACAAGATGAGATTGTGTCATGTGGGTAAAGTGTACAACTTCTGCAGAAGATAAAAAATCTAAGTACTTAGCCGTGTCCCTGGTTATGGACAATACTGAGCAACTAAAGCTTGAAGCTATGGGAAATCTCGACATTCCAATTTCAAAAAAAAAACTTTAAAGTGACAACAAAAGACTTGAAGCACTTGGGGATTTACCAAGGAGCTCAATAGATTTTTATAAAAACTTGAAGCACTTGGGGATTTACCAAGGAGCTCAAGAGGTTTTGATAAAAATTTGAAGTACTTGGGGTGTACCAAGGAGCTCAAGAGATTTTGATAAAAACTTGAAGCACTTGGGGATTTACCAAGGAGCTCAAGAGATTTTGATAAAAACTTGAAGCACTTGGGAATTTACCAAGGAGCTCAAGAGATTTTGACAAAGACTTGAAACACTTGGGGATTTACCAAGGAGTTCAGAAAGATTTGACAAAAGATCAAACTGTTTTGAAAAGATAGGATAAAATATTGCTTTCTGCAAATGAGCCTGAAACCCTACTTAGACAAATGTGCATGTATTGATAGGATCCACTTATTATTCTACATAGTAGTGAAACTTGCCAATACAATTCAAATGTATTGACCCTTGTGGCTGTAACTTGTAATGTTGCAGGTTTGTTTGATTTTAGTGAAGTTGATTGATTAGGATTACAAGTCTACAACCAACATGTTTGCCTGTGGCACTTTGAAGAAGAAGGACCCCGTGCTTATAGATATTCTGCTGCAATGTAATGTAATAGCCAAATGAGCTATGTAAGATGTAATAAAATTATGTTATTCCTGGTTATAAAGTTATATTATGACCTTTGTTTCTTGATATTACATCTTAACTGTGGATGCTAGCTATTGATCCAGGGACTAGGATTGTAAACACAGGGATCTCTACCTTATTAAAGGTTGGGACCTCTACAGTTGATGGAGAGGCGTCGATGATGATGGTGGCGATGATCCTCTCCAAATTCCCCATCTCGGCAGGGTGCCAGAATGGAGTTTCTGGTTCCAAATCACGGTTTCTGGTGGCGGCACAGCGGAACTCTTTTTGGAAAAATGTCGAACCCCCCTCAGTTTTTAGGTCAAGAGGCATCTTATAGGCGAAGAGGGAGGCCGAGGGGTGCCTGGGGCAGCCACACCCCCTCTAGGCGTGGACTGGGCCCACCCACATGGTAGGGAGGTGTGGGCCCCTTAGGCCTCCCCTCCGTCTCGTACTCTGGCTCCGTGAGTCTTTTGGTGAAATAGGATTTTTGGCATATTTTCTGGGATTTTTCCTGATAGTTGATTTTCTGCACAAAAACTAGACACCAAGGTAATTCTGCTGAAAACAGAATCAGTCTGTGTTAGTTGTATCCAAGTCACATAAGTTTAGAGGAGAAACAATATCAAAAGTGTTCGGTAAAGTAGATACGTTTTGGACGTATCAGTATGGACCTCGATGTAATTTTCCTTCTTTTAGGTCCTTGATAAAAATATACTGCCACCGCCCGTGTAAAATTCTAACCTAAAAGTAAGTGGTAAAATCTATACGAATTTAAGCTTAGTTTTTTATGAGTATGAACATTCTTGGATTTCAAGCCGAACAACTAAGGCCATGGCCATATCTACATCGCACTTTGTGTTGATGATCCCATATCCAAGATTTTGCATGGCGTCAAATATTGCCATATCTTGAAAACAATTGAAGAGGAAGTGGCGTGAAGAGTATGGTTTGATGAGATGCTCTCTCGATAAGGAACTGAAACCGGATGTTTTCCTTGCTTAATTACTCTAGGGCCCTCTATGCTAAGTGTATGGATCTCGATGTAATTTTGGTTCTTGCTAGGTCTTTGAAGAAAAATGTAATCCCATTGCGCGTGTAAAATCTAACCTAAAAGTAAGTGGTAAGATCTAAACGAATTTAAGGTTAGTTGTCAAGGAGTATGGACAGTCTTGGATTTCAAGCTGAACGACCAAGGTCATGGCCATATCTACATATTACTTTATGTTGATGATCCCATATCCAAGAATTTACATGCAGACAAATCTAGCCTTATTTTGAAAACAATCAAAGAGGAAGTAGCATGAAGAGCTAGTATGCCTCGATCAGTTGCTCTCTCGAGAAGGAGCCGGTTACGATTGTTTTCCTTGCTTAGTTGTTTTAGGGTCCTTTGTGCAAATTGTATGGACCTCAATGTAATTTTACTTTTTTAGTTTCTTGATGTAAAATGTACCCCTGCTGCATGTTTAGAATTTGAACCTAAAAGTAAGTGGTAAAATCTAAACAAATTTAAGCTTAGTTGTCAATGAGTGTGAATATTCTTGGATTTCAAGAAGAACGACCAAGGTCATGGCCATATCTACATCATACTTTACATTGATGATCCCATATCCAAGAATTTGTAGGCCAAGATATCTAGCCATAGTTTGAAAACAATTGAAGATAAAGTAGCATGAAGAGTATGCCTCGATCCGCTGGTCTCTAAAGAAGAAGGATCTGAACTCGACTGTTTTCCTTGCTTAATTATTTTAGGGCCCTTTTTGCTAAATGTATGGACATCAATGTAATTTTCCATTTTTTAGGTCCTCGATGTAAAATGCACTCCTAACGCACATGTAAAATTGCAACCTAAATGTAAGTGGTAACATCTAAACGAATTTAAGCTTAGTTGTCAATTAGTACGAACATTCTTGGATTTCAGTCCGAACGACCAAGGTCATGGCCATATCTACATCATACTTTTTATTGATGATCCCAATATCCAAGAATATGCATGTCGAGAAATATGGCCATATTTTGAAAACAATCAAAGAGGAAGTAGTATTTAGAAGAGTATGCCTCGATCAGCTGCTCTCTCGAGACGGAGCCGAAACCGACTGTTTCCATTGCTTAATTATTTTAGGGCCCTTTGTGCTAAATGTATGGAACCTCGATGTAATTGTCCCTTTCTTTAGGTCCTTGATGTCAAATGTACTCCCACCGCATGGGTAAAATTTTAACCTAAAATTAAGTGGTAAGATCTAAATGAATTTAAGCTTAGTTGTCAATGAGTATGCACATTCTTGGATTTGAAGCCGAACGACCAAGGTCATGGACATATCTACATCATAAACATTATACTGATGATCCCATATCCAAGAATTTGCATGCCTCGATGTAATTTTAGGGTCATTTGTGCTAGATGTATGGACCTCGACGTAATTTTTCTCCTTTTAGGTCCTTGGTATAAAAGGTACTCCTACCGCCGGTATAAAATTATAATGAATTTAAGCTTAGTTATCAATGAGTATGCACATTCTTGGATTTGAAGCCGAACGACCAAGGTCATGGACGTATTTACATCATATACATTATATTGATGATCTCATATCCAAGAATTTGCATGCCTCGATGTAATTTTAGGGTCCTTTGTGCTAGATGTATGGACCTCGATATATTCTTTCTCCTTTTTAGGTCCTTGTTGTAAAAGGTACTCCTACCACCGGTTTAGAAATCTAAACGAATTTAATCTTAGTTGTCAATGAGTATGAACATTCTTGGATTTGAAGCCGAACGACCAAGGTCATGGCCATATCTACGTCATATATATTATATTAATGATCCCATATCCAATAATTTGAATGCCTCGATGTAATTTTCAGGTCCTTTGTGCTAGATGTATGGACCTCGATGTAATTTTTCTCCTTTTTAGGTCCTTGGTGTAAAAGGTACCCCTAACGCCGGTTTAAAATTCTTAACGAATTTAAGCTTAGTTGTCAATGAGGATGCACATTCTTGGATTTGAAGCCGAATGACCAAGGTCATGGCCATATCTACATCATATACATTATATTGATGATCCCATATCCAAGAATTTGAATTCCTCGATGTAATTTCTGGGTCCTTTGTGCTAGATTTATGGACCTCGATGTAATTTTTCTCCTTTTTAGGTCTTTGGTGTAAAAGGTACTCCTACCGCCGGTTTAAAATTCTAGCCTAAAAGTAAGTGGTGGTAAAATCTTGTCATGGTAAACAATATTGCCACTTGGAGTTTCCCCCTATTGAAAAAAAACTAGGAGGGAAAAGGGACCGAGAGCATAGAGGAGGCAGCGCGAGAGCAGCGAAGAGGAGGATTTGAAGGCAGTGTGATGTCACAGCAAAGCTGCGATCAGTTCCTGATACAAGGTACACGTAGAGTGTGTAGTAACTACTAGTAAATTTCAGCGGTGAAGGATAGTCAAAAGATCGCCATGCGCAGTACTAGTACTACTTAAAGTGGTGGACAAGGGGTGTCCCATCGCATTGGATGCACACCATTATGATCTTTTATTTTTATTTTTGCGGGGGACACCACTATGATCTGGCCAGCCTTCCTACCCCCAAATACTCCACCTCCATTCGTTCCACCCTAGGAAGAGGAAGCACCAGGCAGACCTGTAGCAAGCTGGTTCGGAAGTGAGGAGTGCTTTTTTTTCTCACGAAACAAGTAGTAGTACTCCCTCCATCCAATAGAATTTAAGCCGATTTGCCAATATTATGTAAAATTTGAAATATGAGTAAGTAGTAGATTGCTCTTAAAGTTCTACAGTTAACTATTGACGGTAGCCACCAACGGGATTTTTGAAAGATTCGATTTCTTGCTAAGCATTTGCATGTTGACAATCACTAGTATTCACAACTATTGAAAAAATATATCTGCTTGGCAATATGGCCTACATTGTATGAACATTCTTAGGCTTCAAGCCGAACAACATGGGTGAATATATGGCCATATATGTACATAATACTTTATGGAAATGTTCTGATGTTTGGTAGATGGGTGCATCTTGGCATGGTGAACCATATGCTGCCAATAATGGGAGTTTCCAACTTTTAGGAGAAAACATTTTTGTATTTTCATTGTAAATAGAATGTGTTTTCCTTTAAATTAAAGTAAGTACGAATAATATGGCTCAGAATACCACAAGCCCATTTTTTAGACAAAGTTTGGACCATGTTTCACTTACGTTTACACCAAGTTTAACAAGTTCTTAAGCTTCCTAGCTAAGTTCGCCCATTTAAACAAATTTAATCTATGTTATCAATGTTATGTGAAATTTTAACCTAAAATTATGTGGTAGATTGCTCTCAAATTTCTACAAATAAAATATCTTTTGACGGTAGTACCCACGAAGAATTCTATATACCGAAAACCATGGAGGTTATTTTTGAAATATTTCACATCTTGCCAATAATTTGCATGTAAAAATTTATGTCCTTGTTAGGAAAGCAATCAAACATCATACTTTGTGTTGATGAGCCCATATCCAAGAATTTGCACGTCGAAAAATGTGGCCATGTTTTGAAAACAACCGAGTTATGAAGTAGCATGAAGAGCATGGCTCTGATACGTCCAATTTGCATCACCATTCTATATCATAATTTGCCTCTATTTATTGATATATTTATATTAAGAGGTGTTACTTATGTCTTTTCATCTGTTTTTGCATGTTGGATGATTCTTGGAGGATGAACTTCCGGAGTCAGGATTCTGATGGAAAAAGGTATTTTGATACAATTTCGCGAAGATCAGAAAAATACCAGAAAAACTATGGAAAATCCTATTTTCCTAGAAGACGAAGAATACTAGAAGGGGAGGCGGAGATGGGCCAAAGGGGGCCCACACCCCTCAAGGCACGGGCCACCCCTAGGTGATGGTGCTGCATCAACGCGGAGCGCTTTGTCGGGAAACCCCAAGAGCAAGGTGTGATGCAGCACAACAGCAAGTCTTCCCTCAGTAAGAAACCGAGGTTATCAAATCAGTAGGAGGAAGGAAACGTCACACAAGTGTTGCAAGAAACATGGAAACTTGCACAACACAAACTCAAGAATTTGCCCCCAACGAATAGTGAGGTTGTCAATCTCACCGGCTGCTGTAACACTGGATTAACTGTATGGTGTGGAAGGTGATGATGGTTTGCAGTAGGTAAACAGTAACAGTGGAAGATGTATCAATGGTAAATATTGGACCGGGGTCCATAGTTCACTAGAGCTTCTCTCCTTAGATAAACAATATGGCATGAAGGGTAAACAAATTACAGCAGGGCAATTGACAGGAACTAAGCAAGGCATAACAATGCAATACTAGACAAAAAGATCCTGTGAGATTCGATTGGGCAATACAACAATATACATAGACCGCCATCCAACTGCATCTATGACTATAAGTCCATCTTCAGGTTATCATCCGAACCCCCTCCAGTATTAAGTTGCAAGCAACAAACAACTACTTTAAGCAAAGTGTGTAAGGTAACCAATCCACTTGTTCCATGAAAAAGAGACTGTTGTTTTCTCCCTAGTGGCAACATTACATCTACAACCTAAGAGATTTTTGTCACTTCCCTTGGAAACTAGAGGCATGAACCCAATATCGAGCATAAATACCCCTCTTTGAGTCACTAGCAACTACTTGGCCAAGATAGCTACTAAAAACAGAGAGCATGCAAGATCACAAACAACATAGACATGATAGAATCAAATAGACAAAACCATTAATCAATCTTACATAGTAATCTCAATATCCATCGGATCCCCGCAAACAAAACATGATGATTACAAATAGATAGTTCTTAATCATGAACGGAGCTCACAAGATCTATACATGAAATCACAAGGAGGAGATACAACCATCTAGCTACTACATGGACCCGTAGTCCAAGGTGGAACTACTCACGCTTCATACCGGAGGCTGGCATGATGAAGAAGAAGGCCTCCAGGATGATATCCCCTCCGGTAGGGTGCCAGGAAGAACTTCAGATCCCCCGATCTAGGGACGATGGTGGCGGAGGCTAGAGACGGTTTCATGGAGTTTTGATCGGGTGCCTAGGGTTTTCAGATCGGGGATTTTATAGGCGAAGGGCGAGGGGCCACCAGTATGGCCGCACCCCAGCGCGGGTGGGCCCACCTGCCCGTCAGGGTATGGCCCCCTGGTGAGCCTTCTCCGTCTCGTCTTCTGGCTTTGTGTTGCCCACGGTAAAATATTGACTTTGGTTTTTGTCCCATCCAATTCTGAGAATATTGATTTTCTGCCTTTCTGGAACCAAAAACAGAAGAAAACAGGCAACTGGCACTATGGCAACTTGTTAATAGGTTAGTTCCAGAAACATATAAAAACACCTCAAAGTGTAGACAAAGCAAAGGAAAGTAGATAGTAAACAAGCATGGAGCATCAAAAATTATAGATACGTTTTTGACGTATCAAGCATCCCCAAGCTTAACTCATGCTCGTCCTTGAGTAGGTAAGTGATAAAAAGAATAATTTTTTAGGTGACATGCACCATCACAATCAAGATCAAGCCACTTGCAAGCATTGAAAGCTGGGATCAAAGTACTCTAAACATGAGCATGAAAGAAGAAGTTCTGACAGTAAGACAAAGTAACTATGCATGCAACATGAAAGGTTACAAACAAAGATCATGAATAACAATGTATTGAAAGACGTTTGTTTGTTTCACATACAAAAAACATAGCATAGTGGCATTCAGTTTGTCCCCCATGGATTAGCAAATAAATGCATAGGACAGCTTGAAACACTACAAGAAATGTGTTAACTTGTGACCTTCTCATAGTGACGAGGAATGAAATCGTCATAGATCTATGACAATTTCGTACAAGATGGTCATAGGCTGTTTGGAGAGGTCAAAATCCTATAAAATTACGATGATTTGGTCAAAAATTTCATAATTTCAGGATAAGAAATCGTCATAAACTCTAGAATACAGCTTAGATCCTTATTTCTGCCCCATTATGACCAATTTAAATCGTCATATCGTCTAAAATATAATATATTGAATTGACTGGTTGGACACATCACCAATTATGTCTACGTGGCATGTCTATATGTCAATTTTCGTATATATGTAATCTATGTATCAATCTATCTGGCATGTAGGCCTACCCACTGACAACATGAACCACCACCGATCTAACCAACTATACCGCTCTTCAGAAAATAAAAAATAAATCAAAAAAGGTAAAGGTCCAGGAATTGAACACACAACCTTGCCCACTAATTAACGATGATAACCAACAGACTACACCATAATAGATGTTTTACTTGCACTACTTGTCATCATATCACCACTGATCTAACCAACTGGACTCGCTGTTTAGAAAATAATTCAAAAAATATGTGCCTCCAGGAATCGAACCCACGACCTTACTCACTTATTAACGATGATAACCAACACGCTACACAACCTTTATTGATTTACTTTCACTCAGTTATCTTCATATTTTCGCCTTTCTCACGAATAGATAGCTCAAAAATAGGAGGTTGGGGGATCGAACCGGGGACCTCCTATAAGCAACAAGCGTGCTTAACCATTGGGCTACTTCTTGTGTTTGGTATTAGAATCGCACTACATGTTTATGAATATGCATCTTTGGTTGGGCCTGGGTCTTCGCAGACAGGCTCCCCGGGCCTTAGAGTCTGGTAGATAGGTGCGGTGACCCAGCATACCACTGCATGATGTAGTACACTATAGTCGTTGACATAACACCAATGAAACACCGTTCATTAGTATTACATCCCTCAGAGTGGTACAACAGATACACAGCAGGTCCAAGACATAATGGGGTGCGGTGACTCAACTCTTTACACAAGATCCAGAGAACACTCTAGGTTAAGGAGAGAGAAAGAAACTTCTTACAAATAAGAATCAGAAATAAACAACTCAAGACTATCATACTATTATGACTAGTATTTTAATTAATGGTCTGGTATTGCTGCTATTGCAATACTCTACAGAAATAGGTTCTATGGCTAGAGATTATATTCCTATCTAATCAGTAACTTTGTCTTCACTCGAGTTGATGTAGATGTTTACTTTCTTGACTTCATGGAAGAGCTTTCGCTTCTGTTGATGATTCCTGGAGCATAACTTGATATAGACGTCGTCTGTACTGGCTTTAGAACCTAGCAAGGGTTAAGAAGATACTTTGAGTACGAGCGTACTTAGCAACTTCACTAGAAAAGGAGTGTTTGATGCATTATATCTACAACCACAGACCGTAGGTCGTAGGCAATGCAGGTTTTCGTAAACATTTCTTCAAAGGTTGCTTTTATTCTGAAAAGCTATGTCCGTCAGCCTTCCGGGTTTACCAGAACTTTCATGGAGTTCCTTTCCCACAGTGTTCGCAGCTCCTTCCCGGAATAGGGAGTAACAAGTTACAGTTCTTACACTCTACAGAGGTGTGTCACTTTACCCATGAGAGACCTTAGGTTTTGGTGCACGGCCGGTAGTATGTCCCCGTTCAAAATTCCTTGGTTTGAGGACCAACCTAATATCCAAACCAATCACTGCCTTCTCCGCGACCCCGCATGTCTCCTTGGTGTAGACCATGCCCACCTATTGAATTACGGCAATAGTTTGTACAGACAGTTAAGATGCCGGAACTATCATGGGACGTTGAGGGCTCCCACCCATATGTTGCATATCCTCTATGAATTACCATATAATATGCAAGCTACGAGTGATAACAGCCACGACCCGCACATCCAGCTCCATGCGAGAGGGAAAAGATACAGCTGACTTCTTCGTCCCATTCCAAATCTCATGGTAAACGCGTAATATACGGCGCAAGAATCACTTGCGATATTGGTTGTTAAGTCCTAGATAATATGTTCCTTTACCACCGTAACTCTTATAGTAGGTTATTACCTCATGGTAGATAACCTATAATCATATTATTATGAAAATAGTGTTTTCTGACCTTTTTCAAATGCAGGTGATGACAAAACTGGATTTGTAAAATACTTTACAGAAAATAATCAAAAGGACATGAGCAAGTGTGAACTTGCCTTTTGTGATTTCAAGATTATGCACTCACGGTCTTCAAGACAATATAAAAGATCCAATATCTGAAATCAGCATCATTGGTCCGGTAAGGACTAATGTTTAAAGAAGCAAGATGCTATTATGCATAAGTAATGTAATGCAATTTTGTAAACTCGAATCCTGAGTAACGTTGTTCTAGGGTTTGGATACTGTAAAGGTTTTCCTTGGAATGTGTTGCCCTTTTAGATTAAGTTTCACACATGTGCTTCTTATTAAGGCTTGTGAATGTGTGTGAAACAACATGTAAACATAATGGCATATAATAATAAGATATACGAATGATATGTGCTACTCAAGGACTGCTTATATGTGAATTATATTATCTTCAAGTTTTACCTTGCAAGTGATGACATTTATAAGGAACTGGAGTGTTAACAATCCTAGGTATATAAGTAAAGCTTAATGTAATGTGATTATTATTAATTGTCATTTAATGTTTGAAGTGGAAAAAAGAATAACATTTGAAGAAGATCTTACTCAACTAAGCAGAATCATTTAAGCTTTTAAGTTAATCTTATGAGGTGTTCTTTCTAGTTATAGTCTTTAAGTAAGAAAGAATTACTCCATTTGAATAATGACAGCATTAGTATTTGAGAATTATCTATCTTGGTTTTGAACTTGGTTAGTTTGGTATTAAGATGCTTTATAACTTAATTATAACAGACCAAAGTTAACTATAAAACACATAACAAAGTCTTTTAGAATGGTATTTAAAGTATCATGGACTAAAGTTAATCTTAAAGACATAGATGGGATTAAGGCATATTGCTTATGTTATTTGTACCAGGTGTACTTTATAATGTTTCTCTAAGGATACTTTAAGAATGGTAACACTTCTATTTGAATAGTGGTTTCCTAATTGTTTAGTGGTATAGAATCATTTTCCTTTTTATGGATGAGTGGTTATAGTTTATAGACAAGGAAATAATATTACTAAACTACTTATGGATTCAATATAGTGTTTTGGTTTGTTTATAACTTGTAGTTGAAGTAAAGGAATAGGTTTTATTTCATTACAATTATTCTTGGAGATTTCATATTAAATAAGAATCCTTTTATAAAAAAAATCTACATTTATGGTTGAAGGATAAATTAATAAAATGATATTTAAAATGTGTTAAACCATTTTGACTTCATAAAATTAGTATTTAAGGCTAATACAATTTATTAGATTCAGTTGGCTAATTTTTAGAACATTATAGATTTTTATTTACTTTTATATGAATTATTAACTAAAGAAATAGGTTTAAATTCAAGTTATTAAAGTGTTTAAATTTTTATTTAACTCAAAAGTGGAATATTATATTTTTAACATATAGGTATTATCTTTGTGATCATTTTGGTATATTACAATTATTTTTGTGATTTAAAAATAATAAGATATGAATTTTCTAAGGTTTATTACTTTATAAATACTTAATAAATAACAATTATTTAATTAAGTGAAATAATAATGTATGATTATAGTTTTAAAGTATTGTTTTTATTTTTCCAAGATTTTTGGTATTTTATTTATATTTTTAACATTTACCATTATTAAAATATGAATTATTAAAGTATTATTACTTATAAAACTTTAATTAAATAATATTTATTTAAATAATCGTCATAATAATATTCGCTATTAGTTTTAAGTTGTAGATTTTATTTTTCTGAAATTTTTCATATATTAAACATATTTTTCTGAATTATAAAACAAAAGTTATTAATGAAACAAGATTTAATCTTTTTATTTATATTGGAATTAATATTGTTTTATTTAATTTCTAAACAGAAAACAAAATTTGTACCTAAACTAAATCTACCCACGGTCACTGACCAGTGTGCCAGTGACCACGTCATATTCCACGCGAGTAGTGGACTAAGTCCAACATGCTGACGTGGCTGGGGATGATGCGGTGATGATGTCAGAGTGACATCATCCAAGGATGAACCTCCCAGATCGATTGTTGATCGATGGATTCCATTCGCGCGCGCGGCTGCGGTTGTGTGTATCGGAAAGAGGATGATGCGAGGAGCCTAGCTATGGTGGCGCCGCTCAAAAATGGTCATTGGGGACGGCAGCAACGCTTGAAGCGGCCAGGCGTCGGGCTCTCGCGGGGAGGAAGATCCAGAGGGAGAGAGAGGAAGTGGAAAGGTTCTTGATCACCGGTGGCTCACCAGGGACATGACAGTGGTGGTGGAGAGGCGAGGCGAGCACGGGAGACGTCCGAATCGAGGGAGGAAACGATGGCTGGAGCTCGAGAAGGCGGTGTCCTTGTCGACGATTGGGATCTCCTCGCGTCGATTCCTCCTGCGAGGCTGCTCACCGCGGCGAGTCAAAGCTTCCAGGAGCCACAGCAAGGCTCGGGGCGGACGGAGACGACGGGGCTCAACGGCGTCTGTGAGCTCTAGGGTTAGGGTTTGCACGCTGGAGAAGAGAGGAGAGGAAATGACGTGTTAGGGTTTGTCATTGGCGAGGCAGAGGGTCTTGTAGACGATGGCGGCGGCGACACGAATCCTGGCGCATCCTTGCGCGGCGGAGCTCGACAGCGAGCTGCTTGCTCGATCCATCGGCGAGGAAGACGATGGGGAAAGAGACAACGAAGGGGTACGGGCCGGTGTCGGGCCGCACTTGGGCCAGATGGGCTGCATTTAAGATGCTCACAAGTAGCAAATAGGGAGAAGGGATAATGGGCTGCGGCCAGAAGCTGTATTCCTCTATTTTTTTCTTTCGGTTTGTTTTCCTTTTCTATTTTATTTTTCATCTTTTGTATTTTTCGTTTGTTTTAGGAATCTTTCTTTATAAAAGTTCTTTGCTGAATACAAGCATCAATAATAAGTTATTTTGAACTATTTGTGAACTTTTATTATATAAAGTTATCACTTCTCTAGTTTCTTATACATATGTATATATTTTATTGTTACTAACATAAGAGTTAAAGTTTGAATTGAAAATACTTACCATAAGGTCTTTGAAGATTTGATATTCTCATATTTCTTTTATTGATGTGAATAAGGGTTAATGGCTAAACATATTACCTTTATGTTTATGATGTTTATTAATATCACCCTTTAAAATAAATAGTTATTATTTGAAATGAATTATGAGAGAGAATTGATAACTATAGTTTCTAAGCATATATGATTGAAATAAAAGTTAGTGTTTTAAATTGTAATTGTTTACCATGGGTTTTAGGAGTTTTAATATTTTTTTTCATCCTTTTATTTATATGAATAAAGATTATTGGTTAAGACATATTGTCCTTATGTTGGTGTTCAAGAATGACTTTATCTTTTATACAAGAAAGTTATTTCCTGGACTATTCCTATAAAGTTGTATGGAGATAAGATGATAGATCAATAATATGAAATGAATATTATGTTTGGTTTAAGATTTAAAGTTGAGTGTTTACCAAGAATTCCTATATTCTATAATTCACAATCCTGGACTTCTAATTAAGGAATTCCTTTCCTAGATATACTACTCCTTCATATCCATCATCATGTGTTAACATGATGAGCTTTACTTCACAAGAATGTTCTTATCCAAAATTTCTCCTCCTAAATTCATTTGTAATTCTAATGAGCTTGACACGAAAGCTCTAAATGATCTTCTCATAACAATAACTCTCATCACTAGACTACTTCTTCTGATTCTAATTCCACTTGAATAATCACCTTCTTACTTCTCAGATTACTTTGTAATCTCTCTTAAAAATCTCAGAAGCTTGTCACTAAAGCCTTTCCTAATCTTCTCATAGATATACTTGGTTATATCAACTACTCTACTGCTGATATCCTCCCATCCAACAAGTAGTTACTTTTAACTACATTCATACTCTTCCTTAATCATCTATCACTAACATTACTTCATTAGATGTATACATCAAATCTTACTTCACCTCTATTGCTTAGTATTTCCAAAGAGGAAAATACTACTTCTTTAATCCCATGTTGCTCCTAACATCATCTTAATCATACTATCTTGTCTTTACTTATCTCCCATGTCTTATATTCAAACTTCACATCATATCATGGCGACATGTCATGGATTACCTGGAATAACATATCTATACTAGGGTTCAATCATGTTCTATCCACCAATGTCACTTATACATGATATAAGCTTTGGATAATCTTTCATTATCACCTATAGTACTTATCAACTTTCATTTATAATGTTTACTCTCCCCCTTAGGGTTTACTAATAGTCTTCAAACTATCTATTTAGTACTTATTGGCTTAATAATTAGAATATTGGTCTCTATCCATCTTATAATCTACCTATTTAGGGTCTTAGGAAAGATTATACGGTGTATCCACACAATTGTGGATCTCCGAAGTGAATATTTCAGCATTATTTGTCTTACTTACTATTTGGACATTTTTGCTTTGATATGTTTGACTTCGCGAAGCGTCTTAGAAAACTTTTGCTTAATATTTTATACTCCTTTAGGTCTTACTTAGATTAGGCCATGTTTTATGCTCTTTATGCAACTTTCAAGATGATCTGGTTAACTAAGTCAACCAACACCGGCTACGGACAAGATACCAACTGCGGATCAAATATTAGCTATGGATCAATTACAAGCTGCGAACCATCCTAGGGTGTATGTATTACCCTATGGTTTCCGACATACCTCTCGTATTCTCTCTGAATTGTCAGAGCTTGAATACCATTTTTCTCTGAAACTTCGTATTTGCATTTATTCATGATGCTTCCATGATCTTGGTACTACTACCCATTACTTCTTAGCAACATTACCTACTTTGATTAAACTTTAAGTTTATTACTTCTTGTTGCTCCATACATCTTCTACACTAAACTTCCTTCTTATATCTGGCTAAGAATAACCTGAACTTTATCCATCCTCCAAATTGAGTTGATACTCCTTACACTTGGCTTCATTCTTCATGTAGGTCTTCATCTTGATCTTTGGAACTCGTCTCTCCCTTACACGAACTCCTATTCCTATATAGGTCTATAACATCAAGTAGTAACTGGATGTTGCAACATGCATTGGCACACCAGGTCAGACTTCATGTACAAATCTAGTCAATCAAGAAGATCCAAGAAAAACAAATAAATCCAAAGGTCATATTGAAAGAAAGATATATAGTGAATGATCTTGACTTGGTTTATTTCCTACTCAAACTCACTAAAGAGTTAAGGTTAAGAGTTACCATGATACTCATGGTATAAGTAGATGAGATTAAGATTTAGTGGTTCCATTCCTATTACTTAAGTTATGTTTATAACTTGGTATTCATGAGTGTGCAATGAATACTAGGATATGATCACCTAAGGATCAAATATAATCCATTAAGTAATGAATTAGGGTTTAAATTTTATTACATTTGATCTACTGTAACATCCCAAAAATATTAAACTAGAATAATCAAACTCTAATCTTCAAAATTAGGGTTAACAAAAACTTTTCTAAATAAAAATATGAAAGCATGCTTGTGTGTATGCATCCCATTTTGAATTCTATTGAATTGCCTTGTTTATGTGTTTCTTTGCTTGTAAAAGGATTTTTAGGTGAAATAAACATCATCTAAACAATCCCCACACTTTTCCCAAAGACAAATAAATCAAAACAAACAAAATGAGTGAATGGTCATTTTGACCAATTTAACTCCCATGCCTACTTTGGCTGTCTCAAACTTTCAGAATTTAACAGAAACTTATTTGGATCTTTGCACCCCTTGATAGTACTCATAACAAAGTATCAAGGCCCACTTTGTGATCATCCAGAAACATTCAAATGCATAGTTTAAAGGACAGTTTAAAATTGAATCTATATCATATGGGAAGATCCCACTTTTCAAAAACCACTCAAACAAGCTCAAATTTGAAAACCCAAGCATCTTCAGACTCACCAGCACCAACCTAGAACACCCACCAAAAATCTTTTCACAATTCAAAACTTGAATTCTTGCAGCCATTTCATCAAACACCTTGCAGATACAAATCAAATAAAATCTAAACACTATTTGGAGCAGTGATTTGAGCCTAACTTGTTCCCTCTGTGGACACCACTAGACTTAGTAGATCATCTAACAACCTAATCTCTAGCACTACTGTAAGCAAGCCATTGTCATCAATGGTGAGCAGGCCGAGTGCACCCTTGCCACCCACATGTCGACAGCGAGCTAGGAGAAGCACCAAGCCTAGCCAACATGTCTGGGAGCAAGCTAATACCCCACCGCCACTCCCTGTCTAGCGCTCGAACCTTGCCAGCCCCTGGACCACACGCACAGACCATGCCAAGCTCGCCAGCAACCATGCCGAGAGCGCGCCCCGTGCGCCACGCTCGACAGACACCCACAGACCGCGCGCCGCCCTTGCCGCGTGCATACGTGATCACCACCGTCCCAGCAACCCCGCAGACACGCTCGTTAGCCGCCGCGCGGACCACGTGCGATGTGCGCCATAAAAACTTCCGTCGGGCACGGGCAGAGCACCGCCGCGTTCCGACCAATCTGCACCGCCCCACGCCTCGCACCACGTCGTTGAGCTTTGCCAGGGAGCACAGCACCGCCCCCTACCGTCGCCCACGTCGATAGCCCTTTGTGTCGTCGACCACGACGAGCTCACCTTGCGCCCGTCGGTCCCCTCTCGCCACTATAAATAGAGGCCACCCCTAGCCGAATTGAGCGCACCACCTCACTCCCCTCTCACCCAGAACCACCCCACCTCAGTCCCGAAGCAAGGCGAGCAGCGCATCACCGGAATTTCACCGGAGCCCGCCGCTGCTGGAGAAGAAGGGGGCCAGCGATTGGAGCCGCCCCAGGAGAAGATGCCGGTACGAGGTTCACGAGGTTGTTAGCCGCCTCGCCGACCCTCGCTTGAGCCCCGGCGAGCCCCCGACGACCCCCACCTGTCGCGTTAGGTTTCTGTCTCGCCGGTGCTGCCCGACGTGGATGATGAACCAGGACCGTCCGATTAGAACAAGATCCCACGGCTCACATTGCCCCACACCGCTTCGCACCCCCTCGTCTCACTGACGCGTGGGGACAGCAACTTAACCAGCCCGTGTAAGCCCAGTGCTTAGCAGGCTGGCCCATTATCGTTTCCCGTGCAGCCCAGTCGTTTGAATTTAACTTTTTCCATTTTAATTCAAACACAGTTCTGTACCTAGTTTCAAAAATCAACCCAGCTCGATTCAGTGAACCAAATTGAATGAAACCAATTTTTTTAGAAAGGTCTTGAAATGCTGAATCCAAGCCCGTTGGATTTAAATCATTTGGATCTATAGATCACCCTTGGTAAAAATAACAAGGCAAAACCTTTTCTGCATTCAAACATTTTTCAAATTTAAACCATAAAAGCTTTTGAGTTGATTCCAACTCTCAAAAATCACATTTGATCATACCTTTCAGAATATATAAAAACATTTGGGTTTACTTACAGAAATATTGTTCAAGTAATAAAAGAATGCCACAGAGGCATTTCTAGTCACTTTATTTTATTAAAATAAAAAGGATAAAACCTTATTAAATTGTGACACCACTTTAAATCACATTCCCATGGACTAAAATATGTGGTGATGACATGTGTCAACATGATCCCATGTTTGGTTTGGAGAATATTAAATCTTAAGTAGTTTTTCAATGAGTAGAAATTACTTTTCTAAAAATAAAAGGAATTAAACCAAGCTTTAATCTTGTAATGTTAGTGATGATGCTAGATCATCTATAAGACCCTTTTGTGTGATGATTGCAAGTAGTTAAGTATTGTTTGGTGATTGTGTACCTCGTATTTATTCATAGACGCTAGTACCGACCAAGGATACGAGGAGGAAGGAGGATACTACGAAGAAGAATCCGAGGAGAACTTCAACCACTGCTCTGCACAAGGCAACCAATACTTGCAAGCTAACACTTGCAATTTAGCAAGCTTATACTGATATTTGTGCAAGCTAACACTTGCAAGATACTATACCTATGCAAGCTAATACTTGCTTGTTACTATGCCAACTATATGCCTTAAGCATATATGATCATAACCACTTGATAAACCAATCCTAGTTTTACTTACAAGCTTTATACTTTATTTCTTTATCAAAGCTATTACTTAGAGTTTACTTAAGTGAATTATAGATACTAGAAAGATAATTGAAGGTTGCATAAAGAGCATAAAATTTGGCCAATGCTAGATAATCTTTATGTCATCCTAAAGCATGAGATTGAACTTAGTTAAACTCCACTAGTTTACCACCCCTCATTATTACTTACCCCCACTTGTAGATGCTAGTGCTAAGCATAAAACCTGATCAACATTAGATGGGAATACTTGGTGGAAAAATGGTTATGAAAAACTTGGAATGATGGATCATTCTATTGAGATGTTTTGGACATGTGTTTCCGAACACCAGATGATTTATGGTGATGAAAATGTTGAGGCATGAGCCATAGCCCTTTATAAAACTGATGGTTGTGTGGATGCGATACCATTCCAATTTTACCGTACAACCACAATACCCGAGAATTGGGTGGGGCTTGATTGGAAACTTATATACCTTAGTATTAGTTCCCTCACGGTCAAGGTCTGAGCTGAGGCTACCTTGTGAAGATTGTCCACCTGTGTAGTACCCAAGATGACAGTTGGTCATGGTTGGGAGGCCAAACTCACAGGAGAGGTGCTTATACTAGGGCATGTAATTGAAAGGTTAGGATTGATTATCCGCATACTGAGTATGGTGACTTCAGGATTTGTTCCTGACAGATTTATCGAATGTTGTGGTGAAAGTGTACAATCTCTGCAGAGTGTCAAACTATTCGAATAGCCACGTCCACAGTTATGGACAGTTGGAGTGGCCATACTGTTCCCCCGTTAGATGTTTTCAAAATGACTTATGAAATGAATTGAGACTTTGACTTGACCACAATAGAGTTGTGATATGAGATACAAGTTCCCACTTATGTGTTATAAAACTTCAACTAGCATTCTTTGCTTCTGAACTTAGTAGATGTAAATCTGGCTTTTTGCAAAACAACCCTAGAGCTTAGTGTCCTATTACAAAAACCCCCCTTCACTTGTTAGTATTAGTTTGTGAGTATTTAAAGAGTACTCATGGCTTTGTCCCTGGCTATTCCCGTGGCCAGACTATGAAGAGGAGTACCTGGAGGATGGACCCCAGGAAGGTTACGACAACTAGGATCATATCCCATCGTCAGCATTGCCTGTGACCCAGAAGATGGAGCTTCGCCTACGCTACCGTTATTATTACGTATTTCCGCTGCTTGAGTTGTATTAAAGACTAGATCATGAGATCCTTATTTGTGTAAGAGCTTATGTATGGTTTGTAATGGATGATGTACTGTGGTATCCAATTCTGTTATGTCTCGCAAAAATGGTAATCCTGGGATTGTGATGTATGGCATAACAGGCATCTAGGATTAAAAATCCGGGTGTTAACATCTACCCTTAGATCAAATCTCCTTACCGAAAATAAGGTTTTAGCAAAGGTCATATTGAAACTTATCGCAGTCAACTTGATGATCTACTTCAATTCCATCAAGTTAAGAGAAGCTTTAATCACTTTGACAAGTTTTTTATTTAAAAGCGCGAAAATTATTCAGATTTTCTATGCATGAAATGCAATGCACACCTATGTGTTCATCTTATTTCTAAGCTCTAATGCTGGGATGTTACAGACTCTCCCCCTTAAAATAAACTTCGTCCTCGAAGTTTGCACAATCTCACGTTTTAGAATAACGAATTACCATTGTATTGCCCACGACACTTCTCAACTCCATGATAACCTCAAATGGGAATAATTGTAGTACCCCATATCCATACTTTTTCCTTGAATTCTCCTCATACTTGACAATGTCCTTACAATAAGATCCTTCAATTGGGGTCTCTGCTTTAGTTCATTACCCTAATTAGATATCCTAATTCAACTTCTTTTATTTAATCATCGAACTTTCTTACTTTGTAAGGTCTAGGAAGTCTCACTAAAACAGGGTTTTGCAACTTCCATTAACTAATAGTTGTGGTCAAAATACTATATTTAACTTGTTTTTGAATGGTTATACCAATAATCCTTCCGAAGATTGGTTTTGAACACATTCAGTCCAAACCCATTGGAATTTCTTGTTTCTCTACACATATCCAATTGGATATGTTTTATTACTTCTTAAGGATCACTTAAGAATTGTTTCTTTTAGAATTAGTCGGTTAGGATTAATCTTTTATCACCTTCAAGATTTTACCTTATTAAGCTTTGGATAACCTTTCATTATCACCTATAGTACTTCTTCAACTTTCATTTATAATGTTTACTCTCCCCCTAGGGTTTACTAATAGTCTTCAAACTATCTATTTAGTACTTATTGGCTTAATAATTAGAATATTGGTCTCTATCCATCTTATAATCTACCTAGTTAGGGTCTTAGGAAAGATTATACGGTGTATCCACACAATTGTGGATCTCCGAAGTGAATCTTTCAGCATTATTTGTCTTACTTACTATTTGGACATTTTTGCTTTGATATGTTTTACTTCGCGAAGCATCTTAGAAAACTTTTGCTTAATATTTTATACTCCTTTAGGTCTTACTTATATTATGCCAAGTTTTATGCTCTTTATGCAACTTTTAAGATGATCTGGTTAACTAAGTCAACCAACACCGGCTATGGACAAGATACCAACTACGGATCAAATATTAGCTATGGATCAAATACCAGCTGCGGATAATTACCAGCTGCGAACCATCCTAGGGTGTATGTATTACCCTATGGTTTCCGACATACCTCTCGTATTCTCTCTGAATTGTCAGAGCTTGAATACCATTTTTGTCTGAAACTTCGTATTTGCATTTATTCATGATGCTTCCATGATCTTGGTACTACTACCCCATTACTTCTTAGCAACATTACCTACATTGATTAAACTTTAAGTTTATTACTTCTTGTTGCTCCATACATCTTCTACACTAAACTTTCTTCTTATATCTGGCTAAGAATAACCTGAACTTTATCCATCCTCCAAATTGAGTTGATACTCCTTACACTTGGCTTCATTCTTCATGTAGGTCTTCATCTTGATCTTTGGAACTCGACTCTCCCTTACACGAACTCCTATTCCTATCTAGGTCTATAACATCAAGTAGTAACTGGATGTTGCAACATGCATTGGCACACCAGGTCAGACTTCATGTACAAAACTAGTCAATCAATAAGATCCAAGAAAAACAAATAAATCCAAAGGTCATATTGAAAGAAAGATATATAGTGAATGATCTTGACTTGGTTTCTTTCCTACTCAAACTCACTAAAGAGTTAAGGTTAAGTGTTACCATGATACTCATGGTATAAGTAGATGGGATTAAGATTTAGTGGTTCCATTCCTATTACTTAAGTTATGTTTATAACTTGGTATTCATGAGTGTGCAATGAATACTAGGATATGATCACCTAAGGATCAAAGATAATCCATTAAGTAATGAATTAGGGTTTAACTTTTATTACATTTGATCTACCCTTAGATCAAATCTCCTTACCCAAAATAAGGTTTTAGCAAAGGTCATATTGAAACTTATCGCAGTCAACTTGATGATCTACTTCAATTCCATCAAGTTAATAGAAGCTTCAATCACTTTGACAAGTTTTTTATTTAAAAGCGGGAAAATTATTTAGATTTTCTATGCATGAATGCAATGCACACCTCTGTGTTCAGCTTATTTCTAAGCTCTAATGCTGGGATGTTACAATAGGTCCGTTTCAGCTTGGGTGGTCTATTTAGGAAAGTTTTTTTTTCCTTTTTCTATATTTTAAATTCTTTTGTATCTTTTTCATAAGAAGTCCAAATGATTTAATTATTGTACCTAATTTTTATAAAATTCAGTATATCATGTTAGTTTGTTAATTATCAATATTTTATTATTTTAAAATAGTGGATTTACTAATCTCACATTAGTCCATGGTAGGGATAATATCATAATTCAAAATATAATTTTGAAAATAGGGATTTAAATTCAAAATTTTGGGCTTGAGCCTCGCTAAACTTGTATTGGATCTCTGAAGAAACATGATATTATGAGTCTAAAAATGGTTTTTTTCAAAAAATCATGAGCACCAGATCATGTACATGTAGTTCAAATCGGACCCACTTCCTACCGATTTGGCAGACATTTGTCTTTTTCATGAGGGGTGGACAGAAAGGTTTGAGAACCCCTGGTTGGGACATTGTCCCTGTAAGGTGGTCTAGTATTTTTTAAAATGGGGTGGTAGTATATTGCATTAGCCTTTTGGTGGTTGTTTCATAAAACGGCCCGTTTTTTGCGCTCCGATAATGGAAAATGGTTTTTCCGTACGACGAAATGGAAAACTTCCTCCTGTAACATTGTTCGCCATCCCATGATGCACATGTGTGCATAATACGGGTGCATTATCACAAACTATGCCCTGATTCTAGCCTTAACATTGGTCATTTGATCCAAAAGCCATGAAACCTCGAACATGATAGGTCATTTTGTGAAGGTTTTTTTGAGAAATACTCAATTTACTAAGTTTGGTATTTTTTCTTGCAACTATTTCACATAATAAGACACCACGCGAAGGATTTGCATTGATCGGACTGTTTTTGAATTTTTTATGCCCGTTTCAAACTATGGTCAAAACGGCGGTCATGAAGGTTCTTAGCTAGGGGATGAGCCTTGATAAACTTGCGTTGGATCTCTGAAGAAATAGCATATTTTTAGTCTAAAAATTATTTTTGCAAAAAATCATGGGCATCAGATCATGTACATGTAATTCAAATCGGACCCACTTCCTACCGATTTGGCAGGAATTTGTCTTTTTCGCTAGGAGTGGATGGAAAGGTTTGAGATACCTCGGTTGGGACATTTATCCATGTAAGGTGGCCTATTTTTTTAAAAAAATGAGATGGTAGCATTTTGAAACTTTTATTTGATGGTTTCTTCACAAAACGCCCTGTTTTTTGCGCTTGAAAAATAGAAAATGGTTTTTCCGTATGACGAGATAGAAAACTTCCACCTGCAACATTGTTCGCCATCCCATGATGCACATGTGTGCATAATATGGGTGCATTATCACAAACTATGCCCTAATTCTAGTCATAACATTGATCATTTGATCCGAAAGCCATGAAACCTCGAACATGATAGGTCATTTTGTGAAGGTTTTTTTGAGACATACTCAATTTACCAAGTTTGGTATTTTTACTTGCAACTATGTCACATAATAAGACACCATGCGAAGGATTTGCGTTGATCGGAGCGTTTTTGAATTTTTTTTGCCCGTTTCAAACTATGGTCAAAACGGCGGTCACGAAGGTTCTTAGCTAGGGGATGAGCCTTGATAAACTTGTGTTGGATCTCTGAAGAAATAGCATATTGTGAGTCTAAAAATGATTTTTGCAAAAAATCATGGGCATCATATCATGTACATGTAGTTCAAATCGGACCTACTTCCTATCGATTCGGCATGAATTTGTCTTTTTCGCCAGGGGTGGACAGAAATATTTGAGATAACCCGGTTGGGACATTTGTCCACTTAATGTGGTCTAGTATTTTTAAAAAATGGGGTGATTCCATTTTAAAACTTTCATTTGGTGATTGCTTCACAAAACGCCCTTTTTTCGCACTCAGAAAATGGAAAGTGACTTTTTTGTACGACAAAAGAGAAAACTTTGTACTGTAATATTGTTCCCTTTTTAAGATACATATGTGTGCATAATATGGGTATATTATTACAAACTATGCCATAATTTTGGATGCACTCTAGAGCGAGGGACACTTTGGTGATGAAAAACCTGTTAGGTCATATGCAACCAATCAAATTACAGGAAAACACCACCCACGGATTGTACATCTCAGTCTAATCTAAACCGTTCAAAAAACATCTGCCAGGTCTCGTAGCTCACCGAAGAAGCACACTTGCTCGTCCACCAACTCCCCGTTCCGCAGCTCCAAAGAGCGCATGCAAAGGAAACATCACACCCCTCCTCAAACCCTAAACTATTTCCTCCGCCGCCGCCCCTGTTCTGTTCTTCTCCACACCATGCCCACCCGAACCAACCAAGATCCATCAAGGGCACCGCAGACCTGTATCCCCGACACCTCCGCATAGACCACTCCCTGCTCCCTGCTCCCTCCGCCCCCACCCCCACCCCCATCACTCCCTATCCTATCCGGCTGAACTCCGCTCGCCCCCCCATCACTCACGATCCCATCTTCCAAGATGTTGGACATCAATCTCTCTCATAGGGAGAAGGGCGGCGACCCTGAGCTCGTCCACAGCTCGCAGCGCAGCCGCTTTGAATCCGTCGAGCTTGTCGACGAGGCCATCGCCCTCGAGGAGGCGTGGCGCCATAGTAAGAACTCATCTCGCGGCCTCCTCGAAACCTTACCGATCCCCGACACCGTAGTGTCGTCTCCCCGACACTGCCACACAGGCCACTCCCTCCTATCTCTGCCGCCACCCCCACCCCCATCACTCCCGATCCCATCTAGCTGATCTCCGCTCACCCCCCTCAGTCCCCCAGCACCACAACCTCTCTTCATGTCTAGCGGTGGCATCGGCGGGCACCCTTGTCAAGTCTGGTGGTGGTCGGCGATTCGGTCTGGCGGTGGTCAAGCTCTCTCCCCTCCTCCATGTCCTAACGGCTTACGCATCTAGCCCATGCTTGCAAGTTTCTGGGAGCCACTCGTGCGTGGCACTGGGATGGAGGCAGTCGGCGCGCGTCAGTGGCCTGGATCTCACTATCTGGGCGTCTGCGTGAGGTGAGGACACGCCGTCGGGGAGTCTGCGTGAGTCCATCCAGGAGTGCATATCTAAGTTCATCAGCTTTATCACGAGCGGGTAAGTGCCTCCTCTCCTCTCTCTGATCCCTCCACTTGCCCAGATTCAAAATAGTCGATCATTAGCATGCGATTGAACTACTGGATATACATTTACTTGTAGATTAGTTGACTAATTAGTAGCAAAGTAGTATTAGAATTTTCCATAGCATAAGATTGGATTAGAACTCTACATTAGAAGTAAAAATTGATTAGAACTGTACATTACGATAATAATTGCCTGTATGCTCACTACTAGATTTTAACTATTGAAGTTGATGATAATAATTGCCTGTATGCTCACTATTGCTGTCAAGATTTTAGCTTGTTGCGGATGTCCTTGGTCTGTCCCACTCTCTTTCTCTGCTATGTGATGTTGACCTCCATAGCTATGTTATCTTGAAAGTTTAGTTAATCCACTAAGTTGTGACCCGGTGATGGTCTGCTGCTGTTAATTTTTACGCTTAGAATATCATTTGTGCCTTAATTCTACTAGTTCTTGTCATAAGAAACATGATTGTATAATGATTAATGAGCAAGAAAGTGATTGTGTCTTTTCAGATGTTGCTGGTATTTACTTTGTGATACATAATAACCCATGTGACGGTAATAGCAGAGCTTAAGTACTGCATTTAGAGTGTTTCCCATTAGATTTAGTGAAACTAAATTGATTTTGGAACTTGGATTTGTTCAGATATATGCAAATGCGGTTATCTCCGTCGATGAGGGGGAAATAGGAATCGAATCTGGTCTTTCACTGCCAAGTAGATTTTCAAGTTGTCAAAGAACACTTTAAACAGGTAAAGCTTCCATGTTTGTTTCTTTAAACAGGCATGTACCTTGCATTGTTCTGCCCCTTTACCTATGTTAGCTGAATATACCTGAAGATTTCTGCTGGAATTCTAATCTCATTCATCTGTCATTTGTTCCCCTGCAGATAATGGAAATTTTATGTTGACTAGCAGTACTGTGTATTGGATTAGTTTTATTCTCATATTCTTGGTTTGTAGTCATTGGAGATATATTATATAGCAACACTTCCTCTAGTAGCAGTAGCAGTAGACTATAATGCATCCGTGTCCACATGATTCTAATTTACATTTGGATACATGTACAAAATGAGTCGAATCATTGGATCAGTAATAAGCATACTATTAAATACACACTTCAACACATATACTTTAGTGCCACACTACACACTTGGATATTATATGAGAAGTAAATATGCCAGTTTTTCACCAACCGAACATGTTCTAGGAATCTTGCAAGCTACAGTGATGTTCCATTCTATACATTTTGCCAGCCCCTGTTACACATGCTCAAGACATAAGCTCAATTGTTTACGATACAATAATGTGAACTATGTTCTTTTATATATTTTACCATACTTCTTACTCTTGTTTCCTTGTTTACAGGTGATATATAGAACCGTTCGCTGGTGCTTATGTTCTGGAGTCTCCGACCTCTACATCCACTCTTGTTTTCGGAGTCTCTGACCTCTACATCCACAAAGAAGAGCAGCGGTAGCACCGTACCCGTCCGCTGGTGCTTATGTTTCGGCTTGGACTGGAGGGTGCCAAGGTACATGCATTTTCATCGGTAAGTGTGTCTGTGTTCTCCATCTTCCTCTTTCACTAGTTCTCTTTGTTATGCTTGCTATAGATGTTACCTAGTGATTATGTGCTAGTTCTTTCTTATCTCCTTGTCAATTGGGCTGTATAATTTTGATACGAAACTACGTACTCTAGTTGTGACAAGACAGTAGTATATATCTTATTCTGTTTATCTATGGAACTCCTTCAACTTAACTGAGTATTTGTATGATAAAACACTAGTTTCACTCAATCTTATAACTTTGTATGAGCCGCTATTTATCTGTTTGCATTTGTTTTGTTCAACTATTGCAGATATACTCTTTACAAGAGCTACATGTTGAAGAAGTGGAAGTGAAGAAGTTCCAGAATATCAAAGTTTAGCTAGTTTTAAAATTTGCTGAGAGTTCTGTTTATAGATTCCATTGTAAGGATGGTTAAGCATGTTGTGATGTGAATTTTGAGCATGGAACTTCATGTGTCCTATGTGATCCCACTAGAATATTGTATAAATTGATTCTGGTTTGAATATGTTCATGTGTTTCCTCTGCCTTTTGATTTCTATCTATTGTTTTAATTAATATTCTGTCAAAAGAATGAACCAAACGATTGGGACCCACCATCTAGAAGAATATGACAATTGGGACCCATAGTAAAATAATGTGATGTAATAAGGCCATAAATAAAAAATAACTGGACCTTAAAAAAGGCTGAGGCCCAGTAAATAAATGGGATAAAATGTTGGATTGGCCCATTTAGCCTATTAAAATTGATAGGGAAAAAACATAAACATGCCAAACTACTTGGCTTGGCCCATATGGACCACTGAAATAGATCGGGCCGAATTCAGACTACGATGATATCATTTCGTTGTAATTTTGCCATATCGGATCGGACACGTTGGATCTGACCTGGCCATACCAGTTTGCCCGTGACGATATCGGATCGTCATAACGGTCATGACGATCCAATATCGTCTATGACGGTTATGACGATTTCGTGGAAAACGTCGTTGTGTGCAATTACTGACGCTCAGTTTTTGATGATCTGTTTTTCATCATAAGATCGTCATATATTGTACAAAATGACGATTAAGTGACGAAAATGGAGGTTCATGTATCAGCAGATTCCTTATAGTGAAACTTCATAAGAGTGACTAGATACAAATAGTTCATGAGCAAGTAATATTAACAATATGCATCAATCAATAAGTTTTGGGACAATGCACATAGAAATAAGAATGGCAACTATGTTGTCTTAATTGGTGCCTAAGGATAGAAGGGGAGACTCAATATAATGGTGGAAGAAAGGCCTTTCATAAAGGGAAGCAGGGATTTCAAGTCTCAAAAAGAGCTTCCAAAAATTATGGTACTTGTTAGCTTTCAGCTCTCATTGCCCCTATCATAAGCATCTTGAAGTGATTAAGGTTAAAGTGAACAAAGTATGGAGTATATGCTTGACAAAGTATAAGTTGGCAAACTCATGCCCCTTGAATACGACGGACGCACCGCATGCTACTCAACTTTAGTCACCTGTAAGTTTTTGTCATAGTAAGTACATGTGTATCATAGAGAACCGCCAACGGGATACCCCTTGCACATGGTACAGGAGCTATCCCATAACCAAAATGACAAGGCAAACAGACAATGAGCATCTCAGCGATCTTTTTATTTACTATGTGCATAGCTTTTTATTGAGGATGCTTCACAGAATGCTCATTATAGTGATGCTCCAAGTTTCCACCATGATTAGGCATGGCTTAGGCTAGCGGCCCAGGCGTTTCTCTAACACAAAATACATAACTCCATGGACTTACAAGCTTCCCTTTTATTTCACACCGGTGACATCCATAGACAAAAGAGCATGATATCAACTGTGTACAAAATACAAGTGCAATGTTAAAAGCGTTCCACGTGACAGCACGGTTCTGCTAATTCCAACGTATAAGTGCAAGCATATACAACATAGATGACACAATGGTTCAAGTTTATTAGGGGCAATAAAATAAAGTGTGCCATCAAGTTCGTGAGAGCTTTAATCACTAAGTTTTCACATAACAAAATACTTTTAATTAGAAGATAGATGAAAACAAGAATATATTTAAAATAGTGTAACACACCATGCATAGGAATTTATAGTGGACACTTTGGAATAAATTGGTTTCGGGAGTTGGATGCATGAGTAGAGCTTAATCAATACAAGTGGAGGCTAGCAAAAGACTGGGAGCGACCAACTAAGAGAGAAATAATGGACATAATCATGCAGAGCGATAAAACATTACTAATCAAAGTATAAAGTAGTACTACAAGTCAAAAACTAAATGATCATAGAGCCTAAAGTGATTGTTTCATAGTCATAACATGGTGTGAGCATGTGCCAAGTCAACCCAAACAAAGCATCGAAAGAGAATACCACAATACTATGCTTTTATATGCTAAAACAATGCATGATTCTTTCAAGGCACACTAAGCAATCTCAATTGTTTGGAACAATTCATGCTACATAAATAATCACTAACCATAAAGTCAAAACAATATCTAGCATGATATTATAAAGTCTAAGGCACAGTCAAAGCAATCTCTCATTGTACTATTCAAGCAAAAACTTTCTACTCCTTTCCAACGCCAATCAACTTATTTGAAACAACTCACAAAAATAATAATCAATAAAGATCAGTGAGCTTGTCTCACAAATCCACAAAGAAGAACTAAAAAGTTCTAAGCTTAAAGTACAAGAAAACTAAGGCTAAACACGGTGTTAGCAAAAGAGAACACTCACAAGACAATATAAATGAAAAATAGAGTGTTTTAGGCAATAAAAACTAAGTGTGTCTCTCTCCAAAAGAAGTGTGTTGGGATCTACCAACTTAAATCAAGAAAACTAAGCAAACAAAAACCAAAAAGAAAACTAAGCCGCTCTAAGAACAACACAAAAGTGCATAAAACAATAAAAATGAAGTGTCTAGAAAGACCTGAGATTTTTATTGATGAAGAAGGGGATGCCTTGGGCATCCCAAGCTTTGACGCTTGTACCTATTGAATATTTCTTAGGACGAGACGGGGTGACATCCCCAAGCTTGAGCTTTTATCAATTCTTCATCTCATTACATTATTCTCTCTCTACACCTGAAATTTTTCCTTCATACAAAACTTCACACAATCTTCATTGGCAACATTAGTGTATTCAAAAGATAATAGACCCTTGGGTTTAGCTTTAGAACAGCAAAACTTTTCACTAAAGACACAAGCTACTGTACAATTCGTTTAAAAATCTCAATTTCCCAAAAAAACCTAAAAAGGAATCAATAAGAAGCAAATGCAAATAATGGTAGAATTCTATCAAAACAGACCAGCAGATAGAAACCAATTTTTTCGAAGACCTTCCGTTACTAAAATAAAAAAATGTTGAACTAACGAAAGTTAGCTAACATACTGGGGGATTTATTCGTAAATTATCAGCTCAATCCAATCTACAGATATTCCTCAAGAATTTTTACGATGGAGCACAAAAATCTGTTTTAGGACAACAACTCCTCAAATCTTACTTCCCTCTCATTAGAGGTTACTAGCAAAAGTGTCTATACGTTGCACCGGGAAAGACAAATTAAAAGGCTAGTTGATAGAACCCTTTAGAGTGTTCAGGGCACGCTTCACGGTTAGGTATGCCGCATGAGCCATGACACATGTTACGCGCGTGCACCAGCGTCAGTAGAGCTATGCTTCGCCATCGTGACCTCACCTCTCTTCCTATCATAGAGTAGGTGAAGTAGAAAAATATGGATAAATCTTCGAGAGCAGTCATGATGTAGATTGATCGAACTCACCCAAATTGATCCGATTTGAATCATGTCTAACCTATACAAACTACTTCGTCCGTTCAGAAATAACTGACCTGTGTTTATCTATACACTAAAATATGTTTAGATACATTTAAATCGAGACAAATCTAAATCAGTTATTTCTAAACGGAAAAGATATAAAAGCTCTCATATATTATATACAAAGTTTATATACAACATTGCTACGGAAGAATATATTGGACAAAAAACCGGCATAACCTAAATTTTGCCCCAAAAATTTACGATGCCGCCTTCATCCCCTTGCCATGCGCTACCTGCCTTGGCTGGGCTGGAGAAAATTCCAGGAAGAAGCTAACCAGAGGGAAATTCCCGTGCCCTCTCGACAATTTGCAGAAAATTCCCGCGGGCCAGGACCCTAAACGCGATCAGGTCCCTCCCTCAATTCCCAGCCGAACTCCTATCACCCATAATCCTCCTGGCCGCCGTCGCGGCGTCGCCTCTACGCGCGGGTCGCCCGCCCCCGACCTCGCCTGAGTCTTCCTCGATCCCGCCCTCTCCAGTGCGCCTTCGACCTTGTCCTGCACCATATCGTCCCGAGATCGCCCCTGTCGACCATGTCCCCCACGCAGGCCCGCTCCATGAGCTTGTCATTTTCTCCGCCAGGTAGCTCGCTTCCATCTCCGGCAAAGCTTCACCCCCAACACAATGTCCTAGACGTCTGCTCTAATATAGTTGCCTGAAGTTAAAAAAAAAGCTTCAATGGCCATTGGTTTACCCAAACGACGCCCACACCCATCTATCTCCACATCCCAAATCTCATGAAGAAAATTCTCTTTCTCTCCTCTACCGGCCCTAATCAGGATATCCCTTCCAGCTCGCTGCCAAATCGTCTCCGTGCAACACCGCACGCGGGGTGAAGCAGGCTCTTGGAGGCTAGCTCCTACAGAGGCGGTGAAGCACGCGAGAGTATGCATGCTCGACCCGTGGATCTGGCGCCACCGACCAGCGAGGCAGCATCTCGTCGGCGTTGGTCTGGAAAGGCGGAGGGCAGTGGAGGGTTATGCCACGGGAGAAAATGACAGGCCGCATTTTGGGAGCTTTCACAGTGCGGGGCTCTCCTGTCCATGCCCCTGCGCTACCATGTCCTGTACGATACTCGACCTGGTTCGCTCCTCGTATTAGAGCATCTCGCTCGTTGGGCGAACCCCGGAAAACCGGACCTTTTTTCGGCCAGACGAAACAAGTTTTCGATCTGGGCATGCTCAGTTTCCCACTCGCGTATCCAGGCCGAGTTTTCATACGTTCGGCTAAATTTCATTAAAGTTAGGCGAATTTCATTAAGATGACAAATATAGACGGATTACATCGAATTTAAACTAAACTAGTACATAATAAACAAAAAAAGGCCGCCGTCGTGGCCTTCGCCTTTGCCGTCGTCGTTCTACATGCCGAAGTTGTTGTAGAACGCCGTGTAGCCAGGATCGGCCAGACCGTCGTCCTCGCCACCGTCGTCGTCGTCGCTCGGCAGCTGGTGCAGGCGGGAGCTCCCCTGGCTTGGGTCGCCGCACCTCCACGACTGGTAGGATGGGCCTTCATCCTCGTCTTCGTCGAGGACGTAGAGCGGGGCGCCCTGGTAGGCGAGCTCGCGCCCGAACAACGCCCGTCTCCGGGCCGCCTGATCCTCGGCCTACTGCTGCAGGCGGTGGACGCGCTATCACTCCTGCTCCTCCCAGTCCTTCCTGGACCACTCCAGGATGTCCGACGACGATGGCTCCACCAACGGCGGCTGCGGCGCCGAGTCGCGGAGCGACTGCTCCAGCGCCATCCTCAAGGCGCTTTCTTCGGGCGGCGCCGAGCCTTCAGTCTTCGGGCGACGAAGGCGGAGGTGACCGGTTGGTGACGCTGTCGCGTGTGGCTCGCCGATGACAATGCCGCGCGAGCGTGTCCGCGGAGGCGAGCGCACAGGCGAGCCCGCCTCGCGCTTGACTGGGCGCAACCCCCGGTGAAGGCGCAGTGGGCGTGCGCAGCGGCGCGGAGCCCGAGGAGTGGGATGCCGAGGCGGCAGAGGAGGAGGAGCTCATGCTGGACATCCTCCTCGGCATCCAGTTCGCAGGAGGACGCCGCCCTGACCTCAACGCCGGCGTGGGAGTTTGCGGGAAGCCTATACGCGGCATGTTCCCGGCGTTGATGTGCTCCAACAACACCTTCAGCGTGCGGCCTGGCGCACTCCACCAACGCCGGTGACCCGCCGAGTTGTTGCGCTTTGGCGGTGACTCGTTGGGTGGCCCTTCGTGGCGGTCGAGCTCCTGGGCGCGGCAGTCCGCGAAGAACTCCTCCCAGTACAGGAGGTTATCGGGCGACTCGGCGGCAGAGGGGTCGTCCATGGCGGCGATGTATTCTTGAATCTCGTACGGCAGCTCCTCCGGCGTCGGCACCGGAGGAATAGGGATGCCACCGGCCCTGAGCTTCCATCCCGGAGGGTTCCGCGCGTCCGGCGCCGCCATGCAGCCGGCCTCGTAGAGAAGGCGCGCCTCCCAGACCTAGAGGCTGCGCCAGCCGAAGCCGTTCGCCGCCGCAACGTTGTTGTAGCACCCCGAGAAAAACCACTACTAGAAAATCGATGTTGTTTTTATTCTATGCATCATCATGACATTATCGTTGCATCTATTTGCCTAAAACTATTTTTTTTAAAATCCTATTTTGTTTTTTAGACATTCCCTCTTCCTTTCAAACCAAACTCTATATCTGTCTAGATCTTTTATTTCACGTAAAAACTATTTACAAAAGGTTTTATAATTAAAACTAAATAAAAATAATAAAACTTTGTTTCGAGGAGGCAGTCCAGCCAGTCAACTGGGCCAGACTACCTACCACCCGGCCCAACACACCTAGCAAACCCTAGACCTAATCCTAGCCCTACATCTAACCAAACCCTAGATCCCCATCTACCCCAAACCCCCAGCTATCCTATCACCCCCAGCCGCCGCCGGCCATACACAAAAATAACCCACCCCACTCCCTCACCCACCACACACACACCACACAACGCACACCCCACCCCTCCCTAATCTGGTCAACTTGCCAGCTGGACCCACACACGCGGACCCACCCCACCAGCCACACCCCGTAATCCTCGCTCCTCTCTCCCCCTCGCGACCCCCTCGTCTCGACCCCCTCTCTCCTTCCCTAGACCCGAGTGCCGCTACCACCAGACACTCTCCCTGCCCTCGTCTCTCCTTCCTCCACAGGTCGCCGCCACCACCCTTGGTTTCCACCATCCCCGCCGCTCCGGTCGCGTCCCCGCTTCTCGGTATCCTCTCGGTGCCAGCGTCCTCGCTGGCCGCCCTCTGTTCCGCCATCAGCCGGTTCGTCCTCGAGCTCGGCGCCCCCTTACCCAGTTGAGCCGCCTCCCCCTGGCCACTGTCTTCCTACCTCAGCCCCCTCTGCAAGGTCCTGCTCCCAAGCTCGTCATCGACGCCTCCCTCGTCCTCTTCCCGGCCGCCATGACCCCGCTCGCCCACAGCGTCCCAAGGTCTCCCCCAAGCGTGACTCTGGTCTCCATCCCGCCTCCTCGCCCTCGTCGTCCTCCTCTGTCCCCGAGCAGACCATCGGATCTCGCCGTAGGACCCGCCCTCGCCTCCTCATCCTGCAGGACGCGTTCTCTGCGAGCCCGCAGCGCGTCGCCGTTCGGCTTCCGTCGTGGTCAGGCTCAGGCCACGCCTACCCCAACCTCACCAACCGTGTCTTGCCACCGGAGCATCGCTGCCTTGCATCTCCACACCCATAGGGCTCTCCCTGTTGTGCTGATAAAACGAGATGATGTGGTGGTAGTGTCGTTGATGTGAGGATGCTTGGTGCAATAGTGGTGATGTGCAAGGTTTGCACCAAACTGATGACCATCTGGATGTATCGAGATATGACGATGCACAAGATTCACAAGAAGGACGCCAAGTTTTTCTTCTAGACCCGAAGAGCCATGTTAGCCAAGACCGTCCACTTGGAATTTAAAGACCGATCCCGTACCCGGCGCCGCGCCAAGATCTCCCTCATGTATTCGATGGTCGAACCCCGAAGACCAATCCGGAGATCCCCGAACCCGTCGACCGAACCCCTTCGAACCCCCAAGGTCGCCGAGACCCCTAATGTGTGACCCCTTTTCCCGAGACCCCTATATTTTTGTAATATATGTAATATACTTGTTGCATATTAAATTGTCATGTATGCATACATATTCGTGTGGGTTGGGGGCATTATGCCGATTGACCTTATAATTAAATATGGGGTCCATATGCGGGCAAATCTAGTCTTATATTGGCCCCATTTAAATTTGTGTAGTGAATCGGTGCTATCTTTTGTCTTGTTAATGCAACATTTAAATTGCGGGGTATCTAAACAACATAAACCTTCTAAATAATTGTCGGGACTTCGTTTTTGCTTAATATTGCCTAATTGCATCGCAACTTTGCCATGTCATACATCATACATGCATTATGCCCAGTTTTCTTCCGTAGTAATAAATAGGGCATTCGGTGTTTCTTCTAGTGATTTGCTTCTTCACGGATTAGGCCGATGAGTGGATGCGAGTGACGCCCGTTTTTCGGATGAACCTTCGGCAATGTTTTCAGGCGAGCATTCTCCCCCTTTCTACCTATTTTACTTTTATAGTCTTTATTTCCTCCTGTTGATCTATTGCTATCTGTGTTGCGATGCTCTAGTTTTCGAACCTGTGATATCCCTTACAGCCTTATATTGCCTTGGACACATCCTATTACCTGTTGTTTGGTAGATAGTTGGACTTGCGTTTCGTAGTCGCTTGCTCAAGTGCTGTTGCGTGTCGTCAAGTACCATAGTTGTTGGAGTATTGTCGTATGTTTAATGTTGGAGATGATCATGGCTTTAATTACCGTTTAATAACTAAAAATTGAAGAAGGTAAATAATGAAGAGGCACATGTGGGCAATAGATGTTATTTGGTTTTTAACCGTCCACTTGTGTCCCGTAGGACTCCGAGTACTTGATACCTGTTCTTTGAATATTCGCACTATCCGCATGTGGGACCATGAATCCCCCTAACCCTAGCTTGAGTCATATTTAATTCCTTGGGGCCACAAGTAGTTTGGGGCTTTATTACTATCCTGTACTTATGCCATTCTTTACTACTTTATTTACGATTGCTCGTGGAGCGCCTGTACTATTTTGGAACCAACGTGGAATGTTTTCGCGGTATCGACAAGCCCAGTCACACTTTCGGGTTCCCAGTCGTTTACAGCCATTTTCACAAACCTCTGGGTCCGTCTCGAAGCCGGCCAACTTCGTCACGGGTAGCTTAGTGGGGTGGCCCCCTGAAATTAAATATGAATCTTGCGAATGTTCTGTCGTGATGCCTCGTTGGGTTTTTATTTGGTTTTTCCCGAGGTTATTCGTGTGTGTGTTGCTATTTGTGCCCCCTACAGGGTAAAACTTTCTGAAAGCCATGTCCGCGATTATGGACGACTTGGAGCACAGTATCTCGATCATAGACAACTATAACTAAAACAGTGCTATAAATTTGACTTTATAATGACTAGTAATCAGCTTCACTATAATGGAATGGCTAAATAAAAGTGCCAACAACTGCTGGTTTGGGTTGTCACCTGTTACCATTGTATATGACTAGTAAGTATTGCAACTACAACGGAATGGCTAAATAAAAGTACCAACAACTGCTGGGTTGTGGGATGCCTCATGCTATATGTATCTGACTAGTAAGTACTACAACTACAACGGAATGGTTAACTAAAACTGCCCACTTCTTATTATATCAGGATGACTCATGCTATCTATATCTCACTAGTAATTGCCGCAACTATAATGGAATGGATAAAACTGCCAACTGTGTGAGTTCCTCGGTTGACTTCCTCGTTTGGCCTCGAGGGGGAAATACCAGGATGGGTATGCTTGGTGATAGTTTCAGGTTGGATCCGAATAGGTCTTTCTTATCCCTATCGAATAGCCGCCAGTTGTATTGAGTGTCTATAGGTTGTTTAGTGCATGCTGTGCTGCCGCTTCAGTCAACCATACCTATGTAGGCGAGGACCGCCGAATTCTAGTCTCGCCGTGTACTGTCCTCAGTACTGACTGCTCTCTTTTTCCTTCGCCTTTGTCGGCACCCCTTCTGTTAAGAAGATTTTGAGATCGACGTCGTTAGCAGGGTTACCCTTCCGGCTTGGCCTGGGCAGGGTTATGGACGCCATTGGTTATTCTTCAGGGCTCTTAGCTCAATTTGCATCTTGTCCGTACTCGGACGCTGTATTGTTTTAAAGGTGATTTGGATCTTTGTATTGTATATCTGTATTCTTGACTCTTTGAGTCATTGTTGTATATATCTGTTCTGTGGGTTCCATCATGGACTAGTGTGCAATGGTATTACTTTGTTTTCCACCCGCACGAAAGTGCCTAATGGGTACCTTTGAATCGTTTCTATGCGGGTTTAGAGGGAGTCGCTGAAACTTGCATAGGGTCGATTCTGAGGGTGTTACAGAGTGGTATCAGAGCTCAGCAGTTACGATACCCCACTGGTCCAGCCTGTAGGATAACCTAGCTAACAGCTGTTGTAGAGTGTCAAAACTATTTTGGAAAATCGGTTGGATAGATCTGATTAGTTCTGCTTTTACTCCTTACCCCTCTGCTATTCTCCTCTTACCTTTGCGTGTATGGAATCTACCCCTTATCTTTTCTTCGAGTCCAGGAATTCTCGTGGTTGGGTTTTGTCGTACCTTCAGGATTTCGCTTCCACCTCTTGTAACGGTGTGTCGACATCCTACCTCCATGCTATTTGAGGAATCTTTCATCTATTGTACCTTTTAGTGGACCAAAAATTCACTAAAAATTTTCTTTGTATCTTCCGGTGTTCTCCTTCGCGATGACCTCTTCTACGTCAGATCTAATGAAGAACCTGCATCCCTCCTTTGTTTCCAAACCTCGCTTGTCGAGATCTATAGTCTGAATTCTGGAAGTTGGTTGTATAATTCTCCTATTCATGTGCAGAGTAATGCTATGGGTGCGCGATGGACTGATCACCATCCGACTACTCTTATCATTCGCTTTTGTACATTGAATGGTGGATCAATGCAAGTATACTCCTTCAATAGAAGTTAGAGGTGGCCTTACCTTTTGAGACCTCTACCTTCGTCTGTGTTTTTCCGGAGTGTTCTCCCAACGAACGTGAGCAACAACCCCTTGTTGGTGGTATCGCCAATTTCAAGACGGAGAAAGAATCATTGTTAGTGGTGTCGTGAAGATCTACATGAAGCGAGAAGATTCAGACCGTCGGCCTTTTTCCCCGTACCATGAGGCGGATCTCGAGGGCGAGATCCAATGTTAGTGGTGTCGAATTGTAGCACCCCGAGAAAAACCACTACTAGAAAATCGCTGTTGTTTTTATTCTATGCATCATCATGACATCATCATTGCATCTATTTGCCTAAAACTATTTTTTTTAAAATCCTATTTTGTTTTCTAGACATTCCCTCTTCCTTTCAAACCAAACTCTATATCTTTCTAGATCTTTTATTTCATGTAAAAACTATTTACAAAAGGTTTTATAATTAAAACTAAATAAAAATAATAAAACTACTTTTGTTCTGAGGAGGCAGTCCAGCCAGTCAACTGGGCCAGTCGACCAACCACCCGGCCCAACACACCTAGCAAACCCTAGACCTAATCCTAGCCCTACATCTAACCAAACCCTAGATCCCCATCTACCCCAAACCCCCAGCTATCCTATCACCCCAGCCTCCACCGGCCATACACAAAAATCACCCACCCCACTCCCTCACCCACCACACACACAGTACGCAACGCACGCCCCACCCCTCCCTGATCTGGTCAACCTGCAAGCAGGACCCACACACGCGGACCCACCCCACTAGCCACACCCCGTAATCCTCGCTCCTCTCTCCCCCTCGTGACACCCTCGTCTCGACCCCCTCTCTCCTTCCCCAGACCTGAGTGCCACCGCCAGACACTCTCCCTGCCCTCGTCGCTCCTTCCTCCCCAGGCCGCCGCCACCATCCTCGGTTTCCACCATCCCCGCTGCTCCGGTCGCGTCCCCGCTTCTCGGTCTCCTCTCGGTGCCAGCGTCCCTGTAGGTCGCCCTCTGTTCCGGCATCAGCCGGTCCGTCCTCGAGCTTGGTGCCCCCTTACCCAGTTGAGCCTCCTCCCCCTGGCCACTGTCTTCCTACCTCATCCCCCTCTGCAAGGTCCTGCTCCCAAGCTCGTCATCGACGCCTCCCTCGTCCTCTTCCCGGCTGCCATGGCCCCGCTCGCCCATAGCGTCCCAAGGTCTCCCCCAAGCGCGACTATGGTTGCCATCCCGCCTCCTCGCCCTCGTCGTCTTCCTTTGTACCCGAGTAGACCATCGAAGCTCGCCGTTGGACCCGCCCTCGCCTCCTCATCCTGCAGGCCGCGTTCTCTGCGAGCCCGCAGCGTGTCGCCGTTCGGCTTCCGTCGTGGTCAGGCTTAGGCCACGCCTACCCCGACCCCACCAACCACGTCTTGCCATCGGAGCGTCGCTGCCTTGCAGCTCCACACCCATCGGGCTCTCCCTGTTGTGCTGATAAAACGAGATGATGTGGTGGTAGTGTCGTTGATGTGAGGATGCTTGGTGCAATAGTGGTGATGTGCAAGGTTTGCACCAAACTGATGACCATCTGGATGTATCGAGATATGACGGTGCACAAGATTCACAAGCAGGACGCCAAGTTTTTCTTCTAGACCCGAAGAGCCCTGTTAGCCAAGATCGTCCACTTGGAATTCAAAGACCGATCCCATACCCGGCGCCGCGCCAATATCTCCCTCATGTATTCGATGGTCGAACCCCGAAGACCAATCCGGAGATCCCCGAACCCGTCGAGCGAACCCCTTCGAACCCGCAAGGTCGCCGAGACCCCTAATGTGTGACCCCTTTTCCCGATACCTCTATATTTTTGTAATATATGTAATATACTTGTTGCATATTAAATTGTCATGTATGCATACATATTCATGTGGGTTGGGGGCATTATGCCAATTGACCTTATAATTAAATATGGGGTCCATATGCGGGCAAATCTAGTCTTATATTGGCCCCATTTAAATTTGTGTAGTGAACCGGTGCTATCTTTTGTCTTGTTAATGTAACATTTAAATTGCGGGGTATCTAAACAACATAAACCTTCTAAATAATTGTCGGGACTTCGGTTTTGCTTAATATTGCCTAATTGCATCGCACATTTGCCATGTCATACATCATACATGCATTATCCCCAGTTTTCTGCCGTAGTAATAAATAGGGCATTCGGTGTGTCTTCTAGTGATTTGCTTCTTCACAGATTAGGCCGATGAGTGGATGCGAGTGACGCCCGTTCTTCGGATGAACCTTCGGCAATGTTTTCAGGCGAGCATTCTCCCCCTTTCTACCTATTTTACTTTTATAGTCCTTATTTCCTCCTATTGATCTATTGCTATCTGTGTTGCGATGCTCTAGTTTTCGTACCAGTGATATCCCTTGCAGCCTTATATTGCCTTGGACACATCCTATTACCTGTTGTTTGGTAGATAGTTGGACTTGCATGTCGTAGTCGCTTGCTCAAGTGTTGTTGCGTATCGTCAAGTACCAAAGTTGTTGGAGTATTGCCGTATGTTTAATGTTGGAGATGATCATGGATTTAATTACTCTTTAACAACTAAAAATTGAAGTAGGTAAATAATGCAGAGGCACAGGTGGGCAATAGATATTATTTGGTTTTTAACCGTCCACTTGTGTCCCATAGGACCCCGAGTACTTGATACCTGTTCTTTGAATATTCGCACTATCCGCATGTGGGACCATGAATCCCCCTAACCCTAGCTTGAGTCATATTTAATTCCTTGGGGCCACAAGTAGTTTGGGGCTTTATTACTATCATGTACTTATGCCATGCTTTACTGCTTTATTTACGATTGCGCGTGGAGCGCCTGTACTGTTTTGGAACCAACGTGGAATGTTTTCGCGGTATCGACAAGCCCAGTCACACTTTCGGGTTCCCAGTCGTTTACAGCCATTGTCACAAACCTCTGGGTCCATCTCGGATCCAGCCAACTTCGTCGCGGGTAGCTTAGTGGGGTGGCCCCTGAAATCAAATATGAATCTTACGAATGTTCTGTCGTGATGCCTCGTTGGGTTTTTATTTGGGTTTTCCGGAGGTTGATCGTGCGTGTGTTGCTATTTGTGCCCCCCTGTAGGGTAAAACTTTCTGAAAGCCGTGTCCGCGGTTATGGACGACTTGGAGCAAAGTATCTCGATCATAGACAACTATAAGTAAAACAGTGCTATAAATTTGACTTTATAATGACTAGCAATCAGCTTCACTATAATGGAATGACTAAATAAAAGTGCCAACAATTGCTGGTTTGGGTTGTCACATGTTACCATTGTATCTGACTAGTAAGTATTGCAGCTACAACGGAATGGCTAAATAAAAGTACCAACAACTGCTGGGTTTTGGGATGCCTCATGCTATATGTATCTGACTAGTAAGTACTACAACTACAACGGAATGGTTAACTAAAACTGCCCACTGCTTATTATATCAGGATGACTCATGCTATCTATATCGGACTAGTAATTGCCGCAACTATAACAGAATGGATAAAACTGCCAACTGTGTGAGTTCCTCGGTTAACTTCCTCGTTTGGTCTCGAGGGGGAAATACCAGGATGGGTATGCTTGGTGATAGTTTTAGGTTGGATCTGAATAGGTCTTTCTTATCCCTATCTGATAGCCACCAGTTGTATTGAGTCTCTATAGGTTTTTTAGTGCATGCTGCGCTGCCGCTTCAGTCCACCATACCTATGTAGGCGAGGACCGCCGAATTCTAGTCTCGCCATGTACTGACCTTAGTACTGACTGCTCTCTTTTTCCTTCGCCTTTGTCGGCACCTCTTTTGTTTAGCAGGTTTTGAGATCGATGTCGTTAGCAGGGTTACCCTTCCGGCTTGGCCTGGGCAGGGTTATGGACGCCATTGGTTATTCTTCAGGGCTCTTAGCTCAATTTGCATCTTGTCCAACTCAGACGTTGTATTGTTTTAAAGGTGATTTGGATCTTTGTATTGTATATCTGTATTCTTGACTCTTTGAGTCATTGTTGTATATATCTGTTCTGTGGGTTCCATCGTGGACTAGTGTGCAATGGTATTACTTCGTTTTCCACCCGCACGAAAGTGCCTGGTGGGCACCTTTGAATCGTTTCTATGCGGGTTTAGCGGGAGTCGCTGAAACTTGCACAGGTTCGATTCTGAGGGTGTTACAGTCGCCAGGGTATCTCTCGGCCATGGCTAAAGTGGGTAGGGAGAGTGAGTGGGAGGGGAACATTCGCCGGAGTTTCGGGCTGGTGGGCTGCGAGAGCTATCAGAGAGTGTGAGGAACTCCGGCGACAGGTACGACTTATATAGGCCGAGGTGGACAGCGAGGGTGGGAAAAGGGGAAACGGCGGGAAGTTAGTGCCCGCCGGTCCGTCCCGGGAGCCCAGGCGGCGGCAGTGGCGCCGCAATTGATGACGTGGCCGACGACGGCGATTAATGTCAGCGGTCGCGCGTTCCGAGGATGACGAGCACTCGGCTTCCGTCGCTGACTCGGCGTGTCCACACGCCGTTTTTTTGGTGAGTTCGCTGCGTCCGGCGTTCCCAGGGCGTACCCAGGAACCTGGGTTCGGCCTGGTTAGTCCGGACCAAAATTGGCCAAAATCCGGCCAAAAACAGGTTCCTGGGTACGTGACTGGGCCAATTTTCGGCTCCGGACCGAAATTCGGCATCCGGATCGGCGTCCTGGGTAGCCGAGTGGAGGTACTCTTAGTGATGCTTCATCGCCGACGTGGCCACGCTCCTACGCACCTATGTCTCGCTTCCCTGCGTGCTGACTCTCTGCTCTATTCTTGTAGGCCGATGGCACCCTGCCTCTACATCCCCGGACGGGAGGCGGAGGGGTGGTGGGGCGAGCTTGCAAGGGGGTGGAGGCGCGATGCTGTCGGGCGGCCGAAGGCGACGAGCTACGGGCCAGGAACCAACACGGAGCGGACGTGAGGCGCGACTGGCTTCCGCGGAGACGGGTGGCCGGACCGAGCTTGCCTACCCATGGCACCCCGCCTCTACATCCCCGGACAAGAGGCGACGGGCGGCTGGGCACATCGTAGGTGGAGCGAGCGATGGAGATTGGGAGCGATCGGTAGCTGCGGCGTAAAGACAAAAAAAAAGATAACGCTTCGGTGGCACTGGTGCATAATATGTAAATCGGTGGGAGGGTAAAAGGGTCCAAAAAAGGCTGGTTGACAGAAGCGTTGCTGCTTTTATTATTAGGTATAGATTCTTGGCACAAAAAGCAAACAAAAAGGATAAGGAGAGGTGTAGCATCCCGGTAAAGTCCACTACTATAAAATTGCGTGTTAAATAATACTTGTGCATCATCATGACATCAGCATGCATCTAATTGACTAAAAATATTTTGTTAAAAGACCTACTTTGTTTTTTATATTAATATCCTCCCCTCTTTGTTCAAACCAAAACCGTCGCTCCAGCCGGATCTTTTATTTATCTAAAACTATTTACAAAATTTTATTTTAAAACAAAAGAAATAACAAAACTATATTTTGGGGAGGCAGTCCAGCCGACCGGCCCAAAGGCCCAACCGGCCAGACCACCTACTACCCAAATCAAAACCTAGTCCTACCCCTGTCACATCCCAAGATTTTCCAAATCTTGTTATGTGAAAAATAAATGAATAAAATAAAACTTTGTTGATTTTCAGGGTGAGAAGAAACTTTTGAATCCAATTTGGAACTTTCAAAACCTATTTGGATCAAATAAAATCCTGAAGGGATTTAAAAAGATAAATAAACAATAAACTTAAAAATATTTAAAATTACTATTTTGGATCTTTTAATAAAAAGATTTGGTTTTCAAATGAAAGGGTAGAAATATAAATAAGGATTATTTTATAGAGCCAAATTAAACCTTGGCCAAGCTTTTGAAATAAAACATTTTGTTTTGATAAAAATAGTAAAGGTTTATTTAAATAAAATAATAAGGATTTAATATCCAATTTTATTTAAATAAAAGGTTTTACCATTTTAATTAAAACATCAAAACTTATAAAATTATGTTAAATAAGTTTTCCAAGTGTTTATTATTTTCAAATAAAACCTACTGATTTGGTTTTGTTAATATTTAGTTTTCAAATGGAGATTTTATTAAATAAATCAAAACCTATTTGAATTATTAATTAAGGTCTATTTTATTTAATTATTAAATAGATCCTAAAAAGAATAAAAATATTATTTTATTTTTGGACTTTGGTTTTATGTTGTTAAACAGAACCAAAAACTCAATGCAAAGTTTGGTGGAAGTTTGATTTGATTTAGTTGTTTGAATTGTTGTTTGAAATTCAAAACAGAAAATCAATTAGAAAAAGAAAAAGAATCTTGAATAAAAAAGAGAAACAAGCAGCCAAACCAGCCCAACAGCCAGTCAGCCCACCTATCCCTCTCCCCGAAACGCTTTCCTTACAAGAAAAGAACCCGCGCAGTGAATGACAACTGGAGCCCACCTGAAACATTCCTCTCTCGCTGACACCAGGCCCCACCGTCAACTCCCCTTCGTTCTCACCCGCGCGCAAACATCGCCGGCGGTTTCTGCCGATTAAAGCTCGCGTCAATACCCGTTACTGCCGCGTTGATTCAGTCCAGCAACCACGCCGTATTAAACGCCATGCTCCTCTCTCCCTTTCCCCCAAACCAGAGCCACCAGAGAGCCACCAGGCTGCTCGGAATCGTCTCCAAACCGCCACTGTCTCCGACGCTCTCCGGCGGCAATTCCGGCCACCACCGCCAGCCCCACTGCTTCCAGAGCACACTAGCTTGCTCGCCATCATCTCCTGCACCTGCCAGTGCCTTTCCCTCGCTCGCGCGTGCTCTGCAGCGTCGACTTCGTCTTCGACTGAACGACGCCGCCGTCCGCTCCAACTCCGACGAGCCCCACAGGTAGTTTCCGACCGAGCCTCTCCTTCACCTTCACGCACGCATCTTCGCCTTGACCTTGCGCATCTAACCGTGCTCTCCGTTTGCTCTCTCGTGACCCGTAGCGCAGCCCTCGACGATGACAGAACGTGGCCGTCGTCAGACGCAACTCCGGCGAGCCATTATCCTCACCTCCGTGCGCCCCTTCAGAAACGACAACCTCCTTGAGCTTCCCCACGACACCGCGAACACTATGAGCATCTCTCCAGCCACTCTAGCTTCCTGTATCGCCGGCGCCGCCCATCTATGGCTAGCGTGTTGTACACCGTAGGATGTAAATCCAAGCGCCACGATAGAACAGGATCGAAGGGGTACGAATATTTATGTGCCGCACGATCTAATTAAAATCCAACGACCCACAGAGAGCGATCCGCGCGAACCGTTTTCAGCCAGTAAGAAGGCGCCACGTGGTGAGTGCTTTGTTTTAAAAACAGAAATGTGTCTATTAGATATTCAAACTTGTAAAATCCATAACTTTAGTTCTACACATCCAAATTTTGCAAATTTTATATCAATGGATTCAGAAAAGCAATCCCTAGCCAACCATGCCATTTGTTTAGTAAAAACCTTCTGGAAAAATGTTTGTTTTTGCAGAAACATTTGTATGCTTGTTTAGATTATAAAAATTGTTCAAAAATGATTTTGGGGATAAAATCTTTGGCAAATGGTGTGATTTGAACCTACTGACCATAGGAAACACTTTGTGGTTTCAAAAATATATTTGGTGAAGGAAAAGAATGATTCTTTGATTTAAAACCAATTCTAGTCAAATAAAATATGGTTTATTTATTAAAAATGGTTTTGGAAGAAAACCGTTGGGAAATGTTTTGTTTCAAACTCTCTGACCCTAGACACAAAGTTTTATGGTTTGAAAACATATTTTGTGAATCCTATAGATTAATGCCTTAGTAAAAACATTTCTACACCACATAAAATGATACCTTGTTTTGAAAATGGTTTATGAAGTGAAATCTTTTGCAAATGACTTTGCCACTTTATAAAATGACCATTAGGTGTTTTCAAATGTTTATGACCCATTGGGAACCACTTTTTCAAATAAAACAAAGCTTGGCATGATTGCATGCATTACCATGACTTTATCATTTTATGTGATGTTTTGCTTGAATGGTAGATTGAAATATTGTTTTCTTGATTGATTTGTAGTGACTTGAAGTGTGTGAACATTGCAAAGATCAAGGAGTGAACCTATACTCTACCAAAAAGGCAAGTGATGCTTCATACTTTTGTCCCATTACTTTCACTATGCATTAGTGATTTTTCTAAGTAAAACTTGCATGGAATTTTTGCTAAGTATAAACCATGCTATGGGAAATCCTAGTAGATGAAACCTTAGTAGAAAATTTCCTAAGTTAAGATTACTACTACTATCAAGCTTAGCTTAGCTAATAGAAAACAAGGGTGGAATATACATTCATACTATGGAAAATTTCTAAGTCTGAGGACTTGTGTTTTTGTTTAATAAAACAACTAAGTTAATGAATCACCTGGGTGGAATGGTAATTGCTTGGTGGTTTTTGGTTGAGTGGTTACACAAGGCCCATGTTTATGGTTTACCTTGTGTATCTCACTTGTGGATGGCCACCCAGGAACAAAGAGATTTGAGATGTCAAATGTTGAGAAGCTTCAAGTGCAACCACTTGGCATTATGGGCTCTGCCTGGATCATATAGGTTGCAAGAACTTAGCCATATGGACAGTTGGTGGTAGGGTTTGATAGGTTGGAGCGTGTCCATTTTGGTCTAAGGTAAGGCTTCTGAAAGATCTTATCTTGGTGAAACCAAGTCTTGTGGGGAAAGTGCACCACCTCTGCAGAGTGTAAAATCTAAGTACTTAGCCATGTCCCTGGTAAAGGACAATTTGAGCATCAAGACATGGAAGCTATCAAGAATCTCATCATCCAAATTTCTAAGTTAAAAACTTGTGGTTGAACAAGGGTTAAAGGATCTTCAATCTTTGATTGGGAGATGCCTTGGGAAAGATTATTTTGTCAAGCAAAAACTTAGTGATTTCAAATGATAAGGAAAATCTATTTTTGAGCAATGCAAGCCTAAAAGCTCCGCTTAGCCAAATGCATATAGATGATAGATTCCACTATACTACCATAGTATCACTTGCCAATACAATTCAAATGTATTGACCCTTGTGGCTGTAACTTGTTATGTTGCAGGTTTGATTGATTTAGTGAGGTGTGTTGATTAGGATTACAAAGTCTACAACCAACATGTCTGCCTGTGGCACTTTGAAGATGAAGGACCCCATGCTTATAGATATTCTGCTGCAATGTAATGTAATAGCCAAATGAGCTATGTAAGATGTAATAAAATTATGTTATTCCTGGTTATAAAGTTGTATTATGACCTTTGTTTCTTGATATTACATCTTAACTGTGGATGCTAGCTATTAATCCAGGGACTAGCATTGTAAACACAGGGGGCTCTACCTTATTAAAGGTTGGGACCCTTTTACAGATGGTATCAGAGCATTGTGTTACCTGTAGGATTTGTAAACCTAGGATTGGACAAAAACCCTTAGAAAATAAGAGTTGTATTTGTTCCAAAACTTATTTACAAACAATCTTGTAGTACTCTTTCCTCAAACCATTTTGGTTTTGATTCTACATCTCATCTATTTCAACTTGATGAAAAAACCTACCCCATGGCCAAAGACTTCACCATGTGCAAAGGACTTCATCAACTCTAATGACTTAAACATCTTCAACTCTAATGACTTCAACATCTTCTACTCTAATGACTTCAACATCTTCAACATATTCACCAAGGACTTCAATCTTGGATGTCACTAAGGACAAGTGAGACAAGGAAATCTTGCTCAAGATTTGGAGACTAAGGAAACACAAGTTAGAAGGAGCCCACATCACTTGAAGTTTGTAACCAAGAGTTTTTCTCAAGGAAACCATGATCTCATGCAAAGAAGAATCAACCAAGAAAGAGGGGAAGATCACAAGTGAACCATATAGATGGACCACCATATATAGTTAAGTCAAACACACCAACTTATGTGGTGTAACAAAAATATATTGTTGCCTAAAAATGTGCTTGAACTTTGTTGTTTGAGTGAAAAGTTGTTGGTGATTGCTTGCACATTGCTTGTGTGAATTGTGATGTGTGTGATTAGAATTATTTCCTTAGAAATATTTTGCCCAATCTAATCTCTACCCAACCCAAACAGATGACTATTCCAAGAGACTCCAACATCAAGGTTGATGACACCAACAACAACCAAGAGGACAACATGAGAGAACTTATAGCAACCCAAAACCAGTTGAGCCAAATGACAACTCAGCTTTTAGACAACAACAATGGACTAGAACCAGCCATACAAAGGATTTTGAAACTTCAATCCCAATTGTTGCAAGGATTGATTACTCAAATGATCAACATGGGAGACAACTTTTCCCAAAGAGCTAATGACAACAAGGATGACAAAGATGCTATTCTAGAAGGAACCCAAGCTTGCAATATTTGTAGAGACAAGGATCATACATCCAAGGAGCATGAAGATCAATGCCCCAAGAAGAGAGAAAGATTTCCCACCTTTGAGGTGAGCTATGAAGAGCATGAACTAGAAGAACTCCTAGCTTTGGAGAGACCCAAGAAGAAGAAGAAATGCCCCAACCCTAACAAGAAGGATATTACTCAAGTGCAATGTTACAATTGCAAAGAGATGGGACACTATGCCAATGAATGCCCAGAAAAGAATAAGAACCAAAGAAACAAACAAGAGGCAATGATACCAAAGGAAAAGAAAGATATCAGCCAAGTGATGTGTTTCAAATGCAAGGAACTAGGCCACTATGCAAACTTCTGTCCAGAAAAGATGAAGCACAATATAAACCAGCCTATGAAGGATCTCAGCCTTGTCACATGTTTCAAGTGTGAAAACAAAGGACACTATGCAGACGTTTGCCCAGAGAAGTTTCCACAGGATTCCAAGAAGGCCAATATGTAATTTAGTTGGAAATTTTTTAAGGGTGGTAGTACCCTAGATGCTTTGAGCCTACTTGTAACCCCTAGCCTCCCCAAATCTCGGGACGAGATTTATTTTAAGGGTGGTAGCCTGTCACATCCCAAGATTTTCCAAATCTTGTTATGTGAAAAATAAATGAATAAAATAAAACTTTGTTGATTTTCAGGGTGAGAAGAAACTTTTGAATCCAATTTGAAACTTTCAAAACCTATTTGAATCAAATAAAATCCTAAAGGGATTTAAAAAGATAAATAAACAATAAACTTAAAAATATTTAAAATTACTATTTTGGATCTTTTAATAAAAAGATTTGGTTTTCAAATGAAAGGGTAGAAATATAAAGAAGGATTATTTTATAGAGCCAAATTAAACCTTGGCCAAGCTTTTGAAATAAAACAATTTGTTTTGATAAAAATAGTAAAGGTTTATTTAAATAAAATAATAAGGATTTAATATCCAATTTTATTTAAATAAAAGGTTTTACCATTTTAATTAAAACATCAAAACTTATTAAATTATTTTAAATAAGTTTTCCAAGTGTTTATTATTTTCAAATAAAACCTACTGATTTGGTTTTGTTAATATTTAGTTTTCAAATGGAGAATTTATTAAATAAATCAAAACCTATTTGTATTATTAATTAAGGTCTATTTTATTTAATTATTAAATAGATCCTAAAAAGAATAAAGATATTATTTTATTTTTGGACTTTGGTTTTATGTTGTTAAACAAAACCAAAAACTCAATGCAAAGTTTGGTGGAAGTTTGATTTGATTTAGTTGTTTGAATTGTTGTTTGAAATTCAAAACAGAAAATCAATTAGAAAAAGAAAAAGAATACTGAATAAAAAAAAGGGAAACAAGCCTGCCAAATTTGACAGCCCAAATCCAGCCCACCTATCCCCTCTCCCCCGAAACGTTTTCCTTACCGCAAAAAGAACCCGCGCAGTGAATGACAACTGGAGCCCACCTGAAACATTCCTCTCTTGCTGACACCAGGCCCCACCGTCAACTCCCCTTCGTTCTCACCCGCGCGCAAACATCGCCGGCGGTTTCTGCCGATTAAAGCTCGCGTCAATACCCGTTACTGCCGCGTTGATTCAGTCCAGCAACCACGCCGTATTAAACGCCATGCTCCTCTCTCCCTTTCCCCCAAACCAGAGCCACCAGAGAGCCACCAGGCTGCTCGGAATCGTCTCCAAACCGCAACTGTCTCCGACGCTCTCCGGCGGCAATTCCGGCCACCACCGCCAGCCCCACTGCTTCCAGAGCACACTAGCTGCTCGCCATCATCTCATCTCGCTGCACCTGCCGATTTCGCTTTCGATCAACGCCGCCGTCCGCTCCAACGCCGACGAGCCCCACAGGTAGTTTCCGACCGAGCCTTTCCTTCACCTTCACGCACGCATCTTCGCCTTGACCTTGCGCATCTAACCGTGCTCTCCGTTTGCTCTCTCGTGACCCGTAGCGCAGCCCTCGACGATGACAGAATGTGGCCGTCGTCAGACGCAACTCCGGCGAGCCATTGTCCTCACCTCCGTGCGCCCCTTCAGCAACGACAACCTCCTTGAGCTTCCCCACGACGCCGCGAACACTATGAGCATCTCTCCAGCCACTCTAGCTTCTGTACGGGCGCCACATGCCGTCCGCCGCCGCCAAGAGCCGAGCGCCGCCCATCTATGGCTAGCGTGTTGTACACCGTAGGATGTAAATCCAAGCGCCACGATAGAACAGGATCGAAGGGGTACGAATATTTATGTGCCGCACGATCTAATTAAAATCCAACGACCCACAGAGAGCGATCCGCGCGAACCGTTTTCAGCCAGTAAGAAGGCGCCACGTGGTGAGTGCTTTGTTTTAAAAACAGAAATGTGTCTATTAGATATTCAAACTTGTAAAATCCATAACTTTAGTTCTACACATCCAAATTTTGCAAATTTTATATCAATGGATTCAGAAAAGCAATCCCTAGCCAACCATGCCATTTGTTTAGTAAAAACCTTCTGGAAAAATGTTTGTTTTTGCAGAAACATTTGTATGCTTGTTTAGATTATAAAAATTGTTTAAAAATGATTTTGGGGATAAAATATTTGGCAAATGGTGTGATTTGAACCTACTGACCATAGGAAACACTTTGTGGTTTCAAAAATATATTTGGTGAAGGAAAAGAATGATTCTTTGATTTAAAACCAATTCTAGTCAAATAAAATATGGTTTATTTATTAAAAATGGTTTTGGAAGAAAACCGTTGGGAAATGTTTTGTTTCAAACTCTCTGACCCTAGACACAAAGTTTTATGGTTTGAAAACATATTTTGTGAATCCTATAGATTAATGCCTTAGTAAAAACATTTCTACACCACATAAAATGATACCTTGTTTTGAAAATGGTTTATGAAATGAAATATTTTGCAAATGACTTTGCCACTTTATAAAATGACCATTAGGTGTTTTCAAATGTTTATGACCCATTGGGAACCACTTTTTCAAATAAAACAAAGCTTGGCATGATTGCATGCATTACCATGACTTTATCATTTTATGTGATGTTTTGCTTGAATGGTAGATTGAAATATTGTTTGCTTGATTGATTTGTAGTGACTTGAAGTGTGTGAACATTGCAAAGATCAAGGAGTGAACCTATACTCTACCAAAAAGGCAAGTGATGCTTCATACTTTTGTCCCATTACTTTCACTATGCATTAGTGATTTTTCTAAGTAAAACTTGCATGGAATTTTTGCTAAGTATAAACCATGCTATGGGAAATCCTAGTAGATGAAACCTTAGTAGAAAATTTCCTAAGTTAAGATTACTACTACTATCAAGCTTAGCTTAGCTAATAGAAAACAAGGGTGGAATATACATTCATACTATGGAAAATTTCTAAGTCTGAGGACTTGTGTTTTTGTTTAATAAAACAACTAAGTTAATGAATCACCTAGGTGGAATGGTAATTGCTTGGTGGTTTTTGGTTGAGTGGTTACACAAGGCCCATGTTTATGGTTTACCTTGTGTATCTCACTTGTGGATGGCCACCCAGGAACAAAGAGATTTGAGATGTCAAATGTTGAGAAGCTTCAAGTGCAACCACTTGGCATTATGGGCTCTGCCTGGATCATATAGGTTGCAAGAACTTAGCCATATGGACAGTTGGTGGTAGGGTTTGATAGGTTGGAGCGTGTCCATTTTGGTCTAAGGTAAGGCTTCTGAAAGATCTTATCTTGGTGAAACCAAGTCTTGTGGGGAAAGTGCACCACCTCTGCAGAGTGTAAAATCTAAGTACTTAGCCATGTCCCTGGTAAAGGACAATTTGAGCATCAAGACATGGAAGCTATCAAGAATCTCATCATCCAAATTTCTAAGTTAAAAACTTGTGGTTGAACAAGGGTTAAAGGATCTTCAATCTTTGATTGGGAGATGCCTTGGGAAAGATTATTTTGTCAAGCAAAACTTAGTGATTTCAAATGATAAGGAAAATCTATTTTTGAGCAATGCAAGCCTAAAAGCTCCACTTAGCCAAATGCATATAGATGATAGATTCCACTATACTACCATAGTATCACTTGCCAATACAATTCAAATGTATTGACCCTTGTGGCTGTAACTTGTTATGTTGCAGGTTTGATTGATTTAGTGAGGTGTGTTGATTAGGATTACAAAGTCTACAACCAACATGTCTGCCTGTGGCACTTTGAAGATGAAGGACCCCATGCTTATAGATATTCTGCTGCAATGTAATGTAATAGCCAAATGAGCTATGTAAGATGTAATAAAATTATGTTATTCCTGGTTATAAAGTTGTATTATGACCTTTGTTTCTTGATATTACATCTTAACTGTGGATGCTAGCTATTAATCCAGGGACTAGCATTGTAAACACAGGGGGCTCTACCTTATTAAAGGTTGGGACCCTTTTACAGATGGTATCAGAGCATTGTGTTACCTGTAGGATTTGTAAACCTAGGATTGGACAAAAACCCTTAGAAAATAAGAGTTGTATTTGTTCCAAAACTTATTTACAAACAATCTTGTAGTACTCTTTCCTCAAACCATTTTGGTTTTGATTCTACATCTCATCTATTTCAACTTGATGAAAAAACCTACCCCATGGCCAAAGACTTCACCATGTGCAAAGGACTTCATCAACTCTAATGACTTAAACATCTTCAACTCTAATGACTTCAACATCTTCTACTCTAATGACTTCAACATCTTCAACATATTCACCAAGGACTTCAATCTTGGATGTCACTAAGGACAAGTGAGACAAGGAAATCTTGCTCAAGATTTGGAGACTAAGGAAACACAAGTTAGAAGGAGCCCACATCACTTGAAGTTTGTAACCAAGAGTTTTTCTCAAGGAAACCATGATCTCATGCAAAGAAGAATCAACCAAGAAAGAGGGGAAGATCACAAGTGAACCATATAGATGGACCACCATATATAGTTAAGTCAAACACACCAACTTATGTGGTGTAACAAAAATATATTGTTGCCTAAAAATGTGCTTGAACTTTGTTGTTTGAGTGAAAAGTTGTTGGTGATTGCTTGCACATTGCTTGTGTGAATTGTGATGTGTGATTAGAATTATTTCCTTAGAAATATTTTGCCCAATCTAATCTCTACCCAACCCAAACAGATGACTATTCCAAGAGACTCCAACATCAAGGTTGATGACACCAACAACAACCAAGAGGACAACATGAGAGAACTTATAGCAACCCAAAACCAGTTGAGCCAAATGACAACTCAGCTTTTAGACAACAACAATGGACTAGAACCAGCCATACAAAGGATTTTGAAACTTCAATCCCAATTGTTGCAAGGATTGATTACTCAAATGATCAACATGGGAGACAACTTTTCCCAAAGAGCTAATGACAACAAGGATGACAAAGATGCTATTCTAGAAGGAACCCAAGCTTGCAATATTTGTAGAGACAAGGATCATACATCCAAGGAGCATGAAGATCAATGCCCCAAGAAGAGAGAAAGATTTCCACCTTTGAGGTGAGCTATGAAGAGCATGAACTAGAAGAACTCCTAGCTTTGGAGAGACCCAAGAAGAAGAAGAAATGCCCCAACCCTAACAAGAAGGATATTACTCAAGTGCAATGTTACAATTGCAAAGAGATGGGACACTATGCCAATGAATGCCCAGAAAAGAATAAGAACCAAAGAAACAAACAAGAGGCAATGATACCAAAGGAAAAGAAAGATATCAGCCAAGTGATGTGTTTCAAATGCAAGGAACTAGGCCACTATGCAAACTTCTGTCCAGAAAAGATGAAGCACAATATAAACCAGCCTATGAAGGATCTCAGCCTTGTCACATGTTTCAAGTGTGAAAACAAAGGACACTATGCAGACGTTTGCCCAGAGAAGTTTCCACAGGATTCCAAGAAGGCCAATATGTAATTTAGTTGGAAATTTTTTAAGGGTGGTAGTACCCTAGATGCTTTGAGCCTACTTGTAACCCCTAGCCTCCCCAAATCTCGGGACGAGATTTATTTTAAGGGTGGTAGCCTGTCACATCCCAAGATTTTCCAAATCTTGTTATGTGAAAAATAAATGAATAAAATAAAACTTTGTTGATTTTCAGGGTGAGAAGAAACTTTTGAATCCAATTTGAAACTTTCAAAACCTATTTGAATCAAATAAAATCCTAAAGGGATTTAAAAAGATAAATAAACAATAAACTTAAAAATATTTAAAATTACTATTTTGGATCTTTTAATAAAAAGATTTGGTTTTCAAATGAAAGGGTAGAAATATAAAGAAGGATTATTTTATAGAGCCAAATTAAACCTTGGCCAAGCTTTTGAAATAAAACAATTTGTTTTGATAAAAATAGTAAAGGTTTATTTAAATAAAATAATAAGGATTTAATATCCAATTTTATTTAAATAAAAGGTTTTACCATTTTAATTAAAACATCAAAACTTATTAAATTATTTTAAATAAGTTTTCCAAGTGTTTATTATTTTCAAATAAAACCTACTGATTTGGTTTTGTTAATATTTAGTTTTCAAATGGAGATTTTATTAAATAAATCAAAAACTATTTGAATTATTAATTAAGGTCTATTTTATTTAATTATTAAATAGATCCTAAAAATAATAAAAATATTATTTTATTTTTGGACTTTGGTTTTATGTTGTTAAACAGAACCAAAAACTCAATGCAAAGTTTGGTGGAAGTTTGATTTTATTTAGTTGTTTGAATTATTGTTTGAAATTCAAAACAGAAAATCAATTAGAAAAAGAAAAAGAATACTGAATAGAAAAAGGGAAACAAGCCAGTCCAGCCGGCCAGCCCAACAGCCCTGTCCAGCCCACCTATCCCCTCTCCCCCGAAACGTTTTCCTTACTGCAAAAAGAACCCGCGCAGTGAATGACAACTGGAGCCCACCTGAAACATTCCTCTCTCGCTGACACCAGGCCCCACCGTCAACTCCCCTTCGTTCTCACCACAAGAACATCGCCGCGGTTTTCGCCGATTAAAGCTCACAATACCAAGCATCGCCGCTTGATTCAGTCCAAGAACCACGCCAGACAAACGCCATGCTCCTCTCTCCTTTCCCCAAACCAGAGCCACCAGAGAGCCACCAGTCGCTCGAATCGCTCTCAAACCGCCATCGTCTCCGACGCCTCGGCGGCAATTCCGCCACCACCGCCAGCCCCATCGCTTCGAGCACACTAGCTTGTTTCGCCATCATCTCCTGCACTGCCGTTTTTCCTTGTCAAGGCTTTCGCAGCGTCGACTTCGTCTTTGACTGAACGACGCCGCCGTCCGCTCCAACTCCGACGAGCCCCACAGGTAGTTTCCAACCGCGCCTTTCCTTCACCTTCACGCATGCATCTTCGCCTTGACCTTGCGCATCTAACCGTGCTCTCTGTTTGCTCTCTCGTGACCCGTAGCGCCGCCCTCGACGATGACAGAACATGGTCGTCGTCAGATGCAACTCCGGCGAGCCATTATCCTCACCTCCGTGCGCCCCTTCAGCAACGACAACCTCCTTGAGCTTCCCCATGACGCCGCGAACACTGTGAGCATCTCCCCAGCCACTCTAGCTTCCTTCAGACGCTGCCGCCATCACTGGCTCAAGGCCACCAAGAGCTACCGCAGCCGCCATCTATGGTCAGCGTCTTTGCATAATCAGGATGTAAATCCAAGCGCCACGATAGAACAGGATCGAAGGGGTACAAATAGTTCTGTGCCGCACGATCTAATTAAAATCCAACGACCCACAGAGAGCGATCCGCGCGAACCGTTTTCAGCCAGTAAGAAGGCGCCACGTGGTGAGTGCTTTGTTTTAAAAATAGAAATGTGTCTATTAGATATTCAAACTTGTAAAATCCATAACTTTAGTTCTACACGTCCAAATTTTGCAAACTTTATATCAATGGATTCAGAAAAGCAAGCCCTAGCCAACCATGCCATTTTTTTAGTAAAAAGCTTCTAGAAAAATGTTTGTTTTTGCAGAAACATTTGTATGCTTGTTTAGATTATAAAAATTGTGCAAAAATGATTTTGGGGATAAAATCTTTGGCAAATGGTGTGATTTGAACCTACTGACCATAGGAAACACTTTGTGGTTTCAAAAATATATTTGGTGAAGGAAAAGAATGATTCTTTGATTTAAAACCAATTCTAGTCAAATAAAATATGGTTTATTTATTAAAAATGGTTTTGGAAGAAAACCTTTGGGAAATGTTTTGTTTCAAACTCTCTGACCCTAGACACAAAGTTTTATGGTTTGAAAACATATTTTGTGAATCCTATAGATTAATGCCTTAGTAAAAACATTTCTACACCACATAAAATGATACCTTGTTTTGAAAATGGTTTATGAAGTGAAATATTTTGCAAATGACTTTGCCACTTTATAAAATGACCATTAGGTGTTTTCAAATGTTTATGACCCATTGGGAACCACTTTTTCAAATAAAACAAAGCTTGGCATGATTGCATGCATTACCATGACTTTATCATTTTATGTGATGTTTTGCTTGAATGGTAGATTGAAATATTGTTTGCTTGATTGATTTGTAGTGACTTGAAGTGTGTGAACATTGCAAAGATCAAGGAGTGAACCTATACTCTACCAAAAAGGCAAGTGATGCTTCATACTTTTGTCCCATTACTTTCACTATGCATTAGTGATTTTTCTAAGTAAAACTTGCATGGAATTTTTGCTAAGTATAAACCAAGCTATGGGAAATCCTAGTAGATGAAACCTTAGTAGAAAATTTCCTAAGTTAAGATTACTACTACTATCAAGCTTAGCTTAGCTAATAGAAAACAAGGGTGGAATATACATTCATACTATGGAAAATTTCTAAGTCTGAGGACTTGTGTTTTTGTTTAATAAAACAACTAAGTTAATGAATCACCTGGGTGGAATGGTAATTGCTTGGTGGTTTTTGGTTGAGTGGTTACACAAGGCCCATGTTTATGGTTTACCTTGTGTATCTCACTTATGGATGGCCACCCAGGAACAAAGAGATTTGAGATGTCAAATGTTGAGAAGCTTCAAGTGCAACCACTTGGCATTATGGGCTCTGCCTGGATCATATAGGTTGCAAGAACTTAGCCATATGGACAGTTGGTGGTAGGGTTTGATAGGTTGGAGCGCGTCCATTTTGGTCTAAGGGAAGGCTTCTGAAAGATCTTGCCTTGGTGAAACCAAGTCTTGTGGGGAAAGTGCACCACCTCTGCAGAGTGTAAAATCTAAGTACTTAGCCATGTCCCTGGTAAAGGACAATTTGAGCATCAAGACATGGAAGCTATCAAGAATCTCATCATCCAAATTTCTAAGTTAAAAACTTGTGGTTGAACAAGGGTTAAAGGATCTTCAATCTTTGATTGGGAGATGCCTTGGGAAAGATTATTTTGTCAAGCAAAAACTTAGTGATTTCAAATGATAAGGAAAATCTATTTTTGAGCAATGCAAGCCTAAAAGCTCCACTTAGCCAAATGCATATAGATGATAGATTCCACTATACTACCATAGTATCACTTGCCAATACAATTCAAATGTATTGACCCTTGTGGCTGTAACTTGTTATGTTGCAGGTTTGATTGATTTAGTGAGGTGTGTTGATTAGGATTACAAAGTCTACAACCAACATGTCTGCCTGTGGCACTTTGAAGATGAAGCACCCCATGCTTATAGATATTCTGCTACAATGTAATGTAATAGCCAAATGAGCTATGTAAGATGTAATAAAATTATGTTATTCCTGGTTATAAAGTTGTATTATGACCTTTGTTTCTTGATATTACATCTTAACTGTGGATGCTAGCTATTAATCCAGGGACTAGCATTGTAAACACAGGGGACTCTACCTTATTAAAGGTTGGGACCCTTTACAACCCCAAACCCTAATTCTAAACACCCAAACCCAACCCTACCTCTCCACACCTTACACCCCACTCGCCGCCGCCAGGAACCCACTCACCCTTGCTGCCGTCGCTAGACACTCGTGCGGTACACAACACCACACGCCACGCACGCTCTCGCTCTCTAGGGCCCACCCCGTCCTCACCTCCTCACGCGCTCCTCTCACGCGTGCCCCTCCCTGTCTTGCGTTCCTCTCCCTCTCCCTCTCCCGCAAACCCCGCCGCTTTATTCCCTTGATCCGCCCCTACCCGACGCCATCGCTCCCTCAATCCCCTTTCCCATCATGATGCCGCCTAGCTCGGTAGCGCCTCTCTGCCGCGTCCCCACCTTCTTAGAGAGCCGCTCGATCCCATCTCTGTCCCGCGCCGCCGGCGACCGCCAGCCCTCTCCTCTCTGGCTAAGGCCGCCGTGACCACCAATCTCTGTGTTGTCGGCTACCAGGCACCGTCACCGGCCTCCTTCCTCTGCTCAGAGTCACCGATGCCGGAACCCCACCTGCCACCGCTCTCGGGTCCTGCCGTGCTTCTAATCGCCGTCGCCCTCTGCCTCATCACCACTACAGGACGCCCTCCTCTTCGGCCGCTCCTCCTCGCCAGAGATTCCTCGGGTTCCACCGCTCTTGCCACTCGCCCCACTCTGCCCGCTGTGGCGTCGTCCTAGCGTCGTGCGCCCTCCGTTTTGGTTGGCCGTGTGCGCCTATGCAAGACCGTGACCCAGCCAGTTGTTCCCGAGAAAGTCTGCCTTTTCTCCTATGTTCATGTTTGTTGCTGTAGTACCAGGTCGGGTTGGTGCTGTCCTGGTGGCGTCTAGATACTATATGTGGTTGTTGGATAAGTGGCATTGCCCCGGGGTGTTTCGATTCATCCATCGCCACTGGCCAATGTTGTTCGAGAGGCAGACCGAACCGATAATCTTACCAAGATCTCCTGAAGGCCCCGGTATCAAACAAGTTCTCCATCGATGACAAGATCGCCACACGAACCCTGGGCACAGGAATGCCATGAACTCCTTCACGGATCCCAAGACCCATCCGGTGTTTCTTCTTTCTCTTGGAAACCAAAGGATAAACCCCAGCGCTTTCTTTTTTCCAGCCGGATCCGAAGACCGATCTCGGCGAGACCGAACCCGTCGAACCCTCGGAGCCCCAAGATCGCCGACCCCATGTGTGACCTCTTTCCAAGCCCTATTTTATAATTGACATCTATATGAATTGTTGCATATCAATTGAGCATTCTTGCATACATATTGTGGGTTGGGAGTATGTCGACGACTCATCTAATAATAAATTTGGAGGCCATATGCGGGCTTTTCTAGTCTAATATCGGCTTCATTTAAATTTGTGTAGCGAACTGTTGATATATTATGCCTTGATAAGACAACATTTAAATTGCGGGGTATCTAAACAACTTGAACCTATTAAATAATTATCGGGACCCCGGTTCCACTTAATATGGCCTAATTGCATCGCACCTTTCACATGTCATACATCATACATGCATCATGCCCGATTTTCTGTCGTAGTATTAAATACTGCATCTGGTGTTCTGCTAGCTAGTGCTTTGCTTCTTCACGGATTAAGCCGATGAGTTGATGCGAGTGTCGACCCGATCTTCGAATGAACCTTCAGTAATGTTTCCAGGCGAGCATTCTCCCCCTTTCTACCTATTTTTCCTTTATAGTCTTTATTTCCTCATGTTGATCTATTGCTATCAATGTTGTGATGCTCTAGTTTTCGTACTGTGATATCCCTTGCAGCCATTATATTTTCTTGGACACCTCCTATTACCTATTTTTTGGTAGATAGTCGTCCTTGCGAGTCGTAGTTGCTTGCTCAGGTGTTGTTTCGATATTGTCAGTACCATAGTTGTTGGAGTAATGCCGCATGTTTAATGTTGGAGATGATCATGGCTTTAATTACCGTTTAATAACTAAAACTGAAGTAGGTAAATAATGCATAGGCACAGGTGGGCAATAGATGTTATTTGGTTTTTAACCGTCCACTTATGTCCCGTAGGACCCCGAGTACTTGATACCTGTTCTTTGAATATTCGCACTATCCGCATGTGGGACCATGAATCTCCTTAGCCTGAGCTTGAGTCATATATTATTTCTTGGGGCCACAAATAGTTTGGGGATTTATTACTATCCTGTACTTATGCCATGCTTTACTGCTTTATTTACGATTGCGCGTGGAACGCCTGTACGGTTTAGGTAAGCAGAGTGTTTTTGTGGTATCGACAAGCCCAGTCACACTTTCGGGTTCCCAGTCGTTTACAGCCATTGACGCAAACCTCTAGGTCCGTTCCGGAGCCGGCCAACTTCGTCGCGGGTAGCTTGGTGGGGTGGCCCCCTGAAATATTATATGAATCTTGCAATTGCTCTATCGTGATGCCTCGTTGGGTTTTCATTTGGTTTTTTCGAGGTTGATCATGTGTGATTTGCTATTTGTGCCTCCTGCAGGGTAAAACTTTCTGAAAGACGTGTCCGCGGTTATGGACGACTTGGAGCACAGTATCTCTATGATAGACAACTATAACTAAAGTAGTGCTATAAATTTGACTTTATAATGACTAGTAATCAGCTTCACTATAATGGAATGGCTAAATAAAAGTGCCAACAACTGCTGGTTTTGGGTTGTCACCTGTTACAACTATATCTGACTAGTAAGTATCGCAACTATAACGGAATGGTTAAATAAAAGTTCCCACTTCTTATTATATCAGGATTTCTCATGCTATCTATATCTGACTAGTAATTGATGCAACTATAATGGAATGAATAAAATTGCCAACTGTGTGAGTTCCTCGGTTGACTTCCTCGATTGGTTTCAAGGGGGAAATATCAGGATGGGTATGCTTGGTGATAGTTTCAGGTTGGATCCGAATAGGTCTTTCTTATCTCTCTCCGATAGACGCCAGTTGTATTGAGTCTCTATAGGTTGTTTAGTGCATGCTGCGCTGCCGCTTCAGTCCACCATACCTATGTAGGCGAGGACCGCCGAATTCTAGTCTCGCTGTCTTGGCCTTAATCTTGACCTCTATTTTTCCTTTGCCCTTTGTCGGCACCCCTTTTGTTTAAGCAGGTTTTGAGATTGACGTTGTTAGCAGGGTTACCCTTCCGGCTTGGCCTGGGCAGGGTTATGGACGCCATTGGTTATACTTCCGGGCTCTTAGCCCAATTTGCATCTTGTCCGTACTCGCACGTTGTATCGATTTCAAGGTGATTTGGATCTTTGTATTGTAAATCTGTATTCTTGACTCTTTGAGTCGTTGTTGTATATATATGTTTGGTGGGTTCCATCATGGACTAATGTGTAATGGTATTACTTCGTTTTCCACTCGCACGGAAGTGCCTGGTGGGCGCCTTTGAATAGTTTCTATGCAGGTTTGGCGGGAATCTCTAAGACTTGCATAGGACCGATCTGAGGGTGTTACAGAGTGGTATCAGAGCTCAGCAGTTACGATACCCCACTGGTCCAGCCTGTAGAATAACCTAGCTAACGGTCGATGTAGAGTGTCAAAACTATTTTGGAAAATTGGTTGGATAGATCTGATTAGGTCTGCTTTTACTTCTTACCCCTATGTTATTCTCCTCTCATCTCGACGTGTTTTGAATCTACCCGTTTTCTTTTCTTCGAGTCTAGGAATTCTCGTGGTTGGGTTTCCGTTGTACCTTCAGGGTTTCGCTTCCTTCCTCTTATAACGGTGCTTCTACATCCGGCCTTCATGATATCTGATGAACCTTTCATCTGTTGTACCTTTCAGTGGACCAAAAATTCACTAAATTTGTTCTTTGTATCTTCCAGTGTTTTCCAACACGGCGTCATCGTCTGCGTTAGATCTGATGAAGAGCCTGCATCACTCCTTTGTTTCTAAACATCGTTTATCAAGATCTTCAGTCTGAATTTCGAGAGTTGGTTGCATAATTCTGCTATTCATGTGCAGAGTAATGCTTTGGGTGAGCGATGGACTGATCACCATCCGATTACTCTTAACATTCGCTCTTGTGCATTGAATGGTGGATCGATGCAATTGTACTCCTTTCATAGAAGTTAGAGGTGGCATTATCTTTTGATACCTTTACCTTCGTCCTTTGTTGTCCGGAGCATTCTCTCGACGAACGTGATCAATGACCTCTTGTTGGTGGTGTCGCCGATTTCAAGATGGAGTAAGGATGCTCGTTAGTGGTGTCGCAAGGATCTACACGAAGCGAGAAGATTCAGACCATCGGCCTTCTTCCCTGTACCATGAGGCGGATCTCGAGGGCGAGATCAATTGTTAGTGGTGTCGAATTGTAGCATCCCGGTAAAGTCCACTACTATAAAATTGCATGTTAAATAATACTTGTGCATCATCATGACATCAGCATGCATCTAATTGACTAAAACTATTTTGTTAAAAGACCTACTTTGCTTTTTTATATTAATATCCTCCCCTCTTTGTTCAAACCAAAAACGTCGGTCCAGCCGGATCTTTTATTTATCTAAAACTATTTACAAAAGTTTATTTTAAAACAAAAGAAATTACAAAAATATTTTTTGGGAGGCAGTCCAGCCGGCCGGCCCAAAGGCCCAACCGGCCAGACCACCTACTACCCAAATCAAAATCTAGTCTTATCCCAAACCCTAATTCTAAACACCCAAACCCAACCCTACCTGTCCACACCTTCCACCCCACCCGCCGCCGCCAGGAACCCACTCACCCTTGCTGTCGTTGCTAGACACTCGCGCGGTACACAACACCACACACCACGCACGCTCCCGCTCGCTAGGGCCCACCCCGTCCCCACCTCCTCACGCGCTCCTCTCACGCGTGCCCCTCCCTGCTTCGCATTCCTCTCCCTCTCCTTCTCCCTCTCCCGCAAATCCCGCCGCTTTCTTCCCTCGATCCGCTCCTGCCCGACGCCATCGCTCCCTCAATCCCCTTTCCCATCATGATGCCGCCCAGCTCGGTAGCGCCTCTCTGTCGTGTCCCCACCTTCTTAGAGCATCGCTCGATCCCATCTCCGTCCCGCGCTGCTGGCGAGCGCCGGCCCTCACCTCTCTGGCCAAGGCCGCCGCGACCACCAATCTCTGCGTTGTCGGCTACCAGGCACCGTCCCCGGCCTCCTTCCTCTGCTCGGAGTCACCAACGCCGGAACCCCACCTGCCACCGGTCTTGGGACTTGTCGTGCTTCTAATCATCGTTGCCCTCTGCCTCATCACCACTACAGGACGCCTTCCTCTCCGGCCGCTCCTCCTCGCCGGAGCTTCCTCGGGTTCCACCGTTGTTGCCGCTCGCCCTCCTCTCCCCGCTGTAGCATCGTCCTAGCGTTGTGCACCCTCCGTTTTGGTTGGCCGTGTGCGCCTACGCAAGACCGTGCCCCAGCTAGTTGTTCCCGAGAAAGTCTGCCTTTTCTCCTATGTTCATGTTTGTTGCTGCAGTACCAGGTCGGGTTGGTGCTGTCCTGGTGGCGTCTAGATACTATGTTCTGGTTGTTGGATAAGTGGCATTTCCCCGGGGTGTGTCGATTCATCCGCCGCCACTGGCCAATGTTGTTCAAGAGGCAGAACGAACCGAAAATCTTACCAAGATCTCCTGAAGGCCCCGGTATCAAACAAGTTCTCCATCCACAACAAGATCGACACACGAACCCTGGGCACAGGAACGCCATGAACTCCTTCACGGATCCCAAGACCCATCCGGTGTTTCTTATTTCTCTTGGAAACCAAAGGCCAAACCCCGGCGCTCTCTTTTTCCCTGCCATATCCGAAGACCGATCTTGGCGAGACCGAACCCGTCGAACCCTCGGAGCCCCAAGATCGCCGACCCCATGTGTGACCTGTTTCCAAGACCTATGTTATAATTGATATCTATATGAATTGTTGCATATCAATTGAGCATCCTTGCATACATATTGTGGGTTGGGAGTATGTTGTCGACTCATCTAATAATAAATATGGAGGCCATATGCGGGCTTTTCTAGTCTAATATCGGCTCCATTTAAATTTGTGTAGTGAACTGTTGATATATTATGCCTTGATAAGACAACATTTAAATTGCGAGGTATCTAAACAACTTGAACCTATTAAATAATTGTCGGGACCCCGGTTCCACTTAATATGGCCTAATTGCATCACACCTTTGACATGTCATACATCATACATGCATCATGCCCGATCTTCTGTCGTAGTATTAAATATTGCATCCGGTGTTCTGCTAGTGCTTTGCTTCTTCACAGATTAGGCCGATGAGTTGATGCGAGTGTCGCCCGATCTTCGAATGAACCTTCAGTAATGTTTCCAGGCGAGCATTCTCCCCCTTTCTATCTATTTTACCTTTAAAGTCTTTATTTCCTCATGTTGATCTATTGCTATCTATGTTGCGATGCTCTAGTTTTCGTACCGTGATATCCCTTGCAGCCATTATATTGTCTTGGACACCTCCTATTACCTGTTGTTTGGTAGATAGTCGTCCTTGCGAGTCGTAGTTGCTTTCTCAGGTTTTGTTTCGATATTGTCAGTACCACAGTTGTTGGAGTAATGCCGCATGTTTAATGTTGGACATGATCATGGCTTTAATTACCGTTTAATAACTAAAATTGAAGTAGGTAAATAATGCAGAGGCACAGGTGGTCAATAGATGTTATTTGGTTTTTAACCGTCCACTTATGTCCCGTAGGACCCCGAGTACTTGATACATGTTCTTTGAATATTCACACTATCGGCATGTGGGACCATGAATCCCCTTAGCCAGAGATTGAGTCATATATTATTTCTTGGGGACACAAAGTAGTTTGGGGCTTTATTACTATCCTGTACTTATGCCATGCTTTACTGCTTTATTTACGATTGCGCGTGGAGCGCCTATACTGGGTAAGCAGAGTGTTTTTGCGGTATCGACAAGCCCAGTCACACTTTTGGGTTCCCAGTCATTTACAACCATTGACTCAAACCTCTGGGTACATTCCGGAGCCGGCCAACTTCGTCGCGGGTAGCTTGGTGGGGTGGCCCCCTAAAATATTATATTAATCTTGCAATTGCTCTGTCGTCATGCCTCGTTGGGTTTTCATTTGTTTTTTTCGAGGTTGATCATGCCTGTGTTGCTATTTATGCCCCCCTGCATGGTAAAAGTTTCTGAACGCCTTGTTCGCGGTTATGGACGACTTAGATCACAGTATCTCGATCATAGACAACTATAACTAAAGTAGTGCTATAAATTTGACTTTATAATGACTAGTAATCAGCTTCACTATAATGGAATGGCTAAATAAAAGTGCCAAGAACTGCTGGTTTTGGGTTGTCACCTGTTACAACTGTATCTGACTAGTAAGTATCGCAACTACAACGGAATGGTTAACTAAAAGTTCCCACAGCTTATTATATTAGGATGACTCATGCTATCTATATCTGACTAGTAATTGATGCAACTATAATGGAATGAATAAAATTGCCAACTATGTGAGTTCCTCGGTTGACTTCCTCGATTGGTTTCGAGGGGGAAATATCAGCATGGGTATGCTTGGTGATAGTTTCAGGTTGGATCCGAATAGGTCTTTCTTATCTCTCTCCGATAAACGCCAGTTGTATTGAGTCTCTATAGGTTGTTTAGTGCATGTTGTGCTGCCGCTTCAGTCCACCATACCTATGTAGGCGAGGACCGCCAAATTCTAGTCTCGCCGTGTACTGGCCTCAGTACTGACCGCTCTATTTTTCCTTTGCCCTTTGTCGGCACCCCTTTTGTTTAAGTAGGTTTTGAGATCGACGTTGTTAGCAGGGTTACCCTTCCGGCTTGGCCTGGGTAGGGTTATGGACGCCATTGGTTATACTTCCGGGCTCTTAGACCAATTTGCATCTTGACCGTACTCGGACGTTGTATCGATTTCAAGCTGATTTGGATCTTTGTATTGTAAATCTGTATTCTTGACTCCTTGAGTCGTTGTTGTATATATCTGTTTGCTTGGTTCCATCGTGGACTAATGTGTAATGGTATTACTTCGTTTTCCACCCGCATGAAAGTGCCTGGTGGGCGCCTTTGAATTGTTTCTATGCTGGTTTGGCGGGAATTGCTAAGACTTGCATAGGGCCGATCTGAGGGTGTTACAAGAGGTCATTACTGAAGTAATAACTTCCAAAACTCAAGAAAACTTTTGGGTTATCTCCCAATAAGTACTTTTCTTTAATGCCTTTAAGTTAGGCATGATAGTTTGAGAAGATGCTCAAATAAGAAATATGAATTGAAGTAAAATAGAGCATCAAAAAGCAAATTCAAAACACATTTGAGTCTAACCCACTTCCTATGCATAGGAATCTTGTAAAAAAATAAATCAAAGAAGCACATAGTAACCAGAATGGGTAGATAAAACAAGAGAAATTCAAAACTTTCAGCACATAGAGAGGTGTTTCAGTACCATGAAGACTTCTACAACCATATTTTCCTCTCTCATAATAATTTTCAGTAGCCTCATGAATAAACTCAACAATATAACTATCACATAAAGCATGCTTTTCATGATTTACATACACGTAATTTCTATCAAGCTCAAAATAGTGGGATTAAAACCTTCACATGTTTTACCCAAAGTAGATATTTCAAAAGGATCCACAGGAACATAACATTCATCCTCCTTTGGTAAGCATGATGGACAATCAAATAATGTGAGGGATAAAGAATTACTCTCATTAGAAGGTAGGCATGGGTAGATAATCCATTCTTCCTCCTTTTGTTCATCACTCTCCTCCTCTTTTTCATCTAATGAGCTTCCAGTTTCAACAATTTCTTCTTCCATAGGCTACTGCAAGGCATTAGTCTCTTCCATTTGTGGAAAGCATCTACTAAAATATACAAGAATATAGCCATTTTCTTCCTTGTAATTATCAAAGCAAAATTTAAGTATCTCATAAACCTCATATTCATAAGGTGCATCATCAGTATTTTCATTATCATTATACTCACATTGAAAAGGGATGTATTTATACCTCCCAGCAACAAGCTTTATCAAAGCAATAATTAACATTATAAGTAGAGCACACCTCTCTAGCAATAGTATTCAATTTATCAATTTTTTCCCGTAAGTGTTTCCCTTTTTGTGACAAACGGTGTTCCTTATAATAATACTTTTGTTCTTCCATGAACCCACCTTGCCAATAAGAACTAGTTTCAAAGAAACCATCCATTGATAGAAAGCATGACCAAGCAAGGCAATAACAGACCACCAAATAGAGTAGGAACTAATTTTTTTGTATTTTCGATACGAGAAAGCAAACCAATCTAAAGTAATTTTTTTGGAGTTTTTGATAAAAAGAGGCAAACAAAACCAAGCAAGAGAAACTAAGCAAACTAAAAACAAAGAAAAGAGAAAGGTTGAGGAGGACTCCCCTTGTGAAGACGTCCTTAGCCTCCCTGGAAACAGCGCCAGAAAAGCTTGTGATGGAGTTGCGTCAACGCGGAGCGCTTCGTCGGGAAACCCCAAGAGCAAGGTGTGATGCAGCACATCAGCAAGTCTTCCCTCAGTAAGAAACCAAGGTTATAGAACCAGTAGGAGGAAGGAAAAGTCACACAAGTGTTGCAAGCAACGTGGAAACCTACACAACACAAACTCAAGACTTTGCCCCAACGAACAGTAAGGTTGTCAATCTCATCGGTTGCTATAACAAAGGATTAACTGTATGGTGTGGAAGGTGATGATGGTTTGCAGCAGGTAAACAGTAACAGTGGAAGATGTATCAATGGTAAAGATTGGATCGGGGTCCATAGTTCACTAGAGGTGCTCTCCTTAGATAAACAATATGGCATGAAGGGTAAACAAATTACAGTAGGGCAATTGACAGTAACTGAGCAAGGCATAACAATGCAATACTAGACAAAAAGATCCTATGAGATTTGATTGGGCAATACAACAATATACATAGACCGCCATCCAACTGCATCTATGACTAGAAGTCCACCTTCAGGTTATCATCCGAACCCCCTCCAATATTAAGTTGCAAGCAACAGACAACTGATTTAAGCAAAGTGTTTAAGGTAAACAATCCACTTGTTCCATGAACAAGAGACCGTTGTTTTCTCCCCAGTGACAACAACACATCTACTATCGAGCATAAATACCCCCTCTTGGAGTCACTAGAAACTACTTGGCCAAGATAGCTACTAACAACGGAGAGCATGCAAGATCACAAACAACACAGACATGATAAAATCAGACATGATATAATCAAATAGACAAAACCATTAATCAATCTGACATAGTAATCTCAATATCCATCGGATCCCCGCAAACACAACATGCATGATTACAAATAGATTAGATCTTGATCATGAATGGAGCTCACAAGATCTATACATGAAAGCACAAGGAGGATATACAACCATATAGCTACTACATGGACCCGTAGTCCAAGGTGGAACTACTCACGCTTCATACCGGAGGCTGGCATGATGAAGAAGAAGGCCTGCGGGATGATCTCCCCTCCGGCAGGGTGCCGGGAAGAACTTCAGACCCCCCGATCTAGGGACGATGGTGGCGGCGGCTACAGACGGTTTCATGGAGTTTTGATTGGGGTGACTAGGGTTTCTGCATCAGGGGCTTCTTATAGGCGAAGGGGCGGGCCAGGGGGGCCACCAGGGCGGCTGCACCCCCACCCCAGGCACGGGGTGGGCCCACCCACACGGCCAGGGGTGTGATTCCCTAGTGAGCCTTCTCCGTCTCGTCTTTTGGCTTCGTGTTGCCCACGGTAAAATATTGACTTTGTATTTTGTCCCGTCCAATTCCGAGAATATTGATTTTCTGCCTTTCTGGAACCAAAAACAGAAGAAAACAGCAAGCGCTTGCAACTTGTTAATAGGTTAGTTCCAGAAAAAATATAAAACACGTCAAAGTGTAGATAAAGCAAAGCAAAGTAGATACTAAACAAGCATGGAGCATCAAAAATTATAGATACATTTTCGACGTATCACTAGGCCGTGCCTACAGGGAGTGTGGCCCACCTCTAGCTACGCCCTCTCGCCTATATCTTCTCCCCGAAACCCTAATACACGGGGTCCGACCACAAAAAGATATTGCCAGCTCTGCGGGGCGGAAAACACCGAGAGAGAAAGAGCTCTCCAGCAGACAGATTTCTGCCGGGGAAATTCCTTCCCGGAGAGGGGAGATCGTCGCCATCAACACCATCATCAAGATAGACTTCATCGAGATCATCACCATCATCCACACGATCATCTCCACCAGCACCATCATCACCACTCCATCCCGTTGTAACAATCGTGTTGAATCTTGCATAGTTCTTAGGGGAAACTTTCTCGGTGTTGATTACTATTGTAGTTGATGCTTGTGAGTGGAACCATTGGATTATTGTTTATGTTCATATTGTTATCCATCACCATATCATATTTTATCTTGATCCATATGATGTCTCGTAGGTAGTTCGTTTAGTTCTTGAGGACATGGGAGAAGTCATGTTGTTAGTAGTGGATTTGTGTTGAGATATTATTCAATGGTTTAGTATTTAAGTTGTGGTGTTATTCTTCTACTGGTGTCATGTGAACATCGACTACATGATACTTCACCATTTATGGGCCTAGGGGAATGCATTGTGTATCTGGCTACTAATTATGGGGTTGCCGGAGTGGCAGAAACCGGAACCCCCGTTAGGACACCATTGCACAAGGGAGCGTAGAATCTCAAAGTTTAAGGTCGTGGTTAGGTTTAGACCTTAATTGCTTTCTTGTAGATGCGGATGCTTGCAAGGGGTTTAATAACATTTATGTATTAGTCCAAGTAAGGTAGGTACATTAGCACAGGTTCACCCACGTAACACTTACAAAACCAAAGAAGACTACTCAGCTATTTGAAGCGAAAGCACTTGATAGTATTCCCATATGTCCTCGAGAACGTTTGGTCCTCATAAGTATTTCCACCGGCTTGTCCTTTTCTAAGAAAGGATTAGGACACTTGCTGCAATTTTTCGTTTTCTTTATTACTTGCACTTTATTTCTTTGCTTTATCAGAAAACCCCTAAAAATCCGTTTGCTAAGTATTTACAGAGATTTCCTGCTCCATACCACTATTCAACGCCTTCTTATCCTCGTTGGGATCGACACTCCTATTTATCAAAACTACTACGATACACCCCCCCTATACTTGTGGGTCATCAAGACTATTTTCTGGCGCCTTTGCCAGGGAGTGAATCACTATTGAAGAGTGGAACTGGTAAAGGAAACTTCTACTGTGAGTATCGCTTTTTTATTTCTGTTTGTTATTTTGTTTCCAATATGGATAACCCACTTGGTTTTGTGTTTGGGAAAACTACTACCACTGTTAGGGTAGTAGATGAACCACCACCTGCTGAGATAGATCCTTTTAAGATACCTACAAGTATTGTTGATCGTGTTATGGTTAATTATTATTTAGGGGATGGAACTGTCCATCCTGGTGATCACTTGATTTTTATCCATGAATTATGCGGGTTGTTTAAGTGTGTAGGTATCACAACTGAACAGGTGAAGAAGAAGTTACTCTCTATATCATTGAAAGGAAGAGATGAAGAATGGTATAAGCTGCTGAAGAATGTACAATCCATGGAATCGGAGGAAATAATACTTCCTCTGTCACGGTTTGGAGGGCGTTTTAGAAAGATCGTTGGGACCTAGGTGGATGCTGATTGGGCCAGATTTGTGCAAAAACATGCAAATTCATTGGGAAAAAATATGCCCATTAAATATTCGGCGCCCTATTAAACGTAATTACTCAATGAAAATGAGAAGTTTAGGCGCATGCATTGGTAGAGTTGCATGCAAGAATTAATTCTTTGGCTGTATGTAGTAGGAAGTGGGGAGGAAAAAGAGGGCATTAATTCTATGATTAAGTCTAACACGCCTAAGAGGAGAGGAGTTTTGAAAACACATGATTTTTGTAAGACGCCCTCCAAACCGTGACAGAGGGAGTACCTCTCTTTTATTCTAAATTCTATCCTCCTAGTGAGATTCATAAGGATAGGAATCTGATATATAACTTTTGGCCTCGTGATGGAGAGAGTACATATCAAGCTTGGGGGAGATTGACGTTACTAATGCTTAAATGTCCTATTCATGAACTCCCTAACAATATTATTATCAATAAATGTTATTCTAGGCTTCCCCTTCATGATAAAGATTTACTAGATGCTTCTTGTGCTGGATCATTCACACGTATGAAGCAAGAAGCTAAATGGGATCTCCTAGACCGTATTCAAGAAAACACTTAAGCTTGGGAGAATGACAAAGGAAGAAAGTCAGGTATAAAGTATTAATATGAATGCATTAAATCCTTTATGGGAACTGGTGATTTTCATGATATTAGTACTGAGTATGGTCTTGATTCTCAAGTTCTTGCAAAATGTTTTAAGGCCTTTGCCTCTTATATTGAAATTCCCAAAAAGGAGTGGAACAAGTACCATGCTCCTTATAAATACATTGTTACCCATGTTCCTGCTAGCATTGAAGTTTGTACCGTTGATCCTATTTTGCCTGAACCTTATGTTGAGAAAATCCCTTTTCCTGATAAGGTAAAGGAACATTCTATCATAGCAAATGTGGTTATCAAAAGTGCAAAGAAAGTTGTGGAACCTGATGAGCAAATAAACATTAAACCTGTGGTAGCTATTGTGAAAGATCTTGTCACTAGAAATATAGAGGATGAGCACATTGTCTGCTGCGAAGACGCTTCTAATATTATCTCTCATCCTAGTAAAGCTAGAAAAGCTAGTGTCCCTATGCTTCATGTTAGAATTTGTGATCATTGTTATTATGGTTTATGTGATATTGGTGCTAGTTCTAGTGTTATTCCTTATGAGCTTTACAGGGAAATTATGCATGAAATTGATCCTTGTGAGCTTGAGGATATTGATGTGGTTATTCACCTTGCTAATATAGAGACAGTATGTCCAATTGGCATTGTAAGAGATGTGGAAGTTGTTTGTGGTAAGATTAAATATCCTGCTGATTTTCTAGTACTTGGTTCTAAAGCTAGTAAAACCTATCCTATTATCTTTGGTAGACCCTTCTTGAATACTTGTGGGGCTATCATAGATTGTAGGAAGGAAAAAGTTTTGACTAAGTTTGATGGAGAGTCTTATGAGTTTAATTTTTCCAAATTTTCTAAAACTCCTTATGAAAATGAACTACCTAATGAGGATTTTAGGTTTGAACAACTTTCTGCTATTTCTCTTGCTCCTAACAATGCCTTGCAGCAGTTTATGGAAGATCATGAAAGTGAGGTCTTCATGAAGGAAATAAATGAGATTGATGAGGTTTTCCTTCATCAACCTGAGTTACTTAAGCATAATCTGCCTGTGGAAGACTTGGGTACCACACTACCACCTAAAGGGGACCCTGTTTTCGAATTGAAACCTCTTCCTGATGATCTTAAATATTCTTATCTAGATGATAAGAAAGTATATCCTGTTATTATTAGTTCTAAACTTTCAAGAAAAGAAGAGGAAAGGTTATTGGAAATATTGAAGAAACACCGAGGATCTATGGGGTATACTCTTGATGATTTAAAAGGGATTTCTCCTACTATATGTCTGCATGCTATCAATATAGAACCTGATGCAAAACTAGTTGTTGAACACCAACGCTGTTTAAATCCTAAGATGAAGGATGTGGTAAGAAATGGGGTATTAAAACTCCTTGATAATGGTATCATTTATCCTATTGCTGATAGTTAATGGGTTAGCCCTGTTCATTGTTTCCCAAAGAAAGGGGGAATCACTATTGTTCCTAATGAAAATAATGAGCTTATACCCAAAGAGTAGTGGTTGGGTATAGGATGTGCATTGATTTTATAAAGGTTAATAAAGTTGCTAAGAAATATCATTATCCTTTGCCCTTTATTGATCAAATGCTAGAAAGGTTGTCTAAAAAGACTCACTTTTGTTTTCTTGATGGTTATTCTGGGCTCTCTCAAATTGCGGTGAGAGCACAAGACCAAGAGAAAACCACCTTCACTTGTCCTTATGGCACCTATGCTTATAGGCGTATGCCTTTTGGTTTATGTAATGCACCTGCTACCTTTCGGAGATGTATGTCTGCTATCTTTCATTGTTTTTGTGAAGAAATTGTGGAGGTTTTCATGGACGATTTCTCCGTCTATGGAACTTCTTTTGATAATTGTTTGCATAACCTTGATAAAGTTTTGCAGAGATGTGAAGAAACAAACCTTGTTCTTAATTGGTAGAAATGCCATTTCATGGTTAATGAAGGGATTGTTCTTGGACACAAAATTTCTGAAAGAGGTATTGAAGTTGACAGAGCCAAAATTGAAGCAATTGAGAAGATGCCTTGCCCTAGGGATATAAAAGGTATTCATAGTATCCTTGGTCATGCTGGTTACTATAGGAGGTTTATTAAAGATTTCTCCAAAATTTCAAATCCCCTTACTAATCTTATTCAAAAAGATGTACCTTTTGTTTTTGATGATGATTGGAAGGAAGCTTTTGAAACTTTGAAGAAAGCTTTGACTACTGCTCCTATTGTTCAACCACCTGACTGGAGTTTACCTTTTGAAATTATGTGTGATGCTAGTGATTTTGTCGTGGGTGTTGTTCTTAGGCAACGTGTTGATAAGAAGTTGAATGTTATTCATTAAGCCATCAAGACTCTAGATGCTGCTCAAAATAATTATGCTACTACTGAAAAAGAGTTCTTAGCTATAATTGATGGCGCCTGAGAGCGCTTCATCGGGAAACCCCAAGAGCAAGGTGTGAAGAGCACATCAGCAAGTCTTCCCTCAGTAAGAAACTGAGGTTATCGAACCAGTAGGAGGAAGAAAACGTCTCAAAGGTGTTGCAAGCAACTTGGAAACCTGCACAACACAAACTCAAGACTTTGCCCCAACGAACAGTGAGGTTGTCAATATCACCGGTTGCTGTAACAAAGGATTAACTGTATGGTGTGGAAGATGATCGTGGTTTGTAGAAAGTAAATAGTAACAGTGGAAGATGTATCAATGGTAAAGATTGGATTGGGTTCAATAGTTCACTAGAGGTGTTCTCCTTAGATAAACAAACATGGCATGCTAGGTAAACAAATTACAACAGGGTAATTGACAGGACCGAGCAAGGCAAAACAATGCAATACTAGATATCATGATCCTATGAGATTTGATTGGGCAATACAACAAGATACATAGACCGCCATCCAACGGCATCTATGACTAGAAGTCCACCTTTAGGTTTATCATCTGAACCCCCTACAGCATTAAGTTGCAAGCAACAGACAACTGCTTTAAGCAAAGTGTGTAAGGTAAACAATCCACTTATACCATGAACAAGAGACCGTTGTTTTCTCCCTAGTGGCAATATGACATGTACAACCCTAGAGATTTTTGTCACTTCCCTTAGATTAATTAGAGGCATGAATCCACTATCGAGCATAAATACCCCCTCTTGGAGTCACTAGCAACTACTTGGCCAAGATAGCTACTAACAACGGAGAGCATGCAAGATCACAAACAACACAGACATGATAGAATCAATAAGACAAAACCATTAATCAATCTGACATAGTAATCTCAATATCCATCAGATCCCTGCAAACACAACATGCATGATTAAAAATATATGAGATCTTGATCCTGAACGGATCTCACGAGATCTAGACATGAAAGAACAAAGGAGGAGATACAACCATCTAACTACTACATGGACCCATAGTCCAAGTTGGAACTACTCACGCTTCATACCGGAGGCTGGCATGATGAAGAAGAAGGCCTCCAGGATGATCTCCCCTCTGCAAGGTGCCGGGAAGAGCTTTAGATCCCCCCGATCTAGGGACGATGGTGGCGGCGGCTATAGACGGTTTCGTGGAATATTGTTCGGGTGCTTAGGGTTTAGGCATCAGGGGCTTCTTATAGGCGAAGAGGCGAGACAGGAGGGCGGTCAGGGGGCCCACACCCTACCCAGGCATAGCCTAGGGTGGGCCCGTGCCTGGGGGGTGTGGCCGCCCTGTGGCTCCCCTCCGTCTTTCCTTTGGACTCCTTGTTCTCCTCGCTGAAATATTGACTTTGGCTTTTGTCCCGTCAAATTCCGAGAATATTTCCTTACTAGATTTTCTAGAACCAAAAATAGAAGAAAACTGGCAACTGGTACTGTAGAATCTTGTTAATACGTGTAACATCCCTAAAATCATGATTTCAAAGATTGCATGTCATTCATGCATGCATATAGAATTGAGATCAATTTCAAAACTCATTTCAGAAAAACAAAGCACATAGTGCTATCATTTTATGTGAACAGATTTAGATCAAATGGCCATCCCCATTTGAGAGTTTGAATGATTTTAAACCTAGCTTGTTTGTCTTCCTTATAGAAAGGATTGAGTGTGGTTTTAGACCAAGTTTTACAAATTGAGAATAGTTTCAAAAAAACCCTTTTTCAAATTTTGCAAACCAAGTGCCAAGTCTCTGTTATTTTGTTCTCCAAGCTAGACCAAGCCTTTGCAAAGCAACCACATGATTTTATGCCTATATTTGAGACTACTGTTCACTACAAAAATCCCAAGAAGGTTTGAATTCAAATGGAACTTGAATTCATTTAAAAATCAATTCAGAAAATTGAAACAGAAAAAGAAAAAGGAGAAAGAATTAGAAAAGGGCCGGCGCCAGGATTCCAGCCCAGCTTCAGAACAGGCCCAGCTAGCCCACCCGGGCCATTCCTCTCTCTCTCGCACGCGCCAACGCACCCAGACAGTCGCTGACAACCAGACCCCACCTCCTCTTCGCGTGTTACGCTGACGAGCGGGCCCTCTCCACGTCGCCCTCGTCTTCCCCAAACCGCGCCCGCGACCACGTCGCCGCTGCTGTCAAGGCCGGTAATGGCGCGGCGTAATTAGCCATTATGCCGCAGGCGTTTCCTGTCGCGCCTGGGCCTATTTAAACCCCTCTGCACCGCGAGCTTTTCCCCCCACTCTCCACGCTCACTCCGCCACCAGGCTGCGCGCATTTGCTCTCGAAGCCCCGCAGTACTGACGACTCTGGCGACCGATTCCGGTGAGCCTCGACCATCCCCCTCTCTCTGGTTCAAACGATGACACCCAGCTTGATCTTGCGCATACGTTGACGCCTTTCTTTTGCCTGCTCGTGACCCAGGTCGTCGTCTCCGTTCACGACCGAAACCACCTGCGCCGCCGATAGACTCCGGCGACCAATTAAGGTAAAACCCGAGCGCCCCTTGCCCCCTCCTTCATACGAGTTTGTTCGCCTGCGTCTTGCGCAACTCCTGATGCCTCTGGTTCGTGCTAGGGCGACGCCAAACCTCGGCAAGTACCACGTCTGCAAGCGACCGACGCCGCCCGCAACTCCGACGAACTCCAGAGACCGTTCCCGCGCGCCCCTTCGCAAACCAACGCCACGTCGAGCTTCAGCACGCCACCGCGGATCTGGTAAGCTACTTCCCCCACTCCCGCGCGACCTAGAACGCCAGCGCCGCCGCTGTCAGACGCGCCGCCGCCAGTCGCTGCCGCTAGCGCCGCTCGAGTTTGGTCGTTTGATCCAGGGCCGTCAGATCTGGATCCAATGCGTAGATTTAGATCACTTAACGAATCGTTTTTGGTAGATCTAGGCCGTGTGTTTTAAACAGATCCTACGGCTCGCGAGCGTGATCCGGAGCGAATCGGTATCAGCCAATAGAATTAAGACGCGTGGCTAGAGTTTAAATCAAAAACAGAATTCAAACCAGATTTAGATCCAAATTTCAAATGGCTATAACTTTTGATTCCCACGTTAGAATTTTGCAAATTTTATACCGTTGGAATCAGTGAGTCAAGCCCTTTCTGAATCTGCAATGTGTTTAACAAAAAGTTTCTGTTAAAATGACTTTGTATGCAGAAACTTATTTAGGACCATTTTGAGTTTAGAAATTGTTTAGTAATTGGTTTTAGTGCTAAATAAGTTTAGTTAGCAAGTTTTTGACTTGGTTATGTTTCTGTATCATGCACTTGCTTGGTGGAGTTTTCAAAAATCATCACTTAGCATTTTCTTGCATGCATGCATTCATATATTTTTGTTTGTATATGAATTGTGTGTAATTTTGTGCTACAATTTTTGTGTAGATTTTGCTAGTGACTGTGATTGTGAAGAGTGCTACTCTCCCCATTACCAAGGCAAGTGATACTTCATGATATTTTCAGCCCTTTATTTTGAATAAGCATTAGAATTATTTTTGCTAAGTCTTGCATGTTACTTTTTGCCAAATGCTATGTGGGGAAATCCTAAGTAGTTGTAGAAATGTAGAATTGCTGGGGAATTTCCTAAGTTAAGTTACTATGCCATGCTTAGCCTAGCTAGTAGCAAACAAGGGTTGGCAAAGTATGTATATGCTATGATGAAAATAATTCTAAGTCTTTTGGACTTATGCTTTTCTTAATAAAACAACTAAGTCAATGAACCTCCTGGGTGGAATGGGACTTGAATGGTGGTTTTTGGTTGAGTGGTTACACAAGGCCCATGGACATGGTTTACCTTGTGTATCACACTTGTGGTATGCCACCCAGACACAAAGGGATTTGGAGGCCAAGTGTTGAGAAAGCTTACAGTGCAACCACTTGGCAATATGGGCTCTGCCTTGATCATATAGGTTGCTAGAACTTAGCCTTTTGGACAGTTGGTGGTAGTGGGAATGATAGGTTGGAGCGCGTCCATTTGTCTAAGGAAAGGCTTCTGAAAGGTCCTGTCTTGGGAAACCAAGTCTGGTGGGGAAAGTGCATAACCTCTGCAGATGGAAAATCTAAGTACTTAGCCAAGTCCATGGCAATGGACAACTTGAGCATCAAGACATGGAAGCTACAAGAATCTCATCACTCCAACTTCTAAGTAAAAATTGGTGGGTGAACAAGGGTGAAGGACCCCAATGTCTATTGGTGGTTTCTTGGGAAGTTTTTGACAAAGAAAAACTTAGTGATTTCAACTAATAGGAAAAACCTATTTTAAGCAAAGCAAGCCAAGCTACACTTAGCCAAATTGCATATAGTAATTTAGTCCACTTAAAATTTACTAAGGTATCACTTGCCAATACTATTCCAAAGTATTGACCCACTGTGGCTGTAACTTGTGATGTTGTAGGTTACTCCGATGATGATTAGGAGTCATGAGTCTACACTCAACATGCTTGCCTGTGGCACATGAAGATGAAGACTTATGTTTATTTACTTATTCCAAAAACTCTTGTATTAGGCCTGTGGCCCTGAGTTGTAAAAGACTATGTTTTATCTCTGGAATGAATGTAATAAATGACCTTTGTATCTGTGTACTTCATCTTAAACTGTGGATGCTAGCAATGATCCAGGGACTAGCATTGCAATCACAGGGATCCTTTTCCTTTACAAAGGAGGGATCTTACAGATGGTATCAGAGCACTGTGTTGCCTGTAGGATTATGACCCTAGGATTGGAAACCACTAAGGAATTTTTTTTCAAATACTTCTACACTTGTCTATTCTTCTCGTAAGCTTTTCTAATCTTCTTATTCTCATCTCTATTTGTAGATGAACTCCATCAATGAAGCCGTGAAGAAAGGACCACTCATGACCATGACCTTGGAGTGTGAGACAGAGTTTCCCAAAATTCTCAAGGACCTCATGGTGGCCATGGAAATACATGGTGCAGCTGTGTACAAAGGCTTTCCAGTGATGGATGAAGGAGTTGAGTACTGGTGGGTGCAACTTCACTTGTACAAAAGCAAGGAAGACAACCACAAAGAAAGAGGATTTTGCATGTACACCAACACTGTGGTGCACACCACATTCTTTGAGTCAGCAAGAGAAGCAGCTTGGAGGACTATCAAAGAACTTAGTGCTAGAGTCAAGTGCAGAATGCTCAACCTCCAAAAAGACTTAGAGAAAGAGAAAGAGCATACCCAAGAGTTGGAAGCCACCAAGCAAACCTTAAGGGGAGATATTATAGACTTAGTGATGGAATCATGTGAACAAGATAGGCTGATTGCCTCTAGGAACATTGTGTTAGCCAACAGATCCAGTGAGATAGGATTGTAAACGCACTTCGTTAGTTGGACCACCACCTATCACCTTATTTTCCAAAAGATACCTTAAATAAGTTTGGACCTTGGTTGATGTAATGGATTGGTGTATGCATGACTTGTGTGTTTTGTGTTCCAAGGATATGTATGAAATGTTTGTCTTGTTTTATCTTAAATTGTGTTGTCCTAACCTTTCTATCTTATAAATAGATGCCTATTACCATCAGCACTGTTGAGGAGTTCCAGGTTACCCGCTTTGGCCCTCGTATCGTCGAGCTTACCACTTTGCTCAATCTCCCACTTCCCACCATCATGGTGCATCCACTCACCAAGTTCGAGAGGAAGGACCTCTGGGGCTTCAAGGTGAACCAGCCCGGACGCCCAGAGCAGCCTACTGAGGCCATCGTCTTCAAGCTTATGCACGATGACAGGGAGAGAGGCATGGAGGTAGTCATGCAGGACCTGATAGGACGTCTGCTAGGCCGTCACTCCCGACAGGTTAGAGGCACCCACTTCCACGTCTTCGGAAGACGTGATGATGATCGAGAGTCCATCGACTTCGAGGACGACTCGAGGGATGCAGCAGAGCCGATACGTCTCTATCCCAGGACTTAGAGTCTCTCATTAGGCACGTGGACACGGACAGGACCAATGTCATGCTCAGTAATGACGAGCTCCAGGTGCAGCTTCGCGAGAAGGACAAGCTTTTCGCATGAGGCCACGAGATAGTCAAGGAAATGGAGGCGAAGTTCGAGACCCAGGACCGCAAGTTCAAGAGTCAGGAGAAACGCGCCCAGGATAGGAACAAGAAGATCCGGGACATGACTGAAGAACTGAAGTCCAAGGATTTCGAGCTAGAGCAGCAGCAGATGGTGATTGAGAGGCTCCGTTCCCAGAAGAGGGCTCTCAAGGCCAAGATCGAGTCCTTGACCACTACTATTGAGGAGAACAAGACCGCGATGGAGAACGCAGGTCTTACCTTCGTCGAGGAGGAGATTGATGCTGATGAGTAGAATTGACTACTCGTTTATCTTTTATTACCGTACTTGTTATTTGTGAACTTGTTATTGGACCATCCGACATGTGGATGGCTTGCCACTTGTGTGTTTTACTTAGAGAACTTGTTATCTTGTTGTTGAACTTTTATCTTTGTGTTGCATGCTATGTGTTTGTTTATGTGATGTAATGTGCATAAAAACATCTATGGGTATCTCATTCTTATCTCTATTTGAACCAACCACAGATGCCTCCTCGTCGCGCAAACCCCAATCCCAACAACATCACTCCAGAAATGCAGCAAATGATGAATGCGCAAACACAGCTTATGCAGATGATGACAACATTCATCCAAAACCAGAATAACAACAACAACAACCCCAATAACAACAACAATAACAATAACAACAACAACAACCCTCCGGGCTTTGATATGCTCACCAGATTTCTGCGTTTGAGGCTAGCTAAGTTCTCGGGGACGACTGATCCCATGATGGCCAATGATTGGCTACATTCTGTAAACAAGGACTTAGTGACCGTGGGCTGCACGAACGCGGAAAAGGTCAGATTTGCAGCACATCTGCTGTAAGGGCCAGCCGCCACATGGTGGGACAACTTCCAAATCACCACTCCAATAAATGAGGTGACTTGGGCTATCTTTGAGGAAGGCTTTCGCACTGCTCATATCTCGTCAGGAATAATGAGCCTGAAAAAGAAAGAGTTCCACAATCTGAAGCAGCGCCACCGCAGCGTGGCTGAGTACATAGAAGAGTTCAACAATCTGGCGCGTTATGCACCGGATGAGGTTGACACTGATGCCAAGAGAAAGGAAAAATTTCTGGAAGGCTTGAATGATGAGCTGAATCTGCAGCTGGTTGTGGCATATGTTCCCACTTACCAGTCGCTCTGTGACAAGGCGGCTATATTGGAGAACAAAATGAAGCAAGTCGAGAGTAGGAAGAGGAAACACTCCGACAAGCACAGCTCGGGATCATCTCACAAACGATCTCACTATGATGACAGTGGAAGCTCAGGATCCCATAAGCATGGGAAATTCAACAAGCACCACAACCACAACCGTCATGACAACAAGCATCACCGCAGTCATGACAATAACAAGTATAAGAACCACAAGAGTGGACATAAGAGCCACCACAGTGGGAATGGTAGTGGAAGTGGAAGTCAGCCTGCTAAAAGGGACATCAGTCAGGTTGAGTGCTTCAAATGCAAGAAGATGGGACACTATGCAAATGAGTGCCCCGAAAAGAAAGTTGAAGGACCTGTCAAGCCCAATCCTTTCCAGAAAGGACAGGTGAACCACATCAATGTGGAGGAGGTCTATGAGGAGCCTGACGCTGTTGCTGGTAAGTTCAGACTCAATTCCATTCCAGCATTTGTACTCTTTGACACTGGTGCATCTCATTCATTCATATCAAAAGCATTTGTTGATAGAAATGGGTTTGCATCTGAAAACATTGGGTGCCCAATAAAAGTTAGTTCTCCGGGTGGAGATATGATAGTAAGTCTTGGATGCCGGGATCTTGTCATAGAGTTTGGAAAGCATAAGTTTCCAGTGAGCCTGATAATCCTAGATTCCCAAGGATTGGATGTAATTTTAGGAATGGATTGGATGGCTAAGTATGAAGGAGTGCTAGATTGTGCTAATCGTACTGTTGCACTCACAACCCTAGAAAGAAAAAGAATAAAATTCAGGTCAAACTTTGAATCCAAACGAAGTAAGCTTAATTCTCTTAAGGGGGTTAGCATGGACAGTGTGCCAATTGTGTGTGAGTATCCGGATGTATTCCCGGAAGAATTGCCAGGAATGCCACCAGATAGAGATGTTGAATTTCTGATAGATTTGGTACCAGGTTCTGGACCAATAGCAAAGAGACCATACAAAATGTCAGTTGATGAACTGAAAGAGCTCAAGAAGCAACTAGGAGAATAGTTGCAGAAAGGATTTATTCAACCAAGTTCTTCATCTTGGGGAGCCCCAGTTTTGTTCGTGGAGAAGAAGGATAGAAGCCAAAGGTTATGCATAGATTACCGTTTACTCAACGAGGTAACTATCAAGAACAAATATCCTTTGCCTAGAATCAATGACTTGTTTGATCAGCTTGAAGGAGCATGTGTGTTCTCAAAGATTGATCTAAGGTCAGGCTATTTTCAACTTAAAATAAGAGAGCAAGACATACCTAAAACAGCATTCACCACAAGGTATGGATTGTATGAGTATACCGTAATGCCTTTCGGCTTGACCAATGCTCCAGCATACTTCATGAATATGATGAACAAAGTGTTCATGGAATTCCTTGACAAATTTGTTGTCATTTTCATCGATGACATCTTAGTCTACTCCAAGAGCAAAGAAGAACATGAAGGACACTTGCGCTTGATACTTGAGAAGTTAAGAGAATATAAACTTTATGCCAAATTCAGTAAGTGTGAGTTTTGGTTAGAAGAATTTGGTTTTCTTGGTCATGTTATGACAAAGGATGGTGTAGCAGTTGATCCTGCTAAGGTTTCAGCTGTGACGGAATGGGAATCTCCCAAGAATGTAAAAGAAGTTCGCAGTTTCCTTGGCTTAGCAGGTTACTACAGAAGGTTCATCGAGAATTTCTCTAAAGTAGCTAAGCCCATGACTGAATTGTTAAAGAAAGACAAGAAATTTGCTTGGTCTGAAGGTTGTGAAGTCAGCTTTCAAGAATTGAAGAAGAGACTTGTGACAACAGCAGTTCTATGTCTGCCAGATTTAGAAAAGGATTTCCAAGTATATTGTGATGCGTCTCATCAAGGTTTGGGTGCCGTACTTATGCAAGACGGTAAAGTTGTGGCCTATGCCTCGAGACAACTCAAAACTCATGAAGTAAACTACCCTACTCATGACTTAGAGTTAGCCTCCGTCGTCCATGCACTCAAAACATGGAGACATTACCTTTTGGGAAAGCGTTGGGAAGTGTTCACGGACCACAAAAGTTTGAAGTATATCTTCACCCAAAAGGAAATCAATATGAGACAAAGAAGATGGTTAGAACTTATCAAGGATTATGACTTAAGTTTGCAATACCACCCCGGTAAAGCAAATGTTGTAGCAGATGCTCTAAGTCGTAAGGTATTTGTAAATGGCCTTACCAAAGGAGAATTGCCAGATGATTTGTGTACTCAATTCAAAGAACTCAGATTGGAGATTGTGCCAGAGGGACATCTCATGTCTTTAGATGTCCAACCCACTGTAACACCCCGGTTCTGAAAAGACCGTGGCCTCTATGTGACATGCCAATCCCTGGATCGGTTCATTGGCCCACAATAGAGTAATATGAATAACATAGCAAAATATCCGTGTATCATAAATAACGAAGATCCAGAGTACCATTATTACAATAAAAGCTTAGCCCAAAGCTAGCTCAAATTATTCAGGTAGCAACATAAATAAAGTAAATCCTCCATTCTTCGAATTGCCCACAAGTGAACAAGTGCCGAGTGGAGTACCATGGCCTATATCGATTACTCAGAATCGGAATAACCTGCAACATGAAACATAGCAGCCCCGAAGGGTCAATACATGGAATGTATGGCAAGTAGAGCTAGTAATGGAGATAATAGCACTAACATCTACATGCATATTTGGCAAGTGGAGCTGTGTCTGGCTTGCATTTGCAAATACATTTGTCCTACTTTCATAAACAGTTTTTGATTTTCTTTGAAAAGATCCCAATTAAGTTAACCCAACAACATTAAAACAATTATGAAATTAGAATGAGCGAGAAACATGTCATGGAATCAATATCAAGCAACTCAGTTGTCCATAACCAGGGACACGGCTAATCGATTAGATTATACACCTTGCAGAGGTTAGTACACTTTACCCATGTGACTTGGCCAGCCCAGCTCGTACCATCACTCTCATTTTGGATGATGATAGGGAGAAGTCCAAGAAGAGACTGTTCGGGAAGTAGCTCCTCAATCCCGACGCGCACCGGTCCAACCTACCAAAATTCTACATCTCTGGATACGCGGGTTCGAGTTACCACAACCTACTAAGTCCAACCAACCGCCCATTCCATTATTGGCACATGGTTGTACACGTAAGCTACACAATAAAGAAGCCAATCATTCTCTCTTGATACCTGGGTGCCTTTCCGCAATAAACCACCAAAAATTATCAATCCCATCACACCTAGGGGATTCATCGATTAAGTTGTTTTAGTTTTTGCAAAACAACTCATTTAGAAACAACTTTCAGTGATGTAACCCATCCCTCGTTCATCATAGCATGGCTAAGCACATCTACCAACGGTGGTTCATCTACAAGGAAAGCCCTACCACATAATAGGACATAGCATAGCGATAGTATCATCCTACGCATGCATCTACAAAATACACGACAATGCATAGAAAATAATAGGACGATATCATGAACAAAGTAGCATCTACTTGCCTTGATTGTAGCGGTCGGAAGAACAATCCACACACGAGCAAGCGTTGCACTCGTCACAATCTACACGATACAATTGCATTCATCAACAAACAATCCACAAGCATATGCAACAAATATGATGCATGTGTTGGAGATATGCCCAAGAGGCAATAATAAAGTAGGTTATTATCATATCTTCATACTTATGATAAATGTTTACATTCATGCTATAATAGTATTAACAAGGGAACCATTAATACTTGTGTGATTTGTAAACTTAAATTGAAGTCCCTAGTATAGCCTCTATACTTCACTAGCTTGTTGGTTGATTGATGATTGTGGTTTCCATATCATGAACATTGAGATGTTATCAACAACAAGGTCATATCGTTAGGAGAATGATATGGTGGACATACTCCTATAGATAAGCGTAGCATAAAGATCAAGTCATTTCAATAGTTCAATTGCTATATGCTTTCTGATACATAGTAACCTAATTCCTTCGACCATGAGATCATGCATATCACCTTTACCGGATGGATGCTTTGATGTCATCAAACACCACCGTAATGGTGGCTATAAAAGTGGCATTGAGTGTTCGGAAAGTATTGGTTGAAACACATGGATCAAGAGTGGGATTTGTCCATCCACATGACGGATAGATATACTCTGGGCCCTCTCGGTGAAATGTCATCCAATTAGCTTGCAAGCATGTGACTGGCTCACAAGGGATCACATATCATGGGAACGAGAAAAGAGTACTTATCAGTAACGAGGTTGAACTAGGTATGCAGAGATACCGACGATCATAACCTCGGATAAGTAACATATCGTGAGACAAAGGGAAATTGGTATCGTATGTAAGTGGTTCATTCGATCGCAAAGTAATCGTAGAAATATGTGGGAGCCATATGAATTTCCAGATTCCTCTATTGGTTATTGATCGAAGTGTCTCGATCATGTCCGCATAATTCACGAACCGTAGGGAGACACACTTAAGGATTGACGTTGTTTGAGTAGTTATGGTATTATGAGAAAGAGACCGAATGTTGTTCGGTCTCGGATGGGATCCGGGATATCACGAGGTGATCCGGAATGGTCCGGAGAATAAGATTCATATAAGGAAAGTCCCGTTTGAGTAGGGGAATGGTTCCGGTGTTTTCATCGGGAACATTCTAGAAGGTCCCGGAATGTCCGGCACTCCGGAGGGGGGAAGGGTACATGAATGTGTCATTGTAAGTTGGAATGATTGCATCATGTACTAAGTGTTCTTGCTGTCCCAAATAAAGGATTAAATTAAATCCTAAATTGAAAAGTCAAACGGCTAGTTTGAAAGTCAAACGGCAATTTTGGGAAGTGGGAAGAGAGGAGGATTGGTGGAGGCCGAATTGGAGGAGGGTTCCTCCCTTGGCCGGCGCCCCACCAAGCCGACTTGGGGAGGGACTCTCCTCCCCTTGGCCGGCCAGCCCTCCCACCTATATAAGGAGGGGCAGGGCTCCCTCCTAGCACACACAAGTTTCCACCTCTAATCTCCGGTTTAGAGCCGTGTTGGTTTAGAGCTTCTAATTGCTTTAGCCAGCGGTTTAGAGCCTTCTAATTGGTTTAGAGCCGTCTAATTGGTGTGTCTAATTACTAGACCACGAATAGCCTCTCTCATAAGCTCCACCATACTCGCACCGGCTTAAGGCGAAGCCCTGCGGGATTTCCCCTCTACTTCCGGTACCACGCCGTTGTGCTGCCGGAATCGCGAGGAGAGTGCTACAACCTCCGCTGCCTGCTGGAACAAGGGAGAGGAAGGTCTTCGTCGAGTACCGAACGTGTGACCGACTGCAGGAGCGCTGCCGGAACGCAGCACCGGAAGGATCGTCTACGCGATCTTGAGATCGGAAAGAAATCGACTACATCACCCACGAATCTGCTCGTTAACCGCTTTGGAATCTTCGAGGGTGAGTTCCTCTATCGACTCGTTGCTACAATCTAGTAGATAGATCTTGGCTTGTTTGTTTGTATGCGATAGAAATTTTTTGTTTTCCATGCTACGAACCCCTACAGTGGTATCAGAGCCGTGTCTATATGTAGATCTGTTGCACGAGTAGAACACAATGGTCATTGTGGGCATTGATGCTTTTATTGTAGATTGCTTTTGTGTACTTTGCATCGTGCGGTATGGTGGGATGAAGCGGCCGGGGCTAACCTTACATGACATCGTTCATGAGACTTGTTCCACGCTTGACATGCAACTTGTATTGCATAAGTGGCTTTGGTGCTGTTTCTCCTAGCATAGTAAAGATCCAATTTACAACGGGTGATCAACAATGCTAGTATCAATGTTGTGGTTCTTGTTCGTAAGTTAGAACGACACTTATTGAAAGCCCCAAACCACGTAAAATATGCAAAGAAAGTAGAGGCGTCTAACTTTGTTTTGCGGTGTCTTGATGATGTGATATGGCCATGATTGTGATTATATTTGATGTATGCAATGTTCCTTATTGTAAGTTGGCAACCGGCAGGAGCCTTATGGTTGTCTTTAATTTCTGTTAAGACCTGCGTGTCTATTCAAAATAGTTGTAATAGTTGAAGCTGGTGGCCGACCATGAAGAAGCGTCATTGACCTTGATGCTATGCCGGTGATGATGGAGATCATGTTCGTGCTTGAAGATGGAGATCGGAAGCACAAAGAAGAAAGGCCATATCATATCACATATTATGAATTGCATGTGATGTTAATCCTTTATGCATCTTGTATTGCTTAGTAGACGACGGTAGCATTATAAGATGATCCCTCATGCACATAAATTTCAAGTTCTAAAGTGTTCACCCTTAGTATGCACCGTTGCCAAAGCTTGCTGCTTCGAAGCACCACGTGATGATCGGGTGTCTTTGATTCCATGGTGAATACAACGTAAGCAAGCCAGATTTGCTTATGCGGTAGCTAAGGTTTGATCTTGACGAGCCTAGCATGTACGGACATGGCCTCGTGAACACGGATTACCGAAAGGTAGAGCATGAGTCATATAGTAGATATGATGAACATGTTGATTGTTCGCCATTGAAACTATATCAACTCTCGTGATGATCGGTTTTGATGTGGTGGATTTGGTTCATGTGATCACTAAAACAATGTGAGGGATGTTGTTTTGAGTGGGAGTTCACCTAGATTAATTTAATTATTAATTAGAACTCTATTTATCATAAACTAAATCAAAGTGAATTTGCATAGTTGTTGTAGTCATTGGCATCCGTTTACCACCTTGTGCTTAGTTATAATTGAGATGATAGAACTATAGAATTCTGGTTAGTTACTTTATGAACTGGTATCGTATTGTTTTGAAGTGTTAATCTAAAGTTTAAAGTCCTATTGCAAACTTTCAGTAAGTTCCGGTTACTCCATGAAGTTTAATAATTGGTATTAAAACAAGAGTGACAATTCCAAAGTGTTAGTATATGAGTATCATGTTTGTCTCCATGATTCTTGATATTCAAAAGATTATCTTAATATCAAGGTTATCTAGGATCTGAAAGAGTTGTTTGAAACCATGATGTGTGGAAGATATTATGATATCTGAAACGAAGTTTTGGTTACAACATGATAGAGTATAATATGGCAAAGTCATGTTCTCATGTTTGATGAGAATTTGCAAAAGGTTGGAGACACTAGTTGTCCTAATCTTCCAAAAGGTTTTGGATAGCAACATTATACTCATAATTCATCGTTACAAGCTAAAAGTAGCTTGATCATGGATAAATCCATGATGAGGTGAATATTTGATGTAGGTAAAATATTTACTACACCAAGAGATTACTAAAGAAAGGAATTTGAAAGAACACCAAATATTTGATAATGGTGATCTACTTCAAAGTGCAAGTTCAAAGACATTGGTATTTAACTATACACGCTTTGGACTATGTGTCATATGTATGACTCCACTATTGATGTTGATAGATTCTTTCAAACAGAAATACTGAAAGAGAATCTCATAAATATGGCGGAAAAGAAAAGACTAGAATTGTTCAGTTTAAGTATATAGATGATATCGTGTTATGGCTATATTCTTTGCTTATTAAACAATGTGGTTCTTAAGTATTTGATACTGAATTTGTTGGTGTGAATCGTCATACGAAACAACACAATTCATGAACTACAATGGCCTAAGTAACTAGCAAAAGAATATGTGATGATGTTCATCGAAAACAAATAAAGGGTTATTGTGTTGCTCGTTAAACATCAAAGCTTGCCTTCAGGATTTGTTTTATCAGGTATTATGAGAACAAAAGGGTTGTTCAAATAATTGCCGTAATCCATAAAAGATGGATGATTCACAAATCTCGTTGGAGAAATCACATCCATAAAACTAGTGCTAAAATTGTCGAAAGACAAATTGATTGAAAGATCACTTAGGAAGTAACATCGCCGTTTAAAATTATATTGGAAAGAAAACATGAAGAAACTCCATGTGGATGGAATTTTGGAGTCTTTTGATTTTTGATCAAATGACGTTTGTGAAACTTTCCTAGAGATAATTAAAACTTCGTTCATAGGCCAAAAGGGAATGAATGACTAGCTTATTGGAACTTGTGCATATTGTTGTACGAACTCCATTATGTGTAGTCAAGAGCGATGGATTTCAACTTCATATGCTTTCTCCGAAAATTTGAGTGAATATGTGAATATTTACTTAATAAGGATGAAGTATGAAATATTTGAAAAGTTCAAAGATTTTCAAGATGAAGTGCAAAATCATTGTAACAAGAATATAAATAGTTTATGATAAGATCATAAAGGAAGATATTTGAGTTACAAGTTTAGCATAATACCTAAGATTTAAGGAATCGTTCCGTGGATTTGCATTTCCCGAAACACCATAAGAGTATGGAGTGTTCGAGATATGTAATTAAAACCTTGTTTGACATGGTAAGATCAAAGGTATAATATATAGAACTGCCATTATATTTTAAAGATTAAAAGCTTTAGAGACTACCGCTTTTCCACTAAAAAGAGCTCCATCATAATCCGTTGAAATGACACCATATAAAGTTATGGTTTGGGATAAAACTCATGTTGTCCTTTCTTAAACATTGGTATGCTATGCATAAGAAAGATGTTTGCAACCAAAGTCGGATAAACCTGTCTTTGTATTACTGTTAAGTATTCCTCCATAAACACCGGAGACAAAAGTGTTTGTCGCTTAGAACGTCAAGTTTCTTTGAGAAGGAATTTCTCGTGAAAAGTTAAGTGGGAGGACAATAGAACTTTGATAAGGTTAAAAGAACCTTAGCTATATGTGCAAAGTTGCGCAGCACCGAAAAGTGTTCCGGAGGCAGCAACAATGCTCATGGCTCACGTGCCTCAAAGGTTGTGGTCACGGAGGTCTAAGTTTCTATTGAAACAAGTAGGTCGGATGAACAATCAAATACCAAGATTTGAGGGTTGAATCATTATTTGAGAATAATGAACCTACTACATGCAAAGAAGCAATGATGGGCCCTGACTCCGTCAAATGGTTTGAAGCCATAAAATCCGTGATAGTTCCATACACGAGAAATCAAGTTTTGAACTTGAAGGACCCTCAAGAAAGGTGTAAGACCTTACAGTTGTGTTTGGATCTATAAAGAAGTAGACATGGATGTTTCATATCTATGAAATAGTCGACATGTTGGGAAAGAGTTCACAACAATGTTCAAAGGTTGTATATGACAAGATTTGATCTTTCATAGCTATTTTTAGTCTAGACGGATTAATGTAGCAACCACTACATATAATTTGTTATGTGGTAGTAGAATAAACAAAACAAGTTCTTCTAATAGAATGGTTACCTAGGACGTGTGCATGACACGGTCCAAAGGGTTTTGTTAATTCAAAGGATGCTAAAAGCATATGCAAAACTTCAATGGTTGAAGTAAGCATAGCGGAGTTGGAATCTTCACTATGATGAAACTGTTAAAAGAGTTTAATTTCATCGGAGACAATGAAGATGCTTGCATTTGCAAGAAATTAAGTGGGAGCGCTAAGACATGTTTCTAATACATTATGTGGAGGACATATTGTTGATTAGAAATGATGTATCTTTTATTAACACATATTAAGAATTTCATCCCGATGAAATACTTAGGCAAAACCCAAATATTTGGCATCAATAGACGCTAATATGGTTGTGCCAGAAGTACATAGACGAGATATTGAATGAATTCAATATAGAAACTACAAGAAAGGTTCTTGTTGCACAGAAAGGATTGAAAGAGTTCAATGTTGATGATATATTCAAGTGTATTGGCACTTGGTAAGTGAAACAAAGATTCAAGTATAGATTGATACTTGATGTATGAAATCACAAAGAGTATTTATATCAATCATCTTTGTGATATGTACAAATCCAGATATGTCCTATGCTATAAATATTATAAGCATATACCAGAATGATTCATAAGATGATCATTGGACGATAGTAAGGATATTCTTATGATCTTTTGGAAGAACTAAGAGTATATTATTTGTAGAAGTGACAAATAGATGGTTAGTTCATTGTAAAAGTACTACATTGATACTAGCTTTGTCACAAAGTACAAATTTTAGTTTATCTCAATCTAAACTAAGGGTGGCACAATATAATGGAAAGTGAGTTCCATAATGGATTTGGATGAGTTCAAAGTTAAGACATTGTGACGATACTTCAACAAAAGGCTAAGTATATGACTGCTATTATAGCAGCAAAAGAGGGCATTTGTGTCAAGTAGTTTGTTATCAAACTAGGTGTAGTTCACAGGGATAATACTATGAAGATATATTGTGCGACAATATTATCAACATGTTTTAACCCCAAAGAACTAAAGGTCACACCGAAAGACCAAATCATACAAAGCCATCTCATTAGAGAATGAGTGATGCGTAGAGACGCAAAGACATGCAATTACACGGACACGGAAGTGTCGGATCCGAGATCAGTTGACCACTAGCAATCGTGTACATACAACACGGAAAGCCATAGGTGTTGAATACACAAAGGTTTGAAACTAGATTATTGACTCTAGTGCAAGTGGGAGACTGTTGGAGATATGCCCAAGAGGCAATAATAAAGTAGGTTATTATCATATCTTCATACTTATGATAAATGTTTACATTCATGCTATAATAGTATTAACAAGGAAACCATTAATACTTGTGTGATTTGTAAACTTAAATTGAAGTCCCTAGTATAGCCTCTATACTTCACTAGCTTGTTGGTTGATTGATGATTGTGGTTTCCATATCATGAACATTGAGATGTTATCAACAACAAGGTCATATCGTTAGGAGAATGATATGGTGGACATACTCCTATAGATAAGCGTAGCATAAAGATCAAGTCATTTCAATAGTTCAATTGCTATATGCTTTACGATACATAGTAACCTAATTCCTTCGACCATGAGATCATGCATATCACCTTTACGGATGGATGCTTTGATGTCATCAAACACCACACCGTAACAGGTGGCTATAAAAGTGGCATTGAGTGTTAGGAAAGTATTGGTTGAAACACATGGATCAAGAGTGGGATTTGTCCATCCACATGACGGATAGATATACTGGGCCCTCTCGGTGAAATGTCATCCAATTAGCTTGCAAGCATGTGGTAGCTCACAAGGGATCACATATCACGGAACGAGAAAAGAGTACTTATCGGTAACGAGGTTGAACTAGGTATGCGAGATACCGCGATCATAACCTCGGATAAGTAACATATCGTGAGACAAAGGGAAATTGGTATCGTATGTAAGTGGTTCATTCGATGCAAAGTAATCGTGAAATATGTAGAGCCATATGAATTTCCAGATTCCTCTATTGGTTATTGATCGGAGAAGTGTCTCGATCATGTCGCATAATTCACGAACCGTAGGGAGACACACTTAAGGATTGACGTTGTTTGAGTAGTTATGGTATTATGAGAAAGAGACCGAATGTTGTTGAGTCTCGGATGGGATCCGGGATATCGAGGTGATCCGGAATGGTCCGGAGAATAAGATTCATATAAGGAAAGTCCCGTTTGAGTTGGGGAATGGTTCGGTGTTTTCATGGGAACATTCTAGAAGGTCCCGGAATGTTCGGCACTCCGGGGAAGGTACATGAATGTGTCATTGTAAGTTGGAATGATTGCATCATGTACTAAGTGTTCTTGCTGTCCCAAATAAAGGATTAAATTAAATCCTAAATTGAAAAGTCAAACGGCTAGTTTGAAAGTCAAGCGGCAATTTTGGGAAGTGGGAAGAGGAGGATTGGTGGAGGCCGAATTGGAGGAGGGTTCCTCCCTTGGCGGCGCCCACCAAGCCGACTTGGGAGGACTCTCCTCCCTTGGCCGCCAGCCCTCCCACCTATATAAGGAGGCAGGGCTCCTCCTAGCACACACAAGTTTCCACCTCTAATCTCCGGTTTAGAGCCGTTTTGGTTTAGAGCTTCTAATTGCTTTAGCCAGCGGGTTAGAGCCTTCTAATTGGTTTAGAGCCTTCTAATTGGTGTGTCTAATTACTAGACCACAAATAGCCTCTCTCATAAGCTCCACCATACTACTTTGGCTTAATGCGAAGCCTCTGGGATTTCCCTCTACTTCGGTACCACGCCAGTTGCTGGAATCGCGAGAGTGCTACAACCTCCAGCTGCCTGCTGGAACAAGGAGAGGAAGGTCTTACGTCAGTACGAGCATTATGACCCGACTTGGGAGGCGCTGCTGGAACGTGGCGCTGGAAGGATCGTCTCGCGATCTTGAGATCGGAAAGATGCGACTACATCACCCACGAGAATCTGCTCTCGTTAACCGCTTTGGAATCTTCGAGGGTGAGTTCCTCTATCGACTCGTTGCTACAATCTAGTAGATAGATCTTGGCTTGTTTGTTTGTATGCGATAGAAAATTTTTGTTTTCCATGCTACGAACCCCTACAGCATGACGGTATGCAAGGCAAGTGAATTGGTGCTACAGCTGCACCATACGATCCTATTCAATAATACTACCGATTGCATGCATGGAAAATAGTTTTAGCGCTAGGAAAACTATTAACCAAAAGTAGTGCTCAAAACTAGAGCTAGAACTCAAATAAATTCACTACCGGTAGTATACTGTTTGTAAAATCTTGGGAAAATTCTACCGCATAGGCATCGCTGATTAGAAACAGTACCAACTGGAATTACTCAAAAAGGAATTATAAAACTCCCCGAGTAATTAAAACACTGCAGAAAGCCACTAGATAGTTTCTGCAGAAGTTTTTACTGTAAGCCTATCTTTTTAATTCACGATGAGATTCCCCTCGTTCCACTGAATCCAGGGACATATCATACGCGATTTTTGGAGCTACGGATCTTTTTCTACGAATTTATTACTCCGAAAAGGCCACTAACTAGTTTGATTAAACTGTACCAAACCTTGCTGCAAAAGCCTGAACCAAAGGTACAGCGAGATTCTACAAGACTCACTGAATCTACACATATTTTATTTGCAATTTTTGGCCAAGAGGTTTAATTTCTACGCAATTTACAAGATTCTACCGAAATCTGTCAGCTAAAACGATTAACGAAATTAACCAGTCATTTGTGTCTGTTGACTGGTCAAATCGTCTGCTGACTGGGCGCTGACTGGGCGTCTGACTAGTCAACGCCTGAGTCTGACCGGTCAACGAACGATCTAAGCCGCTGATCTGCGATCTGACGGTGGCTGCAGTCTTACCGGAAACAAGCGACGAAACGGACTCCGGACGGTGCGGCAAGATTCAGCGGCAGCGACTCTGACCGAGAGCGATCAACGCATGGGTCAAGGAAAAACAATGCGCACGCAAGACGGTGTCGCGTCGCGTCGCGATACATAGCAGCGCGCGGGCGGCAACAGCAGCGGCGGGCGGCGCGGTCGCGCGCAGCGGGAGGCGGAGGCGGCGGCGTGAGGGCGCGGCAGCGTGGCGGTTACCTGGGCGGCGGAGAGAGGCGACGGCCGGCGGCGATCGCCGGGAGAGGCGGCGGCGGCGAAGGGATGCGGCAGCGGGCGGCGCAAGGCGGAGCGCGGCGCGATCTGGCGGCGGCGATCAGGACAAAGGGGTCGGCGGTTCCCGAGGTGGCCAGCTCGGCCCTTTAAGTGGGGCCGCGCGGGTCCTACTCCAATTCGGCGCAGAGTTAGACGCGGACTCGGAAATTTGTCCGGAAATTCAGACCGTTTTCCGACGATTCACTAAAACGGCCGCAACTTCTCCGTACGAGCTCCGAATCGAGCGATTCTTGCTCCTACGGTTTCATACAGTCGAGGGGAACAATCTAAGGTCAAGGTTTGAGCGAAACCACTAGTCTACAAGGGTGGTCAACGCTAGTCCTACTAAAGCCTCCCGCAGGAGCCTCGTAGCGAAATAAAATAGGGTTTTGCAAATAGCGTTTCGCCGAACCTTTTCACTCGACGGTTTTGCATGGAAAAGCATGATGCAATGCTATGAATGATATCCAAGACCAAATCTAAAATTTGGGATATGACAAGACTAACCCCCTTAAGATGAATCTCGTCCTCGAGATTCGGCGCGGCTAGCAAATAGGTGTGGGTAGTCCTCTCGGATGTCATCCTCACGCTCCCAAGTGGCCTCCTCTTCGGTGTGGTGGCTCCACTGTACCTTGCAAAACTTGATTGTCTTGGTACGGGTAATCCTTTCCGCTGTCTCCAGAATCTTGACCGGCTTCTCCTCATAGGTCAAGTCATTCTCAAGCTGAACCTCTTCTAGTGGCACAGTGTCTCTCAATGGTGTATCCACCATCTCCGGATGGCACTTCTTCAGCTGGGATACGTGGAACACATTGTGAACAGCGAGAGCCTCGCAACTCAAGCGATAGGCAACTTCTCCTTTGCGTGCTAAGACCTGATACGGCCCAATAAACCGAGGTGCTAGCTTACCCTTAATTCCAAATCTCTTGATTCCACGAAGTGGCGACACTCTGAGGTATGCTCTATCACCTATCTCATACACCACTTCCTTGCGTTTGGCGTCGGCGTAGCTCTTCTGCCTTGATTGTGCTACCTTCAGTCTGTCCCTAATCAAGGCGACCTTCTCCTTAGCGTCCTTGATCAAATCAGGTCCAAACAACTGGCGTTCTCCTACTCCATCCCATAGCAATGGTGTTCGGCACCGTTTCCCATACAGTACGTCAAACGGTGACGTCTTGATGCTGGTTTGATAGCTGTTGTTGTAGGAAAACTCAGCATACGGCAAATTCTCATCCCAACTAGAACCATGAGCCAAAGCTCAAGCTCTCAGTATGTCCTCCAAAATCTGATTCACCCTCTCGGTCTGTCCATCAGTCTGTGGGTGAAACGCTGTACTAAACTCCAATCTAGTTCCAAGTGACTCGTGCAGCTGGGGCCAGAAGTGCGAGGTAAATTGGGTGCCTCTATCAGATACAATACTCTTAGGAACTCCGTGTAGGCACACAATCCTGTCCATGTAAATCTTGGCCAACTTTGCACTCGTATAGGTCGTCTTCACCGGTATAAAGTGGGCTACCTTGGTCAAATGGTCGACCACTACCCAAATAGAGTCATATCCTGACCTGTTCCTGGGCAATCCTGTGATAAAGTCCATTCCCACTCTATCCCACTTCCAATCCGGCACGGGCAATGGCTGTAGCAGTCCTGCTGGCTTCTGGTGTTCCGCCTTCACTCGGCTGCACACATCACATAGGGCAATATGCTTGGCGATATCTCCCTTCATGTTGTTCCACCAGAATCTGCTCTTCAAATCCATATACATCTTTGTGTTGCCCGGATGTATGGAGTATGGCGAGTTATGAGCCTCCTGCAGAATCAACTCCCTTATCTCCGGGTCGCTAGGCACACACAAACGGTCTCCATACCACAAGGTACCATGTTCATCCTCGTGAATATCCTTTTCTCGATTCTCCTTCATCTTTTCCTTTATCTCATCTATTTCCTTGTCTCCTATCTGAGCCTTTATGATCCTGTCCTGTAGCGTCGGTTGGACTTCCATTGTAGCCAAATATCCTTCAGATACTACTTCCAGTCTAAGGTCCTTGAATTGCTTGCACAAATCCTCAGGCAATTCACCAATTGTCAATCCATTGGCATAAACCTTCCGGCTCAAAGCATCTGCTACTACATTGGCCTTTCATGGGTGGTATTGTAGATTCATATCATAGTCCTTGATAAGCTCCAACCATCTCCTTTGTCTCATGTTCAGTTCCTTCTGCGTGAATATGTACTTCAGGCTCTTGTGGTCGGTGTACACATCACAGTGTTTTCCCATTAAGTAATGCCTCCATACCTTGAGCGCATGAACCACTGACGCTAACTCCAAGTTGTGTGTGGGGTAATTCCGCTCATGGTGCTTGAGTTGTCACGAGGCATATGACACTACTCTCCCATCTTGCATCAGCACACTCCCAAGTCCAGTCGAGAAGCATCCAAAGACACTTGGAAATCCTCAAGATCCGTAAACACGTAACAGCGCGATCACTAGTCGACGCTTCAGTTCCTGAAAGCTAGCTTCACATACGTCTGACCATTCAAACTTCCTCTCCTTCTTCAGAAGTTCAGTCATCGGCTTAGCAATCTTGAAAAAGTTCTCAATGAACCTCCTGTAATATCCAGCAAGTCCCAAAAAGCTTCGAATCTCTCCCGCATTCTTGGGTGCTTCCCACTCTGTTTCTGCAGTCACTTTGCTTGGATCAACGACTCCTTCTCCTGACACTACGTGTCCAAGAAACCCAACGGTGTTAAGCCAGAATTCACACTTGCTGAATTTGGCATACAACTGGTGTTCCCTCAGTTTCTCCATAATCAGTCGCAGATGTTTCTCATGCTCAGCATTATCCTTGGAATATATCAGTATGTCATCAATAAACACCACCACAAACTTGTCCAAGTACTCCATAAATACCTTGTTCATCATGGTCATGAAATATGCCGGGGCATTCGTTAGTCCAAAAGACATAACTGTATACTCATATAAACCATACCTAGTGGTGAAGGCGGTTTTTGGTACGTCCTCCTCCCGGATCTTCAATTGAAAGTAGCCTGATCACAGATCAATCTTGCTGAACACCTTCGCTTCCAGTTGATCAAACAAATCATTTATGTTCGCAGAGGGTACTTGTTCTTGATGGTTACTTCATTCAGCGATAGTCCACCACTAATCTCTTGTTGTTGTATTTCTTCTCCACAAATGTAACAGTGCACCCCATGACGACGAACTAGGCTGAATGAATCCCTTGTCCAACTGCTCTTTCAGCTGCTTCTTCAATTCTTTCAGCTCATCCACATCCATCTTATATGGTCTCTTTGCAATAGGTCATGTTCCCGGCATCAGGTCGATAAGAAACTCTACTTCCCTGTCAGGTGGCATCCACAGCTCTTCCGAAACACGTCGGTAATCCCTAATCATGGGCACATTATCCATGCTAACCCCTTAAGAGAATTCAACTTACACCTTCCTCGGTGCATACCGACTTGAATCTAATCCTCTTACCATCCGGGGTTTTGAGTGAAATAGCTCATTGCACAATCTATGTGTCCCTCATGCATTGACATCCAATCCATACCCGAATAACATCTAATCCTTGTGATTCCAACACTACTAAATGTGCAATGAAGTTGTGTGTTCCAATCCTCACAGTTAAATCAGGCATCCCGCTAGCTATCATATCTCCTCCAGGTGAGCTTACTCTAATATACTCTTTCATAGACTCAGTAGGTAGGTTATACTTATCCACAAATGCCCTTGATATGAATGAATGCGATGCACCAGTATCGAAAAGTATAAGTGTTGGGTGAGTGTTGACTGGAAACTTACCAATCACAAGATCAGGCTCATCTGGGATCTCCTCCACATTCATGTGGTTCACTGAGGCCTTCTGGTTGTTGGTTGGCTTCAGTCCCTTCCTCTCCGGATAGTTGTCAGCATAGTGTCCCTTCTGTCCACACTTGAAGCATGTCACCTCGCCCAGATCCTTCTTCACAAAGCTGCGATCACGGTTGCGGTCATGTCCACCGTGTCCTCCAGAGTGGTGAGAGTGTCCTCCCTTGTGGTTGTGGTGGCTGCTCTTGTGGTTGTCATGGCGATGTCCATCGCCTCCATGGTGGTGGCGATCATGGCTCCCATGGTCACTCCCTCCATGCTTGGAGTATCCATCATATGAAGTGCGAGACTTGTGATGAGAACCAGAGTGGTGATTGTTGCTCTTCCTCTTGCGGCCTTCCACCTGCTTGTGCTTCCCTTCCAAGATCCTGGCTTTGTCCATGAGCTCCTGGAAAGTGGGGCAATAAACCACCAGTAGCTGCACTGAAAGCTCATCACTGAGGCCATCCAGGAATCTCTCCCTCCTTTTCGCATCAGTGTCAACATCCTCAGGTGCATAACGGGACAGGTTGTTGAACTCCTCAATGTACTCAGCCACAGTGCGGTTGGTTTGGCGCAAGTTGCAAAACTCCTTCCTCTTCAGGCTCAGCACACCTGAAGACACATGGTTGGTCTTGAAACCTTCCTCAAACATTGCCCAAGTCACAGTATCCAGCGGGTGGGTGATCTAGAAAGTGCCCCACCAAGAAGCGGCTGACCCCTCCAGTAGGTGAGCGACAAACCTCACCTTCTTAGCATCAGTGCATCCAACAGTTACCAAATCCTTGTTGAATGAACGCAACCAGTCGAGAGCAACCATTGGTTCCGTTGCAGTAGAGAACTTAGCTGGCCTTAGCCTCAGAAACCTGGTGAGAGCATCTCCCTGAGCCTGGTTGTTCCCATTGTTGTTGTTCTGAGCTTCCATGAACTGGGTCATAACTTGGGTCAGCTGTGCCTGAGCTGCTCCAACTCAGTGGGTTGACGGAGGGGAGGCATCTGCGGTTCAGCACAGGTAAGCTTAGAAAGAATCAACTACGATAATAGGATTCTACCCATGCATTATGATCAAACAACATCAAACAATAGCAGACAATCTCAAGCAAGCAACACATCAACAAACAAGTGATCCAGCAACATCCCAGGGGTTATCCTAGCAGTATATACCTACTGAAATAGTTTTACAAGAGTTGGCAATGGTTATCTAAGCAGTTGATCAACAAAACATTTAAAAACTGCAATCTGCCAGAACAGTCCAGCAATGTTCACGAATTTTTCTACCTGACTTAAACTCGTCAGGAATTTTTGCTGATTTTTATGCACACAGTACAGAGAGTTTCGCACCAGTCCTATGTTTTTCAGATTTTTCCTAGATACCAGTAAAATATGAAAAATCGTACGGTACTGCTGTATCAGCAGAAAACTGCAGCGAAAATAACACAGATATTAACCAAACTTGCCATAACTCTTTCATAAAATTTGCACAAATAATTCCTGAGACATTGGAGTACACAAATAAGCAACTAAACACTCTTAAACTAACAGTAACTAAGTTTTACATCGATCGAGACTAATCCTAACAATTTTACCTAACGAGGACTAATTGGTGGACTTCTATCTACTTCTTGAAGAGGTTGCGGTAGGTCCTTGCACTCATGCGTTGGCGCTTCGGTCCACGGTTCAACCATGGCGGTGGAGTATACACCTCTCCTGAGTCATCACTTGAGATCTCAAACTCCACCTCTTCTGGATCCTCCTCTTCTTCTTCACTCTCTGCTGCAACTGCAACAGCTTCATCTCCTCCACCATCGTCGTCTCCATCATCATCATCCTCGTCCTCATCATCGTCATCGTTCCCACTGTCATCATCATTGTTGCCTCCATCTCCATTGTCATCATCATAGGGTGGATTCAGCTGTGCTTGGAGAGCGGCAATCTGGGTTGCCATAGCTTCAATAGTTTGATCCCTTTCCTGGACGGTCCCTTGCAACTGTTGTATGTTCTGGGTGTTTTCCTGCACAGTTACATGAAGATGAGCTATGGTTGCATCTCTGCCTATCAGGGCATTCTCCAGAACTCCCACAGCTTCATGCAAGGTGTCAATCTCCTGTCCTTGGACCGCCATACCATTGCTGGCAAAGTCTGCAATCTCCTTCACCATCATCACTTTCTCAGCTAGGGCTCCATTCTCCCTTTCCATGTCCTCTATGTGTCTCCGACGGGGCGGCATGTTGTTCCTGTCGCCCGGGGTAACCAAAATGTGTCCATCTTTATCACGCCTCCCATAGTCACGGTAGGGTGAGTCTGCTGGCAGTAGGTGTCGGACATGATGGCACTGGCGAGACAGGGCTTCATGCATGGCCAAGTTTACTCCAAGTCCCCAGTTGCAGTATGTCTTGGTGTAGATCAGGTGCACAGGGTTTGGCAAAGCGGCATCCCTGAAGATGAAGGTGGTAATCTCCCATGCATCCTCACCATATCCATAGGTGTACAGCCTTCTTCCCTTGAACATGGGCAGTGGCAATCCCAATGACTGCGAGAGCTGTGCTAACTGTCTTGCAAAGGGCCTTGGCGACTCCATGGTTGCATACTCAGTCCTGACTTCTCCCATCTATCAATTAAAAGAGGAAAGTGTGAGAATAGCATATGGTAAGAATTTTACGAGAGTGAAAGGCATAAGATGAAAGACAGAGTCAATATAAGCTTTAATAATTCTATGGTTTCCTAATCCAATCCTAGGTCACGATCCTACAGTCGATACACGGGCTCTGATACCATCTTGTAACACCGCAGTTCTGAAAAGACCGTGGCTTCTAAGTGACATGCCAATCCCTGGATCGGTTCATTGGCCCACAATAGAATAAGATGAATAACATAGCAAAATATCTGTGTATCATGAATAACGAAGATCCAGAGTACCCTTATTACAATAAAAGCTTAGCCCAAGGCTAGCTCAAATTATTCAGGTAGCAACATAAGTAAAGTAAATCCTCCATTCTTCAAATTGCCCACAAGTGAACAAGTGCCGAGTGGAGTACCGTGGCCTATATCGATTACTCGGAATCGGAATATCCTGCAACATGAAACGTAGCAGCCCCGAAGGGTCAATACATGGAATGTATGGCAAGTAGAGCTAGTAAAGGAGACAATAGTACTAACATCTACATGCATATTTGGCAATTGGAGCTGTCTGGCTTGCATTTGCAAATACCTTTGTCCTACTTTCATAAACAGTTTTTGAGTTTTCTTTGAAAAGATCCCAATTAAGTTAACCCAACAATATTAAAGCAATTACAAAATTAGAATGAGCGAGAAACATGTCATGGAATCAATATCAAGCAACTCAGTTGTCCATAACCGGGGACACGGCTAATCGATTAGATTATACACCCTGCAGGGGTTAGTACACTTTACCCATGTGACTTGGCCAGCCCAGCTCGTACCATCACTCTCATTTTGGGTGATGATAGGGATAAGTCCAAGAAGAGACTGTTCGGGAAGTAGCTCCCCAATCCCGACGCGTACCGGTCCAACCTACCAAAATTCTACATCTCTGGATACGCGGGTTCGAGTTACCACAACCTACTAAGTCCAACCAACCGCCCATTCCATTATTGGCACATGGTTGTACACGTAAGCTACAGAATAAAGAAGCCAATCATTTTCTCTTGATACCTGGGTGCCTTTCCGCAATGAAACCACCAAAAATTATCAATCCCATCACACCCAGAAGATTCATTGATTAAGTTGTTTTAGTTTTCACAAACCAACACTTTTGGAAACAACTTTCAGTGATGTAACCCAGCCCTCGTACATCATAGCATGGCTAAGCACATCTACCAACGGTGGTTCATCTACAAGGAAAGCCCTACCACATAATAGGACATAGCATAGCGATAGTATCATCCTACACATGCATCTACAAAATACACGACAATGCATTGAAAATAGTAGGTCAATATCATGAACAAAGTAGCATCTACTTGCCTTGGTTGTAGCGGTCGGGAGAACAATCCACACATGAGCAAGCGTTGCACTCGTCACAATCTACACGATACAATTGCAATCATAAACAAACAATTCACAAGCATATGCAACAAAGATGATGCATGAATGCATGCATGTCAAGTGTATTGATGCTACAGCAGCACCACATAATCCTATTCAGTAAAGCTACTGATTGCATGCATGGAAAATAATTTTAGCGCAAGGAAAACTATTATGCAATTCATAATGCTCAAAACTAGAGCTAGAACCCAAATAATTCACTACTGATAGTATACTGTTTGTAAAATCTTGGGAAAATGCTACTGTATAGGCATTGCCATTTAGGAACAGTACCAATTGGAATTACTCAAAAAGGAATTATAAAACTCCCTGAGTAATTAAAATACTGCAGAAAGCCTCTAAATAGTTTCTGCAAAAGTTTTTACTGTAAGCCTATCTTTTTAATTCACTTTGAGATTCCCCTTGTTCTACTGAATCCAGGGACATATTGTATGCAATTTTTGGAGTTACAGATCTTTTTCTACGAATTAAATACTCCAAAAAGGACATTAACTCGTTTCATTAATCTGGACAAAATCTTGCTGCAAAAGTGTGAAACAATGGTACCGAAAGATTCTACAGGACTTACTGAATCTACACATATTTTATTTGCAATTTTTGGCCCAGTAGATTAATTACTATGCAATTTACAAGATTCTACAAATTTCTGCCAAAAAAATCAATTAGGGAAATTACCCAGTCAACTTTGATCGTTGATCGCCCACGTGCTGATCGGCGCTGATGGCGCGCCAGTCAGTGCCTAGGGCGGAGATCAACGGCCGATCTGGACCGTTAGCGCAGATCGTCTTGGCAGAAGGAGGTGGCGGCGGCACACGAGCGCTTATGGCGGCGGTGAGGTCGAGCGGCTGGCGGGGCAACTCGGCCAGCGATGGTGGCGTCGGGTCGGCGGAGAGGAAAGCGCGGCGGGCGTGCCGCGCGGCCATGGGTCGGCGGGTCGCGGGCGAGGCGGCGGCTCGGCGTCGGCGTCGGCGTCGGGCGGAGGAGAGGCGGCGGCCTGCAGGGGAGAGAGGGAGGGCGGTCAGCGAGGTGGCGCGGTGGCTCGTGGTCGCGGCGAGAAGGCGAGGGCGGCGCTGGCGCGGGGAAGGGAGGCGGTGTCGTGGGAATGGTCACGGCAGATGCTGCAATCGACAACGAGTAGTAGAACGAGGGGCAAGGGCGGCCAGCCATCTGCGGAGCGAGATGAGGGCGGAGACACAGGGTTTTACCCAGGTTCGGCCCCCCAGAGGGTAAAGGCCTACTCCTGCTAGATTGTATTATGAAGGTGGTACAATGGGCGAGCTCGGCGGCTAGGCGGCGAGTCGCGTGGGGGTATGATGGAACGTATCTCTACACGCCCCGCAGGGAGGTTTATATAGGCTCACCTCCCTAGGGTTTACATATCTCAACCGATTCGATTAAAGCTTGATACTCGTTTAACCTAATCCGTGGCCTATCTACTACTTTGGGCCTTCACTTCGATCGCTTGGTTCCTCGCTGGGCTTCAATCCAGTCGCCGTCTTGCAGGCCCACTCGCCAAGTCTTGGGCCAGTCGGAAACGTCCTGCTGGGTATACCCCGGTAGGCATATCCCCATCAGTAGTCCCCGAGGCCGTCGTCGATTTGGCGTAGGTGGCTGCTGGCAGTCGGAGCATACGGCTGCTGAGTAGACATCCAGTCGAATCAACGGCGGGCTCCTGTATAAAGGAAAAACTAATCACACTACTCGCAGCTTTGGCGAGTCGAGTCGGCTCTTGTCATAGTGGTTGGGTCGGCGAAAGTGCTGAAGTTGGACCGTTAAACATGGTCAAACTAGCCGTTGGAGTTAATCCAACGGTAACTTTTGGCGTAATCATCGCGCGGTAACGGTTCCCTGATTTGGCGGGTAGCAACCGCTATATAAGAGGAATGGATAGCGATCAGAGGACCACCGTCTCACCATTTCCTCCGACTGCGCGCACCTTTCGCCTCCCTCCGCACCGCGACCCAGCCAACCGGAAATCCTCCGAGCCCCCACAAATCTTTCCGCCATGGCCCTCTCCACCGAACCTTGGGGCAGATCGAAATGCACTAGGGCGCAACTGGCTTCCTTTGAGGAGGCCGGGATTCTGCAAGCCGGCTGCTGGCGCATCCCCGCGGCCGGAGAGGTGACTCCAAACCTGCGAGAGAGGGAGTTCATCTGCTTCACCAGTCATCTCGAACGGGGGCTAGGGTTCCCCACGTCCCTATTCTTCCGGCGCTTTAAAGTTTGGCGGGTACTTCTCGCCTCGAATCATCGGTCCGAAGCACTTGGGGCCGAGTCGACTGAGCGACCCCATGGGCTCGCCGTCGCGGTGATTGGTTAGGGTGTGCCGCAGGTCGTCGGGTTAGCGTGCGCGCCAGCTTTGGTTGTTGATGATGTGGGTGCGGGCGTCGATGGGCTGACCGTTGGCGGCGACGAGGTTGGTCGCCGGCCTGGGGTCGTTGGTGGAGAGTGCCGCGTTCGCGGGTCGGTGTTGGAGCTGCAGTGGCTCCGGTGGTGGGCAGTTGAGTGTGTTTGCCGCCATTGGGCGGCCACTCGAGGCCGCCCTGCTTCCCGAAGAACGCGAGTATACTTGACCTTGCGAGTCGGCACCCGCTCTTTGCTGCTCGACGGCCTTTGCGAGCAGGGCTCTGACGTATTGGATCTGTAGGGCGCCGTCGCCGGTGGACCGTGATGCTGTCGGCTGCTGCTCGGCCTGCCACGAGGTTGTCCATAGGGGTGGAGAACAGTGGGAGGCCATTTGCGTCTCGCTCCCGTGAGGAGACTACTATCCGCGGCTGGTCCACAGGGGTGTGCGGTTGGGAGGCGGGCGCCCATCGCCGTCGACCTGGCGGTCGGGCGCTTCCTCCCGGTGGCGCGTTCTCGCGCGCGCCACGCCTGTGGGCGGGTCGTTCGTCGTCGAAGTTCAGGCGCGCCCTGAACGGTGGGGTTCAGCGACCTGATCCGCTGTTGGTGGTAGCGATAGCTCTGGCGCCGCCGTCACTCGGCGAAATTTCTCGCTCGGCTTGCTCCTTGCGCCTTGCCCTCCGCGGTTCGGCGGAGTTCTCGACTCCGTCGCCATGGCGTTAGGAGGATTGTGGAGAATGGATCCTCTGGCGGATCGGTGCGGTCGCCATGTAGGTCGCGGCGTGGTGGCTGGTTCCGTCACGGAGGTCGGCGGAGTTCTCCGACCGAGTCGAATTCAAGATCCCAGGATGGAGGGTCCTCGAAGTCTCCACGTTGGAGACCTGAGTAATGGAGCCCGCGGGTGAAGCATGATGATGGACCCGGCGAGTGACGCGTCGGTCGCCGAGTCGGCGTCGTCGTTGAGGCCGCGTCTTCCGGCTGCTGAGTTTTCGCGCCACTGTGGGCGAATTGTACTGAGGCGAGGCGATGGATCGTCGCGGATCTGGCTTTGAGAGCCGATCGGCGTGGCGGCGACTCGCGGATCGAGCCGAGTCCCCGAGACGATGGCGTCGGTGAGGCCGACGAAGAGGCTGATCGTGCCGATCGGCAGATCACGCGTCGCGTGACGGGTCGCGGCCGAGGCGTAGCTCGGCAAGATTTGGAGCATCTCGCCGATCGCTATCATGCGGCCGGTGGCGACCGTCTCGTTGATGGGCAGATTGGATCTCGCCACAGAACACCGGCCGGACCGGCCAGGCCCACGGTGGGCGCCACTGTCGTGGGAATGGTCACGGCGAGATCTTTGCAATCGGCAGCGAGTAGTAGAACGAGGCAAGGGCGGCCAGCCATCTGCGGGCGAGATGAGGCGGAGACACGAGGTTTTACCCAGTTCGCCCCCAGGTAAAGACCTACTCTGCTAGATTGTATTATGAAGGTGGTACAATGGGCGAAGCGGCTAGGTGGCGAGTCGCTGGAGTATGATGGAACGTATCTCTACACGCCCCGCAGGGAGGTTTATATAGGCTCACCTCCCCTAGGGTTTACATATCTCAACCGATTTAGTTAAAGCTTCGATACTCGTTTAACCTAATCCGACTGGGCCTATCTACTCGCCTGGGCCTTCAGCTTCCAGTCGCTTGGTTCCTCGCTGGGCTTCAATCCAGTCGCCGTCTTGCAGGCCCACTCGCCAAGTCTTGGGCCAGTCGGAAACGTCCTGCTAGGTATACCCCGGTAGGCATATCCCCATCAGGCGGTGGCAGCGGTTACCTGGTGGCGGCGGCGCGATTCGGGCGGCACGCGAGAGGAGGAGGGCGGCGCGGACGTGCGGCGCGATGGGGAGAGAGAGGTAGGGGCGGCGCGGTTAAGTGGGGTCCATGCGGGCCCGAGGCGGAGACGGCGCACGCGGTGGTTGCGGAGTCCGTTTCGGACGCGGCGGCGACGATGCCGGCGCCGACAGGTGGGCCCCACACTGTCGCCGTGACGCGGCGGTGGCGGATACTATCGGCCATGGACGGCGGCTCTGGTGTTGGCTACATGGCCATGGCCGCTCCATTTTTTTTTTGATCTTTTTCTTTTTTCCATTTTCTGTTTAGTAAACCTACGTAACTTTTTCATACGGACTCCGAATTGGGTGAAACTTGTTCCTAAATTTTTGTAAAATCCAGGGGATCAACCTAGGGTCATGTGGTAAGTTAATCCACAAGTTTACAAGGGTGGAAAACACAAGCCCTAGTATATTCTCCCGTAGGAGCATTGTAGTAAAATAAAATAGGGTTTTGAAAATAGCGTTTCGCCGAATCATTTCGATCGAAGGTTTTGCATGGAAGAACATGATGCAATGATATGAATGATATGCAACACCAAATCTAAAATTTGGGATGTGACACAGAGATGCTGGAAGGGGGAAATGTCGATGTGGTGGCGTGATGGCTCAGTTGATGTGGACCCTATTGGGAACCTCAAGAGCAAGGTGTGAAGCAGCAAGCAGCAAGTCTTCCCTCAGTAGAGACCGAGCTTATCGAACCAGAAGGAAGAAGGAAACATCACACAGGTGTTGCAAGCAATGCGGAGACCTGCACAACACAAACTCAAGACTTTGTCAAGCTCACCGATTTGTTGTAACAAAGGATTAAACGTATAGTGTGGAAGGTAATGGTTTGTAGCAAGTAAACAAGTAACAGTGGAAGATGTATCAATGGTAAAGATTGTACCGGGGCCCATAGTTCACTAGAGGTGCTCTCCTTAGATAAAGGGTAAACAAATTACAGCAGGGCAATTAACAGGAACTGAGCAAGGCATAACAATGCAATTACTAGTCAGAAAGATCCTATGAGATTCGATTGGGGAATGCAACAAGATACATAGACCGCCATCCAACTGCATCTATGACTAGAAGTCCACCTTCAGGTTATCATCCGAACCCCCTCCAGTATTAAGTTGCAAACAACAGACAACTACATTAAGCAAAATGTGTAAGGTAAACAGTCCACATGTTTCATGAACAAGAGGCCGTTGTTTTCTCCCTAGTAGCAACAACACATCTACAACTGAAGAGATTTCTGTCACTTCCCTTGGAAACTAGAGGCATGAACCCACTATCGAGCATAAATACCCCCTCTTGGAGTCACTAGCAACTACTTGGCCAAGATAGCTACTAACAACGGAGAGCATGCAAGATCACAAACAACACAGACATGATAGAATCATAAGGACAAAACCATTAAACAAACCAACATAATAATCTCAATATCCATCGGATCCCTGCAAACACAACATGCATGATTACAAATAGATTAGATCTTAATCATGAACGGAGCTCACAAGATCTATACATGAAAGCACAAAGGAGGAGATACAACCATCTAGCTGCTACATGGACCCATAGTCCAAGGTGGAACTACTCACACATCATACCGGAGAGAAGGCCTCCGGGATGATCTCCCCTCTAGCAGGGTGCCGGAAAGAACTTCAGATCCCCCGATCTAGGGACGATGGTGGCAGCGGCTATAGGCGGTTTCGTGGAGATTTGATCAGGTTCTTAGGATTTCTGCATCAGGGGCTTCTTATAGGCGAAGGGAGAGGCCAAGGAGGCGACCAGGGGGGCCAAACCCTAGCCAGGCGCAGGCCCACCCCTGGCCACGCCTGGGGGGGTCTGGCTGCCTTGGCCCGCTTCCTCATCTCCCCTTTGGACTTCTTGTTCCCCACGGAAAGTAATTGACTTTAACGTTTGTCCCATCCAATTCCGAGAATATTTCTTTACTAAATTTTCTGAAACAAAAAACAACAGAAAATAGGCATCTCGCACTGTTGCAACTTGTTAGTAGGTTAGTACCAGAAAATATGTAAAAAAACACCTCAAAGTGTAGACAAGTAAAGCAAAGTAGATACTAAACAAACATGGAGCATCAAAAATTATAGATACGTTTCCGACGTATCATGGCGCGTGGCCTTTCTACTGGCATGGGAACGATGGAGGGGGAAAGGGGTGATGGGTTTCGTAGCATAGTAATTCAAAAAAATTCCTACAGATGCGAACAAGAAAGCCAAGATCTAATCTAGGAGACGTAATCATTGAGAGAGATTAATGAGATGTTCATACCCTTGAAGAAATCGCACAGTGGAAACGTTCAACAGAACGTGGTTGATGTAGTCGTACTCGCCGTCTCCTCCTCGCGATCCGATCTGATCCTACGCCGCAAGTGGCGGCGCCTCCGAGAGATGCACACGTACGGTGCAGCGATGTCTCCTCCTTTCCTTGGTCCAGAAAGTATGGTGGAGAGATAGATTGGATCTGCAGCACGACGGCGTGGTGCTTATGGTGGAGAGTTTCTGCGGCAGGGCTTCACCTACAGTAGCAGGGGCGTCACCTAGCGCTTTCTCAAGTACATAGGCCTTTTGTCCGCCAGAGAGAATGATTCTCAGATTGCGGAACCAGTTGGTGAAGTTAGACCCATTGTTCTTAAGCTTTTCTTTCTCGGCAAAAACTTTGAAGTTGAAGTTGGACTTAGCCATTTGATCTACAAAATTTGCAAATACAATTTAGACTATGTTCATGATAACTAGTTCAAATTAATCAAATTACTAGATGAACTCCCACTAAATTCAACATCCCTCAAGTTGCTTAGTGAACATGATCCAAATTCACCACACCTAATCCGATCTTTACGAGAAGAGATGTGGTTTCAATGGTGGATAACAAAGTGCCGATCATATCATTCATATGAATCATGTTTAACCTTTCGGTTCGTGTGTTCCGAGGACATGTCTGTACATGCTAGGCTCGTCAAGTCAAACCCAAGTATTTCCGCGCGTGCAAACTTGGCTTGCACCCGTTGTATGTGAACGTAGAGTTTATAGCACCCGATCATAACGAGGTGCTTGAACACGACGAGCTTTCGCAACGGTGCATACATGGGGAGAACACAATTTTATCTTGATCTATAAGTGAGGAATCATCTTATAATGCTACCGTCGCGATCTAAGCATAATAAGATACATAAAAGGATAAAAATCACATGCATATAATTTTATGTGACATGGTATAGCCAATATCCGTACAATGATCTCCATCTTGTGCGCGTCAGCATGATCTCCATCACTCCACCATGATTGCCTCCACCACGAATAGCAACTACAACTATTGCTAACTACTTAGTGATAAAGTAAAGCTATTACATGGCGTATAAGTAGTTGACACGCAGGTCATATACAATTACACTGGTGGAAACAACCCTATTGGTCCCGGTTGGTAAGGGGCATTAGTCCCAGTTGCCCAACCGGGACGGGGCAATCGGAACTAAAGCCCTAACCTTTAGTCCCGGTTGCCCCACCAACCGGGACAAATGGGTGCACATGTGGCAGCGGCAGATGGACGAGGTGGGTGGAGCATTAGTCGGTTAAATAACAAACCGACTAATAACCTTCTGCCATGCAGAAATTTGTATTCTCTGCCAGCAGAATTTATTTTGGCACATTTTGTTGCCGCGACAGCATTTTCGCCACTTTTTGTGCCGCGGCAGAGAATTCAGTTAGGTTGTTTTATTGTTTATTTAGTGATTTGCCCTTATCAATGAAGGAACCTTATATTACACAAGATCATCATGACAATATTACATTCAATACATGGATCGAGTTCATGCACTACATACAAAAGTTGCTATTCGATGCTACCGGCCAATTCCTTCAAAGTTGCTATTTTTACAATCCCTATTGTCTATACACAGTCGAATAGTATTCCCCTTTTGGGTATAGGACTTCTGCATCCAAGAATCTCGCCAATTCCTCCTGAATTGCTCGTACGCGATCCTTTGGCAGAAGACTGTCCCGTAGACATTCGATCTGATTTAAAAAAGGAGTCAGCCTATATGAATGAAACTAAACACAATTTGATTGTAATTAAAAACTATAGAAATTGTTTAAGTAAGTGGAGTTGCTCTAAATTTCTGCCTTCTCATCATGCGTCGCGGATGAACTCGCAAACATAGTATCCACATAGATTGTTACCTGGTCCCTGCGTCAGGCACTTTATGAGAACAGAGTTCAATCAAAATAATAATCAAGCATGATAATAACTGTATCAAAACTAGAATCAAAGAGATGCGCGGATATAGCTAGTGGTGCTTACATTTAGTGGTTGAAATGTAACCTCTTTCCAAACACCCCTAGCCTTGTTGGTGAACCGTTTCCAAGCGCTGCCCGGTGTAGAAAACGAATAAAATAAGTTATTAAGTACTTGATATCATAAAATTCACGAACATTGCCGATATAGTGTCGTAATGATTAGAATTACCGCTGGAGAAGTATCTGCATGTCCTTCCACGTCTCAAGGGGTTTATGTTTCGAGTCCATGACTAGTACACGCCCTTTGTCAAGTTGAATGATTAACAGAATATAGTGGTAGCTGCGAATGCATAACTAATCAATTATATACTTACCATCGAGTAAGCGAAATAGAAAGTGTATACAAGACAATAACACTCACTCGAAGTTGTAAGGAAATAGTATTTCCCTTTTGGTTTCTTGAAACCTTAACGCATGTACTATATTATCCTCCGTATCCTGGGGGTTTGTTTTGAGATTAGCTTGATGAACCCAATATGGGTCAATGAAGCCAGTGTCATAGATTTGTCCTCTGCTACATTCGAGAATCTTCATTCTGCATATTACAGTATGATTATATACATGAAATAAACAAGGTGAGATAGCTGGAGACTAAATTAATTACAGAATTAGTACTTATAGACAATAGGCACTAATGATCGATTTGTCCAAGGCGTCTTGATTGAATAATTGAAATAGTTCATCAAATTAAATGGATATCATGTCATCCATATCTTTCCCATAATGCTTTTTTGTAACCTTCAGCACTATCCAGTTATCCCCGGCTTTTGTGGCATGCATGTACCAGTTATGCAATCTTCGCATTTTTGTTGAAAGATTGTTTACCTCCTCAGGTTTGATGAGAGGTTTGTCGTACTGGTATTTGTATGCTACTTCACTCATAGGGAAGAACTCTAACTGGGATAAGTACTGGGCAATAGTCATACCTTGAGCAGCGATAGCTTCTCAGACAGTAACTACCTATGGATCATCTTGCTCTTGCCCCATATTTGCTCGACCCACATTGGTTTGGGAAATCACCTTGAGAGGCGCAAGTCTGTTTGCTTGTTCTCCGAGCTGGGCAGCAGATTTCTCGCTTGCATCGATCTTGCTCTTGAGGCTTTTGTGCGCATGTGACTTGAGAATAGAACGCTCATAGTCGATGACAGCTTTGGCTCGGGTTGATGAAGAGTCTTTAGCATTTTCAACACTTTGGCTTTTTCTTCTTTGGTCTTTGAACTCGCTCTTTCGGCCGCCTCACTTAGCGAAACGTTGTCGTTTCCGCATCAACGATCGCCAGATCTCCTCTTCAAAGATACCATAAGCTCTCTTGGGAGGAACCTTTGGTACTTTTGGAAGAGGCTCTTGTTTACGTTTCACGATCGCTTACCACAACGCCAATGGCAGTGCGCTTCGCTTTTATCCTGAGGCGCCGCGATGGCTCCATGGCGATGGCTGTTTGGAGATTGGTGAGGCGACGGAGGCGGGTGAGGCGAAGACGGCCTTGGCGTGAAGCGGCGCTTATGGCGTGTGATTTCGAAGCATGATACATTCCTTCGGCCATAGAATGGTGACGTTTTTTGCGTCTCCTAGTACAGTCACATCCCCTTCACCTGCAGGGTAGTGAAGATCCAAAACTTCAAAGGTGGGCATGATTTCATCCACCCTGACAACAGCGTAGCCCTCTGGAACCGGACAACAGTGGTAAGTTGGTGTGGGTCCAATTGGTAAGGCATAGCCGACCGCCACCTTCATTGATATGTTCACAACTTTGACATGTAGCTCGCAGTGTGTCATCTCTATGATATCATCCACTAGTTAGCCAACAGGAGCCATCGTCAGTGCACCATCGTCATCGCCATTGTCATCACCCGGGACCTCGGTGGAAGCCACACTGCTTTTTCGATTATTCGATAGGCCGGTACCATTGAATGCAGTGTGCTGCTGAGATGGGCCGGTAGTACTTTTCTCTTTAAGTGTGTTAATTTCATCTTGTTGTTGCTTTAATCGTTCTTCAATTAAACGCATTCGCTCTTTTTGACTATTTGCTTCAACTTCCACCCTGTCCTTTCTCCTCTGACGGCTTCTATCAGGATATTTCTTCCTCTCTTCGGGAAACCCAGTCCTCCATGGTTGGGAGCCTCTTGTGCCTCGTGTTCGTCCATCATGTTCCTTATTTCCAAGGGCGAGTGTGAGCTCATCATTCTCTCTATCGGGAATGAAGTCCCCATCTTTAACAGCCTTTACTGCTTTTCTCATCCTCTCGATTGGCAAGGGGTCTTCTTTATGTCGTATGTTATATATACACCTCCCTTCCGAGTCCAACGTGCCCCCATGCCCGTAAAACCAATTCCTTACACGTTCTACCCAATAAATGCATCTGCGGGGTGATCTTTTAGCACGCAGATTCATTCTCAAGTTTCTCCCACTTAGGAATGCCACCACAGCCACATTGCCCCATAGTATGGTGATACTTCTTGTTAGCAGCATTCAGCTTATTCGTTTCAGACATTTTCTTAGCTTTTTCTGATTTCTTGTATTCCACAAACTCAGCCCAAAATGGTTTTATCTTCTCAAACTAAATATTCTTGAAATCGGGAGTCTTCTCTTTCACGACATAGTCAAGGTGCAATCTTTTCTTCCAGTTGGTGAAACACTGGGCCATCTTCTTCAAAGCCCACTCCCTGACCTTAGCCTCCATGGCTCTCCCATGTTGTAAGGCGTCCTCAACTGGATCCTCCGTATTTGGATCCAGCTCTATCTTCGGTAGTTTGAAATTAACCATGAGCCTCTTCCACAGTAAATCTTTGGCATGGTTAGGGACAAATAAACATGTTCCCTCTTCATCCGCATTAGCAGGCCTATTACAATTTCTAATAGTGATCAGGATTAAGTCCCTAACGATTACTCCGCATTGTGCCACAAATTTGGTTGCGACAACTTCGGGAGCCGTCGGTTTGCCGTCTTCAGCGACATCTTTGATCCCGAACCTCTCATGGTCTTGCAACTTTTTGGTTCGGCCTCATCTGCTCTTTTCAGTAGATTCCTTCGATCCGGAGGAATAAAAAAAGAAAGATCGTCGTTACTATTTCTATATAGATAGCAGATGATTAATTAATGAATTGATTATATTACATGCACCTCGCCGGAGCGGTCGTCTTCTCGATTACACAAGGCATCGCCTTCTCCCTCGCGGAAGGCAACACCTTCAACCTCAAACAAGTCGTCTATTCCGGTAAAAAGAGGATCACCCTCACCGGAGTTGTTCAGAAATGTTGATACGTCTAAATTTTCTTCCCCACGGATCACACCTTGGATCAACTCTTCCTTTTCTTCGTCTCTGACGTGTGGGTTCATATTTTCTGCATAGGTGGAAAAACGAATAAGTCAAAGCGGCTAAAGGAGAAAGTTAGGTACGGTGTTGAGAGATATAAACCCTAATTCAGAGAAACCCTAATATATACATACACAATAATAAAAATGAAGAGAAACCCTAAACCTAGCTACAAAAAGGAAACCGTGTAGTAGATAGGTAACTCTAGCTAAAATCAACTAAAATCAATATTCCGGAGTTCCGAGGGGTGTAAAACCTAGTTCGGAGAAACCTCGGATGCATATGAGAGGGGAACATGAGTATAAGGCTACAAAAGGGAAACTATCCAGCAGATAGGTAACACTAGATACTAACAATACCATATTGGAATCGATTCAAGAGGGTTCGGAATGCCCTGGCGAAGGCACATCGTCGAACCCACATGCACCTAAGGGGCATGCAATTTCATGGGAAGATTTACGCGCGACCGAGCCAGACCGAGCTTTCCTATGTCGAACATAATGGTTTTGACCGCGCGACCCCTTCGCCCATGTCTCATGCAGCGTGGAGCTTAAGGGGAACTCCCATCGGCGCCGCCTCCTCCCCCCTCTCCTCACCTTCCCCTCGTCGCTGCGCTGTCAGGGCGGGCCACCGGGCCTTGCCTGTGCGCTGCTTGATACTATAGATGTGGTGCATATCTACAGTAAACGTTGGCCCTTTTTCCAAGACAATTCGGTGTCTTACCCTTTCACGATTCCACCGTCTATCCGATGTTTCTCGGCGCTTTCTCGGCGCTGCTAACCGAATCCCGAGCAAACAGAGCTTCTGCCTCTCTCTTGCCACAATACACCCGCCCCACGCGTCCCTGCACGCCTCCCATGTCCTGCGGAACCGGCCACCGACATCCCCTTTTCCTGAGCCGCCGACCGCCGTCTAAGACTAGGACTAGTCGGGAAAAAATATTATAGTATTTGCCACGTCCACAATCTGAACACCACAATCCGATTGCACAACATACCCAACGTGATGCACATGAAGAACTTTGCGTAAGCCATCTATATTAATAGCAAAAAATACCAAAGCATCCATTATCAAATGCATTATCCAACAAATTGTGACAAATTACATAATTATTAGAATAACTATTAGACATAATTACGACAAGCAAACTAGCAAAATTATTTCAACACAATAATATCACTCACATATATTGCAAATTCTTTCAACACAACAATATCAATCTACATTACAAACACCAATCAATCTACATTACAAACACCAATCAACCTAATACTACAAATTTGCGGAAATTTGGGGGAGAGAGAGGAAGAAGCGGCCGAGACATACCCGAGGAAGGGGACAGGGGGAGGCCGGAGGAGGTGCGGCCGGAGGAGCGAAGGTGGATGAGGTGCGGTCGGAGGAGGTGCGGCCGGAGGGGCCGAGGTGGATGAGGTGCGGTGGCCGGTGTTAGAGCGGCTGGACGACGGAGCCTGACGACGGACCCCGGAGGAGGAGGTGTGTCGGTGGAATGCTGGCGCGGGAGGAGGAGCTGGCGTCGTCGAAGCAGAGAAGAAGAAGAAAAGTTATAAAGGGGAGGGAGTATACGTCCCGGTTGGTGGCTCCAACCGGGACTAAAGGGGCATACGTCCCGGTTGGAGCCATCAACCGGGACGTTTACTCCAATTTTCAGCAGCTGGAGGGGCGCGCGCGCAGGGGGTCTTTAGTCCCGGTTAGTGGCTCCAACCGGGACATATTCCCCTGTTTTCAAAAAAAATCAGGTATTTTCTCTCTGTTCCCGCCTTATTTTTTATTTTGGGGTTTAAATTTGTATTGTTTTTTAAATGATAATTAATTTGTAATTTAGAAAAACTTTATACATAAAAAGTGTTTGGATTTGAATAAATAATTCAAAACCATTTTCTGTTTTAAAAAATAATTAATGTAACCATTTAAAATATGAACCATTTAAAATTAAAAATGAATTAACTTATATTTTTTTAATATCAATTTGGAATTTAGAAAAATTTTAAACATAAAAAGTGTATGGATTTGAATAAATAATCCAAAACCATTTTCTATTTTTAAAAAATAATTAATGTAACCATTTAAAATTAAAAATGAATTAACTTATATTTTTTGAATATTAATTTGAAATTTAGAAAAACTTTAAACATAAAAAGTGTTTGGATTTGAATAAATAATTCAAAACCATTTTCTGTTTTAAAAAATAATTAATGTAACCATTTAAAATATGAACCATTTAAAATTAAGAATGAATTAACTTATATTTTTTTAATATCAATTTGGAATTTAGAAAAACTTTAAACATAAAAAGTGTATGGATTTGAATAAATAATCCAAAACCATTTTATATTTTTAAAAAATAATTAATGTAACCATTTAAAATTAAAAATGAATTAACTTATATTTTTGAATATTAATTTGGAATTTAGAAAAACTTTAAACATAAAAAGTGTTTGGATTTGAATAAATAATTCAAAACCATTTTCTGTTTTAAAAAATAATTAATGTAACCATTTAAAATATGAACCATTTACAATTAAAAATGAATTAACTTATATTTTTTTAATATCAATTTGGAATTTAGAAAAACTTCAAACATAAAAAGTGTTTGGATTTGAATAAGTAATTAATAATGGGCGGAAAGAAAATTTGATTAGGATAGAACTGGAATTAAAGTACATAACGCAACTAACACAAAGTTACATAGAAGAACTGAAAATTAAGATACATGGCCAGATTAAGCCACAATCGGCCGAACTTGTTTTGCAATGTTGGAATAATTCATTCATACTCCTGCCTACACCTGTACTACTCTCCACTGTAGTCGTCGTACTCGCTGCGGCCGTCGTCGCTATCGTCATCGGGGTCGCCGTAGTTGAACATTGAAGGTTGAGTACGAGTTGGCTGGACTTGAGGGTAGCGCAGGCGGGGGCTAGAGTCGGCGGCCGTGTCGTAGGCCATGACGCTCCGGAGAGTCTGGTCGCGCCACCACAGCCGACGGTCGGCCTCGTTGAAGTTCGGAGGAGGTGGGCCCTCCTACTCGTGCCTGGCGAGTGCCCTCTCACGCCAATCCACGAAGAAGGCTTCCCAAGTCGGGAAATAGTCGGGATGCCATCTGGGATTCCTCCGCTGCTCCGGCGTGAGCTCGAAGTAGTAGTGGTTCGTGATGGCCATCCGACGCACCACACCTAGAGGGACAGGAGGAACCGGCATGCCTCCGGCGCTCGAGATCCAGGTAGCGGGGAACCTGATGGCCCGGCGAGGGTAGTTCGGCGCCAGCGCCTCCGCCTCCCTGGGAGTTAGTGCTACGGTGGAAGCCATGGGAAAGAGTGATGAGGTTGCAGATATGAGTCTAGAGATGTGCAATGACAATGGAGGCCAACCCTACATATATATATAGTGAAGAACTGGCGGGAAAAACTGGCGGGAAAAAATGGCGAGAAGAAAAATGGCGGGAAAAATGGCGTGTCGGCATTATGTCGTGCGGCGTGTACCTTGTCCCAGATGGTGTCACCAACCAGGACTAAAGATGAAAAATGGCGCGTCCACACACATGCATAATATGGGCACAACATCACAAACTATGCCGTGATTTAGCACATAACATCGGTCATTTGGACCGAAAGCCATGAAACCTCGAACATGATAGGTCATTTTGTTAAGGTTTTTTGAAACATGATCAATATACCAAGTCTCGTATTTTTCCTTTCAACTATGTAACATAATATGACACCACGCGAAGGATTTTCATTGTTCGGATTTTTTTTGAATTTATTATGCCCGTTTTAAATTATCTGAATTTCTAACTATGGTCGAACCGGTGTGCATGAAGATAGGGGACGAGCATCGTTAGAACTTGCATTGGATCTCTGAAGAAACCACATATTGCGAGTCTAAAAATGATTTTTTCAAAAAATCACGGGCGATAGATCATGTACATGTAGTACAAACCGGACCCACTTCCTCCCGATTCGGCAGACATTTGTCCTTTTTACCCGGGATGGACGAAAAGGTTTGAGATGTATCGGTTGGGAGATAGTCCATGTAAGGTGGTCTAGTATTTTAGGAAAATGATACGGTAGCATTCTGAAACGGCATTTTGGTGGTTACTTCACAAAACGACCCGTTTTTTGCGCTCGGAAAATGGAAAAGGGATTTTTCGTGCGACAAAAAGGAAAACTTCCTCCTGCAACATTGTTCTCCATACCAATGTCCACACACATGCATAATATGGGCACAACATCACAAACTATGCCGTGATTCAGCACATAACATCGGTCATTTGGACCAAAAGCCATGAAACCTCGAACATGATAGGTCATTTTGTGAAGGTTTTTTCGAAACATGATCAATATACCAAGTCTGGTATTTTTCCTTTCAACTATGTAACATAATATGACACCACGCGAAGGATTTTCATTGTTCGGATTTTTTTTGAATTTATTATGCCCGTTTTGAATTATCTGAATTTCTAACTATGGTCGAACCGGTGTGCATGAAGATAGGGGACGAGCATCGTTAGAACTTGCATTGGATCTCTGAAGAAACCACATATTGCGAGTCTAAAAATGATTTTTTTCAAAAAATCACGGGCGATAGATCATGTACATGTAGTACAAACCGGACCCACTTCCTGCCGATTCGGCAGGCTGGGCCAGGCAGCACTAATGATAGGGGTGAGTGTCGACATTATGTCGTGCGGCGTGTACCTTGTCCTGGATGGTGTCACCAACCGGGACTAAAGATCAACCTGTAGTCCCGGTTGGAGACACCAACCGACAAACACAGTCGACTAATGATAGGGGTGAGTGTCGACATTATTTCGTAAGTGTCGACACTATGCCGAGCTGCTTGTACTATAAATAGGCATCCTTACGAGTCCAATCCTCCAGCCAGTTTTCAAGAGCAGGGATACCACTGCGGCCAGTTTCAGGGAGATGCCGACGGAGCCCAGTCCTCCGGCATCTCCAAGAAACTGTTCATAGAGGCACTCCCTAATATGTGAAATTAGTTAGCTCCGAGGCGTATTGATCTAGTTAGAGAAGTTACAAGCTGCAAGATGGTTTTCGAGAGCAGGGACACCACTACGGCCATTTGGGAAGATCTTGCGTGAGCCCAGGTCCTCCGGCATCTCAGAAACTGGTCATAGAGGCACTCCCTAATATGTGAACTTAGTTAGCTCCGGCGTATTGATCTAGTTAGAGAAGTTACAAGCTACAAGATGGTTTTTGAGGCGGGGACACCACTACGACCAGTTTGGGGAGATGCCGCGGATCCCTCCTCAGCATCTCCAAGAAATCTGTCATAGAGGCACTCCTAATATGTGATCAAGGCGTTTGGAGATAAGATCTTAATGGTAAGTACGAATCGGGACAACTTCTTCATAGTCCCGGTCCAGCCACAAAACGGGACTAACACTCAAGACATTTATTAATATTAAAAATTGATACTACAAAACCGGGACTAAATACCACAAACCGCGAAAGATATCCTTCGGTCAAGCCACAAACCGCGAAAGACATGAACTAGAGTTACATAATATGAGCATGAACTTCTTGGCATATGTCCTTCCTTATGATTGCTTCAGACGTAACCATGGAGCATCTTTTTTACTTAACGAAATGCTTGGGTGGGTTTTCCTTTGTGAAGGCGGAATTTCATCAAACTTATTATAATCTTCCCGACATGTCTGTCTTGTCCTCGATTCCCACGATGTTTCTTTTCCCTGAAAGAACTATGTGACGCTTTGGCTCATCATATGATGTATTCGTTTGCATATTTTTTCTTTTTTCGGTCTAGAGGACATGTCCTTCACATAGAAAACCTGAGACACATCATTGGCTAGGACGAATGGTTCATATATATAACCAAGATTGTTGAGATCCACTGTTGTCATTCCGTACAACTGGTCTATCTTTACCCCTTCCCCATTCAGGTTGACCCATTTGCAGCAAAACAAAGGGACCTTAAAAGAGACTCCATAGTCTAGTTCCCATATCTTCTCTATGTAACCATAGTATGTGTCCTTTTGTCCATTCTGGTCTATTGCATCAAAGCGGACACCACTATTTTGGTTGGTGCTCTTCTTATCTTGGGCGATCGTGTAGAATGTATTCCCATTTATTTCTTACCCTTGGAAATTCAATACAGTAGAAGATGGTGACGCGACCAACAAGTATAGCTGATCTCCAATAGTGGTGTCATTCAAGAGATGTGTCCGCATCCAACCACCGAAAGACTTCATGTGTTCATCTGTAATCCATGATTCAGGCTTCCCCGGGTTTTTGGAGCGTACAATATTCTTGTGTTCCTCGATATACGGAGCTGCCAAGGTGGAATTATGTAGAACTGTGTAGTGTGATTTAGTGAAAGAATCCTCGTCCCTACATATCATTGCTTTCTTTCCCAGCGTGCCTTTTCCACTTAGTCTTCACTCGTGCCGCGAGTCAGAAACACCAATCGGCTTAAGGTCAGGAATAAAGTCAACACAAAACTCAATGACCTCCTCTGTTCCATATCCCTTGGAGATGCTTCCTTCTGGTCTAGCACAGTTATGAACATATTTCTTTAAGACTCCCATGAACCTCTCAAAGGGGAACATATTGTGCAGAAATACCGGACCGAGAATGGCAATCTCTTCCACTAGATGAACCAAGAGATGCGTCATAATATTGAAGAAGGATGGTGGGAACACCAATTCAAAACCAACAAGACATTGTACCACATCCTTCTGTAACCTTGGCAGAATATCTAGATTGATTACCTTCTGAGATATTGCATTGAGGAATGAACACAGCTTCACAATAGGTACTCGAACATTTTCCGGTAGAAGCCCCCTCAATGCAATCGGAAGCAACTACGTCATAATCACGTGACAGTCATGAGACTTCAGGTTTTGGAACTTTTTCTCTGCCATATTTATTATCCCCTTTATATTAGATGAGAATCCCGATGGCACCTTGATACTGTAAAGGACTTCAAAAAAGATTTCCTTCTCTGCTTTGGTAAGAGCATAGCTGGCACGAATTAAGTGACGCCCTTTATCCGTCTTGTTATGTGTATGCATGTTCTTTGGGTCTTTCATAATTTGTTGGTCCTCCCGTGCTTCAGGTGTATCTTTTGTCTTCCCATACACGCCTAGGAATCCTAGCAGGTTCACGCAGAGATTCTTCGTCACGTGCATCACGTCGATTGAAGAGCGGACACGCAGGACTTTCCAATATGGCAGCTCCCAAAATATAGATTTCTTCTTCTACATGGGTGCGTGTCCTGTAGCGACGTCGTTCGGAACTGATTGACCACCGGGACCCTTTCCAAAGATTACTTCTATGTCCTTGACCATACCAAATACATCATCACCAGCAGGGAGTTCAGGCTTCTTCCGGTGATCTGCCTCACCTTTGAAATGCTTGCCTTTCTTTCTTACGGGATGATTGGTCGGAAGAAATCATCAATTCGCCAGGTACACAACCTTCTTGCATTTATGCAAATATGTACCTTCGGTCTTATCTAAATAGTGGGTGCATGCCTTATATCCCTTGTTTATACATCACGAAAGGTTACTAAGAGCAGGCCAATCATTGATGGTTACGAATAACAACCCTCGTAGATCAAATGGCTCCTGTTTGTTCTCATCCCACGCACGTACACCTGGTTTGCCCCACAACTATAAGAGTTCTTCAACTAATAGCCTAAAGTACACATCAATGTCGTTGCCCGGTTGCTTCGGGCCTTGGATGAGCACTGGCATCATAATGAACTTACGCTTCATGCACAACCAAGAAGGCAGGTTGTAGATACATAGAGTCACGGGCCAGGTGCTGTGACTGCAGCTCTGCTCCCCAAAAGGATTCATGCCATCCGTACTTAGACCAAACCATAAGTTCCTTGCGTCACCTGCAAAGTCTGGGAAGTCTCTCTCAATTTTTCTCCACTATGACCCATCAGCAGGGTGTCTCAACTTTCCGTCATTCTTACGGTCTTCTTTGTGCCATCGCAACAACCTAGCATGCTCTTTGTTTCTGAACATACGTTTCAACCTTGGTATTATAGGAGCATACCACATAACCTTAGCAGGAACCCTCTTCCGGAGGGGCTCTCCCTCAACATCACCGTGGTCATCTAAATGCGATCTTATCATAGCGCATTGCATACCGGCATTTATCTAAATTCTCATACTCCTTACCATGTAGAGGATGTAGTCATTAATGCATGCATGTATCTTTTGCACATCTAATCCGAGGACGGAGAGTCTTCTTTGCTTCGTAGGTACTCTCGGAAGTTCGTTATGTTTTGGAAACTTGACTTCATTATTTTCAGATCTTTTCAAATGAGGAGTCAGTTAGACCACACTCGCCTTCCATCGCAACAATTCCAGTGTGGTACCGAGCTTTGTCCCATCTTCACAATTTGGGTACAACAATTTCTTGTGATCTTCTAACATGCCCTCTAACTTCAACTTCTCATTTTCATTTCACAATCTCGCTTTGCATCGAAATGACCCTACCAAGTTCATCGGGCTCATCTGATGCCCGTTCTTCACCTCCTTCCTCTCCATTGTCTTCCATTGCAGTATCACTGTATTCAGGAAACATATGATGATAGTTGTTATCATCATCTTCTTCTTCACCATCTTCCATCATAACCCCTCTTTCCTCGTGCTTGGTCCAGCAATTATAGTTGGGCATGAAACCTTTCATAACCAGGTGGCCGCGAATGATTTTCGAGGAAGAGTACTCCTTGTTGTTCCGACATTGAACACATGGACAACGTATAAATCCATTCTCTTTGTTTGCCGTAGCCACATCGATAAATTTATCCACGCCTTTCATATACCTGGCTACGCGCCGGTCACCGTACATCCATTCCCGACCGTTCATCTGCATCATATAAGTAAGTTTATCAAAAAACAGGACATCATAAATAGTGAAATGACCAATTCACATTGACACATGCATTGTATCAATGACAGAGAAAAGATAAGATTGCTAACCTCGATCGAGGGAAATAAAGAGGAGAAAGCTCAAGTGCGTCTCGGACACCTTCTATATTTTTGTTCTATGAGAAATTCAATGGGATTATTCACTCAAACATTTCATCAAACACCTTCAATGCATGCGTACAAGAGAAAAAACTATCACACCCCTCACACCTTCCACCAAGAGAAAAAACAGAGTGGAGGCAGAGGGGGCTGGGGCGTTGCATTTATAGAGGGCGGGAGAATACGTCCCGGTTGGAGCCAGCAACCGGGACTAAAGGTGTGTGCCACGCCAAACCTTTAGTCCCGGTTGCTGGCTCCAACCGACGATTCCTAACTAACGGACGCCTGCCCCGGCGTGCCCGAATCGAGCAGGACGCGTGCCAGCATTAGTCCCGGTTGGTGGCGCAACCGGGACTAATGCTCTGAGGGGTCGCGAACGGATGGCCCTTTTTCCACTAGTGTTATAAAGACAACCATACGGCTCCTGCCGGTTGTGAACTCATCGACATGCAAGTCGTGAAATGTTACAAAACATGATCATTGCATACATCTCAATTCATACACATCATGTCTTGGTCCATACCATATCACAAAACACTCCCTGCAAAAACAAGTTAGACGCCTCTACTTTGTTGTTGCATGTTTTACGTGGCTTATGGGAGTAACAAGCTAAGAACGATTCTTACCTACGGAAAGCCACAACGGTGATATTATGGTTGCTAACATCTGTTGTAAATCTCATGACTACTATAGTGAGAGAAACTGGCATCCACCAGCCGCATGTGTGGAACAAGCCACACGTCAAGTGCGGAGCCGGTCTCGTGAACAAGGTCGCGTAAAGTTGGTCTGGACCGCTTCGATCTTACTATGTCGTGCCATAAGAAATACACAACAGGAGGTTTGAAACAGAAAAAATCAACGCCCGCAACAAGCATGTTGCGTTCTACTCGTGAAACACATCTACGCATAGATCTAGCTCTGATACCACTGATGGGTTTCGCAGCATAGTAAATCAAAAAAATTCCTACAGATGCGAACAAGAAAGCCAAGATCTAATCTAGGAGATGTAATCAACGAGAGATATTGATGAGATCTTCATACCCTTTAATAAATCGCACAGTGGAAACGTTCAACAGAACATGGTTGATGTAGTCATACTCGCCGTCTCCTCCTCGCGATCCGATCCGATCCTACGCCGCAAGTGGCGCCGCCTCCTAGAGATGCACACGTACGGTGCAGCGACGTCTCCTCCTTTCCTTGGTCCAGCAAGTATGGTGGAGAGATAGATTGGATCTGCAGCAGGATGGCGTGGTGCTTATGGTGGAGAGTTTCTGCGGCAGGGCTTCGCCTACACGCAGTCGGGAGGGAGAGAGAGATGGAGGGTCAGCAGTTGGCGGCTAGGGTTGGAGTGGAGAGGGGGAGGCTACGCCCCTGCTCTCCTTATATAGGGGGCTCGCCCCCCCTCCTTGACCCCTCCTCCAAGCCCTAGGGCGGCGGCCCAAGGGTGGAGTGGGGGCAAGTCATCCCTCCCTTCTTCTAGAAGGATCCCTTAGGGTTTCCCCTAGGGCTAGCTGGCTGGGCCTCAGGGGCCTTGTGCCCCTGGCCCAAAGTGGCCAGGGAACATCCCCTTAGGCCCATGCAGGCCTCCGAAAAGTGGGCCCATGTTGGTCCCACTCCAGAACCTTCTAGAACCTTCCGGTACAATACCGATAAACTCCAAAACGATTTCGAAATCCAAAAACTGCTTTCCTTTATATGAATCTTATTCTCCGGACCATTTCGGAACCTCTCGTGATGTCCTGGATCTCATCCGAGACTCTGAACAAAAACTCATAAACCAATTATCCATTCTATCCTAGCGTCGATGCACGTTAAGTGTGTGACCCTACGGGTTCGAGAATATGCAGACATGATCTTCTATCAATAATCAACAGCGGGATCTGGAAACCCATATTGGCTCCCACATATTCACCAATGATCATATCGGATGAACCACGATGCCAGGATTCAATTAATCCCATATATGCATTCCCTTCGTCGCGCGATATTTTACTTGCCCGAGATTCGATCGTTGGTATCGGCATACCTAGTTCAATCTCGTTCACAGCAAGTACTTTACTTGTTCCGTAATCCGATATCACTTTATGATTAACTCCTTAACCACGTGCTTGCAAGCGGTGTTGATATCGATTATCGAGTGGGCCCGAAGTATATCTCTCCGACTCGGGAGGGACAAATTCCATCTTGATACATACAACCCAACAAGTACTTTCCGATCACCTGAGAGACACCTTTATGATCACCCTCACATAGGATGACGTTTGATGACCTCAAAGCTTTCTTCCGATACGAGGGAGTTGTATTATCTCATGGTCTAAGGAATACAATACTTGACATAGGAAAAAGCTTCGCAAAGATGAACACGATGACACGATCTAATTGCTCTGCTTAATTTGGGTCTGTCCATCATATCATTCTCCTAATGACATGATCTCATTATTAATCGACAACTCATGTCTATGGTTAGGAAACCTTAACCATCATTAATCAATGAGCTAGTCCATAGAGGCGTACTAGGGCCACGGTGTTGTTCATAAACCACACAAGTATCAAAGTTTCCGCTTAATACAATTCTAGCATGCAATACAAACTTTATCATGAACAAGAATTATAATAATAACATCTTTATTATTGCCTCTAGGGCATAATTCCAATAGTCTCCCACTTGCACTAGAGTCAATAATCTAGTTTACATCTGGCAACAATCTAACACCCATGGCGTTAAGGTGCTGATCATGTTTTGCTCGTGGAAGAGGTTTAATCAATGGATCTGCGACATTCATATTCGTATGTACTTTGCTAATCTTTAGATCTCCATCTGCTATATAATCTCGAATTATATGAAAATGGCGGTTGATGTGCTTGGTCTTTGGATGATATCTTGGTTCCTTAGCCAGTGCTATGGCGTCAGTGTTGTCGCGCAATATCTCCAGTGGGTCCAAGGCACTTGGAACCACACCAAGCTCAGTGATAAAGTTCCTGATCCAAACTCCTTCACTTGATGCTTCTGAAGCAGCCATGTATTCCGCTTCTGTTGTAGATCCCACGATCACGCTTTGCTTGCAGCTTCTCCAGCTCACAGCTCCACCATTCAAAATATAAACGTATCCTGTCTGAGATTTAGAATCATCCGGGTCGGTGTCAAAACTAGCGTCGACGTAACCTTTTACGACGAGCTGCTCATCACCTCCATAGACCAAGAACATTTCTTTAGTGGTGACATCTGATAATTGGCATCTTTGTTTCTCATACTGCTTTTCTACCTACTGGTGAACACTTAGCTTAATATTAATCATTGTTAGGAAGTAAGAAGCAAGAAGATTATTCCGAGTGACATGGGTATGACTAATCGGGTCACTATGCTTAGTCACCCTAGGCGCATAAAAGTTTATGGCCCATGAAGGCCCAAAGAAGTCCAGGAAGCACCCGATGGAATAAAGACTTGTTTTGAATGGCAAGGAATATGTAGAAATCGACAGAGTTTGTATTAGCTTGTAACCTCTCCGGTTACGGATCCAGGACCCAGCCTTTCATATAAAGGCTGGGAGGACCCGACGGAGAGGGCGCCTTAGTTTTCCAGCAATCCGCGTGAGCTAGACGCAACTAGCGAACCGGAGACTTTGTAACCAAGATTTCGCAATAATCAGACTTTATCGACTTCCTTGTTTATCTGATCAGCCGACGAAATCTCCAACGCTCTCTTTTCCGCAAAAATCTAAGTCCATAAAAATGGGCATTGCCGAGGTTACCCCTCATCACCGAGTGTCTAAACAAGGTAGTAGACTTGTGGGGTACAAAGGTTTATGAAACAAAGAAGTTTTTTTTAGGTACGATGGTTTATGATGCTCAAGTTGTAGACTAGGTTCCCAATTAACTAGGAAGCACTTTGACTGAGTTAGTAGCATCAAACTACGGAAATTCACTTTAGAGGATGGACTCACTTGAGCCCATTTTTGAATTTTTCAAAAAGCATCAAATATTTTCGAGAAAACCACGTGTAGCCACTAATGCAAAATAAATGTATGAAAATTTTCAATGAAAAATACATTGTATTTTGAGGGCAGCAAAGAAAGACAAATATGACAAAGTTAGCGAAGTAGCTCAATAGTGACATATGAAACCTTCAACATATTGCAGTGGTTGAATGGACACAAGCTTATATAACCTATGCTTTCCATATTAGATAAAGATGTGCTATCGGTATCGGTCCCAATGGTGTCATTAGTATTTCTTTTAGTCTAGCTTGAAGATTACTTGATAAGAAAATAACTAGTCTAACCTCGGATATGGTCAAAAAACTAATGGTCATGAAAGGTGGCAAACTAGACAAATGGAGATCCCAACACTACAGCTAACAATGAACTAGTAACAGTGTTCCAAAATGTTGGCATTGTATTTGTAATGTTCTTTTTCTTTTCAAAATTTCTTATTGATTTTGTAACTTTATTTGTTTTCATGATTTTATTTTGCTACTCATTTTCCTTCCTAGTGATGGAAGGTTTTAATGAGACGACAACTAGTAATGCTCAATTTTTATCCCACATGACACTTTGCTTATTTTTTTTCTAGGAGTGCCAAAAAGGTACATTAGTGACATACGTGCTAACATACCAAAGAAAGTCTGTTAGTGCCAAACATGCCCAATTTTTCAATAAATAGATCATACCACCTCTCTCATTTTCCACACCCATGCATGTCTTATCCCAAACAACGGAGACAAGATCTTTGTTGCTTAATTGATCCGCAAGATTTAGCTTTAAATTTTGGTGTTATGGATGCCCATTTAGATGGTTCTCGTCCTAGCAGAATCTCTTTGGTGTGGGAGCAGTTAGACATAGAACAATATGACTAGGATCGTGTCTAGAGAAGGAGATCTAGATGCAAAAGATGCACTGATTGTAGGGGTTCGTAGCATGGAAAACAAAAAATTCTACCGCATGCACACAAACAAGCCAAGATCTATCTACTAGATTGTAGAAACGAGTCGATAGAAGCACTCACCCTCGAAGATTCCAATGCGGTTAACAAGAAAAGATTCTCGTGGGTGATGTAGTCGGACACTTGCCGATCTCAAGATCGCGTAGACGATCCTTCCGGCGTCGTGTTCCGGCAGCGCTTCCGCAGTCGGTCACACGTTTGAGGTACTCGATGAAGACCTTCCTCTCCCTTGTTCCAGCAGGCAGCGGAGGTTGTAGTTCTCCCTCGATTCCAAGACATGACGTGGTGTGTCAGTAGAGGAAGATCCCGCAGGGCTTCGCCTAAGCCGGATGCGAGTTATGGTGGATTAGGGTTTCCCGGAGATCTAGGGTTTAGATGACCGGGAGGAGGAGGAGGTGTCGGCGGCGGCTAGGGCGGCGGTGATGAACCGGCGGCGACGCGGGGAGGCGGCGCAGCGGTGGTGGCGCGGCGGCGGCGCGAGTGTGTGGGGAGGACTTGGCTCTTGTGGTGTTGGGGCAGCCCTCCCCCTCTATTTATGAGAGGGAGGGGCAGCCTTGGGAGGGGTGGGTTTGAATCCAAACCCAAACCCAAGTTGGATTGAGAGAAGGACTTGTTTCTTCTCCCATTAGGAAACCATTGTTCCAGTTTGACCTTTCAAACTTCCTGTTTGACTTTCAACTTAGAGCTTTATTTCTCTCTTGCAAATGTCAACACCAAGTGACCTAGGATATGATCCAATCATTCCACATATCCATGACACATTCATGGACCATTTTCCTTCCGGACCGGTGAACCTTCTAGACCCTTCTAGAACCTCTCCGATGAAATTATTGGAAACTTTCCCGAACTCCTAAATAGGACTTTCCTTATATGAATCTTATTCTCCGGACCATTCCGGATCTCCTCGTGATATCCCGGATCCCATCCGAGACTCCGAAAAACATTCGGTATCCCTACTAACATTCCATATCTACTAAACAACATCGAATCCTTAAGTGTGTCTGGAAATTATGCGGACATGACCAAGACACTTCTTCGATCAATAACCAATAGAGGAATCTGGAAATTCATATGGATCCCACATATTTCTACGATTACTTTGCGATCGAATGAACCACTTACATATGATACCAATTTCCCTTTGTCTCACGATAGTTTACTTATCCGAGGTTTTGATTGTCGGTATCTCTGCATACCTAGTTCAACCTTGTTACCGATAAGTACTCTTTTCTCGTTCCCATGATATGTGATCCCTTGTGAGCCAGTCACATGCTTGCAAGCTAATTGGGTGACATTCCACCGAGAGGGCCCAGAGTATATCTATCCGTCATATGGATGGACAAATCTCACTCTTGATCCATGTGCCTCAACCCATACTTTCCGAACACTCAATGCCACCTTTATAGCCACCCAGTTACGGTGTGGTGTTTGATGTCATCAAAGCATCCTTCCGGTGATGGTGATTAACATGATCTCATGGTCGAAGGAATTAGGTTACTATGTATCAGAAAGCTTATAGCAAATAAACTATTGAAATGACTTGATCTTAATGCTACGCTTATCTATAGGAGTATGTCCATCATATCATTCTCCTAATGATATGATCTTGTTATTAATAACATCTCAATATTCATGATCGAGAAACCACGATCATCTATTAATCAATAAGCTAGTATTATAAAGAGGCTTTACCAGGGACTCTAATTTAGTTTACAAATCACACAAGTATTAATGTTTTCAGTTAATACTATTATAGAATGAATATAAACATTTATCATAAACATAAAGATATAATAATAACCACATTTATTATTGCCTCTAGGGCATATCTCCAACACTGATGTGGTAGTCTATTCTAGTGGAGGTGGAACTGGTCATTTGTAACAGCATGGCACGTCGCATGAGAGGCAAGACATGAAAAACTTATTAGTTGTAGTCGTTGTAATTTTATTTTTGTCTTATAGCGAGTTGTAGTCTTTTTCCTTCTTGGAGGTGGAAGGTTTTGATGAGGTATCTATTAATAAAGCTCTTTTTTATGCCACATAACACTTAGCCACATTTTTTCCTTTTTTTTGTATTTGTTTTGATTTTTTAAAACACTTGGGTTGAAATAGGCACGTTGGGCCAAAACGGCCCTACGGTGCCTAGCATGACGTGGGCCGGCTTGATAAGCTGAGGGGTCGTGCCCAGATCTCACTGCAGAAACCACGTGTCAATGGCATGACCCATTTACTAACTATTCCTAGTGGGATGTGTCTTGCTAGACACCCTAAAATATTGGTGGGCCGGGTTTGCATTAACTCAATAATACCAATTGTCTAGATTATTTTGGATAGCATAGTTCATGAGAAAAAAGCATGACATATATTGAACGTATTATTCCAATAAATAAAATTATATTAATTTCTATTTGCAACCGCACTAATACAAGTTAGTAGAATCAAGGACCATACGAGTAAATATAGAGGGTGTATTGGTTAGACACATTTTAGAGGTCCCATGCGATAAAATGATGTGGGTTAGTGGGTTGCATGAGTAAAATAGTGAGAAAACGTCTGCATGTGGTTGGTAGGTTGGTAGAATTAATGTCGTCTTGTTTGCTTGTGGCAGCGTTGTGAGAGAAACATGCAACTTGGCATTAAAGGAGTAAATCTTTTCCACGCGCGAGGATTCCTATTTAGCATAGCACAACACTACTTTAATGACTGCGCCAGCTTGCATGTAAAGCATATAAACAAAACAGTGCAAAGTAAAAGATTCATTCTTGATGCAGCCTACCCACCACAATGTTGGCAACCAAACATTCACATAGGAATGGGTTACATAGGATTATGGTATTGAGAATGGTATTATATTCTCATCGTCATACTATTATGCATAGCTAACAATTTTTTATTCTAGATTTACACACTAGCTAACATTTTATTTTCCTAAGACTCCACGAAGTGGATTGTTGAGAGCAGTACTAACAAATTCCACATTTTTAACAATGGGAGAGCATATAAAAGCATGTCATGCATGAGTAAAATTGCTTTAGGCTTTTGTTAGCTTCTCACCATGTATTACGTTTTATTCAGAACAACAAAGCATCCTAATTAATTGGTGATTCTATTTGTGTGAGCAAGTATTGGGTGTGTATGTAGCCAGCATCCTAATTTTCCATTTGGTACTTTGAAATATTTTAGTATGGTTGAACTAATTACTCAAGCATCAGTGACAGAACCTTCCTAGCCACATGAAAGAAAAAAACGACTAGTCTAGTTTTACATTAGGATTAAACCAACTATGTACTCCCTCGATCTATAATAAGTGTAGATGATTTAGCACAAAGATGAACTAAATTAGCAACACTTATTATGATTATAGGGATTAATGTTTTAAAATACATATTCATCCCCTCCTGTTGAAATCTAGATCATTTCATAGTTTACACATCATGAGCTAGGATTTGAGGACACAACTAGTTGAGTCTCATACTCAGTGTGAGTTCATACAATGTATTGTCATAAATATGTTTCTCTCATCCATGTCTAGTGTCCTAAGATAAAATAGCATGCTCGATAATCCGTCAGGTGTAGCTGCCTTCGAACACTCTACATCGGTCAATTCATTGTTTGCACACAAAAAAGTTGAGTTCTTGCAGGAGATCGCTCTTTTTACAGCTTAAACCCACTTTATTCAGTAGAAAGCATGATTACATCACCTAAGAAAGGGTAATAAGGTTACATGCAGATCATCAAGCCAAACACCATGATCAGATCCCCTAGACATCCTTGCTAATTCATTGGTAAATATTCAAAATGAATTATAACAAACTCCTAGGAGAGATGATAGCATCAGTCGAATACCACAACGATTATTCCATGAAGTTGCCATACATCTAGCATGATATTCACACATCCATGTTGTTAGAATTCAATCTAATCCTATTGTGCCACATGGTTTGAGAAATTAATAAGCCTTGCTTCAAGGCCATTGCCTCGGTTGTTAGAACATCTTAAACATGATCTACCTTTATGTCTGATGTGGATATAAAGTTGCATGCACCATCTCATACAATTACTCCAGTAGTTCCTCGTAGTCGATCTTCATCAAAGGACTCATCCACATTCATCTTAACATGGTCAACTGAGCATTTGGCCTAACATCTCCTCTTCGGCTTTGCCATGGTGAGTTTGTAGCTTCGCAATTAGCTATTAGGGCACGAATTTCATGTATCACGTTCTTTGGTGTTTGCACCTTTTTACCATTAACCAATCTACGCTTATCCAACCAAAGAAACTGTCATGTAATAGCAAAAACTTTAGCACTGTATTCTTGACCAAGAGTATGAACATTGGGTCTAAACATAACAGAACCTCGAGGACAACCTGCCTCGTGTGATGATCATGCATGCTTCAGCTACTTTCATATCTAGCCCAATACCCATCCAAATGTTTTTTGCACCCAATACAAGAATAGCAAATGTTTATATGTATCTTGAGGTCCTTCAGTGCAAATGTGGCATTATGCACTCACTTTGACATGCCTATTGTCAATAACACTCTACATGGAAACATATTTTGCATAACTCTCCATATGAATATCTTGACTTTTGAGGGGACTATTGTGTGGACTTTACACTCATTTTTAATTCTCAATGTTCTAATGAGATTATTCCTTCTACCTTTCACTAATCACTAATAATTGCATTGAGGTGCAATTTTTGTTGGTTGTTTATTTTCTTGTAGAAATGGACATATTACCGGCAATTGTGATGGAGAAGCACAAGTTAACTGGACGATTTCCTGTACACACAGTTGTAATGTATGTCGGCAGGTTGGTGACATCATTCCTGACAACTTACATGAAGGGTCCCAGATCTAGTTCGAATCAGAAGGCCCTTAAAACCCTATTTTCGTCACCTGCACTATGTAAATGCCAAGGGAAACCACTGGAAGGGAGCCACACATCATCCTCAGCATGTCGATCCCCGCCATCATTACCACCTTGCCATAGCTATCTCCACAGCAACATCGTAGTCTCGACTACTTAACTATTGGTGACATTGTAATACTATCAAGCATTCATCTTTAAAAAATTCTTCTACATTGTCTATTATTAATGGTCTAATTACAACGTGTGAGTATTCCCCTCGGGATAATGGCTGAGGCCTAGCTTTGTACCAGACTTGCACTTGAGGATGAGATTATTGGTGTAATTGACCCTCTATGTTTCCAAATATTTTTCCCTTGTGTAAAACTTGATCCTAGGACTTTCCAGGTGCCCAAGTTCCCGAAAATCGATCAAGGCAGAGGCATGAGAAGAGGAGAGTGGAAGGCTATGCGTGAAACATGTGACAGTTCGAGGAGTACAATACCTGGAAGTAATTTACCAAGGACCGATGGTGACATCACATAATACTAATGTGTTGGTCTTTTGTCGTAATAACCGAGGAATCCCCGCAAAACGGGATAGTGCAAATGTTGGAAAATTGAATCCACAGCTTTGTGCCGGTAGGTTGAGATATCACAATGAAATATCACCAACTTATATATGTGTTAACATAAGTATATTTTATCACTAACTGGTCTTATTTACATCTTTTATATCCCATGTGTGTGCATAATTGGTGAAAACTTTGCCCTGGCCTATTTCTGTCTATATTTATAAAACTACATGAGTTGGTCCAAGAAACAAAAACATTAAGAGCTAAGAAGAACTTGTTAGAAATAACCTTTCCAAGCTTATGAATGAGGAATAGAAACACGTCTACTATACGAAAATCATCTTCTGAAAATGAGATCAATTCAGCATGGCCAGTGACCCCAGTCACTTCTTGGTTTAGTAAAACCTTAGTCTCCAGGGGAAATTAAGATTTACTACAATCTAAAACCGGATCAAAAGGTATCAAGGACAAAATTGGATGTGGACTAATTGAACCTGATCCTTGACCAAAATTCAGACGACTTCTGAACTAAGCTTACGGTTCGGCATAGTGGGATGACTGAATAGAAAGTACTTTTTTTTCAAATTCCAAGCATGAAAATCATCCATGTCGAAAAGTAGGGAAGGAATAGTTTTGATTCTGCAAGCATCAACTAGATGGAATTCCTCATCCCATTGATTAGTCTAAGGATCAATCATATCTCACACCTTAGTGAGAATATTTTGACCTTGATTAGTAATATCTTTGCGTGATGCACTTTTGGGAATCGATTCATCATCACAAATATCAATCATATTGCCATCTCCCACATGTCATATATGGCTTTTTTTTGTTGTTTGGATACATGTCCATATACTTTGCCAAGTAAAGGATCTTCCTTCTTTATTTCAGCATTTAGTAAATCCCGAATGGGAAGTACTTTTCCCTAAGCACTTGCGCACAAAGTGAGTCGGGAGTTTCAATAAGTCGCCAAGCTTGTTTTACAAGTAGAGCTACATTGAAATAGTGGATGTTCACGAGTTTCAATAAGTCTCCAAGCTTGTTTTGCAAGTAGAGCTACATTGAAACAGTGGATGTCTTGAAGCCCCGTTAGGCCGTTAGACCTTGTTTCATTTGGGTGTATATTTTCCATCAAACTAACCCATGCATCTTCTTTCGGTTGGCTCCGCCGCGGACAGTTGTTGTTAACACATTTTAATTGGCTCACGCGTTGCTTGCGCAACAAGATGAGTTGGGTTCTTGCATAAGATCCCGCTTTCTTGTTGATAAAAGTGGAAGAAATAATAGAGAGATGGAGAGTGTGAGAGCAGAAGAGGAAGAGCACGATGGAAAAGAAAGGAGGTGCAGCGAAAGAGTTATTTAAGACTCCTCATCTAGATGAATTGATAGAAGGTGCAAAGGGGAGTAGTAGCAAGTAACAAGCAATCAAGCCTCAGTTGAGCATTTCAAATTCAAGAAATCTGAATCTCCTCCCAACCAAATGGGAGGCAGAGGAGATGCCTTACGCGACCAACAACGGACTTGTTTCTCCAAACTCGACAATAGTTTGGCCTAAAAGGGAGGCACATCACATGAACCCACCCAAAACAGTTTCTAATACAAAAGAATTACAGCTCCCACACAGCGGGCGCGCTTGCCTGTCTTGTCTAAAACTCCCAGAAAAACTTGTACACAGCCATCATCTGAGATGACAAGAAAAAAAGCACATGCTTGCCTAGACAAATGACGACATGGTCCATGAATGGCAACCAGAGTAGGCTTGGAAGAACGATGGATGATCATCCGGCTCCAAGGACACAGGGGCATCCTCCGCGATGAACTGTAGGAAGCAGCTCCCTTCGGCGAGGTAAATATTATTGGGAACCGATGCCGAAACAGGTTCATGAAAAAATAGATGTCACTGGTTCCTGCAAGTTGACAGAATAGTGATTGAGAAGCTAGATAAAGTTCCTAATTAACTGCACCACGAATGGTATAATATGCTTTTTTTTTCAATATGTCACTTGCAGGCATCAACACATGTATACAGAATTAAAGATACAGACAACTGTAAGCAAGCAGTTACAGAACATTAGGGACCAGCAAAAATATGATGCCTTTAGGGGAGCAGCTTTATGTGCTGAGATCGGAATATTGATGGAGACTGACATGGTGACATCTGATACTTGACACCTTTGTTTCTTATAGTACTACTTTTCTACCTACTTGTGCACAGCTAGTTTAATGTTAATTGGTTAGAAAATCAGAAGCAAGAAGATTTTTCGGGGTTTCTAAACAAGGTAGCAAACATAAGGGGTAAAGAAGTTTATGAAACTAAGGTGTAGGATGGCATATGATGCTCAAAGTTTGCACATGCGGGCTAGGTCCCCAACCAACACAGAAACACTTTGCCAACATCTGAAGGAAGCTATGTTAAACCAATAATGCTGACTGGATGGCTGATTGTCTAGCTCATTTTGGATAGCACAGTTCATGGAGAAAAACATGACATACATCAAACCAATCGTCCAATAAATAAAAACATATTAATTTCCATTTGCAACAGTAGGATGACAGCTTAGTATACTCCAATGGCATAGCAAATCCCATATGGATGAGTTTGGTTTACATCAAGCTGATGTTGTGAAATACTATTAGAAATGTGTGTAGAAAATTATAGGAATTATATGAGAATGGTACTATTATTATCATCATACATTACTATTACACATACCTAGCCAAGAATTTTATCACATAACAGCAGAATTGCTTTAAGGTGCTATAAGCTTCTCACAGTTCAGGAAGCTTTCAAAACAATATGGTGCATACTGAACCAAGTACCAGTTACACTCTACTTGGCTTACAGATCCATGAATCATGTCAAGTTAAGATATTCTTTAGTTTTTTTTGAGAGAGAGAAGATATTCTTAGTTAAATGACAATAAAACATCTTAATTAATGCATGACTGTATCAGAACAGATTCTGTCCAAGTCATTTGATTTCAGCTATATATCAGAGTAGCAGCCTACAATTAATGCTCATGTCGACAATCAAATATTCGATATCTTGAACACAGAAGTACCTAACTAATATTAATATATCGTCATCTAAAAAATCATTGTTGCAACACTTGAAAAAAGAGATCGATGACTAGCTGAAAAAGGCCAACCTAACAGTTCAGAATTTTTTAAACTGAATACTTATTTAGTCCACATATCATACCTTGTTCTAGTATATGACTATAGTCAGTTTTTTTTATATGTAAAAAAAAAGACTATAGTCAGTTTGTTTTTGGTTTAAAGATATTCTTACTAAGATGACGTTGCACACAATGCCATTTAAGAAACTATATCCACAGAAAACAGTTCATGTCTCAAGCTCCTAACCTATAATCACAATCCCGTCACTTGTCTAATACAAGTGTTGAACATAGAGTTCAACAGTATCAGTGTATATAGTCCATCTAAACTCTGAACCGAAGTATCGAATGTGCCAGTAAGTCATGGGAAATTCCGACAGAAAAACAAACTAAAGCCACTATTTACCCAGAGGGGAAAATCAATTCCATCGGTACGAAAAATCTGAAGTGAAGTGGCAGAAATAAGGGAACTCTATTCCTCCTGCATATTCAGCTTTCCAGTTCATGTTCACCCATCATGAATAATTGGATCCTCACGGTCCTCTTCCATGCAATGGTATGGCAGCTAGGGGTCAGAACAATTTTATATAAATTTAAAGTGCAATGCCGGGCAATCAGAGAACCCATGTGGTTGGCCGGTCTCCTATGATGCAAAGGAAAACCACTCCCCAAAGAGGAGCAATTGACACCTGTTTGCCCAAAAACATGCAGAGTTGGGCTAAATGCAGACTTGCTGCCGCTAAGATTTCGACACCCGTCAACTGGAACACAACAAGCTTTGCATTTTTTCTGGGATTTGAAGGACACGAGGCCACCTCGAGCGCTACCAAAAAGACTGTAATCATGCCAAAGCGACGAATCTAGTCTTAAATTAAGGGAACTACGACAGGAAAAGATGGAGAATTCGACAGTAATCATACCGTAGGAGAATGTTTGGCGAGATCAGTTCTTGGTCTTCTCCTTCATGCCGGAGTGCCGGAATCCGTTCCAGAGCTGCAGCGCCGCGGTCGCCGAGAGGTGGTGGTTGTCCGACGAGGGGTGCGCGGCGGCGACGGTGGCGGCGTTCTGATCGTAGAGGAACGGAGGGCTCGGACCGTCTTCCAGGTCCTGGAGCTGGTGGTTGTGGTGGTGGTGGCTTGAGAAGTGCGACTGCGAATTGGACTGAAGGGTCCCCCTGCTGTTGGCGCCCAAGAAACCCGAGGACATGGAGAAGTCGAGGCTGTAGTCTCCCGCCGGAGCGGGAGCGGGGGCCGGACCCGGCGCCAGCGCGTCCTGGACGAGCGAGAAGTGCGTCATCTGGGCGGAGGTGGCGAAGTTGAAGCTGAAGGGCTGCGTCGGTACCAGGCCGACCGGGGCCGCATTGCCGAATCTGAAGCCGGCCGGGTACGTCGGCACCACCTGCGCGGCGGCTTTCCCCGCGTGCGCGGCGACCGCGGACACGGCCTGCTGCTGCTGCCAGGAGGGCTGCCTGTGGTCGGCGGCGCCGACCGGCCCGCCCCCCGTGAGCAGCTCGGTGAAGGACGCGGCGGCCTGCGCCGGGGCCGCGCTGGCCACGGTGACCTCCTTGTCCCTGGAGGCACCGCCGCGGGCGTCGGAGCGCGAGAGCGAGAGCTCGGAGCCCTTGCTGGTCTCGGACGTGCTGCTGCACCAGGACCTGCTGCCCTGCTGCTGCTGCTCCTTGCCGGCGCGGGTCCCGGTCCTGGTCCCGGGCTGCTGCTGGGCGTCCGGCATGGCGGCGAAGGCGGCCTGGTCGAGCGGCGGCAGCTCGTCGATGGCGGCTGCGGCGGCGTTGATGAGCCACTCGACGGCCTTGCTGGGCTGGTCGAAGCCGAGGCGGTCCTGCAGGTCGTAGAACTGGATGGCGGTGGGCACGGAGAGGCGCACGCGGCGGTCCCGGATGCCCTTGGTGGTGAACACCTTGCTGTGCCGGTCCTTGCCCCCCGTGGCCTTGACGCGGCAGATCCGCGACGCCGCCCCCTGCTGCGCCTGCGCCTGCGCCTGCTGCTGCCTCTGCCCCTGCCCCGGCGGCGGCGGCTGCCCCCACGCCACCATGTCCAGACCGCCGCCCGTCATGCCTGTGCGCCCGCGCTTGGCCGACGAGCCAGCCGCACGTCCTCGCGGGGCCGCTCCGTCGCCAGCCGCTCCCGCCGCGCCGTCATCCTCCATCCCTCGCCCTCGCCGACGCAAGCTCCGTGCATACACGCCACGCTACGGTCCGCGGCGACAGCTAGGAATGCGGGGCCGCTTTTATTGTGCTCGGGGAGGGAGCAGCTAGCTAGCTGCGGCCGTTTCTCCTCGGGCTGCGTGCGTCAGCGGTAGAGTGGCAACGGCTGTCCGGCAGCAGCAGCAGCAAGCAGACTTGCGCCGCCCACCCGGCGCGCGCGTGGTGTTTTACGATCTTACCCCTACTCCTCCTTTTCTCTGCCCCGATGCAGCTCGCACGCGCAGACCTGCTCGCGATTGCAGCAGCGGCAGTGGCATCAGCGGGGTGGGGGCCCTGGCCGTCGCTGTGTCAGATCTGCCAAGCTAGCTGCGGCGGCAGCGGTCAGCACCAGTACCACGCTGTTTCCGCTGCGGCGCACACTTGTCTATGCTGCTGCTGCGACGGCACGGCCCACGGCGATTATGCGCCGTAAACGGGTAGGGGAATACGGACGGGGTTTTCCTTTTCTCGCCTTTTGGTGGCACGAGACTTTGCGGCGGCGGCGGCAGCGTCGCTTTCTACGGCCGACGCACGACGACACGGCCGATCGAACCCGGTGCGACGGTGACGTGCACCTCCAAGTCGTCTGGCTCGATCGCACCCTTCAATCCAACATCCGCGGTCGTTGTGGACGTCATGCCCATTTGGTAGCATATACTCCTCGTATGTGTGTTTCCCACTTTTTCTAAAATTTTGTTTTCGAAAATTGTAAGGGTGTTTTCGACGCTTCATCCTACCACCCGCTGCTCTAACCAATTGGCCACCCCTTTCCACGTGTGATTTCTACGAGGGGCAGATACGTCAATCCAAAAGAAAAATAATGCCCGAGAAACCCGCCGGGGTGAGACGACAAAACAGTCGCCGGCTGGTGTTGAGTTGTCTCGTGCGACGCAAATTTTAAGGGGTGTTTTTGACAATTCATCCTGCCGGGAGGGGTAGATATGTCAAGGAGGTACGAAAATGTGGAAAACGTCGTTATGCAATTGACCAGGTCTTCGATCTACGATATTGGAGTTGTTCATACTATTAGACCCCATATTCAACGATAATGGATAGTTCTACATGTTTGGTAATACACATATTTGTGTTTCCTACTTCTCCATATGTTTGTTTTTGAAAATTGTAAGGGTGTTTTTAATATTCAACCTGCCATGAGGGTAGATATGTCAAAGTAAAACTAAATTAATACGCGAGATATTGGCCGGGTGAAACATCGAAACGGTCGCTTGTGCCAGCAGGTGTTGAGCTGTCCCGTGTATCATAAATTATGAGGGCATTTTCGATGATTCATCCTGCCAAGAGGGGCAAATATGTTAAAATCATATAAATCATTGCGTGATAATTCCATAGGTAGTTATAAAATTGTTGAAACCATCTAAAAGAGCATGTGTGCTTCGATTTATGGTTTTGGTAATTAATAACATATCTATGGACTAATGATTGTATTGAGATACACTTGTAGGCTTTGTTCATAGGCAATGCTTAAACCATATGTGAGCTTTAAGGTTAGAAAAAGAAGAAAATTAAGAAGAATAAGCAATGACCAAGGATATATTTAAGGTGTGATCCGAAGAATGGTCATAAGAAGATACAAGATTGATCAATACAAAGTATAAAGAGTGAATTCGATTAGATCAATACACAGTAAAGAAATGAAGTGCAAGTTCAAGATAAAAAATCATATGCTTGAAGCTCGTCATAATTATGGTGATCATAGATATGTGAAGATATGCCTAAAGAGATTCTCTCCTATAGGAGTATGGGGGAGAAATTCACAAGTCTTCATCAAGCAAGCGCGAGCGCGCTCATTCAAGAAAGTTTTTCCAATTTGCGAAGAAAAATATCGTAATCATCAAGCTCAAGTGGCGGAAGGCAAATGTATGATATTGATAGGTTTAATGTTTCACCGGTCTCGTGTTGTTAGTGGGAGACCGAGTTATAAGAGAGATAATCATACTATCAAGAGAGGCTCTCGAGTGAGTAACTTGATCGCATCTTTGTAGAGAGCTCAAACATTTCCATAGTTGGCATCATCTTTCTTGGTTGTTATTTTGAACATATCCATGTGAGAATTTAGAGCTTGTGATTCTCTTCATAATAATCTCTAGTTTCTGAAAAATGGATTTCAGATAAAGAACTTCTAGCATTTTTTATTCCGAAGGTTTTATAGGTTCATCGATTTTAGAGACGTCAAATCTTTCACCATTTGGTTTTGTACTACTATATTTGACTATGATTTTTACCTACATTTTTTTAGATGTTGTTTTTTCTTTTAAATGAGCCCAAGATCATCGAAATTGGAGTATGAATGCAAAAGTTATAGTATTTTCAGTTTTTGTGTTCGATCAGACCAGGGCGGTTTGGCCACCCAGGGTGGTCCGGACGGAGTTCGGGATTTTTCTAGCGTTCGGCTATACATTTATGTATAGTTGCCGAATCTTCCCACGGAGTGGTCGGACGGCTAGAGTGTTCTGCCGAGGCAGGAATGTTCGGCGCTAGAGGTTCGCATGCATAAGAGTTAGATTCGTGGATGCCCTATTTAAGGGGCCTTCTTCCCCAAAGGTATCGGTCGACTTTGTGCTTGTTTTGCCACCCCTCATTGTTGACATTCTTGAGCTGCTTTCTTCATCTCCCTCCTAGGATTCTTGCATATTTGGAGGAAGAGAGAGGAGATCTAGATCTACTTTTGAGAGGGGAACATCTTGAGATCTAGATCTTGGGGGGGCTTGTGTAGTTTTCTTCTTATTTTCTTTCTCTTTTATTCTCCCAATAGATTTTGTAGCTTTGGTAAAATTTGGGAGGGAAGTACTTGTCATTGCACTAGGTGCATCCATTTGAGTTATCTACAGAGAATCGGTTGATGAAAATCACGTGAACTTGTTACTCTTAGGTTTTTGGAACCTTGGATAGTTTAGTGGTGTTTGTGGTGAGTTCTTGGGGTCTCCAATTAAACCGTGGAGATTTACCCAACCTTGTGGCCTTGGAGATAATTCTTGGAAGCCTCTAATTAAGTTGTGAAGATTTCCCCAAGCTTGTATAGGTTTGGTGATCGCCCTCAAGTGTGAAGGGTTTCGCAGCATAGTAAATCAAAATTTTCTACGGAAGCGAACAGAGGGAAAGCCAAGATCTAATCTAGGAGATGCAAACAACGAGAGAGATTGGATTAGATCTTCATACCCTTGAAGATTCGCACAGTGAACGTTAAATCGGAACGTGGGTGATGTAGTCGTACTCGCTTCTCCTCCTCGCGATCCGATCCGATCTAGCACCACAAGTGGCGGTGCCTCCGTGAGATGCACACGTGCAGCACCTCGACGTCTCCTCCTTCCTCGGACCAGCAAGTATGGTGGAGAGATGGATTGGATCTACAGCACGACGGCGTGGTGTATATGGTGGAGAATTTCTGCAGCAGGGCTTCGCCTACAAGCGATCGGGAGGGAGAGGAAGGCGGGGCTACTAGGGTTTGGAGGAAGGTGTGTAGGAAGAGGCGCACCAGCCCTCTATTTATAGAGGAGGCGGCCAGCCTAGCCTCTCCTCCAAGCCTATCTCTAGTTTAAACAATTTAAACTCTCCTTATCTAGAAATCCTATCTTATCTTATCTCTAGTTTAAACGATTTAAACTCTCTAGGATCGGCTGGGCCCTATGGGGCCTTGTGCCCCTGGCCCAATGCAGCCAGGACACTCCCTCATAGGCCCATGCCCCCTCCCGGAAGGTGGGACCACGTTGGCCCCCTTCCGGAAGGTTCTAAAGCTTCGGTAATACCGATTAACCCGGAACAATTCCTAACTCCAAAACTGCCTTATATGAATCTTATTCTCCGGACCATTCGAACCTCTCGTGATATCCGGATACCATCCGAGACTCGAACAAAAATTCATAAACCAATTATCCAATCTATCCTAGCGTCGAGACACGTTAAGTGTGTGACCTCTGGTTCGAGAATATGCAGACATGATCTTCTATCAATAATCAACGGGTGCAGGCACCCATATTGACTCCCACACATTCATCGATGATCATATCGGATGAACCACGATGCCAGGATTCAATCAATCCCATATATATATTCCCTTCGTCTCGCGATATTTTACTTGCCCGAGATTCGATCGTCGGTATCGTCATACCTAGTTCAATCTCATTCACAAGTACTTTACTCGTTCCGTAATCCGATATCACTTTGTGATTAACTCCTTAACCATATGATTGCAAGCGGTGTTGATATCGATTACCGAGTGGGCCCGAAGTATATCTCTCCGACTTGGGAGGGACAAATCCCATCTCGATACATACAACCCAACAGATACTTTCCGATCAACTGAGAGACACCTTTATGATCACCCTCTCATAGGATGACGTTTGATGACCTCAAAGCTTTCTTCCGATACCAGGGAGTTGTATTATCTCATGGTCTAAGGAATACAATATTTGACATAAGAAAAACTTCGCAAAGACGAACACGATGACACGATCTAATTGCTTCGCTTAGTTTGGGTCTATCCACCATATCATTCTCCAATGATATGATCTCATTATCAATTGACAACTCATGTCTATGGTTAGGAAACCTTAACCATCATTGATCAATGAGCTAGTCCATAGAGGCGTACTAGGGACACGGTGTTGTTCACAAACCACACAAGTATTAAAGTTTCCGCTTAATACAATTCTAGCATGGAATATAAACTTTATCATGAACAAGAATTATAATAATAACATCTTTATTATTGCCTCTAGGGCATAATTCCAACAGTCTCTCACTTGCACTAGAGTCAATAATCTAGTTTACATCTGGCAACAATCTCACACCCATGGCACTGAGGTGCTGATCATGTTTTACACGTGGAAGAGGTTTAGTCAATGGATCTGCGACATTCAGATCTGTATTTACTTTGCTAATCTTTCGATCTCCATCTGCTATATAATCTCGGATTATATGAAACTTTAAGTTGATATGCTTGGTCTTTGGATGATATCTTGGTTCCTTAGTGAGTGCTATGGCGCCGGTGTTGTCACACAATATCTCCAGTGGGTCCAATGCACTTGGAACCACGCCAAGCTCGATGATGAAGTTTCGATCCAAACTCCTTCACTTGGCGCTTCTGCGGCAGCCATGTATTCGCTTCTCGTAGATCCCGCGATCACGCTTTGCTTGCGCTTCTCTAGCTCACAGCTCCTCCATTCAAAATATACACGTATCCCGTCTGAGATTTAGAATCATCCTTGTCGATTATCGAAACTAGCATCGACGTAACCTTTTCTGACAATGTTCATCACCCCCATAGACTAAGAACATTTCTTTAGTCCTATTTAGGTACCTTAGGATGTTCTTCACGGTGTCCGATGTTCCACTCTGGATCACTTTGATATCTCGTCAAACTAAGAGCATTGGACACATCCGGTCTAGTACACAGCATGGCATACATGATGGAACCTATGGCCGAGGCATAAGGCACTTTGCTCATAGCTTCCCTATCATTTACCGTAGCTGGACACTGAGCCTTGCTCAATATCTTACCTGACAACATAGGCACTGAACCTTTCAATGCCTTATCCATTCTGAATCTTTTCAGAACTTTGTCTAGGTATGTACTTTGGCTAAAGCTATCAGGCGTCTTTGTCTATCTCTATAGATTTTGATGCCCAATATATAAGCAGCTTCACCTAGGTCTTTCATTGAAAAACACTTGTTCAAATAACTCTTCACATCGTTAAGCATGTTAATGTCATTTCCAATAATCAATATGTCATCCACATATAGTACCAGAAACGTCACCGAGCTCCCACTCACTTTCTTGTAGATGCAAGCTTCGTAGCAATTTGGAACAAATCCAAAGCTCTTGATCACTTGATCAAAACGAAGGTTCCAACTCCGAGATGCTTGCTTCAGTCCATAAATGGAACGCTGAAGTTTGCATACTTTATCAGCATCCTTAGGATCGACAAAACCTTCGGGTTGCATCATATACAACTCTTCATCAATGTTGCCATTGAGGAAAGCAGTCTTGACATCCATTTGCCATATTTCATAATCATGAAACGCAGCAATTGCTAATAAAATCCGAATGGACTTAAACATCGCTACGGGAGAGAAAGTCTCATCGTAGTCAACACCTTGAACTTGTCGAAAACCTTTCGCAACAAGTGCTTTATAGACGGTAACATTACCATCGCGTCTGCTTTCTTCTTGAAGATCCATTTGCACTCAACGGCCTTTCGGTCGCTAGGAGGTCCACCAAAGTCCATACTTGGTTTTCGCTCATGGATCCCAATTCGGTTTCATGGCTTCTAGCCATTTCTCGAGTCTGGGCTCATCATCGCTTCCTCATAGTTCGTAGGTTCACTATCTTCTACTAACTAGACAGTCAAGCAGTTGCCGTACCACTCGGGAGAGGGGCACGCCCTTGTCGACTATGACGTTCGATGCGACATCGTCCGAAGCTTCATGATCCTTGTCATTAGCTTCCTCTATTGTTGGTGCAGACGGCACTGGAACAATTTCAGGTGATGCGCTACTCTCCAATTCAAGAGAAGGTTCAACAACCTCGTCTAGCTCTACTTTCCTCCCACTCACTTCTTTCGAGAGAAACTCCTTCTCAAGAAAGGAACCGTTCTTTCATAAACACTTTGCCTTCGGTTACGTGATAGAAGGTATACCCAATAGTTTCCTTAGGGTATCCTATGAAGACGCATTTCTCCTCTTTGGGTTCGAGCTTGTCCGGCATCAACTTCTTGGCGTAAGCTTAGCATCCCCAAACTTTAAGAAAGCGACAACTTAGGTTTAGCACCAAACCACAGTTCATACGGTGTCGTCTCAACGGATTTAGATGGAGCCCTATTTAAAGTGAATGCAGCGGTTTCTAATGCATAACCCCAAAATGATAACGGCAAATCAGTAAGAGACATCATTGATCGGACCATATCTAATAGGGTTCGATTCGGCGTTCAGACACACCATTGCTACTGTGGTGTTCCGTGGCGTGAGTTGCAACGATTCCACTTGCTTTGAGATGCGTGAGAAAATCATAACTCAAATATTCGCCCCCGATCGGATCGTAGAAACTTAATCTTTCATTACGATGGTTCTCCACTTCATTCTGAAATTCTTTGAACTTTTCAAACGTTTTAGATTTATGTTTCATTAAATAGATATACCCATATCTACTCAAGTCATCGGTAAAAGTGAGAAAATAGCGATATCCACCGCGCGTCGAAACACTCATCGGTCCGCATACATCGGTATGTATGATTTCCAACAAGTCTGTTGCTCGCTCCATCATCTGGGAGAAGCGGGGTTTTGATCATCTTGCCCATGAGGCATGGTTCGCATGTGTCAAATGATTCAAAATCAAGAGACCCCAAAGTCCATCGAATGGAGTTTCTTCATGCTTTACACCAATATGACCTGACAGCGATTGCCACAAATAAGTAGTATTATCACTATCTACTTTGCATCTCTTAGCCTCAATGTTATGGATGTGTGTTTCATCCCTTTCGAGATTTAGAAGAAATAAACCACTCACAAGAGGTGCATGACCATAAAAGATGTTACTCATATAAATAGAACAACCATTATTCTCCGATTTAAATGAATAACCGTCTTGCAATAAACACGATCCAGAAATAATGTTCATGCTCAGCAGCACATAATAACATTTATTAAGGTTTAAAACTAATCCCGAAGGTAAAACTAAGGAGGCGTGTTGACGGCCATCACATCAACTCTTGATCATTGCTGCAACGCATCGTCACCTCATCCTCAAGCAACGCCGTCATTCCGCAGCTCTGTTTGAGTTACAAATATTAGCAACGAACCGTATCAAATACCCAGCACTACAACGAGGGCTAGTAAGGAAAACATCAATAACATGTATATCAAATATACCTTTGATGGTGCCGCCTTCTTGTCCGCTAAGTACTTGGACGATTCGCTTCGATGACCCTTGTCCTTGCAATAGAAGCACTCGGTTTCGGCTTGGGACCAGACTGAGCTTCTTCTCGGCGAGGGCATTGTGCTTGCCGCCGCCCTTCTTGAAGGGCTTCTTTGCACCTTACCTTTCTTAAAGGAGGCTTGTTGACCATCAACACATGATTATCCTTCTTGATGTCCACCTCGCTTGACTTTGCGAAGAGCTCGGTGATCGTATCGATGGAACCAATCTGATTATGAGTCACTACAAAACTTTTGTAGGCTGGGAGGAGTGATTGCAGAACCTGTCAATCTTGAGCTCCTCTGGAATCTTGATCCAGTTGCTCAAAGGCGTTGAGTGTAGCCCGACATCTTAATGGCGTGCTCACTAACGGAACTCCCTTCCTCCATCTTGCGATTAAAGAACTTCTCGGAGATCTCATATCTCTCGAGCGGGCCTGAGTCTGAAACATGGTTTTCAACTCTTGAGAATCTCAAAGGGCCAGGATAGTTTTCAAAAGCGATTTTGAAGTTCGGTTCCATAGCAAACAACATGGTGCTCTTAATCACACCATAATCATCTTTCTTGTGACGATAGACAGCTTTCTCATCACCGGCGATTCTGTGAGGGCGTCACCTAACGCTTTCTCAAGGACATAGTCCTTTTGACCGCCGAGAGAATGATTCTCAAATTGCGGAACCAATTGGTGAAGTTAGACCCATTGTTCTTAAGCTTTTCTTTCTCAAAAAACGTTGAAGTTGAAGTTGGACTTAGCCATGTGATCTACAAGATTTGCAAGTACAATTTAGACTATGTTCGTGATAAATAGTTCAACTTAATCAAATTACTAGATGAACTCCACTAAATTCAACATCCCTCAAGTTGTTTAGTGAACACGATCCAAATTCACCACACCTAATCCGATCATCACGAGAAGAGATGTGGTTTCAATGGTGGACAACGAAGTGTCGATCATATCATTCATATGACTCATGCTTAACCTTTCGGTTCTTGTGTTCGAGGCCATGTGCGTACATGCTAGGCTCGTCAAGTTAGACCCAAGTATTTCGCGTGTGCAAAACTGGCTTGCACCGTTGTATGTGAGCGTAGAGTCTATAGCACCCGATCATCACGTGATGCTTGGACACGACGAACTTTCACAACGGTGCATACTTGGGAGAACACGTTTTATCTTGATCTTTAAGTGAGGAATCATCTTATAATGCTACCACGCGATCTAAGCATAATAAGATACATAAAAGGATAAACATCACATGCATATAACTTTATGTGACATGGTATAGCCAATCTTGGCGCAATGATCTCCATCTTGTGCGTTAAACATGATCTCCATCACTTCACCATGATTGCCTCCACCACGAATAGCAACTACAACTATTGCTAACTACTTAGCGATAAAGTAAAGCTATTACATGGCGTATAAGAAGTTGACTCATGGGTCATACACAATTATAAAGACAACCATATGGCTCCGCGGTTGTGTACTCATCGACATGCAAGTCGTGAAACATTACAAAACATGATCATCGCATACATTATACACATCACATCTTGGGCCATACCATATCACGAAAACACTCCTGCAAAACAAGTTAGACGCCTCTACTTTGTTGTTGCATGTTTTACGTGGCTTATGGGAGTAGATGCTAAGAACGATTCTTACCTACGGAAAGCCACAGCGGTGATATTATGGTTGCCAAACTCGGTGTTAATCCCATGACAACTATAGTGAGAGAAACCGACATCCACCAGCCGCATGTGTGGAACAAGCCACACGTCAAGTGCGGAGCGGTCTCATGACGGCGTCGGCGTAAGGTTGGCTGGACCGCTTCAATCTCACTATCCCGCGCCATAAGAAGAACACAAACAAGAGGCTTGCAGCGAAAACATCAACGCCGCAACAACCATGTTGCGTTCTACTCGTGAATCACATCTACGCATAGATCTAGCTCGATACCACCGAAGGGTTTCGCGACATAGTAAATCAAAATTTTCTCTGAGCGAGCGGAGGAAAGCCAAGATCTAATCTAGGAGATGCAAACAACGAGAGATTGGATTAGATCTTCATACCCTTGAAGATTCGCTGAGCGCAGCCGGAACGTGGGTGATGTAGTCGTACTCGCTTCTCCTCCTCGCGATCCGATCCGATCTAGCACCACAAGTGGCGGTGCCTCCGTGAGATGCACGTGCAGCACCTCGGCGTCTCCTCCTTCCTCGGACCAGCAAGTATGGTGGAGAGATGGATTGGATCTACTGACAAAGGCGTGATGTATATGGTGGAGAATTCTGCGGCAGGCTTCGCCTACAAACAATCGGGAGGGAGAGAGGAAGGCAAGGGGCTACTAGGGTTTGGAGGAAGGTGTGTAGGGAAGGGGCGCACCAGCCCTCTATTTATAGAGGGGCGGCCAGCCTAACCTCTCCTCCAAGCCTATCTCTAGTTTAAACAATTTAAACTCTCCTTATCTAGAAATCCTATCTTATCTTATCTCTAGTTTAAACGATTTAAACTCTCTAGGATCGGCTGGGCCCTATGGGGCCTTGTGCCCTGGCCCAATTGTCGCCAGGACACTCCCTCATAGGCCCATGCCCCTCCCGGAAGGTGGGACCACGTTGGCCCCTTAGGAAGGTTCTAGAAGCTTCCGTACAATACCGATTAACGGAACAATTCGAACTCCAAAACTGCCTTTGCCTTATATGAATCTTATTCTCCGGACCATTCCGGTACCTCTCGTGATATCTCGTATCCCATCCGAGACTCAGAACAAAAATTCATAAACCAATTATCCAATCTATCCTAGCGTCGAGACACGTTAAGTGTGTGACCCTGCGAGTTCGAGAATATGCGACATGATCTTCTATCAATAATCAGCAATGCAGGCACCCATATTGACTCCCACGCATTCATCGATGATCATATCGGATGAACCACGATGCCGAGATTCAATCAATCCCATATATATATTCCCTTCGTCTCGCGATATTTTACTTGCGAGATTCGATCGTCGGTATCGTCATACCTAGTTCAATCTCGTTCACAGCAAGTACTTTACTGTTCGTAATCCGATATCACTTTGTGATTAACTCCTTAACCATATGCTTTAGCGGTGTTGATATCGATTACAGTGGGCCCGAAGTATATCTCTCCGACTTGGGAGGGACAAATCCCATCTCGATACATACAACCCAACAGATACTTTCCGATCACCTGAGAGACACCTTTATGATCACCCTCTCATAGGATGACGTTTGATGACCTCAAAGCTTTCTTCCGATACCAGGGAGTTGTATTATCTCATGGTCTAAGGAATACAATATTTGACATAAGAAAAACTTCGCAAAGACGAACACGATGACACGATCTAATTGCTTCGCTTAGTTTGGGTCTATCCACCATATCATTCTCCAATGATATGATCTCATTATCAATTGACAACTCATGTCTATGGTTAGGAAACCTTAACCATCATTGATCAATGAGCTAGTCCATAGAGGCGTACTAGGGACACGGTGTTGTTCACAAACCACACAAGTATTAAAGTTTCCGCTTAATACAATTCTAGCATGGAATATAAACTTTATCATGAACAAGAATTATAATAATAACATCTTTATTATTGCCTCTAGGGCATAATTCCAACAAAGTGTCCCATAGTGTATAGTAAGCCCATATTAGTCATGCGCATACTAGCAAATAAGGTGAGACATTTGTGGTGTTTGGTGTGTGTGGTGCTTCCACATCTTGGGGTGAGGCTTTTGTGGTGTTTGGTGTGCATCGAACAACCACACCTCAAGGTGATCCTTTGTGTCATCCAAAAAGCATTAAGTCGCTACACCTCTTCAACAGAGATTAGCTTCCTTGAAAGTGAACTTTAGGATAAATTGTTGTCTTCGCACGCCTTGGTTATTTCTATAACTGAACTCTTTACTTATGCACGCTACTTTGTGATAGCCTTCATGCTTAAAGTTATATATCTTGCTATCACATAGTCGGTCTGATGGTGGCCGTCAGGGCCTCGCATAAATGCACCTTTGAGTTGCCCAGTTCAATGTAGATTCTCCATCTGTTTGATCGTAGCCTTCGATGAAGGATGCGAGCATTATCGATGGTTCCGTGTATTTGGTAATACTCATATCTAATTGTGGTTCACACGTTTCCTGAAATTTGCTTTAGAAAATTCCAAGGGTGTTTTCGACTATTTATCCTACCATGAGGGATAGGCATATGCCGATGAAAATTAAATTAATGCGCAAGACATCCACCGGGTGAAACATCAAAATAGTCACTTCTGCCAGAAAGTGCTGAGATGTCATGTGTATAGAAATTTGAAGGGAATTTTCGATTATTCATCCTACTGAGAGGGTCAAGTATGTCAAAATTGTTGGACCATACCACACTCGTGGTGGAAATCAAAACTTTCATTTTTTTTTACTCGCGACAATAGCATGAACACCACAAGATGTAGCTCCAGCAAGTAGACAACATGATCATACCGCTAGACGCGTAGATGTGGAATCGGTGGCGGATTGTCAGAGTAATGTTGTTCTTGTTCTGCATCTCCATACTCCGGTCTGGCTCCATATCTAGCTTCGAGCTCCGGCATACGGCTCGGCAATGCATAAAATATATACTTCTATTAAGTAGTAGTTAACTAAAAAAATGAAAAAGTGTCTAGGAGAAACTAGACACTACTCATATATAGGAGAATGTGAGATTTAAATTTGGACTGTCTAGCACGCCACCTTATGTGCTAGACAGAAGACCCGCAATTGTTTCTCACCTTTGTGCCATTACACTTATCCGTTGCTTGGACCCTTGTGTGTCTCTCACATTTGTGCCAGATCTATGTTAAAGTCAATTTCTATCGTGCCATTGCACACACCAAATCACACACACCGTGGCGCGTATGTGGCTCGTCATCTCGGATCATTCCTTTCACGTGCGCCTCGTACCAACCTTTTTTTTTGTGGTTCGGGTGGGGTGACTTGCATTTTCTTCCACCTAGCTAGTTGATGCAGCCCGTCCTATGGACACACCTCCATCTACAACACCTAGTCCCCCGAGGGGACCCATGACTCGCGCCCGTGCCAAGCTCCTACAAGCCAAGGTTAACTCGCTCCTTTCCTCATGTGATTTTGGCCTACCTTTGGATGGCTTGCTACTTCATGCATCTACGTTGTGTATCCTCAGATATGAAGCAACACCACCACACCAAGCCACCAAGGAAGCGGGACCGGAGAAGAAGGCTGGAGCTCACTGCACGGAGTCTCCGGTGTAGAAGAGTCTCCGGTCTCCTACCGGAGTCTCTGAACCTTCCTCCGGTCCAGGCGGAGACCCAAGCCCGGACCTCGATACCCCCTCCGGAGGCAGGTCCGAGATTGGCCGAGTCTCCGGCCGGACCGAGTCTCGGACCCCAGCCGAGTCTCGGACCGGCCGACGCCAGCATGTTAAAGCCTTTTGGGCCTGGCCCATGTAACTAATTTCGCCCAAACTTCCGGTTTATTCAGAACTACCCCTATTTATGTGGTTGGCCTATATATAGCCCCACCCCTCATATGTAAACCCTAGACTTGGATAATGATAGATTAAGACACCCCTTGTGGATCTTTTAATCTATTGGTCTCATGCTCCTTGATAAGGAGCACCTATTGTCCACCCTCCTCTTGGATTTTGCCTAGTGCGTTCAAGTTATACAAGGCCTTGGGTTCTCGGTTTCTCGCCCCCAAGTCGTCAAGATCTCACCAAGCCTCTCATCCCCCGTTGTTGGCATGGAGAGCGAGCTTCGCCCAACACCGATCCTAGGGATTATGTTGGACCGGTTGCCACCGGTGTGAGGGATAGGCGTGTATCGTGTTTTGGTTTTGCGTGTGTTCGTGGTTTTCATCTCTTCCTTCGATTTCATCCTCCGACCACCGCTTTCCCCCTCGTTCCTCGTGGAATTCGTGAAAGATCGGGCCAACCCCGGGGTTACCCCCTAACATCTTGGTATCAAGAGCAAGGTTGATCACGAATTTCCCCCCAATTTTTCTTCTATCCACCATAAATTCGAAAATTTCCCCAAAAAAAAAAACAGCCCCAATTTGCCTTTGGATCGATCTGTCGTTTTGGAGTGTTTTTGGTGGTTTTGATCCGACCAAATCTTGTCTAAGGTGTTGGTTCAGCTTTTGCCTGCGTTTCCCAGCCCATTTTTGGCCAAATTTTCGCGGATTTGAGGACTCTAGGCGTGGATTTCCGCTCAAGAACACGAGCAGTCATCCCACACCGCAGTCTCCGGCCTGAACACCGGAGTCTCCGGTCTACACTGAGTCTCGCCCAAGACCTCCGGAGACGCCAGCTTTTTTCCTCTTTTCTGCATTGGCTAATATCTCCACTTGTTGTTCGTGTTCGTGTGCGTGTCACCAACTAACAGATAGCTTCATAACATCGCGCGCTCTTGACACCACGGACCCCAAACTCTTCCCGCCCATCGACACAAGATCATCACCATCAACTAAGGTATAACTTGTGTCAACCCTTGTAGCCATATCTTCCTTTGTGTGTACCTATCCTATGAGAGCAACTCATTTTGTGTTTGTCTAAGCATTGTGCACTTGCCATTGGAAAGTGAGAGTGTGAGGGCAAATACAAAAGTTAACATAGTAGCATAGCAAGGGAGAAAAATAAAAAGAATCAAAAAAAAGAGAAAAAGAAAAAGAAAAATAGAAAGATACATAGTCTCCCAATACAAAGAGAGAATCAAGCTTGTAAGCAAAAGAGAGAGGAAGAAGCGCGCCAAGGCAAGTGCACGAATCCGTTGCTTACCCTCTTTTGGCAAACAATTTGTGGTCTCTCCTTGCGCTGGCACGACACCCGAGCGTAGTCTTCGTTAGGCCATTTCGTGCTCACTTTCATAGTCGTGCTAACCCCATTTTTCTCCACGCGTGTGTGTAGTCGTAGGTTCTCGTCACCTTTTGAGTTGACCATTTCCTTTTGACTTGCGTTTTGTTGGATTTTCTCCACTTTTGACTCTCCTTTGCGTTCGGTTGGTTCTTTGGTTTTCCCACAATCCTACCCATCCACCAAAAGTTTTTGAGAGTTGTAGCTCCGTTGTGTGTGAGTTTCTTTACCATTTCACTTTGCACGCTGTTCGCTCCTTTGTGTGGCAATTGGTTTGATATAATCTCCAAGGTGAGGTAAAAGGCTAACTCGACGCACCTTTACTCTCCATATACAACCCTTGTCGGCTTTGCATCATGGACAGGAATGGCGAGCCGTCCCAACCACCACCACCTCCGGAGGACGACAATCCATACATGACAAGATGGGACCATTGGAAGGTTCGAGGAGAATTCAACTACCGTTGTGAAGCCCTTGAGCGGCGCCAAGATGAATAATTTAGCGAAGCCCGAGTGGAGTTCAAGAACATCGACAACCGCTTCGAAGAAGTCCATGGCCAAATGCATGCCATGCAACACAACCTCGGTCATCAAAATGAAGCTCTTGGTCGTGCCCTCGCCTCAACGGATGAGAAGCTTCAACGCCTCATTGATGGGTTAGCAAGGCCACGCTCGCGCGACTCAAGCTCATCACGGCACTCCTCAAGTGAATCAAGTGCTCCTCGCCGTCACGCTTCAAGGCACCGGGATGGACCCGTCCTTCACTCCATGAGCTCTTCTCAAGCGGTACCATCGCGCGACATGCATAGCGTCAAGCTATGATGACGACCTCTCCGCAAGACCTCCAAGACGTGAAGCGGACCGGCCACAACAAAGGGCACTTGTGCTTCAACAAGAACAACCTCACATGGACCACCATGCCCATCGCCATCGACATGTTCTTTCCACAACAAGTGAAGCATCCGAAGTGGAAGAACAAGTTCGCCGGCGACGTGAAGCACTCGAAGATCCACCAAGGCGTCCCCCTAGACATGAACGTCATCGCCGTCAACATGATCTAAACGACGAGCCTCCTCCACAACAAGAAGAAAGAGAGCAGCCCATTGCGCATGCGGCTCGACGTCCTCCTCGCCACATGGCGCAAGATAATGCTCCTCGGCATCAACCACGACAAGAACAAGAGCAAGCTCCCCAAGCTCACCGTGAGGACCAACAACCTCCCCCTCGTCCTCAACCGCGACAACAACAAGAGCAAGCTCCCCAAGCTCGTCGTCCAAACCAAGTTCCACCACCAAACGCGGCACCTCAACAACCGCAAGAGCAACGCCACCATCAACAAGCAAGACATGAGATCTCGGATGATGAAGATGGCCGCCAAAATCATGGCAACCGTCGCAACCGGAACCGCAATGAGGAAGAAACTTTCGGCAAGCTCAAGTTCACCATGCCCAAGTTCACCGGTTCCAATGATCCCGAAGAATACCTCTCATGGGAACTCAAGGTTGACAAGATCTTCCGCATGCACAACTTTAGCAATGAGAAGATGATGGCCATGGCATCCCTCAAGTTTGATGAATATGCCAACCTTTGGTGGGAACAAGTCCAACTAAACGTGAATCAAAAGAAGAGCCTCCAATCTCAACTTGGCAAGATATGAAGGCTCATATGAGATCCCGCTTTGTTCCTTCACACTACACGCCTGACCTCTTCAACAAGCTTCAAACGCTTAGTCAAGGAACAAAGACCGTGGAAGAGTACTTCAAGCAAATGGATCTCAACATGATCCGTGCCAACATTGAAGAGCGGGATGAGCAAACAATGGCACGCTTCCTCAATGGCTTGAACCATCCTATCAAGCGCATCACCGAGTTCCAAAGGTACAACAACATGGTTGAGCTTGTGCACATTGCAACAAAGGCCGAACGTCAAGTGCAAGAGGACATCAAGTTCAACAAGCCAAAGACATACTTCACATACAAGCAAGCTCCAACCACTACTCCGACAACACCAAGTGGAAGCTCCTCAAATACCACCAAGCTTCCCTTCAAGCCAACCCTTCCTCAAGGAAAACCGCCCCCAAGTGGCAAGTACACAAGAGATGAGCAACCATTCAATGGTGAGTGCTACAAGTGTGGAGGCAAAGGACACAAGTCGGCCGCATGTGGGAACAAGAAAGTTTTGTTCATCCATGACAACGGCGATGAAGAATACTTGAGTGAAGAAGAGTTTGATGCAAGGGTCAAGGAAGCCATGGCAAGGCAACATTTGGAAGAGGACCAAGAGCTACTCATGTGTGAGCATGACGCAAGTCCATCGCTTGTGGTCACAAGGGTCTTAACTACTCAAGCCAATGAGAATGAAGACCAACGATCAAACATCTTCCAAACTCGTGCCGGTATCAATGGGCGGTCCATCAAAGTTGTCATCGATGGAGGGAGTTGCCACAATCTTGCAAGCACGGAATTGTGTGAGAAACTCAACCTCACCCTCCATCCGCATAAACACCCCTACCATATCCAATGGCTAAGTGACCAAGGATCCGTCAAGATCAAGCACACCGTCTCGGTAACGTTTTCAATTGGGCCCTACAAGGACACGGTGGAATGTGACGTGGTCCCAATGACGGTTTGCCATATGTTGCTCGGAAGGCCGTGGCAATTTGACAAGCGTGCTTTACATAATGGTCACTCAAACACTTATACCTTCAAATGGCTTGACAAAACTTGTGTGTTGCAACCAATGACTCCTAGCCAAATAATTGCGGACAATGCAAAGGCTTTAGCGAGGGCGCAATACACAAAACCATCTTGTGAGAAGAGTGGTGAGCGAGAGAACCACACTATAGTGAGTGAGTGCCACAAGCCAAACTCGAGTGGAAAAACTAAGAGTGTTCTTCTTGCCACCAAAAGTAAGATGAGAGAAGTGCGGAACAACCCATCCATTTTGCACTATGTCCTTGTATGCAAGGGACTAGCGCAAGGAACTAATGACTTGACAAATGTTCCTCCTTCTTTGATGGTTGTTTTGCAGGAATTCCAAGATGTATTTCCCGAAGAGCTTCCTCATGGACTACCTCCTCTTCGTGGAATCGAGCACCGCATCGACCTCATACCCGGCGCCCCACTCCCAAACCGCGCCGCGTATCGCACGAACCCGGAAGAGACGAAGGAGATAGAACGACAAATCAACCAACTCGTCTCCAAAGGTTTGATCCAAGTAAGCACTAGTCCAAGCGCGGTTCCCATGATTCTAGTCCCAAAAACAGATGATACGTTGCGGTTATGCATGGACTGCCATCCAATCAATGCTATCACCGTGCGTTATCGACATCCTATAGCGCGTCTTGATGACATGCTTGATGAGTTATGTGGAGCCACTATATTTTCGAAAATTGATCTTCGTAGTGGTTACCATCAAATTCGCATGGCCGAAGGTGATGAGTGGAAAACCGCCTTCAAGACCAAGCTTGGTCTCTATGAATGGTTGGTTATGCCTTTTGGCTTATCAAATGCTCCATCTACCTTCATGCGCCTCATGAACCATATTTTGCGATCTCTCATTGGAAAGAGTGTAGTTGTTTACTTTGATGACATCCTTGTCTATAGCAAGTCACTAGAGGAGCATGTTACTCATGTTAAGGAGGTCCTTCAAATCCTTCGTCATGAAAAGCTTTACGCTAATCTCCCAAAGTGCACTTTTGCAAAAGACAAGCTGATTTTCCTTGGTTTTGTTGTGTCTTCCAATGGCATTGAAGTTGATGTCTCAAAAGTCAAGGACATATGAGATTGGCCCATCCTACAAATGTTAGTGAACTTGAAGTTTTCATGGGTTGGCTGGCTTTTACCGTCGCTTTGTGAAAGACTTTTCTACCATTGCTTGCCCCCTCAACGAATTGACCAAGAAAAATGTCACGTTCGTTTGGGGAAAAGCACAACAAAAGGCTTTTGATGAGCTCAAAAAGAGGCTCACCGAAGCACCACTTCTTGCATTACGGATTTCACAAAAACCTTTGAGATTGAATGTGGCTAGTGGTATTGGCATTGGTGGCGTCCTTATGCAAAATGGGCGTCCTATTGCTTACCATAGTGAGAAACTTGATGGCGCGCCTCAACTATCCCATTTATGAAAAATAACTTTTGCATTGGTTCGAGTCCTTCAAGTGTGGCAACACTATCTTTGGCCCAAAGAATTTATCATCCATTCCGACCATGAGTCGTTGAAGTATCTTAAGGGCCAAGCTAACTTGAGTAAAAGGCACGCAAAATGGGTTGAGTTCATGGAGTCGTTTCCTTACATTGTCAAATACAAGAAGGGCAAAGAAAATGTGGTAGCAGACGCCTTGTCTACAAAAACACAAGCCTTCTTACACGACTCAAGTAAATGTCTTGGGTCTTGATGACATCAAATCTTTGTCTGCGTCAGGCCCTTTCTTTGGACCAATTTTTGCAACATGTTCAAGACACAAAGGGATGGATGATTTCTATTTGCATAAGGGTTTTCTTTTCAAACAAAACAAACTTTGCATTCCGAAATCGTCTCTCCAACTTTTGCTTCTTCAAGAGTCCCATGGTGGAGGCCTTATGGGTCACTTTGGCCGTGACAAGACTTATGACATGCTCTCCACTCACTACTTTTGGCCAAAGATGAAGCGACATGGGCGCCACGTCCAACGATGCACTACATGTATCCAAGCTAAGTCTAAGTCCAACCCCTTTGGTCTTTATATGCCATTGCCTATTCCTCATGCACCTTGGTCGGACATTAGCATGGACTTTGTGTTAGGCTTGCCTAGATCTAAACATGGACATGATTCTATATTTGTAGTAGTGGATCGCTTTTCAAAAATGGCACATTTCATCCCGTGCCATAAGACCGATGATGCTTCACATGTAGCAAATTTGTTTTTCAGGGAAATAATTGACTACGGTGTACCAGAACAATCGTCTCCGATGACGTAAAATTCATGAGCTACTTACGGAAGACTCTCATGGCCAAGCTCAGCATCAAGCTCCTCTTCTCGTCCGCCTCGCATCCTCAAACCGATGGACAAACCGAGGTTGTCAATCGAAGTCTTGGCACACTCCTCCGGGTGTTGATAAAGAAGAACCTTAAAGACTGGGAGGAATGTATTCCACATGCCGAGTTCGCCTACAACCGCGCCAAGCACTCCACCACCATGAGGAGCCCGTTCATGATCGTCTATGGCTTCGAGCCCCTCACCGCGCTCGATATTCTACCTCTACCTCTTCATGAACGTGCCAATATGGACGTAGTCAAGCGTGCCCAAACAATGAAGAAACTACATGAAGACACAAGAGCTACGATCGAGAAACAAGTCCTTCGCCAAACATCAAAGCTAAACAAGAACAAGAAAGAGATGATCTTCGAAGAAGGCGACCTTGTGTGGATACACTTGAGTAAAGGCCGCTTCCCCAAGGACCGCGACTCCAAACTAAAGCCAAGAGGTGATGGACCCTTCAAAGTGCTAAAGAGGATCAACAACAACGCCTACATCATAGATATCCCAACATCCAAGTATCTGGTGAGCCCGACATTCAATGTCAAGGACCTATCACCCTACCATGGCGAAGATGAAGTTGAGAAGGTTGAAGAGTCGAGGACGACTCTTTCCCAAGGGGGGGGGGGAGCTGATGCAGCCCGTCCTATGGACGCACCTCCATCTACAACACCTAGTCCCCCGAGGGGACCCATGACTCGCGCCCGTGCCAAGCTCCTACAAGCCAAGGTTAACTCGCTCCTTTCCTCATGTGATTTTGGCCTACCTTTGGATGGCTTGCTACTTCATGCATCTACGTTGTGTATCCTCAGATATGAAGCAACACCACCACACCAAGCCACCAAGGAAGCAGGACCAGGAGAAGAAGCTGCTGGAGCTCACTGCCGGAGTCTCGGTGTAGGCCGGAGTCTCCGGTCTCGTACCGAGTCTCGGACCTTCCTCCGGTCCAGGCCGAGACCCAAGCCCGGACGGTCGATACCCCCTCCGAGAGGCAGGTCCGGAGATTGGCCAGGAGTCTTGACCCGGACCGAGTCTCCGGACCCAGACGCGAGCATGTTAAAGCCTTTTGGGCCTGGCCCATGTAACCCCCAATTTCGCCCAAACTTCCAGTTTTATTCCAGAACTACCCCTGTTTATGTGGTTGGCCTATATATAGCCCCACCCCTCATATGTAAACCCTAGACTTGGATAATGATAGATTAAGACACCCTTTGTGGATCTTTTAATCTATTGGTCGCATGCTCCTTGATAAGGAGCACCTATTGTCCACCCTCCTCTTGGATTTTGCCTAGTGCGTTCAAGTTATACAAGGCCTTGGGTTCTCGGTTTCTCGTCCCCAAGTCGTCAAGATCTCACCAAGCCCCTCATCCCCCGTTGTTGGCGTGGAGAGCGAGCTTCGCCCAACACCGATCCTAGGGATTATGTTGGACCGGTTGCCACCGGTGTGAGGGATAGGCGTGTATCGTGTTTTGGTTTTGCGTGTGTTCGTGGTTTTCATCTCCTCCTTCGATTTCATCCTCCGACCACCGCTTTCCCCCTCGTTCCTCGTGGAATTCGTGAAAGATCGGGCCAACCCCGGGGTTACCCCCTAACACTAGTTGCACTAAACAAAACAATCCAGTTTACACTTTTGTGAATATATACTGGATTGAAATTACTCGGAGACGTATCAAAGCCTTTGAGTAAATACACAATGTAAAAATGAGCATCACGTATCGCAGATAGCCCATTGTTCACACCGATGGAAAGATACAAGTTGCGGTGGCCGGGAGCAAGAAAAGATGAACGTGGATCGGTGCGTAAATGCAAGACAAGATGCCCCCGCCGCCTTAACCATTCTGCCACCTCCTGTCTGCGACACCACACCACGGTACAGTAGCACGACGACACGAGGTGGCTATAGCCAGCAATCAGCACAGCTCGCTGCTGGCCTCCAAATAGTCCTCCTCCTGCTCACCCAAACGGTCCAAACGGAAGAACATGCACGTGCCGCCTGGCCACCTACCCGGTTGCGCTCACTTCAACATGTCAACAGTAAACTCCTGCCCATTATTTTTTCTCTTGGCTGCACTGAGGTGACCGTGACATGACAAGCTCCTAAAGTCAAAAATTATTGGACGTACTACGAAACGCTACGTGTCATCTGCAGGATCCATGCAGGGCGTACGTCGTGGACACCCACCGGCTAGGGGTAGGGCTGGACTTGACTGTTCCCGTTTACTGCGAGCTTGGAGCCGCCCCGACCGAGCGGCGCCCAATAAAGCCGATCGATCTCATCTCCGCATGCATGCATGCATGCAGCGAGCAACGACTTTTCCTTTTCGGAGCCGGCGAGCGAAAGATCCCAATTATTATTGCACCACCAAACTGATCAACTGACGAGGGAGGGAAAGATTAAAGGCGGATGTCAGCAGCGTGATGAAACTGCATGCATGCACATGTTGTTTCAGGTAGGCAGCCAGAGCCTGTCCCCTCCCCTCCTGCACTCATTTCATGCTTTGGCTCCTGCAGGCTGCGTTCGTTCACGCCGCAGGCTGCAACAGTGTTTTTTTAATACAAATCTGAACTTTTTAAGAAACTTTAACCTTCGTTCCTCTCTAAAACTAATTCAGAATTTTAAAGGGAGCCAAGGTTATACAGGTTGGCGTCAACACGTGACAACAGGAATACAAACGGAGCCGACGTCGGCGTCGTTTTAAACGGAGCCAACCTCCTTCGGTACGGTTTCTTATGTGTGCGCGCCGTCCTATACAACTTCGGCTCCATTTAAAATAGCGCCGACCCCAAGGTCAGATTTCGAATTAGTTTTAATACGGGGTTAGATTCGGTTGAAGTTCGACAAATTTGACAAAAAAATACCAGCACAGTAGATCCACCATGATAGATTTTTTCGTGCTATAGGATAAAACAGAAGCTATACCGTTATTTTTATGAATGCGATCAGGAGACATGGTGTTAGTGTGTCGGTGACTACATTTCGGAGAGAAAATTGGGTTATCCAGCTTCATGCTTAGAGCATGTTTATTGTCTTGAGCCAGGCTACGGTTTGGCATAAGGGTGGGGAATAAGCCTGTGCATAGGCGGTTTGAGTGGTTTGGCTGGTTTGGGTTAGTTTAATTTTTTTTATTAATTTCAAAGTTAAGATTTTAGTTATGAAGGAAAATAAACTAATCTCTAACTGGCTGGTTTAGCCGGTTCCAGTTTTTGCACACCCTTAGTTGGGAACAATGGATTTTCACAAAAGGATGCTAACAAAATGGCAGCAACATATCTGTATATTGCAAGTGTATGAGGTTGTACGTTGATCATGTTGACTTGTTGAGATCACAAGAGCTACCATATGGTGTTATCGAGTCAACCATTTGCGACCGGTGTGATTGTTTCTACAATGAAATCAAATTGAAAAGAAGATTAGAAGATGGTAATCTAAGATGGACAGGAAGATGGAGGTCGTGATGAGAAGAAGTAACGAAGCAGATTCTGGCATAAATAACAATGATTATGAATTTGAAGAAGGAGAACACGAATTTGATGCCGATGGAGATGAAAGTGAATATGAGATGAATTTTGATGATGATGTGGAAGATGGAATGATGGGGAAAAATAAACCATATTAGGTTTGGGATGACGATGGTGCACCTGAAGATGATTATCCCCAACCTGTTTGTGCTGAAGATGATCTCCTAAACACTTTTTTTCAAGGATACGTCCTGGGAGACGTATCGTTTTCATAGAAAGAGGGCCAAGAGGCCAAGTTTTACAACGCACCGTGGCACAGATGCCACGGGTGCAAATCCACGCCGTCACGAAGACGACACACACATATCCTACCCAACTACTCGCGGCACCTCCACCTATCTACTTGCCCTAGACAATCGCGGAAAAGCCGTGCAGTCCTCCAGAGGTCTGCCTCCGTGGCGATTCTACGGATGACCTCTCTAGGAGAAGGAGCGGCCCCTTCGAAGACCACGTCATTCCGGTGGCGCCAAAGCGTCCAGGAAACCAAAGCAATCCATGTCCAGAGGTCGCGCTCTTGGCCCTTGCCGCCTCGCCTATCTTGGAGCCAATCAACAAACTTGGAATCATGTTCCGGCATCCAGTGTCTCTTGTCCCACCAGCCCAGGCAGGCTGCCCAAACCTCGCGGACCAGGACGCAACCCATGAAAAGATGATCGATGGTCTCTCCACACTGGTCACAGAAGGGGCAGGCCGCCGGATGTTGGAGGCCACGCCGGCTGAGCCGATCGGCGGTCTAGAACCTGTTCCTCACGGCTAACCAAAGAGTCACCTTGCAGCTAGCAGGGGCTCGGGACCGCCAGATCTGAAGCGCCCCTGCCATAGAAGTTCGCCCGGCAGAGAGTGCCTGGTAGCATGATCATGCTGTGTAGCAGTTGCTTGGGTCCCAGTTCCACTTGAGGATGTCCTGCGTTCCCTCTGTTAGGGTGATTTCTTCAATACGGTCCGCCACTTCGAGGAGCTACCTGATGGCTGCCGCGCTAAGGTCCGGGGTGACATCATGCAGCCAACCCCCTGCAAGGCCTTCGCGCACACAGCGCATGGAGACTGTGCTCGGTGGGACCGCAACGAAGAGGTTCGGTGCCACGTCACATAACCGCCCGCACGGGAGCCACTTGTCCGTCCATAAGAAAGTAGTCGCGCCATCCCCAATTACCGAGGTAGTCGCTGCATCGAAGAGACGCCTCGAGAGCTCCGGGACCCGGATGTCGAGGCCATGCCATGGCCTATCCACCTCCACGCGCTTCAACCACAGCCATCTGGCCCTCGGCGCAATGTTCATGAGGCGCAGGTTGGGGATGCCAAGTCCTCCCAGCTCTTTGGGCATGCACACCCTGTCCCAAGCCACCGGTGCCCATTTGTGTCGTCCTTTCTCCCCTTCCAGAGGAAACCGCGGATGATCTTCTCGATGGCGGTGATGATCTCTATGGGAATATCGAGGGACATCGTGGCGAAGATGGGCATGGCGGATAAAGTTGTCTTGATGAGCTTGAGTCGCACCCCTCTGTTGAGCATGGAGGGTTTCCACAATGGCAGCTTGGCGGCCACCATAACTACTAGCGCTCAGAGCTGCGCTGCCGATGGCTTCCATAGGGAGAGCGATAACCCTACTGAAAGAACATGTGGGCCCCCATGTGTGGTTTTGGTAATTAATGACAATCTTTATGGACTAATGTGTGTATTAAGTTATACTTGTAGGAATTGTCCATTGGCATCGCTTGTAGCTTGTGTCGGCTTCAAGGTCGATGAAATGAGAAGAAGATCTGTTGTGCAAGCTCAAAATGCGCAATCTTTAGAAGATCTCATGTTTGATGCTTGCCATCCTCGGTGATCATGGATCGATGATGAGGAATCAAGAAAGGCGTTCCATCTTGAGAAGGTAAAGATCGTCTACATCGAGCTCAAGTGGAATGCTCAAGGCAAAGGTATAATCTTGATAGGTTTTCCCTTTTGCCGGTCTTATATTGTTAGTGGAAGACCGGGTTTAGGATAGATAACCGTACTATCAAGAGGGGCTCTCGAATGAGTAACTCAATCACATCGTTCGGAGAGAGCTCAAACCTTTGCATACTTGCATCATCGTATTTGGTTGTTATTTGGTCTTATCCATGTGAGGATATAGAGCTTGTGGTAATCTCCATAACAAGCTCTTGTTCATCAAAATCGGATCCCTCTTTTATATCTTATTGCGATTTTGATCTATGTGGTTTTTCGGTTTCTCACCAAGTGAGGTATCTCATATTATTATACTTGATACATTCTCACTTGGTGATAACCAATATTTTCACCTTTTATATGGAAGCTCATGTCGTCCTCTTTCCAACGCAATTGGAATCGGGTCGATCGGAGTTACCAATCAAAAGTTATAGCCGTTTGAATATCTGCTGGTCTCCTAGGTACCAAAATGCGGTAGTACCGCATTTTAGTACCTAGCAAGGCAGAAGGTTTTGGAAAGTTGCCAAAATCCACTGCCGGGCTAGGTACCAAAAAGCGGTAGTACCGCATTTTAGTACCTAGCGCGGCAGAAGGTTTTTACTTCGTCATTTGGATCTATCCTCCCTTACTGGACTATGATGTTTATTTGCATGATATTGTAGAGTTTGTTGTCCTCTTCGAAACGAGCCCAAGATCATCGAAATCGGAGTCCGGATGCAAAAGTTATGGTTGTTTTCGTTCTGTGATGACCGATAGTACCGGACCAGGATCTGGTAGTACCAGGGTCCGGTAGTACCGCATTTTGGTACCGGGGAGCGCAGAGAAAAAAATGCGTTTGGAGCCCCAGGAACCCCAGGAAATGTCCGGTAGTGCCGGGAAAGTCCGGTAGTACCGGGAAAAAGTCCGATAATACCGGGAATCGCGTTTTTGGGCTGCAACGGTTGGATTTTGGAGGGACCTATATAAGGGGCCTTCTTCCCCAATGGTTCCTCAACCATTCTTACAAGTTTTCCCCTCCATTGTTGACCTTCTTGAGCTTGCTTTCTCTCAATCCCTCTGATGATTCTTGCATATTCTTGAGGGATTTGAAAGAGGAGATCTAGATCTACAATCCCACCAATCAATCTCTCCTCTAAGTGAGGGGAACATATTGGGATCTAGATCTTGGAGTATTTTGTGGATTTCCTCCATTGTTCTTCCTCTCTTATTCCCCCATAAGCTTTTGTAGCTTTGGTGGAATTTGGGAGAGAAGGATTTGAACACCTTTGTAGTGTTCTTGCTTGCATTTGGTGCATCGGTTTGAGTTCTCCTCAGAGGATTTGGTTTGAGTTGCTCATTGGAGCTTGTCCCTCTTGGGTTCTTGGAACCCTAGACGGTTTTGTGTCCTTGGTGGCACTGTGTCCTTGGTGGCATTTGTTGAGGCCTTTTGTGGCATTTGTTGGGAGCCTCCAATTAAGTTGTGGAGAATTGCCCCAACCTTGTGAGAGGTTCCGGTTGCCACCGACAAGTGCACCGATAGTGGAAGCGTGGATCGATCCCGTTGGGGTGAGATTCACCGGAGAATAAGGGAGGCCTTTTGTGGCGTTGGTGGTTTGATACCACCCCCTCTCCAAACGAGACGTACTCCATGTTAGGAGGAGCTCGGTAAAATATCAGTGTCCCCGCGTGCCTCGGTTATTTCTATATCCGAGCTCTTTACTTATGCACTTTACATTGTGATAGCCTTCGTGCTTGAAGTAATATATATCTTGCTATCACTTTGTTGCTTGTATTGCTTAGCATAAGTTGTTGGTGCACATAGGTGAACCTTAGTTGTTCTAGGTTGTGCTTAACAAAGTAAACACTAGTTTTATTCCGCCTTTGTTGAGCCACTCTAGGAAAAGTTTTAATCGCCTATTCACCCTTCCCTCTAGGCGACATCCGTATCCTTTCACCTAGATAGCGAAGGGGAACTGGGTGATGGGGCAGTGTAGCTCCCGCTCCACCAGGTCTCTAGCCTCAGCCGAGCATCTAATCAGGTTGGCCGAGCATTTGTCAAGATTGACACGGAGACCAGAAGCCTCCCCAAAGTCCTCGATGATCCCGGAGATCACCTGGAAATCCACCACTGACGGCCTCAGGAAGGTGACCACATCATCTCCATAAATCGATGTGCGATGTTGGAGGCCTGTAGCTGCAAGCCGAGTGAGCAGTCCGTGTTCCTCTGCCTTTATGACCATCAGGGGGAAAACCTCCATGATCAGGATGAAAAGCTGTGGGGAGGGCGGGTCTCCTTGCCGAAGACCACGCCTATTGACCACCTTCGCCCCTGGGCACCCATTCATCAGGATGCGTGTGGAGGCCGTGGAGAGCAGTGCACAGATGCAAGCGAGGAGGCGCTCGCCGAAGCCCAACTTCTTCAGCATTTCTAGCGAAGGCCCGATCCATCTTGTCAGCTTTGGTGATGTCCAGCTTTAGTAGCACTACTGGCGTCTTGCCGGTATGTAGCTTGCGGGCTGTCCCCTGCACCATCATGAAATTGTCGTGCAAACACCTTCCGCGCACAAAAGCGCTCTGATGCACCCCCACAAGTCGTGGGAGGATCGGGGCAACACGGTTGGCGATCACCTTTGCCACCCACTTAGCAATTCCGTGAATCAGACTGATCGGTCGGAAATCCCACACTTCTTCAGCGCCCGGCTTCTTGGGTAGGAGTGTAACCAACGCACTATTCACCGATCCAAATCCACGGCTTTCTAGCCTAGAGAGTGAGTGGAAAGCATCCATGACATCCTCCTTGATAATGCTCCAGCAGGACACGTAGAAGCAGACAAAGAAGCCATCAGGCCCAGGGCACTTGTCCAACGACAATGCCTCTAATGGCTGCCAAAACTTCCTCCTCTGTGAATGCACCGTCAATGTGTTGGAGGTCAAGCGATTGTACCCTCAAGAAGTCCAAGTCCAGAGGGAACGGTCTATCTCCTGCCACACCGAGCAGACTCTCGAAGAAGGTGTCCACGGCTTCTACCATGATCTCCTAAACACATAAGCAAAAAGTGCTCAACTTGATGCTCAGACGCGGAGCTTAGTGTAGTTCAGTGGGAGGGGAAACCGCCCCCCTCCCCCCAAGATTGGAAACATGCATGAAGATAAAAATTCTAGGAGGGCTTAGATTAGATTTTGTGTGTGTATTTTGCCACCCCAGGAACTCAACAATTGCATTTTGCCCCCCATCTAGTCTTGGCAAGCTCTGCCACTGCTGATGGTACAATGGAAACCCAGTCTTCAAGTTGGCCATGACATTTTATACTATGTAAAATCTCGCGAATGCACTAGCTACTATGTGAAAAACATGGCGAGGTGCATAAGAAAAGGAACGACAACAAAATATTAGAATCCCATTGTGTGCGGATGGATGCCCATGGAAACTAGTATCTTATTTTGACAAAGGACAAACATGCTCTTAGTGAAGGAGTATGTTTCTCGTGAGCATTCATGTGAGATGGTTTGGTAGGTGAAGAAGATGCCATATGCTTACATGGCAAAGATATTCATCGAACCGTTTAGAGAAAATGAGAGAGTGTCAATTAAGTCTTCTAGAAATATGGTTCAAAAGGAGTTTGAACATGCTGCCAAACAGGTTTAAGCTTGCAAAAGCTAAGTATGCTCCTCTAGAGGTGATAAATGGTGAAGAGTACATGTAGTAGAACATGCAATGGGACTATGGGGAGGAGTTTAGGAACAAAAATCCTAGTACATATTTCTAAATAAGGATAGTAGCTAACCCTGAAATTTTCAGCACATGTTTTTTCTTTCTTTGGATGCCTGTAAAAAGGTGGACTTTTGAAGATTTATAGACAAGTAATTTTCCTAGATGGTACTCGCATAAGAAACAAATACAGTGGAAAACTTCCCGGGATGACAACTATTTATGGTGGAGTTGTAGTTTTACTCTAGCTAGAAGTGATCTCCGCGACTCTAAAAAATGATCTAAATGTTACAAATACTTCACCTTTCAGTATGGTATAGGGAGAAGGTATGCATGCTTGATAATATTTGCTACACAGTTGAGTCAAATACTATGGATCGGAGGGAGTGGAATATTTGCTACACCATTAATGCAATATTACTAGAATATTACAATATTATACTAAAATTATTACTAGAATATTTGGTACAATACTAATTGAATATTACTACTCGTATTGTACCGAGTTATTACTACGGAGTAGAATATTTTCTAAAACATTAATGGAATATTACAAGAATATTACTGTATTTTACTGAAGTGTTACTAATATATTTTATACAATATTAATGGAATATTATTAGATTGTTATTGTATTTTACCAAATTATTACTGGAATAACTACAACCATATTATATTAATGAAATACTGACTGAGATTTGTGAAGACTTGTTCGTTTTGGTTGCCGTGTGCATGCATGGCTACGGGGGCACGTACGGTACCACATTTCCTTGTAAAGAGGGCGCCTCGAACATCCAACGAACTTTATCGAGACGGACATGATGCGCGGCCACGCAGGCAGGGACGACAGTCCAAATGATCTACTCGTGCAACGAGGCTCTCCGAGATTTGGCATCGTACGTACAAATTCAGCAAAGGGCCGCGCGTACCACCAAATCGGGGGGATTATTGCATGATGCAGCATGCTGATTGGGTGAGCTCGAACGCCACTTATCATGTCGTCATTGGCTGCCGCTGGACACGTGTCAGGTGAGATATATGGAGTACATGGGTTATTCTTTTCTACTACAATGTTCGTCCTTGGCTTATTTGCCTGCTTCAGTATCAAGTTGATTTGTTTCTACATTTCGACTTACCCCCAGCCGCCACAAACACAGTATACTGCCTGCGTCGATCGTAGGCATCGCAAGTAACTTTATTCGATCCGGTTTTCCGTCTCTTTGCGATGACTACACGCACACGTTTTGCATCCAAACCACACGTCCTCAAAACATTGCGGCGGTCCAGCGTACTACTACTTCCTCCGTTTAAAAATATAAGATATTTTAGGTTTATAAAAGAGATGTATCTAGACTATTTTAGTGTCTAGATTCATTTGAACCTATATACTAAAAGATGTCTAGATACATCTCTTTTACAAATTTAAAACATCTTATATTTCTAAACAGAGTAGCGATGGACATGCAAAGTCAGTCGCGATCTCGCAGCACTCTGCAAGCTAGCCGAGCCTGATCTGTACAAAACAGAGAGATTCTTCAACTCAGAGTCGCAATGTCGAAACATTCTGCAGAGGCCGATCGATGGGGGCTCTGTGAACGCAACGCACGCTAAAAAAATGACGGGGATTATTCACCAGAGAGAGCGCAGCAGGCGTACGTCGCGCTCGCCACACTGCGCCACGCGCGCGCGCTGATGGTCCATCGACCGTACGTGGTGTGCTTCACCGGAACGAACTGCTAGCTACTGTACGAGGCATCAGCAGCAGCAGCGGCAACGCATCATGATTCATGCATGCATGACAAAGGTGGCCGGACAGTGTGCCAGACGCCCAGACCTGTCCCTTAACTGCGAAGTGCGAACGTACTACGCCCAGACACGGCCTACAACATGTGCATCCATCTTCCCCTGATCGACACCGCCCTGATCGGTGCAGATACCACAGTACCAGTACGATGCACGCCGCAGCGTCACTCCACCTTTTCTAACAATACTCCCTCCATTCAATACTATAAGCCCTTTTTTAGCAAAGTAAAACGGCTGGCTAGAAAGAATTATATTGTGAAACAGGTACTCTCTCTGTCTCAAAATAGATGTTAAGATTTTATCAAAATTTAAATGAATCTATATGATAAATAGTATTTACATTCATCCAAATTTTTATAAATCCACGACATCTATTCTAAAACGGAGGGACTACATGAACAATACTCCCTTTGTTTCGTTACTCCATACCTTTCTTTGATCAAGATCAAAGTCAAAAAAATTATAATGCTTAAACAAGTATATAACATATAAAATATCGATATCTATAATATTAAACGTATATACTAATACTATGAAATTATGTGTCATTATGTTTCCAATAGTATTGATTTAATTTTATAAACGATTATAATTCTAAATTTCTAGTTGGTCAAACCCCCGATAGCGTTTGATTTTGACTAAACCTAATATGCCAGGTAATACTATGAAAGTACTAATACGGAAGAACGGATGATGGGATGGAAGATAAAATGATGGTGGAGAAGAGACCAAATTATAAGGGCGTGGACACAGGAGGAGAGAGGGGCTTTAGGATCGATGTCACATCCGGCCGGTAGCGCATGCAGCAGCAGGAGCAGCAAATGAAGTGATCAGTTGCTGTCCCAGTTAAGCCTTGAGCGATCGGCCAGCAGCTAGCTGAGAATGGGAAGGACGACGATTGATGGGGCGTTCGTGATGTGAGTTCAGCCTTCAGATATAATCCCTCCGTTAAGTCTAAATATATTTTCTTCACAAAGCTAAAACATCTTATATTTTAAAACGGAGAGAGTATCACGACCAAGTTAGCTAGAGCCGTCGAGTGAAGCAGCGTGTGCCAGTTAATATATACTCCCTCCGTCCTAAAATAGATGTCTCAAATTCCTCAAAATTCAAATGAATCTAGACACTATTTAGTATATAGATTTATTTAAAATTTGAAAAATCTAAGACATCTATTCTTGGACAGAGGGAGTACTGTAGTTGCTTCCGTTCAGGTGTCAAATAAATTCAGTTAGAGTGTCAGGTTCAGTTAGCAAGTCAGCTAAGGATTCTTAGTTTGTTATTACTGACCCAACCGTACGTCGCGTTTGTAAACCCGATTACCCTGACATGGGATGGCTGTGTAGCTGGGACATGATTGATTCACTGAGAATAAAAAGGAGAAGGGAAAGCAGAAAAGGCTGCAGCTAGCGATTGTACGCAGCACCGCAAAACCATTGTCTCCCTCTGTTCTTCGTTTTTACTCTGATGATTCATGAGTGATTCCGGTAAGTTAGAGGCCACACACAGTGCCTTGGATCGGTTGCCCCGTAGGGTTTGGGCCGACATGTCTTTCAAGGAAAACCGATGGTCAAAAAAAGTCACCATGAACATTGTGCCAACAGCCATGTATTGTATTTTGGCATAGAGAGATGGTAGTACACGGTTTCATTCATTCCAAGTGTGAAAAATTCGAGATTTATTTATATTCATAATACAACATCATGTACATGGGATATACTCACTTTACAAGTTTACATATACCATACTTATAGATCCCTTAAAAGGACTTATCAGATAGCGCTAGCCTAAATTACACGGAATATCAGTCAATCACGGCCAAGTATCCTCGCCAGTCATCAAGCTTTTCATCCGTCTCAAGAGTGTGGAACCTGAAGCTGCTACCCTGCCAGTTCCCTCCGGAATCACGAGCTGGACTGGACGCGTTCATTCAGAAGAATGTGGATCTCCAGCTCAGGTGCTACCCTGCCAGGTGCATGACAAAGTACCTAGGACATTTATGCCAACTGTATGGTTTTATAGGAAACAAGAAGAAGAATAACACTTTTTTGGTTTTATTTACAAGGGACTAGTGTTAATCGAGCATGTACCTTACACAAACAATCACACGGGAAGATTAGCTATCGCCGTTTTTCCTGCTCCAAGATACGTAAGCAGCATCACCATGTGGCCTGCAAATTCATCCAACTATGAGAAAACCAAAAAAATCTAGCGAACCAACAAACTAGAACATATAGCATATGTGACTACACTTGAAATTAAACAACAGAAAGGAGATTTTGTTTACTGTTAAAGTGCAGTGTTTGGTTGCCACGAGAAAAAAAATCACAGGCTAGTATTTATTATAGCCTGTACTAAAAGAGATAGTAGAAGGGCCATACAGGATAATTCAAAACATTCAAATTGTTGATTACCTTGGAACTTTCGCATGAATCAGAGCAAAGAGAATGGACAGGAAAATGCTCAAGGAACCAGTCATAAGATATGCATATCCAAGAAAGTCGTTCTTGCCACCTAGCCAGCTTGATGTTGTAAGAACTAGACTTTTCTTCCCACCAAAAGTATAGGTGTTGTAATTATTTGTTATGTGCATGGTAATGGTTTCATCAGCTTGTAGGTCCTCTTCAATGACACCATAGAGCTTTCGGAATCGGGGAAGAGCAGCTGTGCGCATCCACACAATAAGATCTTCCTGATTGCTCAGCTGGAAAAAGGAAACGTTTTTTTAGGCAACGTGAAAGAAAACTAGCACTTCAGTAAGTTATGTTCTAATGGAAAATGTGGATTTAATTATTGAACCAGAGTACTCACTGGTATATCAGGGTCAAGTTTTCCGCCTCCGATCAAGGATCCGTTCTGAAAGTTGAAAGGATAGACATCCTTGCCAAACTTATGTTCCCGATCACTTCTCCATGAAATATTTTTTCTATCAACCATTATTTCCATGGATCCACGGGTAAAATCATATGTATCATTGAACAAGCTCCAGGCAATCAATCCACAGGGAACAACTGGAAGGCCATTGTTCTTTTCTATTGGACTGCACGAGCTTTCAGTGTGTTTCAGTCCATGGCGTAGTTGCTTATCGCTTCTACTTTTGATATACCTGTTCAGCATGAACAAATTCCTTTGTTCAGAAACAGAGTTTCTTCTTCAAGACATTTACCAGTAAATTAACCAGTTGTATCATTACCTACGATGATTCTGGTAGAAGTTGTCAAGTTCATAATAGACATAAATTGGAGCTTTCATATGATATTGAACCTGTAAATATGCATTCTCAAACATTTTTCTGAAGAAGTAACATATGAGTAATAGCAATACTAGGAAGATAGGACCAGAAACAAATGTAATATGTGCCCAGAATAATCTCCAAGTCCCAAACTAATTTCAGTTATACAAAGAAAATATAATCCAGACTGTAGCCAGCTCACAAGTAAATAGGAGAAAAAAAAGGTCTGATCAGATCTGATAACAAAGTACCTGAACTTGCTGAATACATTTCTTTGAAATCGAGTTGTCTTTGATATATGCCTGCTTATTTCTCCTGTAAGCATTAGGTACGCAATCAATATCATAACGGTGAACGATTTCTGCAACCTGCATGCCCAGAATAGGGATCACTTTAGTGCGCATTTAGCATGATACACGAACTAATGGCAGTTCAGCATCTTCCAGACAGAAAGCAAAGCAATTACACTGTTTGAAGCCTGGAGACAAACTAGCCCAACAGGTACAAAAGTAATCCCAATGATCAAGAAAATGGTAATCACCTGAAACAAGGAAGTGCTACAATTTATTAAGCAATACATAATGCCATCGGTACAAAATTTATAGTTAGGGTAGGTGCCAACTTACACATCCTGGTGTCATTGCCGGTTTCCAAGCCGGAAGATCCTGCTGGGTGAACTTATAGAACACTGCAAAACAAACACGATCAACGTAGATAGCATCAGGAGGGATGAAATTTATAATGTGTAAGTGTTTGCTGTCTCACTGTCTAATAATGAAGGTCAGTAAAGCTGATACAATGAAGCTTCCTGATAGTGTATCAGCATTGCATTTCACTCGATCTAGATAAAGGGCGCCTTATTTCCCCACTCGGTTAGCCCTATGCCATAGAAGGTGCTCACAAAGTCTCCTTCCTTGCGAAATCACACTGAATGCAACACACTGACATAGCATGCCCACACCTCAGATGACGTTCGAACTACCAAACAACTAGAGAGAATATCACCAAACTTAGCAGCTAAGAGCGATCTGTCGCCAAAATTTCTCACGGTCGCAGAAAGCTACCAATCCTAGCATACGGAACCACCTAGTCACGCAGAAGCAAGTACCACGGAGCTCCTAAGCTACCGAATCGAAGCGAGCGGCGTGGTCAGAACTCGGCTCACCTCCCGATCTCGCCGGCGGGAAGGAGCGCCCCGCGGAGCCTCCAGACGCCGAGGTGCTCGCCTCGTCCATCACGCCAGAGAGCTCGCCGCACAGGCCCCGCCCGCTCGCCGGAGTCCGTGCTTCGCTGGGGATCGGAGTTGCGGACGAGAGCCAGAAGAAAAAAAGAATAGAATGCAGGTATTTTTTCTTTGGAGAGAGAATAGAATGCAGGTTGAAGAGCCCAGAAGAGAGTAACCAAGGATACGGGCCTCAAATAGGCCCATACATTTGTTCCGGGTCCAGAACCGCCAGGAGGGACCCGTATCCAGCCCGAGCAGTTTGGGCCTTTGGGTTCGACGGGCCCTGACGGCGTGAGATGGGATTAACGATCAGGTGGAGCCGCCGTTAATGCGCTCTGCGCGTCGCGGTCCCGGAATTTTTTTCCCCATTCGCCAAGGAGAGGGAGCGAGCGAGCGAGAGCGAGAGAGGGAGAGAGCTAGAGAGAGGAGATGCGGGAGGAGGTCAGGAGCTCGTCGGGAGCGGCGGCCGAGCCGCAGTTCGCCGTCGTACGGTCGTCGTCGCCGCCGCCCACCCCGGTCGCCAGGTAGGGTCTCGGGTTCCCCTCTTCCTTGTGGCAGATTCGCCGCAGCGGTGGTCGAGCGAATCGAAAGGGAAGCTCGATTTGTTTTGGGCACGATTCGACCAAGACCTAGGATAGGATTGTAGGTGGGGTTCGTGGGGTGGCAGACGGTGTTTATAAGCGCTGGATTAAACCATTGTGCAGAAAAGGTAGGGTATGATCTACAGCCATCACGTTCTCACTCTCCTACGAGATCACTATCGTTTATAGGTGACAATACTTGGTGGCTTTATTCAACGATGTGTGTTTAATATGTGGAAAAATAGGTTTTTTTCTTTGTATCTTTCTAGTACTGTTTTTTCTTTGAACCGAGATTATCCCATTCATTCTATTATGATGACAAAATAGCATCCAACAAGTTCAGAAAGGAGTGGGAAAAGTAATGCTTATTACACATCTTGGTAGCACTAACCAACAGGGGCGAAAAGTGCCACCAGCGAAACATAGGGTAACGAAAGGAAGAGAGAGCAAGCAAACACAACTAGCCATATTACACATCTGAAACCATCAAAAGAAGTATCGCCGCCATCTTAAACAGGGGTTTTAGTAGAGTCCTGAGCATCCTGATCATGAACTAGTTGCAGCACCTTCTGCATCTGCTGTTCTGTCCTGGTTGTGAACCCAAGGGTTTGTGCTGTCTAATGGTATATTGCCTCTGTAAAGTTGGAAAAAATTGATGGTCCATACCATTAAAACTTGATGATGCAAAACCTTATGTAGAGCTGGTGATGTCATGTCATTAATCCCTTTTTCACGGGACGTGGGCCTTCACGCTTTGCTTGTTAGAATTCTTAAGCTATGTAAGTTATTTTCATATATTTGTTTCATGGGAAACCTGACTCTGTTATCACCCTTTTGCAATCTAGAGTCTAGCCAGAATACTTTGTTAACAATCTTGTCATATACTCGTGATTTTCCACTGCTTGCACTGAAGCCTCTTTTGCCTTTTCAGTTCTGCTGGAGCCTCATCACCTGCTATGCAAATTAATATAGTAAGCATAGATTGGTTGGGTAGCAAACAAGCTTCCAGGGTTGATTCCTCGTCACATGTTGCACCACATGCCTATGGGCCCGCTAATAGCTTTGATGCTGTTGGAACTGCTCTGGATTCTGCACCATCCTGTCGACCATGGGAGCGTGGAGATTTACTTCGTCGACTGGCAACATTTAAGCCTTCAACTTGGGATTCTAAGCCGAAGGTCATTTCTTTTCCTTATTACCTATAGGGGTTTAGCATTGTTGAGAGTAACAAGATACAACTGATGAATGCTGCAGTTGTATGAATTTTGTATTTTTATATTTAAATTTGCGATAAGAGATACTCATTGACACATGATACCTAAATCTAATTATACAAGCACAGTCAGTATTTTGCTGTGATATCACTTATGATGCTTACTGCTAGCTTGGATATAGTGAATTTGATGAAGGCCAAAGTTCCTTGCTTTTCTCATTGTAATTGGCATATTTTTAAATTAGATTTAAATTCATATGTGATTATGGACTATTTAAGAAAAAATTCTACTCCTGTTATCATAATTTGAGCCAAATTTAACTTTTTGCAGGCTGCTAGTTCATTGGCTTGCGCTCAAAGAGGCTGGGTGAATGCTGATATGAACAAGATTGAATGTGAATCGTGTGGTGCACATCTTATATTCAGTGTGCTGGCATCCTGGTCTCCAGCTGAAGGTATGTTCTCAGTTAGTATGCTTTTGTTGAAATTTGTTTGAGAGGTAGCTGCTATCTTGCCATCTTTCTGATTTGTCACCTTCCAGCCTTATTAAATAGATTTGACTTGGTATCATTGGTTGTTGAAAAAATGAGATGGATCATGTTATGTGTTGGCTCCTTCAGCTTCCAGCCTTATTAAATAGATTTGACTTGGTATCATTGGTAGTTGAAATTTTGAGATGGATCATGTTATGTGTTGTGCTCCTTCATGAAAAAATATATATGTTTATAGGCCATGCTCCTCACTTGACAAGAATTGATAGTTTGATTTACCGGCTGTTTAACACCTTACATTATATTAATATTATAAAGTAAGTAACAACATTACATACTATCAACGATAACATCTATGCCCAGTGCTGTAATTTTTCGTAAATCTAACTGATGTTACTTATGTTTCGATGGTGTGCTAGGCTGGATTGTTTTATTGCTACACCTCTTTGCAAACTGAATTTTATTCAGCTGTGAAACCTTTCTTTGTGTGTTGTGTATTAGTTGCAAATGCTGGAGAAGCCTTTGCAGAGCAGCTTGATGCATCACACAAGAATAGTTGCCCCTGGAGAGGCAGTAGCTGTGCTGATAGTTTGATTCAGCTCCACCTTACACAGTCGGCGCTTATTGGAGGCTTTAAAGATCGTTGTGATGGACTTCTACAGTTTCTCTCTCTTCCTGTGATTGCTTCATCTGCAATTGAGAATATGAGGTTGACCAGGTCTGCACAGATTAACCGCCTATTAACCCAGTCGATTAGCTTCTTATCTGGAGAACTTGGTTACAAAGCTGAGAGTACACCAGGAGTTGACATCCATCAAGGTTCCTCATGTGGCTACTCACGAGTATGTTTTTCTGTTTCTCGTATATGTGTGCGCTAAATTTATTTGTGGCACTATAGTATTATTCTTCGATCGTATAGCTTTCTTTAATTCAATTGCTGTTTCTGTTTTACTTCTTAGGCGCAGAAGCTTATAAGCCTTTGTGGATGGGAGCCTAGGTGGCTTCCAAATGTTCAAGACTGTGAAGAAAATTCAACCCGCTCGGCCAAAAATGCACTCTCAAATGAACATCAGAAAAGTTCATTCTCGGAATCAGCCAAGAAAGATAAAGGAAAAGGCAAAAGGCCCCTCAAAGATTCTGGATGCAGCATGAGCTCACCTTTATTAGACTGTAGCCTGTGTGGAGCTACAGTTAGGATCTGGGACTTCAGATCTGTGTCACGTCCTACTCGTTTTAGTCCAAATAACATTGATGCACCAGAAACAGGCAAAAAGCTAACACTGACACGTGGAATTAGTGCAGCCAGTGGCATCAATGGATGGGTTAATGATGGGGTGGTAAGAGATCAAGCTGACGGGCGTGATGAAGCAGCAACTTATGAGGGGAAATTACTATCAAATGCTGGAGTAGACCTTAATCTAACAATGGCTGGAGGACTACCGCCAATTCATTCTGCAGTCCCTACTGCATCTGAGGGCTTTAATGGAGGAATGGGAAGAGACCTGATGATTGCACAGCCCACTGGAAGTGAAGTTGGTGATCGTGCAACGTCATATGAGTCTCGGGGTCCAAGCTCGCGGAAGCGTAACCTTGAGGAAGGTGGGAGCACAGCTGACAAGCCACAGGATGGGGCTCAGCATGCTGACAGCATAGAAGGTACTGTCATTGATCGTGACGGTGAAGAAGTTGACGATGATGTGCAAGATTCAGACATCCAGAATAAAAGATCCCGTGGGTTCAACTTTTTTGATGCCAATCTTCCATCTTCTTCTGGAGCGGGTCCTAGTAGAAACTTCTGCATTGACTCTGATGTAGATACCAGTATATTCGGTCACTCTAGAGCTGTTGGTCTTGGTCCTGTTGAGCATCCATCTGCTAGAGATTCTATGAGGGCATCTTCTGTTATTGCAATGGATATTCGCAGCGCTGACGAAGATTCGATGGAGAGTGTTGAGTACCATCCAGATGCTGGCATTGATATTAATATGCCTTCATCTAGTGGGCAAAGGAATGTCGATATGCATGATGCATTCGATCTCAATGATAGCAACCAAGCACAGCAAAGTGCTTGTGCACAACCTGCTGCTGGAAGTGACGGAAGGGAGATAGGAGGAAGCAGTACAAATGAAGGGGAGGAAGTCCTTAATGCAGGCACAACTTCTGCTTTTGCAAGGGATCAACTTAGCTTAGGAATTAGTGGTGGGAGTGTTGGCATGGGTGTTAGTCACGAGGCCGAAATTCATGGCATTGATGTTTCTTTGCAAAGAACTGAGAGTGTTGTAGGCGATGCAGAACCTATTACTGACCTTACTGAGACAATGGGTCATACCGGTGAATCAGTTCCAGGGCCTGGATTAACGGATGAGTTTGTACCTGAAGAAGTTGATCGGGAAGAACCTCATGGAGACAGCCAAGATATAGTGTTCCGTTCAGCAGGCCGTGCTGACAGTGGATCAAAAATGTATGGTTCTAATAAAGCTGATTCTGGTGAGAGTGGGAAAAAGATTGGTCGTGAAAGCAGCATGCATCCCTCTCTTTCTTGCAATGCTGTGATGTATAACGGTTTTGATGCATCTCAAGAGGAAGTGACACAGGCTGGCAAAGTACCGAATACAGATGATGTGTTAATGGGGTTAGAATATGATCCGCAGAATGAATTGGGTAATTATTATCAACCCTTTTTCCTGCTACACATAACCTAAATGATATTCTTATACCAGACGCATTTTTGCTTCTGTGGTTGCATGCTACGCTTTTCCTATTAAACTGCATTTATCGAACTACTAGAGATACTTGCTCGGCATGTTTTCATTGAAGTTGTAATTTATTCAACATGATTCCTTGGTGACCAAGGAGCAGCCAGCTAAACCTTTCAGTTTTCACTTTTCAGCACAGGTGGTATTGATCTCATATCTGTAGTTCAGCTTTAGCATCCACTATTCCTAGTTGTCCTATACCGACTGCTCCCACATCCCACACACATGCTTTTATTATATTCCTCACCCTCTGTTTCTAATGCGCTTATTGGATTATTGTTCTGCTCAATTATATGTGCTTTGCTCATATCAATAGTCCATTATCTGTTTCTCAGGAGCAACAAATGGAGAAAACGACTATGAACCAGGTCTTCCAGATTTTGATCCTATTAAGCATCACAAAAGTTACTGTCCATGGGTAAATGGAACTGTTGCAGCAGGTTGTTGTTATGATACTAGTTCCAGCTCAAGCAGTTCAGAACTTTCTGGTTGGCAGCTAACAGTAGATGCGCTGGATACATTCCAGTCTCTTGGTCAAAATCAAACAATGCAGTCTGAATCTGCGGCCTCGCTAAATATGGTAACCTTCGTCATGCTCATCTTTCTTTCGACTTCTTTGCATCTCTTTGGAATTCACCATGAATCCTTGAAAGTTGGTAGCCGTGGTCCATATTTGAAAACCTGATTTCATGATCTTCGTTAGTTGTGATGTCTAGATTGCCCTACGCACAATACTGGTGCGCCTTGCAGAGTTCAAGTGCTCACGTAGTGTGTTTTGTTGTGCACCAAACTATCCTTACGGACCTCTCGTCTTTGTGTGTGGCACAGGATGATCAAGTAGCTTCTAACCGCAAGCTGGTGAGAAGAGCTTCAGTGAGCAAAAGCCATGGGAAATGTTGAGCGAAGCTCCATCATACCCATCCAGCTAGCATGGATAGCATTCGGCCAAGTTCCAGATTGGCGTATCTCGGCGCTTAAATTACATGCAGCGCTGCTGCTGCCTGATGTACCAATCCTAAATTAGGCTCTGTGTCGGAGGAAGAAAACCAGTTAATAATCCATTTCAGCTAGTCTGTAGAGTTGTTGTCACCTATGGTTGCACAGAATCTGGCAATTCGATGTGTCGTGTATTTACCCTGAAAGAGTCTATATTCAACTAGTCACCCCTCATTCCAAAAGGAACATTTGCAGAATTTGCAAATGAATCGATTGTTTTCAACCCCAGGTTAAACCTGTAAGCCACTCTTTATATTTGGGGATAGGCCTGGCAAATAATTCAAAGGAAAATATGTTAAAGTGTTGGTCAGCCTTGACCTTCAGAATGAATAACTCACTCCATTTACATTTCAGAACTCTGTGGGATATATTTGGCTGAAGTTTAGTGCCCATTATTCACTTTCTGTGATGAAAAATATCTGGTAGCCTTTTCCACTTTGTCGTGCTCTGATATTTATTGGCGAGCAAAAAATATCAGTGTTGGCTTATTATTTCTGTTTTGGCTGTTGCTGGCAAGCCAGCCAGCAGTCTCATTCTGGTTCAAAATCTGACCACCCAATGAGCAGCACCCAGATTGCCAGGTCATGACCAACGATCAGATAGGGTAGTGGATGAGATGCCACTTCGCTCCGCGGCACTGCACCACATCATCGTCTTCCTCCTCTGTTCTCCTCCAATCTCCAGGCCTCCAAATCAATCAAGAAAGGGAGACAAAAGCTTAGCTAGGGAGAAGCTAGCTACGGCCGGTGACAATGCCGCTCTGCAGCTTCTACGCCTCCACATCCCTCCCGGTAGCCAAGCCTCACTCTTTGTCCTCCTCCGCCAAGCTCCCTCCCACCGCTGCGGCCGCGATCGCCACCACGACGATCCCGATCCCGGCCTTGGCAGCAGCGACAACGATTTTACCAGGGACGGCGTCGGAGACTCTGTCGCTGCACCTGCCGGAGCTGCCGTCGGACATGCGGGACAAGATCCTGAGCCTGGAGCTGATGGGGGTGGACTACGGGCGCGCGCTGTCCCTGAACCCGGCGCTCCGCGAGGCGTCGCCGGAGTCCATCCACGCGGTGGTGACCTTCCTCCAGTCGCGCGGGCTCCTCTTCAAGGACCTGGGCCGCGTCTTCGGCATGTGCCCCTCCGTCCTCACCGCCAGCGTGCGCGCCGACCTCCGCCCCGTCTTCGCCTTCCTCACCGAGCACCTGGGCGTGGCCGAGGACGCCTACCGCCGCGTGGTGGTCAAGTGCCCGCGCCTGCTGGCCTGTAGCGTCCGCGACCAGCTTCGGCCGGCGCTCATCTACCTGCGCCGCCTGGGGTTCCGGGACAACCGCGCCCTGGCCTTCCAGGACCCGATCCTCCTGGTGTCCAGCGTGGAGCGCACCATGGCGCCCAAGCTGGAGTACCTACGGGCGGAGCTGGGCATGTCGAAAGACGAGGCGGTGGCCATGGCGCTGCGGTGCCCGGCCCTGTTCACCTTCAACGTGGAGCGCAACTTCAGGCCCAAGTTCGAGTACCTGGTGGCCGAGATGGGCGGCGGCGTGGAGGACGTCAAGGTCTTCCCGCAGTACTTCACCTTTAGCCTCGAGAAGCGGATCGCGCCGCGGCACCGCGCGGCCGTGGAGGCCGGCGTCGTCGGCCTGCCGCTGCCGGACATGCTCAAGGCCACCGACGAGGAGTTCAGGGAGATGCTCAGGGTCACCGAGGAGGAGTTCGGTGAGCTGATGAAGAAGACGGCGGTATGACCGACCAGTCGGCAGCTGAGGGAGCGCGCCGCCGGCCGTGCGGCACCCTGGCGCTCTGTACACTTGCCTCCGAGCTGATACTGCGGTAGTAGTAATCGCGTGCGCCCGATCGATCCGAGTGCGTTTAACCAGTGTTCTCGTGGCGACCACAGTTTGTACTGTACATAAAGGGTCAATGTTGACTCACATTGTGAAGTCAATGGAGTGCTTCCTTTTGGAGATGTAAGTATACCAAGTAGTGGTTGCTGTACCCTTCAAAAAAAAATAGTCGTTGTTGTATAGTGTTTACAAGACACTAATTGGGATGTAAATAAAGCCATGGAGTATCAACGAGTGTGAATCAGACTGAGCATCAAACTTTGGATGATGTTGCCATGACAGGGGAGATTTGACGATTTGTCCTGTTTTATTTTTTAATTTGATTATTTGTCACACCATGTGTCACTGACATGTGGTGGTTAATGTGGCAAATGATCAAATTTTGAAGTAAAGTGGGGTAAATGATCAAATATCTCCATGACAGACTGCTGAATTGCCTTGCTGGTTATTGAGGTTCATTCTTCTTTTTGTGGGGAGGTCCATTCAATTTGACAGGTGGAAATATCTTAATGTATCAAAGGGCGCAACAAGCACAATCTTGATGGAAGAAGAAAATATTTGACAGGTGAAAATATCTGAATGGTTAAGAAGGAAGAAGAAAATTGAGGATGAAAAGATGGCCCGTCTAACGGATGGGGATTTCTAGCTCCCTTGCTCCGGTGCTCTCTTTATTTTTAAAAATTCAAATATCATTTGCCAACTTCTAAAAAATTGTAAAAAACAATATATGTGTACTCAGTATGTGTCGTGCAAACGCGAAAAATCCTGATTTAAAATGCTTTGTATTTTGAGATACACAAAAATAAAAGTATTGATCTAAAACTCTAAAGTTTCTCAAATTTCAATTTTGGAGAAAATTTAAAGAATTTAACATTGCAATTTTCCGTGCTCATAGGATACATCATTGACCACGTATGGATTTTTTTTAAACGTGTAAGAATAATTACTGAATTTTTAAAATATAAGTGGAGCTCGAGAGCCAAAGAGACTTTTGGCCATCGAAATAATATGTACCCCCTTATTTGAGAGAACAATGGTCGCATAAGCTATCCCTTTATACAATAAGCCATTAGAACAGGAAAAAAATTAAAAACACAGGGGAGAAAACTAAAAGGAATTTCAACATTTTCAGCAAAGATTAAATTGTGTGAACCAAAACAATTCAAGCGCTGAAGAAAAACGGACAATATATTCCACCGCTCCTCTCAAGTATGGACTTTATTTTTCTGAGAAACAAAGCATGGACTTGAGTAGTATGTACTCTCTCTATCTTAAATTAGGACGCATATAGTTTTTTATCAAAGTCAAAACTTTTAAAGTTTGACTAACTATATAGAAAAAAAATATAAACATCTATGATACAAAATGCACACAATGTAAAAATATATTTTATTAAGGTTCTAACAATATTATTTTAATATTATAGATGTTGACATTTTTTTCTATATAGTTAGTCAATTTTTTTTTTAAAACGACTTTAACTAAAAACTATATGCATCTTAAATTAGAATAGAGGGACTATTAAACTCTCGACTCTCGCCAGTGCGTCCAAAATTCCAAAGTTGCGAAGGAAGGGCAACTTTAAACAAAAGGCCAGAAAAGTACATTGGAGTTAAATGGCAGCCCATCATGCAGAACAGCCCATAGTATAGGCCCGTTCATGACTGAAGGCCCATCCTAAGAAACCCTAGTTCTCCTCTTCCCCTTAAATACAGCCGCGGCCCCCCTGACCGTCACCAAACGCAGCAAAGCTCCACCGTCGCCGCCTCGTCAATCGATTTGTTTCTACCGGTTCCTTCGTGTTTTTCGATCTGTGGTGCCTTAGTGTTATGATGGTCGAATTTTTCTCCCCAGCTTTAGCATCGTTTCTAATCTTTCTGCCTGTTTCCGGCTAGTTCTCGATCGGTTCTTTGATTTCCTTGGCAATTGCGTTCGAGCATGATGAATAGGAATTTGTCGCCCCAGTCTTAGGTTCCGGTTCGCCGGACCTGTGCTGATTGACATGTTATCTAAATCTGACTCCACAGCAAAATGCAATCGCCTCTCTGATGATTTTTATTGCTTTTCTTAATAGAACTTTCGATGTGTTTTTTCTCCTAACCTGTTTCGAGGATGATGATTTCATATTTGTCGCCCCAGTCTTAGGATCTGGTTCGCCAGACCTGTGCTGACTGACTTGTTATCTAAATCTGACTCCACAGCAAATCGTGCCTTTTTTTGTAGAATTTTCGACGTGTTCCTTCTCCGAACTAGTTGAGAGGATGATGATTTCATATTTGTCGCCCCAGTCTTAGGATCTGGTTCGCCGGACCTGTGCTGATTGACACAGTTATCTAATATGACTCTGCACATAAAATATGTTAATCGATCGTCCCCTTTTTCAATAGAAGGCTCTATGTTATGTTCTATGCTCTTTCTGAAGTTTTTCCGCATTGTTCTCGCATGTCGTTTGCTTGTGCAGGTGCTCCTCGTCGTTGCCTCTACCCAGGTCTCCGTCATCATCCGTTTCAGAAACACAATGTGGTTTTCATCTCGTTTAGAAGAAACCGAAGCGAACAATTTGGATCGCTGACCGGCGATGCGTTGGAAACATCTCACAGATTCAGATACGTGGAAGTGACTGGTCGTGCCCGGCTCAGACGCTGGCCTCTGCCTCTCCGCTGCAGGCTGACGAAAAGGCCCACCAAATTCAGTTCAACCACGAACAAATTATTCCTTGAAATTTTACAAACAATTATATGATCGATATCTTCTGAAATTGTGCAAGCTATGTTGTGAACGATTCTACTTTTTTAGACAAAGGGTCAAAGCGCCCTGGTTCCATCAAAATACAACCAAGAGTCACAAGAGAACCGAGCTGTGCACTCGTCTTTGAAGCTTACAGTTTAGAGGAACCAATCAGAATTTTTTGGAAAGTCTAAAACAGGAAAACCAACATCAACAGCTATAGGAAAGCACTAAAGAGAGAATTTTAGCACAGTGAAAGCTTACAGTTCGGAGGAACCAATCAACAATTTTTGGAAAAAGTCTAGAACAGGAAAACCAAAATCAACATCTACAGGAAACCACTAAGGCCCTGTTTGGATTGTCGTATTTAATCCTGCTGTTTTTATTTTGTGAAGATGCTAAACCTAGAAGCTCCGTATAATCCGGAAGTTTTGTTTAAAAAACAACATTCCAAGCAGGCCCGAAAGAATTTTAGCAGAGCGAGCCGTCGAGTAGCCTCTCGCTAGCATTTTCCTGATGCCATCGACGAAGGAAATCAGCTGCCGGTCCATCAGATTTTCCAACAGTGCCCAACACTGTTATTTGCTAAATTTGAACAAACGCTGCCTAGTCTGAGAAGACTCCTGAAATTAGACGACAACATAGGTATGTCAATTGTAATTCTACAACAAATATATGGTTCAGTCTACGGGTCAGTCAGCTGTAATTAGAGCATGTCTAGGAAGACTGCGCATAAAAGATATTCGTGAACAATTTCTAAAACCAAAAACCAGGTGTAGTTCATATCAATGTGACCGTGAAACAAGTTTTCACATGAGCCCCTTTATGTCTCGTTGGGACAGCGATGTGGAAAAGAGTTTTCTCACACGTTTCCACTATTTGCACAAACAACTCCTTGCGCATTCAATAGCATTTACGGAAGAGATTTAGCGGATATAAGGGTAACTTGGTGAAATGTCCTGAGCGCGTGGTTTTCTAGAGATGCAAAGACGACCGACCATCGATCCGTGTCGCTTCTTCTTATCCTTGAGCTCCTTCACAATGAGGATGGCTATTGTTCATGGCCGCTCATTCAACCTGTCTACAATTTTCGGAGATAAAAAACTACTCACAAATGCAAGATCTATGGAACCGAATCGAACACATACTTTGTTCATGGCCGCTGTGACCATGATGCATGTGATGCTGATTCGGAGCGCCCCCTCTTGGGGATTGTGTAAGAGTTGGTAGTTGGTGCCTCGGTGTGGGCGAATCAAGCCACCAGTTGGCAGTTGGTGCTTCGGTGTGGGCGAATCAGGCCACCAGTTGGCAGTTGGTGCTTCGGTGCGGCCGAATCAGGCCACCTACGACCTCAGTGACCCGCGGCGCTGATTCGGAGCGCCCCTCCTGGGGATTGTGTAAGAGGAGACAATTGGTGCTCCGGTGTGGACGAATTAGGCCGCCTACGTCGATGGAGCTTCCGAATCGGGCCTCCCACAGCATCCATGGCCGCAGAGACTTCGGTGACCCGCGACAGGGTTGGGAGGGGTCAGCGCCAAGGGCTTCCATGAGTAAAAGTGACACCCATAGTTTGGTCGCGCAACCTGAGCATATAGCGGCGGGGCGGAAATTTTCTGTGAGCGGTAAAAAGTTTTAAGGGTGGGACGGATTTAGGGGATTTGATTGGGCCGATTTTTTGCATTAGAACCCAAAAATGTTATTTTACAAATTTCATGTTTTTATACGATCTGCTAGAGTTGCTCTTAGATCTTGTTTCGTTCATGCACCGAGACACCCACGTGTAGGAGTTGGAATCAAGTGGGCATATGTGGGATATCCCACTTGTCCCACATCGATCGTACATTCTGTCTCAAAGTGGCAGTTAGGGTGATGATAGGGGAGTCTCTAGAGCGCCGCCGGTGAGCACCGCCATGGAAGCCCTTGCTTCGTGGACGGTGTTGTTCCCTCCATCCGTTTATCCTCCTCTTTCTCTCATCCTTCCACTACCTTACCGGATTGGTGCGGCGACCTCTCATCCCTCTGCTACCTTATTGGATATGAGCGGCATTGAAGATAGTGATGATTGGACAACTGGTCGGCGACGGAATCCACATAGAGAAATCAGATCATGGCTGCAATGACTCATCGAAGTCCAAGGATTCTATAAGAGGAAGCACAAGGTGATTTCCAAATGTCTTTGTCTTGATGTTTAGTCTACAATCCTTGTTTTATTTCCAAATGTCTTTGTCTTGATGTTTAGTCTACAATCCTTGTTAGTGCACATGACTTGCAGACTTCTGCCATTCACAATTTGCAACTTCTCGTTCACAGCGAATCTGTTTTTGTATACTTTTCCAAGGTAGGAAAGAAACAACTTATATTGTACTTTTTTAATATATTGCACTAAAGGGCAACCTTTTACTTAATCCCATGAGTAATGCACGCTTATACTCCCTCCGTTTAGAAATATAAGATGTTTTAGGTTTATAAAGACGATGTATCTAGTCATCTTTTAGTGTATAGGTTCAAACGAATCTAGACACTAAAAGGTGTCTAGATACATGTCATTCACAAACATAAAACATCTTATATTTCTAAACGGAGAGAGGATATATTTTGTTGCCTCCGTGTCTAACTTAATTTTTGCTTGGATTTTTAATACATGTTGACAGTTCTTATCTAACAAAGTACTGTATAATTTTGTTCCAAACACATGGTGGAGCATCTGTTCGTAGGTGGTGTGAGGGCGGCGGAATCGTGGTAGGGAAGCTAAAAGCAGGTGGGCAACCGGGGCCTACCCAGCAAAACCTATCCGTCTCTGCTTTTCTTGCCAAGTACTCCTTCTGTATAAGACGTTTTAATTTTATAAAACGAATATATCTAGATGAATTTTGCGTATAGATTCAGAGTGAACCTTTTTATAAAGCTAAAAAGTCTTATATTTCTGAACGGAGAGAGTACATGGGTTCTCTAAATTTTGGTTTAATTTCTTGCAGTGCATAAATCTGGCCATCAACCACTGACCTCAGATCTCTCTCGGAAGCATTGCTATGTGGCCAACAGAAATCGTAAAAGCAAGGTGGTTAGTTGCAAGCAGTGAAAGAGTAGCGATAACAAACTGTTAATTGCATTCTCTCTGTATGAAAATGTTTATGTCTAAATATGAAATAATTATTAGGAGCAAGCAGTGAATTGTATGTATGTGTTTGAAATGATATATGGTATTCCGGTGTTCAACTGCCTTGTCGATGTCAACGTCCATTTAGATAGCCCAATACTCAGCCCATGTTTTGAACGTTTAGACGCATATGTCACAACATTCAGCGGAGAACCCACGACATTCTAAAAGTCTAGACGGAAGGGAGGAGAAATTCTCTCCCTTATAAGTTGGTCATGGTCTCCTCCTATAACATGAGCAGCCTCACCGGACTAAAACAACCCTAACATCCCATTTCCCTCTCTCTTGCTTGCCCTCCTTTCGATGTCTAACAAAAGTGGCCGTCGGATCGGGTACGGATACCTCTTTCTGGCATGATCTTTGGATAGATGACCTAACCCTGGACATTCATTTCCCAGCCCTTTACTCCCACATCACAAACAAAAACTGCTCGGTAGCCTTCTCATGTCAATCGACGTGCGTTCTGTTAGACACTCTCCCGCGTCTCTCTCATGCCGCGTCTTCGGAGCTCTCGGATCTGCAGGCGCTTGTAGCTTCCGTTAACCTAAATGATAGTGTCCCGGACGTTAGAGTCGCGCGTTCGGACGGCAGGCCTCTAACCACTAAAACAACATACTTGACAGCTTTTGATCATTTGCAGGAGGTCCCCTTCGCAACTACCACTTGGAAGAATTTTGCGACGAATCGGTGTCGTATCTTCCTCTGGCTGGTGGATCGGGACAGGCTTTTCACTAATGAGCGCAGGTTCAGGAGAGGCATTGCGTCCTCTGATTCTTGCCCGTTCTTCTCTTCGACGGAGTCTTCGGTTCACTTGTTGCTTCACTGCCCTTCGGTTTTGCCGTTCTGGATCGCGGTGTCCGCCTTGCACGATGATGTTATGTCTTGTCTCTCGCTCAGGGATCTCTGGGATGGCTCTTCTGCTTGCCAAGTAAGAACTTCGGTAATCATATGCGCTCTTTGGAATATTTGGAAGTGGAGAAACACAAAAGTCTTTAGGAACGAGGTCAAGCCTATCCATCTCGTTTTCGCAGGTGTGCCGACAACATCTCTCTATGGTCTCATAGAACTAAAAACCCTTCTCATAAATCCTTAGCGGAGGATTGGGCGGTGAGGTTCTACCACCTTGCGAGAAATGAGTAGTCCACCTTCAGTCTAATTCTATCTTCTTGGTGTACAGTTTTCACCTCTATGTATTTTCCAAAACACCCAACAAACTCTTGCTTGTCCTAGCTAGGCTATAGACAGTTTTTTTTAGTTTCTCTTTTTTTTGGTTGCTATCTTGCGGCTTTTTTGTAATGACTTTCGCTATGTCGGTTATTCAATGAAATTGGTTCAGGCCGGTCTTGTGCCCGTCGTTGATTCCTCAAAAAAAGAAAACATCCCATTTCCCTAGAAACCCCTTAGAAAGGCATGTCGATGTTGTCTCTAATACCAGACAACATCCACTTAGACTAGCCCAACACTCATCCCATGTTCTAGACGGTTATGAGCACAAGACACAACATTTAATGGAGGGCCGACTCTTCCCAAAAGCTAGTCTAAAGGAGGAGGGAATCTCTCCCTTATAGGTTGGTCATTAGGCTTCTTCCGTAGGCAAAGTGAGACTAAACATGAGCAGCCTCACCGACCTTCGGTGCATGATTTTAGGATGGAGTGGACTCTCTTCTTGTGGTTGAGTCGTATACGCATAAACATCTGAACGTAGACTAGGTATTGGGCTAGATATGAGTGGACGCTTTTATATGGTATCAGAGTTAGCATCGCCATGCCTTTTCGATGGGCTTCTTAGGGGATGTGATGTTAGCGTTGTTACAGGATGGGTGAATGATGCTCGATTTAGTCCCAACCTCGCCTACTGAAGGAGGCCGCGACCAACGTGTAAGGGATAGATTTGTTTCTCCTTCAGTCCATACTTTTGAGGTGCAGTTGGCTATTTTCTTTTAATTGGATTGTACGCGGATAAACGTTTAAATGTAGGCTTAGTGTTGGGCTAGACTTGAGTGGACATTAATGGCCGATCTGATGGATTGAATATTTCTAGATGCACCTATATAAGTTCTAAAGTGTAGATTGTTATATTGTTTTAAAAGATAGCGGGTTCCCTCTCCTCTACCCCCCTTGAGCTGCTTTGAGAGTCGTGCACAGGAGGTCAGGGCTCTTCCGTGCCCTTCTCGCCGGAGTAGCCGGTGGGAGGTGGCGGGAGAAAGTCGCCGAGGTAGATGTAGGTTGTAGTTGTTTTGGCTTTATGCCAGTAGTGGGTGTTTTGCCCGTTAGAAGCAGCGGAGCTCTAGATCTTTGCGACGAGATTTGGAAGCTTTTAGGGTTCTTCCCCTTTCTTCTTTTGGCCCGATGGCCGGTGCTGAAGAGGATGAGGACGACACCGCTTATCGCAATAAATTAAGCGTCGCGGGCTATCTTTTGTGAAGTGGCTGCGAGCTATGACTTTTCCTGGCCGGACGTGGAGGCGGGAGGGGGGGAGGGCGCGGCGTCGGCAGCTTGTGGTGAGGCGGATTCTCTCCCGGTCGGCCGTGGTGGCGAGAGGAGTGGAGAAGCCTTGCGGCGAACTGCTCGACTGGGTGGTCCTGTTCTCCTGCAAAGGGGACGGTTTTGGTGGAGCCCGTGGAGTGGGTGAGTCGGCCTCCTCCTCTTCCAGGTCGCAATGGTGGCGACGCAGAGGAGGTTAGTGGGTGGACTCTCCCTTCTTCTCGAGCTCTGCAGGTTGGTGAAGCTGCACCTTGTGGAGATCCCAAGCGAAGGCGTGGTTGCCGGAGCTATCCCTGGCCAGAGAAGCCTCTCCACGCTCGACGACGCTCGAGCTCTTCGATGCGCCATGGATGCGCTCGTTCAAACCTTCGGCATGGAGGCCTTGTTTGGAGCACTCTGTCGGGTTCCCCCACCAAGTGCTGCCAAGTGGTTTCGTCCTCGGCGTCTTTCTGGTGGCCGACAGGAGGTGCTCGATGTCGACGACGGTGGAGAAGAAGACCGAGGACCTGATCGCTTTTCTGCTTTTAGTTTTAGGGTCTTCTTTACATATGTTGTGGTACTGTTTTTTGTTCCCCTCTTTCGGGGGCTTTTCTGTAAGATGTACCCATTGCCTTAATTAATGAAGCAGCTTCTGGGAACTTAGGCTCTTTCCCGTTAAAAAAATATATTGTTTTAAATCAGTTGATCAAAAAAAAAAATCAGTTGACATATATGCATCTTATATGTTTGGGGCTGCGGTAGACGGTCCTATCTGCACCTTGAGACGTGGTTCCATTCCATGGGCCGAATCTGATACTCCCACTACAAGCCCATCGCGGAGCCGACCTCAACCTCGCCATCATCACCATCGCCCTCTCGCGTAGAACCACCAAAAGCCCACAAGGCATCAGCTACCGGACCACGACAGACGAGAGACGACACGGCACCACCGGAGCTCTCGTCTCGAAGCACCCACCGCGCTCGTCCTCGCCGACCTCCAGCCGCCGCCGACGCGGGGACCCATGGGCTCCAACGAGGCGGACAAGCCGCTGCTGCGGATCGGCTCCTCGTTCGAGGAGCTGGCGGCCGTCGCGAAGCAGCAGCAGCCCGCGGCGATGGTGGCGGGGGACTTCTCGCGCGCCTGCTCCCACGTCTCCGTCCTCTTCGGCTGCCTCGGCATCGCCTTCAAGTTCGCCGAGATGGACTACGTCGCCAAGGCAAGCTCTCTTCCGTCTGTCCTCCCCGCTCTCTCTGCTCTAGCTTCGCTTCCGCTTCCTCTTCGCGATTCCTTCCCCGATGGGGAGCTCTCCGATGCTTAGGCTGGGGCGAGTCGAATTAGTTGTTCTGTGCTTCTGTGTGGGGGAGATAATTGGTGTGGCCCCCGGAAGGTTGTTTAGAGCTGCTAGGTTGGGGCGAAGTGATCTCGAATTCTCAATTGGATCAAGTCAGCAGGACTGTCTCAGTTGATTTTGCTTCATACAGTACAACTACCTGCTGATTATTTGTGGAGATCCCCTAAACTTTACTTCATCTGTTCCTTAATGTAAGATGTTTTGGCAAGTCGCCTGTACATCTACGTGGTGATTAATTGTGGAGATCCCCTTAATTTTACTTCCTCTGTTCCTAAATGTAAGATGTTTTGGCAAGAAATTGACTTGCCAAAACATCTTATATTTAGGACCAGAGGTACATTTGAGGCTACTAGTAGTAGGAGGTTTGGGAAAAATGATCTCAAACATACGATGGCAGCAATTGTCCTGTGCACATCAGGATCGAACCATGTAATCCAGCTTTTGTGCTATACTTGTTACGATGTATGCTTGACGTGTCTGAGTGGCATAGGTATCTTTTGTGCTTGTACAACTTTTTAGCAAACAAAATGTTCAACTAATTCACATGTTCAATTGTTACCAAAACCGTACTACTGCATGCTTGATGGTGACTTCGTACACTCTATTACATAGTCAAATGATGGCATCCCCTTCTCAAGACTCGTGTTCGGAGATCTTGTCTGATGATTGCTTCCGCTTCTCCGATCGATTATAGGTTGATGATTTACTGGAGGCATCCAAGTCGATCTCAACATTGCCTTCCATGGTTGAGCTAGATATTCAGAAGGGCACTGTCAGAGTGGCGGGCAGCCATACGAGGAATCTACTGAGGGTCAAGCGTGGGATTGATATGGTCAAAGTTCTGTTTGAGCAGATATTGGTTACAGAGTAAGTGCAAACTGAATTGTGGGGCCTCCTATGTTATGGTGTTGTCATCCCCCTAATTTTTCTGTTCTTATATGCCTATGTTGAGAAATATTCATATTGTATCTTTATCAGGGGCAACTCCCTGAGGGACGCAGCATCAAAGGCTTATGCTCAGGTGTTTGCTCCTCACCATGGCTGGGCCATAAGGAAAGCAGTTGGCGCTGGAATGTATGCCCTTCCTTCTAAATCGCAGCTCCTGAAGAAACTGAATGAAGATGGTGAGTATCGTCATCTCCAGAATACAGATTTACCTATTCTGTTGTTTACAACCTCTTGGATATGCAATCAACTCGCATCATTTGCTGACATGATCGTATCACATTTTTATATTGCCTTACAAAGCATTAAATTAGTTGTTCGTTTGCATTGCTTCCATGAGAGCAGATAATCCATCACAGTTTCTAGCCTGTGCATGAGATAATCAGGTTGCCTACAAGAGAAAAATAACAGGGAACCCCATTTATCAAAAACACAAAAATATATCTTAGTTTTTCTGTTAAAACACAGGAGTAGTCCTGAGACTGCCTCTTTCGACCTTGCAGAGACTTCAGCAAGGGCTCAAATGCAGAGTTTCGTCAGGTCATCTGGACCAGTAATCCTCTACGTCGAAAACCTCTTTACCTCGAAGAATTTAGGACTAGACTGGTGAGCGAAGCCTGTATACAGACACTCCCAATGTGTGTACTAATGATGTGGCGATCAGATGGTGTGCTCTGCTGTGACTCTAAAACAACTGTAGCTGGTTTCGGTGTTTGCGTTCGAGAGTGCAGGGCTGTTGTAACCTAAATTCAATAAGCTGTGCTGTATGGAGGTTCCTGACTGGTGGATATGGAACCTTTTGTAACGAAGCTTTTACAAACCCGAGATTCCATCCCATCTCTAGAGAGCTGTTAAACTGGAATGCTACTTGTATGTATGGGGTATCATGAGAACTAGTACTATTGACTAATTTGAAACTTGGTGCGGAGAGTTCTTCTGTAAATCTTATGGTGGCAGATTTATGAATGTCTTGGAGACTGGGCAAGACGCCCAACGTCGTGTTCTGTCCGAGAAGTGGCCCTTTTCTTTAACTATCTTCTCGGCAAAGCACAACTATGGCCGGTGGATATCCGTGAAGCATGGAGGAGTACCCTAGGTGGGCTGACGTCTCAGACAATGTGTGTACTGTCTCTTTACTTTCTGAATCTCACCGCCCCTGAAGATGCATAGAAAGACCAGTTGATTAACTCTCAATCATCTATTTTTACAATACAATCAATAGTTATGTGATTACCTGAAATATGTGCATGAGCGATGACGATATGGGTGCTGGGTCTATCTATGGGATGAATTGGATGAGTACGTAGTGTGATCTAATAAGATGAAATATGGGTGCTGGGTCTATCTAAAGTGGAGCGATGAATTGGATGATGCTTTGTACTACTAGGCCCTCCAACTTCTTACGAGGTTTATCTAAAAGATTCATGATATAACTAGGAAAATCTTTCAAATACCACACATGGGTGACGGACATGCGAGTTTGATGTATCCCATTTGATATCGTAGTATACGAGAATCCACAAATTCTATCACGCATTTTTTACAAAATCTCCCGTCCATTTTCAGCTCCGTTCGCTCGAGAATTGCTACGAAAGCAAACTCCGCTTTTCATAGGTCCAAAGATGTGTACTTACTAACTAATTATCAAACAAAACTAAGTCATGTTCGCGATTTGTTATTGCCACAGTAGACAGTGACAGAATGACTTCGCCAATGGAAGTACATTATTCCTACTACTACATATGTCAAACAACCGAGGCAAATTTGTGCACGTGAAGGTATATAGAAATCTTGAACGGCACCCCAAAGCATTATAGATTCTAGAAGATGATATGGCCAAGTCCGAAACAACCTGGCCTCGTGTCTTCTTGGATGGTTCGATCCAACTTTTCAGGCTTGTGCAAGTAAGTACGTACTACATACACACTGTTCTCTTACCATTCAAATTGAAAACACACTGCAGCTCTCATCATCTTGACGAGTAGGAGATTAAGTGTGTACTCTCCTTCCTCTCCTCCGCATCGTACATAAACGCAGCTAGCCATGGCTGTCAAAGATGAGCCACTGCACATCCTCTTCTTCCCGTTCCTAGCCCCCGGCCACCTCATCCCGATAGCCGACATGGCCGCGCTCTTCTCCCCCCGTGGCGTCAGGTGCACAATCCTCACCACGCCCGTGAACACCACCATCGTCCGCCCAACCGTCGAACGCGCCAACGACGACGCTTTCGACCGCCCAAGAATCGACATCTTCGTCTGGAAATCCACCATCATCCGCCCAACCGTTCCTGGGTTAATATGAAACAGATCTGGCGGCTCGTCTTGCTGTACCTTCGGAACTGGAAAGTTCCATTCAAAGAGTTGGAAGGGGGAGCCCTGGAGCTGTTCATGGACAGGATGGTCAACAACCTAAAAACGCCTCTGAGGCTCCTGGTGAGATGAGATGCCCTGGCTTTGGGTGGGCTTTCACTTGGAAATCCAGTGCCGCCTCGCTTCACGCTAGGAGAGCAACGGTGGAACATCTGAAGGCGCACCCTGAGGATGAAGATTCAGTGCATGTGGTCATTGGGTGATTCTGCGTCTTCAGTGTTTCTACCTATGTGGAGGCTATGCTTGGGTTGTTGTCTTCTGCTCTGTCGTAGTTGTTTTTGTGTTGGTTTTAAAAACTCTGCTCTAGTTATCTTTAGTTCTCAGTGTCGGTTTATTTTAGTTTGCTGTGTGGAGTTGTATTTCTGCCGTGTTGAACTCGGGTGGTCTCATTCTAATAAAATGGGGCTAAGGGAGGGAGTGATCCCTTTTCATTAAAAAATAAAGAATCGACATCTCCGTCGTGCCTTTCCTCGACGTCCGCCAGGCGTCGTCGAGAACGGCATGGCCCTCGCATCCGCGGAGGACAACGCCAAGTTCTTCCACTGGTCCGGTCCTGCAGCGACAGCATGCTGCACCACGACCCGTTCTCGGACCCGGACCTGGTTTCCCTGCGGGGGCTGCCGCACCGCGTGGAGCTGAGGCGGAGCCAGACGATGGACCCCGTGAAGTGGCCGGACGACTGGGCGTTTCTCCGGAGCAGAGGACGCGGACCAGAGGAGCTTCGGCGAGGTGTTCAACAGCTTCCACGGGCTCGAGCCGGACTACGTGGAGCACTACCGCTGGACCCTCGGCCGCCGCGCGTGGCTCGTCGGGCCGGTCGCGCTCGCCGCTGGAAGAGGCGCCATCAGCGCGCCCTCGCTCTCCCCGTCGCCGTCGACGGACGACGAGGACAGCTGCCTGCGGTGGCTGGACACCAAGAGGACTGGTTCGGTGGTGTACGTCTCCTTCGGCACGCTCACCAGCTTCTCGCCGCCGCAGCTGCACGAGCTCCATCGCGGGCTCCACCTCTCGGGCAAGAATTTCGTCTGGGTGGTCGGCCGCTGCTCAGGCTCAGGCTCAGACTCGTTTTCAGAGTGGAGGCCCGCAGACATCACGATGGCGCCCGGCGGCGACCGGGGCTTCTTCATCCGATGCTGGGCGCCGCAGACGCTGATCCTGAACCACCCGGCCGTCGGCGGGTTTGTCACGCACTGCGGCTGGAACTCGACCCTGGAGTCCGTGAGCGCGGGCGTCCCGATGGTCACGTGGCCGCGGTTCGGAGATCAGTTCTACAACGAGAAGCTCATCGTGGAGGTGCTCAAGCCTCAAGGTGGGTGTCAGCATCGGCGCCAAGGATTTCGGATCGGGCATCGAGACCCACGAGGTGATCGGCGGTGAGGTGATCGCTGAATCGATCGGGAGACTCATGGGCGACAGAGCTATACAGAAGAAGGCTGGAGATCTCGGTGTGGAGGCGAGGAAAGCAGTAGAGAACGGCGGATCTTCGTACAATGATGTTGGAGTTAAATAGAGCATCAGTCCCTATAATTGTCAGGCTAGCTCGATTTAGTTCTCGTACTCGGAATTTGCTGAATTTTGTCCACGTACTTGTGAATAGAGTTCAATTAAGTCCAATTTGATGTTTGTCATCGAATTTGAGCTGACGAGGATGACACGTGTACTGAAATCTTTCAAAAACACCCTCACACATCTGAGAAAATTGCAAAAAATAACCACAAATATTGCAAAATACAAGATTAGTCCATGTACTTGTCCAGATGACTCGATTTAGTCCTGATACTTGTCAATTAGACTCGATTTAGACCAAATGCATGTTTGCTGTCGAATTTGAGCTCACGCGGAGGACATGTGAACACATGTTCCACTTACAGAAACTAGTTAGCCTGAAAATTTGTAGAGACTCTACGCATCTAGAACATATAATTTTCGCTCCTAGATATTTACATGTACTTACTCTCCATCTAATACATAAGCCAGCACTCCAACTTGTTACGGTACTCTTCAATTCAAGACTGTTCTATTTAAGAGGGAGAGAAAAGAAGGGAGTCGATAGAAATGGAGGCGACGATCACTAGCCGGAACGTGTATCGAAATGAACGACACGTTCCGGTCTAGTGACGATCACTAGACCAGTGAAAGACACGTGACGCGGGTCCCACTTACAGTAGAGCGGCTGGCGTGGAAACTTGTAGTATCCCTCCCACATCTAGAATGTACATTTTCGTGGCTGCCGGTATCATTTCGATGTCACCTCCTCTCTATGAAAAAAGTTACACGTTCCGGTCTAGTGATCGTCGCACCGTCGCCTCTATTTCTATCGACTCATAGAACAGTCTTAAATTGAAGGGTACCGTAACATGTTGGAGTGCTGGCTTATGTATTAGATGGAGAGTAAGTACATATAAATATCTAGGAGCGAAAAATATACGCTCTAGATGCGTAAGGGAGTCTCTATAAATTTTCAGGTTTCTGTAAGTGGGACATGTGTTCACGTGTCCTCCGCATGAGCTCAAATTCGACAGCAAACATGCATTTGGTCTAAATCGAGTCTGATTGACAAGTATCAGGACTAAATCGAGTCATCTGGACAAGTACATGGACTAATCCTGTATTTTGCAATATTTGTGGTTATTTTTTGCAATTTTCTCAGATGTGTGAGGGTGTTTTTGAAAGATTTCAGTACACGTGTCATCCTCGTCAGCTCAAATTCGACGGCAAACATCAAATTGGACTTAATTGAACCCTATTCACAAGTACGTGAACAAAATTCAGCAAATTCCGAGTACAAGGACTAAATCAAACTAGCCTGACAAGGATAAGGACTGATACTGTTAACTCATGATGTTGGGAGGCTGATGGACGAGTTGATGGCCCAACGGAGTTGTGTCAAGCTTGGAGAAGATATCCGATTACCACGATTTCACTATGAGGGAGACGGAGAAGACAATAATGGCTGTATAGCGCATGTAAGACAAGTGCCGATGTAGAAATTCGAGACATATTCTGCCTTTAGAACAAGTTCAATAATAAAGTCTGTCGTTGGCTATAAGCCGTATATTATTTTATTTGCCTAAGCTTATGTGCTATAGTTAGCTCTTGCATGAGAGTCGATAATTTTCTCTCTCCACTTCTCTAATCCACATCGTCTTAAATATATTATTTAAAAACTTATAGCCCGTTTACATAAACTTATTATACTTGCTCTTAAAAAAGATCACTTTGTTGGTTTAACTTTTAGCTGGCTGACGAGCATGTATACTGTGAACCAGTGGTAAAATTTAGAATCGGATCTATCTCATTAAAAAAATAAACTAATGAACAATATATATGTGTAATTGATCTTTTAACCAGTAGAAAAACTTTTATATTAGAGATCGGATTAGTGTGACAGATATATTATACGGCACAGGTATATCCCAAAATAGAGGGACGAGCAGAAAATGTGGCATGCCACCCATAAGTAGCGTGTGCGATGGCGGCAGCAACGGAGCTTAGTGTTAGGCCCCCTCCCCCCAATTCATCCATAAGTTGTCTTCCACCCTGCTCGTAGCCACTTTCGTGAAGCTCCGCCATTGTGTGATGGCGCTTTATCTAACATGTGATTTTTCTTACACGTCTGTCAGTAGTTATCATTCTTTCTTTGTTTCTTATTGTGTTCGTAACTGTGATGGTGCTCTATCTAACATTAAGCTATCTGAATTTTGCATCTTAGAAACTATCATTGAAAATGGTTTCATCTCTTCATATTTCTCAACGAGGCTCGATTGAAGTACACGTTGGAGCATGATGTGGCGTAAGCACCATTGTGTATAACACGAAGACAGATGGCCGCATCGCCTTCAACAAGGAGGGGTCAGGGCCGTCTCCAGAAATTTGGGGCCCCGGTGCGAATTCTAAATTGGGGCCTAATTTTTTGTACAATTATCATATAACTAATAGAGTGAATTTATATTATCACTTAGGCATATGCTAAAAGAGTAAATGTAACACTAAAGTTCATGATTTTTCCTATTTTACAAACAAAAAACTGAATTAAATGATGATAGCAATTTATAGGCTTGCCAAGAAAGCCGAATAAGATGAAGTTATAAGAGTTATTTAGGTTTTGACGATGATGATGAAATCGTGAGACGTGTGTTAGGATTTCCCTAAACAAAAGTAGATGACAACTTTTTATTCACCTATATTCGAGTTAATAACTTGAAGAATGACAAGGTAAAACACAATTTTCTTTGTCACGGAACCGATAAATTGATCAAGATTGGAAATTGGAATCGACCGACTTGAGTTGATTAATCATTAGAGAGATGGAGCAAGTATTAACCTGAGATTTGATTCGTTGAATCGCCTGGCACTGGCAGGCTCGGGGCATCAATCGTCTGCGTGTTCAATCCCAACTCTGTTTTTCTGACGCGATCTGGGTTCGTGTAGATGAAGGCCTGAGGCCGGATGGCCGATGCTGCATCGCTCGATCGGATCAGTTCTCGCTGTCTTGGAGTCCAGGAGTCTCACAAGTGCAAGCATAGAAAGATAAAACCGAGTTGCGGTGATTTGCATCTGATGCGGCCGTGATGTTGACTTGTTGTTGCATGATTTGTGTCCGGTGCAGCCATGCGGTTATATTTTTCTTTCCAACATTGCCCTTGAGTAGTATTTTCTCCGTTTATTAAACCAAATCCTAGAGATACGTGACACTCTTCTTACTAATCAGGCTTAAAGCCTACTGACTAATCGAGATTTGGGGGCCCTAATTACCCGAGGGCCCTGTTCGGTTGCTCATGTCGATCACCCTCATCGACGGGCCTGGGAGGGGTGGAAGAACTTCTTCCAGGATGAAGATATGCATGTTGGTCAATCAAGCTAGTTAATTTAGTGTGAAATTAAAATTTAGTTGTTGATAGTGAATGCATAATCTTAATAATGATTTCTCGCAGTTGCTAATAATTATTTTTCACCAAGATTCTTTTATTGGCTAACAAAAAAATGGTGTGGTCGCTTGCCATCTCTTCCTAAGTTAAACATAGTTGTTTTTTCGACCAAGAGTTAAATATAGTTGTTGTCCCTGTACTTATGCATGTGGCTCAATTTAGTCCTTGTGCTTGTAATTTGTAGAATTTTAATTGTGTACTTGTTATGGACTCGATTTAGTCCTAAACCATGGCTACCATCGAAATTGCGCTGACACGGACGACACGTAGACGTGGGTCCCACTCATAGGAGCAACAACCCTAGAAAATTGCACTTAGCGCCCTGTGGGTTGCACTTGACAATGGTCCGAACACGGTACTCCTTCGCACCTGAGCTGGAACAGCGGGAGGCGCTCGCAATACTCGAGCTCCAACTACGGGAGCCGCTCGCCCGAGAGGAGATCGAGGTGGAGGACAGGGGATATATGGATGAACTAGGATTAGGGATAGATGATCTGAGAATTTTAGAAAACAAAATTTTCCTAACTATCATAACTCCGAGACGAAGAGTGACCAACGCTAACTATTGGGATTCGGTGCATAAAATAAAAATTACTACGCGGCAACCCTGGAATCCCAAGATCTATCTACTAGTAATGCAGTAATGGGAAAGAGATACGGTATTCATACATTTGAAGACCGAGCGCGGTTAACGTATCGCGAGGAACATGGATGAAGAAGACGCCCTTATGCTGACATCGAGGTCACGATGTCCTTGCGGCTCCACGACAACTCCTAGCACCGAAATCACGATGCCGCCAGAGGGATTTGCCCATGTACGGTGCTTAATGCCGACCCTCGCTTCTCCCCGATCCAGCTGAGGTTGTGGAAGTAGATCTCCCGGCTCCGAATCCCGCAGAGCGATGGCGCTCCGCGGTGAAGAACTCCTTGCTTGCACAACCCTGACAAGGAGGTCACAACCGCAAGAAAGAAAGAGAGGAGAGAGGCAACACAGGCCTTTTATTTTTTTCAGGTCGAAATTGGTGTGTTTTAATCCTCTCATGGAGACCTCTTTATATAGGCGGAGGGAGGGGGTCCCTCCACCTTTAGGTCCCAATGTGGGACTAAAAACTATAGGAAAAAGGGGGAAATCGGGCAGCAGCCGAGTGGGCCAGCTGCCCACCCGCGCCTGGCCTAGCCGGCCAGAGCAGCGGTGACAGGCAGCGGTCGAAGAGGCCCAGGCGGCAGCCAACAGCGGGGGGCGGGCGACGCCGGGTGGGCTAGCCTCATCACACAAGCCAAAGACATGTGAGCGCAGCCATCACCGCCTTAGGAGCTGTGGCAGACGGGCCCGTGATGGCGGTGGGCAGCAGCCGCTGCCCCGCGTGGTATTTAGTATCCGCCGCCCATTTCGGGCTGGTTCAAAACCGGCCCTTTTTCTGCTGCATTACTTTTTCCTTTTTTGCCTGTTTCTTTTTTAGATAAAATCCCTACGGGATTTTGCCTAACTTTTAAGATGTCTTTTATAAATCTTTATTTAAATAATCTTTTACAATAAAATAATTCATAAGTAATATATAATAATCATATTTAAATAACCATTTATCCGAAAATCCTTTTCCGGTCCTTTTCCTTATTCTTTCTTCGAACGACTTCGGATCTCCCCAAAAAATTTCTGTTTTCTCTCTTCTCACTTCTTCGGTGATTCAAACTAGCCATTAACGATCTTCAAGCTTCGTCAAGCCCTTAAGCGTGCTACCCAACATTTTGTGAATACTGTCCAAGACTCCTCTATGACCAATGATCAACATCGGGATCTGGATATCCTATCCTTGTTGATCACCTGTGTACTCAACGATATTTGTCGTTGAACCATAAACATTGTGTCTTATTCCTTTTGTCATTATGATACTATATTGTTCGAGGTTTTGATCGAGTGACATCCTTATGTCAGTGTTCAACCTCGTTACCGACAATACCTTATTTACTCGTTTCGATAAGTAATATTCCCGTGACCTAGTCACACACTGCGCAACTTATGGATATAACTTATCCGAGTGGGCTCAAAGTATCTTCCATCACGCGGATGGACAAATCCTGCTCTTGACTCAGTATCCTCGACATGTTCCTCTAGATATCCAACGTCTCCTTTATAATCACCATATCACCGAGTGATGTTTGTGTGCCGTTGTATCCTCGGGTAACATTGATTTGAGCTGGTCTCATAGTCTAAGGAAATAGTCACTATGTTACCTAAACATCATAACCTGAACTTCGTGACATGATCGTGATACGGTGCTATAGATAGGGTATGTTCATCATCTCATTCCCCAATGAAATGATCTCATTGTCAATTAGGATCTGAGGCACCTTCATGATCAGGAAACCTTTGATCATCATTTGACCAATGAACCGGTGACTAGAGTTTCACCAGGAACTACTATTTGTTTGTATATCACACGTGTATCGATGTTTCTTATAAATACAGTTATAGCATGATACGAAACTTAATCATAAACTTTATGAAATATGCCATATAATATTTGACTCTAGGGCATATTCCCTTCACTAACCCCTCCCCTCCCCACCCTAATCCCCACCCACCCACCCCGCACCCGCGTGGCGGCGCCACGCCACGCCGGGCGGACCCCCCTCCCTGGCCTAGTCCTACCTCTCGTGATCTCTCCTCTCGCCGCCGCTGCCCGGATCGTTGTCGAGCAAAGATTCTGGTGGCGTGGCGGCAGCGGCGGTGTCCCTGACCGTGAACCAGTAGGGAAAGGCGGCGGCGTCCACTCCAGGCTGGTTTCGATGGTGGTGTTGTGGTAGGCGGCAACCGGTGATCCTCGGCCTAGATGACGGCAAGCGGCAGCGAGGATTCGGGCCTAGGCAGGCCACGATCTTCTTCGTTTGTCGCCCTCAACGCCGGCACCCAGGTTACCCGGGCCTTGTTCGTGACACTAGGGCACTTGGGGCTTCTACCCCCGACATGGTGGAGGTGACCTCCTTCTCCGTCGGAGTGGTCTGTCGGGTGGTCTTGCTGTCGAGCGGCGAATCCTGCTAGTTTATGGCAGGTGGCGTGGGGGCTGCTAGCTCGGTTTCAATAAAGAAGGTGGTCCTAGATCCCTCTGAAGCCAATACGAAGATTTTCCTGATGTTGGTCTCCATTGATCTGGTTTCTGTGTCGTGTTCCGGGAGGCTCTGCCGGCGAACTCCATAGTGCGCTCATGCCGTGAGATTGCTGGATCGGTTGGGATTCAGTCGTGTACACCCATGTTTTACTCTGACCGTTTGTTTTCAGAGGGTGCGCTTCGAAGTTCTGTTGGTTGTTATTATCACGGGGCATGTTCTCGTTCCATGGTGATGACAGAGAAAGTCATGGAGACCGAGATCTGAGGACTGACAATGGTGGTTCAAGTCTAGGTGGTGATGAGGAATTGGCTTGGTGACTTGTGACTTGGAGCAGTGTCTTGCAAGTGGGGGCGATTGCACAAGGGAGGTTCATGGTCCTACCTTTTAGGGTGAAAACCCAGGGTGTGGCCTTAATTTGTTGTGCCTGGCAATGGCCTTGTTGAAGGTATTGTTTTGAGAGCGTGGACTTTCTTCAGGGTGAAAACCTAGATCTTTGATCGGGTGATGGCGGTGTTAGTGCACTGTTCCCTTCCTAGAGTCATCGTTTTTGGTGAATCGGGACTTTTGGTGTTGTCTTGGTGGTGGTAGTACTGTTGTTTCAATGATTGGGTCACTGTAGCAGGACTTTCCTTTTTTGTAATTCTTATTTCTTTTTTGGTTCTATTCATCTGTGTGGCCGCTAGGGAAATGCGTTGTTGCATAGTGATACGTCCATTTTGCATCACTATTCTATATCATAATTTATTGTTATTCATTCATATATTTCATATTAAGAGGTGATGCTTATGTTATTTCATCTACTTTTGCATGTTGGATGACTTTTGGAGGATGAACTGCCGTAGTCAGTATTCTGATGGAAAATGCGGTGTCCAGATGCAATATTCACTAAGATCAAAAAATTCCAGAAAATACACGGAAAATCCTATTTTTTCAGAAGACGAAGGAAGCCAGAAGGGGAGGGAGAGATGGGCCATAGGGGGCCCACCTTGGGTCGCGCCACCAGGGGGTGTGGCCACCCTGGCCCACCTCCTGCTTCGCCCTTTCGCCTATATCTTCTCCTCGAAACCCTAATACGAGGGGGGCGACTACGGAAAGATTCCGCCAACTCCGCGGGGCGGAAACTACAGAGAGAGAAAGAGATCTCAGGCAGGCAGATTTCTGCCGGGAAATTCCTTCTCGGATAGGGGAGATCGTCGCCATCAACACCGTCATCAAGCTAGACTTCGTCGGGATCATCATCATCCTCACCACCATCTCCACCAGCACCATCATCACCACTTCATCCCGCTGTAACAATTGGGTTGAATCTTGCATAGTTCTTAGGGGAAACTATCCCGGTGTTGATTACTTTTGTAGTTGATGCTTGTGAGTGGAACCATTGAATTATTGTTTATGTTCAAATTGTTATTAATCATCATATCATCTCTAATATTGATCCATATGATGTCTCGTGAGTAGTTCGTTTAGTTCTTGAGGACATGGGAGAAGTCATGTTGTTAGTAGTGGAATTGTGTTGAGTAATATTCAATGGTTTGATATTTAAGTTATGGTGCTATTCTTATAGTGGTGTCATGTGAACGTTTACTACATGATACTTCACTATTTATGGGCCTAGGAGAATGCATTGTGTATTTGGCTACTAATTATGGGGTTGCCGGAGTGATAGAAACCTGAACCCCCGTTAGAAAACCTTTGCACAAGGGAGTGTAGGATCTCAGAGTTTAATGATGTGGTTAGGTTTTTATTTTAATTACTTTCTTCTAGTTGCAGATGCTTGCAAGGGGTTTAATCACAAGTATATATTAGTCCAAGTAAGGTCGGTACATTAGCATAGGTTCACCCACACAACACTTGTCCAACCAAAGGAGATTAATCAACTATATGAAGCGAAAGCACTTGACAGTGTTCCCATATGTCCTCGAGAATGTTTGGTCCTCATAAGTAATACAACCGAATTGTCCTTTTCTAAGAAAGTATTGGGACACTTGCTGCAATTATTTGTTGCCTTTGTTTACTTGCACTTTATTTCTTTGCATTATCAAAAAAAACTAAAAATCTGTTTGCTAAGTATTTACAGAGAATTCCTGATCCAAACCACTAGTCAACACCTTATGCTCCTTGTTGGGATCGACACTCCTATTTATTGAAAGTCTATGATACACCTCCTATACTTGTGGGTCATCACATAGGCTGGGTGTAATTGGCATCCTCTGATATTAATATATGCTCCTTTCCAAAAAAACTATCGTAACTCCAAATTTCCCAAGATCCATCTAGATGTAATGCTACAACGGAGAGAAGCTTTGGTAACATATCCTTGTAGATCGAAAGCGCTTAAAGTTCATGTGGAACGTGGATGGTGTAGTCATACTCATCCGACCTCCAGGTCGCGAAGCTCCTCACAAGTCACCTTTGGTCCTTGCACAATGATCTGGCACCACAGGTGGTATCACCCTCAAGGTATCGCACACGTACGGTGCTTTATGATGACATCCGATTTTATGATCCCTGCCGAGAGTGCGGAAGTAGATATTCTGGCCAAAATCACTACAACACAATGGCGTGCCATAGCAAAGCAGTCTCGTACTCATGCAGCTCTTAGTTTGGGGCCGCAGTCGCAAGAGGAGAGAGAGAGAATTCTCTAAGGAAAATGCTTTAGAGAACATTAGGTTTTGGGGTTCTCTTTTTCCCTCTCATCTGGACCTTCTTATATGGGGTAAAATAGGGCACCCCCATGCACTAAAGTCCTGAGTGGGAATAAAGGGAGAGGAGGTTGAGACATGTGCACGGGAGGGGCGACTGATGAGCTCAGATCACTATAGAGCTTCGTTGGAAAACCCCAAGAGGAAGGTGTGATGAGCATAGCAGTAAGTTTTCCCTCGGTTATGAAACCAAGGTTATCGAACCAGTAGGAGGAAGGAAAAAACTCCAAGGTGTTTCTAACATCTTGGAATCCTGCACAACACAAACTCAAGACTTTGCCCCAACTTACAGTGAGGTTGTCAATCTCACTGGTTTGCTGGAAACAAAGGATTAAACGTATGGTGTGGAAGGGAATGGTTGCTTGCAGAAAGTAAACGGTGACAATAGATTATGTAACAATGGTAAAGATTGGACTGGGGTCCACAGTTCACTAGAGGTGTTCTCCTTAAGATAAATAACATAACATGTTGGGTAAACAAATTACAGCGAGGCAATTGACACGAACTGAGCAAGGCATAACAATGCAATACTAGACATTCATGATCCTATGAGATTTGATTGGGTATTACAACCATATACATAGACCGCCATCCAATTGCATCTATGACTAGTAATACAACTTTAGGTTATCATCCGAACCCCTCCAGTATTAAGTTGCAAGGAACGGATAACTGCATTAAGCAATGTGTGTAAAGTAAACAATACAATTGTTCTATGAACAAGAGATTGTTGTTTTCTCCCTAGTAGCAATATTACATCTATAACCTTAGAGATTTCTGTCACTTCCCCAGATTCAATAGAGGCATGAACCCACTATCGAGCATAAATACTCCCTCTTGGACTCACTAGCATCTACTTGGCCAAGATAGCTACTAGAAATGGAGAGCATGCAAGATATCAAACAACACATACATGATAGAATCAATAATCATAAGACATGATAGAATCAATAATCAATCTGACATAGTATCTCAAGATCCATCGGATCCCTGCAAACACAACATGCATGATTAGAAATAGATGATCTTGATCATGAACGGAGCTCACAAGATCTAAACATGATAGCACAAAGGAGGAGAAACAACAATCTAGACACTATATGGACTCATAGTCCAAGAGTGAACTACTCACGCATCATACCGAAGGCTGTCATGGTGATGAAGAAGGCCTCCAGGATGATCTCTCCTCCGGCTGTGGTGTCGAAGAGCTTGATCCCCGATCTAGGGACAATGGTGGCGCGGCTCTGCATCGCTTTCGTGGAGATCTGATCGGGTACTTAGGGTTTTGGCATCGGGGGGCTTATATAGGCGAAGAGGCGAGGCAGGAGGGCGGCTAGGGGGCCACACCCTGCCTAGGCGCGGCCTATGGTGGGCCCGTGCCTGGGGGTGCGGCCACCCTGTGGCTCCCCCCGTCTCTCCTCTGGACTCCGTGTTCTCCTTGGTGAAATATTAACTTTGGCTTTTGTCCCGTCCAATTCCGAGAATATTTCCTTACTAACTTTTCTAAAACCAAAAACAACATAAAACGTGCAACTTGCACTGTGGCATCTTGTTAATAAGTTAGTCCTAGAAAATGTATAAAAATACGTCAAAGTGTAGACAAAGCATAACAAAGCTGATACTAAACAAGCATGGAACATCAAAAATTATAGATACATTTATGACGTATCAAGCATCCCCAGCTTAACTCCTGCTCGTCCTCGAGTAGGTAAGTGATAATAAGAATAATTTTTGAGGTGACATGCACCATCACAATCATGATCAAACCATTTGCAAGCATTGAAAGGTGGGATCAAAGTACTCTAAACATGAGCATGAAAGATGAAGTTCTAACAATAAGACATAGCAACTATGTTGCAACATGAAAGGATACAAACAAAGATTCATGAATAACAATGCATTGAAAGACATTTTTTTGTTTCACATATAGAAAACATAGCATAGTGGCATTTAGCTTGTCCCTCATGGAGTAGCAAAATATAAATGCATAGGACACCTTCAAAGTTCATAAGGGTGACTAGATACAAATAGTTTAAGAACAAGCAATATCAACATTATGAATCAATCAATAAGTTTTGGCACAATGCACATAGAACTAAGAATCACAACTATGCTCTCTTAATTGGTGCCTAAGGATAGAAGGTGGAGACTCAAGATAAAAGTAGAAGAAAGGCCCTTCAAAAGGAAGCAGGGATTTCAAGTTTCATAAAGAGCTTCCAAAAATTATGGTACTTGTTAGCTTTCAGCTCTCATTGCCCCTATCATAAGCATCTTGAAGTGATTAAGGTAAAAGTGAACAAAGTATGGAGTATATGCTTGACAAAGTATAAGTTGGCAATCTCATGTCCCTTGAGTACGAGAGCTGCTCCTCATGCTACTCAACTTTAGTTACCGGTAAGTTCTTGTCATAGTAAATATATGTGTATCATAGAGAACCGTCAACGGGGCACCCCTTGCCCCATGACACAGGATCTATCCCATATCAAAATGACAAGGCAACAGACAATGAGCATCTCAGCAATCTTCTTATTTACCATGGGAAAATGGTGCTTTTTTCTCTTCTTTCCTCTTTTTTTCTATCTCTCTTTTTTATAAGAAGAATGCTTCATAGATTTCTCACTATGGTGATGCTGCAAGTTTCCACCATGATTAGGCATGGCTTGGGTTAGCGGCCCAGGCGTTTCTCTAACACATATACATAACTCCCTGGACTTACAAGCCCCCCTTTTATTTCACACCGTCGGGATCCATAAACAAAAGAACATGATATCGACTAAATAGATATGTACAATGTCGAAAGCGTGCCCCGTGACAGCATGGTTCTGCTAACTCCCAACTTATAATTTGCAAGCATATAAGCAACATAGATGACACAATGGTTCAAGTTTATTAAGTGTAAGAAAATAAAGTGGTGCCATCAAGTTCGTGAGAGCTTTAATCACTAATTTTCACATAACAAAAATTTAATTTGGAAGATAGATAAAAACATGAATATACTTGGAATGATGTAACACACCATGCATAGGAGTTTATAGTGTACTCTTTGGAATAACTTGGTTTCTTGGGAGTTGGATGCACGAGTAGAGCTCATACTCAGTACAAGTGGAGGCTAGCAAAAGACCGGGAGCGAACAACTAAGAGAGCAATAATGGCCATAATCATGAAGAGCGACAAAACATTATAAATCAAAGCATAAAGTGGTATCACAAGTCAAAAACTAAATGATCATAGAGGCTAAGGTGACTGGTTCATAGTCATAACATGGTGTGAGCATGTGCCAAGTCAATCCAAACAAAGCATCTGTCACATCCCAAGATTTTCCAAATCTTGCTATGTGAAAAATAAATAAACAAAATAAAAGATTGTTGAATTTTAGGGTGAAAAGAAACTTTTGTTTCTAAATGGGAACTAAAAATCCCTTCTTGAACAAACTTTAATTAAAGTTTGAATTCAACAAAATCCAAATCAAGAGAAATGCAATCCTCAATGAATGTATCTTGAAATTTAATCACTTGGAAAATAAATCCAAACCCTAAACCCTAATGGAATAAATCATTTCCAAGTTATCTCCAAGCCTACGGATTTGATCCATATAAAAATTTGGCAACCAACATTTACAAAAGATCAAGAATGACAAATAAAAATATTATAAAACCATAGAAATTGGTTTCACTTATTTTGGAGCCATAGATAAAATCTTATGAATTTAATAAGATAAGGGAATTGAATTTCCAAAGCTATTAAAGCACTTATCTAAAAATCCATACCAAATGGTGAGCAAATAATCCTAAAGATATTTAAAAGGATAAACAAATATTAAATAATATTTTACAAATTGGAATCACCAAGTTTGGATCTCTAAATAAAAGGATATGGATTTTATAAGATGAAGAAAGAAATATTAAATAAAGAATATTTAAAGACCAAATTAAATCTTGGCAAAGACCATAAGCAAATGGAATAAGTTATAATCCAAATCCAAATAAAAATATAAGGATAAAGAATTTTTCCAAAATAAAATAAAATGGCTTAAACCAAATTCCATTTGAATAATGACAAATCCAATTTTAAAAGATTAATAAAATCATATTAAAAACTTCTCCAAATAATTCAAGATGAATTATTTGAACCCAAATAAACAAATAAAAACCTACTGAAAAAGATTTGGAAGGATTTAGAAATATAAATGGTGTTTGAAAATATTATTAAAATCTTATTTGATTTAAAACAAGGGCCTTTTTGAATAATTAAAATACCCCAAAAAGAATAAAATTTTATTCCAAAATTGACTTCAGATTATATTACTAATCAGTATTTAAACCTACACAAATTTGGGTTGAGGTTTGAATTCAAATTGATGTTTGAAATAATTAAGCAAAATTAAAACAGAAATTAGAAATGGAAAAAGAGAAAATCATTCAGAACAAAAAAAAGTAAACAAGGTCGACCCAGCCCAGCAAGACCCATCTGGCCCAACAGCCCACCACACACCCCCTCCCGCAGTGAAACGTTTTTCACTCGCGAACTTACCCCCAGCGCCGCTGATGACCAGACCCCACCTCCTCCTTCTCTCTCTCGCTGCCATGCGACCCCACTGCCCCGTCAGCTTCTTCCTCATGGTGACCACGCCTCCAACACCTCCTCGCCGTTTCTGGCCGTTGAAGCCGGCATCAATACGCTTTACTGCCTACATTACTCCACCCTGCGACCATGCTATCTTAAGTGCCTGCGTTCCCTCTCTCTATCCCCCCAGTCGTCGCCCCACCGGAGCCCCGAGGCTGTCCCCAATTCTCCCTACACCGCACTGTTCTCCGACGAGCTCTGACGGCAATTCCGGCCATCCTCCTTCGCCCCTCGCCTCCTTGAGCACACGAACGTGACCCCAGGCCCTGGCGCACCTCTCAGCATCCTCAGCTCGCTCGCGCGTGCCCCCCATCGTCGGCAGCAACTTCGACTGAACACGCCGCCGTCTGTCTCCAACTCTGGCGACCCTCCCCGTAAGTACTGACCGTGCTACTTCCCCCCGTTGACACTCTCACGCTCCCCTCTCTCTCGCGCGTCTAACGGACCCCCTATTTTGCCTTTCCATGGACTGTAGCCTCGCCAACCACAACGCCAGTGCATGCCCGACGCCAGGCAGAACTCCGGCGAGAAATCTTGGTCGTCCTCGTGCGCCCCTGTCCAGGATAAGACCACGTCGAGAATCAGCGCAACCCTGCAAACCTGGTGAGTTTCTCCCCACCCTCTCTCGCTTCCTGCATCGCCAGCAACGCCACCGCGAGGCTGCTCCGCCGCCAGCGCCGCTCGCTTTAGGTCAAACGCGTAGCGACCGTTAGATCTCGATCCTGTGACGTAGATAGATCCACTTAAAATGAAGGGGTATGCGATCTGTGCCGTGCGATGTAACTTAAATCCAACGGCCCTCAGTGTGTGATCCGAACGAACCGGTACCAGCCAGTAGCAAGCAGCCACGTGGCCCTGTCTGTTTTTAATAAAAACAGAATTGTTCTATTTGATGTGCCAATTTGAAAAATTCATAACTTTCAAACCACACGTCCAAATTTTGCAAATTTTATATCAATGGATTCATCAAAACAAGTACTTTCTGACCATGAACTTTGTTTATTAAAATGCTTCTGTTAAATTGAGTGTTTTTGCAGAAACTTGTGTATGCATGTTTAGAATATAAAAAATGTTCTAAAATGATTTTTGAGATAAAAATCTTTGACAAATGGTTTGTTTTGAACCTACTGACCATAGAAATCAATTAGTGGTTTCAAAAATGTATTTGGTGAAGCAAAAGAATGAATCTTTGATTTAAACCATTTATAGTCAAATAAAAATATTGTTTATTGGTTAAAAATAATTTTGGAAGAAAACCTTTTGGGAAATGTTTTGATATAAACTCTCTGACCCTAAACACCAAGTTTTATGATTTAAAACTGTATTTGGTGAACCCTATAAAGATTGTTACTTTGATAAAGGCATTTTCAACCACACAAAATATTGATTTGGTATTAAAATGGTTTATAAGTAAAATCTTTTGTAAATAGTTTTGCCACTTTATAAAATGACCAATAAGTGTTTTAGAATGGTTATAACCTATTATAAACCACTTTTGTAATAAAACAAAGTTTGGCATGCTTGCATGCATTGTTTTGTTTCTATTATTTTATGTGGTGTTTTGCTTGAATGGTAGATTGAACTGTTGCTTGCTTGATTGAATTGTAGTGGAACTTGAAGAGTGTGATTGTTGCAAGATCAAGGAGTGAACTTATATTCTCTACCAAAAAGGCAAGTAATGCTTCATACTTTTGTCCCATTATTTTCATTATGCATTAGTGATATTTCTAAGTAGGACTTGCATGGAATTTTTGCTAAGTATAAACTATGCCATGGGAAATCCTAGTAGATGAAACCTTAGTAGAAATTTCCTAAGTTAAGATTCCTACTACTATCATGCTTAGCTTAGCTAGTAGAAAACAAGGGTGGAATATATTCATACTAGGGAATATTTCAAAGTCAAGGACTTGTGTTTTGTTTAATAAAACAACTAAGTGAATGAATCACCTGGGTGGAATGGAAAGAATGGTTTGTGTTGAGTGGTTATGCAAGTCCAGTATGCTGGGGAATACTTGGGCATCACCAAGTCCAGCATGCTGGGGAAAACTTGATATCTCACTTGTGGATGGCCACCCAGGAACAAAGAGATTTGAGATGTCAAATGTTGAGAAGCTTCAAGTGCAGCCACTTGGCATTATGGGCTCTGCCTGGATCATATAGGTTGCAATAACTTAGCCAAATGGACAGTTGGTGGTAGGGGATTGATAGGTTGGAGCGCGTCCATTTTGGTCTAAGGGAAGGCTTCTGAAAGATCTTGTCTTGGGAAACCAAGTCTTGTGGGGAAAGTGCACCACCTCTGCAGAGTGTAAAATCTAAGTACTTAGCCATGTCCCTGGTAAAGGACAATTTGAGCATCAAGACATGGAAGCTGTCAAGAATCTCCTCATCCCAATTTCTAAGTAAAAACTTGGGGTTGAACAAGGGTAAAGGACCTCAATGTCTATTGGTGGTTCCTTGGGAAAAGTTTTGACAAAGAAAAACTTAGTGATTTCAACTAATAGGCAAAACCTATTTTGAGCAAAGCAAGCCTAAGCTACACTTAGCCAAAATGCATATAGTATTTAGTCCACCAATATTCTAATAAGGTATCACTTGCCAATACTATTCAAATGTATTGACCCTTGTGGCTGTAACTTGTTATGTTGCAGGTTTGTTTGATATTAGTGAAGTTTAATGATTAGGATTACAAGTCTACAACCAACATGTCTGCCTGTGGCACTTTGAAGATGAAGGACCCCATGCTATTGTTATATTCTGCTGCATTGTAATGAGATAGCCAAATGAGCTATGTAAGATGTAATAAATTATTTTATTCCTGGTTATAAAGTTGTATTATGACCTTTGTTTCTTGATATTACATCTTAACTGTGGATGCTAGCTATTAATCCAGGGACTAGCATTGTAAACACAGGGATCTCTACCTTATTAAAGGTTGGGAACCTTACAGATGGTATCAGAGCATTGTGTTGCCTGTAGGATTTGTAACCCTAGGATTGGACAAAACTCCTTAGAAAAATAGGAGTTGTATTTGTTCCAAAACTTATTTACAAACAATCTTGTAAACTCTTCCCTCAACCATTTTTGGTTTCAACTTTACATCTCTTCTATTTCAAACTTGTTGGATAAAGCCTACCCCATGGCCAAAGACTTCACCATGTGCAAAGGACTTCATCAACTCTAATGACTTCAACATCTTCAAGTGAGTTCAACCTTATTCTCAACAAGGACTTCAACCTTGGATATCACTAAGGACTACAAGTGAGACAAGAAATGTTACTCAAGAATTGAAGACTAAGGAAACACAACTTAGAAGGAAACATCATCACCTTTGAAGTTATGTGACCATGATACAAGGAATTCTCCAAGAAAACAAGGATCTTATTCATGAAGAATCAACTAAGAAGGATGGAATGATCTCAAGTAAACCATATAGATGGACCACCATATTAAGTATAGATCAAACACACCAACTTAATGTGGTGTAACAAAAATATTTTTGGTTGCCTAAAAATATACTTGAACTTGTTGTTTGAGTGGAATGCTTGTTTGTGATTGCTTGCACTTTGCTTGTGTGAATTGTAATGTGTGTGATTAGAATTATTCCCTTAGAAATATTTTGCCTATTCTAATCCCAATCCAACCCAAATAGATGACTACTCCAAGAAACTCCAACATCAAGAATGATGACAACAACAACCAAGAGATGAACATGAGAGAACTCATAGTAACCCAAACCCAGTTGAACCAAGTGATAACTCAGATTTTAGCCAACTACAATGAGTTAAACCCAACCATGCAAAGGTTTTTGGAAACCCAAACCCAATTGTTGCATAAGGTGACAGATCAAATGATCAACATGGGAAACAACTCTTCCTAAGGAGTTTATGACAACAAGGATGTCAAGGATGATATTCTAGAAGGAACTCAAGCTTGCAATGTTTGTGGAGACAAGGATCACACTTCGAAAGAGCATGAAGATCAATGCCCCAATTGTGAAGAGAAACATCCAACTAATCAATGCCCCACATCTCAAGCTACTTGTTTCCTATGTGAAGGAAATAATCATGTCCCTATCCAATGCCCCATCTATTCCATAGTTCAACAAAGGAAACAAGGTGGAGTGCAACAACTGATTGCAGACTACCATGAGAGAGCAAAGTCTACCAAGAAGGATGAAGACAAAGGAAAATCTCAGCTTGTACCTCCCAACAATATGACTCAATTTAAAGGACCAAAGAGGAGACATATGTATTATCCAAGGAAAAGGTCAAGGAGACCAGGAAATTTTCCTACCTTTAAGATAACATATGAAGAACATGAATTAGAAGCACTCTTAGCTTTGGAGAAACCCAAGAAGAAGAAGGACAAAAGTCAAGTGCAATGTTGCCATTGCAAAGAGATGGGACACTATGCCAATGAATGTCCAGAAAAGAAGAAAAACTATAAGGAGATTAACCAAGTATGGTGCAACAACTGCAAAGAGTTAGGCCATTATGTGGCAACTTGTCCATAGAGGATACGTGAAGAACTCAATCTTATCACATGTTACAATTGTGGTAATCAAGGACATTATGCAAGCAATTGTCCAGAAAAGATGAAGCACAAGATAAAGCCTATGAAGGATCTCAGCCTTGTCACATGTTTCAAGTGTGGAAACAAAGGACACTATGCAGATGTTTGTTCAGAGAGATTTCAAAAAGATCCCAAGAAAGCCAAGAAGTAATCTAGTTGGAAATTTTTTTAAGGGTGGTAGTACCCTAGTTGCTTTGAGCCAACTTGTAACCCCTAGCCTCCCCAAATCTCGGGACGAGATTTATTTTAAGGGTGGTAGCCTGTCACATCCCAAGATTTCCCAAATCTTGCTATGTGAAAAATAAATAAACAAAATAAAAGATTGTTGAATTTTAGGGTGAAAAGAAACTTTTGTTTCTAAATGGGAACTAAAAATCCCTTCTTGAACAAACTTTAATTAAAGTTTGAATTCAACAAAATCCAAATCAAGAGAAATGCAATCCTCAATGAATGTATCTTGAAATTTAATCACTTGGAAAATAAATCCAAACCCTAAACCCTAATGGAATAAATCATTTCCAAGTTATCTCCAAGCCTATGGATTTGATCCATATAAAAATTTGGCAACCAACATTTACAAAAGATCAAGAATGACAAATAAAAATATTATAAAACCATAGAAATTGGTTTCACTTATTTTGGAGCCATAGATAAAATCTTATGAATTTAATAAGATAAGGGAATTGAATTTCCAAAGCTATTAAAGCACTTATCTAAAAATCCATACCAAATGGTGAGCAAATAATCCTAAAGAGATTTAAAAGGATAAACAAATATTAAATAAGATTTTACAAATTGGAATCACCAAGTTTGGATCTCTAAATAAAAGGATATGGATTTTATAAGATGAAGAAAGAAATATTAAATAAAGAATATTTAAAGACCAAATTAAATCTTGGCAAAGACCATAAGCAAATGGAATAAGTTATAATCCAAATCCAAATAAAAATATAAGGATAAAGAATTTTTCCAAAATAAAATAAAATGGCTTAAACCAAATTCCATTTGAATAATGACAAATCCAATTTTAAAAGATTAATAAAATCATATTAAAAACTTTTCCAAATAAAATCATATTAATGAATTATTTGAACCCAAATAAACAAAAAAAAACTACTGAAAAAGATTTGGAAGGATTTAGAAATATAAATGGTGTTTGAAAATATTATTAAAATCTTATTTGATTTAAAACAAGGGCCTTTTTGAATAATTAAAAGACCCCAAAAAGAATAAAATATTATTCCAAAATTGACTTCAGATTATATTACTAATCAGTATTTAAACCTACACAAATTTGGGTTGAGGTTTGAATTCAAATTGATGTTTGAAATAATTAAGCAAAATCAAAACAGAAATTAGAAATGGAAAAAGAGAAAATCATTTAGAACAAAAAAAAAGTAAACAAGGTCGACCCCACCCTGAAGAAGACACATCTCCCCGCCCCCACCACACACCCCTCCCAAGTGAAACGTTTTCACTCATGAACTTACCCCACTGGCGATGACCAGACCCCACCTCCTCCTTCTCTCTCTCGCTGCCATGCGACCCCACTGCCCCGTCAGCTTCTTCCTCCCCGCGGTGACCACGCCTCCAACACCTCCTCGCCGTTTCTGGCCGTTGAAGCCGGCATCAATACGCTTTACTGCCTACATTACTCCACCCTGCGACCATGCTATCTTAAGTGCCTGCGTTCCCTCTCTCTATCCCCCCAGTCGTCGCCCCACCGGAGCCCCGAGGCTGTCCCCAATTCTCCCTACACCGCACTGTTCTCCGACGAGCTCTGACGGCAATTCCGGCCATCCTCCTTCGCCCCTCGCCTCCTTGAGCACACGAACATGACCCCAGGCCCTGGCGCACCTCTCAGCATCCTCAGCTCGCTCGCGCGTGCCCCCCATCGTCGGCAGCAACTTCGACTGAACACGCCGCCGTCTGTCTCCAACTCTGGCGACCCTCCCCGTAAGTACTGACCGTGCTACTTCCCCCCGTTGACACTCTCACGCTCCCCTCTCTCTCGCGCGTCTAACGGACCCCCTATTTTGCCTTTCCATGGACTGTAGCCTCGCCAACCACAACGCCAGTGCATGCCCGACGCCAGGCAGAACTCCGGCGAGAAATCTTGGTCGTCCTCGTGCGCCCCTGTCCAGGATAAGACCACGTCGAGAATCAGCGCAACCCTGCAAACCTGGTGAGTTTCTCCCCACCCTCTCTCGCTCACGCCAAAGAACGCCGCTTTAGGTCAAACGCGTAGCGACCGTTAGATCTCGATCCTGTGACGTAGATAGATCCACTTAAAATGAAGGGGTATGCGATCTGTGCCGTGCGATGTAACTTAAATCCAACGGCCCTCAGTGTGTGATCCGAACGAACCGGTACCAGCGGTAGCAAGCAACACGTGGCTCACTGTTTTTAATAAAAACAGAATTGTTCTATTTGATGTGCCAATTTGAAAAATTCATAACTTTCAAACCACACGTCCAAATTTTGCAAATTTTATATCAATGGATTCATCAAAACAAGTACTTTCTGACCATGAACTTTGTTTATTAAAATGCTTCTGTTAAATTGAGTGTTTTTGCAGAAACTTGTGTATGCATGTTTAGAATATAAAAAATGTTCTAAAATGATTTTTGAGATAAAAATCTTTGACAAATGGTTTGTTTTGAACCTACTGACCATAGAAATCAATTAGTGGTTTCAAAAATGTATTTGGTGAAGCAAAAGAATGAATCTTTGATTTAAACCATTTATAGTCAAATAAAAATATTGTTTATTGGTTAAAAATAATTTTGGAAGAAAACCTTTTGGGAAATGTTTTGATATAAACTCTCTGACCCTAAACACCAAGTTTTATGATTTAAAACTGTATTTGGTGAACCCTATAAAGATTGTTACTTTGATAAAGGCATTTTCAACCACACAAAATATTGATTTGGTATTAAAATGGTTTATAAGTAAAATCTTTTGTAAATAGTTTTGCCACTTTATAAAATGACCAATAAGTGTTTTAGAATGGTTATAACCTATTATAAACCACTTTTGTAATAAAACAAAGTTTGGCATGCTTGCATGCATTGTTTTGTTTCTATTATTTTATGTGGTGTTTTGCTTGAATGGTAGATTGAACTGTTGCTTGCTTGATTGAATTGTAGTGGAACTTGAAGAGTGTGATTGTTGCAAGATCAAGGAGTGAACTTATATTCTCTACCAAAAAGGCAAGTAATGCTTCATACTTTTGTCCCATTATTTTCATTATGCATTAGTGATATTTCTAAGTAGGACTTGCATGGAATTTTTGCTAAGTATAAACTATGCCATGGGAAATCCTAGTAGATGAAACCTTAGTAGAAATTTCCTAAGTTAAGATTCCTACTACTATCATGCTTAGCTTAGCTAGTAGAAAACAAGGGTGGAATATATTCATACTAGGGAATATTTCAAAGTCAAGGACTTGTGTTTTGTTTAATAAAACAACTAAGTGAATGAATCACCTGGGTGGAATGGAAAGAATGGTTTGTGTTGAGTGGTTATGCAAGTCCAGATTTGGGAATACTTGGGCATCACCAAGTCCAGCATGCTGGGGAAAACTTGATATCTCACTTGTGGATGGCCACCCAGGAACAAAGAGATTTGAGATGTCAAATGTTGAGAAGCTTCAAGTGCAGCCACTTGGCATTATGGGCTCTGCTTGGATCATATAGGTTGCAATAACTTAGCCAAATGGACAGTTGGTGGTAGGGGATTGATAGGTTGGAGCGCGTCCATTCTGGTCTAAGGGAAGGCTTCTGAAAGATCTTGTCTTGGGAAACCAAGTCTTGTGGGGAAAGTGCACCACCTCTGCAGAGTGTAAAATCTAAGTACTTAGCCATGTCCCTGGTAAAGGACAATTTGAGCATCAAGACATGGAAGCTGTCAAGAATCTCCTCATCCCAATTTCTAAGTAAAAACTTGGGGTTGAACAAGGGTAAAGGACCTCAATGTCTATTGGTGGTTCCTTGGGAAAAGTTTTGACAAAGAAAAACTTAGTGATTTCAACTAATAGGCAAAACCTATTTTGAGCAAATCAAGCCTAAGCTACACTTAGCCAAAATGCATATAGTATTTAGTCCACCAATATTCTACTAAGGTATCACTTGCCAATACTATTCAAATGTATTGACCCTTGTGGCTGTAACTTGTTATGTTGCAGGTTTGTTTGATATTAGTGAAGTTTAATGATTAGGATTACAAGTCTACAACCAACATGTCTGCCTGTGGCACTTTGAAGATGAAGGACCCCATGCTATTGTTATATTCTGCTGCATTGTAATGAGATAGCCAAATGAGCTATGTAAGATGTAATAAATTATTTTATTCCTGGTTATAAAGTTGTATTATGACCTTTGTTTCTTGATATTACATCTTAACTGTGGATGCTAGCTATTGATCCAGGGACTAGCATTGTAATCACAGGGATCTCTACCTTATTAAAGGTTGGGAACCTTACAACATCAAAGGAGAATACCACAATACTATGCTTTTGTATGCTAAAACAACGCATGATTCTTTCAAGGCACATTAAGCAATCTCAATTTTTTTGGAACAAGTCATGCTACAGCAATAATCACTAAGCATAAGGTCAAAACAACATCTAGCATGACATGTTAAAGTCTAAGCCACAGTCAAAACAAGATCCCTTTTGTACCACTATAGCATAAAACTTTCTACTCTTCTCCAACACCAATCAACTTATTTAAAACAACACAACAAAAGTGGGGGTCCAACTACTTTATTAAAGCAAACAAAACAAATGAAAACTAAGACGCTCCAAGAACAACACAACAGTGCATGAAACAATAAAAATGAAGTGTCTAGAAAGAGACCTGAGATTTTTATTGATGAAGAAGGGGATGCCTTGGGCATCCCCAAGCTTTGACGCTTGTACCTCTTGAATATTTCTTGGGGTTACACGGGTTGGCATCCCCAAGTTTTAGCTTTTTTTCATTCTTCATCTCATTACATCATTCTTCCCCTACACCTGAAAATTTCCTTCATACAAAACTTCACACAATCTTCATTAGCAACATTAGTGCATTCAAAAATAATAAACCTTTGGGTTTAGTTTCAAAATATCAAAAATTTCATTAAAAACACAAGCTACTATAGCAATTCCCTCACAAAGCTCAATTTACCAAAGAGAACTCAAAAATAAATCGATAGAGGCAAATGCAATTAATGGCAGAAATCTGTCAAAACAGACCAGCAGGTAAAAACTGATTTTTTTGAAGACCTTCTGTTGCTCAAATCAAAAAGTGTTGAACTAACGAAAGTTATCTAACAACCTGGGGGATTTAATAAGAAAAGTACATCTCAATCCGACATATAGAGATTTTTCACGAATTTTTACAGTGAAGCACAAAAATCTGTTTCGGGACAACAACTTCCCCAAATCTTACTTCCGTCTCATTAGAGGTTATTCTTGGCATAAAAACCACACAAAAAGGATAAGGAGAGGTTACTACAGAAGTAATAACTTCCAAGAGTCAAATAAAACTATTGGGTTATCTCCCAAGAAGTACTTTTCTTTAACGCATTTAAGTTAGGCATAGAAAGATGTTCACGTAAGAAATATGAATTAAAGTAAAAGAGAGCATCAAGAAGCAAATTTAAAACACATTTAAGTGTAACCCACTTCCTATGCATAGGAATCTTGTATTAAAATAAATCAAAGAAGCACATAGCAACAAGAATTGGTAGATAATACAAGAGCAACTTCAAAACTTTTAGTACATAGAGAGGTGTTTCAGTACCATGAAAACTTCTACAACCATATATTCCTCTCTCATAATAATTTTCAGTAGCCTCATGAATAAACTCAACAATATAACTATCACATAAAGTATGTTTTTCATGATTTACAAACACATAATTTTTATCAAGCTCAAAAATAGTGGGATTAAAACCTTCAAACCCACTTTAACAATTTTATAACAAGATGGCTGATCATTCTCAAGAGGTATGGGGTTCCAAGATAAAGTCAAGACCTCTCCAATCTCATTTTAAATAGTAGTATTATTAATATTATCAACCAATATAGGACCATCATCTAGAGCTTTATCATAAACATTTTCTAAGCAAAACTCTTTAGTACCGTGCATTTCAAAATTTGGTGGAAATAAAGGATTATCATAGATAACAGGAGCACAATTATTATCACAAGTTTTACCCAAAGTATATATTTCTAAAGGATCCACAGGAACATAACATTCATCCTCCTTTTGTTCATCACTCTCCTCCTCTTTTTCATCTAATGAGCTCCCGTTTTAGCAATTTCTTCTTCCATAAGCTCCTACAAGGCATTAGTATCTTCCGTTTGTGGAAAGCATCTACTAATATATTCAAGAATATAGCCATTTTATTCCTTGTCATTATCAAAGCAAGATTTAAGTATATCATAAACCTCATATTTATAAGGTGAATCATCAGTATTTTCAAGCAAACTAGCAAGTTCAAATGCACCCTTCCAAGCAATAAATTCTTCAATTTGTTCCACATCATAAAAGTCATAATTTCCTTTAACATAAGAAGATATGGTAACATTATCATTATACTCACATTAAAAAGGGAGGTGTTTATACCTCCTACAACAACAAGATTTATCAAAGCAATAAGTAACATTATAAGTAGAGCACATGTTTCTTGCAATGGTATTCAATTTATCAATTTGTTCCCATAAGTGTTTCCCTTTTTGTGACAAGCGGTGTTCCTTATAACAATATTTTTGTTCTTCCGTGAACCCACCTTGCCAATATGAACTAGTTTCAAAGAAACCAACCATTGATAGAAAGCATGACAAAGCAAGGCAATGACAGACCAACAACTATAGTAGGAACTATTTTTTTGTGTTTTTGATAAGAAAAAGCAAACCAAACAAAACTAATATTTTTTTTGTAATTTTTGATAAAAAGAAGCAAGCAAAACAAAGCAAAGGGAACTAAGCAAAACAGAAACAAAGTAAAGAGAATGGTTGTGAAAGACTCCCCTTGTGAAGCCGTCCTTAACTCCCCGACAACGATGCCAGAAAAATGTCTTGATGAGCTCAGATCACTATAGATCTTCGTTGGGAAACCCCAAGAGGAAGGTGTGATGAGCACAACAGTAAGTTTTCCCTCAGTTATGAAACCAAGGTTATTGAACAAGTAGGAGGAAGGAAACAACTCCAAGGTATTGCTAACAACTTGGAATCCTGCACAACACAAACTCAAGATTTTGCTCCAACTTATAGTGAGGTTGTCAATCTCACTGGTTTGCTGAAAACAAAGGATTAAACATATGGTGTGGAAGGTAATGGTTGCTCGTAGAAATTAAACGGTAATAGTAGATGATGTAACAATGGTAAAGATTGGACCAGGGTCCACAGTTCACTAGAAGTGTTCTCCTTACGATAAATAACATAACATGCTGGGTAAAAAAATTATAGCGAGGCAATTGACAGGAGATGAGCAAGGCATAACAGTGCAATACTAGACCTTCATGATCCTATGAGATTTGATTGGGAATTACAACAATATACATAGACCGCCATCCAACTGCATCTATGACTAGTAATCCACCTTCAGGTTATCATCTGAACCCCCTCCAGTATTAAGTTGCAAGCAACGGATAACTGCATTAAGCAATGTGTGTAAAGTAAACAATACAATTGTTCCATGAACAAGAGATTGTTGTTTTCTCCCTAGTAGCAACAATACATCTATAACCTTAGAGATTTCTGTCACTTCCCCAGATTCAATATAGGCATGAACCCACTATCGAGCATAAATACTCCCTCTTGGATTCACTAGCATCTACTTGGCCAAGATAGCTACTATATACGGAGAGCATGCAAGATCTCAAACAACACAGACATAATAGAATCAATAATGATAAGACATGATAGAATCAATAATGAATCTGACATAGTATCTCAATATCCATCGGATCCCTGCAAACATAACATCCATGCTTACAAATAGATGATCTTGATCATGAACGGAGCTCACAAGATCTAAACATGATAGCACAAAGGAGGAGAAACAACCATCTAGCTACTGTATGGACCCATAGTCCAAGAGTGAACTACTCACGCATCATACCGGAGGCTGGCATGGTGATGAAGAAGGCCTTCGGGATGATCTTTCCCCTCCGGCAGGGTGCCGAGAAGAGCTTCAGATGTAGGGGTTCGTAGCATGGAAAACAAAAATTCTACCGCATGCACACAAACAAGCCAAGATCTATATACTAGATTGTAGCAACGAGTCGATTAGAGTACTCACCCTCGAAGATTTCAAAGCGGTTAATGAGAGAATATTCTCGTGGGTGATGTAGTCGTACACTTGCCGATCTCAAGATCGCGTAGACGATCCTTCCGGTGCTGCGTTCTGGCAGCACTTCCGTAGTCGGTCACACGTTCGGTACTCGATGAAGACCTTCCTCTCCCTTTTTCCAGCAGGCAGCGGAGGTTGTAGTTCTCCCCTCGCGATTCCGGCAGCACAACGGTGTGGTGTCGGAAGTAGAGGGAAAATCCTACAGGCTTCGCCTAAGCCGGAGCAGGTTATGGTGGATTTAGGGTTTCTGACGATCTAGGGTTTAGAGGGCCGGAGAGGAGGAGTCATGGCCAGTGGCGGCTAGGGCAGCGACGGCGAGCCAGCAGCGACGCGAGGCGGCGACGCGGCGGCTAGGTGGGGAGGGTCTAGTGTTGTGTTGCCTTGGGGCACCCCCTTCCCTCTATTTATGAGAGGGAGGGCAGCTTGGGAGAGGGGAGTTTGAATCCTTCCCCAACTCCCTCTCCTTGTTGGCTTATGGTGGAGGGAAATAAGGATTCTTTCCTTCCTCCACAAGGATACATTGTCCCAGTTTGACTTGTCAAACTTGCCTTTTGACTTCCAATTTGGAACTTGATTTCTTTCTTGCTAATGCCCAACCAAGTGACCTAGGACATGATTCAATCATTCCACTTATCCATGACACATTCATGTACCCTTCCCCTTCTAGTCCGGTGAACCTTCTAGACCCTTCTAGAACCTCTCCGATGAAATCATCGGAATCATTCCCGAACTCCGAAATTGGACTTTCCTTATATGAATCCTATTCTCTGGACCATTCCGGATCTCCTCGTGATATCCCGGATCCCATCCGAGACTCCGAACAACATTCGGTCTCCCTACTTACATTCCATATCTACTAAACAACATCGAATCCTTAAGTGTGTCTCCATACGGTTCGTGAATTACGCGGACATGACCGAGACACTTCTCCGATCAATAACCAATAGAGGAATCTAGAAATTCATATGGCTCCCACATATTTCTACGATTACTTTGCGGTCGAATGAACCACTTACATACGATACCAAATTCCTTTGTCTTGTGATAGTTTACTTATCCGAAGTTTGATCGTCGGTATCTCTGCATACCCAGTTCAACCTCGTTACCGATAAGTACTCTTTTCTCGTTACCGTGATATGTGATCCCTTGTGAGCCAGCCACATGCTTGCAAGCTAATTGGATGACATTCCACCAAGAGGGCCCAGAGTATATCTATCCGTCATATGGAGGACAAATCCCATTCTTGATCCATGTGCCTCAACACATACTTTCCGAACACTCAATGTCACCTTTATAGCCACCCAGTTACGGTGTGGTGTTTGATGTCATCAAAGCATCCTTCCAGTGATGGTGATTAGCATGATCTCACGGTCGAAGGAATTAGGTTACTATGTATCAAAAATCTTATAGCAAACGAACTATTGAAATGATTTGATCTTTATGCTACGCTTATATATAGGAGTATGTCCATCACACCATTCTCCTAATGATATGATATTGTTTCTAATAACGTCTCAATGTTCATGATCGGGAAACCACGATCATCTATCAACCAACAAGCCAGTATTACAAAGAGGCTTTACCAGGGACTCTAATTTAGTCTACAAATCACACAAGTATTAATATTTCCGGTTAATACTATTATAGCATGAATGTAAACATTTATCATAAACACAAAGATATAATAATAACCACTTTTATTATTGCCTCTAGGGCATATCTCCAACAGTCTCCCACTTGCACTAGAGTCAACTAATCTAGATTACATGGTAATATACCGAACACCCATGGCGGTTTGGTGCTGGTCATGTTTTTCCCTCGGGAGAGGTTTAGTCAACGGATCCGCCACATTCATATATGTGTGTACTTTGCAAATATTCATGTCACCATCTTGGACATGCTCTCGAATAGCGTGAAAACGTAGCTTGATGTGCTTCAACTTCTTGTGTGACCTTGGTTCTTGGGCATTGACTATGGCTCCCATGTTATCACAGTAGATAGACATTGGGTCTAGCGCACTGGGAACCACACCGAGCTCTATAATGAACTCCTTCATCCATATCGCCTCTTGTGAAGCCTCTGAAGCATCTATGTATTCCGATTCAGTTGAAGATCTCACCACAACGCTTTGCTTTGCACTCCTCCACCTAACTGTTGCACCATTCAAAGTAAATACATATCCAGATTGAGATTTAGAATCATACGGATTGGTGTTCCAACTAGCATCAGTGTAACCATTAACAACTAGTTGTTCCTCACCTCCATAAGAAAGAACCATATCCTTAGTTCTTATCAAGTACTTAAGGATGTTTTTGACCACTGTCCAATGATCCACTCCTGGATCACTTTGATATCTGCTAGTCAAACTAACAGCATATGCAATGTCAGGTCTAGTACATAGCATGGCATACATGATAGATCCTATGGCTGAGGCATAGGGAGTCTTACTCATCCTTTCTCTATCTTCTGTCATAGCAGGACTTTGAGTTTTACTCAAGGTCGTATTGGGCAACATGGGCAAGAACCCTTTCTTGCTATTTTCCATTCCAAACCTCTTTAGAACTTTGTCCAAATATGTACTCTGTGACAATGATCTTAGGCGTCTTGATCTATCTCTATAAATCTTTATGCCTAATGTGTAAGCTGCTTCGCCAAGATATTTCATTGAAAAACTATTATTCAAATAATCCTTGACACTATTAAGAAGGTCTACATCATTCCCAATCAACAATATGTCATCCACATATTGTACTAGGAATGCTACAGAGCTCTCACTCACTTTCTTGTAAATACAAGCTTCTCCATAAGTTTGTATAAAACCAAAACTTTTGATTACCTTATCAAAATGTTGATTCCAACTTCAGGATGCTTGCTTCCATCCATAAATGGACCATTGAAGTTTGCATACCTTGTTAGCATCTTTAGGATCGACAAAACCTTTGGGTTGTACCATATACAACTCTTCATCAATGTCTCCATTGAGGAATGCCGTTTTGACATCCATCTGCCATATCTCATAATCATAATATGCAGCGATTGCTAACAAAATCCTCACAGACTTTAGCTTCGCTACCGGTGAGAAAGTCTCATTGTAGTCAACTCCTTGAATTTGTCGGAACCCTTTTGCGACAAGTCGAGCTTTATAGACAGTAACATTACCATCAGCATCTGTTTTCTTCTTAAAAATCCATTTGTTCTCGTGACCTTGCCATCCGGTAAGTCCACCAAAGTCCATACTTGGTTTTCGTACATGGATCCTATCTCGGATTTCATGGCTTCTTGCCATTTATTGGAATCTGGGCTCATCATTGCTTCCTCATATGTCACAGGGTCATCGATGTTGTCAACCAACATGACACTCATAACGGGATCATACCAATCAGGAGTGGTACGAGTTCTCGTTGACCTGTGAGGTTCTGTAGTAACTTCAACCGAAGTTTCATGCTCACCATCATTAGCTTCCTCTCTTATTGGTGTAGGCGCCACATGAACTACTTTCGGTGTTGCGCTACTCTCAAATTCGATAGAAGGTTCAACAACCTTGTCGAGTTTTACTTTCTTACAGTCACTTCTTTCGAGAGAAACTCCTTCTCTAGAAAGGATCCATTCTTAGCAACGAAGATTTTGCTCTCGGATCTATGATAGAAGGTATACCCAATAGTTTCCTTCGGGTATCCTATGAAGACGCATTTTACGCTTTGGGTTCAAGCTTGTCGGGCTGTAAATTCTTTACATAAGCTTCATGATAGTGCTTGACGTGGAGCACTTTGTTGGAAACCCCAAGAGCAAAGTGTGATGAGCACAACAGCAATTATTCCCTCAGTAGAAACCGAGGTTATCGAATCAGAAGGTGAAAGGAAACATCACACAGGTGTTTCAAGCAACACGGAGACCGACACAACACAAACTCAAGACTTTGCCCCAACGACTCAGTGAGGTTGTCAAGCTCACCGGTTTGCTGTAACAAAGGATTAAACGCATGGTGTGGAAGGTAATGGTTTGCAGCAAGTAAACAAGTAACAGTGGAGGATGTATCAATGGTAAAGATTGGACCGGGGTCCATAGTTCACTAGAGGTTCTCTCCTTAGATAAATAACATGGCATGAAGGGTAAACAAATTACAGCATGGCAATTAACAGGAACTGAGCAAGGCATAACAATGCAATTAATAGTGAGAAAGATCCTATGAGATTCGATTGGGCAATACAACAATATACATAGATCGCCATCCAACTGCATCTATGACTAGAAGTACACCTTTAGGTTATCATCCGAACCCCCTCCAGTATTAAGTTGCAAGCAATAGACAACTTCTTTAAGCAAAGTGTGTACGGTAAACAGTCCACATGTTCCATGAACAAGAGACCGTTGTTTTCTCCCTAGTGGCAACAGCACATTCTACAATCGAAGAGATTTCTATCACTTCCCTTGGAAACTAGAGGCATGAACCCACTATCGAGCATAAATATCCCCTCTTGGAGTCACTAGCAACTACTTGGCCAAGATAGCTACTAACAAAGGATATCATGCAAGATCACAAACAACACAGACATGATAGAATCATAAAGACAAAACCATTAATCAAACTAACATAATAATCTCAATATACATCGTATCCCCTCAAACACAACATGCATGATTACAAATAGATTAGATCTTGATCATGAACAGAGCTCACAAGATCTATACATGAAAGCACAAAGGAGGAGATACAACCATCTAGCTACTACATGGACCCATAGTCCAAGGTGGACCTTCTCACGCATCATACCGGAGAGAAGTCCTCCGATATGATCTCCCCTCCGACAGGGTGCCGGGAAGAACTTCAGATCCCCCCCGATCTAGGGACGATGGTGGCGGCGGCTACAGACGGTTTCGTGGAATATTGATTCGGTGCTTAGGGTTTAGGCATTGGGGGCTTCTTATAGGTGAAGGGGGAGGCCGAGGAGGTGGCCAGGGGGGCCACACCCCTCCCAGGCGCGGGCCCACCCCTGGCCACGCCTAGGGGGTCTGTCTGCCCTGGCACGCCTCTCCGTCTCCCCTATGGACTTCTTGTTCCCCACGGAAAGTTATTGACTTTGGCGTTTGTCCCGTCCAATTCCGAGAATATTTCTTTACTAGCTTTTCTGAAACCAAAAACAGCAGAAAACAGGCAATTAGCACTATGGCAACTTGTTAATAGGTTAGTACCAGAAAACATGTAAAAAGCACCTCAAAGTGTAGACAAAGCAAAGCAAAGTGGATACTAACAAGCATGGAACATCAAAAATTATAGATACGTTTTCGACGTATCACTTCGCAACCCCAAACTTTAAGGAACAACAATTTAGGTTTCTTCCCAAACCATAATTCATACAGTGTCATTTCAACGGATTTAGATGGTGCCCTATTTAAAGTGAATGCGGCTGTTTCTAATGCATAACCCCAAAACGATAGCGGTAAATCTGTAAGTGACATCATAGAACGAACCATATCTAAGAAAGTTTGATTACGACGTTCGGACACACCATTACGCTGTGGTGTTCCCGGCGGTGTCAATTGTGAAAGTATTCCACATTTATTTAAATGCTCGCGAAACTCGTAACTTAGATATTCACCTCCACGATCAGATCGTAGAAACTTAATCTTCTTGTTACGTTGATTCTCTACTTCACTTTGAAATTCCTTAAACTTCTCGAAAGTTTTGGACTTATGTTTCATGAAATAGATATACCCATATCTACTCAAGTCATCCGTGAAAGTAAGAACATAACGATAACCACCGCGCGATGCTACACTCATTGGTCCACACACATCGGTATGTATGATTTACAATAAGTCCGTAGCTTGCTCCATCATACCAGAAAATGGAGTCTTAGTCATTTTACCCATCAGACATGCTTCGCATCTTTTAAGTGATTTGAAATCAAGTGATTCAAGAAGTCCATCAGAATGGAGTTTCTTCATACGCTTCACTCCAATGTGACCAAGATGATAGTTCCACATATAGGTCGAGTTATCGCTTAATTTTAAATGTTTAGCTTCAATGTTATTAATATGTGTATTACTACAATCGAGATTCAAAAAGAATAGACCATCTATCAAAGGTGCATGTGCATAAAACATATTACTCATATAAATCGAACAATCATTATTCTCGGACTTAAACAAGTAACCGTCTCGCAATAAACATGATCCAGATATAATGTTCATGATCAACGCAGGCACCAAAAACAATTATTTAAGTATAAAACTAATCCCGATGGTAGATGAAGAGGTAGCGTGCCGACCGCGATCACATCAACCTTTGGTCCATTTCCAACGCGCATCGTCACCTTGTTCTTCGCTAGTTTCCGTCTATTCTGTAGCACCTGTTTCGAGTTACAAATATGAGCAACCAAACCAGTATCAAATACCCAGGCACTACTACCACTACTAGTGAGATACACATCAATAACATGTATATCAGATATACCTTTCTTCTTGATGTTGCCGTTCTTCAAATCCGCCAAGTAATTAGGGCAATTCTGCTTCCAGTGACCTTCTCCCTTGCGAAAAGCACTCAAGACGTGCTTAGGCCCAAATTTTATTCTTCCCCGGCACGGTAACTTTCTTACCGCCCTTCTTGAAGTTTCCCTTTTCTTAGACTTGTCTTGCTTCTTTAATTTGGTGGTCTTATTAACCATCAACACTTGGTGCGCTTTCTTGATCTCCACTTCTGCATACTTTAACATGGAGAAGAGTTCGGGCAACAACTTGTCCATGTTTTGCATATTGTAGTTCATCACAAAGTTCTTGTAACTTGGTGGTAGTGATTGGAGGACACGGTGAATACCCAAAGCGTTAGGAATCACTATACCCAAGCTTTGGAGCTTACTTGCATGCCCAGACATCTTAAGCACGTGCTCACTGACGGAGCTGCCCTCTTCCATCTTGCAGTTAAAGAACTTTTTAGAATCCTCATAACTCTCAACTGTCGCGTGAGCCTCAAATATCATTTTGAGTTCACGGACAATATCATGTGGGTCATGGTTTTCAAACCTTTTATGAAGCTCTAATTCCAAATCGTACAAGCTAGCACATTGAACTGTGGAGTACTGATTCTTCTGAGTGAGGAAAACATTCTTCACCTCATCGATAGCATCAGCTACAGGTGGGTCACCCAGCGGTGCATCCAACACATGTGCCAAATTACCAGCATTGAGGACAATCCTCAAGTTTCGGAGCCAATCCGCAAAGTTTCTTCCATTGTTTTTCAACTTTTCTTTCTCTAGGAACGCATTAAAATTGATGGTAGGGGCCGCCATTGATCTACAACATATTTGCAATAGTTTAGACTAAGTTTATGAAAAATTGAGTTCTAATTAATTGTTAAATTAATCTAGGTGAACTTCCACTCAAAACAAAATCCCTCACATTGTTTTAGTGATCACACGAACCAAATCCACTACATCAAAACCAATCATCACGAGATATGATGTAGCTTTAATGGCGAACAATCAACATGTTCATCATATCTACTATATGACTCATGCTTTACCTTTCAGTGATCCGTGTTCCAAGGCCATGTCTGTACATGCTAGGCTCGTCAAGATCAAACCTTAGCTTCCGCATGAGCAAATCTGGCTTGCTCCCATTGTATACACTCGCAGAATCTAACACACCCGATCATCACGTGGTGCTTCGAAACAACGAGCTTTGGCAACGGTGCCTACTAAGGACGAACACTTTATAACTTGATATTTAGTGAGAGGGATCATCTTATAATGCTACCATCGCGAACTAAGCAATACAAGATGCATAAAAGGATTAACATCACATGCAATTCATAATATGTGATATGATATGTCCTTTCTTCTTGTGCTTCCGATCTCCATTTTCAAGCACGAACATGATCTCCATCATCACCGGCATGGCGTCAAGGTCAATGGCGCCGCTCCATGGTTGTCGTCCACCAAGATCAACTATTACAACTACTTTGAATAATAGACACGTAGGTCTAGACAAAATTAAAAGACAACCATATGGCTCCTACCGGTTGCCGACTTACAATAAGGAACATTGCATACATCATATATAATCACAATCATGGCCATATCACATCACAGCACACCCCTACAAAACAAAGTTAGACTCCTCTAATTTTCTTTGCATGTTTTACGTGGTTTGGGGGTTTCAATAAGTGTCATTCTAACTTACGAACAAGAACCACAATGTTGATACTAGTATTGTCAATCACCCATTGTAAATTGAATCTTAACTATGTTGGGAGAAACATGCACCCGCAAAGCCACTTATGCAATACAAGTTGCATGTCAAGCGTGGAGCAAGTCTCATGAACGATGTCATATAAGGTTAGCCCGGGCCGCTTCATCCCACCATCCCGCAAGATGCAAAGTACACAAGAAGCAATCGACAAAAAAGCATCAATGCCCACAATGACCATTGTGTTCTACTCGTGCAATAGATCTACATATAGACACGGCTCTGATACCACTGTAGGGGATGGAAAACAAAAAAAATCTACCACATACACACAAACAAGCCAAGATATATCTACTAGATTGTAGCAACAAGTCGATTAGAGTACTCACCCTCGAAGATTCCAAAGTTGTTAACGAGAGCAGATTCTCGTGGGTGATGTAGTCGTACACTTGCCGATCTCAAGATCGCGTAGAAGATCCTTCCGGCGCTGCGTTCCGGCAGCACTTCCTTAGTCGATCACACATTCGGTACTCGATGAAGACCTTCCTCTCCCTTGTTCCAACAGGCAGCGGAGGTTGTAGTTCTCCCCTCACGATTCCGGCAGCACGACGACGTGGTGTCGGAAGTAGAGGTAAAATCCTACAGGCTTCGCCTAAGCCGGAGCAGGTTATGGTGGATTTAGGGTTTCCGGCGATCTAGGGTTTAGAGGGCCGGATAGGAGGAGGCCTGCCCAAGCGGTGGCGGTAGAGCGATGGCGGCGGTGGCGGTGGCGATATGAGGCGGCGGTGTGACTGGGGGCCAATGACATGCTAGTTGGGGAGAGTCTGTAACACCCCAACATTAGAGCTTAGAAATAAGCTGAACTTAGATGTGTGCATTGCATTCATGCATAAGAAAATCCGGAGAATTTTCGTGCAAAACTAAAGAAGATATAGAGGGATTGATATCTCTGTTGTTCTGATGGAAACATCAGGGCAGGTGCGATGGATTTCGACATGACCCCTATTGAATCTTTGTGTTTCGAGGGGAAAAGAATTTAAACATATATTTGAATTTCTTATTTGAATTCAAATGAATTTATAAAATTCACAAATTGAAATTTGAAATATTTAACAAATTATTAGATTTGAAACAAAAATGAAATTGTGTTATGGTTAATTTTAGCATTCCATAATTGATATTCAATTACGAATAAACAAGATATACTTTATAACAAATAATAAATGAATTCATATTTATATATAAGATGTAAATATTTACTAGAATCAAATTACAAAAAGAAGGAAATTTAACTTTATTATAATATAACAAATTACATTGTCTTTACAATTGACTAATAAAAGAGAAAGTTTTAACTTTCTGAATACAGTACCATGTTACAAGTTAATTTAAAAAGTTCTACTTTCTATAAAAGAAAGTTACATAATAATAAAATAAACCCTAACTTATACCCTATCTATAATCTTTCATCTTCCTTTCTTCTGATTCTACTTCTTCTTCTTCTTCTTCTCATTTCCTATAAACACAACACAAAAGAAAATAAAACAGAACAAAAATAAAATAAAAGGATGTTAATTGGTTAGAATTTTACTCTCAGACTTGGCCTAGTGATGCTAGTGCCTAATTCATCACAGAGTATTAATCAAGGGGCCATGTTAAGAATCTGTTCTTATCAGAAAATTTTGCCTCAGTACAACCTCATTGGCCAGGGGAAAATTTCACCAATCTAGTAAAAGTAAGAAGGAAGACAGTGATAACCAGCCAGAAAAGATATTCTCAGTTGAACTGATCCACAAAGGAATGGTCCCACTTGCAAGCAGCTTACACACAACATGCATATGTTGCGCTGTCAGCTCAAGAACAACGCACTAGAGCTGGATAAGAGGGAGTGCCGCCGTAGCAGCTAAACTGCCAGGCAAAACACACACTCTCTCCATATAGTCAAGAAACCATTTCAGAACGACTTCAAGAACACCACTGAATCCTACTGATCTTAACCAACATCATCAGCTGTATTCACAAGAACACTAGATCATTCTATCAAACCATCAGCCAACCTATGGTTGCTTCAAGAAGCCATCCAATAGGAAGGATGAGGAGGAATAGATCAAGTAATCAGCAAGGAAGATCAAGATCAGCAGCAGCCAAGAGGATCTGGAGCTAGGAGGTGAAGGTTACCAGCACAAGTTACAACAGTTGAGCAATAATAATCACAAGTTTACAAGAACATCAAAAACATCAGTAGAACAATATCCACAATAGCAACCACAGCTCCACAACAATAGGTTATCCATCTAAGAGCATACCTTTGTATCTGTTCTTTTTATTGCATCCTAGAAAATGGATGAGGTAATGGAAAATTCTCAGATCTGTACTCAAGTGGAGTACTAGATCATCACTGAATAATTTCATAAGCAAGCAATAACTAATCTATCCCAAGCATCATCAAAGCCTCAGCTTGTGCATCATGGGCAGAGCCAAGAAATCAAGAACATATCCATTTTATCAGTATATCAAGATAACTTTTAGTATCTGTTCTTATCATATTGTCTAGAGCATGAGGTTGGAGAGAGAGAGAGCTCTCAGACTTGGTATAAGTGCTACTCCAAGATCATCCTAGAGCTAAGATCAATGCAAGAGAAAGAATCTGCATTTTTAACCACCAAATTAGCTTCAGTCTTTTGCATCACAAGCTAAGTTTCTCTCTGGTTTATATCAACATCAACTACATCATTGTAGTTATTCTCTGTAGCAAGCCATGCTACATGGGATACTATTGTGCACTCTCCAAGGTTGTAGGCACCACAATAGCAACCCAAGGTCAGCTAAAGCCACCAGAAGGATCCTTACATATTAACTAGCTCAAAAATTATCCAAACCCAACAAATTCTATCATTTTCCTAGTTCAGTAAGCTAGGAATCATTTTTTTATATATGTGATTAATATCACTACTGGACCATAGGTTCAGTTCAGCATGCACCTTTCATATAAAAACTCAATATTGAGCCAAGTACATCATTTATAACCTACCACCAAAAAATTGGATCAAATCATCTCCCTAACATTTTAGGGATCATTTTTTCACAAGCTGCCTATGGATTTACATCCATTAGGAGGGTAAGATATGTTAGATAGAATATATCCTTAGAGACACACTCAGATGAAATGTTTATCAACATGGATAACTAGAGGAGGGTCTAACAACATTTTACCACCTATGGACAAGGTCCCAGATCATACACCATTGATCTAAACTACCGCACTAGTTTAGAACTAGGTGATAACAGTTTTTTTAATGAACTACTACAGGGCACATTCCATGGAATGGTAGCACCTCTGTAGCAGTTTCATTTCTTTTTAACCATTTCTCACAATCAGAAGTACAAGCATAAGAAATTACACCAAATTATTCAAATCATCTTCCTAGACACATCAGCTAGGAATCATTCATTAAACTAATCACATCTGCAAGCCATCCCAAATAAAGCAAGCCACTAGACTAAATTCAGTCAAATTCAAAACAATGTGGAACCATCCACTAACATATGCATGGATGAATAATTCATCCAAACTGAAGCACAAGGCATTTAGTACTATCTCATGTATCCTAGGAGAATCTTAATTATAGTAATAACAACATAACTGAACCATCACCATCATATATCTGCACTCAACATCATGTGCTGGCTCAAAGGAGACACCACACACCACTGAACAGTTCATCAACACATAAGGAACATGGAACAACCAGTTATACTACCACCACTAGCAGTAGATAATCACAGCACAACTGTGGATCGACACCACCAGCATGAAGGCTGGTCACAAAGGATTGTCGCGTGTACCTGACGCCCATGGCACAACCACAACGGTGTGGCGAGGCAGAGCCCGCGCGACCGAGGTGGCACACCACGGGGAAGGCTTCACCATACACCACCACCTAGCCCAGCATCAACTTCACCACCAAGGCGGCACAGGGAGCAGCCCTGAGGGCCACAACATCCTACACCGGCCTAGGATATGAACTACAATGAGCGGTGGCACCGGAATCGACAGCTGTCGTACCAGGGCAGACCTAGGGTTTCAGATAAGTGCGCGTGAGGGAGCGCGCAAACCAAATTGACGGAGGAAGAGAAAGGGTGGCGAAGACTGGCCAGGCGACAAGCTTTGGCGGTATCATGGCAAGATCAGCCTTGAGAGGAACGCGAGAGGGATAAGGTTGCATCTATGTGCGTGAGTCTGAGCATAGTGAGGTGAGGGGTGGGCCAGAGATGAGGGGTCTGGCATGGTCCTATTGGGCCAGGCCAGCCCACATACCCAACCAAACAGCCCAAGTAATTAGGTTTAGAAATAAAACAAAAAAATGAATTACTAAAATCACCTCCAAACATTTTTTGCTATAGAAAATTACATAAAAATCCTAAAAATACATATGATATATCAAAATGACCACGAAAATATTATCTACATAATAAAAATATAATTTTAAGTGTTTAAAATAAATTAAAATTAAAATAATTATTAACACCATTAAATCTTAAATGAAATTTTATAAAATAAAACAAAAACCCTAAAAATAAATAAAATAATAATTTTTGTGTATCAAAATAACTCTATTATTTTATAAAAATACCAACTTAGAGTTTTACAAATAAAACATAAAGCAAATATTTAAAGACACTTAATTCTTTGATGAATTTTATAAAAATAAAGATAATACTTAAAAATAAGTAAAATTCATTTTTAAGGTCTTGAATAAATATATTACACTAGAAAAATATTAAATATATTATTGGGAAAGTCTTCAATATTTTAAATAATAAATCCTTACCTAATACCTATTTTGTGAATTCTTTAAAAACAATTCTTAAGTAAGAAATAATCACAATTCTTATAAAGCCTTGAGCAATTAGTGTCTTAGTACTAATTCCAAACCCATAATTTGAATTCATAATCAAACTTAAGTATAACTTTTAACTTTAAAATATTCTTTTAAAAATCTTATTAAGAATCCTTTTAAATAAACATTGGGTATCACCCATTTATATAATATGGTGAATAATCATTATATCGTAACCACTATTAACATAACTTTAAATTCTAACAAATTACTAAGACCATCTAATTATGATTCCATTAAATAAATACATATTATTTTCATAATAGCTAAACAAATTTAATCTAATCATTCACTTGAATGTAAAGTGAATAATCCCACACTTTAATCATACTTATCATAAATCCAAAACTTGAGAATAATTAAAACAAATTACACCTTAAGTTTACTTACCCTTTTAAAATTAACTTTAGTCTCAAAGTTTATAAACATCATGTCTAATAACTACTTATGTTTTTATAGTTAACTTTGGTCTATTTAACCTAGGACATAAAGCATCTCAAATCCAAACTAAGCAATCAAACATCAAAAGATATTAATTATGTTCTAATTAAACAATAAGGATTGTTTCAACCTTAGAAAGGAAATCTTTTCTTCAAATGTTATTCTTTTTGCCACTTCAAACAATAATTTTATAATAAGTTCTTCAACTCTTAACAACTTAATTCCAAGGATGTTTAACAATACACACCAAATGACAATTAACCATAAAACATTATCTTATACTTTACTTACATATTTTGGATTGTTAACACTTAGGTTCCTTATAAAGGTCATTACTTGTAAAATAAAATTTGAAGATAAACCAACTCTGAAAAGAATCACTTGAATTCACTTCACTCAAAGTATCGGAGACTTGTAACAATTAGCCACTACAGATCTTCTCCTCCTTGATCATTGAGCTGAGCTCTGAAGAACTCGGGGTGCGGACGCTCCAGAAGTTCCGAAAGCTGGTCCAAATCCCGCTCAAAGATAAAGTCTCCTCCATTCCCCAATTGATAAAACTTGTTGTACTTCACGTCCATCTAAAAGAATATAGGATGAGTAAGTTAGTAGAGTGATCAAGTGTGTCAAGTTTTATGTATTTTGCAAGAGTTTTTTTTAGGAACATGAATTTTTATGAAAGAATCAAGGTGATAAGAATGGGAATAAGTTTTTGTAAATATTTGCTTCCTTTGGTTTTTAAACTAAGTTTTGATCCAAATGTCCAGTCTAACTAGGGTCTCCTATGGTCAGGATGGCTCTGATACCAACTTGTCAACACCCGGATTTTTAATCCCAGATGCCTGTTATGCCATACATCGCAATCCTAGGATTACCATTTTTGCGAGACATAACAGAATTGGATACCACAGTACATCATCCATTACAAACCATACATAAGGTCTTACACAAATAAGGATCTCATGATCCAGTTCTTAATACAACTCAAGCAGCGGAAATATGTAATAATAAAGGTAGCGTAGGCGAAGCTCCATCTTCGGGGTCACAGGTAATGCTAACGATGGGAGATGATCCTAGTTGTCGTAACCTTCCTGGGGTCCATCCTCCTAGTACTCCTCTTCATAGTCTAGCCACGGGAATAGCCAGGGACAAAGCCATGAGTACTCTTTAAGTACTCGCAAACTAATACTAACAAGTGAAGGGGTTTTTGTAATAGGACACTAAGCTGTATGGTTGTTTTGCAAAAAGCTAGATTTAAATCTACTAAGTTCAGAAGCAAAGAAAAGCTAGTTGAAATTTTATAACACCTAAGTGGGAACTTGTATTTCATATCACAACTCTGTTGTGGTCAAGTCAAAATTCTCAATCCGTTTCACAAGTCATTTTGAAAACATCTCACAGGGGAACAGTATGGCCACTCCAACTGTCCATAACCACGGACGCGGCTATTCGAATAGTTTGACACTCTGCAGAGATTGTACACTTTCACGACAACATTCGATACATCCGTCAGGAACAAATCCTGAATTCACCATACTCAGTATGCGGATAATCAATCCTAACCTTTCAATTACACGCCCTAGTATAAGCACCTCTCCTGTGAGCTTGGCCTCCCAACCATGACCAACTGTCATCTTGGGTACTGCATAGGTGGACAATCTTCACAAGGTAGCCTCAGCTCAGACCTTGGCCGTGAGGGAACCCATACTAAGGTATATAAGTTTCCAGTCAATCCCTACCCAATTCTCGGGTACTGTGGTTGTACGGTAAAATTGGAATGGTATCGCATCCAGACAACCATCAGTTTTATAAAGGGCTAAGGCTCATGCCTTAACATTTTCATCATCCAAATCATATGGTGTTCAGAAACACATGGCAAAACATCTCAATAGAATGATCCATCATTCCAAGGTTTTCATAACCATTTTCCACCAAGTATTCCCATCTAAAGTTGATCCAGTTTTATGCTTAGCACTAGCATCTACAAGTGGGGGTAAGTACTAATGAGGGGTGGTAAACTAGTGGAGTTTATCTAAGTTCAATCTCATGCCTTAGGATGACATCAAGATTATCTAGCTTAGACCAAATTTTATGCTCTTTATGCAACCTTCAATTATCTTTCTAGAATCTACAATTCACTTAAGTAAGCTCTAAGTAATAGCTTTGATAAATAAATAAAGTAGAAAGCTTGCAAGTAAAACTAGGACTGGGTATCATCAGATGTGTCTAACCAAGCATGCTTAGTGCATTGAATAGGTTATCTAACTTTCATAATTGCAAGTGTTAGTCTTGCAAGGTTAATAGCTTGCATAGGTCAACTTGGTTAGTAAGGCTTGCCTTGTGCAGAGCAGTGGTTGAAGTTCTCCTCGGCTTCTTCTTCGTAGTATCCTCCTTCCTCCTCGTATCCTTGGTCGGTACTAGCGTCTATGAATAAATACGAGGTACACAATCACCAAACAATACTTAACTACTTTCAATCATCACACACAAGGATTCTATAGATGATATAGCATCATCACTAATATTACAAGATTAAAGCATTTGTCTTATTTATTTTATTTTTAGAAAAGTAATTTCTACTCATTGAAAAACTACTTAAGATTTAATATTCTCCAACTCAAACATGGGATCATGTTGACACATGTCATAACCACATATTTCAGTACATGGGAATGTGATTTAAAGTGGTGTCACAATTTAATAAGGTTTAACCTTTTTATTTTTAAATAAATAAAGTGACTAGAAATTCCTATGTGGCATTCTTTTATTACTTGGAACTTATTTCTATAAGTAAACCCATATGTTTATATATATTCTTAAAGGTATGATCAAATGTGATTTTTGAGAGTTGGAATCAACTCAAAAGCTATTATGGTTTAAATTTGAAAAATGTTTGAATGCAGAAAAGCTTCTGACTTGTTATTTTTACCAAGGTTGATCTACATATCCAAATGATTTGAATCCAACTGGCTTGGATTAAGCATTTCATTACCTTTCTAACAAAATTGGTTTCATTCAATTTGTTGCACTGAATCGAGCTGGGTTGATTTTTGAAACTAGGTACAGAACTAAGTTTGAATATAAATAGAAAAAGATAAATTCAAACGATTGGGCTGCGCGGGAAGGGGTAATGGGCCGGCCCATTGTCACTCCGCAGCGCGGGGCGCAACTGACAGGGGGGTCTACTGGTCAGTGACTCTTTAAACGTGAAGCGGTACGGGGCGATGTGGTGCGTTAGATTAGAAGGGCGATCAATGCCTGAGGGTCGTCGTCGGCGATGAACAAGTCACCGACGAGCTCGAACCCTAGCGGCTCAGTGGGGTCGTGGGAGGTTCACCGGGGCTCAGGCGAGGGTCGGCGATGCGGGTGAACGACGAAGTCAATGATGGCGATCCTCCTGGTACCGGCAGCTCCTCCTGGGGCGGCTCCAATCGATGGCTTCCTTCTTCTCCAGCAGCGGCAGACTCCGGTGAAATTCTGGCGATGTGCTGCTTGCCTTGCTCCGGGAATGAGGTGGGGTGGTTCTGGGTGAGAGGGGAGTAGAATGGTGTGAAGAATTCGAGCGGGGGATGCCTCTATTTATAGTGGCGAGAGGGGAGTAGAATGGTGTGAAGAATTCGAGCGGGGGATGCCTCTATTTATAGTGGCGAGAGGGGACCGACGGGCGCAAGCTGAGCTCGTCGTGGTCGACAGCACAGAGGGCTATCGGCGTGGGCGACGGTAGGGGGCGGTGCTGTGCTCCCTGGCGAAGCTCAACGGCGTGGTGGCGAGGCGTGGGGCGAGGCTGATCGGTCGGAACGCTACGGTGCTCTGTGCTGGTCCAACGGAAGTTTTGATGGCGCACAACACGCGTGGTCTGTGCGGCGGCGAACGGGCGTGTCTGCGGGGTTGCTGGGGTGTTGGCAATCACGCGTGCACGCGGCGAGGGCGGCGTGCGGTCTGTGGGCGCTGGTCGAGCGTGGCGCACGGGGCGCGCTCGCGGCATGGTTGCAAAGAAGGTTGGCATGGCCTGGGCATGTGGTCCAGGGGATGGCATTGCTCGCGGCTAGGACAGGGAGTGGCGGTGGGGTGCTATCTAGCTCCTAGACAAGGTTGGCGAGGCTAGTGTTGCTCATAGCTTGTTGTCGACTATGGGATGCCAATGGTGCTCTCGGCCTGCTCACCATTGATGACAATGGACATCTTACAGTGGTGCTAGTGATTATTTAAGGTTGTTAGATGATCTACTAAGGCTAGTGGTGTCCAGAGAGGGAACAAGTTAGGCCCAAAACACTGCTCAACATAGTGTTTTGATTTGGTTTGATTTGTATCTGCAACCTGTTTGATGAAATGGCCACATGAACTTAAGTTTTGAATTTTGAAAAGATTTTTGGTGGGTGTGCTAGGCATGTACTAGGGAGTCTGTAGATGCTTGGGTTTCGAAAATTGAGTTGGTTTGAGTGGTTTTTGAAATAGTGGGATCTTCCCATATGAAATAGATTCAATTTTAAACTGTCATTTAAACTAAGCATTTGAATGTTTCTGGACGATCACAAAGTGGGAATTGGTACCTTGTTATGAGTACTATCAAGGGGTGCAAAGATCCATATATGTTTTTGTTAAGTTCTAAAAGTTAGAGATAGCCAAAGTAGGCATGGGAGTTAAATTGGTCAAAGTGACCATTCACTTAATTTGTTTGTTTTGATTTGTTTGTCTTTGGGAAAAGTTTGGGGATTGTTTAGATGATGTTTATTTCACCTAAGAATCATTTTACAAGCAAAGAAACACATAATCATGGCAATTCAAAAGAATCCAATTTTTAATGCACACTCATATGAATGCTTTCATATTTTTAATTTGAAAAGTTTTTCTTAACCCTAAATTTGGTGATTAGAGTTTGATGATTCTAGTTTAATATTTTTGGGATGTTACAAACCTTCCCCCCTTAAACAAAATCTCGTCCCGAGATTTGAAAAAGGACGAAAAAGATTACCTAGGATTTGAAGAGATCGGGAAACTCCGTCCTGATGTGATCTTCGCGCTCCCAGGTAGCTTCCTCTTCTGTGTGGTTGCTCCACTGAATCTTGAGAAACTTGATGCTTCGAGTTCTGGTAGTTCTGAAAGCTTCTTCCAAAATACGTATGGGTACTTCGGGATAGGTCAGGTCATCGTTGATCTCTATGGTCCGGTGATCAATATTCTTGAACACTTCAGTCTTCTCTGGAACTTCGAGACACTTGCGAAGTAATGAGATATGGAACACATTCTGCACGGCTGACATCTCCTCGGGCAGTTCCAATTGATACGACACTTCTCCTCGACGGTTCAGAATTTTGAAGGGTCCGATATATCTGGGGGCTAACTTTCCTTTCAGCTGGAAACGTTGCATTCCCTTCAATGGCTACACTTTCAGATACACAAAATCTCCTATGTTGAAGGCGAGGTCTCGATGTCTCTTGTCAGCATAACTCTTCTGTCTGGACTGGGCTGTCTTGAGGTGCTCACGACTCTTGTGAACCTTCTCTTCTGCTTCTCGTAGGATGTCAGGTCCGAAAATCTGACTCTCTCCTACTTCTGACCAATTCAAAGGGGTGCGACACTTCCTTCCATACATGAATTAAAATGGGGCCATTTGCAAACTAGCTTGATAACTATTGTCGTATGAAAATTCTGCGAATGGCAGACAGTCTTCCCACTTAGATCCATACTCTAACACACATGCTCTCAACATATCTTCGAGTATTTGATTTACTCGCTCCGTTTGTCCATCGGTCTGAGGGTGATACGCAGTGAATCTAGGCGGGTTCCTAAACCTTCTTGGACTTTCTTCCAGAATCTCGAGGTAAACTGAGTTCCTCGATCCGATACGATGTTCTTGGGGACTCCATGCAAACTGACGATTCTAGCGATGTATAACTCCGCTAGCTTCGAACTCTGATATGTGGTCTTGACGGGTAAGAAATGGGCGACTTTGGACAATCTGTCCACTATGACCCAGATAGAGTCATTTCCCCTACTAGAAGTGGGCAATCCGGTGATAAAGTCCATTCCACCGGAATCCCATTTCTATTCCGGGATCTGCAATGGTTGCAACAATCCAACGGGTCTTTGATGTCCTGCCTTGACTCGCTGACATATATAACACTTGGCGATATAGCTTCCGATTTCTCTCTTCATCTTATGCCACCAAAATTGTTCCTTCAAATCTTGATACATCTTCGTTCCTCCGGGGTGGATAGAATAAAGAGTATCATGAGCTTCCTTCAGAATAACTTCCTTCAACTCAGAATCTACTGGTACACAAAGGCGTCCTTTGTACCACAGAACTCCTTCTTCGTCTTCAGTAAATCCGGGTACTTTGCCTGTACCGATACGACACTTGATTCCGTCGATACTAGCATTTCCTTTCTGCGCCTCTTTGATCTGGCTGATCAAAGTGGGTTGAAGTTCTATGCTATCCAAAAATCCTTCACTCACTAATTCCATTCGGAAATCTTCCATCTCTTTGTGCAAGCTTGGTTGCTCCTTAAAAATCATAGAGTTCAAGCGGCACGGCAATCTGCTAAGGGCATCTGCTACCACATTGGCTTTACCAGGGTGATAGTGAATGTCCAGATCGTAATCCTTGATTAGCTCAATCCATCTTCTCTGTCTCATATTCAGCTCCTTCTGAGTGAATATATACTTCAGACTCTTGTGATTCAAATAGATTTCACAACAATTTCCCATCAGGTAATGCCTCCATGTCTTCAGGGCTAGAACTACGGCTGCAAGTTCGAGGTCATGGGTTGGGTAATTTTGCTCATGTTGTTTCAGTTGTCGAGATAGATAATATATAACTTTGCCTTCTTGCATTAGCACACATACGAGACCGATCTTGGATGCGTCACAATACACGTAGAAGGGCTTCGTGATATCCGGCATGATTAAGATTGGGGCTGAAATCAATCTTCTCTTGAGTTCTTGAAAACTCGCTTCACATTTGTCCGTCCATTCAAACTTCTTGTCCTTCTTCAGCAATTGGGTCATGGGTCTGGCGATACTCGAGAATCCTTCTATGAACTTGCGGTAATATCCCTGCCAATCCGAGAAATGGAAGAACTTGGGTTTGAGTGGTTGGGGCTTGCCAATCTTCGACATCTTTCGCCTTTGCAGGGTCAACGGCAATTCCTCCGGCTGATACAATGTGGCCAAGGAATCCTACCTCCTGTAACCAGAATTCACATTTGCTAAACTTGGCATACAACTGATGCTTTCTAAGGGTTCCAAGAATGGTCCTTAGGTGTAGCTCATGTTCTTCTTCTGATTTGGAATAAATCAGAATGTCATCAATGAAAACAACGACAAACTTATCCAGTAAGTCCATAAAAATCTTATTCATGAGATTCATGAAATAAGCGGGGGCATTGGTTAATCCAAAAGACATGACGGTATACTCGTATAATCCATATCTGGTGGTAAAGGCAGTCTTTGGAATATCCTCTGCACGAATCTTGAGTTGATGATAGCCTGTTCTAAGATCAATCTTAGAATTTGGCACCGGTCAACTGATCAAACAAATCTGCTATCTTGGGCAATGGGTATTTGTTCTTGATAGTGACATCATTCAACTTCCGATAATCCGTACACAAACGGTTACCTCCATCCTTCTTGTCCACACATAAGACAGGTGATATCCATGGTGACGCACTTGGTTGAATCAATCCAATTTCCAACATGGAATCCAGTTGCTTCTTCAGTTTTGCTAGTTCATACGGGTTCATACTATAGGGTCTCTGGGATATGGGTCCGGTTCCGGGGATTAGTTCAATGATAAACTCGATATCCCGATCCGGGGGCATAACGGGCAAAATATCTGGAAATACATCGGGGTATTCACAGACTATTCGGACTTGGTCAATGGTAGGTTGGGCTATACTCTTGTTGCACTTAATTGACGAGGTAAGGTTTCAGATATATGCTCGACTGATATTCCGGCGGTACTGGTCATGGTTATGGCTTTCTTGGCACAGTGAATCAATCCTTTATGTTTGGACATCCAATCCAAGTACTACTTCCAAACCTTTAGTTCCGAGTACTATCAGATTAGCATAAAAATCTATGCCATGGATTTGGATAGGGACGGCTTTGCAAATTTGCCTAGCTTTGGTGGTTGAACCGGGGATTTGAACAATCATAACATGCTTCTGTTTGGTTGGTTGAATCTTACTAGTGCAGGCAAATTCTTCTGTGACAAATGAATGCGATGCACCAGAATCAAACAACACTCTAGCAAGTACTGAATTAACAGAAAACATACCCAGCACGACGTCTGGCACTTCCTGGGCTTCTTCAGCATGCATGAGAAAAAGACGGCCGTTGCGGTTGAGCGAATTCCCTGGGGCAAACCTCCTTCCGGGCTAAACACGACGCTGCTTCTGAGCTGGGGCATTTGTATTGGGGGCTGCGGCATTCTTCTTGTTGGGGCACTCGTTGGAGTAGTGACCCTTATTTCCACAGTCATAACAAGTTACTTGCGACTTGTCCTTTGCTGCAACAGGCACAGCATTGCTTCCATTCCTTGGGGCAGTGTTGGTGTTGGCGGTAGCATTGTTGTTGTTAAACTTGGGTGGTGCACGGTTGAAGTTGTTAGAGTTGCCGGGGTTGTTGTGATTTCCTCCGGGCCTCGGGTTTCCACGGTTGGGGTAGGTCGAACGGTTCATCAGGGGTCTGTTGGTTCTCGGGGAAAATCCTGGAGATGGGTTAGGGCGATACTTTGGGGTCTGATGGGTTCCTGGCTGATGCATCATGCGACGCTTGCGGTACTCATTGGCTTGGTTGATCTTTCCTTCCATCTGGATGGCAGATTCGACAAGGGCTTCAATATCAGCAAAAGGGATATTGACTAACACCGTCTGCATCTCATCGTGCAGACCATTCAAGAATCTCTCCTTCTTCTTGGCTTCAGTGTCGATCTCATCCGGGGCATACCTAGCTAATGACAAGAATTTGTCACGGTATTCCACTATGGTCATCCTTCCTTGCTTCAGTTCTCTGAACTCATCTCTCATCCTCTTGATCAAACCCGGCGGCACATGGGTTCTGCTGAACTTGATCTTGAATTCCTCCCAGGTCATCATCTGTCCTCCGGTCATTGCACGAACACTGTTCCACCATGCTCTTGCATCTCCGGCTAGATAGTGGGTGGCGAACAGAACTTTCTCGTTAGCTTCCACTCCGGTGACTTCTAGGTTATTTTCCATGGTTTGCAGCCAATCATCGGCGTCTAGGGGCTCTTCCGACTTAGTGAAGACAGGTGGGTTGGTGTTCTAGAAATTTTTGAGCTTAGATCCATGGTTGTCCTAATTTCCTTGGCCTTGATTGTTGTGGGCTAGATGAGCTATCTGCTGAAGGGTGGCTAGGTTGGCTTGACGTTCGGCTCTTTCAGCTTCGCGGTCAGAAACCAACATTTGCAGGATCTGCAACATCGGATCTGGGGATGAACCACTTCCTCCACGTGGCATCTGAAGATTGAGATAGATCATGAGAAAAGAGGGAAATTTCTAAGGTTCAGGGTCTTTGGAAAGTTTTTAAAGTTTCACTCATATTTTCTAGCAACTTGCTTTTCATTCATTCATTCATAGCACACGATACAAACACACACCACAACAAAGGTAAACAGATGGTTTTAAGAACCATTCTGGAAACTATGATACAGTGGGACCGAATACAACTCTCTACGCTAGTGCTCAAGTGCTACTACTCCTCGGAGTCGGTGTAGTCGTCATCCTCATCATCGTCGTCATCATTGATGAAGGCGAAGTCATCCTCATCGGTGAAGAAATCCATAGCCTGATCTTCCAGAAAATCATCATCATCGCTGAGATAGGAGTAGGGGTCTCCACGAAGATCCTCTCAGGCATTCTCCCTTTCCTCCAACTGCATGTCTCTCTCATGGATGGTCTCCTCCAAATCCGAGATACGGGGGCGAAGACGGGCAATGATGCGCTCCTTCTTGTCGAGCTGACGGCGGCGAGACTTGCGATCCTTCGCTAGCATGGAGATGGTCTGATCCTTCGTCTTGATGATGGCAGGCTTGTGATTGGAGTAGTCACGGCAATTGTCCAATTCTTGCTGACGATCGTACATCATGAAGCTGAGGTGGTCCAACTGAGTCTTCAGCTCGTGGTGGTATGGGGATTCCAGTGGCTGTCCCATAGCATCACGCCTTGGACAAAACTCAAAGCGGGTACCCTTGATCTGGTTGATACTCTGCCCACACAGACGGGCAAGAGCTTCCTGCATGGCCCTGGCAAGTCCATCGAGCCAGTTGTTCTCTCTTAAGGTGGATTGAATTCCCTCGGCAGTGGGAGGTTCAATCTTTCCTCGGAGACTTGCAACAATTAGCCACTACAGATCTTCTCCTCCTTGATCATTGAGCTGAGCTCCGAAGAACTTGGGGTGCGGACGCTCCAGAAGTTCCGAAAGCTGGTCCAAATCCCGCTCAAAGATAAGGTCTCCTCCATTCCCCAATTGATAAAACTTGCTGTACTTCACGTCCATCTAAAAGAATATAGGATGAGTAAGTTAGTAGAGTTCTCAAGTGTGTCAAGTTTTATGTATTTTGCAAGAGTTTTTTTTTGAGGAACATGAATTTTTATGAAAGAATCAAGGTGATAAGAATGGGAATAAGTTTTTGTAAATATTTGCTTCCTTTGGTTTTTAAACTAAGTTTTTGATTCAAACGTCCAGTCTAACTAGGGTCTCCTATGGTCAGGATGGCTCTGATACCAACTTGTCAACACCCGAATTTTTAATCCCAGATGCCTGTTATGCCATACATCGCAATCCCAGGATTACCATTTTTGCGAGACATAACAAAATTGGATACCACAGTACATCATCCATTACAAACCATACATAAGGTCTTACACAAATAAGGGTCTCATGATCCAGTTCTTAATACAACTCAAGCAGCGGAAATACGTAATAATAAAGGTAGCGTGAAAGCTCCATCTTGGGTCACGTGCAATCTTGACGATGGAGATGATCCTAGTTGTCGTAACCTTCCTGGGGTCCATCCTCCTGGTACTCCTCTTCATAGTCTGGCCACGGGAATAGCCAGGGACAAAGCCATGAGTACTCTTTAAGTACTCGCAAACTAATACTAACAAGTGAAGGTTTTTTTTGTAATAGGACACTAAGCTCTATGGTTGTTTTGCAAAAATCCAGATTTACCTCTACTAAGTTCAGAAGCAAAGAAAAGCTAGTTGAAATTTTATAACACCTAAGTGGGAACTTGTATTTCATATAACAACTCTGTTGTGGTCAAGTCAAAATTCTCAATCCGTTTCACAAGTCATTTTGAAAACATCTCACAGGGGAACAGTATGGCCACTCCAACTGTCCATAACCACGGACGCGGCTATTCGAATAGTTTGACACTCTGCAGAGATTGTACACTTTCACCACAACATTCGATACATCCGTCAGGAACAAATACTGAATTCACCATACTCAGTATGCGGATAATCAATCCTAACCTTTCAATTACACGCCCTAGTATAAGCACCTCTCTTGTGAGTTTGGCCTCCCAACCATGACCAACTGTCATCTTTGGTACTGCACAGGTGGACAATCTTCACAAGGTAGCCTCAGCTCAGACCTTGGCCGTGAGGGAACCCATACTAAGGTATATAAGTTTCTAGTCAAGCCCTACCCAATTCTCGGGTACTGTGGTTGTACGGTAAAATTGGAATGGTATCGCATCCAGACAACCATCAGTTTTATAAAGGGCTAAGGCTCATGCCTTAACATTTTCATCATCCAAATCATCTGGTGTTCGGAAACACATGGCAAAACATCTCAATAGAATGATCCATCATTCCAAGGTTTTCATAACCATTTTCCACCAAGTATTCCCATCTAAAGTTGATCCAGTTTTATGCTTAGCACTAGCATCTACAAGTGGGGGTAAGTACTAATGAGGGGTGGTAAACTAGTGGAGTTTAGCTAAGTTCAATCTCATGCCTTAGGATGACATCAAGATTATCTAGCTTAGGCCAAATTTTATGCTCTTTATGCAACCTTCAATTATCTTTCTAGAATCTACAATTCACTTAAGTAAGCTCTAAGTAATAGCTTTGATAAAGAAATAAAGTAGAAAGCTTGCAAGTAAAACTAGGACTGGGGTATCATCAGATGTGTCTAACCAAGCATGCTTAGTGCATTGCATAGGTTATCTAAATTTCATAATTGCAAGTGTTAATCTTGCAAGGTTAATAGCTTGCATAGGTCAACTTGGTTAGTAAGGCTTGCCTTGTGCAGAGCAGTGGTTGAAGTTCTCCTTGGCTTCTTCTTTGTAGTATCCTCCTTCCTCCTCGTATCCTTGGTCGGTACTAGCGTCTATGAATAAAAACGAGGTACACAATCACCAAACAATACTTAACTACTTTCAATCATCACACACAAGGATTCTATAGATGATATAGCATCATCACTAATATTACAAGATTAAAGCATTTGTCTTATTTATTTTATTTTTAGAAAAGTAATTTCTACTCATTGAAAAACTACTTAAGATTTAATATTCTCCAACTCAAACATGGGATCATGTTGACACATGTCATCACCACATATTTCAGTACATGGGAATGTTAATAAGGTTTAACCTTTTTATTTTTAAATAAATAAAGTGACTAGAAATGCCTATGTGGCATTCTTTTATTACTTGGAACTTATTTCTGTAAGTAAACCCATATGTTTTTATATATTCTGAAAGGTATGATCAAATGTGATTTTTGAGAGTTGGAATCAACTCAAAAGCTATTATGGTTTAAATTTGAAAAATGTTTGAATGCAGAAAAGCTTTTGACTTGTTATTTTTACCCAAGGTTGATCTACAGATCCAAATGATTTGAATCCAACGGGCTTGGATTAAGCATTTCAATACCTTTCTAACAAAATTGGTTTCATTCAATTTGGTGCACTGAATCGAGCTGGGTTGATTTTTGAAACTAGGTACAGAACTAAGTTTGAATATAAATAGAAAAAGATAAATTCAAACGATTGGGCTGCGCGGGACGGGGTAATAGGACGGCCCAGTGTCACTCTGCAGCGCGGGGCACAACTGACAGGGGGGTCTACTGGTCAGTGACTCTTTAAACACGAAGCGGTACGGGGCGATGTGGTGCGTTAGATTAGAAGGGCGATCAATGGCTGAGGTCGTCGTCGACGATGAACAAGTCACCGGCGAGCTCGAACCCTAGTGGCTCAGTGGGGGTCATGGGAGGCTCACCGGGGCTCAGGCGAGGGTCGACGATGCGGCGAATGACGAAGTCAACGACGGCGATCCTCCTGGTACCGGCAGCTCCTCCTGGGGCGGCTCCAATCGATGGCTTCCTTCTTCTCCAGCAGCGGCGGACTCCGGTGAAATTCTGGCGATGCGCTGCTTGCCTTGCTCCGGGAATGAGGTGGGGTGGTTCTGGGTGAGAGGGGAGTAGAATGGTGTGAAGAATTCGAGCGGGGGATGCCTCTATTTATAGTGGCGAGAGGGGAGTAGAATGGTGTGAAGAATTCAAGCGGGGGATGCCTCTATTTATAGTGGCGAGAGGGGACCAACGGGCGCAAGCTGAGCTCGTTGTGGTCAACGACATAGAGGGCTATCGTCATGGGCGATGGTAGGGGGCGGTGTTGTGCTCCCTGGTGAATCTCAACGGCGTGGTGGAGAGGCGTGGGGCGGTGCTGATCGATCGGAACGCTGCGGTGCTCTGCGCTGGTCCGACGGAAGTTTTGATGGCGCACAGCGCGCGTGGTCCGCGTGGCAGCGAACGGGCGTGTCTACGGGGTTGTTGGGGTGTTGTCGATCACGCGTGCACGCGGCGAGGCTGGCGCGCGGTCTGTGGGCGCTGGTCGAGCGTGGCGCACGGGGCGCGCTCTCGGCATGGTCGCAGAGAAGGTTGGCATGGCCTGGGCGTGTGGTCCAGGGGCTGGCATTGCTCGCGGCTGAGACAGGGAGTGGCGGTGGGGTGCTAGCTAGCTCCCAGACAAGGTTGGCGAGGCTAGTGTTGCTCATAGCTTGCTGTCGACTATGGGGTGGCAATGGTGCTCTCAGCCTGCTCACCATTGATGACAATGGCCAGCTTACAGTGGTGCTAGTGATTAGTTAAGGTTGTTAGATGATCTACTAAGGCTAGTGGTGTCCATAGAGGGAACAAGTTAGGCCCAAAACACTGCTCAACATAGTGTTTTGATTTGATTTGATTTGTATCTGCTACCTGTTTGATGAAATGGCCGCATGAACTTAAGTTTTGAATTTTGAAAAGATTTTTGGTGGGTGTGCTAGGCATGTACTTGGGAGTCTGTAGATGCTTGGGTTTTGAAAATTGAGTTGGTTTGAGTGGTTTTTGAAATAGTGGGATTTTCCCTTATGAAATAGATTCAATTTTAAACTATCATTTAAGCTAAGCATTTGAATGATTCTGGATGATCACAAAGTGGGCCTTGGTACCTTGTTATGAGTACTATCAAGGGGTGCAAAGATCCATATATGTTTCTGTTAAGTTCTGAAAGTTAGAGATAGCCAAAGTAGGCATGGGAGTTAAATTGGTCAAAGTGACCATTCACTTAATTTGTTTGTTTTGATTTGTTTGTCTTTGGGAAAAGTTTGGGGATTGTTTAGATGATGTTTATTTCACCTAAGAATCATTTTACAAGCAAAGAAACACATAATCATGGCAATTCAAAAGAATCCAATTTTTAATGCACACTCATATGAATGCTTTCATATTTTTAATTTGAAAAGTTTTTGTTAACCCTAAATTTGGTGATTAGAGTTTGATGATTCTAGTTTAATATTTTTGGGATGTTAGAGTTCGCAGCTGGTAAATATCCTCAGCTGGTATTTGATCCACAGTTGGTATCTTGTCTGCAACCAGTGTTGGTGGACATGGTTAACCAAATCATCTTAAAAGTTGCATAAATAGCATACAACTTGGCCTAACCTAAGTAGGATCTAAAGGAGTATAAACATTAAAGCGATCGTCTTTCGAGGCGCTTCGCTAAGTCAGACCTATCAAAGTGAAAATTTCCAAATAGCAAGTAAGACCAATAATGCTGAAAGATTCACTTCGGAGATCCACAAATGTGTGGATACACCGTACAATCTTTCATCAGACCCTAACTTGGTAAAGTATAAGATAGATAGAGACCAATATTCTCTTTATGAAGCCATCAAATACTAAATAGATAGGTTGAAGAATATTAGTAAACCCTAAGGGGGAGAGTAAACATTATGAATGAAGGTGGAAGAAGTACCATAGGTAATAATGAAAGAATATCTAAAGCTTAATAAGGTAAAAGCTTGAAGGTGATAAAAGATTAATCCTAACCGACTAATTCTAAAACAAACAATTCTTAAGTGACCCTTAAGAGGTAATAAAACATATCCAATTGGATATGTGTAGAGAAACAAGAAATTTCAATGGGTATGGACCAAATGAGTTCAAATCCAATCTTCGGGAGGACGACCAGTACAACTCATATAATGATAAAACAAAGATTAGTCTTTTGACCACACTATTGACTAATAAAGTTTAAAACCTATTTTAGTGAGACTTCCTAGACTTTGCATAATATAGTAAGGAAGTTCGATGGTCAAGTAAGGGAATTGGATTAGGATACCTAATCAGGGAAATCAACTAAAGCAGAGACCCCAATTTAAGGATTTTATAATAAGGACTTATCCCTAAGGGATGATAGTAAAAGAAACTTTGGGGTATTGGAGACAACAAAATGGAGATTGTCTAGTATGAAGGGAATTCAAGGAAAAGGTTTGGATATGGGATACCATGATTATTCCCATTTGATATTATCATGGAGTTGAGAACTATGTGATCAATACAAGTCAATTCCTCAATCCGAAACGTAAGAGAGTACGAACTTCGGGGACGAAGTTTATTTTAAGGGGGAGAGTCTGTAACACCCCAGCATTAGAGCTTAGAAATAAGATGAACTTAGATGTGTGCATTGCATTCATGCATAAGAAAATACGGAGAATTTTCGCGCAAAACTAAAGAAGCTATAGAGGGATTGATATCTCTGTTGTTCTGATGGAAACATCAGGGCAGATGCGATGGATTTCGACATGACCCCTATTGAATCTTTGTGTTTTGAGGGGAAAAGAATTTAAACATATATTTGAATTTCTCATTTGAATTCAAATGAATTTATAAAATTCACAAATTGAAATTTGAAATATTTAACAAATTATTAGATTTGAAACAAAAATGAAATTGTGTTATGGATAATTATAATATTCCATAATTGATATTCAATTACGAATAAACAAGATATACTTTATAACAAATAATAAATTAATTCATATTTATATATAAGATGTAAATATTTACTGGAATCAAATTACAAAAACAAGGAAATTTAACTTTATTATAATATAACAAATTACATTGTCTTTACAATTGACTAATAAAAGAGAAAGTTTTAACTTTCTGAATACAGTACCATGTTACAAGTTAATTTACAAAGTTCTACTTTCAATAAAAGAAAGTTACATAATAATAAAATAAACCCTAACTTATACCCTATCTATAATCTTTCATCTTCCTTTCTTATTCTACTTCTTCTTCTCATTTCCTGCAAACACAACAAAAATAAAATAAAACAGAACAAAAATAAAATAAAAGGATGTTAATTGGTTAGAATTTTACTCTCAAACTTGCCCTAGTGATGCTAGTACCTAATTCATCACAGAGTATTAATCAAGGGGCCATGTTAAGAATCTGTTCTTATCAGGAAATTTTGCCTCGGTACAACCTCATTGGCCAGGGGCAAATTTCACCAATCTAGTAAAAGTAAGAAGGAAGACAGTGATAACCAGCCAGAAAATATCTTCTCAGTTGAACTGATCCACAAAGGAATGGTCCCACTTGCAAGCAGCTTACACACAACATGCATATGTTGTGCTGTCAGCTCAAGAACAACTCACTAGAGCTGGATAAGAGGGAGTGTTGCCGTAGCAGCTAAACTGCCAGGCAAAACACACACTCTCTCCATATAGTCAAGAAACCATTTCAGAACCACTCCAAGAACACCACTGAATCCTACTGACCTTAACCAACATCATCAACTGTATTCATAAGAATACTAGATCATTCTATCAAACCATCACCCAACCTATGGTTGCTTCAAGAAGCCATCCAATGGGAAGGATGAGGAGGAGTAGATCAAGTAAGCAGCAAGGAAAATCAAGATCAGCAGCAGCCAAGAGGATCTGGAGCTAGGAGGTGAAGGTTACCAGCACAAGTTACAACAGTTGAGCAATAATAATCACAAGTTTACAAGAACATCAACAACATCAGTAGAACAATATCCACAAGAGCAACCACAGCTCCACAACCACAGGTTATCCATCTAAGAGCATACCTTTGTATCTGTTCTTTTTATTGCATCCTAGAAAATGGAGGAGGTAATGGAAAATTCTCAGATCTGTACTCAAGTGGAGTGCTAGATCATCACTGAATAATTTCATAAGAAAGCAATAACTAATATATCCCAAGCATCATCAAATCCTCAGCCTGTGCATCATGGGCAGAGCCAAGAAATCAAGCACATATCCATTTTATCAGTATATCAAGATAACTTTTAGTATCTGTTCTTATCATATTGTCTAGAGCATGAGGTTGGAGAGAGAGCTATCAGACTTGGTAGAAGTGCTACTCCAAGATCATCCTAGAGCTAAGATCAATGCAAGAGAAAGAATCTGCATTTTTAGCCACCAAATTAGCTTCAGTCTTTTGCATCACAAGCTAAGTTTCTCTCTGGTTTATATCAACATCAACTACATCACTGTAGTTATTCTCTGTAGCAAGCCATGCTACATGGGATACTATTGTGCACTCTCCAAGGTTGTAGGCACCACAATAGCAACCCAAGGTCAGCTAAAGCCACCAGAAGGATCCTTACATATTAACTAGCTCACAAATTATCCAAACCCAACAAATTCTATCATTTTCCTAGTTCAGTAAGCTAGGAATCATTTTTTATATATGTGATTAATATCACTACTGGACCATAGGTTCAGTTCAGCATGCACCTTTCATATATAAACTCAACATTGAGCCAAGTACATCATTTATAACCTACCACTAGAAAATTGGATCAAATCATCTCCCTAACATTTTAGGGATCATTTTTTTCACAAGCTGCCTATGGATTTACATCCATCGGGAGGGTAAGATCTGTTGGATAGGATATATCCTCAGAGACACACTCAGATGAAATGTTTATCAACATGGATAACTAGAGGAGGGTCTAACAACATTTTTCCATCTATGGACAAGGTCCCAGGTCATACACCATTGATCTAAACTACTGTTCACTAGTTTAGAACTAGGTGACAGTAGTTTTTTAATGAACTACTACAGGGCACATTCCATGGAACGGTAGCACCTCTGTAGCATTTTCATTTCTTTTTAACCATTTCTCACAATCAGAAGGACAAGCATAAGAAATTACACCAAATTATTCAAATCATCTTCCTAGACACATCAGCTAGGAATCATTCATTAAACTGATCACATCTGCAAGCCATCTCAAATAAAGCAAACCACTAGACTAAATTCAGTCAAATTCAAAACAACATGGAACCATCCACTAACATATGCATGGATGAATAATTCATCCAAACTGAAGCACAAGGCATTTAGTACTATCTCATGTATCCTAGGAGAATCTTAATTATAGTAATAACAACATCACTGAACCATTACCATCATATATCTGCACTCAACATCATGTGTTGGCTCAAAGGAGACACCACACACCATTGAGCAGTTCATCAACACATAACGAACATGGAACAACCAGTTATACTACCACCACTAGCAGTAGATAATCACAGCACAACTGTGGATCGACACCATCAGCACGAAGGCTGGTCACAAAGGATTGTCGCGTGTACCTGACGCCCATGACACAACCACAACGGCGTGGCGAGGCAGAGCCCGTGCAACCGAGGTGGCACACCACGGGGAAGGCTTCACCATACACCACCACCTAGCCCAGCATCAACTTCACCACCAAGGAAGCACAGGGAGAAGCCCTGAGGGCCACAACATCCTACACCGGCCTAGGATATGAACTACAGTGAGTGGAGGCGCCGGAATCGACAGCTGCCATACCAGGGCAGAGCTAGGGTTTCCGACAAGTACGCGTGAGGGAGCGCGCAAGCCAAATTGACGGAGGAAGAGAAAGGGGAAGAGGTGGCGAAGCAGCACCAGCGTGCGTCAGCGACGGAGACGGCTAGCGGCAGCGCTGGCGGCGCATCGCGCGCAGGAGAGGAACGCGAGAGGGATAAGGTTGCATCTATGTGCGTGAATCTAAGCATAGTGAGGTGAGAGGTGGGCCGGAGATGAGGGGTCTGGTATGATCCAGTTGGGCCAGGCCAGCCCACATACCCAACCAAATATCCCAAGATAATTAGGTTTAGAAATAAAATAAAAAAATGAATTACTAAAATCACCTCCAAACATTTTTTTGCTATAGAAAATTATAGAAAAATCCTAAAAATAAATATGATATATCAAAATGACCACAAAAATACTATCTACATAATAAAAATGTAATTTTAAGTGTTTAAAACAAATTTAAAGTAAAATAATTATTAACACCATTAAATCTTAAATGAAATTTTATAAAATAAAACAAAAACCCTAAAAATAAATAAAAAAATAATTTTTGTGTATCAAAATAACTCTATTATTTTATAAAAATACCAACTTAGAGTTTTACAAATAAAACATAAAGCAAATATTTAAAGACACTTAATTCTTTGATGAATTTTATAAAAATAAAGATAATACTTAAAAATAAGTAAAATTCATTTTTAAGGTCTTGAATAAATATATTACACTAGAAAAATATTAAATATATTATTTGGAAAGTCTTCAATATTTTAAACAATAAATCCTTACCTAATACCTATTTTGTGAATTCTTTAAAAACAATTCTTAAGTAAGAAATAATCACAATTCTTATAAAACCTTGAGCAATTAGTGTCTTAGTACTAATTCCAAACCCATAATTTGAATTCATAATCAAACTTAAGTATAACTTTTAACTTTAAAATATTCTTTTAAAAATCTTATTAAGAATCCTTTTAAATAAACATTGGGTATCACCCATTTATATAATATGGTGAATAATCATTATATCGTAACCACTATTAACATAACTTTAAATTATAACAAATTAATAAGACCATCTAATTATGATTCCATTAAATAAATACATATTATTTTCATAATAGCTAAACAAATTTAATCTAATCATTCACTTGAATGTAAAGTGAATAATCCCACACTTTAATCATACTTATCATAAATCCAAAACTTGAGAATAATTAAAACAAATTACACCTTAAGTTTACTTACCCTTTTAAAAATAACTTTAGTCTCAAAGTTTATAAACATCATGTCTAATAACTACTTATGTTTTTATAGTTAACTTTGGTCTATTTAACCTAGGACATAAAGCATCTCAAATCCAAACTAAGCAATCAAACATCAAAATATATTAATTATGTTCTAATTAAACAATAAGGATTGTTTCAACCTTAGAAAGGAAATCTTTTCTTCAAATGTTATTCTTTTTGCCACTTCAAACAATAATTTTATAATAAGTTCTTCAACTCTTAACAACTTAATTCCAAGGATGTTTAACAATACACACCAAATGACAATTAACCATAAAACATTATCTTATACTTTACTTACATATTTTGGATTGTTAACACTTAGGTTCCTTATAAAGGTCATTACTTGTAAAATAAAATTTGAAGATAAACCAACTCTGAAAAGAATCACTTGAATTCACTTCACTCAAAGTATTGGGGATTCAATTTGGGAGTTCTACAAAAAAGCATAGCATTACTTATGCATAACTGCATATTGCTTCTTTAAACATTAGTCCTTACCGGACCAATGATGCAGATTTCAGATATTGGATCTTATGTCATCTCGAAGACCGTGAGTGCATAATCTTGCAATCACAAAAGGCAAGTTCACACTTGCTCATGTCCTTTGATTATTTTCTGTAAAGTATTTTACAAATCCAGTGTTGTCATCACCTGCATTTGAAAAAGGTCAGAAAACACTATTTTCATAATAATGTGATTATAGGTTATTTACCATGAGGTAATAACCTACTATAGGAGTTCCGGTGGTAAAGGAACATATTATATAGGACTTAACAACCAATGTCGCCAGTGATTCTTGCATCGTATATTACGCGTTGACCATGAGATTTGGAATGGGACGAAGAAGTCAACTGTATCTTTTCCCTCTCGCATGGAGCTGGATGTGCGGGTCGTGGCTGTTATCACTCGTAGTGTGCATATTAGTTATGGTAATTCATAGAGGATATGCAGCATATGGGTGGGAGCCCTCAACGTCCCACGATAGTTCCGGCATCTGAACGGTTTGTACTGCCATTGCCGTAATTCAATAGGTGGGCTGGCGTACACCAAAGAGACATGCGGGGTCACGGAGAAGGCAATGATTGGCTTGGATCTTAGTCTGGGCCTCACACCAAGGAAGTGTGAACGGGTTCGTGGCCCGGATGTGCAACAAAGCTAAGATCTCTCATGGGTAAAGTGACGCACCTCTGCAGAGTGTAAGAACTGTAACTTGTTACTCCCTGTTCCGGGAAGGAGCTGCGAACACGGCGGGAAAGGAACTCTATGAAAGTTATGGTAAACCCGTGAAGGCTGACGGACATAGTTTTTCAGAATAAAAGCAACCTTTGAAGAAATGTTTATGAAAACTTGCATTGCCTACGACCTATGGTCTGTGGCTGTAGCTATAGTGCATCAAACACTCCTTTTCTAGTGAACTCGCTAAGTACGCTCGTACTCAAAGTATCTTCTTAACCCTTGCTAGGTTCTAAAGCCAGTATAGACGACGTCTACATCAAGTTATGCTCCAGGAATCATCATCAAAAGCTAAAGCTCTTAAATAAAGTCAAAGAAGTCAGCATATTCATCAACTCAAGTGAAGACGAAGTTGCGGATTAGATAAGAATAGAATTTCTAACCATAGAACCTACTTATGTAGAGTATTGCAATAGCAGCAATGCAAGCCTAGTAGTTCAGCTATTAGTTTTATAAGTATGGTAGCTATGAGTTATTTATTCCTGATTCTTCTTTGTAAGAAGTTTCTTTCTCTCCCCTTAACCTAGAGTGTTCTCTAGATCTTGTGTAAAGAGTTGAGTTGTAACCTATAGTCATGTCTTGGACCTGCTGTGTTTCTGTTGTACTACTCTGAGAGATGTAATACTAGTGAACGGTGTTTCATTGGTGTTATGTCAACGACTATAGTGTACTACATCATGCAGTGGTATGCCGGGTCACCGCAATTGGTATCAGAGCATATGCTTTGACCTTAGGATTAAAACCCTTTTAGAAAGATTTGTAGGTTGGATAGTGACTATAGGAGCCATCTTATCTAAACCAAATAGTCTAATGACCTGTGATGAGTATCCACTTGAGGATAATCTTGTCACACCTAAGTCAGATGCTTAAGTCATTCTTTCTTAAGAGTAATTGTCTTATCTTTTCTCTAGTATAGTGCTCTTTAGTGTCTTCCGAGGGAGACATAAACCACCAAGATACTGTAGGAAAGTGTAAGACATCAATTGAAGTAGTTCTAATAGTATAGCTTAACTCTAGAATTTAAGTAAATAACAGTAAAATCCCAGTGAAAGTAGATAACCAAAGACAACATGATGTATATCATTAGGATTAATGTTGATGTAATGAGTAGTAATCATGTGGGATTCACTTGAGAATTTCACGTGATGAAGTGAAATTATGATAAGATTGAGTGATAGATTAATGTGAACAAAGTTATCATGGTGAGATCAGTCCTTAAATCATGATATATAGGTAGACATAACCAAATCATGGTGAGATTAGCTCCGAAACCATGATGTAAGTGTAAGTATGACAAGTACTTAGTGAATTTTCTTGGAGTTGAAGTCAGAGAATAACATGGAAGAACTATGATGATTAGCATGATCTCATGGTTGAAGGAATTAGATTACTATGTATCAAAAAGCTTATAGCAAACGAACTATTGAAATGACTTGATCTTTATGCTATGCTTATATATAGGAGTATGTCCATCACACCATTCTCCTCATGATATGATCTTGTTGTTAATAACATCTCAATGTTTATGATCGGGAAACCACGATCATCTATCAACCAATAAGCCAGTATTACAAAGAGGCTTTACCAGGGACTCTAATTTAGTTTACAAATCACACAAGTATTAATGTTTCCGGTTAATACTATTATAGCATGAATGTAAACATTTATAATAAACACAAAGATATAATAATAACCACTTTTATTATTTCCTTTAGGGCATATCTCCAACATCAGATCCCCCCGATCTAGGGACGATGGTGGCGGCGGCTACAGACTGTTTTGTGGAGATCTGATTGGGTACTTAGGGTTTTGGCATTGGGGGGATTATATAGGCGAGAGGGGAGGCAGGAGGGTGGCCAGGGGGCCCACACCCTGCCCAAGCGCGGCCTAGGGTGGGCCCACGCCTAGGGGGTGCAGCCACCCTGTGGCTCCCCTCCGTCTCTCCTCTGGACTTCGTGTTCTCCTCGGTGAAATATTAACTTTGGCTTTTGCCCCGTCCAATTCCGAGAATATTTCCTTACTAGCTTTTCTAAAACCAAAAACAGTAGAAAACAGGCAACTGGCACTATGTCATCTTGTTAATAGGCTAGTCCCAAAAAATTTATAAAAATACCTCAAAGTGTAGACAAAGCATAGCGAAACTAATACTAAACAAGCATGGAACATAAAAAATTATAGATACATTTACGACGTATCAACGACGGCTGGCTGGGCCAAGTAGGCCCCGTGCATGCGACCCGAGGTGGATGCAGTTAGGTGGACCTCACCTACGCGCCCTCCATGGCGGCAGCAGTTGCTCCCATGCAGCCTCCCCTCTTGGGCCTTGTTGTAACATCCCATGATTGACACCTAGAAATAGTGAGACCACATGTGTGTGCATTGCATTCGTGCATAAGAAAATCTGGAGAATTTTCACGCAAAACTAAAAGAGCTATAGAGGGATCGAGATCTCTCTTGTACTGATGGGAACATCAGAGAAACTGCGATAGATTTTGACATGACCTTTGTAGAATTCTTTGTTTAGGGGAAAGTTATTCAAACATGTATTTTAATATCAAATTTGAATTCGAATGAACTTAAAAAAATTCATAAATTGAATTATTGAATATTTAAATACTTAGGAAAAATGTAAAATGAATTACAACAATAAATAACAATTCTCTATTACACTTAAGATTTTACAAGTTATAATACAATAAGAAACATATGAATAATTGTAATTCAAATATGAGTGCCTATTATTCAAGTACAAATTGAATTCAAATTTAAAACTCAAACGAATAAGGAAGATTCAAAAATTATAATATAATATTATATGAATAATGATAATATTTATTACATAATGCTGAATTCGAGTAATTACAAATACAAATAATAACAAGTCCTAAATTCCAAAAGGAGAGGGAATTAAAATTTATTAAATAAGAAATATAATATTACCTTGTCTTTACAACTATCCTAATAAAATAAAATTATAAGGATACCAAATAAATCCTAAACTAAGTCTTCATGTCTTGAAGATTTCCTTCTTGATCCTGATCCATGCAAAAACAAAAGAACTGAAAAGAAGTAATAAAATAAAAGGAGGGGTTAGTTTGGTTTAGTGCTCTCAGTCTTAACAGTGAAATGCACTGTTGATAGTCATCATAGAGCTAGAAAGGAATTAGGGGAAAGTTTCAGCAAATAGAGGATCCGTTATTATCAGATGTGTAGCCTCAGACTAGTGCATCACAGGCTGATGTAGGGGCAGGTTTCACCAAGGGAAGGTAAAAGGAAAAGAGGTAAAAACACAATTTCACTTGATCACATCCACCAGAAAAGATCTACATCCATGAAACTTGAACCAACATAGGTCCCACATGTAAGCAGGCTAGTAGCTTACACACTACATGCAGCAGTTGTGGTGTCAACATGACAAGGAGAGTTCACGAAGCAGATAAGGGAGGGAGCAGCCGCAAAACAACTGCAAGAGTACTATCCATCTATCCACCCATGCAAGGAGTCAAGCACTCCACCTAATCCATCGGAGCACACCAGAAATAGAGCACCAGCCATAGTACAACACTAGTACCATATATATCCATTTCACCTCATATCCAAGAAAACCACACCACCACATCACCAGCATCTGGTTGCTAGAAAAGCCATCCAAGAGCTAGGAGGGGGAACATTCCACACGAAAGGCAACAACCAGGAGGAACTGGCTAGAAGTTCAATAAGTAGCACAAGAAAAGTGATCAAGATCAACACCAGCCCAGCAACAACAACAACTCAGCAACCAAAGGTTGACCACAAAAATCATTCCTTAGCATCTGTTCTTATTAGATTTATTAGGAACAAATACTGGTGGAGGGAATAACCCTCAGATCTGCATGCATCTGGATGCAAGGATCATCATAGGGTATATAAAGGGCCAACCATAGCATCTGTTCTTTTACAATATGTTGGCCTCAGTTTCCACATCAGTGGCAAGGAAATAATCTACCTTACTTTTTCATCATTGAATCATCAGGTGTATGATCTTATCAAGTAAAGCCACTAAGCACAACAGATCGTCATGCACAATAGGATACCATTATGCACACTCCAATGGAGGCACCATAGTGGTATCCATTGAACAAAATCCTTGCTAATAAGACAAAAACACCATCCCAAATAAAAGAATATCATCTTCCTAGCCAAATCCTAGGAATCAATTATAATTAGCTGACTATCATGTTGATAGTATACATATATGGTCACAATATCACTTATTAATGAATTCAAATCATATTCCTAGTCACCAATCTAGGAATCATTTTGTCCTTAGAAATCATGTAAAAATATCAACCACAAGTTCATTGATGTTATCTATTATGCAGTACAGGAAGCACATTCATAAGCCAGATATCTCATGACTAGTAGCAAGCATCACAAATGGAGTCCAGTTAACCACTCATGCCTTGGATGATTGCAACAACAACAACAAATAATTCTACTACCATATTCAAAGCAAGAACAAAATCTAGCTACTAACCCCCCGTATTAAATCAACATAAGTTATAGGGTAGACTATTACTGAAACCCTATTCAAACCAAAGGTTTGAATTCAAACATTTATCTACCGATTGTTTCTTAATCACTAATAGAGAACAACTAGGATTACCACTAGTGAATCCACATAACTAAGGTATAATTAGTGGATCGATTAACATGGCCAACATATAAATTATTTCTAAGTAATCCACAAACTGAATCCACCAGAACATAATAGGATTACCAATTATACCAAGCAAGCTACTAAAATATCTAGGAATAATCAAAGAGATAAGGAACCCTAGATCTTGAACAACCTCTGAAATTGGTTGAAACCGAAAGTAGGGTGAGGCTCAGAGCAGATGAGCGGGAAAACAAACAAGAAGGTCACCTACTTGGAGGCGGGGCAGAGCTTGCCAGAGAAGAAGCAGAGACGACACCAACCTGGCGGCGACCATGACACGACAGCACAGGGAGCAGGGTGGTGATGCGCCTGTGCCAAGCCACAACCAGCAGTCCACCGGCATCAAGAGGGAGATCCAAAGCCACTAGAAACCTAAGCCCCGAGGTGGAGTACTGCTTTAGTACTTTGGTCGGAACCCTAGCACCAGAAGGGTTGCGGGATGGCCAGAAGAAGACGAGTATCACAAATCAAAGGGAGGTAGAAGAGAGCGCTAGCAGCGGCAGAGCTCTAGTGGCTAACAGTGGCGGCCGCAACGTCTTAGATCACCAGAATCGAGCGAGCGACGGCGTCGAGCAGAGCTAGGAGAGGAATGAAGGTGCGTGTATGCGTGGGTTTGGTGAGAGAGAGAGGGATAGAGAGGGGTGTTGGGCTAGCATTATCCCAACAAAGTGGGACGATTCGGCCTGTAGACCAAGTTCTCAACTTGGTCAAGCCTAGAAGGAAAAATAAATCCTAATAAATAAAGAAATAAGTGAAAAATACCAAAATACCCTTAAAGTATTTTAAATCTAGAAAAATGTGGAAAAATCCTAAAAATACATATGATATATCTATCTAATAATAATACAACATTACTTATTTAGGGTAAATAAGATACAACTTAATATTAAATATACCAAAACCCTAAGTTAAATTTAATAAAATAAATAAAATTCTTAAAAATGAACAAAAATCACTTTGTATATAAAAATAAATCCACTATTTTATAAAAATACTAACTTAAGGTTTTTACAAATAAAACTGGAAGCAAATATCTAAGGACATCTAATCCTTTACGGAATTTTATAAAAATAAATTTAATAGTTAAAAACAAATAAATTCATTTTAAGATCTTAAATAAATATGTTTTATAAAAAAACCATAATTAGGATTTATAATAAAATTTAAGTGTAAACTATGAATTTTATAAAACTCTTTTAAATCCTTAAATCAAATATAAACCAACAATCCTGAAACTAAACTTATGCATCATTCACTTATATTATGAGTGAATGATCCTTAACTCTTAATCATACTTAATAGGATTTTAAAACTTAACAAACTAATAATATCACCTAATTATGCTTCCATCAATAAGTTGTATACTAGTTTCATAATAGAAAATCAAATTTTAAACTCATCATTCAATTAAATTAAAAGTGAATGATCTCATACTCTTAAATGTATTAATCAAAGCCTTAATGATTGATAATAATTTAGACCATTAGACCTTAATTTATGTATTTTATAGTTGAAGTTGGTCTGTTACAATTAAGGCATAAATTATCTCAAGTCCAAACTATTTGACCAAACGCAAATAACATCGATCACATTCTATTAACCATAAAGATTGTTTAAACCTAATCAAAGAAACCTTTTCTTCGAAGGTTATTCTTTTTGCCACTTCAGACAACAACTCTATAATAAGTCCTTCAACTCTTAACAACCCAACACCTGGACTTTCATCCTAATTACCAGATAATAATTAATTCTAATCTTCAAATGATTTGTACTCTACTTTTATACCTTGTGTGCTAAGACTTAAGTTCCTTATAAATATATATGCTTGTGAAGTAAAATTGAAAATAAACCAAATCTTAAAGAAATCACCTAAGTTCAATTCACTTACAATATTGGGGTTTCACTTTGGGAATTTTATAAAATGCATATCATTACTTATGCATAATAACTAGCCATAGAACCCACTTCTGTATAGCAATGCAATAGCAACATTTGCAAACCGAATAGTTTAAATACTAGTATATTAGTATGGGAGTTTGGGGTTCTTATTTCTGATTCTTCTTTGTAAGAAGTTACTTTCTTTCTCTAGAACCTAGAGTGTTCTCTGGATCTTTTGTAAAGAGTCGAGTTGGAACCTATAGTCATGTTTTGGACCTGCTATGTTTCTGTTGTACTACTATGATGGATGTAATACTAGTAAATGGTGTTTCATTGGTGTTATGTCAATAACTATAGTGTACTACATCATGCAGTGGTATGCTGGGTCACCGCACTTGTTCCCTCCGAGAACTTGTCACAATAGGGAAGTTGCCCCATTAAATTTAATTTAAATATTATTTTATTTATTAATTATATTAATTATTATATAAAATACATATTCATTTATTCCTTTTGATTCGAAACTCCTTTCGATCACACCAATTTCCATAGGAATTTCATGAAACGATTCTGGTTCTCTCTTGGAATACCCCCGGTATTCCTATCTCTTTGTTCCTGTGATTCAATCAATTCTATAACGATCTCTAGGCATCATAAGGCCCTTAATCGTGTTACCCTACAATCGGGAATATCATAGACATGATCAAGATGACTCTCAGATCAATGATCAATAGCAGGATTGGGATGCCCATAATGACCCCTATGCATTCCATCATTTCAATATCGTTTGAACCATAAACGTCGAGTCCAATTCCTTTTGTTACTTCGGTACCTGACTTGTTTGAGGTCTGATCATTGGTATCATGATACCTTGCTCAATCTCGTTTCTGACAAGTGTTGTTTTACTTGTTCCTGTGATATTTCATCCCCATGACCTAGTCATACGCTGCACAACTTATGGATGTATTTCATTGAGTGAACCTAATGTATCTTCCTGTGACACAGGAGAACAAATCCCGGTCTTGATGCATACGCCTTAACCTGTCCCTTTGGAATACCCAGCATACACCTTTATGACAACCATGTTACGCTGTGATGGTTGATATAGTCAAAGTAGCTATAGGTGACAATGATTAAATATGATCTCACGGTCTAAGGATTAGGATACTTTATTTCTAATTATTGCAATGATGAACTTTGTAACTTGATCACATTGCAATACTTATATGTTAATGTCCATCATATCATTTAACCAATGATACGACTTCATTGTCAATTGGCATAAATGTTCCATGATCAGAAAACCTTGATCATCACTTGCCCAATGAACTAGTGGTATAGAGGCTACTAGGGTCCTTTAGTTTGTTTTTAAGTCACACCTACATCAATGTTTTCTATTGATACAACTATAGTATGATATAAAAGCTATTTTGAATTATTTGATATATGATAAAAAAACATCTTTATTATTTGCCCTATCGAACATATCTTCTTTAGTCTCCCATTTGCACTAGAGTACAAATGATCTAGTTGCACTATTACTGATCATAAAACCATATCACATATGTGTTTATTGATCATGCTTTCTCATGAGAAGCTTCCTGTCTATGATCAATATTACCAGATCCATATGTCTCCGCAAAATCGTTAATGAGCCGATAAGAAACTTCATCAGCGCTCCAAAGCCCCCTTTTGCCTGATGGATTGGCTTTCGTCGATGCCATGGTGCTAAAAGTTGAGTATTTTGGAGAGGGAATTGCGCTGGTAAATTGCACGGTACACTGGTAATGGATTAGATCAAAAGCTGGTATGGATTCACCATATAGGAGCTCTGTTTAGCCTATTTTGGAGAGGGAATTGCGCCGGTGATTAAATCCCCTAAATGTCACCAATTTATCCTGCGACTGTAAAGGTGTCTTTGGTTCCTCCTTTTCCTCATGAATCATCTTAAAAATGACATTTTAATTCCCCTTGAATGGCTTCGGCGGACCTAGGCACTCATGTGTGTATCTCAACTCTTCAATTATCTTGATTACTAGTAGGGTCTCCAGGGATTCGGGGCCCTTGTGCAAACACAAAATGGGGTCCTAAGATTTAAAATAAATTCATCATGATAATAACTAAAACTTGGTACAATATGCAGAAATATCAAACGTTAATTTTACTAAGAAGGTACTGGAGCAATAAACTAACCTGAAGTTCTAGTAAAAAACATTATCCCTTGTCTATTTTTCTTATAAGTAATCTCCTCTAGGATATCACTTTAAATGCCTATTTTCTTCTTTTTCTTATCACGCTTTGTAGCACTAGAGTCCGGAGTCATATTTTCTAGAAGACATGATTATTCCTGTTTTATAAACGGAAAATATGTGATCCGAATGAATTAAAAAACTATATGGACTTAACTTAGCAACTGCCAAGATTACTAATACTAGATAAGTTATTAATAAAAGAGAAGAAGGTACTACGAAGTACAAACCTTAATCAGCCTTGCGTTTGAGGTCTAGAGCTGGCCATTTTGGGCGTCGGGAGATGGGAGACTGAGAGTATGCAGCGATCTGCCTTGAACCGTGAACGCAAGTTCCAAAACGGTAGTACCCGGCGGGGCGCGATGATCTCGATCGTATTTAGGCAGGAAAACCGATCAACGGTTGCACGGACAGGTGCTAGAGGGCGTCTCGGAGAACACGAGCGATAGCAGTGGCGGAATCAATTTATCGGTGAACTGCCGAACACGCACTGGGAATCTTGGAGACCGAGAGACGAGAGTATAGTCTAGATTCAGAAATGCTAGACTTACGGAATCTTTCTTACGGAATAAATTTACAGGACGATGTGTAAGCAGTTTATTGGTGTAAATTTTTTAGTTCCCGTGATTCTAGGACTCTAACTAACCCACCTGATCCTTCTGTAAACTTGATTCCGTAAGAAAGAGTCTGTACGTGTAGCATTGCTGGTCTAGATTTTGTTGACTCGATCCCGGTAGATGAACGAACGACAACGCTCGCCCTGGTCTCGTGCGATAGCATCCTGTCCGCCTTGTATCAAGAAATATATAGCAGAGTAATGAGCATGCGAATGGGCCGACATCGGGGCCTAGAAAATGATCGCTCACTTGGTCGAGCGAGCCGTGGACGTTGTGACTATGGTCTGAGCCAAAAGTATTGCACATAATAAAAATACATATGGGCTAAACGCTAGAAAAATGGGCCCCTAGATTTCTAGAGCCCCGTGTCGGTCGCCCAGTTTGCACTAGGCCCTGGACGATTCCGATTACTAGCGCCCTTAATCTCTCTATGATGTGGGTTAGGATTCTTGCAATTTTGTGGATCTCCTCTGCATGTATGCCTTGGCTGTTTCTAATTGGGGAGATTTGTTTGGTATAGATGTGTGGATTGGTTTGCTGGGTAGGTTCTTGGTTGACTTGTTTGGGTTTCTAATTTTGGATTGGGGTTCTGGGATCACCGTGGAGTCGCCACAGAGCGGGGGAGGGCAGAGGAACATACGTGGGCGGTAAAACGATTATGTATATAACATAAGTATGACTTGACTTGACGAGTTATATATCGGCCTCCTCTTCTTCAACCCCTTCGCGAGCTTGCCGACACCACACATTTACCCATGCCTCACGGCTTCACCTCTTTGTCATCGCCCCGCAACTCCACCGCCAGCTCACTAGTGTCCCCATGCTGGTCATCCTCGTATAGATATCACTATACTATGTCGTAGCCAGGGCAACCATGGCCTCGAAATTTCGGTTTACCCTAATCTATACAAGTTTCTTACCTCGTGCTAAATAACGAAGGCCTAGGGTACCCATATTAGGCGAGTCATCATCAGAGCCGACAATTTGAGGCAAAGAAGGTCCAGGCTGAGCCAATGAACCTAGAGCTGAAGAATGAGCCGATGGAAACGGAGCCCAAGCATTCAGATCAGACGGGTTGGAGGACACATTCACATGAGTCGTAGCATTGGAAGACTCGCCATCCGGGAAGAAACCAGCGGCCAGGGCTGAGCGATAAGAAGAAAGCTCATCGTCGGAAGAGTCCGCATATGGCACTGTAAGCAAGTTTGAACATCAACACAGTGCATTAGCGAGGCAGTAATTTAAACTTCATCTGCTTGCTAGCATTAAATGTATTGAGTAAACCCACTCTTCACACATTGGCATAACATTATACTCTTCCACGAATGCTGGCTTTTAAGAGCACGTCTCTGGCGCGTTGGTACATCAATATACCTATTCTAGAAATGTCCTCTATACACAAAGATACAATGAACAAAATATTAAGGCTGCTGTGTTTGCAGATGGAACATGTCAATTTAACACATGTATAAATATTTCTTGCAGTGTTCACTGTCAACACTGCATCATGGACTCACATGACTCAGGAAGTATAAAATATTAACTGATCAAACCGCTTCACTCTGGCTCAAAAACCGTTGGATGCATCTTAATAAATTCTTACATGTTATTGCAGAATGCAAAGTAAAAAGAGATCATAGAATTATGATTTGCTGCTAACCATGGGCCACTTCCTCCAACGAAGATTGAAGAAACTATGACAGTTAAACACAACTTGAAAAAAGAAGGACATGTGCAGCATCTGGCTTAGTATGACATCCACTATATACCTCAACAGCAATGTAAATTAGTACTATGTACTTGCTAATCTATCATCTGTATGCAACATAACTCAACTCTATCAGTCCTATTCTAGAAATGTCCTCTATACACAAAGATACAATGAACAAAATATTAAGGCTGTTGTGTTTGCAGATGGAACATGTCAATCTAACATATGTATAAATATTTCTTGCAGTGTTCACTGTCAACATTGCATCATGGACTCGCATGACTCAGGAAGTATAAAATATTAACTGATCAAACCGCTTCACTCGCTCAAAACCGCTGGATGCATCTTAATAAATTCTTATATGTTATTGCAGAATGCAAAGTAAAAAGAGATCATAGAATTATGATGTGCTGCTAACCATGGACCACTTCCTCCAACGAAGATTGAAGAAACTATGACAGTTGCGCTTACAACTTGAAAAAAGAAGGACATGTGCAGCATCCGGCTTAGTATGGCATCCACTATATACTTCAACAACAATGTAAATTAGTACTATGTACTTGCTAATCTATCATCTGTATACAACATAACTCAACTCTATCAGTTCTCTAAATCACGGCAGCACTAACCAGATTCAGTAGGAATAGATGGCACATCGTCAGCTAGACGCTTGCCCAGTCGTATTTCCCGTCGTCTTGCTTCCAGGTCGGACGGCGTAAGCATGGAGACGGATTGATTTGAAACAGCAGGCAATGCAGAGTTCGTGCGCGCCGTAAGACCTGGAGGAACCGGCGTAGAAGAGAGGGTACGGAGCGGCAAAGGAGCAGAATTACCGGGAATTTCGTCCAAACCACGCCCGGTGAGGAGCGAGAACCAGCGAACAGGTAGGGAAATGAGATTGGATTGCAACCGAAGGAACCTCTTCAACGGGCAAGCTGGGCTGCGATACGACAGCAAGAATGGAAGGAGGATGCGGGAGACGGCAATCGGCCGGAACGCCATGGCGCGAGCCCTCCAACAGGCCAGGAAATCGAGAAGGCATAGAAAATTCAGAGTCGGAGGCGTCGCCCGAGAATAGAACAAGGCCGTGACCACGAGGATGGCCAGGAAGCGAGGAATCGTCTGAGAGGACACATCTGCTAAACCACACCGGCGTTGGGGAGGAGGAGATGTAGCAAGAGGCGAGGGCGGCGTGCAGGGGACGGAGATGGAGTCGGCAGGACAGGGGCATCCGCCGAGCGGCGGCGCCGCCTTTGTGGCGAAGGAGGCGAGGCAGAAGGAGAGCGTGGGCGCCTCCGGGCAGCAGCAACGCGAGCAGGCATAGAAAACCCTGTGAAGAAAACGATGACCACAACATCAGAATCGTCGGAGGAAAAGAGCAATCCAAAAATCTGTAGCAAATCGGATGGAAGGGAACAAAGTAACGACGAAGCAACAGAAGGAACTAACCAGGATCATGGCAGGGCAATGAGGGAGGAACACCAATTGGAGAGGAGAGCAGCGCCGCATCCAAATCGGCGAGGGGAAATAAAGGAGCAGCCGCCGAAGGAGGAAGAAGATAGCGAGGAGGAGAAATAAGCGGCGGCTGACCACGTACACAGAACGATTCGAGTCGTGGCAAGGCCGCAGAGCACGGAGAGATATATGTACGGGCATCCAAACAACAAAAACGAACGGGAGGAGGCTAGCTCAGATCACTGTGCGTTACTGTAGACATCTACAGTAACCCAGCGTACCAGCGCTTAGAGGACGCTAATAACGTGGGCCTTAATATGTTTAGAGATAGGTGTGAGATCTGACCCGGGTCTTCAGCCCATTAGTAGCCCCGTATGCGTGGAGGTGGTGTTTTAGCTTGTATGTGCATATGTACATAGTATTATCAAAAAGTTATAAAATAAAATTGCATGTGTACATTCATACATTTTGTGGTCTTACAAGAGTTTTCATGAAAAAATATATTTTACGTGGCTTAGGTAGAAAAGACAAAAAATATCAGAAATTCTATTCTCAAATCACCGTGAACTGATTTGCAAAAACTTACAGGAGGTGTGAACGCATGCTGCCAGTCAGCTTAGAATCATATCGAAAATTTAAAATATCTTATAGATCAAACCGTTTATTCGATTTAAGATCCATTTTTACAGTTGGGCTAGTCGCGACGAGATTTTTAAAACTAGATACCATGTTGATATGTTTTGAGGAAAAAATTCAGACAAAAAGTTATCTACCCACGTGAGTTATTCATGCCGTAATATATAAATTATCCACCAAATAACACATAAGTTACCACCATATATAAATGTTAGGTAGATGTGTTCTTGCATATGTGTTAAGCAAGTTTAATTGGAACGTGATAGCCTAGTTGTTAGGATACGGAGACTTTATTGCCATCAATGTGTTAGCGTCGACAGTCGATTAAGCCTCGGTACTCTAAAATCCTTCAAGACTTCGTCACATGTATGTCACAGTAACGACGACAGACGATGAAATCGTGTCGTTAGATTACTAGTTGCGCATGCTGAGTGGACATGATTCCACTAATTTATATAGTATGCAAAATAAACTTAAATTTAGTTCCTTTAAAAAAACCATGTTTGATGTTTAACGTGGTAGTCTTTTGAAGTTGAGTAGTCCGTATGATTCGATAATAGCGACTGGCGACGAGACCGAGTCGTTAGAATACCTTTTTATATTTTATTTATGAATATTTTTTTTATAGTGGTAAATAACTTACATGCTGAAATCTGAATAACTCTCGTGTTATTAATGAGTAACTTGTGGGTAAATAAAAAAGTTACATATTTCTAACACGTGATCCGTGGTTAAATTTTGCAGTGGTAGATAATTTACATGTTATTGGGTGAGTAACTAACATGTTGTCCGGATAACTCGTGTCTTACGGGTAAATAATTTTTGATTCCCAAAAAAGTTGTTAAAACATATCTAACATGAGGTCTAGTTTCGAAGATCTCGTCAGGTAGCTTAATAATGAAAACCGATCTTAAGTCGAACAAACGGTTTAATCTAAAAAATATTTTAAATTTTTGTATTTAAATTGAGCTAGCTAATCAAAAATCTTGTCCTCTAGTGTTTAGCAAAGTACGGTGCATCAATTACTGGACCGATTCCTATCCAAACATTCACGAAATTTTAACTTTTTTTAGACCAGTTGCTATATAACAACGTTCCAAAATATACTTCTACATGAGTAGTCATATTGGAGAACGAAATTTGTCATTTTACATGGGACATAAAAACTATTTATTTTTCCAAAAAATTATACGCCAATATAGAATGTACGGATATACCAGTGGTTTTTTCCTCTAATTTGTTTGAAATTTACAAATGTGTTTTTTCGAACAATGGGTTCACGTGGACCGGACAGCCGGATTTCCGTGCCCAGTTTGGCAGTTTCCCTCTTTCTCGACTGGGCCAAGCCCAAAACATAGCGACAGCGAGCGAAGTAGCGGGACAAACCCTTTTTCCCTCTCCCTGTGTTGCTCAGCGCCGCCCCATCGTCGCTCGCCGCCGCCGCCCGGCCTGACACCCACCGCTCCGCGCCCGCGCCCGCGCCCTCCGGCACCGGTCCCTCATCCAGGACCGGGGCCGTCTTCGGTCGTTCCCACTCGGCCACTCCCCGCCGCCCCGCACCCTGTGCAGCTCTGCTGGTCTGCAGTCTGCTACGGCCTGCCCGCGCGACACGGCGACAGGAATCAGGAGGCGGAGCGCTGACGTCTGAAGATCTGAACGCAGCTGTTGCTCCCTCGGCTCGCTGACGCTGTCCCCACGGTCGTCGTCCTCCCCGGTATATATCACTGCACTGTCTGCTCTCACCGCTCGTGTCCGCTCTGCAGCTTGCACATTTGCATACCTGCATCTGCATGATCATGCTCGTTTGGGTACAGTTCAAATATCTTGCGTTTGGTAGACCTTCTGTACTTCTATTCCAGCCCATTCTCTTTATACAAGAGAGAGCTCTCTATTCACTACAGACAGACAGTTGACGAACTATGTCTACAGGAGTATGTGCAATACTAAAAATATCCATGAATATTTCAAGTAAATAATCTACGATCTAATTCATGTGTCCGGCGGTTGGGAACTCCTCCCGACTCCTCCCGGGTCGCCTCACGCGGGGCGGCTCCGGAGGCACCAAAACCCTAGAAAAAGCGGCGCCGCCATCTCCTCTCCCCCGTCCGCTGCCACCGCCGGCGCCGGCGGTGGCGGCCGCGCCTGGCCGTCGAAGGCGGCGGGCGAGGGAGGCGCTTCCCTGATGGGGCCCCTTCGCGCGGAGGCGGATCATCACAGGGGTAGTGAGGGTGGAGCTTGGGAGGCGGCAAACCCTGGCGGGGAAGGCAGCGGCGGTGCGGGGAAGATGGCACGGCAGCGCGAGGCAGCATGGAGGGCGGCGACATGGAGGCCCGTCCGGAGTGCTGGCGCGCAGCGGCCGCCCGTCCCCCGTGTTGGTGGCTTGTTCGTTCCTCCAGGGCGGCGGAGTGGGGCGATCTGGTGAAAGAGGTGTTGGCAATGGGATTCCGTTGGAAGACCTAGATCGCTCTCTAACCCTAATTGCCTGCTCGATCCGTTCTCTGGAAACCGGCTGGTGGTGTGGGGATCGCTGTGTCGGATCTAATAATGGTGGTGGTCCTTTGGTTTCTTTCGCACGAAGACGAAGATCTGCTTGATGTCTGCTCTCGTTGATCTGGTCTGGAGAGGCGGGTTCCGGAAGGCTCCACCGGCGAACTCCCATGGGCGTATCATGCCTGGAGATTGCTGGATCGGAAGGTATTAGGTCGTGTGCACCTTGTTTTTCTGGCCGTTTGGTTTCAGCGGGAGCGTTGCGAAGCTCTGTTGTTTGTTCCCACCAAGTGCCATTCTTAGAGCCATGGCGAAGTCAGATGCAAAGAATGTCAGCAAAGCGGAAATATGAGGGTAGCGATGGTGATTTTTGTTCTTGTGGCGACAGAGATCTGGCTGCGTGATCTAGGACTCGTTGTAGCGACTGTTGGTGCGGGAAACAACACAGGGTGAGTTCTCAGTCTTATCTTGCAGGGTGAAAATCCAAGGTCTGGCCTTAACTGGTTGTGCCTGGCAATGACCTTGTTGAAGGCATTGTTTTGTGAGCAAGGACTTTCTTCAGGGTGAAAACCTATGATATTTGATCGGGCAACAACGGCGCTTGGGCACTGTTTCCTTTTTGAAGGCGTTGTTATTGGAGTGGGGACTGCTGGTGTTGTTCTGATGGTTTCAATGTTGTTGCTTTGAGGATTAGTTCTCTGTAGCGGGACTTTTCTTTTTTGTATTTCTTCTTTCTTTTTTCTGGGCTGTGTGCATCCGTAGGGCCGCTAGGACATGCGTTGTTGCAGAGGCTGGGTGTAATTGGTATCCCTGTGGTATTAATATATACTCTTTTCAAAAAAAAAAAGTAAATAATCTACTCCCTCGGACCCATATTACAACTTTGTCTAAATTCATAGGTGTCTAGTTAAGTATCTAGTCTAGATTCATCCGTATCTAGACAAAGTTGAGTCAACTAATATGGGTTGGAGGCAGTAGTTTTATTTAATGTTCTGCGGTCTAAGCGGATTCCATGTCCCGAGAAAATGTATGCCATTGTATTCATGATGCTCTGTAATTATATCTGATGGTATTCATATCCTGGAACAGTAAACAAGTATATCGATCTTGGTCTTGCAGTGGGTATGCGTGCACAGTTAAAATATAATGATGAAATAATTTGCTGAATTCAACACTTTCAAATGAGATGGTCTGGTATATAACTTGCAGATTAAACCTGAGTTATGCTCAGTGCCTCAATGCCTGATTTCCTGTTCTGTGCTTCACAGGTTCTTGGAGCATCTTAGGCTTGCGTGAATATGGCATCTCCTGCTGAAATGATAGGAAAAAATATGCTTACTCTTCAGAACTTTCCTGCTAATATGGTACGCGCCCAGTTGAACTACTATCACCTAATCATGCTTCTGTTTACTGTAGTATTTACAATCATTAACATGCATGCTCTCTCCAGGGTAAACAAAGGCTTAGTTTTACCTCTGCAAGATGCCCTTCCTTGCGAAGGTCACGGATGGTTCGACATTGCTGGTTACCTAATCGAAAAGTTACCATTCCGAATATCCAATCAGTGCCTGCTCAAAATGCAGTATCCAGGGGTGTGAATAGTCTACTGGTAGAGGAATCTGTTGAGGACTTGGAATCAGTTTCAAGGATTATTCACTTTTACCGCAGACCATTTCTTCAGGAGAGTGAAACCAAGGAGTTGCTCAGGAAAGTGCAGGCAAAGGTTTCTTCTGATATTATTGACATAAAGACTGAGCAATGCTTCAATGTCGAGTTGGAGAATGCAATAAGTTCTGAGAAGCTCGCAACACTTCAGTGGCTCCTTGCTGAAACTTATGAACCTGAGAACTTGAAAACAGGGAGCTTTCTGGAGGAAAAACTTTCTGTGAGCCCTTATTCTTTCCTCGTTGAAGTCGGTCCTCGGATGACATTTTCAACAGCTTTCTCGAGCAATGCTGTATCAATCTGTAAAGCTCTATCATTAACAGAAGTAACTCGCTTGGAGCGATCTAGAAGATATCTTTTGTGCCTTCAGCCTGGTAGTGCCCCACTTGATGAAAGTCAACTCAACAGTTTTGCTGCTCTGATTCATGACAGAATGACAGAGTGTGTTTATTCTAGCAAGCTTACATCATTTCGGTCAGATGTAGTTCCAGAACCTGTCAGTGTTATACCAGTCATGGAAAAGGGAAGGCAAGCACTGGAGGAAATAAATCTTAAGATGGGGCTGGCCTTTGATGAACAAGATATCAAGTACTACACTCACCTATTCAGAGATGACATCAAGCGCAATCCAACTACTGTGGAACTTTTTGACATAGCACAATCCAATAGTGAGCACAGCAGACATTGGTTTTTTAATGGAAAGCTTGAGATAGATGGAGAGACCATGGCAAGTACTTTGTTTCAGTTAGTAAAGAGCCCCTTGAAAGCTAATCCTAATAACTCTATAATTGGATTCAAGGATAACTCGAGTGCAATAAAAGGGTACCCAGTAAATCACCTACGGCCAGAACTACCAGGTTCCACTTCACCGTTATCGCTCATGATGCGTGAACTTGGCATTCTATTCACAGCAGAAACCCATAACTTTCCGTGTGCTGTGGCGCCCTACCCAGGAGCTGAAACAGGTGCAGGTGGCCGTATAAGAGACACACATGCCACTGGAAAGGGTTCGTTCATCGTTGCTTCAACTGCTGGTTATTGTGTTGGAAATCTTCAAATGGAAGAATCATATGCACCCTGGGAGGATTCATCCTTTGCATACCCATCAAACTTAGCTTCTCCATTGCAGATTCTTATTGATGCAAGTGATGGTGCTTCTGATTATGGAAACAAGTTTGGTGAACCTTTAATTCAGGGATTTACAAGAAATTTTGGTTCGAGGTTACCAAATGGGGAGCGCCGTGAATGGCTGAAGCCAATAATGTTCAGTGGAGCAATCGGACAAATTGACCATGCGCACATAACAAAAGGGGATCCTGAAATTGGTATGCTAGTTGTGAAGATTGGAGGTCCAGCATACAGAATTGGTATGGGTGGTGGTGCTGCGTCAAGTATGGTTAGTGGACAGAACGATGCGGAGCTTGATTTCAATGCAGTGCAGCGGGGAGATGCTGAGATGTCGCAAAAACTATATCGCGTGATAAGGGCATGTGCAGAAATGGGAGAGAATAACCCAATCATCAGCATTCATGATCAGGGAGCTGGAGGAAATTGCAATGTTGTGAAAGAAATAATCTATCCTAAGGGTGCTGAAATCGATATCCGCTCAGTTATAGTTGGTGATCACACATTGTCTGTGTTGGAGATCTGGGGTGCTGAATACCAGGAACAAGATGCATTGTTGGTGAAGCCTGAGAGCAGAAGCCTGTTGCAGTCACTTTGTGAGAGAGAAAGAGTTTCAATGGCTGTCCTTGGGGAAATTGATGGCAGTGGAAAGATTGTTTTGATTGACAGTGCTGCTGTGGAGCATGCAAAATTGAGTGGCCTTCCTCCTCCACCGCCTGTTGTTGATCTTGAGCTTGAAAAAGTACTAGGAGATATGCCTCAGAAAACCTTTGAATTCAAGCGAGTTTCTCGATTGAGTGAGCCCTTAGACATTGCACCTGAGGTCACACTAATGGATGTTCTTAAGCGAGTATTGAAGCTTCCTTCTGTATGTTCAAAGCGTTTCTTGACCACAAAGGTTGATAGGTGTGTGACAGGTCTTGTTGCACAACAGCAGACAGTTGGCCCTCTCCAACTTCCACTTTCTGATGTTGCTGTAATTGCACAGACATATACGGATCTGACAGGTGGTGCATGCGCCATTGGAGAACAACCAATAAAGGGTTTACTTAATCCTGAGGCCATGGCAAGGCTTGCTGTTGGGGAGGCATTGACCAATCTGGTCTGGGCGAAGGTTACATCTCTTGCTGATGTAAAGGCAAGTGGCAATTGGATGTATGCTGCAAAGCTTGATGGAGAGGGAGCTGATATGTATGATGCTGCTGTTGCAATGGCTGACTGCATGATTGAACTTGGTATGGCAATCGATGGAGGAAAGGATAGTCTTTCTATGGCAGCTCAATGTGATGGCGAGCTAGTCAAGGCTCCTGGAAATCTTGTCATCAGTGCTTACGTGACATGTCCTGATATAACCCTGACGGTTACTCCGGATTTAAAGCTTGGGAAGAATGGAATTCTTTTGCACATTGATCTGGCTAAAGGGAAACGTCGACTCGGTGGTTCTGCTCTGGCACAAGCGTTTGACCAAATTGGAAATGACTGCCCAGATATAGACGATGTCCCTTACTTGAAAAAAGTCTTTGAGATTGTTCAAGAGTTGCTCAGTGAACGCTTGATTTCTGCCGGTCATGACATTAGTGATGGTGGGTTTATTGTTACAGTTCTTGAGATGGCATTTGCTGGCAACTGTGGTGTTAACCTCAAAATAGAATTAAAGGATAATGACCTTCTTCAGGCACTCTTTGCTGAGGAGCTTGGTCTTGTTATTGAAGTGCACACGGAAGACCTTGATGTTGTAAAGCAAAGGCTTCAAGCAGCAGGGGTTTCGGCTGATGTGATAGGAGAAGTAACTGCAGCGCCAGAAGTAGAGCTTCTTGTTGATGGTAAAATGTGCTTGAAGGAAAGAATGTCTGACCTCAGAGATTTGTGGGAGGAAACAAGTTTCCAGCTTGAGGAGCTACAGCGTCTGAAGTCTTGTGTCAAGCTTGAGAAAGAAGGCTTAAAAAGTCGAACATCACCTATGTGGCATCTGTCTTTCACTCCCAAATTTACGGACAAGAAACTGTTGACTTCATCCTTGAAGCCAAAGGTTGCCATCATCCGTGAAGAAGGGAGCAACAGTGATAGGGAAATGTCTGCTGCATTCCATGCTGCTGGTTTTGAACCGTGGGACGTCACAATGTCGGATCTCTTGAACCAAAAGGCTTCTCTAACAGAATTCCGTGGGATTGCATTTGTTGGTGGTTTTAGCTATGCCGATGTTCTAGACTCAGCAAAAGGTTGGGCTGCATCTATCAGGTTCAACCAGCCCCTTATACAGCAGTTCCAGGACTTCTACAATAGGCCAGACACGTTCAGCCTTGGAGTGTGCAATGGGTGTCAGCTCATGGCACTTCTTGGTTGGGTGCCAGGACCAGATATTGGAGGTTCCCTTGGTGCAGGGGGGGACATGTCCCAGCCAAGGTTCACTCACAATGAATCTGGCCGTTTCGAGTGTCGGTTTATCAGTGTGGCGATAGGGGACTCTCCTTCCATAATGTTCAAAGGTATGGAAGGCTCTACTTTGGGTATCTGGAGTGCTCACGGTGAAGGGAGAGCTTTCTTCCCAGATGAAAATGTCTTATCCGATGTTGTTAACTCTAATCTGGCCCCTCTGCGATACTGCGATGATGCTAATAACGTTACGGAGGTCTACCCCTTCAACCCCAATGGTTCTCCACTTGGTATTGCTGCCCTTTGCTCCCCGAATGGAAGGCATCTCGCTCTGATGCCACACCCTGAGCGTTCCTTTATGATGTGGCAATATCCATGGTACCCCAAGGAGTGGCAGGTTGAAAAGAGTGGACCCAGCCCTTGGTTTCGCATGTTTCAGAATGCAAGAGAATGGTGCTCCTAGAGAAGGTAACTCAGACTCCTGAAACATTTTCTCCTTGTTAGTTATTATATGTCTCTGGCCAGCCGCTAACTAGACACATTATGTTGCTCTCCTCTACATTTAAACCACTCATTTCTGTAAATGGTATTCTTGTTTTATATTGCTAGTGATCCCCGCGTACCTGGGTCTTGTCATATAGTATTGTGTTCGCTTGAACATTACTTGTGCTTGAACCTTGTTATTTGATCCAGTAATAAGTAGTATTACACATGGAGAATAGAATCGATTTTCTTCTAATCATGGTCTTTGCTAACCGTTCATATCCTGGAACTTGCAGGTACCAAATTGATCGCCTGTTCGGCTGCTTATAAGCTTGGGGAGCTCATGGAGCAGCTTTCTGCTGCCAAACTGATGAGGTCATGGATCAACTGAATACAACTATTTCCATGTGCAATTATCGTGTCGCGAAGAACTCTGTGATAGACATCAGCTGTCGCCTGAAAAACTTGGTCTACTGTATTTTCCTTTCTTGCTCCCCTGGGTTGTTGTGTTGAGCTGGAATTTTGGTGCTAGCTATTCTTATTAGCGCTGCCCGTGCTGTGAACCTGATTCTGTTTCAGTATCTGAAGTGAGCATATACCTATTAGTGCAGTAATTTTCTAGTACTATTACCCAGAAATGTACCAAGCTGTCCAATTTATATTATGTTTCCAGGTGGTCGCGTATGTGAAACAACTCGTCGCATACATTTGGTCAGTAAAGAACGTTTCTCAAAAAGATGATGGAAGCAATTGCACATGAAGAAATTAAATAGACCAGGCACGAATCTTGCCACCATCTTGATGACTCGAGGCGCATGCTCGGGCTTTCGTAGCACTTGTCTGGTTTGTGAGTAGCAGGCAATAAAACGTGAATAATGAACGTAACAAACCAAACACAACAGCACGTGTACACTCAGTACACCCACAAAATTCAAGTCATATATGTTTGCATAACATCCCAAAGACAACAGCTCATGTATACTCAGCAGCAGAGACAGAAAATATGCGATGTTTAGATAGCATGGATTTGTATCTCTATCAAATTATTTATTAATCCATGATGTCCCAGCACAGCACAGCACATGGTGATATTTCAAAGCCTAACAAGATCCTGAGCTGAACACGGTTTCAATTAAGGCTAAATAGCAGCATCTTTAGACATCCAGATAATAGAAGGTGCTGCCCTCCTTAGTGCGAGTTGACGTATTCCTGCACTACGTTGAGACCCTCCGATTCTTCGACTACAACGGAGCCGAATCATTACCTTCACAACGACACATGAGCAGCCCACCACCTTCCTTGCCTTACCCCCGGCATCTGTCTTGCAGAGCTGTACCCAATATAGCACATAAAAGATGGTTAGAACAAAGCAGCTGTTCCAATTTCCGCAGCTGGTTGGTTTAAAAACTGAGAATCATCAAAGAGCATGCTGAAATTTAAGGTAAATAAGGAGCTAATTTTTTTGGTGACAAGTGTAAATGGTAGTGGTAGTAGCATGTACAAATCCCAAGCCCACTCGCGAAGAGTCTTGGCACTAGGACCAGTGACCAAGTGAACGTTGTGCTCAGCACAGAGTGCCTTGAAAAATTTCACGAAATCAGGCTGGTCGGAATCCTCAGCAGCAAGCACACAAATCTGCGCATCATGCTTGTCAATTGCCTTGGCAGATTCATGGAGCCCCTTGACAAGGCCACCATGAGCACCTGACTTCTTCACCACAAGCTGCAGAGCAGTCATCAGGTCCATTTTGCTCCTCCCTGATCGACGTAAAGAAGAAAAGACTCGATCAAACAAACAGGAACGTGCCGCATGAACAAGGCGACAAGTAGAAGAAGCAAACAAAAGCCTTGATCCAGAGTTTACTAAACGCCCAGGTTCTCGCAAGTCGCCAGCGCCAAAAAACACATGGTGCTGCTGCCCAGGATCATACGGGTTACAGAACCTAAAGGTCTCGATGGAAACTGAGACAGTCAGCAAGGCGGAACAGAACCGAGTTCAGGTAGACCTGAAATAGGACAGAGAGATCTGAGGATTAGCGGAACCGCGGGCAAAACAAGAGACAGTCAGCACCTGAAATTTTTGGGATCCTGTATTTTCTTCCTTGCTCCCCTCAGTAGTTGAGTTGGTGCTACCTACTATTCTCCATTGGTCATATATATAGGCGCCCGCTGCCAGTGAGCATTATTCTGTTTCACTAGCTCGAGCATATATACATATTGTGCTCTTCTGTCCAATTGTCATGATACTATGCTCTGGCTGCTTGGAACCATAAATACATGCTCTTTGGTTTCTGGCAAGCACAGCCATTTCCTAGTACTATAACCCAGAAATGTAATTTGCTCTCATTTTGATAGTAGTACTATTGAATTGCACGGACTAGTCGAACTCAATCAAAAGTCCGAACTGATGGAGCACAAGCCAATATGTTTCAACAACTAAGTTTCAAGATGATCACATTTGTGCAAGTTTGCATACTAGCTGTTGTTTACGTTTGAGTGCCGCACATTGCAAAATAACCTATTGCACACATTTGGCTTAATAATTAGAGCAACTGAACATCAAGAAATTACATAAGATGCTCCTTCATGTCACGGCTTGACTCCCACAGGATGAACAAGGCAGTACAAGCACCAGCGATGACTCAGGATGAACAAGGCAGTACACGCACCAGCGATGACTCAGGATGATGCCACTGTTGTTGCACTTGCCTGTGATCTGGTTGGCATCCAGAAAGTAGCCCCCAAGACAAGGACACCAGGTTGGCCATCCAAGTTCCAGCCAAGAATAGATCATAGAAACTCGGAGCATCAGCAAATTGTTTTGTGTACCAACACAAGATTATATAACACATATTTCGGATAGCAGACAATAGGCTAGAAACAAATGAAACAGCTTAGACACAACAGTTGTAAGGCAAAACTCGGATTTGTGTAACAGTTGAAGCACAGCAGCTCGTGTAAACTCATGCAGCACAAACAGATATATTATATAGAATATTGTCTTTAGATAGCACATCCGAGAACTAATTATATAGATTTGCATCCTCATAAATTAAGCCATGATGTCCAAGCAGAGCACCACAAAGAAAACTCTCGGTTGACACAACCGCACATGGTAATTGTTCATAACCTAACAAGTTCCAGAATTGAAGACGATTTTAGATAATGCTAACAGCATCTGAAAACATCCGGAGACTGGAAGGCAGTCCCTAGTGCGACTTGACGTATTCCTGCACTATGTTGAGGCCCTCCGACTCTTCACCGTAGTCCTGGTTAGAGGGGAAACAAGGCAAAGTTAAGACTGGAACTAGAATCTTCTTAGCACTAGAATGCAAGCAGATTCTTCTTCGCACTACAACAGAATCGAATCATTACCTTGACAACGACACACGAGCAGCCCACCACCTTTCTTGCCTTGCCCTCAGAGTCGATCTTGCAGAGCTGTATCAGAAATAGCACATGGAAGTTTGTGAGAATCAACCAGTTCCAAGTTCCATAAAAGGTTGTCTTACAAACTGGGAACCATCAAAAGGTATGCTGAAATTTAAGCTACAAGCTAAGCAAGTTGTCTACAGCTACCAGATGTATAAACATAAAGCATGATCATTAATCTCTGTAACAGCCCAGTACATTGGTATCAAAATAGGAAATACCATGTAGATGTAATCAGACTCATGTTTATGCAGATGAATATAGGAGGTTAAATTTTGGGATAAGCGTAAATAGCATGCACTAACCCCAGCCCACTCGCCAAGAGTTTTGGCACTGGGAACAGTGACCAAGTGAACGTTGTGCTCAGCGCAGAGTGCCTTGACGAGCTTCACGTAATCAGGCTGGTCACAATCCTCAGCAAGCACACAAATCTGGGCAGCGTGCTTCTCAATTGCCTTCGCAGCTTCACGGAGCCCCTTGACAAGGCCATCATGAGCAACTGACTTCTTCATCACAAGCTGCAGAGCAGTCATCAAGTCCATGGGCTCTCCAAGAACTGGAGTTGGAGCTGGAGCCGGAGCAGCAACCTCAACTGGGGCATTCTCCTCCCTGATAAACAAAAAAAGGAAAGACTCAATCAACAGAAAAAGTAGCCTCACATGCAGTTGTATCGCACAGAGAGAGCAATGCATCAGATAATGATGAAATCACAACATCAGGGAAAATATACAATCACGGTATCCTCTATCTTTCTGCATTACATATGTTACACAGCTCAAACAGCAACAATGATAAGATGACCACCTCATGATAAACCATAACTATATACAGATGCCACTATTTACCTATAGCACATGTTACACTACCAGACTGCAACCCATAAGATAACAGCCAAATCCACTCAGGGAAAAGGTAATTACCATAGCTGCGGTATGGGTCATGCTACAACTATCAAAAGCAATCTTGTGTAATAATGGTATTGGGACATAGGATCTGCATGCCTTCAATCAGCAGAGGCCATTTCAAATGAAAGCAAATCATAATAATCTTATCATCACCATATGTTTCTATCCTGTAAAAAAAGGGGTATTTTGCATAGACAAACAACACTTCAACCAATGAAAATTCTTAGATCGATAAATTAAGCTTCATGCCAACCAACCTAAGGGAATTTACACATTAGATAGAATCAAACAAACAAGAATTATCGGTTGCCCGCTCCTGAACAGCGAAGGTTGCATAGCATATACCACCAACCCATGCAACTCGCCCCTGACATGTTCACCATCTTTGCTGCAAAATCCGTAAACTGAACTATAAATCAACCAACCTAACATGCCGCGGTCAACAAAATCAGTAGTAGATATACCAAAAACGGCGCCTCTCCATCAAAGTAGCGCAAAATCCTCCGAAACAAGGCAACAGCTAGCACGAACAAACACACAAGCCTCGATCCAGAGCCTACTACACGCGCAAGTCCTAACAATTCGCCACGCAAGAAAAACACATGGCGCTGCAGCCGGAATACACGGCTACAGAACCTACAGATTTCGATGGGGAACTTACGCCATGTTCCTCGCGCTACGAAGGACGAACCGAACGGAGCTCAGGTAGATCTGAAACAGGAAGGAGAGATCCGAGGATTAGAGGGACGGCGGGAGGAAGAAGACAAGATATACGGTGGAGGGGGAAGAAGAGCTCAGCGCCGCCAACCTCTTGGGGACTCGGTGCTCCTGGGAGGGCGGCTAGGGTTCGTCGTCTGGGTTTAGGGAGAGGTGGGAGTGCGACGACGGGCTGTGCCTATTTGTTTACCGGTGCGGACGGGCCGGCAGACGGCAGAATTGGTGATGCAGTGGGCCTGAAATCTATTGGGCCTTTTCACCACATCGTTTTTGTTTTAGGCCCGTGATAAGCCTCTTTTTTCTAGGGTGAGCCTCGTTTTTATCGTTGGGGGTATTTTAGGATTTTCGGTGCTACATTAATTGGTACGTTACTGGTTTCCAGAAAATGCTGGCACGCCACTTCGTTGGCATACGTCATTTGTTTGCTATAGAGGAAAAAGTCTAAATGCCACTTGTCACAAGGAGGATGACAGATGGCGCATGGGTGGCAGGTCCGTAGTGTTAACCATGTTACGATTTTTTGCGGACGAAATAATTTTGTTAGAGAATAGTTTTCCTAGAATAATTTGTAGAGAATAGTTGTTCAGATGCGCTAAAGCCCTAAAGCATGATTGTCATAGGGTTAGGCACGCGGAGCAACGTCGTAACCACGCTGCACACCAGGGTTTGTTGGGAATCGAGTTCCGGTGTTATGGCATGAAGTCCATGCATGCACAGGATTCAAATTTTTATGGCATCATCCGTCTCTTTATATTGCTTTACATTTTTACCTATGTCGCAGTGGCTCTTTCAGTCATGGTTTGTGAGGAATTAAGTTCAAGCGCCATTGCGTGAAGTCGGACGGGAGGCTATGTGCTCGCTGCGAGCCCTTTTTTAGTTTAGGGTTTTAACCCCAGGGGAATCCCGGCCATCCGATCCGTGCTGGACGGGTGCGGCGGCGGGCTTTGTAGGGTGGTGCTTGGAGTAGAGGTTTGCGCTCAGGGGTTCGTTCGGTATGGGTGCGTGCTTTTGGCTTCGTGTTCGCCTTTGTTTGCGGTTTCTTGCACAAAAAAAAGATTTACGTCGTTTTCCCACCTATTTATATTGGTTAACATTTTTGCCTATATCGCTGGTCGATCTACCTTGGGAAATAGACATGAAGCTGGTTGTATTCTTCTTGTACCATAACACATTAAAATGTATGAAAATCAATAGCACATAAACTAAATATACCACTACATCGAATATGGGCATGTGAAACAAGCAACAAAACATAGGGTTAGTTAAGAAACATAGATAGGACATGTGTAGGGATATTACTCATTCTACACCTATCTTCTTAAAACGGATAACCATTTTTTTGTTGACTTGAATGTGTGTCGAGCCCACCTCTTTGAATTGCTTCCATATTCATTGAGGTTTCCTTTAGAATTGTCGACGAGCCGATGGGTTCATGTCAGTAAGCAATTCCTGCACCCCCTTCATCTCAAGGTTTCGATGTGCGGTGTATCTCATACCAATCATGCGGATCCATGACAGGCTCACGATGATGGTCCACAATGCCCTCGACATAAGGAAGGGGTGAATCAAACACCCACGATGACAATGATCGACAACAATATGACATAGGTCTTATGAGAACATTAGATCAACACAACAATGCATATATTCTAGAGAATGTGTGATAGCACACGGTGGCCGGAGCGAGTAGGTGGCGCCGCCGTGGAAGCCCAACCAAAATCCAGCTAGACACACGGCTTGGCTGGCACACAGATAGGCAAAAGCAAAAAATAAGATCGCGTGTAATAGCAGAGGCATTAAAAAGGAAATACGTCCGCGGTCTGTCCTGCCCCTCCTCCTCGTATGACACCGCTTGCAGACAGAGTATAACCTGAGCAATGCTACACGTACGAAAATTTCTCTACGGAATCAGCTACGGACTCAGCTGCACACGGCAGTCAGGAAGTTGTTTCCGATTTTTAAGCTCAGAATTTAAACTGAACCAACAGGCTCATTCCACGTCAGTCCGTAGGAGTTTTTGTAGCCAAAACGATCCGTACGTCTAGGATTTCCGGTATAACCTCCTCTCCACCTCCTCGGTCGCTCTTCTTCCTCACGCCACTGCCCCCAGCCGCTTCCCCTCCCGCACCAATGGCGAATCTGCCGCCCTCACTCTCCGTCGGGCCCTCCTTCGGCGCGCCCTCGCCGCCCCCGCCACCGCCCTCTTCCTCCTCCGCCGCAAACGCGGCCGCGACGCAGGCCGCCGGAGGGAGGGATCGGAAGATGGTGTCCGCGGAGCAGCTCGTGCTCGACCTCTGCGACCCGGAGCTGCGCGAAAACGCCCTCCTCGACCTCTCCAAGGTCGCCTCCTTCCTCCCCCTACTCTCCCGCCGCCGCCCCTCCGCGGAGAACCCCGCGTCTCCTCTCTCTACAGCTCTCCCCGTCGCGGGAAAAATTTCGCCTTTTTAAGCATTCTAGTGGACGTTCAAGGGTAAGATTCGTGGTGGGGAATCGGGGGATCTGTATGTGTCGTGCGGCGGTTCGTAAAGCTGGAACCTCGGTGATGTAATGCTGTGTGTTTAGACGCAGGTAGCTTGGGACCCTGATGATCTGATGTCAGTCTGTTGTGCGGTTCCGTAGCAGGGATCTGGGTTTCCCTGTTATTCGTTGATCCGTGCCTGGTACGGAGATATATCCGATCTCCGGAGAGCGATCCCATGAGTAGCTTTTGGTATGACTGGGTAATTCAGTGCTCATATTCTGAACATAATGAGAATTCAGGGATTTCAGGAAATCCTTAAGTCATGTAGAGGTAAGGAACTAGGGTTTGGCGCGCGTGGGTACGTTGCATGATTTTTGAATGCTTACTCTTTTTGAACATGTGCTGTGCTGGCTCCCGCCTTCCGCAACGGAGAGAGTTGCCTATATCCATTAGGCGTCACTGAAACGACAGTTTTGGTGTGTGCGTCAGATGACGATATCTAGTTCTGCTTGCTCTGGTTAAAATGGAAAGTACCGCCGTTATCTCATATACATTCTATAAGGAGCGAATACGACAAGACATATATGCGCTTTTGTTAGTACCCTGATTAAAAGGAATATACTGCTGTTTTCTTGTACATTTTCATAGGAGCGAATACCGGAAGCACACGTGTATATTTTTTAATATCCTCTGTTTCCTAATGTGTTTTATTTTGGTAAAAGTGAACTATAATGAATATTTTTCTGTCTGAGTAGGCTGTAAGGTCTTTATTCAGCTATTTACATTTTACTATAGCATTTGGTAGAGAAGTCCTGTTCAAGGACAGGGAATTTTGCGAACCCTGCACTGTCGGGAATATCATCTACTAATGGTTTTGCAGACTTATTCCCATAGGAGCTGTTCAGAAGTGACTAACCAGTTTAAGAACTATGTGGGGAGAATTTTTATATGTTGAAAATAATGTGCTCTACTTGTGCAGATTATGTAGATAAGTGATAGGTTACTGAATACTTTCTGTTGCATCATTCTTTTTTAGTGAAACACATAAACTTTCCAAAGATATTATCCCAAAGTAGACAGTTGGTGCCCAGAATTACTTCTCTTTAACATTTTTTAGTCTGGCTACAAAATCTTGGATGCGCCGTTCTTTTCTTGGTTAAATCAATAATCAAGCATGTTACGGATTAAGCACACTTTGAGAACACATTTTGTTCGTGTTAGCCAGTAAGTTCTGTCAGCGGCTGTTATAAACGAGTTACGCATAGTCGCATACAGATCCCTGACATGGAGCCTATCGGCATCTCCTTCGAAACCCGATGCAGCACTTGCAGGAATCCTCTCTTGCTAGCTTTTGACATGGCCTGTACCTACGTAGACGGATGGTGGCCCACAAAGGGGTTTTAGTGGGTTGCTGCGAAAATTGAATTTATACAGTCACTTCAGATTTGGTTGGGGCATTACAGGAGAACGGAGAATGAATGGAATCCACTCTTGTCGTATATGAGATGATAAAAGTAGTGATCCTCTGGTCAGATATTCATTTGTCAGTTATGGCCACAGAGCTAAGCTTTCTTGTTTTAAAGATTTCCATGATACTACTCCTTGCAGTGGTTGGTATAATACGACAATTTGATGTGTGCACATGTGCCTTTCCGTGTTTGGGTGTGTCATTGGTGCAATCTCGAGGCTTTTCCTGTTTTTCTTTATGTTTAATTGATCTCCAAAGTTACGTACCAATACCTGGATGGTATAACATACACTGATCAGCCACTGGCTTCATTGTGCAGTTTTTCCAAAGAACTTTGTAAACTATCATTGTCTAATTATTTTCTCAAATTTCTACTTTCAGAAGCGAGAGATTTTTCAAGATCTGGCTCCACTCCTGTGGCACTCTTTTGGCACGATTGCTGCACTACTCCAGGTAGGTTACAATTCTTGCACAATTCTAAATTTAGTTCATTAATGCGATGGTAGGAGTACATATGTACTTTTGTAGTCCTTGTTATCTAAGTTAGGGTTGTTGTGCTATTGATTCTTCCTTGTATGGAATTTGTTGAAGCTTCTGCGCATCTTCCTCATTCAGTTTATGTCTCACTTTTGAAAATGCAGGAGATTGTGTCAATCTATCCTTCACTTTCACCACCAACTTTGTCTCCTGTTGCATCAAACCGTGTCTGCAATGCACTTGCACTTCTTCAGGTATGCTTTTACATGAGAAAAAAGGAAACCCTCACTCCTAGTGGGCCTTGTGGTGGCTTGAGAATACTACCACTTTAGTAGCATACTGCTCGCTATCTATCTCCTATACAGGCTTCCCGAATTCGTTCTGTACAGTGTACACCATGCTTCCTAAATCTAATCTTGCTTTTGTTTTATAATTGCAGTGTGTTGCTTCACACCCTGACACCAGGATACCTTTCTTGAATGGTACTGAGTGCTGCTGTTTTTATGTCAAGTCTTAAATATCTCCATAATTTGCACTTGTTAAAAACTATCTTCTGTTACGACTTTTCTCTCGTACAAAATAGGTAAATCTCATTAAGCAAGTGCTCAATAATTGAGTCTTCCTTTTTCTTTGCAGCTCAAATCCCACTGTACCTGTACCCGTTTTTGAATACTACCAGCAAAACAAGACCATTTGAGTACTTGAGGCTTACCAGCTTGGGTGTCATTGGTGCTCTTGTGAAGGTATTTAAAACTAGATATTTATGAAAACTAGGAATGGACGGTCCCATATAGATTTTTGCTTTGTATATAGTGGCGGGAGGGGTGAACTGAAAGGGAAAACAATTGTGGGGATGGGGTGGCTGTATTCTTTATTTCATTGTAGAATCGAAGCTGGTTCTTTTTGTATACTCATTACAGTAATCCAGTCATGTTAACCAAATGGAGCGGTTGGTATTTGGTCCAACAGGAACTACTATGTTTGAGCCGAACAGGCCAAATTTTGTTAGAGCTGCTATTGTTTCTTCTACCAGATAGCAATTTTGCCAATAATTTTCTTTGCCTCTTTTTTGTGATATATGCAGGTTGATGATTCTGAAGTTATTGGATTTCTGCTTCAAACTGAAATAATTCCTCTATGTCTGCGTACTATGGAGATGGGCAGTGAACTTTCCAAAACAGTACGAACAACTACCTTTACTCTAAATCTGATAATTATCTAGTTCTGGTTCATTTGTAGCCTTGATAATGGATTGCCACGCCCTTAGCATGGCTAGTTATTCCTGTTTGCAATTTGAATGGTGCGACAGTGAAATATTCAATCTTTTGACAATTATAAAGTACCCAGATTATCTGTGCTAATTGGCTTGTGTAGGGCCTCATTTGTTTGATCTAAACTTACTGTAATATTCAATCTTTTGACAATTATATATGTCTGCACCATTTAGATAACCTTAGTGGTAGCTAATGATGATGTGGATGTCAAGAAACTCAAACTATTTGTCGAACCGTGATGTACTTAAAAGCTGTCACGGATAGATTTTACTGGACTGTTGGATATCAGTCTTTTCCCTGTGTGATCTGTAGTTGGTGCTTCGGTCTCACCAACTCCGTTGACGTGTACTATTACTTGCAGGTGGCCACCTTTATTGTTCAGAAGATCCTGCTCGACGACATAGGGCTGCGCTACATATGCGCTACCGCCGAGCGCTTCTTCGCTGTGGCCACTGTCTTAGCTCAGATGGTCCAGGCGCTTGCTGAACAGCCTTCTGCAAGGCTGCTGAAACACATCATCCGCTGCTATCTGAGGCTGACAGAGAACGCGAGGTTGGTGCCACCATCCAAACAGATTTTTTATTTCATAAAACCTGCTGTGCGTGTACTATCGCCGGTCCTAAACCAGTGTGGTCTCTATTGTGCAGGGCGTGCGCGGCGCTCAACAGCTGCCTCCCCACCGTGCTGAAGGACGGGACATTCAACTCCTTCCTTCAGGTATCACATTTTCCCTAACCTAAACAAGCTTCATAGTACTACTAACATTTGCTCTTTGGGTTTTGGACTGTGTGCTGACCCTTGCCTCTCACCATGAATAGCAGGACGACCACGTGACGAGGCGCTGGCTGCAGCAGCTGCTGCACAACATGACGGTGGCCAGCATGGGCGGCGGGAGCTCGCACGCGGGCAGCATGGGAGTAGGCCCCGCCGGCATGGGGGGCGGGAGCTCCCACGGCAGCATGGGCGGCGGAGGCCCTCACTCGGGCCTCGACCACCTCATGGGGCTCTGATCAAATGAAGCTTTGCATCCGCACCGCGGCAGCGGCTGAGACTGAGAATTCTGTTTGAACTCCCTCCCTGCGGTGCATGTGTGTTGTAGTTGTGTCCCTGTCGTAGCTAGCTAGCTCCTTGTTGTTTGTTCAAAAGAAGAAGAAGAAATAGAGTCCTGCCGGCCCTTAGTGGGAAGGAAGGAAGGAGATAGTAGTCTTTAGGGGGTACTGTTTTGGTTTTGCTTCTGGCCTCGGGTTGCCTAGTGTAAAAAGACAAATAAACCTGTGCAGAACCGCTCCCTGGTCCTGGCAAACGATCCAAGGATGAAGATGGGTGGTGGTTGTTGGTAGTAAAGGTGAAAACATATCAAGAGTCATCACAGGCTTTTACAGTGAGCACAGCTTCTGTTTGGTGGTTTTTCTTTGACGGCGGTGAGCATGCTGGGGCTGCTCGAGTTGTTTTGGCAAGCTAGTACAAATCATGTAGGAAGTTGACCTCTTTGGTAGGAGTAGTACAAAATTTACAAAAAGTTGACAAAAATCTGAAAGTAGAATCATACTACTAGGCAGCAATTGGTACTCTACAGAAATTTCCCTGAGGGAACCGGGTCAAATCCACGTGTCCCGACTAAAATGCTTACTAGTACTCAAAGTGATAGACGAAGAGGGGTTTTACAATGGTAGTAAAACTTGTGTTTTGACCTTTGAGGTTAAGATGTGGCTGTATCGTGCTGTCAGAGAACAGTGCCATGGACATTCTTTCTGTTCCTGATGAAGGGCCTGGACTTGGAGGTATGCAATCACCTGACCTGTGGCGATTTGTTCATGCACCTGGGACAGATATGCGTCTCTCTGACTTTGTGAGCTGGGTGAGAGGCACCAGAGGTGGCCAACTGCCCTTTCATGGCATCAGAGGGCCACTTCAGTCTCGGGCAGCCAAACTAGGCACCCAAGCAGCCAACTAGCGAGTCCTCAACTCGAGCGTCCCAGCAGCCAAAGCAACTCCTAAGGCTAGACGAGAGTTGGCTAATCTAATCTAATCACAACTCCATAGATTAATCTAATCGCAATTTGATGAGGTTACTCTGATAAAGAACTTGTCGATTAATCTAATCTAACCTCCATCGGCTAATCTAATCGACGATCCAACGAAAGCGAGACAGGTTCAGCACCAAGCTGGCCTCCTCCTCACCAGAGAAAAAACAAACAAACGTCGCCGTCCCTTCCGTCGTCGCAAGGGCTCTCTGTCACTGTTCTGACTCCGATCCCCTCCGACCTATAAACCCGCCTCCGCCCTCTTCCCCTTTCTCCACCAGATCAAAACCCCTCTCCCTCCGTCACCCTCCCTTCCCGCCGTTGAACCGTACGCCCGTCGGCCATGGCGACCGCCGCTGCGTCCCAGGTACGTCTGCCCCCCTGCCCCGCTACTCGTGCTGCTGCGCGTCCGGCCCTAACCTTTTTTCCCATCTCTCTGCTGTAGGTGGCTTTCTCGGCGCCCGTCGGCTCGGATCGCGCCGTCAGGAGCTCTGGAATCCAGGTGCGTGTCTCGGTGCCCCTTTACCGCGGGTGGGTCAATCGTGTGTGCTACTGCGTGAATTCGTAGGCTGTTGGATTCTAGTCTTCGGCAGATTCGGTGAGGACCGAGTCAGATTGGTTCGAGCAGGAAGCAGTTCTTAGGCATTCGCCAGCTCAGGGCCTGTGGGTTCGTACTAGTATTTGGAGGGCTATCAGACTCAGTTAGCAGTGATAGCTGTAGAAACGCACACTTAGCAGTTCAGAGCTATTGCTGTGGTATCTGTGAACTGGCTGAATCCCCAGCTGGCATTGCACTACGATGGCGATAAAATTTAACAACAGTACGCTACAATTTTGCTTTCCTTTTTACTTATTTTTACACCTTCTGTCATGTTTCAGGGCACCAACAGTCTCAGCTTCAGCAACAAACCATGGACCGGCACCGCGTTATCTTGCGACAGCAAGGCCGTGGCGCAGCGGAGCCATGTCAGGAAGGTGCTCTGCGCGGCAGTCCAGCAGTCGAGCAAGGTATCCGTCGTGCCGCTCGACCTGGAGAGCGCCAAGGAGCCGCCGCTCAACACGTACAAGCCAAAGGGGCCTTACACGGCCACCATCGTCTCCGTCGAGCGGGCGGTAGGCCCGAACGCCCCCGGAGAGACGTGCCATGTTGTGATTGACCACGGTGGCAATGTGCCGTACTGGGAGGGGCAGAGCTACGGGATTATTCCTCCGGTAAGTGTTTTCTGCTTTCTGCCATTTTCTTAGTTGTATCGTTTACCTTACTGAATACTGAGCAGTGGACTCTTCGTGTCCTTAAATAAGAGGTCAGTCATATCAGGATGCACTGTGCTGATATCATGTTCAGATATATAGACATTGATTTGCATATGCTGCTTGACGCTTTGTGTAGGATAATTGCTTTAGGTTCACTCAAATACCAAATATATTTTTGTTTCATTTGGTATTGTCCATGTCTGCCCCTTTCTAGATTCATTCTCTCACTGAACGTTGTGTACATCAATAGAAATTGATTTGAGTACGCTGCCTTGGCGCTTTGTTTAGCAAATATGTACTCATTTCATTTGCTGTTGACCATGCCTTCACATTCTATATCCTTCCGTCACTGAACCTTGGGTGCATCTGCCAGGGAGAGAACCCAAAGAAGCCTAGAAACCCACAGAATGTCCGGCTTTATTCAATTGCATCTACTAGGTATGGGGATTCATTTGACGGGAAGACTGCCAGTTTATGTGTTCGCCGTGCAGTCTATTATGATCCTGAAACTGGCAAGGAGGACCCCTCCAAGAACGGTGTATGCAGTAATTTCTTATGCAACTCAAAACCTGGGGACAAGATTCAGCTGACAGGTTAGTTGATTTTTTTTCTCCAGATGGATGCAAAGGCTTTCTTGTGTGTCACCAGTGTTATATTAGTGACTTGCTCTAAAAGGACCAAGTTTTTCCGGTTAAATTTTCCTAAAGTTCAGCTGTGGTACAACATCTGTTTCTGAATGCTGGGGATTAGTACATACACATTGTGTAAGATGTAAATTAAGCAGGAGCAGGAAATAACCGTGCTCCCAACTCTCACTAGAAAAGGGGGATGCTTCACATGGCCGCCGGTCTACAGTCTACATTCGGACTAAAAGCAACTTCTTACACACTAGCCAGACAAATAACAAATTCTAAGTAGCCAAGAGCATATTCCAATATGGATATTCCCTACAGTTTTAATAGGCTATCCCACTGGATGTTCTATTTATTCTTTTCATAAAGTAACCTATTTTTTCAATGCATACAATAGTTAGATTTTCTTTAAAAAATGTTCTGCTTCCTGATTAGCTTTGAGCTACAAACTCAGCATCTATGCACATACATCTTTCCTGTAGAATTGGGCATACTCATAGTTAATAGTGTATGATGGATATTCTAACCTGTAAGCATCTCACAGTTATTTATTTCTGATCTCAGGTCCCTCTGGCAAAATAATGCTCCTACCTGAGACTGATCCAAATGCAACCCATATCATGATTGCCACTGGCACTGGTGTTGCTCCCTACCGTGGGTACCTACGCCGTATGTTCATGGAAGATGTCCCAAACTACAGATTTGGTGGCCTGGCTTGGCTGTTCCTTGGTGTGGCTAATTCAGACAGCCTTCTCTATGATGAAGAGTTCACAAGCTACCTTAAGCAATATCCAGACAATTTCAGGTTACTATACCTCTTTCGTCTTCATACCTTCTTTCTGTTATTATCTTTGCACATGCCCCAAAAGGCACTTTGTTTTGACTTAGATGGTTGGGCCCTTATTTATATTGGGTGTGCCACCAGTTGAATAAACTAGTTCTGTTCTTTTTGCCGGTAGACTATAATTTAGTGTGTTTAATTTTTAGGTTTGACAAAGCACTGAGTAGGGAGCAGAAGAACAAGAGTGGTGGCAAGATGTACGTCCAGGACAAGATTGAAGAGTACAGCGATGAGATTTTCAAGCTATTGGATGGCGGAGCTCACATCTACTTCTGTGGTTTGAAAGGAATGATGCCTGGGATTCAGGATACACTCAAGAAAGTGGCAGAGCAGAGAGGGGAGAGCTGGGACCAGAAGCTATCGCAGCTGAAGAAGAACAAGCAATGGCACGTTGAAGTTTACTAGGATTTGGATGTTGGGCTATCTATTATTGCTCTGCTGTGGGACGATGCCAAGAAAGGCAGAAAACACATATCAAATGATTCTCGTTATGGGTGTAACATTACCAAGCGTTATTTCAGGGAGAATCATAAAATCATTCATGTAATTCATAAGCTTCCGCATCATATGATGCATGAAATGGAGCATGTAACTTTTGTTCCTACAGTTTCTCCTGGCGGTCTGTATGGAGACGAATTTAAGCACCTTTCCTGATTGTACCTGGATGAAGTGCAGCAGACTATAGATTGTTGTTCATTCAAATCTTTGAGGGATACAAATTCAGTAAAAGAGAGCGGTACACAACCAGTTATCCAAGAAAATACAAATGTTTTGCTTCTCAATGTATTAATAGAAGAAAATGTTATGTAGTACAAGCCTTCAAATAGGCACACCCTACTACATACATATCACAGTGGGAATTCATCAAGCTTCTGAAAGAACTGTTTGTAGCCCAACCCCACGTGTACATACAAAAGCTAAACATGAACACATACAGCTCAAATCACCCTTGCCATGTCTCTGGGACTACGTCCTGCACGATGGCACAAAGCAAGACACTCAACAATACCATGCGCCGACGACATGGAGCCGCCCAAGTCGCTGGTTACAAGCTCAGCATCTCCATCAGCAAGACGGTAGGCCTCAGTACGCATAACCACTCCGTCGTCCATACCAAGGCTGAAGTAGATGGTGTCACCGGCAACGGAGGGGAAAACCTCCGTGGACACCGAAAGCGAGGAATACTTGCCGAGGAACAAGGCGTGTCCGTTCAAGCTCTTCTCCGGTGACAGTTCCCCGGTGTCTAGATCCAGTCGGTAGACGTCGTAGTGGAAGCTCCTCCTGGGGTTCGTCCGATGCGTGCAGTGCACCAGCATCAGCTCCCCGCCGCAGTCCACCAGGTGCACACTGTGATGAACTCGGGAGAGCGGTGTGTGCTGCAGCCTGGCGGCCGCATGAATCGTCTGTGGTCGCTGGATCATCCTCCTCTCCAGCACCATGAAATTGTCCATCTTGGCTGCCACCGTCATCCGTGGTGGCTGATTTGTGCTCGTCTCCGCTAGCACCATGAGATTGTTCTTGGTGACGCAGTAGAAGCGGCCTTGGAAGACCAGTGTCGCGAGAGGCCGGGTTTCGTAGGGGACCAAGGTCCAACGCTCGTCGCCGGGCTTGGCGATGCCGAGGATGTGCACGCACAGACATAGCACGACGGTGGAGTCGCTGGCGGCTACGCCGGAGCCACACGCTCTGAAGTGTTGGCCGAAGTTCAGGATGCAGGTACGCCAATGGAACATTTGTCGACCAGGAGGAATCAGCGTGGTGAGCGGGGGGAGCTTGGTGAGGTGTCCCGTGAGCGGGTTCAGTAGCCGGACGTGGGTGCCCTCGTGGAGCAGGACGAGGAGGCCCTCCGGGGTGACCGCGAGCGTGTCGTGGTCGTCGTGGAGCTCTGGGAGATCGACCGATATGCACTCACAGGTGGAGACGTTGAGGAAGCGGCGGCGATGGGGAGGCGCGAGCTTCTCCCGGAGCATGATCCAGTGCCGGGGGAAGAAGCGGCGATCGAAGCGCCCGCGTGGATCGGCGCAGCACCGCCGCCACGTGTGGCACACGGCGCGGAAGCGGAGGTAGTCGGCCACGTCGTTGGCGAGGACCCGCTCGGCGAGAAGCCCCGCTGGCCCGTCTGCGAGATTCGCCCAGTCCCTCCTGCGGCAGCACGGATTAGATCGTTAGAAGATCGGAATCAAACGAAGGAATAGTGAAGTTTTGATGGAGAACAACGGCAGACGAACGATCCGTACCACTGGCTTTGATCCATGGAGCGGCGGAGGACTACAAGTGCGTGTGTCTTTCGAAGATTTCCATGGATTATAGCTCTGTGAGTCTTGTCTTGTGATGTGTCTTCTAGTGCTTGCCATGTTGCTTAATTTGTCTGCCCATGATAAAACAATATCATCCCGACAAATGGAGATTTGTGGATACGTAGCACAACAAAGCTTGAGATGATGTGATTAGGCTTGGCAGCCACCGTCACAATAGGAATGACATGAATCGCGGATGCTTATCTAAGGGGACCAAGCACTAACTAATTCTCGGTGTGAGATGAGAGCTAGCAATACCGTTAAAGAAAGCTGTATTTGTAAATGATTTTTCATTCGTTGAGAAAGACTTACGTTTTATCATCATGACACACCTGCTAGAATGTTTTGGTTTTGTGTATTACATGGCCAAACTCCTTACACTAGATGCAAGATGCATATAGATGGTTGCATAATTTCAGCATATTATCATTGATTCACATACGGACATATTTTTTCAACAAACACAAAAGCTTTACATCTCTGTGTATTGAATCAATAGAAAAAATGACATATACAAGCCTAGCATGTAGACACATGATACACATGCGATTGCAGTAGTCGAACCGCCCTAATGGTAGTCGACTTTCATGTCCAAGCGAAATAGTTACTCAAACTACCAATGCTAACCTTCTAGAATATAATCCCAAAGTATCGCAAAAGGAGAGGCAGTCGACAATAGTATGTGGCCACGGCACGACCTTTTTCTCCGAAGAGTGTTCCAAGAGGTTGTTTGCAAGTTTGGTGCTTCTGTCTGGGAGATGGTAGGCCTCGATACGTCCTCTCTCGCCTAATTCAAAGCTCAAGTAAATAGTGTCACCCCTAATGTAACGAAAAACATGGGGGGACATAAAAAAAGAGAAACTCATGCCCATGAACATCGCCCGCCCATTGAAGTTGTTGACAATGAATAGGGCCTTCTTGCCCAAATCCAGGCGATACACGTCATATCTCCTCTTCAAGTTAAGGGGGTCCATACGGTGCACCAACATCAACTCTCCATCATTGTCCACTAGGTGGATGCTATGAGTAAATGCCTTTACTTGGCCATGCAATTTGGCAACAATCTCCGACCGTGGTGGCTGATCTGTGTCTGTCTTCAACACCATCAAACTATTTCCGTTCATGTGGTAAAAGTGGCCCAAGAACATCAAGGTAGGTGCATAGTGTGTACTATAGTAGTGAACCACCGTCCAACGCTCATCGCCAGGCTTGGCAATGCCTACGATGCGGGACACAGGGATGCATAGAACAAACGATTTCGAATCACTTGTAACCCCAGAGCTGCACCCTACCCCAGAGCCGCGCATTATATAATTGTCATGCCAAAGGTAGCGGGAGTAGTCGTCTGGATACATCAAAGTGCTCACCGGTGGGAGCTCTGTGACATGTCGCGTGAACGGGTTCAATAGTTGAATGCGGGTGCACTTGTGGAGCACGAGGAGGAGGCCATCCTGGATGGGACCGAGCCTGTGATCTTGGAGCTCCGGTAGCTCCAGTATTATGCACTCGCCGGTAGAGATATTGAGGAAGCGGCGGCTGAGGGGACAAGATATTTGCTCCCGCAACATGATCCAGTGCCGAGGGTGAAAGCGACGGTCCAGTCCGCTATGTGTATGCGGGTCCGTGGAGCACCGCCGCCATGGGCTGCACACGGCACGGAGGCGGAGATAGTCTGCCACATCCCTAGTGAGGACGAGGTCGGCGATCAACCCAACCGGCCCCTCGGAAAGATTCGTCCAATCCCTCCTGTAGCAAGCCGTCAACACGCACGGATCAGAAGATCCGATCCGATAAAGTGAAAAAGGGGGAGGAATTTCAATGGAGACAGGCCAAGCAGATGCACTTACCACTCAGTTAGAGCCATGGAGGTGCCGTGCCAGCCGATCCAAAGAGGTTCGCCGTCGTGGGTGACAGTTCCGTCGATTTATTTGAATCTCGCACTGGATCAGTCTGTCCGGAGAGACTAATCTGTACTGAGTCCGTACAGATTATCAGTTTTTCGGCTATCAGTTTTTCAGTACCGAGTCCGTCGTGAATACGAGTTTGAGTTCAACACGAACACGACTTATCAGTTTTTCAGGCTATCATCACGCGACCTATCTTATCCATCCAGCGAGATATAACGGTCCAAGAAACAGAAACATCTCTACTATATAATTTGTCTAGAGGTGGTTTTCGTCTGATTTTTCGTCCGTCGGTCGTTTTGCAGTTCAGTCCCTCAAAAATTAGAGCATCAACCCGCGGTACACTATCCACGCAGCTCGCTCTCCCGGACGCGAGACGCTCGCTCGCGCTCCTGGACCCCCACCTTCCCCGTTTTGGATCAGACTGGAGTGGCTGAGGAAATGGCGTCAGTGGCGGAGGGGATGGCCGCTCGGTGGCGGAGGGGATGGAGTGACGGAGGGGATGGCGTCGGTGGCCACTCGGTGGCGGAGGGGATGGCGTCGGTGGCGGTGGGGGTGGCATCGTTCCTGGACCCCCACCTTCCCCGTTTCGAATCAGACTGGAGGGGATGGCCGCTCGGTGGCGGAGGGGATGGTGTGGCGGAGGGGATGGCCGCTCGGTGGCGGAGGGGATGGTGTGGCGGAGGGGATGGCGTCGGTGGCCGCTCGGTGGCGAGGGGATCGCATCCGATTCCTATAGGAATCGGATCGGACTGGAGTGGCGGAGGGGATGGCGTCGGTGGCCGAGGTGATGGCGTCCAATTCCAATAGGAACTGTGCTTCCACAACTCATCAAGTCTCTGCTCCGATTTCTACACTGCTCCAAGTCTCTGGTCCGATTTCTACACCGCTTGAACTCTTCTCCACCAAGCGTCTATGGGATATCAAAGGATTGAGGTGTCAAGGCAGAAAACATCGAGTTGCAGAAAGTCAGATCAGAGTCTAGATGCGGGAAGTCGAGGAAAGCATCGATATGCACGAAGTCGAGGACAACGTCAAAGTCGAGATGCCGAAAGTCGAGGACAACATCGAGACGGAAGATGTCCAAGGCGTTGAGGCGGAAGACGTCCAAGGGGTCGAGACGGTCCAAGCGGACTGCGGCAGCGCCGGCACACCATCCTCTGCCATGCTTTCTACGATTGGAGCAGAGGTAATAACACTTTCTACAGTAGTTTTTTTTCTGTCAGTTCTATCAACGTCCAGATGTGTAGTCTCTGTAGCTCAGATTGGTTGCATTATTTGTAGCAGAAGATGCATATTACCTTTGGTTTGGCGTGGCGTGTTCTTAATCTAGCGCCCAGGTTGTCACTTTAATTATGTGTTTAAAAAGTAGTTCTGTCTGGGGTTCTGCTTCTTTTGTTTGGTAGTAGCGCCCAGGTTGCAACTTGGACTGTACTACTACCTGAATACAGTTTGGTGTTTGACTTTATTGAGTTGTACAAAATCATGAATTCATAGACACTATAGTTGCGTCACTTGATTAAATCATGTCTGTGTCTATCATAATCCCCCTGTATATGTAAGAATCCATGTGTATTTGGTAAAAAATTAGTACCCATTACCCTATACAGAGCAGGTATACAATATTGACCATCACTGTTGGGCTCAAAAGAGTGTAGTTCATTATATATGGAGTAATTATATCAGAATTAGGAGTGCTGTGGCATTACTTTTTATGTATCACATGCTTGCATAAAAGGATTCATTTGTGCGAAGAGTTTAATCCTCTAGGTGGCAAATGTTAATGACTGATAAGACCATCCTGGTTGGGGTAATTTACTGGAAAAAGGTTGATGCAATTGCAAGTGATGCTTCTTTGCCGGGATCTTGACAGTACCTAAAGAGTTAGTCCATTCTTCAGATTTAAATTCAAGCTATCCTGGAGAACTGAAGCAACCAATGTTGTTTTCTGAATCTGTCTGTGGTATAGCATGAATCCATCCATGGCAACGATGGATACCCTGCTGCATATGGTTGTCTATCTGCAAGGGTGATGTTTACTCCTGCACTTGGTTTCATGTGCTGGTGCATCAATTGTGCTGGTACATGTGTAATTTTGAATCTGATTGGCAAGAAAATATATTGGGTTTAATTTGTATAAGAGTTTCTTAATTCATTAGATGTATCATCTGTAACTTTTGGCTTTGAATACAAAGTTTGAGGTGGGCAAAACTCTGTTCCCACTCTTCTTTTTTATAGGAAATATCCCAGTTTTAAAATCAATTTTGCATTATGTTCTGTAGATTTATTCCACATGTTCTCCTGTAAAAAGGAACAATTGAGAGAATGATTTTTCTTTGGTTCCTACATCCGACGCGCTAACAGTGCACATATAAATGCACTATCCGGTTTGGTGTGCTCTTTCTTGAGAATGGATCCAGAGTTTAGATTGAAGAGAAATTAAGCATTATGCTTGTGGATTTGGCAGTAAACATTAAGACAGAGCTAACACTTTGTTGTGCTTGTGATTGCAGAGAATGGATCACAAAGATGAGGATATTGATAGCCGTCCTTTAAAAAAGGCAAAATGTTCTGAATCAAATATTATAGATGATCCATTGCCATCACCTACCATCTCGACATCATCTCTGATTTCTGAATGTTCTGAGTCGGATGGTTCAGAATCAGATAATGAGACAAATGGTGAGCTACGGCCAACACCTCCAACAACAACCAAATCGATATTATCTCCGGTTTCTGAATTGATGAATGAAGAAACTTCGATGTTATCTCCAGTTTCTGAATCGATGAATAAAGAAACAGTTTCAACTGATGATGATAAGCAACCCGATGAACCTAAATATATAATAAATAATCCAACCTATGACTATCTCCCACAAGGTAAAATACTCACTTTTATTTTATATTCACTTATTTTATGTATGTTTGATTTTCTTCAACATATACTTGCTTAATTGTTTTAAATTTTGCAGATTATACATTAACCGATATGGATGGGTCTGCTCAGTGTGTTATACTAGATGCGAAAGAAGAAGAAATATTGGTGAAGATAGATGAGATAACAGTCAAACAACGTTATTTGGTTTCCCTTCTAGATGAAAGCAAATGGGTAGAAGATGAAGTAACCTTACTCATAATATAATGAAATAATTTCTGATTTTTAATACCCATTGGTAATGTATTTCTTTAATCTTCATAGGTAATCAGCGCATATATATGTTGTATGAAGGACAAACTACATGTGCATGTGCAAAATCAAAATTCTGCTAAAGTATATTTTGAGAATCCTTTTGTTACCAGTCTGTTAAAACGGGATGGTCAAATTGGAATACAGCGAGCTACCGGTATGACAACTATTGTCAAAGAATATCTGAATCATGACATGGTAATATCAGTATCCATAATCGTAAAGTTTTAGGTTTTTTTTTTTTAAATTTGTAAATTACATGACTACTACAAGTAACTCTTTGTCTTTATTACAGATCCTTCTTCCAATAAATATAACGAACTCACATTGGTATTTAGCTTGCATCAATTTTGAAAAGTATGAAATACAAGTACTCGACTCATTGTGTTGGAAGTTCAACCGAGGTGACCTGACTACTACGGTTAGTTACTATCTCATTTATAACCCTTTAAATAAATTGTGTAAACTTATCCATCGCTTATGTGTATCGTTTATTGATTAATAATCATTCTTACAGCTGCAAGGACTGCAATATCATTTGGACATGCTTAAAAGTCAAGAAAATTTGAATGATGATAAATGGAAAGATCTTGATTTTACTAATTGGCCGATTACAGAACAACTACAAAGCCCAATCCAGCAAGACAGGTATATAAAGCAAATATGTTTTATAATAAAAACAATATAAGAAATATTGTGATTCATGTGAAGTACTCAGTTTATTTTAATTATGCAGTTCATCTTGTGGTCTATTTATGCTTAAATTCATGGAATATTGGACTGGACATACACTATCCCATCCAATTACACAGGTAAATAACTATTTTGTTTGCTAAGCACATATAGTTGGTGCAATTTTAATTGTTATCTATGCTAATATATATTTTGATGATGCACAGGAAATTATTACTTCTTTTAGATTTAAGTTAGCTGCCGTACTATTGTGTTGGGAAAAAACACGGCACAACCAACTACAATCTTTGAAGAAAGTGACATTGAGGGAGATCCAAACGATCTTATGATGTCGGACACTCCTTTTGATAAAAACCAATCAAAAGACAACAATTCATTATCTTTTCAAAACAAATACATATCGCTGATGTTTGTTCTTTCTAATTTGAGCGTACATGAGTTAGTAGGTGGACTTTGTAACTACATCAAATCAATCAATTCTGCAGAAACTTTAGAGTAAGCTATTTTTTCCATATAATAGTTTTATTAGTTGAATACAATTGACAACATAAATTATCGTACTCTTCTTGTGATAATAATTTACAGGAAAGTTTGGGTACAAAGCTCTAATCTATATCCCATTAGCTTGACTCTCAAAAAACTGTAAGAAATGCTAAATGATGAGATGCACATGGATCGTGACTGTTTCAACTTGGTCGTACGGAAGATTATGTTTGACGACATCCAAACTGCAAAGAAAAAGAGAGGGTTCATATCAAAACATTATCTTGACATGCAATTCTGGGTATGCTCTTACATTAACTATATAATTTGTGTCACAAATGTACTAATTCTTTTTTATCTAATTTCTAAACACTTACTTTATAATATTCTAGATGATTACTGATTTGGACGACATCCAAACTTCCGAAAAAAGTTAGATGTGGAAAAGCTAGCATATTCTGTTCGTAGCTGGCCTGGTATCAACTATAATGTTTCATCCTGCAAATCGGTAAGACAAATTCACTATAAGTGTCACTACAATTATTATTTATGATATGTTCTAATATCTAGCCTATTTCAGATTCATATTCCAATACTATCTGGCTCTGAATTTATTCTATTCATATTGGACAAAGATTCGAGAACTGTCTACATTTTGGACACTAATCCTTACCAATGCAACCCACACACAAAATATGTGCACAGACTTTTATGGATTGCTGAATACTTACCGAAAGCCATGTTAAAAGCATGCCCTGGGTCTACATGGAACGAGAATATTTCCCTATGGCACCAAAAAATAGTACATGATATTTCAGTGCAAAAAAGGTAATAGCTTTAAGAGATAAATAATGTATGCTTAGCTTCTGATGTTCTGAATATGTATTTTTGGCATTGATTAGTAATCTATATATCTTATATTGATTACTTATCTATATATCTTATATAGGGAATTGTCTGGTTTTCTTGTTACATTCTTCATGTCCACATGGGATGAAGGAAAAGTGCATTTGCCATATTTAAAGGTTAGAATTATAATCATTTAAATCATTATCTTCATTCCACATGAGATGCTGATCTTATTGGTTTACAATGTGTAGGATGGGTACGAACTGAGAAAACAAATTTTGGGACAGCTACTAACATTTAAAGGGAATGAATGTGAAAAAAACATGCCTACCGGAGTCCTAGATTTCATCAGCTGTATTAGGAAATCAAAAGCAATACAAAAGACCTGAGGACGGTGAATATGAAGACTTGAGAATCAAAAGGCAACCAAGAACAATACAGAAGCTACCTCTTAAACTCCATCTCCACCAGTTGCTGCTCCTTGAGTGCCTCCACGCTACTGCCTCCATGCTTTTAGAGCATGACACACACTTTTATAGTTTGTCCAACTTTTGAGGAACAATATAGGCTTAGTCAATGTTGATGTTTTACTTTGTATATATATCCAAAACATGGTATTTTCCTGTAAGTGAGTTATTGTGGCATGAAGATAAATTTAAGTTCAGAGATAATGGTTCATGTAAGCCAATATTTAGTTTGAACAGAGCGTGATTTATGTTCAGAGATTTTGCTAAATGTAAGCAAATTAAAGTAGTGTTTATGATGCTGTTAAAAAAAGTTTGTATTTTGGATTTATGTTCAGAGATTTTGCTAAATGTAAGCCAATTAAGGTTGTATTTCAGATGATAGCTGCATATACTGTAGGGGCAAGGTATCTCATGTAATTTTTTTCTGTAAAAATAAGTTGAATAGTATGCATCTTTCTAACTAACATACGATCCTGGAAGATGTTTCTCTGCATGGGGAATGATGATAAAAATGTTTTCCTTGAGAAATTAGTCATCTCTTAACAAAACCAATATTTACAGCTATCTTATTTCGAAAATCAGAGGCCTCACAAGGTTGAATTCTTATGGCTGCTTCCAGATGATAATACAGTAATCAGAGCTGCTACTATTATTTTGCTTAGAGTGGTGAAGGAGCGGCCTGTTCAGCTGCTCGCGATCACGCCCTCTCCAAGAACGTGAAAGCCTGACTGTAGTTGGTTGTCTCTTAGTGCCAAGACATATGATGGAGCCAAGCTGTCTTAGTGGTCAATTCTTATCTGATGTATTTAGAATCTAGATGTAGCGCTATTTGTGACTATTATCGGTTACTACATTGAACTTTTCTTTTTTCTTTTTCTTAGGTGTTAGCCTAAGGAAGTTTGAGACTAGAAAAAAGAGGGAACAGAGAGTGATGGGTCGTAGCAACGAGGGGAGCTCTTCAACAATGTAATCCTTAACAGACTGAGGCAACAATTTAAAGAAAGCTACATATAATCACGCTCGAAGAGCTCAAGAACGGGCTAGCAAAGCAGAGCACAAAGATGAAAGACAATGAGATTGAGCAACTGACCGTACAAAGTGAGCCTTAAATCATAGGAGTCCTAATCGGAATCAGCTTGGTGCAGTTATTTGCAAAAAATAAAACAGCTACTGGAGAAGTCCAAATACTACTTGAATAAGGAATTCTAATCCGACTCAGCCTAGAGCAAATACAACTACCGGAGAAGTCCAAATACTACTTAAATAGGAAATCCTAATCCGACTCAGCCTAGAGCAAATTCTTCTCATATAAATATACATAAAGACAGGGCATCGATGAATCAACAATCACTGCTCAAGCTCCAGCATTGCTATTGTTCTTGCATCCTCTAGAGGATTATGTACTGATTGCTCTAGCAACAATCACTCTTGGTACTGCAGCTACCTTTTGCTCGAGTAACCTGCTTACCAAGTTACTTTCCACCTTGCCGATATCAACGTTGACAAAAAAAGTTAGAGATATCAGGTATTTTCATCATCTCCTTAAACACAACATCCTTTGAAATATACCAGTGAGTGAATAGAAGTGCTATAAATGCAATATCTTTGTCTCCAGAAAATATATATACTACTCCCTCCATACCAAAATAGATGTCTCAAGTTTTTCAAAATTTGAATGAATCTATATACTAAATAGAGTCTAGATTCATCCAAATTTTGACAAATCTGAGACATCTATTTTGAGACGGAGGGAGTATTAAATTTGAAATACAGTAGTTGATTTAGTGTCAACCAACAAGATTAGCTCAATTACAATTTCGTTTATATTATCTAGGTTTCATATTTATAGTATACTAAATCTAATGCAGGCCAAGCCGTTTTGGGTCATTGTTGTCGTTAATGGATGCCAAGGAACAGAGAAGGAAAAGAGACAGAGATCAGTATGCACGGATGACCGATGAAGAAAAGCAGGAGAAACTGAAAAAGCGGCGTGAAGCCTATCAGCGAAACAAAAATAAGGAATATACAGATTCAGGAAATGAAGTTGTTGCATCTAATTTACATGCAAGAAACAGAAAGCCTGTGACAGTGGGAGAAAGACAAACATTGCTACACCGCCGTAATGAAGAATTCTCGGCAAGACAAAGGAACAATGCTTCCGTGATGAAAAACGACAAAGTAAACACAGAACCTATAAAGCAGCAACAAGTCATGATTAACGGTAAGACTTACATTTTATATAATACTGAAACTTTCCAAAAAAATATAGTATGTACAACTAACCATCTTTCATGGACAGGCATCGGCCATCCATTGTATCCACCCACTAAAGAAGCAAATGCACCACAATCATTCTGTAATGATGATGAACATGGTAAAACTGTCGATGTCTTAATGTCCATGATAAAAAATGGCGACGGTGACATAAAAACTCTAAACCAGCCAGAAATCAAGATTAAAGGTAACACTCTAAATTTTACACAATACTCATACTCATACATTAAAAATATATACACAGTATGAACAACTAACCATCTTTTATTTTTGAACAGACAACCCCTCTTCAGCGTGTCAAACCAAAATACACTTAGATGCAGAACAAAGGCAACAGAATGTAAATATTGCAGAAGATACTAATAGAGCTATGAGAAATATTTTGATGGTGGAGAAAAGGGAGGTTATTAATGCATGTAGAAGAGCAGCCTGGCAAAACAAATCGCTCAATGAAAGGAACATGCGACAAAGAGCTAGCTGGCAAAATATATCCAAGGAAGAACGACAGGAGGAGAATGCACGACGACGTACATCTAGGCAAAGCAAACCTGAAGAGAAGAAGGTTGCACTTCTAGCTAAGCGCAGGTCAAGCGCCGCGGCTAGGAGGAACACCCCGTGCAAAGAATCAATCGCAATGCCGTGCCCAATTGCAACATCGTTGCCAACAATAAACCTGGCATCGAGCACACATGGCTCACCCACCAAAGAGGGAACTGCTTCACATCCCGCCTCCCCTTCAACAAGCACGCCAGAGTATAATATCAGGACCGACGGTAACACACGCATCTTTACTCCCCTTATTTATGTCATAGCCCATTAAAACACCATACTAATCAGATCATGAATTTTGTAGGAGAAATGGAGGCATTCCTTAGCAGTATCATGGACGAGAATGCAAACTCCGACGACCTCATGGACGAGGAGTGCTACATGTATACCCGCGAAGGTAATTATACCATCCTTCCCATCTGCCCTCTCTGTTACGAGTTAATACAAACATTTTGATGTGACACACAATGAATGTAGGTTTTGATGCTGATGACATGGATCTAGATACAACAATAGGCTCATCCAGCCAGGAATCTATCGAACCTTTCGACTTTGTGTACTCTAACCTACCAGACAACACACATATCCTGAAGCAAGTACCAAACTGCCAAGACTGTCATGCCAAGAAGTTTGAGCGTGAGACCGACGGCTTCTGCTGTAGAAAGGGAAAGATCGAGCTAGCTGATCAACAACCAGAACCTATCCCGGAGCTGAGGAGACTATGGTCTAGCCAGGATGCGGACTCACGTCATTTTCGGGAGAGCATCCGATTCTTCAACGGCCACTTCTCCTTCACGACCCTTGGTGTCAGCCTCGACAACGACTGCACAAACATGAGGTCTGGAGTGTACACATTCCGAGCGCAAGGCTCATTGTACCACAATGTGCATTCATTCGGGCCAAATTCAAAGCCAGAACACCTACAACTATACTTCTATGATGATGATCCAAACATGATCCATCGCAAGGAAGCCACCAAAGACCTTGACCAAGAGGTAGTCCGGAAGGTTGCAGACATACTGAGAGGAAACCCTTACTCCGAGCAGTTTAGGTGTTTGGGCGCCCACAAGGACAACCTCGAGGACTGCCGTATAGAACTAAACACTGATCAGAAGAAAGACCAACGGGTATTCAATCTACCAACATCGTCTGAGGTGGCCGCGATCTGGGTCGAGGGCAGCGACCTGGCAAATAGGTTCAAGCGCAGCAATACCCTCTACGGTAATAACAACGAGAGGCATAGTATACAGACAACACAAGGATGCTATGAGCCACTCTCGTACCCACTATTTTTCCCAAAGGGGGAGCTCGGTTGGCATCCAAATATCCCTAAACATAATGTGCCTTGGTACCTTGCGCAACTACCAAGAGCAAGAAGCGACGATGATCCAGGTCCGCCTATTCAAAATACTTCTGCACTTATTATCTATATATATACTTCTGATGTTTCCTAACCTTACTTTTTTTTCATTCACGCAGAGGGAGGTGGAAATTTATGTGTCTCGCTGGGACTACTCACATGACGCCGCATACTGCTATATTCAACCCCATACTACATGGAGGGCGCCTGCTCCAACAAATATGTCGACATGTACATAAAGATCGAGGGCTGCAGGTTGAATTGGGTCAGGAGACACCAGCCGGAGATACGTGTTGATCTATATAAAGGCATTATGGATAGCATCACAGCCGGAGAGACTCAAGCAAGCGCCGTTGGCACAAGGATTGTTCTACCCTACACATTCAAGGGGGGTTTCCGAGACATGAAACGGAGGCATATGGATGCCATGGCGTTGGTGCAAACGTACGGCAAGCCTGACATCTTCCTGACAATGACCTGCAACCCAAACTGGCAGGAGATACAGGATGCGCTGCTTCCAGGACAAACCGCACAAGACCGACCAAACATTGTGGTCCGAGTGTTTAGGGCCAAGCTAGAGACGATGAAATAGATGTTAATCAAGAAGAATATCTTAGGCGTTGTGAAGGCATACGTTTACGTGGTCGAGTTCCAAAAGAGGGGTCTCCCACATGCCCATTTCCTGTTGATCATGGATTCAAGATATAAGCTCCTTGTGCCAGAGCAATACGACCATGTTATATCTGCCGAACTCCCGGACAAGAATAAGTACCCAGAGCTATACACCATGGTCGTGAAGCATATGATGCACGGCCCATGCGGTGTCCTCAAGCCAAACAACGTGTGCATGAAAGACGGGTCATGCAAGTGTAGGTACCCACGGACATTCAACGAGACCACCGTACAGGGGAAGGACTCATATCCAGTCTATCGGAGACGGAAGGACGGCTGTTGCGCGAAGGTCCGCGGTCAGATGCTAGACAATAGATGGGTTGTGCCTTACAACCCTTACCTCTTGCGGATGTTTGACTGCCACATCAACGTGGAGGTGTGCTCTAGCATAAAGGCCGTCAAGTACCTATATAAGTACATATACAAGGGCCACGATCAGACTTCATTCAATATCGAGACGCCCGACGATAAAGGTAACATAGACGAGATCAAGAGATATGTTGATGCAAGGTGGATTACTCCACCGGAGGCCATGTGGAGGATATTCGGCTTCAAGCTCTGTGAAAACCACCCAGCAGTCTTACAGCTCCCGCTTCATCTCCCAGATATGCAAAGGGTCACGTTCAAAGCGGGCGACAACCTGAACGACGTCGCCGCCAGGGACAGCACATCTATGCTGATAGAATATTTCAAAGCTAACCAAAACTATGTGTGGGATCAAGATATTCTTTACAAAGATTTCCCGGAGAGGTTCACGTGGCAAATTACAGGAAAGTACTGGAAGATAAGGACCAGGGATCAACAAGTAGGACGAATCGTGACAACCCATCCTGCTGAGGGCGAAAGGTACTTTCTAAGGGTGATTCTAAACCACGTACCCAGATCGAAGTCCTTCGAAGATCTGAAAACCGTGGATGGTGTGCTATGTGATACATTTCGTGAGGCCGCGGAGAGGAGAGGTCTCATCGAGGCCGACAACACACTAGACGAGTGTCTTACTGAGTCAGAGCAGTTTGCCATGCTAGCCTCACTCAGGAGGCTCTTTGCAACAATCTTGGTATTCTGTGAGCCTGGAGATGTGCGCGGTCTTTGGGATAGGCACGTTGAGGCGATGTCTGACGACTATCGACGGGAATACATGTGTCCAAAAGCTGTGGAGCAGAAGGTATTGCTTGATATTAGGGGCATGCTACAGTCCATGGGCAAAGACATAAAGTCATTCCCTCTCCTGCACATCGATTTAGACGATGACAACACGTATATGCGAGGCTAGGGAGGTCATCGAGGAAATGAATATCACGGTAGACAAGGAAGACGAATCACTGGCGGCATTTCTAAACGCCGAGCAACGGCTTGCCTACGACGAGATACTTGCAGCAGTCGATGGCGGCAATGGGGGTGTATTCTTCGTCGATGGTCCAGGAGGAACAGGGAAGACATACCTTTATAGAGCACTGCTCGCTAGGGTTCGAGGTGATAAAAAAATCGCGGTGGCCATAGCGACATCGGGTGTCGCCGCTTCCATCATGCCAGGAGGAAGAACAGCCCACTCGAGGTTCAAGATCCCGCTAAACCTTGAAGAAGGGGCATCATGCAACTTCAGTAAGCAGAGTGGGACAGCCAAACTACTAAGGATGGCTTCACTCGTACTATGGGACGAGGCAACCATGACAAAACGACAAGCGGTTGAAGCACTGGACAGAAGCATGCGGGACATAATGGGCTGTTCGGACAAACCTTTTGGTGGCAAGACTATCGTGTTCGGAGGAGACTTCAGGCAGGTGCTTCCGGTAGTGAGAAAAGGGTCACGAGGTCAAATAATCGACGCATGTCTGCGAAGATCCAACCTATGGAAGGGCATGCGCCAGCTAAAGCTCATCAAGAACATGAGGGCAAAAGAAGACCAATGGTTCGCAGATTACCTACTGAGAATAGGTAACGGAAATGAAGAAACCGACGAGGAAGGAAACATCCGACTTCCTGAAGATATCTGCGTATCATCTACAGGAGACGACATGGCTGACATAATGAAGCTGATCAACCATGTGTTTCCTGACCTAGACCACAACATGAACAACCCGCATTACATGACTTCTAGAGCGATCCTCTCCACAAAGAACAACAACGTAGATGGAATAAACATGCACATGATTGAGCGTTTTCAGGGGGAGGAGATGATCTACTATAGCTTCGATAGTGCGGAGGACGATCCACATGGCTACTACCCTTCTGAGTTTCTCAACTCGCTGACTCCTAACGGGATGCCCCCACACGCGCTTAAACTGAAGATCAATTGCCCAGTTATACTACTAAGGAACATTGACCCAGCTAACGGGTTATGTAACGGCACAAGGCTTGTGGTCCGTGGGTTCCAGAGGAACGTCATCGATGCAGAAATCGTCGTGGGGCAGCACACAGGGGAGAGGGTTTTTCTTCCTCGGATACCTCTATGCCAATCCGACGATGACATGTTCCCATTCAAATTCAAAAGAAAGCAATTCCCGATCAGGCTAAGCTTTGCAATGACGATCAACAAAGCACAAGGACAGACTATCCCGATTGTCGGTGTGTACCTACCGGAGCCGGTATTCTCTCATGGTCGCGTTGTCCCGTGCCACCGCGAAAAGCAACATCAAAATCCTCGCCATCAAGAATGACAAGACAAAGAATTCAAAGAAACGGAAAAGAACCGAGTCCTTAGTCACGACCACGCCAAACATAGTCTATAAGGAGGTTCTCACCACTTGAACTCATTGGACCAGGGAGAAAATTTGAAGGTGTAATGGTTGAAAAATATTTGATATATGTGTATCTTAAATGTGTCGCTAAATACTATAATACTTTTTATGTCACTTGAAATTCCATCAAATAAATATCTCTTCATAAACTTTTACCAAATTTAAACATGGCATATAGAACTCCTATATTCAAAAACATAAGCAGCTTTCATATGAACAATAAAAGAGAAGTAAAGAGGTGTGAAAGATGCAAATAACATACTTCTCCGTAGGTGAAGAAATAGTTGTATGATCTACCAGTATATTCAACTATAGGACATCACCATCAACAGTTAATGCCAGTTTTGTATTCTCGGTACATACGTAAAACATGAATCTGACACAATAAGATGAACAAGGTAAGAAAAAAGATGAGTGTTGAATACAGTCCTAATATTGAAAAATATTACACGTGAGATATTTGTGATAAAAGAAAAAAATAATGTTCAGTATTCAATTTATCATGTAGCATTTTAGAACCACGGGCTATACATATTCTTATTATTAATGGCCTAACTACTAATTCATTTAGGTACAGGTTCAAAAATGCATATTCATCTACTCAGCAGTCAATGAGGAGAAAATGTCCTCTGATAGACTGGTAGTGTTCAGCAAACATAGCGTCTTGACAATTTTTAAATTGCATGATCTGAATAAGTTACCAGGGAGAGCTTGGATAATTCACCTCTGCTTCTTCCATGGAGATTTAGAGATGTAGAATTTTACTTATGATTCATGTGCTACAGCAAGGGAGCCAAATTTTTACCGTATTATTTTGTTCCCTCTTGGTCCAATCCTAAGTTTCTGGATTCAAAGCGGAATCAGCTTGTCCGTCCCCTTCTCCATCACCCAAACCTGCTACTACTTCAACGATGCTCATCACGGATCGATCCGGATCAACTGACCCGACATGGCTGCGTGCACCGTCTTCCACCGATGCTGCACCATTTACGGTTCCCTCCGGTGTCTCCTAATAGATTTCCACACTGCAATCAAAGACACAAGATGTCCTGGTTATAATCTCAGGAAACAACAAGTAAACTGGCATCCAAATGGAGAAGAAAAACTAGCAACCAACCACAACCTAGCTAGAGCGAAGCAATATGAATCCACAACTACATGGTAATAATTAATCTTGTCTCCAAATTTCACCAGTCACTAGCACCAGAAAGAATAGAATTCTCATGGGCAGCTTTCAGCTTTCTTGCAGTTCTGTCGAACGCCTCGTGGCGCCGACCGAACGGGTGGTTGAGGTCCCACGAGCTGCTCCTCCTTTCTATTACGCGGGTCTGGACGTCGTTGTGAGACTCTAGGGACTCATGGGACGTGAGGAAGGAGAAAAGTGAGACGTACCCTTCCAGCTCTTAGCATGGAAAATAAAAATTCCCCAATGTCTCCTTGTACCGGATCCGCCGTCGTCGGGCCTTCACATAGGAGCGCCACCTCCTCACAGAGTGCCGTCGTTGGCCACCGTAGGGCCTTGGCCATGGGCATGGCATGGTCTTCGTGGCTAAAAGTGGGTTTCGATTTTCTGAAGATATTTCACCACGACGTCGACGAATCCCCGTGTGCTTCTTGGTCTGGAGGGGAAAAGGAATAGGAGGGCGGGCCTGCCAGTCAGCGACGAATAAGATGGCGGGGGAGAAAGTCCCGGCGCCGGTGTAGGCCTCCCGGCGGCTCAGTAGGGGGTCGGGGCGCCATACACCAACGAAGGTGGCCGGGAGGGGGCGCGTGGAGAGGATTCAACAAACGAGCTCATGCTGGATTTGTGATTAGGAATAGCAGATTAGTTAGATTTGTGGCCGAATTTGAAGGCCATTGTGGAATTTTGGGTAAGAAATCGACTATATCAGAGAAATTTGGGAACATAATATGCAGTCTATACAGAAGAGGAACGGAGTTTAGTGCCTGAGTTTGTAGCCGAGTCATTGCTGTCAGGTTACTTCCGGGTAGCTCTGGGCCGGCCTCTGCCGCTGCCTCCAATCACGCCGGCCTCCACCATTGCCTCCGCTCGTGCCAGCCTGACCTCCACGCACTACTGCTGCTGGTCATGGCCGTGGCCATGTTGTGTGTGCGCACACACGCTAAGGGTCGTCGTGCTACTGCTTTAGTCGGTTTGCAGTTTGACAAAGTTGTGTAGTGCTAGCTGATGTAGTTTGCTCTTACCTGATGTTCAATTTTTTATTTATTTGAATTTGAAATGTTTAAGTTCTAGCAAATCTAATTATATCTTATGAAGTTCGATTAATTTGGGTTTTTTAAGGTCCAATATTTATTGCTATAGTCTAATATATAACATTAAAAGAAGGAATGCTTCTCCCAAATTTCGTCTGTTTTTTGACCCCTATTTAAATTGAAATTACAACCATTTTCACTACTCAAGTGAAAAAAAGTTCCACCGCATGGATCACACACATGGGAAAAAAGTGGACCGACCCCTCGAACGATCCGAGCCCCTACTGTTCTATGGGAGCCGAAAGGTGGACTAACCATGGAAGTTCACGGCAGCGGACGATAACGCTCGACGACGGACTCACATAGGCTAAGAGGATGACCTATGAGAGGCATCTCCATGGGATGGTCACCGGGTCCGGGGACACGTGGGAACTACTACATGGGCAACAATAACAATAACAATAACAATAGCGATGTATGTCCCTTCCGGGGGACGACCAGGTTCGAGGACCAAGAGACAGTAGTGCTGGCAACTCGACAGTGGGGCCTATCGGAAGGAAGTGGGGAAGAAGGCAATGGCGGCATTGACCAGATTCCACTAATAAAGATAGCTAGGAGATGTTAACCGTGTTGATTCGATTAGTTACTATGTATAAGAGCTTAGTTGGTTAAATTTATAATAAATATGCTCTATAAAAATCACAGAAAAGCCTCCCGCGCTTCTCCAGCGGACGCGTCAAACATATCCATGATCTAAAATATTTGCCCACGCACTATTGCGCTATCTTGAGCGTCAAAGTTTGGGCGCCATTTCAGACGCGTGCCGCAAAACTGTTATTGAAAATTCCTCTCATCTCCACGCGACCGCTCCTCACCTCTCCTCACTCGCCACATGCTCCGTCTTCTCTTTGCGCGCCACGCACCGCCGCGCCCCGACGGGATGCCGCCATGCCGCAGTGGATCGTCGGGCTTCCGCGGCGTTCGCATGCGCCCCGGCAGGACGTTTTATGCCGAGATGCGCACCGGTGGTTTTCGCCTCACCCTCGGCACGTAAGACACACGGGAGTTGGCCACGTCTGCACGCGGCGTGGCGATGCTCCTCATGGTGCAACCTCGGCTTCACCGACGTTCTGTCCCTCGAGGAGGCGGAGTTTCGCTTCTCGCGCCTTGTCACCGACAAGAACCGCCATCGCCAGGCGCAGCGCCGGATGCTCATCGCCAAGCGCGACGAGCACATCATACAACAGTAAAGGGAGTCGACGAGGAAGAATTTTACACCGTATAGAGGAAGGAGAGGAGGGTGGATTGATCATCGTCGGGCGTTTGCCGAGCAGGAGATCGAGAATCCGAACTCGATGATATATTTGATCAAATGGATGAATAGCCCAAATAACTATTGATTACTAATGTTGTTGATTGCATAAAAGAATTCATACTTTTTACTCGCACCGTCATTTACTGTCATTTTATTTGACCAACGATAACATAATTTTTGCTAATTAGATCTGATAAAGAAATTTGAAAAACCTTGATGTGACTTTGTTGTTTAAATATGAAGAAGTAAATTAAAAACCCGTAGCAACGCACGGGCATTCAACTAGTAATATGTAGTACTCACTCCGTTTTAAATATAAGATGTTTTAGATTTATGATAAAAATGGATCTAAACTTGTTTTAGTGTGTAGATTCACTCTAAACATGAGTGGACCTATATACTAAAAATAGTCTAGATACATTTGCTTCACAAAGCTAAAACATTTTATATTTTGAAACCGAGAGAGTACACGATTATTATTAGTTTCTTAACAACACACCATGTGCTCGTGGATCGTCAAGTGCTAACTGAGAAATGACGTGTGTATGCGAGGAGGCAGGTGTCTCAACTTTCTTTCCATTGATGCTGGAAGAAGGGTGCTATAATCACGTTTCATGATAATCTTAGTTATATCAATTCAATATTTTTGGTGCTAGTAACTATTTAATTAGATGAAAATGCGAAAATGTTTTACATTTTAACTGAATATAGTTCTCATGATTTCTTCCCCTTTTTCATTTTTCAGAACGACTAAATTTAGTTCTTTTTTCTAAACTTGTTTATATCTTGTCATATAATTTTTTATATTTTTATTTGTACTTTTCAGACATTTTTTTGGTTACTCTCTATGAAGTCCTAAATGATAATTATACTTTCTTAGTTTATGATTTTCCTCCGTGTTATGACTTCCTCAAGATTAATCGGACATTATTTTTTTCTTGGAATTTTCATAAATTATACCCTTCTCTTATTTTATTAACAAAACTTTTGAAACACTTTTATCATGGGAACCCAGACAACTAGGACAGTACGAGCACTTCTTTTTACAACTGAACACTTGCACAGAGGCTGATCCATGTATTTTCGGGGGGTCATATACCCATGTCTTTTTGCGGTCATATACGCGCATTTTACGCATTCTTTTTGGAAAAGAACATATATTAATATCAACGAAGATAACAACAACGCAGTACCCTAACGGCATTACAGATGCACACAGCCAAAAAAGAGAGGAGAAATTACAAAAAAGAAAAGCCCCACTACATCAATCTATTCCTTGTAACAACAGTACTTTACGCAATTTATATCATATAGAAAAAGATTCTCAAATGCATGGCATGGTTAAGCTCTCATGCTAGATGCTTGGAGATGTTTAAATATGATTTGGAGTTTGGCGAGGACACGCCATCCCTTAAGCCGGTTTGAAGAACTTTTCAGAGAAAACACAAAATATCTCTGTCTAAGTGCATTGAATTGATAGAAGAAAATGTCACGTACAATGCACACAGTTACAAGAAAAATGCAAGGCCTCCCCTACCAGTAATGCTACACTCACGGAAGAGAGTTACAGAAGAAACTTACGGACGCGGTCGTGGCTTCAAGAGATTGGTCCAGGCTCACACGGTTGCTCCGAGAATTCAGTATAGAACAAATAGAAGAACGCCACGTTCGTCCGTAAGCCACTTCCCGTAAGAATTCGTCGGTAATCTTAGCATTATTGCTCCCCTGCAGCCCAATTGCGTGTATGCTAAACAAGGTACATTTGGTAAAACGGAAAACATACAACTCAAATAAATGACGATAAATATTGAGAATGTTCGTCATATAAGCACGTTTTACGCATTTTTTTGTGGAAAGGAATATATATTAATATCAACGAAGATACCAATTATACCCAACCTCTGCAACAACGCAATACCCTAGCGGTATTACAGATGCACACAGCCAAAAAAGAGAGGAGAAATTGCAAAAAATAAAAGCCCCGCTACATCAATCTATTCCTTGTAACAACAGTACTTTACGCAATTTATATCATATAGAAAAAGATTCTCATATGCATGGCATGGTTAAACTCTCATGCTAGATGCTTAGAGATGTTTAAATATGATTTGGAGTTTCGCGAGGGCACGTCATCCCTTAAGACGGTTTGAAGAACTTTCCAGAGAAAACACAAAATGTCTATGTCTAAGTGCATTGAATTGATAGAAGAAAATGTCACATACAATACACACAGTTACAATAAAAATGCAAGGCCTCCCCTACCAGTAATGCTACACTCACGGAAGAGAGTTACAGAAGATACTTATGGACGCGGTCGTGGCTTCAGGAGATTGGTCCAGGCTCACACTGTTGCTTCGAGAATTCAACATAGAACAAATAGAAGAACGCCACGTTCGTCCGTAAGCCACTTCCCGTAACAATTCGTCGGTAATCTTAGCATTATTGCTCCCCTGCATCCCAATTGCGTGTATGCTAAACAAGGTACATTTGATAAAACGCAAAATATACAACTCAAATACATGACGATAAATATTGAGAATGTTCTCCCAAACTATTGCATAACGAGAGGAAATCGACAACGCTATGCGACGATGACACAATCATCTGTGGCCAAAGTAGGGAGTTGTCTACTAGGATATGATTAGCACGGTTGCATGTATACTAAACAAGGTACATTTGGTAAAACAGAAAACATACAACTCAAATAAATGATGATAAATATTGAGAATGTTCTCCCAAACTATTGCATAACGAGAGACAATCAACGACGCTATGCGACGTTGATGGCACAATAATCTGTGGCCAAAGTAGGGAGTTGTCTACTAGGATACGATTAGCACGGTTGGTGCTTCTGCGTGGAAGATGGTAGGACTCAACCTGCCAATTATATCTCTCTTCCAGATCATGACCGAAGTAGATAGTGTCACAGCAAATGGAGGGGAATACTGACGTTGACACTGAAAAAGAGTAATGCATGCCTAGGAACAATGCCCGCCCGTTGAAGCTCTCTATTGGGTATAGAATCTTCTTGTTCAAATCCAGACGATACACATCATACTTCCTCGAGTTGTATGGAAACATACGGTGCACCAACAATAATTTTCCGATGTTGTCCACCATGTGCATGGTACTCGTCTGCGTGTTATAAATCCCAGGTAGTTCGGCAGCCACCTCAAGTCGTGGTGACTGTTTTATGCTTATGTTCAACACCATGAGATTTTTCTTGGTGACACAGTAGAAGCGTCCCAAGAACATCAGGGGACTTGTAAATGGCGAATTTGCGCAATGGACCACCCTCCAACACTGGTCACCCGGCTTGGCGATGCCTATAACATGAAGCCCGGGCAAGCAGAGCACGAAAGATGTAGAATCCTCGGCAACACCGGAGCACCACGGTGTGAAGTATCTGTCTGTATGGACACGGACATTAACACCAGGCAGTAGCGTGGTGAGTGTGGGAGCTCGTTGAGGTGGCGCGTGAGCGGGTTTAGCAGTCGAACATCGTTGGTGCACCTATGGAGCAGGACAAGCAGGCCCTCTGGGTTGTGCGAGATCATGCTGTAATGAAGGAGCTCTGGCAGACTCTGCCTGATGCACTCGCCGTGGAGAGGTTGAGGAAGCGGCGGTGGTGGGGAGGGTCGAGTCTCTCCTTGAGCATGATCCAATTCCAAGGGTAGAACCGATGTGAAGGGTTTCGCGGCATAGTAAATCAAAAAAATTCTACGGATGCGAACGGAAAAGCCAAGATCTAATCTAGGAGATGTAAACAACGAGAGAGATTAGATTAGATCTTCATACCCTTGAAGATTCGCACAGCGGAACGTTCGTCGGAACGTGGGTGATGTAGTCGTACTCGCTTCTCCTCCTCGCGATCCGATCCGATCTAGCACCGCAAGTGGTGATGCCTCCGGGAGATGCACACGTGCAGCACCTCGACGTCTCCTCCTTCCTTGGTCCAGCAAGTATGGTGGAGAGACGGATTGGATCTACAACGCGACGACGCGGTGCAAGTGGTGGAGAGTTTCTGCAGCAGGGCTTCGCCTACACGCAGTCGGGAGGGAGAGAGAGAGGAGGGCAGCAGGGCGACTAGGCTTGAGGGGTAGGTGTGGGGGGGTGGTGCGCCCCAGCCCTCTATATATAGAGGGGTGGGCGCCTGCCCTAACCCCTCCCCCAAGCCCTAGGCCGGCGGCCAAGGAGGGAGGAGTGGGGGCAAGTAATCCCCCCCTTCTAGAAGCTCCAAACTAGGGTTTCCCCTTGTTTGGCCGACTGGGGCCTTGTGTCCCTGGCCCAATGCGGCCAGGGCACTCCCTCATAGGCCCATGCCCCCTCCCGGCAGGTGGGGCCACGTTGGTCCCCCTTCGGAAGGTTCTAGAAGCTTCCGGTACAATACCGATTAACCCGAAACAATTCCGAACTCCAAAAACTGCACTGCCTTATATGAATCTTATTCTCCGGACCATTCCGGAACCTCTCGTGATATCCCGGATCCCATCCGAGACTCCGAAAAAAAACTCATAAACCAATTATCCAATCTATCCTAGCGTCGAGACACGTTATGTGTGACCTTCGGTTCGAGAACATGCGCATATGATCTTCTATCAATAATCAACAGCGGGTCCTGAAACCCATATTGACTCCTACACATTCATCGATGATCATATCGGATGAACCACGATGCCAGGATTCAAACAATCCCATATATATATTCCTTCGTCTCGCGATATTTTACTTGCCCGAGATTTGATCGCTTGCATCCATACCTAGTTCAATCTCGCTCACGCAAGTACTTTACTCGTTCGTAATCCGATATCACTTTGTGATTAACTCCTTAACCACATGCTTGCAAGTGGTGTTGATATCGACACGAGTGGCCCAAAGTATATCTCTCCGACTTGGGAGGGACAAATCTCATCTCGATACATACAACCCAACAGGTACTTTCCGATCACCTGAGAGACACCTTTATGATCACCCTCTCATAGGATGACGTTTTATGACCTCACAGCTTTCTTTCGATACCAGGGAGTTGTATTATCTCATGGTCTAAGGAATACAATATTTGACATAAGAAAAGCTTCGCAAAGATCACGATGACACGATCTAATTGCTTCGCTTAGTTTGGGTCTGTCCATCATATCATTCTCCCAATGATATGATCTCATTATTAATCGACAACTCATGTCCATGGTTAGGAAACCTTAACCATCATTAATCAATGAGCTAGTCCATAGAGGCGCATTTAGGGACACGGTGTTGTTCATAAACCACACAAGTATTAAAGTTTCCGCTTAATACAATTTTAGCATGGAATATAAACATTATCATGAACAAGAATTATAATAATAACATCTTTATTATTGCCTCTAGGGCATAATTCCAACAGTCTCCCACTTGCACTAGAGTCAATAATCTAGTTTACATTTGGCAACAATCTCACACCCATGGCACTGAGGTGCTGATCATGTTTTACACGTGGAAGAGGTTTAGTCAATGGATCTGCGACACTCAGATATGTATGTACTTTGCTAATCTTTAGATCTCCATCTGCTATATAATCTCGGATTATATGAAACTTGCGGTTGATATGCTTGGTCTTTGGATGATATCTTGGTTCCTTAGCGAGTGCTATGGCGCCAGTGTTGTCACACAATATCTCTAGTGGGTCCAATGCACTTGGAACCACGCCAAGCTGAGTGATAAAGTTCTTGATCCAAACTCCTTCACTTGACGCTTCTGCAGCAGCCATGTATTCCGCTTCTACTGTAGATCCCGCGATCACGCTTTGCTTGCAGCTTCTCCAGCTCACAGCTCCTCCATTCAAAATATAAACGTATCCTGTCTGAGATTTAGAATCATCCTTGTCGGTGTCGAAACTAGCGTCGACGTAACCTTTTACGACGAGCTGTTCATCACCCCCATAGACTAAGAACATTTCTTTAGTCCTATTTAGGTACTTTAGGATGTTCTTCACGGCTGTCCAAAGGTTCCACTCGGATCACTTTGATATCTGCTCGTCAAACTAAGAGCATTGGACACATCCGGTCTAGTACACAGCATGGCATACATGATAGAACCTATGGCCGAGGCATAAGGCACTTTGCTCATAGCTTCCCTATCATTTACCATAGCTGGACACTGAGCCTTGCTCAATATCTTACCTGACAACATAGGCACTAAACCTTTCTTTGCCTTATCCATTCTAAACCTTTTCAGAAATTTGTCTAGGTATGTACTCTGGCTTAAAGCTATCAGGCGTCTTTGTCTATCTCTATAGATTTTGATGCCCAATATATAAGCAGCTTCACCTAGGTCTTTCATTGAAAAACACTTGTTTAAATAACTCTTCACATTGTTAAGCATGTTTATGTCATTTCCAATAATCAATATGTCATCCACATATAGTACCAGAAATGTCACCGAGCTCCCACTCACTTTCTTGTAGATACAAGCTTCGTAGCAATTTGGAACAAATCCAAAGCTCTTGATCACTTGATCAAAACGAAGGTTGCAACTCCGAGATGCTTGCTTCAGTCCATAAATGGAACGCTGAAGCTTGCACACTTTATCAGCATCCTTAGGATCGACAAAACCTTCGGGTTGCATCATATACAACTCTTCATCAATGTTGCCATTTAGGAACGCAGTCTTGACATCCATCTGCGATATTTCATAATCATGAAACGCAACAATTGCTAACAAAATCCGAATGGACTTAAACATCGCTACGGGAGAGAAAGTCTCATCATAGTCAACACCTTGAACTTGTCAAAAACCTTTTGCGACAAGTCGTGCTTTATAGACGGTAACATTACCATCCGCGTCCGTTTTCTTCTTGAAAATCCATTTGCACTCAATGGCCTTTCGGTCGCTAGGAGGGTCCACCAAAGTCCATACTTGATTTTCGCTCATGGATCCCAATTCGGATTTCATGGCTTCTAGCCATTTCTCAGAGTCTGGGCTCATCATCGCTTCCTCATAGTTCGTAGGTTCACTGTCTTCTACCAACAAGACAGTCAAGACAGGGTTGCCGTACCACTGAGGAGGAACACGCGACCTTGTCGACCTGACGCTCAAGAGCGAGATCGTCCAAGCTTCATGATCCTTGTCATTAGCTTCCTCTATTGTTGGTGCAAAGTGACCTTGGAACAATTTCAGGTGCTGCGCTACTCTCCAATTCAAGAGAAGGTTCAACAACCTCTTCTAGCTCTACTTTCCTCCCACTCACTTCTTTCGAGAGAAACTCCTTCTCAAGAAAGGAACCATTCTTTGCGACAAACACTTTGCCTTCGGTTCTGTGATAGAAGGTATACCCAATAGTTTCCTTAGGGTATCCTATGAAGACGCATTTCTTCGCTTTGGGTTCGAGCTTGTCCGACATCAATTTATTGACGTAAGCTTCGCATCCCCAAACTTTAAGAAACGACAACTTAGGTTTAGCACCAAACCACAGTTCATACGGTGTCGTCTCAACGGATTTAGATGGTGTCCTATTTAAAGTGAATGCAGCGGTTTCTAATGCATAACCCCAAAATGATAACGGCAAATCAGTAAGAGACATCATTGATCGGACCATATCTAATAGGGTTCGATTCCGCTCGTACACACCATTGCTTGTGGTGTTCCGGGTGGCGTGAGTTGCGAAACGATTCCGCTTGCTTTAAGATGCGTGAGAAAATCATAACTCAAATATTCACCTCCACGATCGGATCGTAGAAACTTAATCTTTCTGTTACGATGGTTCTCCACTTCATTCTGAAATTCTTTGAACTTTTCAAATGTTTCAGATTTATGTTTCAGTAAATAGATATACCCATATCTACTTAAGTCCTCGGTAAAAGTGATAAAATAGCGATATCCACCGCGCGTCGAAACACTCATCGGTCCGCATACATCGGTATGTATGATTTCCAACAAGTCTGTTGCTCGCTCCATCATTCCGGAGAACGGGGTTTTGATCATCTTGCTCATGAGGCATGGTTCGCATGTGTCAAATGATTCAAAATCAAGAGACTCCAAAAGTCCATCAGAATGGAGTTTCTTCATGCGCTTTACACCAATATGACCTAGACGACAGTGCCACAAATAAGTAGTATTATCACTATCTACTTTGCATCTCTTAGCCTCAATGTTATGGATGTGTGTTTCATCCCTTTCGAGATTTAGAAGAAATAAACCATTCACAACAGGTGCATGACCATAAAAGATGTTACTCATATAAATAGAACAACCATTATTCTCCGATTTAAATGAATAACCGTCTTGCAATAAACAAGATCCAGAAATAATGTTCATGCTCAACGCAGGCACATAATAACATTTATTGAGGTTTAAAACTAATCTCGAAGGTAAAACTAAGGAGAGCGTGTCGACGGCCATCACATCAACTCTTGATCCGCTGCCAACGCGATCGTCACCTCATCCCTTGCAAGTCCGCCGCTCATTCCGTAGCTCCATTTACGAAATATTAGCAACCGAACCAGATCAAATACCCAGCACTACAACGAGGGCTAGTAAGGAAAACATCAATAACATGTATATCAAATATACCTTTGATGGTGCCAGCCTTCTTGTCCGCTAAGTACTTGGACATTGCGCTTCAAAGGACCCTTGTCCTTGCAATAGAAGCACTCGGTCCGGCTTAGGACCAGACTTGAGCTTCTTCTTAGCAGGGCAACGCGTTTGCCGCCGCCTTTCTTGAAGGGCTTCTTTGCACCCTTACCTTTCTTGAAGGTGGGGGGCTTGTTGACCATCAACACATGATTATCCTTTTTGGTGTCCACCTCCGCAGCCTTCAGCTTTGCGAAGAGCTCGGTGATCATATCAGTGGAACCAATCTGATTGTGAGTCACTACAAAACTTTTGTAGCTGGGAGGGAGTGATTGCAGAACCCTGTCAATCTTGAGCTCCTCTGGAATCTTGCATCCAGCTTGCTCAAGGCGTTGAGTGTAGCCCGACATCTTAATGGCGTGCTCACTAACGGAACTCCCTTCCTCCATCTTGCAGTTAAAGAACTTCTCAGAGATCTCATATCTCTCAGAACGGGCCTAAGTCTGAAACATGTTTTTCATCTCCTCGAGAATCTCAAAGGGCCCGGGATAGTCTTTAAAACGATTTTGAAGGTCCGATTCCATAGCAAACAACATGGTGTTCTTAATCACACCATAATCATCTTTAAGAATCGATAGACAGCTTTCATCACCGCGCAGAGAGTTAGGGCATCACCTAACGCATTCTCAAGGACATAGTCCTTTTGACCGCCAGAGAGAATGATTCTCAGATTGCGGAACCAATTGGTGAAGTTAGACCCATTGTTTCTAAGCTTTTCCTTCTCAGCAAAAACGTTGAAGTTGAAGTTGAACTTAGCCATTTGATCTACAATATTTGCAAGTACAAATTAGACTATGTTCATGATAACTAGTTCAACTTTTAATCAAATTACTAGATGAACTCTCACTAAATTCAACATCCCTCAAGTTGTTTAGTGAACACAATCCAAATTCACCACACCTAATCTGATCTTCACGAGAAGAGATGTGGCTTCAATGGTGGACAACGAAGTGTCTATCATATCATTCATATGACTCATGCTTAACCTTTCGGGTCATGTGTTCCGAGGCCATGTCTGTACATGCTAGGCTCGTCAAGTTAGACCCAAGTATTTCCGCGTGTGCAAAACTGGCTTGCACCCGTTGTATGTGAACGTAGAGTCTATAGCACCCGATCATCACGTGATGCTTGGACACGACGAACTTTCGCAACGGTGCATACATGGGGAGAACACAGTTTTATCTTGATCTTTAAGTGAGGAATCATCTTATAATGCTACCGTCGCGATCTAAGCATAATAAGATACATAAAAGGATAAACATCACATGCATATAACTTTATGTGACATGGTATAGCCAATCTTCAAGATGATCTTCATCTTGTGCGTGCCGGCATGATCTCCATCACTCCACCATGATTGCCTCCACCACGAATAGCAACTACAACTATTGCTAACTACTTAGCGATAAAGTGAAACTATTACATGGCGTATAAGAAGTTGACACACAGGTCATACACAATTATAAAGACAACCATATGGCTCCTGCCGGTTGTGTACTCATCGACATGCAAGTCGTGAAACATTACAAAACATGATCATCGCATACAATACACATATCACATCTTGGGCCATACCATATCACAGAAAACACTCCCTGCAAAAACAAGTTAGACGCCTCTACTTTGTTGTTGCATGTTTTACGTGGCTTATTGGAGTAGCAAGCTAAGAACGATTCTTACCTACGGAAAGCCACAACGGTGATATTATGGTTGCCAAACTCCGGTGTTAATCCCATGACAACTATAGTGAGAGAAACTGGCATCCACCAGCCGCATGTGTGGAACAAGCCACACGTCAAGTGCGGAGCCGGTCTCGCGAACGACGTCGTGTAAGGTTGGCCTGGACCGCTTCAATCTCACTATCCCGCATCATAAGAAGAACACAAACAAGAGGCTTACAATAGAAAACATCAACGCCCGCAACAACCATGTTGCGTTCTACTCGTGAAACACATCTACACATAGATCTAGCTCTGATACCACTGAAGGGTTTCGCGGCATAGTAAATCAAAAAAATTCTACGGATGCGAACAGAAAAGCCAAGATCTAATCTAGGAGATGCAAACAACGAGAGAGATTAGATCAAATCTTCATACCCTTGAAGATTCGCACAGCGAAACGTTCGTCGGAACGTGGGTGATGTAGTCGTACTCGCTTCTCCTCCTCGCGATCCGATCCGATCTAGCACCGCAAGTGGCGATGCCTCCGGGAGATGCACACGTGCAGCACCTCGACGTCTCCTCCTTCCTTGGTCCAGCAAGTATGGTGGAGAGACGGATTGGATCTACAATGTGACGGCGCGGTGCAAGTGGTGGAGAGTTTCTGCAGCAGGGCTTCGCCTACACGCAGTCGGGAGGGAGAGAGAGAGGAGGGCAGCATGGCGACTAGGCTTGAGGGGAAGGTGTGTGGGGGTGGTGCGCCCCAGCCCTCTATATATAGAGGGGTGGGCGCCTGCCCTAACCCCTCCCCCAAGCCCTAGGCCGGCGGCCAAGGAGGGAGGAGTGGGGGGCAAGTAATCCCCCCTTCTAGAAGCTCCAAACTAGGGTTTCCCCTTGTTTGGCCGGCTGGGCCCTATGGGGCCTTGTGCCCCTGGCCCAATGCGGCCAGGGCACTCCCTCATAGGCCCATGCCCCCTCCCGGCAGGTGGGGCCACGTTGGTCCCCCTCCAGAAGGTTCTAGAAGCTTCCGGTACAATACCGATTAACCCGAAACAATTCCGAACTCCAAAAACTGCACTGCCTTATATGAATCTTATTCTCCGGACCATTCCGGAACCTCTCGTGATATCCCGGATCCCATGCGAGACTCTGAACAAAAACTCATAAACCAATTATCCAATCTATCCTAGCGTCGAGACACATTAAGTGTGTGACCCTTGGGTTCGAGAACATGCAGACATGATCTTCTATCAATAATCAACAGCGGGGTCTGGAAACCCATATTGACTCCCACACATTCATCGATGATCATATCGGATGAACCACGATGCCAGGATTCAAACAATCCCATATATATATTCCCTTCGTCTCGCGATATTTTACTTGCCCGAGATTTGATCGTCGGTACCGTCATACCTAGTTCAATCTCGCTCACGAAGTACTTTACTCGTTCCGTAATCCGATATCACTTTGTGATTAACTCCTTAACCACATGCTTGCAAGCGGTGTTGATATCGATTACCGAGTGGGCCCGAAGTATATCTCTCCGACTTGGGAGGGACAAATCCCATCTCGATACATACAACCCAACAGGTACTTTTCGATCACCTGAGAGACACCTTTATGATCACCCTCTCATAGGATGACGTTTGATGACCTCAAAGCTTTCTTCCGATACCAGGGAGTTGTATTATCTCATGGTCTAAGGAATACAATATTTGACATAAGAAAAGCTTCGCAAAGATGAACACGATGATACCTTCTAATTGCTTCGCTTAGTTTGGGTCTGTCCATCATATCATTCTCCCAATGATATGATCTCATTATTAATCGACAACTCATGTCCATGGTTAGGAAACCTTAACCATCATTAATCAATGAGCTAGTCCATAGAGGCGTACTACGGACACGGTGTTGTTCATAAACCACACAAGTATTAAACTTTCCGCTTAATACAATTTTAGCATGGAATATAAATATTATAATGAACAAGAATTATAATAATAACATCTTTATTATTGCCTCTAGGGCATAATTCCAACACGATGGTCACCGTACCTGCGCGGGTCGGTGCAGCACCACTGCCACCCATGGCATACATTGCGAAAGCGGATGTAGTCGGCCACACCACCACCACCACTAAGGAGACACTCAGCAACCAGGCCCGCCGGCCCGTCTAGGAGATTAGCCCAGTCCCTCCTGCGACATGGACACCACGGATCAGAAGACCGGAATCAAGTAAGCAAAAATTGAGCAGAAACACATCGATCGAGCAGATGTACGTACCCCTCGCATAGAGCCATGGACGGGCGGTGACTGAGCGTGGTGCGGGCATGCTTGGTCCCGCGATCCGAAGAGGCCTCCGACATCGCTTGGGCGGTCGTGATTGTCGGGGCCGGCTGGGAAGAGGAGGGGCGGTGTTGATTGGTAGAGGAGGGTAGGATCATTGACCGCTGATGACCCAAAAGTATAGGGGGTGCGAAGAACAATGACAAAGATCACCTATGTTGGTCGCTAGAGGTCAAAAAATACAGTCAAAACAATTGTCGAAACTGAATTTCTGGACAGCAGAGTTACTGCGATATTGTCGCGACTTGCGAGGATGATTCCCAGGTATGTGGTGCACCAAAACAGGCATGTGATGGTTTGATTTGAAGAGGACACCTAGTGCTACTGTTTGATGTTCTTTGTTTCGTCATAGGAGGGACAAGGGCGTCAGAAAAATAACAGAGGTTCGGGCCGCTGCTGCTGTGGTGGTTAACTGAACGTCACCATGGTGCTATTCTGAACATGGGAAACTAGGCGAGCGCGCGGCAGAATGATACGGGAAGAAGCAGGGCGTCGGCAGCAGCGCAAGGAAGAGATGAAGGACTAGCGGAATTGGATCGTGGGCTCACCGGGAGGGTGTTGGAGTAGACACTGGGGTCCGAGGTTTAGGGAGACGGTCGGGAGAGGATGGAGACGTCGATGTCGAGCAGCGGATGACTCCGGTAAGAACTCGATGGGGGCCTAACTACTGGACAGCTCCGGCTTTGATGCTGCAGCGAAGAGGACGGAGGCGAAGTCTTGGTACCGCCCTCCTGCTCAGCTCAGCTTGAGGAAGAACATGGCAGCGGGGAGGCGGCTGTGGCTGCAAAGAGGGGGGAAAACAGGGGTGGACAGAGGTGGGGAACTAGGGTTCTGTTCAGCGGATCGGGGAGAAGATAAGGAGGAGGAGGGTCACGCTATGCTCGTGGGTGCTGACGAGGAAAATGGCATCGAACGGCACCTGCTCCGCTGTTACTTGCAGAGAACGAAGGAAGGGGAAAGGAGACGGTGAACAAGGACGGCGTCCAGGGTGAAAGGGTACCAGGCCGGTGGAGGAAGGAAAAAAGGAAACAATGTGGCGGCTGGCTGCGGTTTGGGCCAGAAACGATTGGGATGCAGGTCAGGTATGCTCCTTTTTTTTCTTATTCCACTTCTTAGTTTGCATTTGTTTGATTAAATTTTGAAAATAGTGGCTGCTTGCAAACAAATGAAGAAGCACAAACCAAAAGATGGAGTGAAGGTTTACATTGTGCATGTGCCATGCTCAAATAAAAAAAATAAGAGAAGGGCATCTACACCAAGATGATTTTGATTGAGTTGTTTGGGATTTGGGTCAAATACAATATCCAAATGAGATTTGAATTCAAAACAAGAAACAAAAACCAAGGACAAGGAATAGATGGAAGGAGTGGAGGTGCACTTGCATATGTCATGCAATGTAGAAGGCCAAGCGATCATAAGCAAGATAAATGGAGATCCATAACCTTCATATGTGAGCTAGATTTTAAAATACCAAAAGATAACAATGATCCCATATCAAGTATGATTGGAATATAGATAGGTAGTACCAAGTGAACCAGAAAGATGTCAAGCTAGTAGATTGAATGAGAGGAAGAGATATGCCCTCTGTAGCATCCCAATTGTCTAACAATTGCAATGCTACTAGCCTAGTCTATATATATGGCTACTTCAAATATATAATTGTTGCATCATCATTATATCATGCTCATGTCATCATGCCACCTTGCATTTGAGCATCATATAAAACCCTTTTTCATTTGGTTCTTCTTCTCATATGCATTGTTAATTGTATTTGCCTCTTGATATTGTATTTGGTTCTTGATATATTGTTTCAATGCCCAAGTTGAGTTGGGGGCATATCTCTTATTAACTTCACCACCTTTCTTTCACCACCTTATAATTCCACCATCCAACTAAATATGAGCTTGGCACTTATTGGTTTTACCTCTAGCTCATGTGGGTTGGGATGGATCCAATTCTTTTACCACATGCTCTCACCTTAGTATCATGTTGTTTTCACATTATTGATATATGAGAGCCACATGGCCACCTTTGCATGCCTTGTGAGTGGACCCCTTTTTCCCTAGCTTCCATATGGATTAATAAGGAATGAAACTCATGTTGGGATATTTTTGGGACTATTAATCATCTAGTGGCATATACACACTAGCCATTCCTAAATATAATCCAATGTGATCATCTCCATATACTCCACTTGGAGCTTTCTCTTAAATTACTTTGCTTGGGCCTTACTCCAATTTTGGGAATGCATGATAATAATGCCATGTATTAATATTGTTTTCACAAGAATCAACATGGCATTAAATGTTTTGCATGGGCCATGCAAGTGTCACCTTTTCTAGTATTTGGATTTTATTTGGTTTTTGGAGTGGATCATCTCTTTTTCTATCCTTTCTTTTGGCTTGATCCATGATGATCTTGCTTAAAACCCTATCACCAAATCCATCTATGCCATCATCCCCTTTTCTCCTTTTCTCTCTTTTTCTTGACTTGATCTTGTTGGAGCTTGCTTGGGGCATGCTTGAACTTGTCAAGGACCCCTCCATCTAATCTCTCCTCTCGCTAAACCATCTCTCTCTCCCTCATCTAAGCTAAACCCTAACCCTAGCTAAGATCCTATCTAATCACCTACTTACCCCATACCCCATCTAAGCTAACCCTAATCTACCACACCCCTAGATAAAACCCTAACCCGAGGCTACCCTCTCTCTCTCTCTCGGCCTCCCTCCTCTCTCTAGCCCTCTCCCTGCCACAAGGCCCGACCAGCCCCACCTGGTCACCCTGGACCCATCTACCTCTCTCTCTCCACCCCAACCCTAGATACCACCCAAACCCGAGCCACCCCTTCTCCCTTTTGCTTAAAGGTGGCCACCACCCCATGTGCCTCTCCCCTCTTCCCCCTTCTCACCTAAACCACCCCAGCTACCCCAGATCGAGATCTGGAGGCACCCTGACCCCTCTCCCTCCTTCCTCCTTCCCCAAGCTTGGCCATGGCCACCCCATGCCCCTCTAAACCCTAGATCGGCCAGGCCAGCAGAAGGGCGGTTGGAGCTGTGCTAGAAGGTGGCCCAGGCGTCCAGGAGGTTCACCTCGTTCCCCTACATCACGCTGTACCGGAGGTCGCCACCGAAGCTCGCCGGAGAAGCCTCGCCGCCGCCATGCCCGTGAGCACCAGGAGCTCCGACCAGCCAGCTACGCGCCGGATCGCGGCCACCCCTAGCTCCTTCGCCACCACCGACGAACTCCCAGTGAGCTCCTTAACCTCCCAGACATGCCCCCTCGCCCTCTCGTGCACCGTAGCGCCGCCGCCGTCCGTCGAGCACCTCGCGTGCACGCACGGCCGCTCGCCGCGCGCAGGCAGACAGACGGCCGCGTCTGACCTGCCTCTGTTCCTCCTCGTTTTCCTGGCGATAGAGCCCTCCTCCGGAGAAAACCCAAACACGAAAGTTGTAGCCCTTCGTCGTGCCTGTAATTTTCGTTTCTAGGGTTTCGCCTAATTCTCGCTAGCCGCGTCGCCATCGTTGCCGGAAGTCGCCCGTTTCGCCACGGCAAGACGCGTCTGTCGGCAGAGCAATGGCCGCTTGTTTTGCGCTTAGCCCCCTGCAGTTTTTCCCGCCTAAACCCGCCGTCCCAGGAGCCCCACCTGGCAGCCGCCCGTCCCGTCTTGCAAAAAGGCCCCCGCAGATCTGAACCTCGCAGCCCGCAACCCCCTGGATTGCCCGTGCCATGCCGGATGGTCAGCGGCGTGTGCCTCAAGCTAGGTCCTCGGCCCGCTTGTCATTCACGCGGGTTAGGCAGAGCCCCGGAGTGAAAAGTTTTTGTGCAAGACGTGATTCACCTGGGAATACCCCCACATCATGGACTGGGTAGAATCTGAGTAGCAAAAGTCTAGGAACCTTTCTGTTTCAAATTCAAATCTTTTCAAATTAATTCAAATTCAATTCAAATTTCAAATCTGTTTAAATCTAAATGAATTCATAACTTTCAAATGGTTTAGAATTCGAATTCAAACTTAATATGAAAAATGTTTAGTTTTTGAATGTTAATTCAAATCGTTAATCACATATTTTCAGAATTAATTTAAACAATCAACCTTTGAATTTGACCCTATTTAATAATTTTGACTTAAAAATAAATTTAAATCCATAATTCCAAATAATACAAATAATATATGTTTTCAAATCAGAAAAATATGAGGAATTCAAATATGCCATCTAAAATATATTTTGGGCACTTTATTTTCCAAGTTCATTTAAATTACAATAAAATGCACCTTGGGCTTAAATAATTAATAACTTTTGTTTTATAAGTCCAAATTTAACAAATGATATGTCTAAAATGATTAGCTCGATGAGACCTTTCCGTTTATGCATTCCATGGTTTGTTTTGAAGCATGCATCATATGAATATAAAGAGGACAGCAACTAAATTGAGAATAAAATGTGGCCAAAACCCAATATAATGCTTTATTATTGTTTTCCACACCTCACCTAAGCCATGCTACCTTATTGCCATGCAAATTGTGCATCATTCATCATGGCATGATTGTTGCTTGATGCACTTTACTCATATGCTTGTGCACTTTATTTATGTTGGCCCTTGTTTGTTTGGTTCTTCCCTAATAGACGCCGAAAGGTGGGATATATCAAGAGAACCAGAGCACTACCTGATCCATCCTTTGCTTCAACTGCCGCTGTGCAAGCACTACCACATGCTTGCATACATATAGTACCTATTGCCTCTATCTTATTCTTGCATCATTGAGTCACGATTGCATTAAACTGAATCCCAAGTATTGCATAGCCTTTACTTTTAAACCCCACCGAAGCTTGTTCCTCCATCCCATGAGCCATTACTACAGGAGTTGTTTGAGCCATGAGTCGAGAACAAAGATGTGTAGGGTATGTGAGTGTCTGATGGAGAACGAGGTACCTAAACAACTTAACCGAGTAGTAATGGGATAACTAATGAAAGTGGCATCGGTGAGCCATATTCGCTATCCGGTTTTTCAGCTCACTTGTGTCCCGTGGACCCGAGTACTTGATTCCTGTTCTTGAATATTCGCTATCCACATCCGGGAGGCTTATGAACCCCCGAGCTGAGCTTGATTCATTCTTATTTCTTGAGGGCCACAAACTAGTTTGAGGATTTATTTACTATCTTGTACTTATGCCATGCTTTATCGCTTTAATTTAAGATTGCGAGGTAATGCACATCAGATCGCTTAGGGCCGTGACCTGCTGTATGTCGACAAGCCCACCACACTTTCGGTTCCCAACGTCATAACCGGCTCCACAAACCTTGAGGCCGTCTCGAGTCACTAACTTCGCTATGGTAGCTCAATGGGTGGCCTGAAATATTTCAATCCTGTGATCGCTTGTCGGATCCGCTGGTTTTGATTTGGTTTTTCCGAGGCATATCGAGTGTGTGTTGCTATTTGTGCACCCTGCAGGTAAAACTTTCAAAGCCGTGTCCGCGTTATGGACGACTTGGAGCACGCTTTCTCGATCATAGACAAGCATAACTAAAGTACCGCTTTTAACTTGACTAGACTAGGTACCGACTAGTAAATAGTGCAACACTCATGGAATGAATAATAAAACCGCCAACGGATGGGGGTTGTTCGTCCGCCTCGTTGGTGTTTAGGAGGAGGATGGATCTGTTAAGATTACCGTTATAATCATTATAACTGTTGTTATTAATTCACGGACATCCGCTCATCTCGGTTAGGCGGATGGTTAGCGTAGTATCTATAGAATTGTTAGGGTTTATCTTTTGCTGCAATTCGTCACCCCAGGTTGTGTCCCTTTAGAGGCATAAAGACTTGCCGAGTACCCCTAGGGTCTCACACGATAAATTATTGGTTCAGATGAATGTACCCTCGCGAGATGGATATGGGTGGAAGAGACGAACGATGTGGGCAACGATCATTCGTGTAGAGATTCCGGAACGGAATCCGTGAGATCTGTATGGATCTGCTTATTTATGGGGCATCTTATGCCGATTTGCTTCTTATCCGCATCGATTTTGTCTTCCGCTCCGCTTGATACTGTTGATTGATGTATGAGGAGATATCCTAAACTATTATATCTATCTAGGATATTTGGATCTTGCCGTATGCGTTATATATTCCTTTCTTTATAGATGGAATGGCTCGATGTACTGTTGTATGGTGGCTTGCATACATACTCATTTGTGTATGTATTTGATCCTTCGCCGTTGACACGCCGCCTGTTCTTGTCCCGATGTCCGAAATGGTTGGGACGGCCGAAAAGGTCTACCAGTGAGTGGCATTTGGGCCCCACCGCATTATTTCAACCATTTCAACATCCAGCTTGTACTAGGAGCGTAATTCACCGAGGTAGTTACAATCGCCCAGCGCCCGGAGGTTCACCTCATTCCCTACATCACGCTGCCGAGGTCGCCACCGGCTCACGGAGAAGCCTCGCCGCCGCCGTGCCCGTGAGCACCAGGAGCTCCGACCAGCCAGCTACGCGCCGGATCGCGGCCGCCCCTAGCTCCTTCGCCACCACCGACGAACTCCCAGTGAGCTCCTTAACCTCCCAGACATGCCCCCTCGCCCTCTCGTGCACCGTAGCGCCGCCGCCGTCGAGCACCTCGCGTGCACGCACGCCGCCATTGCTGAAGTGCACAGACGTCGCGTCGACCGCCTCTGTTCCTCCTCGTTTTCCTGGCGATAGAGCCCTCCTCCGGAGAAAACCCAAAGACGAAAGTTGTAGCCCTTCGTCGTGCCTGTAATTTTTGTTTCTTGGGTTTCGCCTAATTCTCGCTAGCCGCGTCGCCATCGTCGCCGGAAGTCGCCTGCTTTCGCCGGGGCAGACGCTGTCTGTCGTGAGACAAAGAAGCACGCTTGTTTTGGCGCTTAGCCTCGCAGTTTTCCCCCTTAAACCCGCCCCGAGCCCCACCGGCAATGCCGTCCCATCTTGCAAAAGGCCCCTCTGCAGATCGAACCTCGCAGCGCAGCCCTGGATTGCCCACGTGTCGCCGGATGGCAGCAGGTGTGGCCTGCTAGGTCCCTGGGCCCGCTTGTCATTCACGCGGGTTAGGCAGAGCCCCGGTGTGAAAAGTTTTTGGTGCAAGACGTGTCGACCCGGTAATGACCCACCTGTCATGGACTGTGGGTAGAATCTGACTGAGTAGCAAAAGTCTAGGAACCTTTCTGTTTCAAATTCAAATCTTTTCAAATTAATTCAAATTCAATTCAAATTTCAAATCTGTTTAAATCTAAATGAATTCATAACTTTCAAATGGTTTAGAATTCGAATTCAAACTTAATATGAAAAATGTTTAGTTTTTGAATGTTAATTCAAATCTTTAATCACATATTTTCAGAATTAATTTAAACAATCAACCTTTGACTTTGACCCTATTTAATAATTTTGACTTAAAAATAAATTTAAATCCATAATTCCAAATAATACAAATAATATATGTTTTCAAATCAGAAAAATATGAGGAATTCAAATATGCCATCTAAAATATATTTTGGGCACTTTATTTTCCAAGTTCATTTAAATTACAATAAAATGCACCTTGGGCTTAAATAATTAATAACTTTTGTTTTATAAGTCCAAATTTAACAAATGATATGTCTAAAATGATTAGCTCGACGAGACCTTTCCGTTTATGCATTCCATGGTTTGTTTTGAAGCATGCATCATATGAATATAAAGAGGAGAACAACTAAATTGAGAATAAAATATGGCCAAAACCCAATATAATGCTTTATTATTGTTTTCCACACCTCACCTAAGCCATGCTACCTTATTGCCATGCAAATTGTGCATCATTCATCATGGCATGATTGTTGCTTGATGCACTTTACTCATATGCTTGTGCACTTTATTTATGTTGGCCCTTGTTTGTTTGGTTCTTCCTCGAATAGACGCTGAGCAGGGGATATATCAAGAGAACCAGGAGCACTACCCAGATCCATCCTTTGCTTCAATCGAAATGCCAGCAAGCACTACCACATGCTTGCATACATATAGTACCTATTGCCTCTATCTTATTCTTGCATCATTGGGTCACGATTGCATTAAACTGAATCCCAAGTATTGCATAGCCTTTACTTTTAAACCCCACCGAAGCTTGTTCCTCCATCCCATGAGCCATTACTACAGGAGTTGTTTGAGCCATGCGAGTGAGAACAAAGATGTGTAGGGTATGTGAGTGTCTGATGGAGAACGAGGTACCTAAACAACTTAACCTGAGTAGTAATGGGATAACTAATGAAAGTGGCATCGGTGAGCCATATTCGCTATCTGGTTTTTCAGGCTCACTTGTCTCAGAGGACCCCAGTACTTGATTCTGTTCCTTGAATATTCGCTATCCACATCCGGAGGCTTATGAACCCCCGAGCCGAGCTTGATTCATTCTTATTTCTTGAGGGCCACAAACTAGTTTGAGGATTTATTTACTATCTTGTACTTATGCCATGCTTTACGCTTTAATTTAAGATTGTGCGGTAATGCACCTTTGTCTTAGGGTCAGTGACCCGTTTTGCTATGTCGACAAGCCCACCACACTTTCGGGTTCCCGATGCTTACAAACGCTCCACAAACCTTGAGGCCGTCGAGTCAGCTAACTTCGCGGGTAGCTCAATGGGGTGGCCCCTGAAATATTTCTGAATCTGTGATCGCTTTGTCGTGGATCGCCTCGTGGGTTTTGATTTGGTTTTTCCGAGGCATATCGAGTGTGTGTTGCTATTTGTGCACCCTGCAGGTAAAACTTTCAAAGCCGTGTCCGGTTATGGACGACTTGGAGCACAGTTTCGATCATAGACAAGCATAACTAAAGTACCGCTTTAACTTGACTAGACTAGGTACCGACAAGTAAATAGTGCAACACTCATGGAATGAATAATAAACCGCCAACGGATGGGGTTGTTCGTCCGCTTCCTGGTGTTTAGGAGGAGGATGGATCTGTTAAGATTACCGTTATAACTGTTATAACTGTTGTTATTAATTCACGGACATCCGTCTATCTCTGGTTAGGCGGATGGTTAGCGAGTATCTATAGAATTGTTAGGGTTTATCTTTTGCTGCAATTGCGTCACCCCAGATTGTGTCCTCTTTAGAGGCATAAAGACTTGCTGAGTACCCCTAGGGTCTCACACGATAAATTATTGGTTCAGATGAACAGGTACCCTCACGAGATGGATACGGGGTGGAAGAGACGAACGATGTGGGCAACGATCATTCGGTGTAGAGATTCCGGGAACGGGGATCCGTGAGATTTGTGGGCGGGATCTGCTTATTTATGGGGCATCTTATGCCGATTTGCTTCTTATCCGTACTCGGATTTTGTCTTCCGCTTCCGCTGGATACTCTGTTGATTGATGTATGAGGAGATATCCTAAACTATTATATCTATCTAGGATATTTGGATCTTGCCGTATGGCGTTGCTATATTTCCTTTCTTTATAGATGGAATGGCTCTGATGTACTGTTGTATGGTGGCTTGCATACATACTCATTTGTGTATGTAGTTGATCCCTTCGCCGATTCGCCGCCGTTCTTGTCTCGATGTCTGGAAATGGTTGGGACGGCCGAAAGGTCTACCTGTGAGTGGCATTTGGGCCCCACCATACTATTTCAACCATTTCTGAACATCCAGGCTTGTACTAGGAGCGTAATTCACCGAGGTAGTTACAATTGGTATCAGAGCCATCCCGACCTTCAGGGTCTCAGCCAAATGGTCGTTGTCTGTCTAGCAAATATTTTTGGTAGTTATGTATACTAGGGAAAAACAAAACGCGAGAGTAGGGCTGCTTCCACTTTTCTTCTTACCTAACCACCACCCTTTTCTGGTAAGGAAGTGTAACGTTTTCAATCCTCTTCTTAAAATTCAAACTAGGATTCACGTGTTCTGGGTTTCCGTAGTACCATAGAAAGTGTGTGTGTGTGTAATTCCTTGTCTATCTGTTGCATCCAACATGTTATCTTTATCTGCCTTTGGTTATCAACTGTTGGTACATTCCATACCGACAGGTTTTTGAAAACCGGCGCGATCTATCTGACTCCTTGTTGACCAGTGCCATCTTCTTAAAGGGTCTCCTTCCTTCTAGCAACTCCGCTTTCTGTGCAAAATCACTTATCAGGTAGAGAGGTAGAGTCGCTAATCTTGATTCGTTATCTGATTTTGCGCATCTATTGGTATTTTAATGCCGAAAAATGCGGAAATATTTTCTTTGATACATCTGTGTTTCCACACTCCTTTTCAGTCGTGTGCGAAACATTATCTATCTCCCGTTTATCAGCGTGTCCATGTTAACTCCTTCTTTTGACACCGGCGCTTAATCCTAGAGTTTTCACTTCATCTTCAATTCTCTTGGGCTAATTACATAACATGTGTTGATCCGATGCTGGTGATTGTAAATTAGTTCTCGGCATAGCTATATGACACTCATCGTGAGTGTAATATGGAAAATGCTATAAACCGTCATCATCTGGAGGATACGGTTATCTCCTGTGATTTTGAGTACACCGTGATCTTATCTATGCAAATTCAAGCATCTTTGGTAATCCGGAGTCTCTCAAGGCACTACGGCGGTCTATCATCTGTTCATCATGCTGCACATCTTTTTGAACTCCATATCTGCACATCTTTTTCGTCTCTGATAGGTCATACCATAAGCAAAGCTATATCATCGTATCGTTATCCAAGATCTCTTTATCTTTGTAACCGGTGATCCGATCGACAATGTGAATCAGGTGACATCTCTTCTTCTTCCGAAGGACCAGATAATCTATTCTGCCAGTGCATCTTCTTCAACACGAACCCGTGCTCGTAATATTGATCTTTCTAAGAGCGTTGAGCTCAGGAAGTGTTCGAGCATTTGTTTGTTTCTCCCGCCTCTTGAACTTGATATTCTAGGAATATCCTGTTAATCCATGGTGGTATATGCTGATAATATGCTTGCCTATTCGATATCAATGGAAGGACATGGAAGATCATCTGTGCCTTTTTCCTTTCAAGCTTCGTGAGCACTGCCTGTGTGCAAGGTTCCCAAAGCGTGAATTCTGGCTTCTTGAAGTCACCTATCTCGACCACGTCCTTCTGCTAAATACATCGCTTCAATTCTGGAATTAGCAAGTTCATTGTTAACTCCATCCTCCATTTTCAACCAATCCGGAGTTGTTCCTTGTTGGCAAGTCATCATCGTCGTTCCGCTAAAGTTTTTCCTCAAGACCGCTAAATCTCTCTCAATCTTTTCAAGAAGAACATGGAGTTCTTTCACCTTAGTCTCGTCAAGTGATCTTTGAAACCCTCTCGCTCTATCATCTGTGCTCAATCCACCGGAGGCCATGAAGACCTTCCAGATCTTGTTTTCCTTCTGTGCAAGTGGTGCTATCTTTTTCTTTATCTGTGGAATCTTGCAGTTGTCTCCGTGATCTCCCTTCATATCTTTCCGGTGGCTGGTTACTTACGATATGACGACAACATCATCACCCTTATCTATCTTGGATCCGGTGAATCGTTTTCATCTATCCTTGTGTTCTAACGAAGTTCCATGAGCTCTTCTTGTCAATACCTTCAGTCTGTTTCGGTAGTTGGGTTGCATGGTTTTCTTATTCATGTGCGGAGTAATGCTTTGAGTGCGGGATGGAGTAGCTACCATACCACTACTCTTATCATTCGCTCTTGTACATTGAATTGGTGAATTAATGTGATTTCACTCATTCCACGGAAGTTAGAAGTGGCCTTTATCCCTTGATACTTTTACTTCCGTCCTTGTTTTTCCGGAGTGCTCTCTCGAAGAAAGTAATCAATAATCTCTTGTTGGTGATCTCGCCCTTTCTACACGGAGCAAAATCCTCAATTATCTGGTGGAAACAAACGCAAACTCTTTTCTGTCCTCATCATTCTACCGATGCTCTACATCCCCAAACAAGATGAAAGGAAACTATCTCTCTCTCTTTGTTTCATCAATTCTTTTTCGGTGGTAAAGCCAGTTATGGTTGATGCCATCAGCCGCAAAACTATTGCGTTAGCCTCAAGGCTAAAGAAAGCGATAAGTATCTCTACAATAAACTCCAGATCCTCCATATTCTTGCTTCTCGGGATTCCACCATGATCTGGCTTACATCCGTCTCTGGAAGTTATATCCGCGCACCTCAATTGCGTGATCCTTTGGTTCTTACCGGCGCAAGAAGATCTAATCCGACGATGTCTAACTAAATCTTTCTGTTCATATCAAGGGACTCTATTGTTTGAAGGCAATATTGTTCCTGAACCTCCTTTCTCAAATCCGAGAGAAGATACGATGCTATTGTCATAGTGGTTCAAACCTCTCCAATCTAGCTCTTTTTCTTCCGGCGACACAAAGATTCATCATCTCTAGTATCGGTAAATCGTTAATCTTAACGGTGTGTCTTTCTTTATTCATGATACATCATCTTGTCCTTTCTTTCACAAGTGGTTCTATTCTTTTATCTTGTTTCTTTGGAAAACCGGAGCTATGTCCATCCTATCCTTCTTGCATCTCAACAATCCTTCTTTTTCTTCTAACCCGTTGTGTCTCAAGCAAACGCAAGACTCGCAACAAGTCTAGCAAGTTTGCAAGGTGTAGTGGTCGCACCATTCCGTTGTTCATCAACTTGTGAACGTGAGGGTCACCTTCGTTCGAACACCCGCCTCTCTTTGTGTTGTTTTCTTTTTCCTAGGAATCTCGGGGCGAGATTCTTGTTTAGTGGGGGAGAGTTGTAGCATCCCAATTGTCTAACAATTGCAATGCTACTAGCCTAGTCTATATATATGGCTACTTCAAATATATAATTGTTGCATCATCATTATATCATGCTCATGTCATCATGCCACCTTGCATTTGAGCATCATATAAAACCCTTTTTCATTTGGTTCTTCTTCTCATATGCATTGTTAATTGTATTTGCCTCTTGATATTGTATTTGGTTCTTGATATATTGTTTCAATGCCCAAGTTGAGTTGGGGGCATATCTCTTATTAACTTCACCACCTTTCTTTCACCACCTTATAATTCCACCATCCAACTAAATATGAGCTTGGCACTTATTGGTTTTACCTCTAGCTCATGTGGGTTGGGATGGATCCAATTCTTTTACCACATGCTCTCACCTTAGTATCATGTTGTTTTCACATTATTGATATATGAGAGCCACATGGCCACCTTTGCATGCCTTGTGAGTGGACCCCTTTTTCCCTAGCTTCCATATGGATTAATAAGGAATGAAACTCATGTTGGGATATTTTTAGGACTATTAATCATCTAGTGGCATATACACACTAGCCATTCCTAAATATAATCCAATGTGATCATCTCCATATACTCCACTTGGAGCTTTCTCTTAAATTACTTTGCTTGGGCCTTACTCCAATTTTGGGAATGCATGATAATAATGCCATGTATTAATATTGTTTTCACAAGAATCAACATGGCATTAAATGTTTTGCATGGGCCATGCAAGTGTCACCTTTTCTAGTATTTGGATTTTATTTGGTTTTTGGAGTGGATCATCTCTTTTTCTATCCTTTCTTTTGGCTTGATCCATGATGATCTTGCTTAAAACCCTATCACCAAATCCATCTATGCCATCATCCCCTTTTCTCCTTTTCTCTCTTTTTCTTGACTTGATCTTGTTGGAGCTTGCTTGGGGCATGCTTGAACTTGTCAAGGACCCCTCCATCTAATATCTCCTCTCGCTAAACCATCTCTCTCTCCCTCATCTAAGCTAAACCCTAACCCTAGCTAAGATCCTATCTAATCACCTACTTACCCCATACCCCATCTAAGCTAACCCTAATCTACCACACCCCTAGATAAAACCCTAACCCGAGGCTACCCTCTCTCTCTCGGCCTCCCTCCTCTCTCTAGCCCTCTCCCTGCCACAAGGCCCCACCAGCCCCACCTGGTCACCCTGGACCCATCTACCTCTCTCTCTCCACCCCAACCCTAGCTACCACCCAAACTCGAGCCACCCCTTCTCCCTTTTGCTTAAAGGTGGCCACCACCCCATGTGCCTCTCCCCTCTTCCCCCTTCTCACCTAAACCACCCCAGCTACCCCAGATCGAGATCTGGAGGCACCCTGACCCCTCTCCCTCCTTCCTCCTTCCCCAAGCTTGGCCATGGCCACCCCATGCCCCTCTAAACCCTAGATCGGCCAGGCCAGCAGAAGGGCGGTTGGAGCTGTGCTAGAAGGTGGCCCAGGCGTCCAGGAGGTTCACCTCGTTCCCCTACATCATGCTGTACCGGAGGTCGCCACCGAAGCTCGCCGGAGAAGCCTCGCCGCCGTCGTGCCCGTGAGCACCAGGAGCTCCGACCAGCCAGCTACGCGCCGGATCGCGGCCGCCCCTAGCTCCTTCGCCACCACCGACGAACTCCCAGAGAGCTCCTTAACCTCCCAGACATGCCCCCTCGCCCTCTCGTGCACCGTAGCGCCGCCGTCCGTCGAGCACCTCGCGTGCACGCACGGCCGCAGCAGTGCATGCAGACGGCCGCGTCTGACCTGCCTCTGTTCCTCCTCGTTTTCCTGGCGATAGAGCCCTCCTCCGGAGAAAACCCAAACACGAAAGTTGTAGCCCTTCGTCGTGCCTGTAATTTTCGTTTCTAGGGTTTCGCCTAATTCATCTTGGCGTCGCCATCGTCCGGAAGTCGCCTGCTTGGCCACAAAGACGTCTGTCGGCCAGACAAGAATACCGCTTGTTTTGCGCTTAGCCCCCTGCAGTTTTTCCCGCCTAAACCCGCCGTCCCCGGAGCCCCACCGCACCGTCCCATCTTGCAAAAGGCCCCGCAGATCTGAACCTCGCAGCCCGCCCCTGGATTGCCCACGTCGCCCACCGGATGGTCAGCAAGGTGTGGCCTCTGCTAGGTCCACAGGCCCGCTTGTCATTCACGCGGTTAAGCGAGCCCGGTGAAAAGTTTTTGCACGTGTCGACCCATCGTGACGACCCCACCTGTCATGGACTGTGGGTAGAATCTGACTGAGTAGCAAAAGTCTAGGAACCTTTCTGTTTCAAATTCAAATCTTTTCAAATTAATTCAAATTCAATTCAAATTTCAAATCTGTTTAAATCTAAATGAATTCATAACTTTCAAATGGTTTAGAATTCGAATTCAAACTTAATATGAAAAATGTTTAGTTTTTGAATGTTAATTCAAATCTTTAATCACATATTTTCAGAATTAATTTAAACAATCAACCTTTGACTTTGACTCTATTTAATAATTTTGACTTAAAAATAAATTTAAATCCATAATTCCAAATAATACAAATAATATATGTTTTCAAATCAGAAAAATATGAGGAATTCAAATATGCCATCTAAAATATATTTTGGGCACTTTATTTTCCAAGTTCATTTAAATTACAATAAAATGCACCTTGGGCTTAAATAATTAATAACTTTTGTTTTATAAGTCCAAATTTAACAAATGATATGTCTAAAATGATTAGCTCGACGAGACCTTTCTGTTTATGCATTCCATGGTTTGTTTTGAAGCATGCATCATATGAATATAAAGAGGACAGCAACTAAATTGAGAATAAAATGTGGCCAAAACCCAATATAATGCTTTATTATTGTTTTCCACACCTCACCCAAGCCATGCTACCTTATTGCCATGCAAATTGTGCATCATTCATCATGACATGATTGTTGCTTGATGCACTTTACTCATATGCTTGTGCACTTTATTTATGTTGGCCCTTGTTTGTTTGGTTCTTCCTCGAATAGGCCGAAAGGCGAGGATATATCAAGAGAACCAGGAGCACTACCCAGATCCATCCTTTGCTTCAACTGAGCTGCCAGGCAAGCACTACCACATGCTTGCATACATATAGTACCTATTGCCTCTATCTTATTCTTGCATCATTGAGTCACGATTGCATTAAACTGAATCCCAAGTATTGCATAGCCTTTACTTTTAAACCCCACCGAAGCTTGTTCCTCCATCCCATGAGCCATTACTACAGGAGTTGTTTGAGCCATGCGAGTCGTAGAACAGCATGTGTAGGGTATGTGAGTGTCTGATGGAGAACGAGGTACCTAAACAACTTAACCTGAGTAGTAATGGGATAACTAATGAAAGTGGCATCGGTGAGCCATATTCGCTATCTGGTTTTTCAGGCTCACTTGTGTCTCGTAGGACCCCGAGTACTTGATTCCTGTTCCTTGAATATTCGCGCTATCCACATCCGGGAGGCTTATGAACCCCCCTGAGCCAGAGCTTGATTCATTCTTATTTCTTGAGGGCCACAAACTAGTTTGAGGATTTATTTACTATCTTGTACTTATGCCATGCTTTACTGCTTTAATTTAAGATTGTGCGAGGTAATGCACACTTGTTTATTTAGTAGTGACCGTTTTATTTATCGACAAGCCCAGTCCACACTTTCGGGTTCCCATCGTTTACCCGGCTCCACAAACTTTGAGGCCGTCTCGAGTCAGCTAACCGTTATGGTAGCTCAATGGGGTGGCCCCTGAAATATTTCTGAATCATGATCGCTTTGTCGTGGATGCCTCGTTGGGTTTTGATTTGGTTTTTCCGAGGCATATCGAGTGTGTTGCTATTTGTGCACCTCAGGTAAACTTTCAAAGCCGTGTCCGCGGTTATGGGCGACTTGGAGCAGTTTCTCGATCATAGACAAGCATAACTAAAGTACCGCTTTTAACTTGACTAGACTAGGTACCGACTAGTAAATAGTGCAACACTCATGGAATGAATAATAAAACTGCCAGCGGATGGGGGTTGTTATTCTTCCTCGTTGGTAGCGAGGAGGAGGATGGATCTGTTAAGATTACCGTTATAACTGTTATAACTGTTGTTATTAATTCACGGACATCCGCTCATCTCGGTTTGGCGGATGGTTAGCGAGTATCTATAGAATTGTTAGGGTTTATCTTTTGCTGCAATTGCGTCACCCCAGGTTGTGTCCCCTTTAGAGGCATAAAGACTTGCTGAGTACCCCTAGGGTCTCACACGATAAATTATTGGTTCAGATGAACAGGTACCCTCGCGAGATGGATACTGGGTGGAAGAGATGAACGATGTGGGCAACGATCATTCGGTGTAGAGATTCCGGGAACGGGGATCCGTGAGATCTGTGGGCGGGATCTGCTTATTTATGGGGCATCTTATGTCGATTTGCTTCTTATCCGTACTCGGATTTTGTCTTCCGCTTCCGCTTGATACTCTGTTGATTGATGTATGAGGAGATATCCTAAACTATTATATCTATCTAGAATATTTGGATCTTGCCGTATGGCGTTGCTATATTTCCTTTCTTTATAGATGGAATGGCTCTGATGTACTGTTGTATGGTGGCTTGCATACATACTCATTTGTGTATGTAGTTGATCCCTTCGCCTGCCGATTACGCCGCCCGTTCTTGTCCCGATGTCTGGAAATGGTTGGGACGGCCGAAAGGTCTACCTGTGAGTGGCATTTGGGCCCCACCGTACTATTTCAACCATTTCTGAACATCCAGGCTTGTACTAGGAGCGTAATTCACCGAGGTAGTTACACCCTCAACTCAACTTGGGCATGTAGCAATTAATCAAGAACCAACTATAATATATCGAGAGGCAAATACAATTAATAAGAATAAAAATGCATATGCATGAAGAACCAAATAAAAGGTTGTTTCAATATGATGTTCAATTGCAAGGTGGCATGGTGACAAGAGCATGATATTATGCAATGCAATGATGATGCATTAAATGATATCTAAGAAATATCAATATATAGACTAGACAAGTAGCATTGCAATTGTTAGACAATTGGGATGCTACATTCTGAGAGCCTTCATTTGTACCAAGTTTTAAAGAAAATTGACCACAATAGGACAGGTTTTACAATGATGATTCTATAGTAAATTAGCACTGCAATCTCAAATTTATAATTAGTGGCACCAACTACATCATTGATATTCCATTTTGCCACATCAACACTGATGAAATTAACCAATCAAAATTGTATTAATTATAATATAGCAAATCACTAGAAAGAAGAGAAAGCAACAATACTTAATCTTCCCTCTTTTATTTTGAAGGAGGTATCAGCCCTCATAGCACAAGCATTATATACATTCTTTTGAACTCTCGCATCCAAGAACGAGACCAGCCAAGAACCCTAAAAATACATAGTTGAGGGGAGAGGAGAGGGGAAGGAAGAGGGGTAATTTACTGTCTAGAAGGCTGCCTTCGGGGAGGAGACGGACGCAGGTGGTGTGTAGTTTCTTTGCCTGCCAAGCTCGCGCTGCTGCACCTCCAGGTCGCTGTCGAGCTCGCGCCGCCGCTGGACTTCACATGGATTCGCCTCCGACTAACATCGACAGGAGTGCAGAAAGGATGGGCACTCAGCCATCTTCGATCTCCTCCAGAGTGGATCCCTCCGTCCCCGTCGCCCGCCGCCGTTGTCGCCCAATCGCGAGAGGAAAGTGTTGGATGCTGCTACGATTGCTGTACCGATCCGGGGTAAATTCCACGGGGAGGGACACGATTATATTTTCCCCGGTGTAAAGTCCGGGTTTGGAGGGGATTCGACGGGGATACAACCCACGGCGGGTGTAACCGAACACGTCAAAGGGCGTGGGCGGGGGAAAATCCCTGGCCTGGTTGATCCCGGCCGATCCACGGGGTTTGGTTCGAGACCCCGGCGGGTGTGGGCTTAACCAAACAAGGCCGTACCGAATCGAATTACGAGTTTGAGTTCGACACGACTTACCAGTTTTTCAGGCTATCACCACCCCACCTATCTTATATTCTTATCCATCCAATGAGATATAACGGCCCAAGAAACAGTAGTAACAGAATATGTAGTACACGAATTATAGTTTGTGCTCGTGGATCCTCAGGTGCCAACTGAGCAATGACGTGTGTATGTCAGGACTCAGGAGGCAGGTGTCTACACTTTCTTTCCGTTGATGCTGGAAGAGGGTGCTATAAGCACGTTTCATGATAAACTTACTTATATCAATTCAATATTTTTGGTGCTAGTAACTATTTGATTAGATGAAAATGCGATAATGTTTTACATTTTAACCGAATGTAGTTCTCATGATTTCTTCCCCCCTTTTCAATTTCGAAACACTAAATTCTAGTTATTTTTTTTCTAAACTTGTTTATATCTCGTCATACAATTTTTGATGTTATTTGCACTCTTTCAGACATTTTTTCGTTACTCTCTATGAATTTCTAAATGATAATCCTATTTTCTTAGTTTATGATTTTCCTCGGTGTTATGACTTCCTCAAGAGTAATCTGACATAGTTTTGCTCCTTGGATTTTTCGTAAATTATACCCTTTTCTCTAATTTTCTTAACAAAACTTTTGAAACATTTTTATTACAGGAACCCATACAAACTAGGGCAATGGAGCGCTTTTTTTTTCAAATGAACACTTGCACAGAGACTGGAGAGCAATCCATGTATTTTTGGGAGTCATATGCCCATGTTTTTTTGGGTGTCCTATAACTATGTTTTGCGCAATTTACATCATACATAAAAAGATTCTCATATGCATGGCATCGTTAAGCTCTTCATGCTAGACGCTTGGAGATGTTTAAATATGATTTAGATTTCAACGAGGGCATGCCATCCCTTAAGCCGGTTTCAACAACTTTTCAGAGAAAACACAAAATGTTTGTGTCTAAGTGCATTGAATTGATAGAAGAAAATGCAGTGTACAATGCACATAGTTACAAGGCAATGCCTCCCCTACAAACCAGTTGCATGTATACTAAACAAGGTACATTTGGTAAATCAGAAAACATACAACTCAAATAAGTGATGATAAATATTGAGAAAGTATTCCAAAACTATTGCATAACGAGAGGCAATCGACGATGCTATGCGACAACGATGGCACAATAATCTGTGGCCAAAGTAGGAAGTTGTCTACTAGGATACGATTAGCACGGTTGGTGCTTCTGCCTGGAAGATGGTAGGACTCAACTTGCCAATTATATCTCTCTTCCAGATCATGACCGAAGTAGATAGTGTCACAGCTAATGGAGGGGAAAACTGACGTTGACACTGAAAAAGAGCAATGCATGCCTAGGAACAACGCCCGTCCGTTGAAGCTCTCTATTGGGTATAAAATCTTCTTGTTCAAATCCATACGATACACATCATACTTCCTCGAGTTGTATGGAAACATACGATGCACCAACAATAATTTTCCGCTGTTATCTACCATGTGCATGGTACTCGTCTCCGGTTCATAAACCCCAGGTAGTTTGGCAGCCACCTCAAGTCGTGGTGACTGTTTTATGCTTGTGTTCAACACCATGAGATTTTTCTTGGTGATGCAGTAGAAGCGTCCCAAGAACATCAGGGGACTTGTAAATGGCGAATTTGCGCAATGGACCACCCTCCAACACTGATCACCCGGTTTGGCGATGCCTATAACATGAAGCCCGGGGAAGCAGAGCAGGAAAGATGTAGAATCATCGGCAACACCGGAGCACCACGGTGTGAAGTATCTGTCTGTGTGGACGCTAACATTAACACCTGGCAGTAGCGTGGTGAGTGGTGGGAGCTCGGTGAGGTGGCGCGTGAGCGGGTTTAGCAGTCGAACATCATTGGTGTGCCTACGGAGCAGGACGAGCAGGCCCTCTGGTGTGTGCGAGATCATGCCGTAATGGAGGAGCTCCGGCAGACTCTGCCTGATGCACTCGCTGGTGGAGAGGTTGAGGAAACGGCGGTGGTGAGTAGGGTCGAGTCTCTCCCGAAGCATGATCCAATGCCGAGGGTAGAAGCGATGGTCACCGTACCTGCGCGGGTCGGTGCAGCACCGCCGCCACCCGTGGCATACATTGCGAAAGCGGATGTAGTCGGCCACACCACCACCACCACCAAGGAGATGCTCGGCGACCAGCCCCGCCGGCCCGTCTAGGAGATCCGCCCAGTCCCTCCTGCGACAACAACAACACGGATCAGAAGACTGGAATCAAGTAAGCAAAAATTGAGCGGAAACACATGGATCGAGCAGATGTACGTACCCCTCGCATAGAGCCGTGGACAGGCGGTGACTGAGCGCGGTGCGGGCATGCTTGGTCCCGCGATCCGAAGAGGGCTCCGGCGTCGCTTGGGCGGTCGTGATTGTCGGGGCCGGCCGGGAAGAGGAGGGGCGGTGTTGATTGGTCGAGGAGGGTAGGGTCGTCGACCGCCGCTCGGCCACTCCGTGCGCCGGGGCCTCTTTCTCCGCCATCTTCCTCTGCGGCCGGTAGGCTGACCTCCAAATTCTGCTACTTCCTCTGCGGTCCTCGACCGCCGCTCAGGCTCGGACCGCCCGCGATTTCTGGGGTAGAGTTGCGTGCAGCTGCTTTTATGCGTCGCATGCCAATCCTTTCTAGTAGGATCGAATCAGATCTCCGTGCGAGTTTCCGGTTGTAATTAACCTGAAGAGTTGGATTGATATCCGTTTTCCAGAGTCCCTGTTGTAGTATATAGTAACGTTTGCGTACATATATAGAGCATACACGCAGCAACGTTTTGTTTCGTACCAGATCGATCGTGAGGGAGAAATCCTTGCCGCGCGCGGATCGCGATGTCGTCGCCGGCCACCACGACCACGTTTCCTCTCAACCGCTTCCCGCTGCTGGACGGAGAGAGCAGCTACCTCCGCTGGAAAGAGTCGGTGCTGCTCCGTCTCCACACCGCCGGCCTGGCGCCCCACGTTCTTCTGTCGGAGGAGATGAGCTCTGCCGGCGGCGAGAAGAAGGCGGCGGCCGAAAAGTGGGCGAACGACGACGCGATGTGCCGCGGCTACATCCTCTCATCCGTCTCCGACCGGCTCCTCCCGGTGTACGCTCACCACGCCACGGCTGCCGCCTTGTGGCGCGCCTTGGCGGACACGTACCAGCTGGACACGGAGGAGGCCTTGTCCTGGAACAAGGCCAGCGCGTTCCGGTACGATGAGGGCAAGCCCCTCCTGGAGCAGCTCGCGCTCCTGCAAGCCTTGGTCACCGCCGGAAAAGCCACAAACTCGATGGCGTACTACATCATTACGGCTGGGTTCCCGACGGAGGTGGTACGGAGGGTCGCCATGCACGGCCACGCTGCGCCTATGGAAGTAATCTGGGAGATCGCTCGGCAGGAGGTGGTGTCGGACAGGCTCAAAGAAACTCAACACGCTCAGGCTCAGCATACCACAGACGGGAAACGGAGCAGCTCCTCACACGACTTTCGGCCCCTCAAACGGGAGAGGCCATGAAAACTGTGCGAGCTCGCTGCTGACAGAACGAGTCCTCTTTAATTGCAAGGTTTAGCGCTAGAGTCGTCAGAGTTAATTTGCTGTTCGATCGTGTCATACTAGCCTAGTAGGGGGTTAATCTGTTGCTAGCCCCGAGTCTACTTTTAGACCTCTTTGTATTACTCTTGATGATTACTAATAGATTGGTGGAATTTTGTAGAAAAAAAAGATAAACAGACTGTGAATAAAAAAAGAGAGCAATGTAACATCCAATACGGGAAAACATTTCTCTGCCGTGTGACGAAAGAACACGGCAAAGGCCTCGATCCACACGGCAAAGGTTCTGTCGTGAGCTAGTACACGGCAAAGCCCGCACAGCAGATATGACCACGGCAAAGAACCTTTGTCGTATGCTTTAGCCAATCCTCACGGCAAAGGCTCTACCGTGTGCCACAACAGGTACCACACTATAGTAAAGTAGTTGACGACGCGGAGACGGCAACGGCGTTGTCGAGCGGGTTTAGTAGCCGGACGTGGGTGCCCTCGTGGAGCAGGACGAGGAGACCTTCCGGGGTGAGCGCGAGCATGTCATGGTCGTCGCGGAGCTCCGGGAGATCGACCGATATGCACTCACCGGTTGTGACGTTGAGGAAGCGGGGACGATAGGGAGGAGCAAGCTTCTCTCGGAGCATGATCCAGTGTCGGGGGAAGAAGCGGTGGTCGAAACGCACGTGTGGGTTAGTGTTGCGCTGCCGCCACAGGTGGCACACGGCACGGAAGCGGAGGACCCACTCGGCAAGATTCCCCGCTAGGCCATTGGCGAAATTTGCCTAGTCCCTCGTGCAGCAACAGGGATTAGATCGTTAGAAGATCAGAATCAGACAAAAAAATACAGAAGTTTTGATGGAGAATGGCCGGCCTGCCAGACGAATTAGGTCCATGGAGCACAAAAATGTGGCTTTCACGCTACACCTGTTTCCACTGACTTAGGTCCATGGAGCTCTAACCTGTTTCCTTTTTTCTTTCTTTGCTTAGCTGGTATCCCCCGCATTTAAGATGTGGCTTTCATGCTACACCATAAATAATTAATTTGGGGCACAAAAAAACCACCGCCACCGGCGCACCTCCCCTGCCACCGGTGCACCTCCCCCGCCACCGCCTGCACCACCGCCTGCCGCCGGCGCCTCCCTCTCCTCATCTAGCTAGCTAGGTAATTAATTAGTATAGGATTATTTTTAGGATTATTATTAGTGTATTTTTTATTAGTATATGATGATTAGTATAATATTTTTAGAATTTGTATATGATTAGTATAGGATTATTATTAGTTTAGGATTATTATTAGTATAGGATTAATATATATAGTGTATTTTTTATTAGTATATGATGATTAGTATAATATTACTAAAATTTGTATATGATTAGTGTAGGATTATTATTAGTTTAGGATTATTATTAGTATAGGATTAATATATATATAGTGTATTTTTTATTGTAATATATAATGTATTTTTAGTGTATATATTTTTATTATAATATAATATTGTAAGTTTTTAGGGTATGAGGTGTAATAAATTATATTGTAACCGGAGTTAGGGTTAGGGCGATGGTACTCACGGGTGACCGGAGTTAGGGTTAGGGTGGTGGTTCTCGCGGGAAGCCGGAGTCACTCGCCTCCCCGCGCCTCTCCCGCGGCGCCCCGCACCGCGCGCCACCGGCCACCGCCTGCGCCAAATATTTGTATAGAAATAATAGTGTATAGGAATATCTGTGTATATAAATATTTTGTATGAAAATATTTTTTGTTATGTTCAAATAATGTGTGCATTTTGCAATAATATTATGTGCATCTGGCATTTTGCAGAAACTATGGATCCACCCAGTCCAATCCGCAGAGACCTAACTTCAGAACAAATTCTCGAGGATATGATTCACGATGCTGATCCATCCGGTAAGGTATCTCCCTCGAGGTATCTGAACTGATCCGGTGAGGGAGAGGAGATCAACCAAAGAGAGGAAGAAGCCGACAACTCCAATGATGGAGAAGCCCATGGACGCATAACAAAGACCGACGAGGTATATATATGATGTCCGATGATTACTAGATGTCCGGGAGTAGATGTATGTACCAAGTTGTATAAATATATTATATTGATGAATGTTTCTTCTCTTAGGCCTCCACATCGAGCAAAAAATCCAAGCGTGGCCCAGCCAAAAAGTTGGATGCCCGTACTAATTATGAAATTGCGGCAGTCTCAGACAGGGCGAACCATTGGAACAGAAAAAAGTTGCAAGTGTATTTATACAACAATGCGGAGTTGTTGTTAGAGATCGCTCATTGTTCGAGAGTGGCATAAGCCCAAAGAGGTAGAAGCGAGGAGTGATCTATATATCAACGAAAGATATAAGGAGGGTCTTTTTAATGACCTCATGGCACATTTCAAGCTGTCAGAATGTGAGACTGATACCGAGACGGCTGAAATGAGGAAGAAAGTCAAGAAGTTTGCTCTTAAGAAGATACCCGAACTATTCAAGAACTGGAAGAAAGCATTATGGCTAAAGTATAAAAAGGACAAGGAAACTCCAAAATTCGAAGGATATCTAGCGAAGCAGCAGCATTACGGGGATGCATTTGTGGAGTATAGGAAGTCAAGAATTGTAGAGGAAAAGTCAGAGAAAACAAGGAAAATGCTATGAAAAAGAAATATCACCATAACATGGGGCCAGGGGGCTATGCTACTGCCATGCCAAAGTGGGATGCAAATGAGACAGAGCTGTCTGCTAAAGGGATCATTCCAGAACCAATTCACGAAGAATGGGATTTGAGGGCAATAAATTGGTTCCTTGGGCATGAGAGTGAGTATGACGAACTTACAAGGGACCTTGTTTGTAGTGACGGGATTAGGGTACCCAGGAATACATGGCTGAAAGTGGTGAAAGAGATTAAAGAGGGGATAACAAAGTTTCATCCCGATAGAGAGAAAGACTTGCTGACCTTGGTCCTCGGGAATGACGAACACGGAGGACGAGTCCGAGGCCTTGACTCTAGTTTCATGTGGGAGACTGGGTTTCCTAAGGACCAAGGTATTTATAGAATCCGAGCAAGAGCAAAGAAGCAACGGGAGGAGGAGGAGGAGGGAGACAAGTTCAACCAGCTGGTAGCAAGAGTTGAGAAGAAGCAACAACAAATTGACGAACTTAGAGGAGTAGCGCGCCTGGAAGATCCTCCACTCGATATTACCGCGAACCCATCTCAGCGGAGAAGCAGCGTGGCTGAATCGGAGGTCTCGTATGACGATGCAAGGATGATAGATGGCGACCCCGACTACCCCGAGGATGGAATCAAGGAGCAGATATCTTGTGAGCTCCATCAGAAGTTGAAGAACATCCGTGAAGGTGGCTGTCAACACCCGGATTTTTAATCCCAAATGTCTGTTATGCCATACGTTGCAATCCTAGGATTACCATTTTTGCGAGACATAAGAGAATTGGATACCACAGTACATCATCCATTACAAACCATACATAAGGTCTTACACAAATAAGGATCTCATGATCCAGTTCTTAGTACAACTCAAGCAGCGGAAATACGTAATCATAAAGGTAGCATAGGCGAAGCTCCATCTTCGGGGTCACAGGCAATGCTGACGACGGGAGATGATCCTAGTTGTCGTAACCTTCCTGGGGTCCATCATCCTGGTACTCTTCTTCATAGTCTGTCCACGGGAATAGCCAGGGACAAATCCATGAGTACTCTTTAAGTACTCGCAAACTAAAACTAACAAGTGAAGGGGGTTTTTGTAATAGGACACTAAGCTCTATGGTTGTTTTGCAAAAAGCCAGATTTACCTCTACTAAGTTCAGAAGCAAGAAAAGCTAGTTGAAATTTTATAACACCTTAGTGGGAACTTGTATTTCATATCACAACTCTGTTGTGGTCAAGTCAAAATCTCGATCTATTTCACAAGTCATTTTGAAAACATCTGACGAGCAAACAGTATGGCCACTCCAACTGTCCACAACCGCGGAAGCGGCTATTCGAATAGTTTGACACTCTACAGAGATTGTACACTTTCACCACAACATTCGATACATCCGTCAGGAACAAATCCTGAATTCACCATACTCAGTATGCGGATAATCAATCCTAACCTTTCAATTACACGCCCTAGTATAAGCACCTCTCATGTGAGTTTGGCCTCCCAACCATGACCAACTGTCATCTTGGGTACTGCACAGGTGGACAATCTTCATAAGGTAGCCTCAGCTCAGACCTTGGCCATGAGGGAACCCATACTAAAGTATATAAGTTTCCAGTCAAACCCTACCCAGTTTTCGGGTATTGTGGTTGTACGGTAAAATTGGAATGGTGTCGCATCCAGACAACCATCAGTTTTATAAAGGGTTAAGGCTCATGCCTCAACATTTTCATCACCAAAATCATCTGGTGTTCGGAAACACATGTCAAAACATCTCAGTAGAATGACTCATCATTCTAAGGTTTTCATAACCATTTTCCACCAAGTATTCCCATCTAAAGTTGATCAAATTTTATACTTAGCACTAGCATCTACAAGTGGGGGTGAGTACTAATGAGGGGTGGTAAACAAGTGGAGTTTTAACTAAGTACCATCTCATGCCTTAGGATGACATCAAGATTATCTAGCTTAGGCCAAATTTAATGCTCTTTATGCAACCTTCAATTATCTTCCTAGAATCTACAAGTCACTTAAGTAGACTCTAAATAATAGCTTTGATAAAGAAATAAAGTAGAAAGCTTGCAAGTAAAACTAGGATTGGGTTATCAAGTTAATATGATCACATATGCTTAAGGCATATAGTTGGCATGGTAACAAGCAAGTATTAGCTTGCATAGGTCAACTTGATTAGTAAGGCTTGCTAAAGTAGAGTATCTTGCAAGTGTTAGCTTGCCTTGTGCAGAGCAGTGGTTGAAGTTCTCCTCGGCTTCTTCTTCGTAGTATCCTCCTTCCTCCTCGTATCCTTGGTCGGTACTAGCGTCTATAAATAAATACGAGGTACACAATCACCAAACAATACTTAACTACTTTCAATCATCACACACAAGGGTTCTATAGATGATATAGCATCATCACTAATATTACAAGATTAAAGCTTTGTCTTATTTCTTTTATTTTTAGAAAAGTAATTTCTACTCATTGAAAAACTACTTAAGATTTAATATTCTCCAAACCAAACATGGGATCATGTTGACACATGTCATCACCACATATTTCAGTACATGGGAATGTGATTTAAAGTGGTGTCACAATTTAATAAGGTTTAACCTTTTATTTTAAATAACAATAAGTGACTAGAAATGCCTATGTGGCATTCTTTTATTACTTGAACATTATTTCTGTAAGTAAACCCATATGTTTTTATATGTTCTGAAAGGTATGATTAAATATGATTTTTGAGAGTTAGAATCAACTCAAAAGCTATTATGGTTTAAATTTGAAAAATGTTTGAATGCAGAAAAGCTTCTGCCTTGTTATTTTTACCAAGGTTGATCTATAGGTCCAAATGATTTGAATCCAACGGGCTTGTATTAAGCATTTCAATATATTTCTAACAAAATTGGTTTCATTCAATTTGGTTTACTGAATCGAGCTGGGTTGATTTTTGAAACTAGGTACAGAACTGAGTTTGAATATAAATAGAAAAGGCTAAATTCAAACGAGTGGGCTGCGCGGGAAGGGTTATTGGGTCGGCCCAGTGTCACTCCGCAGCGTGGGGTGCAACTGGCAGGAGGGTCTACTGGTCAGTGGCTCTTTAAACGCGAAGCGGTACGGGGCGATGTGGTGCGTTGGATTAGAATGAAGATCGACGGCTGAGGGTCGTCGTCGACGATGAACAGGTCACCGGTGAGCTCGAACCCTAGCGTCTCATTGAGGGTGCATAGGGGGCATACCGGGGCTCCAGTGACGAAGGTAAGGCGGGCAAACGACGAAGTCAACGACGACGAACTTAGGGGTGGTCGTGGTAGCTCCGGGGGTGGTCAAAATCAACGGCTCCTCTTCTCCTCTGTAGCGGCGAGCTCCGGCCAAATTCCGGCGATGCGCTGCTCGCCTTGCTCCGGATAAGGGGTGGAACAATCAGTGAGGTGAGGGGAGTGACCTGGAGTGAAGAAATCGAGCGGGGGTCGTCTCCTTTTATAGGCCCGACGGCGAGACCGAGAGGGATGGGCAGGCGACGGTGGTGACACGGCTATGGGCGGCTAGAGGCATGGCCGAGGTTGGCGATCGACGGGTGGTCTCCTGGCGATGCTCTAGAGCTTAAATGCGCGTGTAGGGGCGGTGGCAATTGGTCGGGAACGTGCGGTGCTCTGCGCGGCAGAGGCGGCGTCTTCGACGGTGAGCGGTGGCTATGAGGCATGGGGCGGCGAACGGGGGTGTCTGCGGGTTTGCTGGGGCGGTGCTGATCACGCGTGCACGCGGCAAGGGTGTCGCGCGGTCTGTGGGCGTGTGTCGAGGGTGGCACTCTGGCGCGCTCTCGGCATGCTCTCAGAGAAGCTTGGCATGGCTTGGGCGTGTGGTCCAGTGGCTGGCAGGGTTCGAGTGCTGGACAGGGGGTGGAGGTGGATGGTTGTGTGCGTCCTAGACATGGTGTTTAGGCTTGGTGCTTGCTCTGGCTAGCTAGCCATGGTCGGCTGGCAAGGGTTCCTTCGGGTTGGCATGGCATGGTGCGATGGGTAGGGGCTAGGGGTGGTCAAGGCACTGGTTGGCACTGGGGGAGACAAGTGTGATCAATGGTGAACAATGCTTAGCCAAATTACTGCTCAAAACAGTGAAGTTTGGCCAGTTTGATTTGTTGTCTCCAAGTGTTTGATGAAATGGCCGCAAGAACTTGAGTTTTTAATTTTGAAAAGATTTTTGGTGGGTGTGCTAGGCATGTGTTGAGGATTCTGTGGATGCTTGGGTTTTGAAAATTGAGCTTGTTTGAGTGGTTTTTGAAATAGTGGGATCTTCCCCTATGAAATAGATTCAATTTTAAACTATCATTTAAACCATGCATTCTAATGTTTTTGGATGATCACAAAGTGGGCATTGGTACCTTATTATGAGTACTATCAAGGGGTGCAAAGATCTATACATGTTTCTGTTAAGTTCTGAAAGTTAGAGATAGCCAAAGTAGGCATGGGAGTTAATTTGGCCAAAGTGACCATTCACTTAATTTGTTTGTCTTTGGGAAAAGTTTGGGAATTGTTTAGATGATGTTTATTTCACCTAAGAATCATTTTACAAGCAAAGAAACACAGAACCATGGCAATTCAAAAGAATCCAAATTTTAATACATACACATATGAATGCTTTCATATTTTAATTGGAAAAGTTTTTGTTAACCCTAAATTTGATGATTAGAGTTTGATGATTTAAGTTTAATATTTTTGGGATGTTACAAACCTTCCCCCCCTTAAACAAAATCTCGTCCCGAGATTTGAAAAAGGACGAAAAAGATTACCTAGGATTTGAAGAGATCGGGAAACACTCTCCCGATGTGATCTTCGCGCTCCCAGGTAGCTTCCTCTTCTGTGTGGTTGCTCCACTGAATCTTGAGAAACTTGATGCTCCGGGTTCTGGTAGTTTTGAAGGCTTCTTCCAAAATACGGATGGGTACTTCAGGATAGGTCAGGTCATCGTTGATCTCTATGGTCTGGTGATCGATATTCTTGAACACTTCAGTCTTCTCTGGAACTTCGAGGCACTTGCGAAGTAATGAGATATGGAACACATTGTGCACGGCTGACATCTCTTCGGGTAGTTCCAATTGATATGACACTTCTCCTCGATGGTTCAGAATCTTGAAGGATCCGATATATCTGGGGGCTAACTTTCCTTTCAGTTGGAAACACTGCATTCCTTTCAATGGCGACACCTTCAAATACACAAAATATCCTATGTTGAAGGCGAGGTCTCGACGTCTCTTGTCGGCGTAACTCTTCTGTCTAGACTGGGCTATCTTGAGGTGCTCACGAATCTTGTGAACCTTCTCTTCTGCTTCTCGTAGGATGTCGGGTCCGAAAATCTGACTCTCTCCTACTTCTGACCAGTTCAAAGCGGTGCGACACTTCCTTCCATACATGAATTCAAATGGGGCCATTTGCAAACTGGCTTGATAACTGTTGTTGTATGAAAATTCTGCAAACGGCAGACAGTCTTCCCACTTAGATCCATATTCTAACGCACATGCTCTCAGCATATATTCGAGTATTTGATTTACTCGCTCCGTTTGTCCATCGGTCTGAGGGTGATAAGCGGTGCTGAAATCTAGTCGGGTTCCTAAACCTTCTTGGACTTTCTTCCAAAATCTCGAGGTAAACTGAGTTCCTCGATCCGATACGATGTTCTTAGGGACTCCGTGCAAACTGACGATTCTAGCGATGTATAACTCCGCTAGCTTCGAACTGTGATATGTGCTCTTGATGGGTAAGAAATGGTCGACTTTGGACAATCTGTCCACTATGACCTAGATAGAGTCATTTCCCCTACTAGATGTAGGCAATCCGGTGATAAAGTACATTCCAACGGAATCCCATTTCCATTCCAGAATCTGCAATGGTTGTAACAATCCAGCGGGTCTTTTATGTCCCGCCTTGACTCGCTGACATATATCACACTTGGCAATATAGCTTCCGATTTCTCTCTTCATCTTATGCCACCAAAATTGCTCCTTCAAATCTTGATACATCTTTGTTCCTCCGGGGTGGATAGAATAAAGAGTATCATGAGCTTCCTTCAGAATAACTTCTTTCAACTCGGAATTTGCTGGTACACAAAGGCGTCCTTTGTACCACAAAACTCCTTCTTCGTCTTCGGTGAATCCGGGTACTTTGTTTGTACCGATACGATGCTTGATTCCCTCGATACTAGCATTTCCTTTCTACGCCTCTTTGATCTGGCTGATCAAAGTGGGTTGAAGTTCTATGCTAGCCAAAAAATCCTTCACTTACTAATTCCATTCGAAAATCTTCCATCTCTTTGTGCAAGCTTGGTTGCTCCTTCAAAATCATGGAGTTCAAGAGGCACGGCAATCTGCTAAGGGCATCTGCTACCACGTTGTCTTTACCGGGGTGATAGTGAATGTCCATATCGTAATCCTTGATTAGCTCAATCCATCTTCTCTGTCTCATATTCAGCTCCTTCTGAGTGAATATATACTTCAGGCTCTTGTGATCTGAATAAATCTCACAACGGTTTCCCATCAGGTAATGCCTCCATGTCTTTAGGGCTAGAACTACGGCTGCGAGTTCGAGGTCATGGGTTGGGTAATTCTGCTCATGTTGTTTCAGCTGTCGAGATAGATAAGATATGGCTTTGACTTCTTGCATTAGCACACATTCGAGACCGATCTTGGATGCATCACAATACACGTCAAAGGGCTTCGTGATATCCGACATGATTAAGATTGGGGCTGAAATCAATCTTCTCTTGAGTTCTTGAAAACTCGCTTCACATTTGTCCGTCCATTCAAACTTCTTGTCCTTCTTCAGCAATTGGGCCATGGGTCTGGCGATACTCGAGAATCCTTCTACGAACTTGCGGTAGTATCCCGCCAATCCGAGAAATGCACGAACTTGGGTTTGAGTGGTTGGGGCTTGCCAATCTTCGACATCTTTCACCTTTGCAGGGTCAACGGCAATTCCTCCGGCTGATACAATGTGGCCGAGGAATCCTACCTGCTGTAACCAGAATTCACATTTGCTAAACTTGGCATACAACTGATGCTCTCTAAGGGTTCCAAGAATGGTCCTTAGGTGTAGCTCATGTTCTTCTTCCGATTTGGAATAAATCAGAATGTCATCGATGAAAACAACGACAAACTTATCCAGGAAGTCTATAAAAATCTTATTCATGAGATTCATGAAATAAGCGGGGGCATTGGTTAATCCAAAAGACATGACAGTATACTCGTATAATCCATATCTAGTGGTAAAGGCAGTCTTTGGAATATCCTCTGCACGAATCTTGAGTTGATGATAGCCTGTTCTAAGATCAATCTTAGAAAACACTTTGGCACCGGTCAACTGATCAAATAAATCTTCTATCTTGGGCAATGGGTACTTGTTCTTGATAGTGACATCATTCAATTTCCGGTAATCCATACACATCCTCCATCCTTCTTGTCCACGAACAAGATAGGTGATCTCCATGGTGACGCACTTGGTTGAATCAATCCAATTTCCAACATGGCATCCAGTTGCTTCTTCAGTTCTTCTAGTTCAGACGGGTTCATACTATAGGGTCTCTGAGCTATGGGTCCTATTCCGGGGATTCGTTCAATGATAAACTCGATATCCCGATCTGGGGGCATACCGGGCAAAACATCTAGAAATACATCGGGGTATTCACAGACTATCCAGACTTGGTCAATGGTAGGTTGGGCTATACTCTTGTTGCACTTGAATTGACGAGGTAAGGTTTCAGATATATGCTCGACTGATATTCCGGTTGTACTGGTCATGGTTATGGCTTTCTTGGCACAGTCAATCAATCCTTTATGTTTGGACATCCAATCCATTCCTAGTACTACTTCCAAACCTTTAGTTCCGAGTACTATCAGATTAGCATAAAAATCTATGCCATGGATTCGGATAGGGACGGCTTTGCAAATTTGCCTAGCTTTGGTGGTTGAACCGGGGATTTGAACAATCATAACATGCTTCAGTTTGGTTGGTTGAATCTTACTAGTGCATGCAAATTCTTCGGTGACAAATGAGTGCGATGCACCAGAATCAAACAACACTTGAGCAAGTACTGAATTAACAGAAAACATACCCAGCACGACGTCTGGCGCTTCCTGGGCTTCTTCAGCATGCATGAGAAAAATACGGTCGTTGCGGTTGAGCGAATTTCCAGGGGCAAACCTTCTTCCAGGCTGAACATGACGCTGCTGCTGAGCTGGGGCATTTGCATTGGGGGCTGCGGCATTATTCTTGGGGCACTCATTGGAGTAGTGACCCTTATTTCCACAGTCATAACAAGTCACTTGCGACTTGTTCTTTGCTGCAACAGGCACAACATTGCTTCCAGTCATCAGGGCAGTGTTGGTGTTGGCGGCAGCGTTGTTGTTGAACTTGGGTGGTGCACGGTTGAAATTGCTAGAGTTGCCGGGGTTGTTGTGGTTTCCTCCGGGCCTCGGGTTTCTACGGTTGGAATAGGTCGGACGGTTCATTGGGGGTCTGTTGGTTCTCGGGGAAAATCCTGGAGATGGGTTAGGGCGATACTTTGGGGTCTGATGGGTTCCTGGCTGATGCATCATGCAACGCTTGCGGTTCTCATTGGCTTGGTTGATCTTTCCTTCCATCTGGATGGCAGAGTCGACAAGGGCTTCAATATCCTCAAAGGGGATATTGACCAACACAGTCTGCATCTCATCATGCAAACCATTCAGGAATCTCTCTTTCTTCTTGGCTTCAGTGTCGATCTCATCCGGGGCATACCTAGCTAATGACAAGAATTTGTCACGGTATTCCACTACGGTCATCCTTCCTTGCTTCAGTTCTCTGAACTCATCTCTCATTCTCTTGATCAAACCCGGTGGCACATGGGTTCTGCTGAACTTGACCTTGAATTCCTCCCAGGTCATCATCTGTCCTCCGGTCATTGCACGAACGTTGTTCCACCATGCTCTTGCATCTCCGGCTAGATAGTGGGTGGCGAATAGAACCTTCTCGTTAGCTTCCACTCCGGCGAATTCCAGGTTGTTTTCCATGGTTTGCAGCCAATCGTCTGCATCTAGGGGCTCTTCCGACTTAGTGAAAACGGGTGGGTTGGTGTTCTGGAAATTCTTGAGCTTAGATCCATGGTTGTCCTGATTTCCTTGGCCTTGATTGTTGTGGGCTAGCTAGGCTATCTGCTGAAGGGTGGCTAAGTTGGCAGCGTTACGCTCTTTCCTCTTGTGATCGAAACCAACATTTGCAGGATCTGCAACATCGGGTCCGGGGATGAACCACTTCCTCCGCGTGGCATCTGTAGATTGAGATAGGTCATGAGAAAAGAGGGAAATTTATAAGGTTCGGGGACTTTGAAAAGTTTTTAAATTTTGACTCAGATTTTTCCAGCAACTTTCTTTTCATTCATTCATTCATAGCACACGATACAAACACACACCACAACAAAGGTAAACAGATGGTTTTAAGAACATTCTAGAAACTACAATACAGTGGGACCGAATACAACTCACTACGCTAGTGCTCAAGTGCTACTACTCCTTGGAGTCGGTGTAGTCGTCATCCTCATCATCCTCATCGTCATCGATGAAGGCGAAATCATCCTCATCGGTGAAGAATTCCATAGCCTGATCCTCTAGAAAATCATCATCATCGCTGAGATAGGAGTAGGGGTCTCCACGAAGATCCTCTCTGGCATTCTCCCTTTCTTCCAACTGCATGTATCTCTCATGGATGGTCTCCTCCAAATCCGAGATACGGTGGCGAAGACGGGCAATGATGCACTCCTTCTTGTCGAGCTGACGGCGGTGAGACTTGCGGTCCTTTGCTAGCATGGCGATGGTCTAATCCTTTGTCTTGATGATGGCGGACTTGTGGTTGGAGTTGTAGGGGTTCGTAGCATGGAAAACAAAAATTTTCTATCGCATACAAACAAACAAGCCAAGATCTATCTACTAGATTGTAGCAACGAGTCGATAGTGGAACTCACCCTCGAAGATTCCAAAGCGGTTAACGAGAGCAGATTCTCGTGGGTGATGTAGTCGTACTCTTTCCGATCTCAAGATCGCATAGACGATCCTTCCAGCGCCACGTTCCAGCAGCGCTCCCTTGATCGGTCACCGTTCGGTACTCGGCGAAGACCTTCCTCTCCTTGTTCAAAGAGGCGGAGGTTGTAGCACTCTCCTCGCGATTCCGGCAAACTGGCGTGGTACCGGAAGTAGGGAGATCCCTTGAGGCTTCGCCTTAAGCCGGTGCGAGTATGGTGGAGCTTATGAGAGAGGCTATTAGTGGTCTAGTAATTAGACACACCAATTAGAAGGCTCTAAACCAATTAGAAGGCTCTAAACCGAAATAGCTCTAAACCGGGGTTTAGGTCTAGGGTTTAGTTTAGAGGATAGGAACTTGTGTGTGCTAGGAAGGAGCCCTGCCCCTCCTTATATAGGTGGGAGGGGCTGGCCGGCCAAGGGGAGGGAGTGGAGTCCCTCCCCAACTCGGCAGGTGGGGGCGCCCGGCTTGGGAGGAGAATCCCTCCCCAACTCGGTTTCCACTTCTCCTCCTCTTTCCACTTTCCAAAACTTGCCGTTTGACTTTCAAACTAGCCGTTTGACTTTTCAATTTAGGATTTAAATAAACCCTTTATTTTGGACAGCGAGAACACTTAGTACATGATGCAATCATTCCAACTTACAATGACACATTCATGTACCCTTCCCCCTCCGGAGTGCCGGACATTTCCGAGACCTTCTAGAATGTTCCCGATGAAAACACTGGAACCATTCCCCAACTCCGAAATGGGACTTTCCTTATATGAATCTTATTCTCCGGACCATTCCGGATCTCCTCGTGATATCCCGGATCCCATCCGAGACTCCGAACAACATTCGGTCTCTTTCTCATAATACACTAAATACTCAAACAACGTCGAATCCTTAAGTGTGTCTCCCTACGGTTCGTGAATTATGCGGACATGATCGAGACACTTCTCTGATCAATAACCAATAGAGGAATCTGGAAATTCATATGGCTCCCACATATTTCTACGATTACTTTGCGATCGAATGAACCACTTACATACGATACCAATTTCCCTTTGTCTCACGATATGTTACTTATCCGAGGTTATGATCGTCGGTATCTCTGCATACCTAGTTCATCCTCGTTACTGATAAGTACTCTTTTCTCATTCCCGTGATATGTGATCCCTTGTGACCAAGTCACATGCTTGCAAGCTAATTGGATGACATTTCACCGAGAGGGCCCAGAGAATATCTATCCGTCATGTGGATGGACAAATCCCATTCTTGATCCATGTGTTTCAACCAATACTTTCCGAACACTCAATGCCACCTTTATAGCCACCCTGTTACGGTGTGGTGTTTGATGACATCAAAGCATCCATCCAGTAAAGGTGATATGCATGATCTCATGGTCGAAGGAATTAGGTTACTATGTATCAGAAAGCATATAGCAATTGAACTATTGAAATGACTTTGATCTTTATGCTACGCTTATCTATAGGAGTATGTCCATCACATCATTCTCCTAATGATATGACCCTGTTGTTAATAACATCTCTATGTTCATGATCAGGAAACAATGATCATATATTAACCAACAAGCTAGTTTAACAAGAGGCTTTACTAGGGACTCTTTTATGTTTACAAATCACACAAGTATTAATGTTTCCTGTTAATACAATTATAGCATGGTATGTAAACATTTATCATAAGTGTGAAGATATGATAATAACCACTTTATTATTGCCTCTTGGGCATATCTCCAACAGTCTCCCACTTGCACTAGAGTCAATAATCTAGTTTCAAACCTTTGTGTTTTCAACACCTATGGCTTTCTGGTGTTGTATGTACACGATTGCTAGTGGTTTAACTGATCTCCGGATCTGACACTTCCAGGTCCGTGTGTAATTTCATGTCTTTGCGTCTCTACGCATCACTCATTCTCTAATGAGATGGCTTTGTATAAATTTGGTCTTTCGGTGTGACCTTTAGTTCTTTGGGGTTAAAACATGTTGATAATATTGTCGCACAATATATCTTCATAGTATTATCCCGCTGTGAACTACACCTAGTTTGATAACAAACTACTTGACACAAATGCCCTCTTTTGCTGCTATAATAGCAGTCATATACTTAGCCTTTTGTTGAAGTATCTGTCACAATGTCTTAATCTTTGGAACTCATCCAAATCCATTATGGAACTCACTTTCCATTATATTGTGCCACCCTTAGTTTAGATTGAGATAAACTAAATTTGTACTTTGTGACAAAACTAGTATCAACGTAGTATTTTTACAATGAACTAACCATCTATTTGTCACTTCTACAAATAATATACTCTTAGTTCTTCCAAAAGATCATAAGAATATCCTTACTATCGTCCAATGATCATCTTATGAATCATTCTGGTATATGCTCATAATATTTATAGCATAGGACATATCTGGATTTGTACATATCACAGTATGATTGATATAAATACTCTTTGTGATTTCATACATCAAGTATCAATCTATACTTGAATCTTTGTTTCACTTACCAAGTGCCAATACACTTGAATATATCATCAACATTGAACTCTTTCAATCCTTTCTGTGCAACAAGAACCTTTCTTGTAGTTTCTATATTGAACTCATTCAATATCTCGTCTATGTACTTTTGGCACAACCATATTAGCATCTATTGATGCCAAATATTTTGGTTTTGCCTAAGTCTTTCATCGGGATGAAATTCTTAATATGTGTTAATAAAAGATACATTATTTCCAATCAACAATATGTCTTCCACATAATGTATTAGAAACATGTCTTAAGCGCTCCACTTAATTTCTTGCAAATGCAAGCATCTTCATTGTCTCCGATGAAATTAAACTCTTTGAACAGTTTCATCATAGTGAAGATTCCAACTCCGCTATGCTTACTTCAACCATTGAAGTTTGCATATGCTTTTAGCATCCTTTGAATTAACAAAACCCTTTGGACCGTGTCATGCACACGTCCTAGGTAACCATTCTATTAGAAGAACTTGTTTTGTTTTATTCTACTACCACATAACAAATTATATGTAGTGGTTGCTACATTAATCCGTCTAGACTAAAAATCGCTATGAAAGATCAAATCTTGTCATATACAACCTTTGAACATTGTTGTGAACTCTTTCCCAACATGTCGACTATTTCATAGATGTGAAACATCCATGTCTACTTCTTTATAGATCCAAACACAACCGCAAGGTCTTACACCTTTTCGAGGGTCCTTCAAGTTCAAAACTTGATTTCGTGTATGGAACTATCACGGATTATATGGCTTCAAGCCATTTGACGGAGTCAGGGCCCATCATCGTTTCTTTGCATGTAGTAGGTTCATTATTCTCAAATAATGATTCAACCCTCAAATCTTGGTATTTGATTGTTCATCCGACCTACTTGTTTCAATAGAAACTTAGACCTCTCGTGACCACAACCTTTGAGGCACGTGAGCCATGAGCATTATTCTTGCCTCCGAACACTTTTTGGTCTTTGCGCAACTTTGCACATATAGCTAAGGTTCTTTTAACCTTATCAAAGTTCTATTGTCCTCCCACTTTACTTTTCACGAAAAATTCCTTCTCAAAGAAACTTGACGTTCTAAGCGACAAACACTTTTGTCTCCGGTGTTTATGGAGGAATACTTAACAGTAATACAAAGACAGGTTTATCCGACTTTGGTTGCAAACATCTTTCTTATGCATAGCATACCAATGTTTAAGAAAGGACTACTTGGGTTTTATCCCAAACCATAACCTTATATGGTGTCATTTCAGCGGATTATGATGGAGCTCTTTTAGTGGAAAACGGTAGTCTCTAAAGCTTTTAATCTTTAAAATATAATAGCAGTTTTATGAATTATACCTTCGATCTTACCATGTCAAATAAGGTTCAATTACATATCTCGAACGCTCCATACTCTTACGGTGTTTCGGGAAATGCAAATCCACGGACCGATTCCTTAAATCTTAGGTGTTATGCTAAACTTGTAACTTAAATATCTTCCTTTATGATCTTATCATAAACTATTTATATTCTTGTTACAATGATTTTGCACTTCATCTTTGAAAATCTTTGAACTTTTCAAATATTTCATACTTCATCCTTATTAAGTAAATATTCATATATTCACTCAAATTTTCGTAGAAAGCATATGAAGTTGAAATCCATCGCTCTTGACTACACATAATGGAGTTCGTACAACAATATGCACAAGTTCCAATAAGCTAGTCTTTCGTTCCCTTTTGGCCTATGAACGAAGTTTTAATTATCTCTAGGAAAGTTTCACAAACATCATTTGATCAAAAATCAAAAGACTCCAAAATTCCATCCACATGGAGTTTCTTCATGTTTTCTTTCCAATATAATTTAAACGGCGATGTCACTTCCTAAGTGATCTTTCAATCAATTTGTCTTTCGACAAATTTTAGCACTAGTTTTATGGATGTGATTTATCCAACGAGATTTGTGAATCATCCATCTTTTATGGATTACGGCAATTATTTGAACAACCCTTTTGTTCTCATAATACCTGATAAAACAAATCCTGAAGGCAAGCTTTGATGTTTAACGAGCAACACAATAACCCTTTATTTGTTTTCGATGAACATCATCACATATTCTTTTGCTAGTTACTTAGGCCATTGTAGTTCATGAATTGTGTTGTTTTGTATGACGATTCACACCAACAAATTCAGTATCAAATACTTAAGAACCACATTGTTTAATAAGCAAAGAATATAGCCATAACACGTATATCATCTATATACTTAAACTGAACAATTCTAGTCTTTTCTTTTCTGCCATATACTTATGAGATTCTCTTTCAAGATTTCCTTTTACATTTGAAAGAATCTATCAACATCAATAGTGGAGTCATACATATGACACATAGTCCAAAGCGTGTATAGTTAAATACCAATGTCTTTGGACTTGCACTTTGAAGTAGATCACCATTATCAAATGTTTGGTGTTCTTTCAAATTCCTTTCTTTAGTTAACTCTTGGTGTAGTAAACATTTTACCTACATCAAATATTCACCTTCATCATGGATTTATCCATGATCAAGCTACTAGCTTATAACGGTGAATCGTGAGTATAATGTTGCTCTCCAAAACCTTTTGGAAGATTAGGACAACTAGTGTCTCCAACCTTTTGCAAATTCTCATCAAATATGAGAACATGACTTTTGCCATATTATACTCTATCATGTTGTAACTAAAACTTCATTTCAGATATAACAATATCGTCCACACATCTTGGTTTATGAAACAACTCTTTCAGATCCTAGATAACCTTGATATTAAGACAATCCTTTGAATATCAAGAATCATGGAGACAAACATGATACTCAAACACTAACACTTGGAATTGTCACTCTTGTTTTAATACTAATTATTAAACTTTATGGAGTAACAGGAAATTACTGAAAGTTTGCAATAGGACTTTTAAACTTTATTTTAACACTTCAAAACAATACTATACCAGTTAAGTAAAGTAACTAACCAGAATTCTATAGTTCTATCATCTCAATTATAACTAAGCGCAAGGTGGTAAACGGATGCCAATGACTACAACAACTATGCAAATTCACTTTGATTTTAGTTTATGATAAATTGAGTTCTAATTAATAATTAAATTAATCTAGGTGAACTCCCACTTAAAACAACATCCCTCACATTGTTTTAGTGATCACACGAACCAAATCCACCACATCAAAACCGATCATCACGAGAGTTGATATAGTTTCAATGGCGAACAATCAACATGTTCATCATATCTACTATATGACTCATGCTCTACCTTTCGGTAATCCGTGTTCCTGAGGCCATGTCTGTACATGCTAGGCTCGTCAAGATCAAACCTTAGCTACCGCATAAGCAAATCTGGCTTGCTTACGTTGTATTCACCCGTGGAATCAAAGACACCCGATCATCACGTGGTGCTTGAGCGACAAGCTTTGTAGCGGTGCATACTAAGGGTGAACACTTTAGAACTTGAAATTTATGTGCATGAGGGATCATCTTATAATGCTACCGTCGTCTACTAAGCAATACAAGATGCATAAAGGATTAACATCACATGCAATTCATAATATGTGATATGATATGGCCTTTCTACTTTGTGCTTCCGATCTCCATCTTCAAGCACGAACATGATCTCCATCATCATCGGCATAGCATCAAGGTCAATGACGCTTCTTCATGGTTGTCGTCCACCAGCTTCAACTATTACAACTATTTTGAATAGACACGCAGGTCTTAACAGAAATTAAAGACAACCATATGGCTCACGGTTGCCAACTTACAATAAGGAACATTGCATACATCAAATATAATCACAATCATGGCCATATCACATCCTTTGCACACCTGCAAAACAAAGTTAGACGCTTCTACTTTCTTTGCATATTTTACGTGGTTTGGGGCTTTCCATAAGTGTCGTTCTAACTTACGAACAAGAACCACAACATTGATACTAGCATTGTTGATTACCCGTTGTAAATTGGATCTTAACTATGCTAGGAGAAAGCAGCACCCAGAGCCACTTATGCAATACAAGTTGCATGTCAAGCGTGGAGCAAGTCTCATGAACGATGTCATGTAAGGTTAGCCGGGCGCTTCATCCCAACATACCGCAAGATGCAAAGTACAAAAAGCAATCTACAATAAAAGCATCAACGCCCACAATGACCATTGTGTTCTACTCGTCTAACAGATCTACATATAGACACGGCTCGATACCCTTTGTAGGGGTTCGTAGCATGGAAAACAAAAATTTTCTATCGCATACAAACAAACAAGCCAAGATCTATCTACTAGATTGTAGCAACGAGTCGATAGTGGAACTCACCCTCGAAGATTCCAAAGCGGTTAACGAGAGCAGATTCTCGTGGGTGATGTAGTCGTACTCTTTCCGATCTCAAGATCGCGTAGACGATCCTTCAGCGCCACGTTCAGCAGCGCTCCCGATCGGTCACACGTTAAGTACTGACGAAGACCTTCCTCTCCTTGTTCCAGCGAAAGCGGAGGTTGTAGCACTCTCCTCGCGATTCCGGCAGACCTGGCGTGGTAGGAAGTAGAGGGAGATCCATGAGGCTTCGCCTTAAGCCGGTGCAAGTATGGTGGAGCTTATGAGAGAGGCTATTAGTGGTCTAGTAATTAGACACACCAATTAGAAGGCTCTAAACCAATTAGAAGGCTCTAAACCGAAATAGCTCTAAACCGGGGTTTAGGTCTAGGGTTTAGTTTAGAGGATAGGAACTTGTGTGTGCTAGGAAGGAGCCCTGCCCCTCCTTATATAGGTGGGAGGGGCTGGCCGGCCAAGGGGAGGGAGTGGAGTCCTCCCCAACTCGGCCTGGAGTGGGGCGCCGCTTGGGAGGAGGAATCCTCCCAACTCGGTTTCCACTTCTCCTCCTCTTTCCACTTTCCAAAACTTGCCGTTTGACTTTCAAACTAGCGTTTGACTTTTCAATTTAGGATTTAAATAAACCCTTTATTTTGGACAGCGAGAACACTTAGTACATGATGCAATCATTCCAACTTACAATGACACATTCATGTACCCTTCCTCCGAGTCTTGGGACATTTCCGAGACCTTCTAGACTGTTCCCGATGAAAACACTGCAACCATTCCCCAACACCGACATGGGACTTTCCTTATATGAATCTAATTCTCCGGACCATTCCGGATCTCCTCGTGATATCCCGGATCCCATCCGAGACTCTGAACAACATTCGGTCTCTTTCTCATAATACCATAACTACTCAAACAACGTCGAATCCTTAAGTGTGTCTCCCTACGGTTCGTGAATTATGCGGACATGATCGAGACACTTCTCTGATCAATAACCAATAGAGGAATCTGGAAATTCATATGGCTCCCACATATTTCTACGATTACTTTGCGATCGAATGAACCACTTACATACGATACCAATTTCCCTTTGTCTCACGATATGTTACTTATCCGAGGTTATGATCGTCGGTATCTCTGCATACCTAGTTCATCCTCGTTACTGATAAGTACTCTTTTCTCATTCCCGTGATATGTGATCCCTTGTGACCAAGTCACATGCTTGCAAGCTAATTGGATGACATTTCACCGAGAGGGCCCAGAGAATATCTATCCGTCATGTGGATGGACAAATCCCATTCTTGATCCATGTGTTTCAACCAATACTTTCCGAACACTCAATGCCACCTTTATAGCCACCCACATTACGGTGTGGTGTTTGATGACATCAAAGCATCCATCCAGTAAAGGTGATATGCATGATCTCATGGTCGAAGGAATTAGGTTACTATGTATCAGAAAGCATATAGCAATTTAACTATTGAAATGACTTTGATCTTTATGCTACGCTTATCTATAGGAGTATGTCCATCACATCATTCTCCTAATGATATGACCCTGTTGTTAATAACATCTCTATGTTCATGATCAGGAAACAATGATCATATATTAACCAACAAGCTAGTTTAACAAGAGGCTTTACTAGGGACTCTTTTATGTTTACAAATCACACAAGTATTAATGTTTCCTGTTAATACAATTATAGCATGGTATGTAAACATTTATCATAAGTGTGAAGATATGATAATAACCACTTTATTATTGCCTCTTGGGCATATCTCCAACAGGAGTAGTCACGACAATTGTCCAATTCCTGCTGACGATCCTACATCATGAAGCTAAGGTGGTCCAACTGGGTCTTCAGCTCGTGGTGGAATGGGACTTCCAGTGGCTGTCCCATAGCATCACGCCTTGGACAAAACTCAAAGCGGGTACCCTTGATCTGGTTGATACTCTACCCACACAGACGGGCAAGAGCTTCCTGCATGGCCCTGGCAAGTCCATCGAGCCAGTTGTTCTCTCTTAAGGTGAACTGAATTCCCTCGGCAGTGGGAGGTTCAATCTTTCCTCGGAGACTTGCAACAATTAGCCACTGCAGATCTTCTCCTCCTTGATCATTGAGCTGAGCTCCAAAGAACTCGGGGTGCGGACGCTCCAGAAGTTCCGAAAGCTAGTCCAAATCCCGCTCAAAGATAAGGTCTCCTCCAATCCCCAACTGATAAAACTTGTTGTACTTCACGTCCATCTATAAGAATATAGGATGAGTAAGTTAGTAGAGTGATCAAGTGTGTCAAATTTTATGTATTTTGCAAGAGTTTTTGAGGAACATGAATTTTTATGAAAGAATCAAGGTGATAAGAATGGGAATAAGTTTTTGTAAATATTTGCTTCCTTTGGTTTTGAAACTAAGTTTTTGATTCAAGCGTCCAGTCTAACTAGGGTCTCCTATGGTCAGGATGGCTCTGATACCAACTTGTCAACACCCGGATTTTTAATCCCAAATGCCTGTTATGCCATACGTCGCAATCCTAGGATTACCATTTTTGCGAGACATGACAGAATTGGATACCACAGTACATCATCCATTACAAACCATACATAAGGTCTTACACAAATAAGGATCTCATGATCCAGTTCTTAGTACAACTCAAGCAGCGGAAATACGTAATCATAAAGGTAGCATAGGCGAAGCTCCATCTTCGGGGTCACAGGCATTGCTGACGATGGGAGATGATCCTAGTTGTCGTAACCTTCCTGGGGTCCATCATCCTGGTACTCTTCTTCATAGTGTAGCCACGGGAATAGCCAGGGACAAAGCCATGAGTACTCTTTAAGTACTCGCAAACTAAAACTAACAAGTGAAGGGGGTTTTTGTAATAGGACACTAAGCTCTATGGTTGTTTTGCAAAAAGCCAGATTTACCTCTACTAAGTTCAGAAGCAAGAAAAGCTAGTTGAAATTTTATAACACCTAAGTGGGAACTTGTATTTCATATCACAACTCTGTTGTGGTCAAGTCAAAATCTCGATCTATTTCACAAGTCATTTTGAAAACATCTGACGGGCAAACAGTATGGCCTCCAAGCATCCATAACATGACGCCAACTATTCAATAGTTTGACACTGCAGAGATTGTACACTTTCACCACAACATTCGATACATCCGTCAGAACAAATCCTGAATTCACCATACTCGTGTCACGGATAATCAATCATAACCTTTCAATTACACGCCCTAGTATAAGCACCTCTCCTGTGAGTTTGGCCTCCCAACCATGACCAACTGTCATCTTGGGTACTGCACAGGTGGACAATCTTCACAAGGTAGCCTCATCTCAGACCTTGGCCGTGAGGGAACCCATACTAAAGTATATAAGTTTCCAGTCAAGCCCTACCCAGTTTTCGGGTATTGTGGTTGCATGATAAAATTGAAATGGTATCGCATCCACACAACCATCAGTTTTATAAAGGGTTAAGGCTCATGCCTCAACATTTTCATCACCAAAATCATCTGGTGTTCGGAAACACGTGTCAAAACATCTCAGTAGAATGACTCATCATTCTAAGGTTTTCATAACCATTTTCCACCAAGTATTCCCATCTAAAGTTGATCAAGTTTTATACTTAGCACTAGCATCTACAAGTGGGGGTGAGTACTAATGAGGGGTGGTAAACAAGTGGAGTTTTACCTAAGTACCATCTCATGCCTTAGGATGACATCAAGATTATCTAGCTTAGGCCAAATTTAATGCTCTTTATGCAACCTTCAATTATCTTTCTAGAATCTACAAGTCACTTAAGTGGACTCTAAATAATATCTTTGATAAAGAAATAAAGTAGAAAGCTTGCAAGTAAAACTAGGATTGGGTTATCAAGTGAGTATGATCACATATGCAAGGCATATAGTTGGCATGGTAACAAGCAAGTATTAGCTTGCATAGGTCAACTTGATTAGTAAGGCTTGCTAAAGTAGAGTATCTTGCAAGTGTTATCTTGCCTTGTGCAGAGCAGTGGTTGAAGTTCTCCTGTAAGGTTCCCAACCTTTAATAAGGTAGAGATCCCTGTGTTTACAATGCTAGTCCCTGGATCAATAGCTAGCATCCATAGTTAAGATGTAATATCAAGAAACAAAGGTCATAATACAACTTTATAACCAGGAATAAAATAATTCATTACATCTTACATAGCTCATTTGGCTATCACATTACAATGCAGCAGAATATAACAATAGCATGGGGTCCTTCATATTAAAAGTGCCACAGGCAATCATGTTGGTTGTAGACTTGTAATCCTATTCAACACACTTCACTAACATCAAACAAACCTGCAACATAATAAGTTGCAGCCACAAGGGTCAATACATTTGAATTGTATTGGCATATTGGCATATTTGAATTATATTGGCATATTTGAATTGTATTGGCATATCAAACAAACCTGCAACATAATAAGTTTCACTACTATGTAGAAATAAGTGGATCCTATCATTACATGCATATTTGGCTAAGTAGGGTTTTGGCTCATTTGCAGAAAGCAATATAGTTTTGTCATATCTTTTCCAAAATAGTTTTTGATCTTTTGTCAAATCTTTCTGAACTTCTTGGAAAACTCCAAGTGCTTCTAATCCCTTGTTGTCACCATCAAGTTTTACTTTGATAAATTGGAATGTAGAGATCTTCCATAGCTTCAGGCCTTAGTTGCTCAGAGCTGTCCATAACCGGGGACACGGCTAAGTACTTAGAATTTGATCTTCTGCAGAAGTTGTACACTTTACCCACATGACACAATCTCGTCTTGATGCCACCAGTGGCCGCTGGATAAGTACTCACCAAAATGGAGTACTGGCAGATCGAGAATGTGACAAAGTATTTTCATAGAAGTCCTCCCAATACACAATTCTAGCTTGTCAACCAGGCACCAATGTAGGGATAAATTTCCCTTACACAATTATAGTTAAACCTGAAGATGTCAATGCATGGGTCTTCCACTATGTAGTTGACTAAGCCAGAGCCCATTTAGCATGTGGCTGTACACGAAAGCCACTATACGAGAAACATGTTCAATCTCTAAGTCCCTGGGTGGTTTTCTTCTAGTGCACATACAAAAAGAGATAGCCATATAAACATGGTTCCTTTTGTTGCCACCTTGTCCAATCTTGAGTATCCTTGTCCACCCAGGTGGTTCATTGAGTATTTGTTTTATTATATAAAACATATATCTTTCCAACACTTCATATATTCATATCATGAATCCCATCCCAATATATAGCAGGCTAAGCATACTACAACTACAATGTTTTCACTAAGGAAGATATAAGGGTATCCTATTAGGATTTAGCATAGCATAAAATATAGTAGCCCTTATCATGCATGTTACAAAAATCCACTAAGTGTAATGAAAATAGTAGGACTTGGATGATAGTGTCACTTGCCTTTTTAGTAGAGAATGTTGGTTCACTTCTTGATCTTGCAAATATCACACTCTTCTAACTTCACTACAATTCAATCAAGCATACACAAATTCAACTAGCATTCAAACCTTTTCACCACATAAAATAACAAAAACAAGGTCATGTATGCAAGCATGCAAAAGATAGTTTTATTTGGAAAAGTGGTTTCTACTAGGCTCTAAGCATTTTCAAGCTCACATTGGTCATTTACAAAAGTGGTAAAACCATTTGCAAATGGTTTCATCTCATAATCCAAATATTATGCTAAGGTGACATTTTATGTAGTTGAAAATATCTTTTAGCAAAGTAATAACTTTATATGGTTCATCAAATATGTTCTTAATCTCAAAACTTGGTGTTTAGGGTCAGAGAGTTTAATTAAAATCATTTCCCAAAGGCTTTACTCAAAAATCATTTCTAACCATAAACAATATTTTTATTTGACTAGAAATGATCTAACTCCAATATTTATTCCTTAACTTCACAAAATACATTTTTAAATCCATAAGTTGGTTCCTAGGGTCAATAGGTTCACAACAATCCATTTTGCAAAGATTTCACCCTAAAATTATATCTAGAACAATTTTTATATACAAAATAAGCCTACACAAGTTTCTGCAAATTCAACCAATTTTCCTGAAGTAAAACATTAAACAAAGTGCATGGTTGGGTAGGATTTTTCTTGCTGATTCCATTGATATAAAATTTGCAAAATTTGGACGTGTAGAACTAAAGTTATGAATTTTACAAGTTTGCATATCTAATAGATTCTAATTTCTGTTTTTAAACAAAACCCTGTCCACGTGGCTTGATTCTATTGGACGATACCGTTTCGTGCGGATCAGCCTCTGCGAGTCGTTGGATCTAAATGAAATCGTGCGGCTCTGGTTCAATCTTACCCCTTCGTTAAGTTGTCTGTTTCTACGCGTCTGATCTAAATCGAACGGTGCAAAATCACTCGACCACAAAGTGGCGGGGCTGCGACGGCGACAGGCGGCGGAGCGCTCTGGCGGTGAGCTTGCCGACGATGCAGGAAGCGAGGGAGAGGGAGGAGTAGCTCACCGTGTTCGTGTGGTCGCAGTGAAGCTCGAGGTGCGGTCTGCTAGTCGAGGGGCGCGCTGGAGCTGCGTGGATTTCTCGCCGGAGTCAGTGACGGTGTCGGGCTCGCTCAGTTGTCGATGGGGGCGAGGCTACAGGTCACCCTAAGGAAAACGGAAGGTACGGTTAGACGCGCACGGCACTAGGTATCATGGGAACATCAAAGGGAAGGCTTGGGGCGGTCGGTGCTTACCAGGAAAATTCGTCGGAGGAAATGGCAGACGGCGGCGACGCTCTGTGTCAAGGTTGTCGACGCTAGGGGACGCGCGCGGGTGAGTGGAGCACACGGGCAGGTGCGCACGGGACTGAGGAGCAAGCTTGCGTGCTCAGGGAGGAGAGGGGCGGTTGGTCGGCGCCAGAATTGGCCGGTGAAGCTCGTCGGGGCAGAGAGGTTTGAGCTCGCGATTGCTGCAGCCTGGAGGCAGAGAGGAGATGGTGCTTGGGGGAAAAGAGAGAGGAGGGAGAGGCGTTTATGTATGCGTGGTCACTAGCGAGTTTACTCTAGCCATCAACGCGAATTCAAGGGGATTAAATTGCGGCAGAACGCCGTTGAGCAAGAGGAAAACGGCTGGCGCGGGGTTGATGACGAGGAGTGGGCGTGGGGTCCACTTGTGCAGCGATCATGGGTGTGTGTTTCGATGAAAAGCAGTTCACCTGGGGAGGAAAATGGGCTAGCTGCTGGGCTGGACTGGGCCTTGCTAGTGGGTTGAGTTTGTTTCATTTTTTTTATACTGAAAGATTTTTCTTTTTCTATTTGGAATTTCTGTTTTGATTTTTAAACAAATAATTCAAACTCCAATTCAAATCAAACCACCACCAAAATTTGGGTAAATTTTAATTCTGTTTAACAACATAATCCAAAGTCCAAAATAAAATAATTCTTTTATTCTTTTAGGATCTATTAATAATTAAATAAATAGACCTTAGTCTTTATTTCAAGTAGGATCTAATTTATTTTAAGTCTCTATTTGAAATCTAAATAATATAAAAACCAATTCAGTAGGTTTCATTTGAAAAACAAAACACTTGGAATTCTTATTTAAAATACTTTAACAAGTTTTTTAGTGTTTATTTAAAATATAAAATCCTTTACTTGAACAAAATTGGATATTAATAAATCCTCATGGTTTTATTTAAATAAACCTTTACTATTTTTATGAAACAAAATATTTTATTTCAAAAGCTTGGCCAAGATTTAATTTGGCTCTATAAAATAATCCTTATTTATAATTCTACCTTTTCTTTTGAAAACCAACTCTTTTTATTAAAAGATCCAAAAATAGTGATTCCAACTATTATAACTTTATTTATTAATTGTTTATCTTTTTAAATCCCTTTAGGATTCTATTTGATCAAAATAGGTTTTTATGCTTCCAATTGGAATCAAAAAGTTTCTTCTCACCCTAAATTTCAAACAAAATTTTATTTTGTTTGTTTATTTTTCACATTTCAAAATTTGGAAAATTTTGGGATGTGACATCTCCTCGGCTTCTTCTTCGTAGTATCCTCCTTCCTCCTCGTATCCTTGGTCGGTACTAGCGTCTATAAATAAATACGAGGTACACAATCACTAAACAATACTTAACTACTTTCAATCATCACACACAAGGGTTCTATAGATGATCTAGCATAATCACTAATATTACAAGATTAAAGCTTTGTCTTATTTCTTTTATTTTTAGAAAAGTAATTTCTACTCATTGAAAAACTACTTAAGATTTAATATTCTCCAAACCAAACATGGGATCATGTTGACACATGTCATCACCACATATTTCAGTACATGGGAATGTGATTTAAAGTGGTGTCACAATTTAATAAGATTTAACCTTTTATTTTAAATAACAATAAGTGACTAGAAATGCCTATGTGGCATTCTTTTATTACTTGAACATTATTTCTGTAAGTAAACCCATATGTTTTTATATATTCTGAAAGGTATGATCAAATATGATTTTTGAGAGTTGGAATCAACTCAAAAGCTATTATGGTTTAAATTTGAAAAATATTTGAATGCAGAAAAGCTTCTGCCTTGTTATTTTTACCAAGGTTGATCTATAGGTCCAAATGATTTGAATCCAACGGGCTTGGATTAAGCATTTCAATATATTTCTAACAAAATTGGTTTCATTCAATTTGGTTTACTGAATCGAGCTGGGTTGATTTTTGAAACTAGGTACAGAACTGAGTTTGAATATAAATAGAAAAGGCTAAATTCAAACGAGTGGGCTGCGCGGGAAGGGTTATTGGGCTGGCCCAGTGTCACTCAGCGCCTTGAACGCATGGGGGTCTATTGGTCGTTGGCTCTTTAAACGCTGTTGATATGGGAAGCGATAGTGCGTTGGATTAGAATGAAGATCGATGGCTGAGGGTCGTCGTCGATGATGAACAGGTCACCTATGAGCTCGAACCCTAGCGGCTCAGTGAGGGTGCATAGGGGGCATACCAGGGCTCCAGTGACGAAGGCGAGGCGGGCAAACGGCGAAGTCAACGACGACGAACTCAGGGGTGGTCGTGGCAGCTCCGGGGGTGGTAGAAATCAACGGCTCCTCTTCTCATCTGCAGCGGTGAGCTCCGGCCAAATTCCGGCGATGCGCTGCTCGCCTTGCTCCGGCTAAGGGGTGGAACGATCAGTGAGGTGAGGGGAGTGAGATGGAGTGAAGAAATCGAGCGGGGGTCGTCTCCTTTTATAGGCCCGACAGCGAGACCGAGAGGGATGGGAAGGCGACGGTGGCGACACGGCTACGGGCGGCTAGAGGCATGGACGAGGTTGGCGATCGACGGGTGGTCTCCTGGCGATGCTCTAGAGCTTAAATGCGCGTGTAGGGGCGGTGGAAATTGGTCGGGAACGTGCGGTGCTCTGCGCGGCAGAGGCGGCGTCTTCGACGACGAGCGGTGGCTGTGAGGCATGGGGCGGCGAACGGGGGTGTGTGCGGGGTTGTTGGGCGGTGGTGATCACGCGTGCACGCGGCGAGGGCGGCGCGCGGTCTGTGGGCGTGTGTCGAGGGTGGCGCTCTGGCATGGCTTGGGCATGTGGTCCGATGGTGGCGAGGTTAGTCTTTGGAGGGTGGCAGTGGATGGTTGTGTGCGTCCTAGACATGGTGTTTAGGCTTGGTGCTTGTTCTGGCTAGCTAGCCATGGTCGGCTGGCAAGGGTTCCTTCGGGTTGGCATGGCATGGTGCGATGGGTAGGGGCTAGGGGTGGTCAAGGCACTGGTTGGCACTGGGGAAGACAAGTGTGATCAATGGTGAACAATGCTTAGCCAAATTACTGCTCAAAACAGTGAAGTTTGGCCAATTTGATTTGTTGTCTCCAAGTGTTTGATGAAATGGCCGCAAGAACTTGAGTTTTTAATTTTGAAAAGATTTTTGGTGGGTGTGCTAGGCATGTGTTGAGGATTCTGTGGATGCTTGGGTTTTGAAAATTGAGCTTGTTTGAGTGGTTTTTGAAATAGTGGGATCTTTCCCTATGAAATAGATTCAATTTTAAACTCTCATTTAAACCATGCATTCTAATGTTTTTGGATGATCACAAAGTGGGCCTTGGTACCTTATTATGAGTACTATCAAGGGGTGCAAAGATCTATACATGTTTCTGTTAAGTTCTGAAAGTTAGAGATAGTCAAAGTAGGCGTGGGAGTTAATTTGGCCAAAGTGACCATTCACTTAATTTGTTTGTTTTGATTTGTTTGTCTTTGGGAAAACTTTGGGGATTGTTTAGATGATTTTTATTTCACCTAAGAATCATTTTACAAGCAAAGAAACACAGAACCATGGCAATTCAAAAGAATCCAAATTTTAAAACATACACATATGAATGCTTTCATATTTTAATTGGAAAAGTTTTTGTTAACCCTAAATTTGATGATTAGAGTTTGATGATTTAAGTTTAATATTTTTGGGATGTTACAGTGGCGGTCGGATGTGCTTTACCTTGTCCACCTGACGCATGTTAGCATGGCTGTGAGATTCCACCTGGCTGTGCTAAATTCGGGGTGGATCAAATCGCAACGGAGTGGGAGTCAATGGAGCTTGACATCCCTGGACCTGATGGTGAGAGGACACTCGGAGAAGTACTGGGTGGTATCATTCTATGGGACAAGAATAACATCAAGTTTCCAGGCTCGGACCCAAGGCCAACACCGCCTCCGAGTCGTCGCAGGTCACCTTCACCTCCATCACCTCTAAGAAGCCCACCCCATGATGACTACGACCACCACATCGCGAGTCCATCTCGATCTCCGCCGTAGGGTTAGCAGTCTTCGCCGCCTGCTAAGGACAATAAGCGGAAGCGTGCTCCTTCAATGAGTACTAAACGACGCAGCAGCCCAAACAGAAAATGTTGCCCCTCCCAACAGTGCTTCAAAAAATCTTCCCATCAGACCTTACGATCGTACTGACGCGAAAATGCAGCGATCACAAAGGCCGAAGTTGCTGCGCATTTTGAAAAGAAGAAACCCGAGCCCGCTCCGATATACACTGAGAAGCAAAAGGCGTATGCAATTGATTTTCTAAATATAAAATCGCAATATGAATTGCACTATAAGCGAGATGACTATCTAAGCACACTTCAGAAAGAAGTGACGAAGAGAAAATCAAGTAAAAGTGCAAGCAGAAAAAATAGTAAGTACAGGTGCAAGCGGGAGCAAAACAACAAGCAGTAAAAGATCAGACGTTCCCCTTCTCGGACAACAGGCCAAACAATCGATCACACCCCTCAAAGTGTTTTCCTAAAACGTTCCCCGGACACTAGATATGGAAGCAGCTGCGAAGTTGGCGGCTAGTATGAAAGTTAGTATTGCTGAATTATTAGGTTCTCAAGAAGACCTACCCAAGGTTGTTGTGGTCCGTAGATATGTCAAAGGTGAGGATTTGGTCAGCAAAGAGAGGCCGAAAGAACTGCCAATACAAATGCGGAATCTCCATCAATAATACTCGACGGTCATAAAGCAGGGGAGATTAATGCTCATAGCCAATGTCCCACGTGAGTACTACTTCAAACCCGAAGAGGTCCATATTGAGTTTTCAAAACTGTTCCAGTTATACCATCTCGACGCCCTAAACATATATCCTCAGCTGCTATTGTCTGTAAGTTGTTAAATTCATTGTCTACATGTTCAGTTTTTCATTTGTTTAGTTTATTACATGTAATTATCCCTATTATATCATTTTATACTCTATTATTATGCAGAATAAATATCCAGGAATGTAAAATAAGAATAATCTATAATGTTGGGTTTATTGACCCAGATTAAGTACATATAAACACGCTTACGTCAAACCCCGAGGAAACAGAGGAAAATGTTTTAAGGTTTCCAACGGAGCAAAAATTTTGTGACTATATACTGTTTTCTTACAATTTCAAGTGAGGATCTTACTCTGTTGTACACATTCGCTTTTGATTATTCAATGCTAAGTGTAACTGATGAGTTACTGATATATATAAATGTTTGCAGCTTTTACTGGATTATGCTAGACATTCAACTTGATAAGGGAAGAGTTGAAGTCATGGACCCATCAAAGAGAAACCTGGACGATTTTCGCAGCATGCAGGACATGCTTCAGAAGTAAGTTTCACGCTATATCGGTTTCTTTCGTTGATTTCCTGAGATGTCAGATTATCTCAAATAATGAATAACTCATTCATTCATTTTCTTCATCGGGCAGGATTTGAATCCGGTTCAAGCGCGAGGTTACGGGTGTATTTAGTCAGAAGCTGGCGTTTAAGGCGGTCTCGGTAAGTAGCACGTGATATGTTCGCGCATTCCTTTACTTCTAGTTTCATTACAATAATAACGCTAGATTATTATTTTAATTAAATTCTATTCTCGTAAAATGCGCGAGCCAACCAGGGGGTCGAATTTATGTGGATTCTACATTTGCGAGTTCATTCGCACGTTTACCACCGAGCACAACGATTATAGAGTCGACATAAGTAATACATTCACACCATCATTTTATTACCGTCACTTTTTGTTATCATGATTGATATTCATATTGATCTCTTTTTCTTATATAGTTCGAGAGAATGCGGGATCAACTCCTACCAGAGCAACGCGTACTAGGAAATGCGGAGGAGTTTTATTTTCAAAGAGATCGTAGACGATGCCGGATAATTTATTAGTGTGAATAGGCGCTACTGATCTCCATATAATCGAACAGACGGGCTCTAGTCCTAGTAATTATGATCTTCATGTAACTATCAAAATTGTATATATTTGTATGCTCGATATCGTAATACAAGTTATCTTATATATGCACGAACGTGTACGATATGTGGTGGCGTAGAAATATTTAAAAACTACTATATTAAAATAAAAAAGAAATAAATAAAACAATACAAAATGAATGCTCCGGTAGAGAAATGACACAAAATGTTGCCGCGATAGAGAACCACTGGTCCCGATCTTTAACACCAACCGGGACCCGGCTAATGACTGGTCCGGGACTAGTAATTGGGTTTCTAGTTTGGCTTGGCTAGTCCAAACCGGGACTGGAGGCCGTGTTTCGAGTAGTGTGTGGTCTATGGTGGAACGAGTAATGCATGAAGTAGACCCTTGGATTGGCGAGGCGGTGGTAGCGATCCCTGAAGTCGTCCGATGAGAGCGTGGCGGCCCAGGCGCGCGAAACACAGCGGCACTGGCACACGGATTTGGCCGGTAACCGTGCAAAGATGTTCACGACGATGTCGTCGGGGAGGCAGGGCCAGGGGTACGGTAGCACCACAGCGGGTCCCGCGTCGATCCGCGAAGTCCCCATTGTTATTATATTGGGACTTCGATCAGGCTTTTGTGGGCGAATCGTGTACGTACGGGATACTACAGGCGGCCGGCGGCGTGGCGTTTGCTGACTGCCTACAGACGATGGATCTACTATATAACCACTGAGGTATGATCCGAGGAGTCCGAGCCGGAAGGTAGTGCACGTACCGGCGATGGCGTGGGGGGGCTTTTTTTGGTAGATTTTGGTGATGGCAGTTTTAATTTGGATCGGATTTGAACGGCGTGCGTCGTAGCACCCTGGATCGGAGCTAGCACCAGGCCGGCGATGGGAAACCAAGGCGTTCGATCATGGGATCGATGTCAAAGCGCCACTCCGATGGGCGTTGGCCGGAAGGCCAAAACGTCCGATCCGCGTCAGCGCCGCCATGATTATTTGGTGATCAACAACGGGGACGGATACGCCATGCATCCGAAAGATAGACCTGTCGAGGAAGAACAGCTCTGGCACATCTATGTGCCACATTATCTGCATTATGGCCTACATGGAGAAAATTCATCTCCTGGAAAATGTGTGTGCCCTCATCTCGCACCACACACGCTCCTCATGCCATAGTTTCACAAGGTTGCTGCAATCGGTTTGAAGTACAGTATCATCTTTGATATCCCTAGCCTGATAACAGCCTCGGGCCCTTCCCTGGCTACATGCAAGTAACTCAGTGATTTGAGGATCAAGTCTGAATTTTCCTCATAAGTTACTATATCTGCGGGTAACTCAGTGATTTGAGCCTCGAACTAATATCTGCGGGTGTTTACAGTACCCCTATTCGATGAACTCCCCCATCTCATACCGTATTATGTAAGCAGACCCAGCCTCGATCGTGAGTTACATCATTGATCCAACCATCATCATGTATTAATCAAACGCCAGCCTACCGGTGGTCTCTCCCATCCGCACACAGCAGTAATTCAACAAGGGCAAGTTGTTCTTCAATCAACTGCATCGAAGCTAAAGGTTTCTATTGCTCTGCCCCATGGACAAATTCATTCCGACTAGTCCATATGCACCATAGCACTGTAACCGCAATTTCATCCACGTAACCAGATGGAGTCCCGGAATTTTGAAGCCAAAGTTAATCCAGAGTTGCTGACCAGAATTGCTTAGCATGCTCACACTCGACCAAAGCGTGATACACGGTCTCCACAGCATGCCCACACAACTTGCACGTCCCTTTGCTTCATCGCATGTCTCCTGGTAAGCTTGGCATAAGAAGGTAAAAAAAAAAAAAACCTCTTTTTTACTCTCCACCAAGGTACCACTTTCAGCCGCCATAATTTTTTGCAGACCAAGTTTGAATCCCAGTTCGAGCCACTAACAGCTGAGCCTTGCGCCAACAAAAGATGGGCTGACCGAACAGCATACATGCCTAAAATTTCCTCATTCCAGGCCCAAAAATCATCACCCCCGCCCCTTGAGCGTGGCAGACTTAGGATCACTTGACAGAAAAAAAAATCACTAAATCATCGTACCATTTTCCAGCCGATGTATCAATCAACTCAGCCACAATCTTCAGTCGTGTGTTCTCCTTTCGAACAAACAGTGTCAGGCCCGGTGCACCCGAGATCCACCGATATTCCCATATACGATCGAGTATCAACTCCATTACCAACACGTCGAACCAAACCTTTTTGTAGCACTTCTCTACTGATCAGAATTGCTTTCCATACACGAGAGGCACACCGAGGACATACTGCCGATAGAAAGTCACAATTGGAAAATACCTTTCCTTTAGAACCCGAGCACATAAGCTCGATGGATTATCCAGCAGCCGCCATGCTCATTTTCCTATGCCGTCTACGATTTTGGCTTTTGCCGTCGGTAATACCCGTAGTGCACCTCTGGCTTGCACTGCGCCACGAGAGTGAACGGAACCGTGTCCTACGGGTCACGAATAGGCCACTGATTCCTACGCCGTGATCTCTTCTTTAAAATTCTTATATGTATGTAGTACTCCCTCCGATTTTAAATATAAGATGTTTTAGATTGTGAAGCAAATATATCTAGACTTGTTTTAGTTTATACGTGCATTCATGTTTGAAGTGAATCTACACACTAAAATAAGTCTAGATATATCTTCTTCACAAATCTAAAACATCTTATATTTTAAAACGGAGGGAGTAGTATTAAATACCACCGATCATCTTCTCTCCCCTTCTGTCTTATCACTCTTTATGGTACAACCGATTTCTTGTCAAAAAAGGCTATCGCTTTGCTTTATAAATAAAGTCAAAGTGTTGAGGAGACCCTCTTACAAAGTAGACTAAAAACAACAAAACCGAACTTGCCATCGAACCGAAGAGTGATGGGTACCCGAGCTCCACGACGACACACCCAAGAGGTTGATGATGCAACGTGCCGCCGCCGTCGAGACCAGCAGTCAATGGTTTTCACCTGGAGCCCTAACATAGAGAAGGTACCCACAACGGCGCCCTTAAGAGGGTCACAACACCCGCAGGCATCGGTGCCGTTGGTGCCAAAGCATTGAAATTTCGCTCGAAAAACCTTCGCACCACTTCCGATAACTCGGACTGCCCACTACCCCTGAGCCCAGCCTCTAGAACGTTGTCTGGGAGCGACCTTTGCCGAAGCGCCACCAACACTAGGATCTCTCCCGCTGCCGCACCTAGCCATCTACATGGACGACGAGAAAGACCATTGCTGCCACCACGTCTCTCGGCATAGAGTCGCCCGTGCAGTTAACCTTTCGTGGCCGCTGCCCTAGCATCCAAGTTCTCGCACCAACAATGTGATATACGCCATACATGACGGCAAGTTCATCGTTGTGAACATGAGAGGTCTGAGACAGTCAACCGGCCCTCGAATAGTGTGAGTACAACGAGTAGGGCACACCCACAAGTTGCACCCGCATAGCCCAAAATGACGGGATGCTAAGCGATCACCGTATCTAGGCCCGCCTAGCCCGGATCTGGCAACCCAGCCACTCCAGGGAAGGCACTACGAGAAAAAAATATCGCTGTCGTGTGTCAAACGGACCGGAACACGGCAAAGTCTGTCTTTGCCGTGTGTAACTCAGAAAGTACACTGTAAAATACGTGAACACGGCAAATTTCTGAAAAAGAACACGGCAAAGAAATATACACGGCAACGACCCACAAAGGAACACGGCAAATAAAATACACTCGGCAAAGTCGACAACGGCACACGGCATAGGTGTTTTCACGACAACAAGGTGGGACCCGTTACCCTACAGGTCCATTTGACGGGAGGAGCTAACGGCTGCAGACGGTGGTCTCTTTGCCATGTGCCCTCGCCGGTCCTTTGCCGTGTGTATTCCGTAGTACACACGGCAAAAGGCCTTTGTCGTGTGTATTCTGCAGTACACACGGCATCAATACCCTCACTACGGCACACAGACTCTTTGTTGTGTGGGCAAAAGACACGGCAAAGGTCTTTCGGAACACGATAAAGGTTTTGCCGTGTGTATACACACGGCAACATTCGCCATGGCAAAGACCCTTTGCCGTGTGTTTTCTAAATAAGACATGGCAAAGACTTTGCCGTGTGTCTTACGCGTAGACGCGGCAAAGTAAAGTAAGATGATGGTTCCCGTGGAGATGACGGTGTCTATTCTTTGTCGTGTGTCTTCTCGAAAAGTACACGGCAAAGAAGTTGTCTTTGCCGTGTGTCTTCTTAAAAAGTGCACGGCAAAGACGATGTTTTTTCTGTGTGTCTCGTGAAAAAAGTACACAGCAAAGATACTGCCTTTTTAAAAAAATGGAAAAAATTCAATTTTGTTTCAAACTTTTTGAATATTATTTATTTGATAATCTCATATAGGATATTTTAACCCTTTCTATATTTAATATTAGGTCAAATTGCACTCATAATCAAACTTTCCCTTTTTTTAGCTTTATGACAGTAGAATCCTAGTGGGACCTACTGCCTCTCGATCTGTATTAATAAAACCCCAATAAAGGGGCAGAAGAGTTTACAACAGTTTATAGGTGTAATCTAGTATCAGCAGCCATAGGCAAGTAAAAAGAAAGTAAATTGCAGAGAGGCTAGAACAGCTGATAAGACAGGGTGTAAAGAGTCATTTGTTCTGTACACCAGTAATCCAAAGTCGGTTTTGAACCTTTTCTTCCAGGATAGAACTTCAGGTATAATTCCATTGAAATATAAATTATTTCTTTCTTTCCAGATACTCCATGCTGCATACATAAAAATTTCCAAGAACATTGGTCTATTATCTCTTTTCTTTGATTTAGCAATGATGTCCAAACGATCCCCAAGTTGAACCCAAGTAATATTTAACAATGGCCAGCAGCTCTTACTAAAACTGCAGTGAAAGAAAAGATGTTCCATTGTTTCCTCCATATTATCTTGGCAGAGAATACAATTATATCCTGAGTTAAGAATTTGTTGTTTCCTTTTCAGCAAGTTTCTAGTGTTTAATCTATCAGAAAACAATAGCCAACAAAAGAATTTGATCTTTGGGATTGATCTCGATTTCCATATCCATGTAAATGCTTCATGCACCATTATGTTCCTGAAACAGAAGTTATAGTAGGACTTAGCTTTGTACTCCTTGCCCCAGGTGTAATTCTATGAGTCTGTTCTGTGTTTCCCAAAATCCAGAACAGAAGCAAACTGTTGAAGATCTCTGACCTCCAGTTTAGCCTCTAGGGAGAGAGGTAAGTGAAAGCTTTGTGACAGATGTGTGGTATGTAGAAATTCTTGTACAGATACATCCTCCTTCACACAAAAAGAAAAAGCTCTGGGAAACATTGTTGAAGTTGTCTCATTAAGCCAGTTGTCTTTCCAAAATAGCACAGTGGTACCATTGCCAATCTCACATCGAGAAATTCCTCTATAAATTGGTGAGAGCTTACAGACATCCTTCCACCAAAAATATTCACATGGGTCCACTGCATGTGGAATTTTGTTCAGATAATAAGCATTCCACACCAAACCAACCCAGGGAATATCTTCCTTCAAACTTCCCCTTTGGTCACACATCCTAACAATACTCTAGCTCTAGCATGCTTAACTTCTTCGTTCCTTCCGAATGAGCTTCCAAGAAATAAATCATACCTTGTTAATAATACTTTCATATCAATCCTATTAACTCTTGGACCATGATGTCACACATCTCAGTTTTAGATTTCAAACAATTATAAAAAATAATGAATAAGTAATAATAATCTTGAATCCAAATAAAAAATAAAATGATTTTATTTTATTTCCTTTTTCTATTTAATATGGAATAATTCATATATTTAAATCCGTAAATCAGAATTCGATAAATAAAATGTCTAAATCAATCAGAAAAATGTGAGGAATCCAAATATGACATCCATATAATCTTGTGAAAATGAGGTAGTATCATTTTTAATTAGCCATTTGGTGGTTGCTTCATAAAATCCCCCTTTTTTGTGCTCAGAAAATGTAAAATGGTTTTTTGGTGCGACGAAAAGGAAACCTTACTCCTGTAACATTGTTCGCCATTCCATGATGCACATGCATACACAATATGGACACATTATCACAAACTATGTTTTGATTCTAGCCATAACATTTTTGACCCGAAAGTCAGGAAACCTCGAATGGTATTGGTCATTTTGTGAAGGTTTTTTTGAGACATATTCAATATAACAAGTTTGATATTTTTCCATGCAACCATGTCATGTAATATGACACCACGCGAAGGTTTCACATTGTTTTGATCGTTTTTGAATTTTTTTATGACTCTTTTAAACTATCGACAAACTTTGTCGAACGACGGGTATGAAGATTCTTAGCTCGGAGTTGAGCCTTTCTAAACTTTCATTGGATCTCTGATAAAATGGCATATTGTGAACCTAAAAATGATTTTTGTAAAAAGTCATGCCCATCAGATCATGTACCTGTAGTTCATATCTAACCCACTTCCTACCGATTCGGTAGGAATTTGTCTTTTTCACATGAAGTGGACGGAAAGGTTTGCGATCCCCCCGTTGGAACATTTTCCATTTAAGGTGGTGTAGCATTTTTGAAAAATGGGGTGGTAGCATTTTGAATTAGCCATTTGGTGGTTGCTTCATAAAACCCCCTATTGTTGTGCTCGGAAAATGAAAAATAGTTTTTTGGTGTGACGAAAAGGAAAACTTCCTCCTGTAACATTGTTCGTCATTCCATGATGCACATGCGTGCATAATATGAGCATACTATCATAAACTATGCCTCGATTCTAGCCATAACATTGATCATTTGACCCGAAAGTCAGGAAACCTCGAATGAGATAGGTCAGTTTGTGAAGAGTTTTTTAAGACATATTCAATATAAGAAATTTGATATTTTTACTTTCAACCATGTCACATAATATCACACCACGCGAAGGTTCTCCATTGTTTCGATCGTTTTTGAATTTATTATGACTCTTTTAAACTATCGACAAACTTTGTTGAACGACGGGTATGAAGATTCTTAACTTGGAGCTGAGCCTCTCTAAACTTTCATTGGATCTCTGATGAAATAGCATATTGTGAACCAAAAAATGATTTTTGTAAAAAATTATGCCCATCAGATCATATACATGTAGTTCATATCTGACTCGTTTCCTACTAATTCGGCAGGAATTTGTCTTTTTCGCCTGGAGTGGACGAAAAGGTTTGAGATCCACCCATTGGGACATTGTATATTTAAGGCGGTCTACTATTTTTGAAAAATAGGGTGGTAGCATTATGAATTGGCCATTTGGTAGTTGCTTCATAAAACCTTCTGTTTTTACGCTCGGAAAATGGAAAATGCCTTTTTGGTACGACGAAAAGGAAAACTTCCTCCTACAATATTGTTCACAATTTCATAATGCACAATATGAGCATATTATCACAAATTATGCCTTGATTCTAGCCATAACATTGGTTATTTGACCCGAAAACCAGGAAACCTCGAATGAGATATGTCATTTTGTGAAGATTTTTTTGAGACATATTCAATATAAGAAATTTGATATTTTTATTTGCAACCATGTCACATAATATGACACCACGCAAAGGTTTCACATTGTTTTGATCGTTTTTGAATTTTTTATGACTTTTAAACTATCGACAAACTTTATCGAATGACGGGTATGAAGATTCTTGGCTCGGAGCTGAGCCTCTCTATACTTTTATTGGATCTCTGATGAAATAGCATATTGTGAACCTAAAAATGATTTTTGTAAAAAATCATGCCCATTAGATCATGTACCTGTAGTTCATATCTGACCCACTTCCTACCGATTCGGCAGGAATTTATCTTTTTCACATGGAGTGGTCGGAAAGGTTTGAGATCCCCCCATTGGGACATTTTCCATTTAAGGTGGTCTAGTATTTTTGAAAAATGGGGTGGTGGCATTTTAAATTAGCCATTTGGTGGTTACTTCATAAAATCCCCTGTTTTTTACGCTCAAAAAATGGAAAATGGCTTTTTGGTGGGACGAAAAGGAAAACTTCCGCCTGCAACATTGTTCTTCATTCCATGATGCACATAGATGCATATTATAGGCATATTATCATAAACTATGTCTTGATTCTAGCCATAACATTGGTTATTTGAACCGAAAGTCAGAAAACCTCGAATGAGATAGGTCATTTTGTGAAGGTTTTTTTGAGACATATTCAATATAAGAAATTTAATATTTTTACTTGCAACCATGTCACATGATATGACACCACGTGAAGGTTTCCCATTGTTTCGATCGTTTTTGAATTTTTTATGACACTTTTAAACTATCGACAAACTTTGTCAAACGACGGGTATGAAAATTCTTTGGTTGGAGCTGAGCCTCTCTAAACTTTCATTGGATCTCTGATGAAATAGCATATTGTAAACCTAAAAATATTTTTTCTAAACAATCATGTTCATCATATCATGTACCTGTAGTTCATATCTAACCCATTTCCTACCGATTCGGCAGGAATTTATCTTTTTCACCTGGGGTGGACGAAAAGGTTTGAGATCCCCCGTTGGGACATTGTCTATTTAAGGCGGTCTAGTATTTTTGAAAAATGGGATGGTAGCATTATGAATTAGCCATTTGATGGTTGCTTTATAAAATCCCCTGTTTTTAACGCTTGGAAAATGGAAAATAGCTTTTTGGTACGACGAAAAGGAAAACTTCCTCCTGCAACATTGTTCGTCATTTCATGATGCACATGAATATACAATATGGGTATTTTATCACAAACTATGTCTTCATTCTAGCCATTACATTGGTTATTTGACCCGAAAGCCAGGAAATCTCGAATGAGATTGATCATTTTGTGAAGGTTTTTTTGAGACATATTCAATATATGAAGTTTGATATTTTTACTTGCAACCATGTCACATAATATGACACCACGCGAAGGTTTCCCATTGTTTCGATCATTTTTTAATCTTTTATGTCTCTTTTAAACTATCGATAAACTTTGTCGAACGACGGGTATGAAGATTCTTAGCTCGGAGTTGATCCTCTCTAAACTTTCATTGGATCTTCCATGAAATAGCATATTGTAAACCTAAAAATGATTTTTCTAAAAAAATCATGTCCATCAGATCTTGTACGTGTAGTTCATATCTGACCCACTTCCTACCGATTCAGCAAGAATTTGTCTTTTTACCTGGAGTGGACGAAAAGGTTTGAGATCCCCCTGTTGGGATATTGTCCATTTAAGGTGGTCTAGTATTTTTGAAAAATATGGTGATAGCATTTTGAATTAGCCATTTGGTGGTTGCTTCATAAAATCTCCCGTTTTTTACGCTTGGAAAATGAAAAATGGCTTTTTGGTGCGACGAAAAGGAAAACTTCTTCCTGCAACATTGTTCGCCATTCTATGATGCACATGAATGCACAATATAAGCATATTATCACAAACTATGCCTTGATTTTAGCCATAACGTTGGTCATTTGACCCGAAAGTCGGAAAACCTCGAATGAGATAGGTCATTTTGTGAAGTGTTTTTGAGACATATTTAATATAAGAAGTTTGATATTTTCTTGCAACCATGTCACACAATATGACACCACGCGAAGGTTTCATATTGTTTCGATCGTTTTTGAATTTTTAATGCATGTTTTAAACTATGGTCAAAACGACGAGCATGAAAATTCTTATTCAATATAAATATATAATATTTGAGTGTAGATAGATTGATCTTATTTTTCTGCAAATTTTGATATATTATTTGTATTTTTCTGAATTAGAATGATTTTTTTATGATTTTCGTAAGAGTAATATGATAAAAGGGAAAAAGGAAAAAAAGGGCTTTGAAAGATATCCTCCTTTAAATAGGCTTTCCCCTAGCTATATTAATATAGCAACTGATTGAGACCGTTGCTGGGCCAGACAGCACAACGTCCAAAATAAAAGCAAAGAAAAATAAGAGAAAACAAAGCCGACGATAGTGGCTCGACGAAAACGAGGGTGACCCGCCACCGCTGCGCCCTCCAGAGAATTCCACCGCTCTCCTAGCGCTCCGAAGCGTCACGTACCAAGCAGCACCCCCAAGAGGGAAGCGACGACCACGACGCTGCTGCCTGGGCTAGTCCTAGGGTTTCCCCCGATACGCTACAAGAGGTGGGGAAGAGATACACTCGATGCCCTTCAAGAAGGACGATGACACCCACAAGCGTCACCGCATCGGTGTCAAGATGACAAGGATTTCTCCCGACCCCTCAAAAAACCACACTCTCGGATGCTCCGCATTGCTCCACCAAGCTCGCCGCCCACCAGCACACGCCACCACGGTCTTGTAGTCACCACCGTCGTCTCACCGTGACCGACGATGTGAGGCTAGAACGACCGAAAAAGAAGAAACTTCAGCTAGGTCGGCGATACAATAACACGCGGGAGGGGGAACTACCTCCACCGCCCAAAGGCGATAGCCGACCGGATGTAGCAGCAGGGGCAAACCGGGCCCTCTTTGGCCTGGCCGAGCCCAACTAGACTCGTGAAGCCCCGCGGCCACACTGCAGCAGGGGTGCCACCGTTGCCGCCAACCCAAGCCCTAGTCCCTACTCCTTCGTCCACCAGTGAATCCGCCGCCACTGCAGATCCCCACCGCCAAGTAGCAGCGCCATCACCACCATGGTCACCCGGGCCAACCGGACCACCGCCGGTCTGAGAAGAGGCCAGAGCCCCGCCGAGCAGATCGGGAATTGGCCATCTCGAGCTCACCAACGGAAGGAGGCCGCCAGCGCCGAACCCAAGCCCACCTGGCTCGGATCCAGGCCACACAGACAAGACAGAGGGCCGAGACTTTTCAGCCAGCAGACCTACCTGGCCTGCGGGGCACGCTCCTGACCTATGCTCGCCTGGCCCGGGTCAGAAAACAGCAGCCCAACCGGCCAAGATCTGGCCCGCGCAGGCCTGGAACGGGCCAGCGCACCTCCGCCTCCGTGCTGTCCCGGGTCGCTGCACCGACCCTGCAGACCACCGTCGCCTTCGCCGCCAGCCGCAGCCCTCCATGGCTGCCTCCCGCCAGTGGGCTACGACGCCAGCCCGCCCAACCCAGATCGGGCCTGAACGGGCCTAGATTTGGGCCGCGCCATCGGCCACAGCAGGGCGAGCCGCCTCCGACCAGGAGCCACCCCGCCACAGTCCGCCGTTGCCAGGACGTCGCCGCCGAGCCGCCCCACCGCCGCCTGGCCGGGCTCTGCCCATGGCGCAGCAGCACACCGCCGCCTGTCTCATCCTCCCCGCGAGAACCTCCAGGCGCCGGGGAAAGACAAACCCCGCCCGCCGCTGCCCGAAGCCGGCGGCTCGCCGGAGGCGAGGCGGGAGGAGAGGAGGAGTGCGGGAGGAGGGTTAGACGAGGCGGCGCCTTGCGCGCCGCAAGGACGGGGGGGAGCGGGTCGTCTTTGAAAGATATCCAACTTCACTGCATCTATTATCTGGTTCAAAATATAATTGATACTAGCACATTGACTTGCGTTGCTTCTAACACGGTGTCAGTTTTAGTTAATCCTCGAAAGATCGGCCTTTCCGTCACATGAACGAGAGCAGGACACCAGTGTTTTTCTCTGACCTAACTTCCCTCTGAATGCTCGCATCATTGACTTGCATTGCTTCTGTTCTATGATTGCCCCGGCCCCTATGCGCGTGACAACTCATCTCTGGCCACGTTGTCAAAATAACGAATGACAACTGTTGTGATCGAGCCCTACGTACGTACTGTACCAACGTTTTAAATTACTTATAGTAGTATCTTCGTTTTATTTTACGCACATGCTTTGTCTCATGTAGAATCGGTTATATGGGTTGTTATTGTTTCCTCACCTAAACGCCACCGTTGCATTAACGTGTCTCCACATCCAACAGGAGATATATTAATCTATTCGTCCCCCAAAAAAAAATGCATGTGCATTTTGCACAATGACATGGTCTGAAGGCTACACTTTAACCATCAATCTCGATATAGTAAATGTGTTTGACACATAAAAATTAGCACACATGTGTAAGTATCTTTTCGTGATGAATCACCCATTTGATATTACGCGTGGGTTGTAAATACCGGTATTTTTCTGTCAAAATTGATGGCGAAACCATAAAGAGTGATCAATTATTTTTTAGGATGTCCCTGACCAAGCGTAAGTTGTAGAACGACATGGCATGGCTTCTTGTAATTTTGGAGTAAGAAGTTCAGCATAGGTTTATAGTTTTATTCTTTCTCATATTTCTCCAACTTTTTTTGTTGCGGTTGTTGAACTGTGCTAGACTTAATTTTGCACGAATGGCTACCTTTTAAAAACTGAATATTACTACACTAGTATTTTTTGAGGCTGTAATACACTAGTATATAATTTATGTGTTATGAAACTATTAGTTCTTTTGAATACCAAAAGTTACTACACTAATTACCCGCACTAACCCTCTCCTCTCCTAAAAAAACAACACTAACGTAAATTTGCAAGATTACCATCATAGGCAAGTTTGCATGAATAGTCCATCCTACTTACTAATAGGAACCAAAACAACTACCATGTACAACTATCGGTTTCAAGGAAATATGAGCAAACTATGTGAGCATTGTTTCATACATAGGAACTAATAAGAACTAACATGTGAGCATTACGTGAGCATCTCATACAAATTCATACATGAGCATTATTTCATACATATGAACAAACTTATGATATGAACAAATCACCAACACACGTGTTCCCAAATGATTACATGCCATTTACATATGCTAAATCACCCCACATGATTTCAGTGTACCATACAAAACAAAAATACATGTTGAACTAGGGTTTCACCAAAACTAGCAAAATATGGTAAATGTGTCTCATTTTTTGGATGAAATAGAGATGATTAAGGGAGAATACATGGGAGAAGGGATTGGGAAAAAATCCCGTGAGTATTCCTTCGGATCTAGAGGATTTTTGTGAAGGGTTAGAAAAGCTGCCACCATGGTTTTGTTCTTTTTGGAAGAAATGGAGCACTGGGTCAAGTTGGGCCGGCACGCGTGCAATAACCCTAAGTCAAAGGATAGCGTCTTTGACAAAAGGCGCTACATAACCGGTAGTGGGGTCTAGCGGGGACTCGCCACACCACGCTGGAGGGGTGTAGCGTGGAAGGTGCTACACTTCAGAGTATAGCGTCCTTGTGATATGTGCTACACAAAAGGGTTAGTTCTATGAATTTCTTTCGCCACGGGTTTGTTTTTTAAATTTCTTTCATGCAGGGGTTATTTTTTTTCCATTTTGACTCCTTTGGCGCATCGCCTCCTGCCTTCCTAGCTCTCCCATATCCCTATAAATCTGTCGTGTGCCCATCTGTCTCCGCGTCTCCCACTCATGCCTCACCGAAAGCCCACGCCGCATCCCCGAGTCGACTTGAGCCATCGCTAGAGGCGAAGGAAGAGCACCCACGTGTGACGAGCGCGTGCCTGCTCCTGTGTTCTGCATTATTGGTCTCCCTTCCGATGTCGAGTCAAACTTGGAGATGTACAAGGATACAATGGAGGAGGGGAGGAGGAGCTCGATCGAATGGATAAGGAGAATCTCTAGGAGCATTGCTTGTTGGAGGAAGTCCATCCTGTCAGCACGTGCCGATGATGTCACATGGGCTAAGGAGCATCACTTGGTGTAGGTCCCATATATCGATACAAATGAACTTGGAACATGCTCTTGTAAGAATTTGGCCATACTTCCCATACCTCAAGATCCTAAATGTACCCCTTCTGTCATAAAAGGGATCATATGTCTTAGATTTGTTAAAATTTGGTTGTATCTATACACTAAAATATGTCTAGATTCATTTAAATTTAGATATATTTATGACATCCTTTTTAGGACGGAGGGAGCAGTCCTCGCACTCTTTCAGATAAGTGTGTGCATATCAAGTACAATATTCTTGTTGTACTACAAACAATATAACTAAGAATCATATGTAAAATAAACAAAAAGGATAATCAACTTCACTACTTAAATTTTTCAGCTCAAATTATAATTTATATCATAAAACGTTGAATTTGGATGTGGAATTTGCTTAGAAGACTATGATCCAACGCCATGCATTTCCATGAGTAATGCAAATGAACTTGAAAGAGACTGTTGTGAGAATTCTGGCCAAAATAAGACCCTAAATTCAGTTTACTACATTATTGGTACTCCCTCACTCTCAACCTCTCAAATTATAATAGATAGTAACATATACTCACTCCATTCCCTCACTCTCAACCTCTGAACTTACACACTAAAAGATGTCTAAATACATTGGTTTCACAAAAGCTAAAACATCTTATATTATAGAACGGAGGGAGTACTAGCTAGTCTATCAATCAACCAGATAACCAGATAAAAAAATCAACCAGACAACATCGTTGTTCTACTTAATCCACAAGAAAGAGCAACGCCCTTTCGGTCACAAGAGCTAGAGCAGGACATCATGGTTTCTCTCCGACCTAACTTCTCTCTGAAGACAAGAAAGATCGCACCATTGACTTGCGTTGCTGCTGTTCTATGATTGCCCTATGCGACAACTCATCACTGAATAACGAATGACAACTGTTGTGATCGAGCCCTACGTACGTACCAACGTTTTAAATTACTTGTATCGATTCGTTTTATTCTATGCACATGCTTTGTCTCATATAGAATCGGATATATGGGTTGTTATTGTTTCCTCACCTAAATGCTACCGTTGCATTGACGTGTCTCCACATCCAACAGGAGATTGCATTTTGCACAAGGACATGGTCTGAAGGTTACACTTTAACCATCAATCTCATATAAATGTGGTTGTCACATCAAAATTAGCACACATGCATGTGTAAGTATCTTTTCGTGATGAATCACCCATTTGATATTACGCGTGGGTTGTAAATACCGCTATTTTTCCGTCAAAATTGATGGCCAAACCATAAAGAGTGCTCAATTTTTTTTAGGGTGTCCCCAACTAAGCGTAAGTTGTAGAACGACATGGCATGGTTTTTTGTAATTTTGGTGTAAGAAGTTTACGATCTCAGCATAGTTTTATTCTTTCTCTCATTTCTCCAACTCTTTTTGTTGTGGTTGTTTGACTTAATTTTGCACGAATGGCTACCTTTTTAAAACTGAAAATTACTACACTAGTATTTTTTTGAGATTGTACTACACTAATATATAATTTATGTGATGCAAAATTACAGTCATAGATAACTATGTCATTGAACATGAATCAAACCACGCCAATTTTGTGAATCGTTAAATAATACTAGTATGTTTTCGCAAAAAAAGAAATAGTACTATCATTCACGATGAACTATCATTCTGATATCACGCATGCAGAAAAGATATCATCAGATTGTAGGTACTATTTATATAATTTTTTTATGTTTTTCAATACCGATGGTCAAATCATAAAGGATGCTCCATCATTTTTTTTTGGTTTCTAAATCGTATAAAGTTTGACTAACATGAGTTGTAGAACGATATGTTGTGAGTCTTTGTCAGCACAATCTTTTTTTTTAAGGAAACAACTTTATATAATAAGCATATAAGCGGGCTGATTAAAACCTTTCAGTTCCCTTAAGTACCCTGGTAAAAAAAACATGACAACATCATTTTTGTCTTTTCTCGTATTTACCAATCTTAAAAAACTACCCGCACTAACGTATATTTGCGAGACTACCATCATAGGTAAGTATTTCCAAACATGAGTCAGTTAACATCTACGTACTGTATTTTATTTCAAAAATTTAGGAGCACATATCAAATATCAGTATTTTTTGTCAAAAAGATAAAATTATGTTAGTAATCGAACAAAAAGATACAGTACGTATTTTATACCCCGGACGTTGACAGAACTACCTGACAGGCGCTGTACGACTGGATGCACAACAGTATTCCCTCGGAGAGGAAAAAAAACCCGAACTGACACCCCCACCAATCGGAACACCGGAAACGGAGTGGACTGCTTCCCTCCCGTCACATCTCGGCGGGCCCCGCCGGCGTCCATCCTGCTGGCAGAGCCAGCCGCCAGCCGTTGCGTCCCCTCCCTCACCCCGGCCAGCTCCGCCCGTCACCACCTACCTGGCGACGCGCCGGCGATCCGTTCGCCCTGCCCCCCTTCCCCCGCTAACCACCCCCGCCCCGGTAGCGGCAGCAGTATTATTATACATCCTCCCCGCGGCGGTCGCTGTCTGGTGATTAACTCCGCCTCACTCCCTTCCTTCTCCGTCGCCATCGCCCCGTCTCCTCCGCCCTATCCCCTCAAATAATGTCGTCTCCCTCTCCCTGTTACGACCGGGTGGTTAGTTAGTGCGCGCTGGTGACTACCTGGAGGCCGGGCCAGCCGCGAAGCGTGAACCAACCCCCTGCTTGGGCGTGGTGTGCCGTGTTCGCGCGCTGGAAGTCAGACCCGGCCAGCCGCCTCTGGAGACGCGGGCGCCATGGAGGCGATCCAGCCAGCGACCGATCCGATCGCCAAGGTATGCGTGCTTGCCTGCGTGCCTCTTGTCAGGCCGTACTTCTCGCTTGCTCTGTTTCCTGTTTTGGCTTTCTCATTGGTTCTGCTCTGCCGCCCATGCCCTGTTCGATTCGAAAACTTTGGTTTGCTCAAGCACCAAATAAACATAAAAGGTTCTAGTGATATATCGAGGATTTAAGCTCTGGATTAATCAAACATCTATCTATCTTCCATTTTTTGCATAAACTTGGTAAGATGTCAGCCAGTGATTTCTACTTTTTTTTATTAGCAAACATGAAAATTTTAAGAGATATTGGATGAATTGTTTTGGTATTAATTTTTGCTTGTTTGTTTGTTTTTGTGATTGAATGGAAAAACTCAGTCTCACCACAATTTTAGTTTAATCTAACAGTCATAATTGAACTGAGCTACTCCCATGCCAAAAAATGGACTGAGCTAGTCCTGCAATTCACTACTAATTACTTATCACTGTTCTATTGCATCCACTGGTTTTATTCTAAAAATAGTGATAATAGTATGTTTAAGCTGAGCCTATGGCCTCTGTTCTACCGCTCATGCCAAACAAATGATAGCAGTATAAGCTGAGCCTATGTCCTTTGTTCTAAAAAATATGATAATAGTACTCCCTCTGTCCCACAAAGGATGTCGCATATTTCTCTAGGTTTAGTGTATAGATACATACGAATCTAGACAATTATGCGACATCCTTTTTAGGACGCAGGGAGTTGTATGTTTAACGTTTTAATTTTCTTCCAGTGAAGATAAAGCCATCATGTTTATCCTCAAGTTTAAAATTCTTGCCGTGCTGACTACTTTAATTTCAATATTAAAATTATCGTCAAACTGTTAACTTATCCGGTCAAATGTTAAACTAAAACTACAACCCATGCAGGTGTTGAGTGACAGAATGAACCCTCTTCTCAATGGATCAACCATTCCAGATGGCTGGTCCGTGACTTCCGAGGATTCACTGACACCGAGAGTGCTGTCCTTCAAGTCCAACTCCAGCACCGAGAGCTACTTTGAAGGGTCCGGAAGAGCGCTATCACGAACAAATCGACACATCAGCGCCCCGAACGCGGAGACCAACTACATGGAGTACTTGGATCTGATGAAACTGGAAGTCGATGCGCAGCTCGATAAGCTCAAGGGGGATGTAACAGGTTTGGAAAACTACGCCTTACCGGATAATGTTTACATAATTGGCACGCACCTGGGAATGTCTCTTGATGTGATGCTGATCGAGATAGATGAAAGGTTCAACGCACTGAAGCTGCTGCTGGCCGTCGTGTTCCGGCAAGCTAGGGAGATGCTTGACCTGACTAACCCGTCTGTTACTGATCTCCAGTGGGAGCATGAGTTGCAATTGGAAATCATCAGCATTACCGTCGGAGAATGCATTACTGGCTTGCAAGAGGAGCTAGAGAGGAAGCTGTATGAGCAGATTTCTGTCACAAACACCATGAGTAAGAATTGGCTGGAAGCAGTAGCTCACTTTGCCGGGATGCGTGAAGACCTGGGTGCTCTTTCTAAGCTGCTGTTTCCCTCAGTACCAGAATCACATATTTCTCACAGCAAGAGTGAAGGTTCAGGTAGCAAGAGTAGTAGGTGGAAGTTATTTGGAAAGAAAACAAAGGAGGATCACGCTTCATCCCGCACCGAGGGAAGTAAGAGTCTCAGGAAACAGAAGTCCATGGTTATCTCAGAGAAATCTGACTTCCGCCATTTGAATGCTATGACCAAGGAAGAAACAATAAGCTATTTTAAGTCCGAGATAAGCAAGTTGAAGAGAGTGCATGAATCGGACTTGCTAGAAAAGACTGAAGAGCTCTTCAAACTGAAACGAGAGAAGGGCTCTCTTGCTCTTCAGAATGACGTGGAGTTTGAACCTTTAAGAAAGAAAATTCCGCAGATCATTGCTAGAATGGACCAAATCATTTCCAAGAATATAAAGGCACCCTCACAATACAAGACTCATAATGAACTCGATGAAAAGTGCAGACTGACGAGCAGGATTGATTCTTTATACTATGACAATCAGCATCTTAGAGGTTTGCTTGCAGATAATATGAAGGATGTCAAGGAATTATCATCTCAGTTGTCTGAAGCGAGTAGAGACATGTCTCTTCAATTATCTTCAGAAGAAGAGCTCTTGAGACAAATTGAGAAAAGTAAAGAAGAGTGGGAGGACCTCCAAATTGAAGGCGATGTAAGGGATGCGCTATACTGTACTGTTACAAAAAGTTTACTTCACGATTCTATGAACAATATGCATGATTCTGCACTGGGTTTTGATGCAAAACTGTCTTCACTTGAAGCTGTCATCTCTGAAAAGGAGAGCGCATTGCTTTTGTCATACGAAGAAAATCAGAAGTTAAAGGAGAAGCTAGCGGAGCTTGAGAAAAACATGTCTCTTCAATTATCTTCAGAAGAAGAGCTCTTGAGGCAAATTGAGAAAAGTAAAGAAGAGATTGAGGACCTCCGAACTGAATATGATGTTAGGGATGGGCTATACCGTACAGTTTCAAGAAATTTACTTGATGATTCTATGAACAGTATGCATAATGCTGCTATGGGTTTTGATGCAAAACTGTCTTCGGTTGAAGCTGCGATGTCTGAAAAGGAGAAGGCATTGTGTTTGTCGTATGAAGAAAACGGGACGTTGAAGGATAAGCTAGCAGAGCTAGAGAAAGACATGTCTCTTCAATTATCTTTAGAAGAAGAGCTCTTGAGGCAAATTGAGAAAAGTAAAGAAGAGCGTGAGGACCTCCGAACTGAATATGATGTTAGGGATGGGCTATACCGTACTGTTTCAAGAAATTTACTTGATGATTCTATGAACAGTATGCATGCTGCTGCTCTGGGTTTTGATGCAAAACTGTCTTCACTTGAAGCTGTCATCTCTGAAAAGGAGAAGGCATTGTGTTTGTCGTATGAAGAAAATGGGAAGTTAAAGGAGAAGCTAGCAGAGCTAGGGAAAGACATGTCTCTTCAATTATCTTTAGAAGAAGAGCTCTTGAGGCAAATTGAGAAAAGTAAAGAAGAGTGTGAGGACCTCCGAATTGAATATGATGTTAGTGACGGGCTATACCGTACTGTTTCAAGAAATTTACTTGATGATTCTATGAACAGTATGCATGATGCTGCTCTGGGTTTTGATGCAAAACTGTCTTCACTTGAAGCTGTGATCTGTGAAAAGGAGAAGACATTGTGTTTGTCGTATGAAGAAAATGGGAAGTTAAAGGAGAAGCTTGCAGAGCTAGAAAAAGGGTATTTGTTCCAAGAGCATCAGGAATATCCAGAAGTCATCAAGGAAGAGAGTGCCGAAATGATTCTGCGTGATATTGAGGTGGAGCCTCAAACATTACCAGGAAGAATACATGAGTCTCCAAAGCTAGGTTTGCAGTATGATGACCTTCTCAAACTGAACGGTTCAAATATGGACTACGACGGTGCTCTCTCTAAGAATGGGCAAGAAAAGCAATTAGAGTGCATTTTGGTATCCATCATGAAGTTGTCAAAGGAGTTTGTGGAGATTGAGCAAAAATTGTCAACAGATAGAACTAAAAACAGGTCAGTCCATCTTGACTTTAAAATACAAATGCAGTTTACATGTACCGTATTTAACTATTCTTGTTTTTTACTTTCATGAATGTTTCATATGCTTTGTAATGTCGGTTTAGAAGTCCATATGCCATTGCTTGTGAAGACTACACAGTGGCCATTACCGAATCCTGACCATAACTGCAAGTTCTGACCTATCCATTATATAACTTAATGTGGATACCATCTATTGCAGATCAGAGGATTTGAGTGTTCATTGCAGCCACATGGTTAAACAAGCCGTAGTACTAACAAAAGTAGGCCTCTGGTACAAACAAATGCTTGAAGCAAGGCGTTCTGAGCTCCACAAGGCTGAAGCTAAGGTATTCATTAGTTTATGCTGTCTATCTTCTGGGCTATATTGTCGAACACACTGTTTTATTCTCTGTATACAGTACCACTTGTGGAGAGTTTTCTATCTACAAATTATGTGATAGACGAATGCATGCAAAACAATGAAAGGTTTATTTTTTATTTGCCTGCAGTAACATGTGATATATCATTCTGAAATAATTATTTCTTACATGATTCAGGTTGTCATTTTGGGTGACAAGGTTAACGCACATTTGAGTCTTCTCGAAAAGATATATGTAACTCTTGATCACTACTCTCCCACGCTGCAGAAGCATCCTGCGGTAAGTACTGCAAGTCAACCCTGCTAGTGTCAATTGTTCTTAGTAATGCCATAACTTGTTGCTTGGGTGCTTAACCATTTGACATCATGCTGAAAAATTTAGCATTCCTTTGAGGCTGTCTGTTACTGGCATCCATGCATATTACATTGATTTGTTCAGTAATGAAGGACAGCTCAATTTTTAACACGGGTGCTCTGCATGCAGTTGCTGGATGCTTTCTTGAAGACATGCAAGCTTGTTGCAGGTTTGAGAAGTATACATGATGAAGAAGAAGAAACAGCTTAGACGAGTGCAGATAGGTGAGATAACCAACACTAGAAAGATGCAGTCAAAACTCACAAGTAGTACAAATTATAAACTTCATAACAGTGAGTAGTGTAGACTTTTTTGCAGTCAGTAACATTTCCTTTGAAAACCCATTACACCTTTTCTTTTCATTTTCTTTCACAGTTTTACATCCTGGTTTCAACCTTTGCAGTTTTCACACAGTTCTTTTCGAAAGAAAGAAAAAAGTTCCATATGGAACGCTTAAGCATATTATTGTTGGCAATTTGAATAACTTTGGTGTGTTACGAACAATGCAGGGTTTGGTTTTGCTTGAGTCTTTCTTAGGACCATGAGATGCTAGATAGATGCAGCTGATGCCCGGGCTCATGTGCTCAATCATGTGACTGCCAGATGTAGATCAGGAGCATTGTTTCAGACTTGATTTTTGATATGTCTGTATATTTCAAAGCTATTTGTTGTACATATATATAGGTCCAGATAAGCACCTTGATGTTCATCATGGATGGTGGTTACAGGTCGGAATGTAGTAATACTAGCTGTTTTCTTGTGCACATGGTGGTCATAGTGGTCTACTGTACAGAATGATTACCAGGTCCGTTTTGAATGCTCGAATGATTATGTCAGTTATGCTGCACCTCATGTTCGATGCATCCATTCCCTAATTTTGTGTGTTGAGAGCCTTCTGTCTGAGTTTCCTGGTGTCAGAATCACATTGCCAAGTGTATTTCATATGCTAATATTTAGGGTGGCAAGCGGCACCCGCAATTGGTCCCGCAAAATCCAATCAAGGCAAAAATGAGGTGCAGGAGTTAGCAGATTTAACACATGGTCAGTGAAAAAGATCGGCCCGCAACCCGCCCCGCTTGCCAGCCTCTAATATTAATTACTGCCTACAGGATCTGATATTCATCTTGTTAAATACCTACCTCATGTGGATGTTGTGTTTGCCTGAGCTTTATCTATTTTTCTGTCATTCAGGCACTTCACAATAAGCACCAGAACAGCTGGAAAAAAATATTACAGCAGTATGAGACACACGTTTGCAGCTTGACTTTTGTGCATTTTTTTCTCGAGGATCGTTGATTGTTTAGCCATTTCACATTCTGGTGACATGTTTTTTCATGGTACAATTCATCACCTCAAAGTTTGTTCCTCAGCCACATGACATGATCCTCTGGTGCATCGTTAATAACAGAACTGTATACTTGCACTAGTGCCAACCTAATATGAATAACGATAAAGCTAAAACCACACTTCTAAATTATAGATGCATGGCTTAGACAAAACATGAAAACCCACAGGGGGTCCGTGCTATGATCACTTTAGTTGAGACAACAACATGCTCTATGACTGACTTGACTGGCCACAAGGTAGTCTTCCTTCGCTTGGCAAGAGTTGCACAGTTACCGCATTCCACTTCTGGGTTTTGAGCTGGAGAGGGACTCGATAATCCGATACATCCACCGGTCAAGCATTCCTGTACCATTCAAGGAAGAAAAGCCCGTGTATCAGTTTGGTGAAGGTGAAACTTTAATTAATGTACAGATAATGCATGCAACTAATGAATATCAGACGGCACTATTGTTACTGAAGCCAATCCTAACAGCAGCATATGACAAAACAATCTTGTAGGCTGGAGGTAAACCTGTCATTGCAAATGTACCCCCAAGAACTGCGCAAAGGCGAGTTATGAAATGTAGGAAGTTCCGTCTTTCTTCTTTGATGGTGACAGTGATTGGTGAGAGGTCATACAGGAAGTAAACAGCTGTCAAAGGAAAACGGATCAGTCCTGAAAGGAGATGAACATACCATATTCTGGGAGCAGGGTGGGTAGGAGGGTTTACCTGGCCAGGATCTATCAGTTGGGCGAATGGGAACAAAATACTCTGTCACGGAAAACTGATTTGTTGGCAACACTTTCTTTGAGAGGTATCTGTACTCGGTCGGAACAACCTGCATATCAATTTAAAAAACAGATGCCAACATATTCCCACACAATAGCAACTAATTGCACAGAATATAAAGTGGTAAATTTCCATCTGGGCTCCATATGACCTTTTGGTGATCAGATGCATAAATCAGATTCAGTCAACCGACTTGATGTAATACAAAAATGGTACAACAGGAAACTTTGTTTGGCCTACTTTTTTTTTGTGGGGAATTCAGAGAGCTCTGTTCCACTAAAACAGCATCTGATCGATCAGCCTGGATGCTGACAACCAGGAAGTCTGGGATACAATCAAGCCAGCTACTCGTTAGCCTTACTGGCGACTTCAATATACAGAGGATATTTGTACAGTTTTATTTCATGATTATATATTATCTTCAGCAGGGGCCTTACCGATTATTTCCTCTAAATGTTGCAACTAGCAAGCGGCTATCTGAACATGCTTGAATACAATGTGGAAACTATCAAACGAATGGCTACTAACCTTGATATAGTATTTGAACGTCCCACTTGTGTCATGCAGTATTCTTGAATTATCATCAAGCGGATTGTGAACTCCAGGGTATTCCGGACCAAAGGACAGTGTATGGATAACATGGCTAACGTTGACATGGCTTGAACCTTCAAAAATCTGCATGCAACGGATGGATAAATATCATCTATAGAAAATGATCAGCTGAAAAGTGTACAGACAATGCAGTGGAAAGATAAGAAAATATATAGAAAGCCCAGGGTGATCCAACCACAAGGTTGAGAACAAGCCGGTTTCAGTAATTTCTATTGCGATTTGGATCCCTAAATTCACTACATTTCCATACCTAGTCACACTTAGAAATATGTTCAACTAAAAACCTAATTGATACCTTCTGAAGAAAATGCAAGTACTTTCCTAGAAGCTCACATTCCTATTCTAGGAATCATACTCTACTGTTCAATAAAGTATACATACTTCACAATAAAAGATATACATATTGAAGAGCACTAAAGTATCTGCAGTTTTAGATGGATAACCTGATTTGCAACAAAAATGTTTAAACCATGCACCGATATATGGAAGTTACCAGCAACCCTCTGCACGTCCAACGCACCATACACCTGTTAAAAGTGAAGTGATAAATTTGTTGTCAACACCACATAATGTGCTTGATGTCCACAAACCTAAATATTATCAAGTAAAATGAACGGATACTAGTGGAGAAAAGACTTACTCGGCACCCTTCACCATTTTCCAGTGCAAGTTTGACACTCTTAACCATTTTATCTGCATCTTCGTTGAAGGTGTGCTCAGGCTTCTTTTCTTCAACAGGATGCTCCTGACTATGGTCTGATTTAAAATTGAACGCATGAGCATATTACATGCAGAAGAACTAAGCACCAATAAAGATCTTACAATAAGCCAACTTTCCAGAAGGAAAAAAGAACAGTAGCTACTACATTGAGAGGGCAATAAAACCTGGAAAGTACATACTAAAAAATAATCTATAAAGAAATTAGCTTTGATATTTATCAAAAACTTAGATGAACAAAGAAGTAAGCTGCCAAGCTGCAACTATCAAACACATAACTCAGTTGACTGCTCAATGTGGCCTATCACCTGAAACTATACAAGATGCCTAGTTTCACCAATGCCAACCTTTCACTTAAAATAGTTTTTAAGGAGAGAAAGTAAGATTCATAGCTCATTGCAGCAATCATTTCTCCATTTGTTGGTACATCTTTCCAGTACCTGGTCATACAGTATAGTACAAGTCCATAACATCTATACTGAGAGATAACATTCCTTGTGGGCTAGCCTGGCTCCGGTTCCCTTGCAGGCCTCCAGACAATGAAGACTCCCTCCACGATTGGTGGCTTAACGCCAGGCTAGCAACTCCCAAGCCCCTCCGTAAAGGCCTCGCCTCGACGACACTCCTTGTGGGTTGGCTAATTTGGAAGCAACGCAATGCCTGCGTCTTCGACGGTGATCGTCCTTCATTGCCGCTATTGTTCAGGAAGATCCAAGAGGAAGTAACGCTTTGGGCTAGAGCTGGGGCAGCGGGCCTACGGGTAGTGATTCCCACGGATTGGGATGTACACTGAGTTTTGTATTTCTCTGTGCTGCGCGTTCTGTTTTTTCGCAGTACTGTTCTAGCCACCTTCTAGGTGGCTTGTAAAACTGAACTCTTCTTTGCAATGAAATGAAACGCAATGTCATTGTGTTTTCCCGAAAAAAGAGATAACATTCCCATGGTTGGGTTTATTACAACACACACACTTAATAGAACATTCTAGGTTTCTAGATAAAGCAGAACCGGTCCATCAATCTAGCTAAAGCATATTTGTGCATCAAATAAAATTTCTAACTACACAATATATCGGTCCATCAACTTAATTAACATTGTTGTCTCAGCATTTTCTTCATGACAAGAGTGGAGAGCGATAATGTATACTTCCATCTTACTTATATCATACTTAGAAATTAAAATTATAATCCAAAGGATAATTGTAATACTCCCTCTGATCCATATTACTTGTCATTGAAATGGATGTATCTAGCACTAAAACATGTCTATATACATCCATTTTAGTGACAAGTAATATGGATCGGAGGGAGTAGCAAATAACCATTAGTGACCAGGATTGTTAGACAGTGAGCAAACCAAGAAAATGATATACAAAATATGGATTGAAAAGGAGATTCTTTTGTATCAAAACTTGGTACTAGTGCTATTTTAGTTTTCATTTTATTGGGGAAACAGAATATACCATGGTCATGTGTCCCATGCTCCTTTTCAACCAGATCAGACAAGTACTCAGTACCGATGATGTGGCCATACTTATCCAAGCGAAGCTGCATACAGCAGAAAAAGGAAGGTGCAAAGTATTATTAGACATGACAGACATATACTGAATCGTGAAAATATGGACCATTTAAAAAACTACTCCCTCTGTCCCGAATTAGATGTCGCAGATTTGTCTAGATTCGCATATATCATGCGTATCTAGACAAATCTGCAACAAGTAATTCGGGACAGGGGGAGCACAACTTTTCTGAGAAAATACTTTCTGGAACCATGAAAAACATTGGCAGCACAAGAGGAATACATGAACCACAGCTAAAAGTGCATGTTCTCTGCAGCCTACACTAATCTAAGAAAACAACTGGCCAAAAGTCTAGGATATAGGCATGCATCATGGATGGTAGGGATGCGAATTTACGCAATGTTTCTCCAACACAAGCAACATACTCCCACCGTTTCATAATTCTTTTCATGGTTTTAGCTCAGATTTGAACTATAACTATGACAAGAATTATGGAACAGAGTAGAAAATAATTTTTCAGTGCAGCTACAGTCAGATCAGAGCATACATGGATCTGATATTATATTGAGTTGCATGCATTAAAATTAACAAACTTTTAACATCAGATGGTAGTTACCTTCCAAATATTTGTATGCAAGTCAACCTCATGTTTGCCAGACATGTCAATTGCATCCACACTCAAGACTGGATGACAACAGGAGAGAAAGAAATATATATCAAAATCATGAACAATGTGTAAAATAATGTCCAAACGGAACCTTGTATCAAACTTATACTGGTTATATATTGAATCAATAACTGACCTTCACATGGTAAAGAAGGAAATGAGACATTTATATGAATTGGCAGAGTTTCTCCTCGTTTCAGATCTACAGACATCTGCAGACATTAAAAAAAGCAAAGAGACCAGTTCATGATCTTGATGTTGACAGTCAAAACAAAGTAACTAAAACGACCACGTCAAAATAGGTTTTAAATGGCTTGTAAAGTAATAGATATTACAAAAACAAGACTACCAAACGGCACGATATAGATGCAACTGATTGTTCAGTTTCATAGACATGCTTTTATCATCATGCAAATTATTTCGACAGATTAGTTTGCATGTTGAAGTGAACATGAATTTCTATCGCCTACAGGCATATTCCAGACAGAAAATCATAGAAATTGTGGAAGAATGGACATAGCAACATGGATATTACGAACAGGCTGCATATGCTAGTCATACAAGAACAGTCAGCTAGAACCAGCCATACCTGATGCATCTCGTAGGTTGTAAGATAAAACGTGAGCTCATGCGCGAAAAGTGTAACCATTATAATTAGCCCGAGAATCGTCACTGTCAACATATCAACGATGATGCAAGTTATACATAATTCTCCAAAATATATAAATATATAAGCATCCAGCGGAGACAATTCATGAAGATCTAAGTATTACCTATAGCACCAGAGTAAGTCTTCTTCAACAGGTGGTCCTCCGCGTGCGGGAAAGCATTGAAGTTCTTCAGAGACGGTATCCTCCCCATCTTTGCAGCTGGCGCAAAACATATCATCAACTACGTCAGCCTATGGCAAGTGGTACCACAGAATCAAGCCGAAGTCTCTAGATTTGACAAGAATTCTCCATAGACGAGAACGGTTCCTCAGGCCAGTACAGAATTCTCCCCCACGTCCGCGTTCGGTAGAGCGGGCTCGACGGCCCCGCCGTGGGACGCGGGGGTTGGAAGGGGTAAAGCTGTGCTGGATTGGATTCGAGCCGGCCGTGACCGTGAGGGCGATCCTCCCCAAGATCGAACGGAAGGAAGCGCGTACTAGGAGGTGGGGGCGGAAGAGTTGCTCACCGGGTACGGGAGCGAGGCGCTACCAGTTGTGGCGGCGGCTTGGCTCTGGATCTCGCGGCCGGCGATCTCGTCGCCTCAGGACACGACGCCGAGGCCGGAGGCGGGGACGGAGCAGGAGGAGTCGCGGTCGGAGAAACCGAAACCCAACAACCCGAAACTAGTATCTGCTCCGCGTGGTCGCCTGCAGCCACGTAGGACACCAGTGGACTGGTCAACCCATTACCCAGACCCATTGGGCTACGGACGGCCCGCTTGATATAAAAGTTTCAAAATGCCAGGACTAAAAGCAACTCTATTACTCTAACATCCACTAAATAAAGGAAAATGACACGGTTCCTCAGGGGCGGGGATGAAACCAATCGATCCCCCGGGTTATGCCTCACGTGCATTGCAACCGCTAGAGAGAATATAGTATTTCATTTTCTGCTCTTATCTCTTCCGGCCATTACCTACCCCGAAGACCTCTACCATTGCTGTAGCGACGCCCCATGCTCTTTCCTTCCCGTCATTGTGTCGTCCCTGCCATGCTCTTCTTCCGCCGGTGCACCGTCCCGTCATGCTCCTTCCATTGGCGGCTGGCCCTCCTCTCGCTCTTCCGCTGCCTTGGCCACGCTAATCTCCCCTCTGCCATCCCTAGAGTGGACCTTGGGGCTGCCTATCCATGGCAGGGTTGGAGCTAGGATCCATGGCGAGGTTGGCCAGCTGCATGGCGATGCGTGCCCAACGATGATGCTACCTGACGCTTGTTTTGCTACATGTAATGAAGCGGTGGTGCTAAAATAGTATAAATGTTTTGCTACGAGATCTTTAGCGAGGTCTCCGGCGAAGTTAAATTTGCTATAATAGGATATTTGTTTTGCTACACCCGTTTAGTGGTTTTGCCATAATAGCATAAATTTATTGCTACATGGTCTCCGATGAGGTCTACCGGCGAAAGCCTCCTGCGAGTCTCCGGCGAAGTCGGATATGCTATATTAGCACAACTTTTTTGCTACACGGTCTCCGGCGAGGTCTCCGGCGAGATCTTTGGCGAGATCTCCGGCAAGGTCTAGTCTGTTTTGTATTTTCTAGGTCGAACCATTTTTTGCTACATAGCAAAAACGAGATTATATGTAGCAAAAGCGGGACCGTTGTAGCAAAAGCGGGTTGAAAGGAAGAAAATTAGATCTGACTGTCGATCTACTCAAATCGGACGGCTGGGGACCCGGGGGATGAAAAGTTTCCATCCCCCGGGGTATGCCTAGCACTGTTCCTAAATAAAGCAACACTAACACGTCCCGTATACCATGCCCCTTAAAAAAGCGTATACAAGACGCTAAAAGTTAGGTGTTGAACAGATGCAAATGAAACCAGCAAAAACAAAATATAAAATAGACAAATAGATTCAATAGTCAATTGTTTTTATATCCAATTGTCCCAATCAACGAGACCCAAACACATACCACATCGAGTGACACAAAAAGTTGCATCGTCATCGGATCAAACCGAGTTTTACCTAGAAGGTCAAGCAAAACCGTGGTCATTGACTCACCAAGACCAGTAGCTGATCCACCACCACTTGTCGGAGCACCACCACCTAGAAGTGATTGCTTTCTTCTTTCAAGATCTCCATTCTTGCTAGTTCTCACCACTCTAATTGGTGTGATTCCATTTTCTTGGATCCATCATCATGGAGTTCTCCGCCGCAATGAGCTCTTTGGTGTCTTCTTTTCCTCTAGTTGGATCCTTCTCTCCTCCAAGTCAGCATTGTGTTTCTCGACAATTGCAAGTGCTTGCCACCTTGCTTTTTTTCTTCGGGCTTCTTCTCGGGCATGATCATCTTCGCTTCCATGGTCTCCCTCATGAATACCTTTGATTTCACCATGGAATCAATCTTGGACCTCAAGCTTGCAGCCCCAGCCCTCCTTTTCTCGGTCTTCTTCGCCCTCATGCGGCCTTCAGGCTTGTCCTTGTTTCTCCTTCCCTTCTATCACTCTCATCATCAACAACAACATCCATTTGGGTGAAAGCTCCCTTCTTTGGTGGAGCTTCTTCATCCCGCAACCTACACTTTGCACTATGCTCAAGCAAAGTGTACTAGTGTTGAAGCACAAATGCCTTGCCCCTGGAGGCCACCATGTCCTTGTATCTTACCACTGCAAATTTATCCTACGTGAAAAACAATGCATTTGTGAGCAATTTATCCTACAAAATAGTATCATCACAAATTAAGAGAAAAATTAGAAAGCACAAAGCACTCACATAATCATCAAAGGAGATTCCACTTGGGGGTGCATTTCTCACATGCTCCAAGCAAGCACTCCAACGGCTACGACAAACTGAAAGGGCATGTATGCCCCTAATGACTACAAGTGCACAGATCGTTTATAGCTAGTTTCTAAATAAAGATATCGATTCCATAGGAAGCAGGAGTCTGAAGTCTAAATGACTCTTAAACTAAATACTAAAATAGTAATTCTAAATAACGTTCTAAGTAACAAGATAAAATACGAGTTTTGTAGAAAAGATTTTTTGGGGTTTTAAAATAGGAGAACAATAACTAAACTAAAGCTGTAAGTAAACAAGAGCATGTGATTATGATTACGAAGGTTTGCAAGATGATGGAAAGAATTCTTAGGGAATAGTGGATCCATCGCTAGTAATTAGAAAGAGTGATAAAAATTATTATAATAAATAAGACCATTTATGATATGTGTGGGAGGAGCTCCATATATGGATGAATATGCATCAACCACTATTCACATCATCCGTCATAACCATAGCAGACGGCAATCGACATCAATCGAATTACTTTGCTATTAAGGAATTTCTCCCGTGGCATGGACATATCTTGATGATTTCTCCTTAATTCCCCAAGTTAGTACGTAAAGAATGACACCTACTTTATAGTCACAATAAGTGCTATCATCCTTCCGTCTACTGATACGTCGTAAATGTATCTATAATTTTTGATGTTCCATGCTTGTTTTGTACCAACTATCTTATGTTTTGTCTACACTTCGAGGCATCTTTATACATTTTCTAGAACTAACCTATTAACAAGATGACATAGTGTCAGTTCCTATTTTCTGTTGCTTTTGGTTTCAGAAAAACTAGTAAAGAAATATTTTTGGAAGTAGACGAAACAAAAGCCGAACTTCCTATTTTTCAGAGGCTATAGGGAGGCGCACCCTAGGGCGGCCACACCAGGCCCAGGCGCGGCCAGGGGCACGCCACCCTATGGTGTGCCCCCTGGTCCTCTATCGACCTTACCCCTTCGCCTATATAAACCCCCCGAGGAGAAAAACCTAAGCACTCGATCAGAATTCCACGAAAAAGTCTGTAGCCGCTGATACGTCCAATTTGCATCACCATTCTATATCATAATTTGCCTCTATTTATTGATATATTTCATATTAAGAGGTGTTACTTATGTCTTTTCATCTGTTTTTGCATGTTGGATGATTCTTGGAGGATGAACTGCCGGAGTCAGGATTCTGATGGAAAAAGAGGTGTTTTGATGCAATTTCGCGAAGATCGGAAAAATACCAGAAAAACTATGGAAAATCATATTTTCCCAGAATACGAAGAATGCCAGAAGGGGAGGCGGAGATGGGCCACAGAGGGCCCACACACACACACCCCAGGAGCGGGCCACCTCTGGCTCCGCCCTCTCGCCTATATCTTCTCCTCGAAACCCTAATACACGAGGAACGACCACAGAAAGATTCCGTCGCCTCTGCGGGGCGAAAAACGCCGAGAGAGAAAGAGCTCTCCGGCAAACAGATTTCTGTCGGGGAAATTCCTTCCCGGAGAGGGGAGATCGTCGCCATCAACACCATCATCAAGCTAGACTTCATCGGGATCATCATCATCATCCACACCATCATCACCACTCCATCTCGATGTAACAATCGTGTTGAATACTTGCATAGTTCTTAGGGGAAACTTTCCTGGTGTTAATTACTATTGTAGTTGATGCTTGTGAATGGAACCATTGGATTATTGTTTATGTTCAGATTGTTATCCATCACCATATCATCTTTGATCTTGATCCATATGATGTCTCGTGACTAGTTTGTTTAGTTCTTGAGGACATGGGAGAAGTCATGTTGTTAGTAGTGGATTTGTGTTGAGATAGTATTCAATGGTTTAGTATTTAAGTTGTGGTGCTATTCTTCTAGTGGTGTCATGTGAACGTTGACTACATGATACTTCACCATTTATGGGCCTAGGGGAATGCATTGTGTATTTGGCTACTAATTGTGGGGTTGCCGGAGTGACAGAAACATGAACCCCTGTTAGGACACCATTGCACAAGGGAGCGTAGGATCTCGGAGTTTAAGTTTGTGGTTAGGTTTATATCTTAATTGCTTTCATGTAGTTGCGGATGCTTGTAAGGGGTTTAATCACAAGTATGTATTAGTCTAAGTAAGGTCAGTACATTAGCACAGGTTCACCCACACAACACTTACAAAACCAAAGAAGACTACTCGATTATTTGAAGCGAAAGCACTTGACAGAATTCCCATATGTCCTCGAGAACGTTTGGTCCTTATAAGTATTTCCACCGGCTTGTCCTTCGCTAAAGAAAGGATTGGGCCACTTGTTGAAATTGTTCGTTGTCTTTATTACTTGCACTTTATTTCTTCGCTTTATCAGAAAACCCCTAAAAATCCGTTTGCTAAGTATTTACAGAGATTTCCTGATCCATACCACTAGTCAACACCTTCTGCTCCTCGTTGGGATCGACACTCCTATTTATCGAAAGTACTACGATACACCCCCTATACTTGTGGATCATCAAGACTATTTTCTGGCGCCGTTGCCGGGGAGTGAAGCTATTAAAGAGTGGAACCGGTATAGGAAACTTCTACCGTGAGTATTGCTTTTTATTTATGTTTGTTACTTTGTTTCCATTATGGATAACCCATTTGGTTTTATCTTTGGGAAAACTACTACCATTGTTAGGGTAGTAGATGAACCACCACCTATTGAGATAGATCTTGATGGCGCCCAGCACTTGTCGTGGGACGCTTCGTTGGAAATCCCAAGAGCAAGGTATGAAGCGACAAATGACAAGTTTTCCTCGATGAAACCGAGGTTATCGAACCAGTAGGAGGAAGGAAACATCACACGGGTGTTGCTAGCAACGCGGATACCTGCACAACACAAACTCAAGACTTTGCCCCAACGAATCAGTGAGGTTGTCAAGCTCACCGGTTTGCTGTAACAAAGGATTAAACGTATGGTGTGGAAGGTAATGGTTTGCAGCAAGTAAATAAGTAACAATGGAAGATGTATCAATAGTAAAGATTGGACCGGGGTCCATAGTTCACTAGAGGTGCTCTCCTTAGATAAACAACATGGCATGAAGGGTAAACAAATTACAGCTAGGCAATTGATAGGAACTGAGCAAGGCATAAAAATGCAATTACTAGTCAGAAAGATCCTATGAGATTCGATTGGGCAATACAACAAGATACATAGACCACCATCCAACTGCATCTATGACTAGAAGTCCACCTTCAGGTTATCATCCGCCCCCCCTCCAGTATTAAGTTGCAAGCAACAGACAACTTCTTTAAGCAAAGTGTGTAAGGTAAACAGTCCACATATTCCATGAACAAGATACCGTTGTTTTATCCCTAGTAGAAACAACACATCTACAACCGAAGAGATTTCTGTCACTTCCCTTGGAAACTAGAGGCATGAACCCACTATTGAGCATAAATACCCCCTCTTGGAGTCACTAGCAACTACTTGGCCAAGATAGCTACTAACAACGGAGAGCATGCAAGATCACAAACAACACAGACATGATAGAATCATAAAGACAAAACCATTAATCAAACCAACATAATAATCTCAATATCCATCGGATCCCATAAACACAACATGCATGATTACAAATAGATTAGATCTTGATCATGAACGAAGCTCACAAGATCTATACATGAAAGCACAAAGGAGGAGATACAACCATCTAGCTACTACATGGACCCATAGTCCAAGGTGGAACTACTCACACATCATACCGGAGAGAAGGCCTCCGGGATGATCTCCCCTCCGGCTGGGTGTCGGGAAGAACTTCAGATCCCCCCGATCTAGGGACGATGGTGGCGGCGGTCTGGCTGCCTTGGTTCGTTTCTCCGTCTCCCCTCTGGACTTCTTGTTCCCCACGGAAAGTAATTGACTTTGACGTTTGTCCCGTCCAACTCCGAGAATATTTCTTTACTAATTTTTCTAAAACCAAAAAGAGCAGAAAATATGCATCTGGCACTGTTGCAACTTGTTAATAGGTTAGTACCAGAAAACATGTAAAAAATACCTCAAAGTGTAGACAAAGCAAAGTAGATACTAACAAGCATGAAACATCAAAAATTATAGATACGTTTCCGACGTATCAACATCCCCAAGCTTAACTCCTGCTCGTCCTCGAGTAGGTAAGTGATACAAGAATAATTTTTGAGGTGACATGCACCCTCACAATAAAGATCCAACCATTTTCAAGCATTGAAAGCTGGGATCAAAGAACTCTAAACATGTGCATGAAAGATGGAGTTCTAACAATAGGACATAGTAACTATGCATGCAACATGAAAAGCTACAAACAAAGATCATAAATAACATGCATTGAAAAACGTTTGTTTGTTTCACATACAGAAAACATAGCATAGTGGCAACCAACTTGTCCCTCATAGAGTAGCAAATAGATGCATAGGACACCTTCAAAGTTCACAAGGGTGACTAGAAACAAATAGCACAAGAACAAGTAATATCACAATATGCATCAATCAATAAGCTTTAGAACACTGCACACAGGATGCCAACTATGCTCTCTTAATGGTGCCTAAAGGTAGAAGGTGGAGACTCAATAATGGTGGAAGAAAGGCCTTTTTTTAAAGGAATCAGGGATTATAAGTTTCAAAAAGAGCTTCCAAAAATTATGGTACTGTAGGGTTCGCAGCATAGAAAACAAAAAAATTCCTACGATGGGAACAACTATGTACCAAGATCTATCTACTAGATACAAACAACGGGCGGATGTATATCCATAGAGAACATACCCTTGAAGACCAACAAAGCTTAACGAGTCCAAACTCGTGGTTGATGTAGACGATCTCTTGCCGATCTCAAGATCGAGAGGAAGTCCTAGCGCCGCAAAACAGCAGCGCATCCGTGCTCGCACACATGTTCGAGGCACCGAACAAACTCCGCCTCCTCGCTCCAGTGATGCAGCGGAAGCACAACTCTTTCTTTCCGAATAGCCACCGGGAACATGTATCTCGCTAGTCCGAGACCATGGGGAATAAATTCTAGAGGGGGAGAGAGATCCTTCATGAGGAGATGTGAGTGAGAGAGAGGGAGGGGGCTCCTTTTATAGGGAGAGGGGGCACCCAAGGGGCCATGCGCCCAGCCATGGGCTGCCCCCACCTCTTCCACATTCATGCGGGTGGACACTCCACTCACTCAAATGCCTTTCAATTCCCTCCACTCAAAAACCCACTCAAAATCCCATTAAATTTCCACCAAATTTAATGCAAACTCTCGTTAAATAAAACTCCTTTTATTTATTCAGAATTTTGTCAATTACTTTAATGAAAAACATTCACATATAACCCCTTGCTAGTATTTAATTTCACATGCAGAAACACTTTCTACAATTTCACCCGAAAACCCGTTTCGGTATCTAGTGAAATAAATTCCTGCGCTTGTTATTCTTTTCAGCATGAAACTTTTGCTCCAAATGGATGTCAGTGTCTCTTAAGTGTGTCACCCTACGGTTCGCAAATAATGCGGACATGATCGAGACCCCTCTCGGATCAATAATCAGAAGCGGGATCTGGAGACCCATACTGACTCCCACACATTCAACGATGACTTTCTTGTGATCGTTAGAACCTTTTTACGCTAGTATCTTAATCCTTTTGTTTCGCGATATATTACATGTTCGAGATTCGATCATCGGTATCTCCATACCTAGTTTGATATCGTTACTGACATGTACTCTTTTCTCGTTCCCGTGATATAACATTCTAGTGATCAAATCACTTGCTTGCAAGCTAATCAATGTGATATCACCGAAAGGGCCCAGAGCATATCTATCCGTCATCGGGATGAACAAATTCCACTCTCGATCCATGGGCCTCAACATAACACTTTAGTAGTACTGAACCCATCTTTATAATCACCCTGTTACGGTGTGACGTTTGATGTTATCAAGAAACTCTTCCGGTGTTAGTGATTGACATGATCTCATGGTCTAAGGATTAGGATCACTTTGTAAGTTGTTATAGCAATATAAACTCAATGAATTTGATCGTAATGCTATACTTTAGATGAATGTTCATCACACCATTACACTAATTTTGTGACCTCGTTATTAACAACATCCAATGTCCATGATCAGGAACCCAATGATCATCTTGTTAATCAACGAGCTAGTTTATAAGAGAGGCATAACTAGGAACTTCCTTTTTGTTTATTAAACACACATGTATTAACGTTTCCGTATTAATACAATTATAGCATGTAAAATAAACATTTATCATAAACAAGGAATACGATAATAACCACTTTATTGTTGCCTCTCGGGCATATTCCCTTCAGGTACTTGTTAGCTTTCAGCCCTCATTGCCCCTATCATAAGCATCTTGAAGTGATTAAGGTTAAAGTGACAAAGATGGAGTATATGCTTGACAAAGTATAAGTTGGCAATATCAAGTCCCTTGAATACGAGGGCCACACCTCATGCATACTCAACTTTAGTCACAGGTAAGTTCTTGTCATTGTAAGTATTCACATATCATTGAAAACCGCCAACGGGGTACCCCTTGCACATGATACAGGAGCTTTCCCATAACCAAAATGACAAGGCAAGCAGAAAATGAGCATCCCAGTGATTTTTTTATTTACTATGTGCATATCTTTTTATTGAGGATGCTTCATAGATAGCTCACTATAGTGATGCTGCAAGTTTCCACCATGATTAGGCATGGCTTAGGCTAGCGGCCCAGGCGTTTCTCTAACACATAATACATACTCCATGGACTTACAAGTTCCCTCTTTATTTCACACCGGTGACATCCATAGACAAAAGAGCATGATATCAACTGAGTACAAAGTACAAGTGCAATGTTGAAAACGTTCCCCGTGACATCACGGTTCTGCTAATTCCAACGTATAAGTGCAAGCATATACAACAAAGTTGTCACAATGGTTCAAGTTTATTAGGAGCAAATAATATAAAGTGTGTCATCAAGTTCGTGAGGGCTTTAATCACTAAGTTTTCACATAACAAAATAGTTTCTAATTGGAATATAGATGAAAACAAGAATATACTTGGAATGGTGTAACACACCATGCATAGGAGTTTATAGTGGACACTTTGGAGTAACTTGGTTTCTTGGGAGTTGGAAGTATGAGTAGAACTTACTCATACAAGTGGAGGCTAGCAAAAGACTGGGAGCAACCAACTAAGAGAGCATAATGGCCATAATCATGCAGAGCAACAAAGCATTACTAATCAAAGCATAGAGTGGTACTACAAGTCAAGGACTAAATGATCATAGAGGCTAATGGTGACTTGTGAGAGTCATAACATGGTGTGAGCATGTGCCAAGTTAACCCAAACAAACCTCAAAGGAGAATACCACAATATTATGCTTTTGCATGCTAAAACAACGCATAATCTCTTCAAGGCACACTAAGCAATCCCAATTGTTTGGAACAAGACATGCTACAACAATAATTACTAAGCATAATGCTAAAATAACACCTAGCATGTCATGCTAAAGTCTAAGTCACAGTCAATGCAAGCTCATCTTGCACTTCAAGCAAGAACTTACTACTCCTTTCCAACACCAAGCAACTTATTTGCAAAACAACACAGCGAGAACGGGGGTCCAAACTACTTTATTCAAGCAAACTAAACAACCTAAGCAGAGCAAACGAAAACTAAGATGCTCCAAGAACAACACAACTGTGCATGAAACAATAAAAACGAAGTGTCTAGACAGACCTGAGCTTTTTATTGATGAAGAAGGGGATGCCTTGGGCATCCCCAAGCTTTGACACTTGTACCTCTTGGATATTTATTGGGGTGACACCATGGTGGAATTCCCAAGCTTGAGCTTTTTTCCATTCTTCATCTCATTACATCATTCTCTCTCTACATCTGAAATTTTTCCTTCATACAAAACTTCACACAATCTTCATTAGCAACATTAGTTTATTCAAAATATATTAGGCCTCTGGCAAAGTTTTGGAACAGCAAGGCTTTTCACTAAAACCACAAGCTACTGTAGCAACTCCTTCAAAAAGCTCGATTTCCCAAAAAGAACTCAAAAAGGAATCAATAAGAAGCAAATGCAAATAATGGCAGAAATCTGTCAAAACAGACCAGCAGGTAGAAACCGATTTTTTTGAACATCTTCTGTTGCTCAAATAAAAAAGTGTTGAACTAACAAAAGTTATATAACATACTGGGGGATTTATTTGTAAATTTTGAGATAAATCCGAGTTACATAGACGACTCACGAATTTTTATGGTGTAGGACAAAAATCTGTTTCGGGACAGGAACTCCCCAAATCTTACTTCCCTCTCAGTTAGAGGTCATTCTTGGCACAAAAAGCAAATAAAAAGGATAATGAGAGGTAATTAATGAAGTAATAACTTCCAATACTCAAGGGAACTCTTGGGTTATCTCCCAACAAGTACTTTTCTTTAACGCCTTTAAGTTAGGCACGGGAAGTTTGAGAAGATGCTCTCATAAGAATTATGAATTGAAGTCAAAGAGAGAATCAAGAAGCAAATTCAAAGCACATTTAAGTCTAACCTTCTTCCTATGCATAGGAATCTTGTACACAAATAAATTCATGAAGAACAAAGTGACATGCATAGGAAGATAAGACAAGAGTAACATCAAAACTTTCAGCACAAAGAGAGGTGTTTTAGTGCCATGAAAACTCCTACAACCATACTTTCCTCTCTCATAATAATTTTCAGTAGCATCATGAATAAACTCAACAATATAGCTATCACATAAAGCATACTTTTCATGATCTACAAACACATAATTTCTATCAAGCTCAAAGATAGTGGGATTAAAACCTTCACAGGTTTTACCCAAAGTAGATATTTCAAAAGGATCCACCAGAACATAACATTCATCCTCCTTTGGTAAGCAAGGGGACAATCAAATAAATTAAGAGGTAAAGAGTTACTCTCATTATAAGGTAAACATGGGTAGATCCATTCTTCCTCCTTTTGACCATCACTCTCCTCCTCTTTTTCATCTAATGAGCTTTCAGTTTCAGCAATTTCTTCTTCCATAGGCTCCTGCAAGACATTAGTCTCTTCCACTTGTGGAAAGCACCTATTAAAATATTCAAGAATATAGCCATTTGCTTCCTTGTAATTATCAAAGCAAAATTTAAGTATGTCATAAACCTCATATTCATAAGGTGCATCATCAGTATTTTCAAGCAAACTAGCAAGTTCAAATGCACCCTTGAAAGCAATAAATTCTTCAATTTGTTCCACATCATAAAAGTCATAATTTCCCTTAACATCAGAAGGTATGGTAACATTATCATTATACTCACACTGAAAAGGAAGGTGTTTATACCTCCTATAGCAACAAGATTTATCAAAGCAATAAGTAACATTATAAGTAGAGCACACGTCTCTAGCAATAATATTCAACTTATCAATTTGTTCCCATAAGTGTTTCCCTTTGTGTGACAAACAGTGTTCCTTATAATAATACTTTTGTTCTTCCATGAACCCACCTTGCCAATAAGCACTAGTTTCAAAGAAACCATCCATTAATAGAAAGTATGACCAAGCAAGGCAACAACAAACTAGCAAGTAGAGCAGGAACTAATTTTTTTGTATTTTTGAATAAAGCAAGCAAGCATGAACTACTATTGTAGTTGATGCTCGTGAGTGGAACCATTGGATTATTGTTTATGTTCAAATTGTTATCCATCACCATATCATCTTTGATCTTGATCCATATGATGTCTCGTGAATAGTTCGTTTAGTTCTTGAGGACATGGGAGGAGTCATGTTGTTAGTAGTGGATTTGTGTTGAGATATTATTCAATGGTTTAGTATTTAAGTTGTGGTGCTATTCTTCTAGTGGTGTCATGTGAACGTCGACTACATGATAACTCACCATTTATGGGACTAGGGGAATGCATTGTGTATTCGGCTACTAATTGTGGGGTTGCCGGAGTGACAGAAACCTGAACCCCCGTTAGGACACCATTGCACAAGGGAGCGTAGGATCTCGGAGTTTAAGGTTGTGGTTAGGTTTATATCTTAATTGCTTTCATGTAGTTGTGGATGCTTGCAGGGGGTTTAATCACAAGTATGTATTAGTCCAAGTAAGGTCGGTACATTAGCACGGGTTCACCCACACAACACTTACAAAACCAAAGAATACTACTCATCTATTTGAAGCGAAAGCACTTGACAGAATTTTGTCCTCGAGAACGTTTGGTCCCTATAAGTATTTCCACCGTCTTGTACTTTGCTAAAGAAAGGATTGGGCCACTTGCTGCAATTGTTTGTTGTCTTTATTACTTGCACTTTATTTCTTTGCTTTATTAGAAAATCCCTAAAAATCCGTTTGCTAAGTATTTACAGAGATTTCCTTCTCCATACCACTAGTCAACACCTTCTGCTCCTCGTTGGGATCGACACTCCTATTTATCGTAAGTACTATGATACACCCCTATACTTGTGGGTCATCCGCCGCCGCCATCTCCATCACTAGTGCGGGAGGGATCCGAAACTCTTCCCGGCACCCTGCCGAAGAGGGGAGATCATCCCGGAGGCCTTCTTCATCACCATGCCAGCCTCCGGAGTGATGTGTGAGTAGTTCATCCTTGAACTATGGGTCCATAGAAGTAGCTAGATGGTTGTTTCTCCTCTTTTGTGCTATCATGTTTAGATCTTGTGAGCTGCCTATCATGATCAATATCATATATTTGTAGTCATACATGTTATGTTTGTTGGGATCCGATGGATATTGAGTACTACGTCAAGATTGATTATTGATTCTATCATGTCTACATTATTTGTGATCTTGCATGCTCTCTGTTGCTAGTAGTTACTCTAACCAAATATTTGCTTGTGACTCCAAGATGGAGTATTTATTCTCGATAGTAGGTTCATGCCTCTAGTAATCTGGGGGAGTGACAGAAACCTCTAAGGTTGTAGATGTGATTTTGCTACTAAGGAGAAAACAACAATCCTTTGTCCAAGGGCAATTGTATTGTTTACTTTACACACTTTGCTTAATGCAATTATCTGTTGCTTGCAACTTAATACCCGAGGGTTGTTTGGATGATATCCCGGAGGTGGATTATTAGTCATAGATGCAGTTGGACTACAGTCTATGTATTATGTTGTAATGCCCAAACGAATCTCATAGCGATCATCATGCCATGTACATGCATTGTTATGCATTCTCTATCTGTCAATTGCCCAACTGTAATTTGTTCACCCAACATGTTATCTATCTTATGGAGAAACACCTCTAGTGAACTATGGACCCCGGTCTATTCATTCCCACTAATATTCAATCTACTATCTATTGTTTACTTTCTGCAATTACTTCCAAGCAATCACTATCTTCCACACTATACGTTTAATCCTTTGTTTTCAGCAAAACCAATGAGATTGACAACCTCACTGTAAGTTGGGGCAAAGTATTGTGGTTATGTTGTGCAGGTTCCACGTTGCTAGCAACACCTTGGGAGTTGCTTCCTTTCTCCTACTGGTTCGATAATCTTGGTTTTATAACTGAGAGGAAACTTGCTGTTGTGCTCATCATACCTTCCTCTTGGGGTTTCCCAACGGGTTCTACATTAATAGAGCCACCATCAAGCTAATTTATGGCGCCGTTGCCGGGGAGACACAGGACAACTTCAATCTCTTCCTCCCCATCAAAAAGCTTTTCTGGGAGAAAGAAGATTTCTGCAAGGGGAGTCTCTCACTACCAATCTCTTTACTTTGTTTTTGTTTTGCTTTGTTTCTTTAGCTTTGTTTGGTTTGCTTCTTTTTTATCAAAAACAAACAAAAAATTAGTTCCTACATTAAGTTGCTTTTATGTGTAGTGTTGCTCCAATCACTATCTCACCTGAGGAAATGATCTTCAGTTTCAAACAAGGAAGTGAGGAGAGTTTCAAAGAAGCTTGGTCTAGATTTCTGATTCTTATGAAAAAACTGAACCTAAAATAACCATAGGATTTCTTCTTAGCAGTTTCTACTTTGGTCTTGCTCTTTGTTATAGATATGCTTTGGATGCCATAGTAAGAGGAGATTTCCTTCATTGTGATGGGGACGAAGCTTTTAATGCCATAAAAAATTGATTGCAACATATAACTTGCCTAGCAAATTTGATTCATCTTTTACAAGCATTTATGCTAGATTAAACACTCTTGAGACAAATACTGCTTGTTTAAAAGAATGTTATAATATGCTTCGAGAGCATCATGATTATGCTTCAATAAATTCTGAACCATCAAAATGGTTCCCTAGAGTAAAAGTTGCTATAAATGATGAAATTTTTTATGCTCGTTGTGATATTATGTCTGGATTTTGTCTTATTCCTAAAGATATTTATGAATATTTGAATCTTTCGGGACTTTCTGAGGGTGGAGAAGAAATATCTCTTACCAATAATGCCACTATATTACCCATTGGAATATCTGAAGGAGTGTTTATAGAAATCCTAGGGAAAATGATATCTACTGATTATATTGTTATTGAATGTGTAGGAGGACAAATTACACTTGGAAGATCCTTGTTAAAACTCCTTGGAGCAATAATAGATGTGGGAAAAGGCACCATGCATTTCACCTTCCCACCAAGCAATCACATGTTCCCTAATGGTAAGAGTAAATGTAAGAAAGGTAGACGTAAGAAATTTGACCTTGATGCTTCTTCATTTGAAAATACTTGATTCTTGCTTTCTATGCCTAGCTAAAAGACGTTAAAGAAAAGCACTCTAGGGAGATAACTCAATTTTTTTATTTTATTAAGTTTTTTCTTTTGTTGAGTCTTGGAAGTTATTACCTCTGTAATAACCTCTCCTTATCCTTTTTGTGTAGTTTTTGTGCCAAGAATAGCCACTAATGAGAGGGAAGTAAGATTTGGGGAAGTTGCTGTCCCGAAACAGATTTCTGTGCTTCACTGTAAAAAATTGTGAAAAATCCCAGTACGTCGGATTGTGCTGAATTTTTTTGTGTGCATGCCCCCTGGTATTTACCCAACTTTTGTTAGTTTTGCACTTTTCGATTTGAGCAACAGAAGATTTTCAAAACAATCGGTATTTACATGGTGGTCTATTTTGATAGATTTCTGCCATTATTTGCATTTGCCTCTTAATCGGTTTCTTTTTGAGTTCTCTTTGATCACTTGAGCTTCTAAAAGGAGTTTCTATAATAGATTATGTTTTAGTGGATGATTTAGTTGAGTTGAAAATAAATCCCAAAGGCCTATTATCTTGAATACATTAATGTTGCTAATAAAGATTGTGTGAAGTTTTTGTGAAGGAAATTTTCAAGTGTAGGGAGAGAATGATGTGATGAGATGAAGTATGGACAAAATCTCAAGTTTGGGGATGCCACCCGTGTCACCCCAAGAAATATTCAAGAGGTATAACCGTCAAAGCTTGGGGATGTCCAAGGCATCCCCTTCTTCATCAACAAAAATCTCAGTTTTTCTTTCAAGATACTTTATTTTTTGCTTCATGCACTATGTATTGTTTTTGGAGCGTCTTCATTTTAGTTTTTAGTTTTATTTTGCTTTGTTTGCTACAATAAGTTGGTCGGACCCCAACACACCTATTCTGGAGAAGTCACACCTAGTTCTTCATTGCTTAGAACACTCTAGTTTTCACTCTTATTGTTGTGTGAGTGTTCTCTTTTGCTAGCACTACGTTTAGCTTTAGTTTTCTTCTGCTTTTTGCTTAGAAATTTTTAGTTCTTCTTTTCAGTTAGGTGAGACGAGCTCTCTGGTCTTTATTGATTATTATCTTTGTGAGTTGTTTCAAATAAGTCGATTGGTGTTGGAAAAGAGTAGAAAGGTCCATGCTTATAGTGGTACAAAAGGAAGCTTGTTTTGACTATGGCTTAGACTCTATCATGTCATGTTAGATGTTGCTTTGACCATATGCTTAGTGATTATTGTTGTAGCATGACTTGTTTCAAACAATTGAGATTGCTTAATGTGCCATGAAAGAATCATGTGTTGTTTTAGCATACAAAAGCATAATATTGATGTATTATCCTTTGATGCTTTATTTGGGTTGACTTGGCACATGCTTACACCATGTTAAGACTATGATCCAGTCACCTTAGCCTCTATGATCATTTAGTTTTTTACTTGTGGTATCACTTTATGCTTTGATTAATAATGTTTTGTCGCTCTGCATGATTATGGCCATTATTACTCTCTTAGTTGGTCGCTCCCAGTATTTTGCTAGCCTCCACCTGTACTAAGTATGAGCTATACTCATGCATCAAACTCCCAAGAAACCAAGTTATTCCAAAGAGTCCACTATAAATTCCTATGCATGGTGTGTTACACCATTCCAAGTATATTCATGTTTTTATCTATCTTCCAAATTAAATTTTTGTTATGTGAAAATTAGTGATTAAAGCTCTCACGAACTTGATGGCACACTTTATTTTCCTGCACTTAATAAACTTGAATCATTGTGCCCATCCATGTTGCTTATATGCTTGCAAATTATAAGTTGGGAGTTAGCAGAACCATGATGTCATGGGGAATGCTTTCAACATCTGTACATATCTATTTGGTTGATAGCATGTTCTTTTGTTTATGGATGTCGGCGGTGTGAAATAAAAGGAGAGCTTGTAAGTCCATGGAGTTTGTATATGTGGTAGAGAAACGCCTGGGCAGCTAGCCTAAGCCATGCCTAATCATGGTGGAAACTTGCAACATAAACATAATGAGCATTCTATGAAGCATCTTCAGAAAAAAATACAGAAAAAAAAGAAAAAAAGAGAAGAGAAAAACCATGCTCATGGTAAATAAAAAGATCGCTAAGATGCTCATTGTTTGTTGCCTTGTCATTTTGATATGGGATAGCTCCTGTGTCATGGGGCAAGGGGTATCCCGTTGGCGGTTCTCATGATACACATATACTTACAATGAAAAGAACTTGCTTGTGACTAAAGTTGAGTAGCATGAGGAACGATACTCGTACTCAAGGGGCATGAGATTTTCAAATTGTGATTTGTCAAGCATGTAACTCATATTTGTCTCGCTTTAACCTTAATCATTTCAAGATGCTTATGATAGGGGAAATGAGAGCCCAAAGCTAGTAAGTACCATAATTTTTGGAAGCTCTTTATGAAACTTGAAATCCATGCTTCCCTCTGTGAAGGGCCTTTCTTTTTTTACTTTTATGTTGAGTCTCCATATTCTACCTTTATGCACCAAGTAAGAGAGCATAGTTGTGATTCTTAGTTCAATGTGCATTGTCCCAAAACTTGTTTATTGATTCATAACTGATACGTCTAAAACGTATCTACTTTACCGAACACTTTTGCTATTGTTTCTCCTCTATTTGTGTGATTTGGATACAACTAACACGGACTAACGATGTTTTCAGCAGAATTGCTTTGGTGTCTAGTTTTTGTGCAGAAAATCAACTTTCAGGAAAAATCCCAGAAAAAATCGCAAAACTCCTATTTTACCAGAAGACTCGCGGAGCCAGAAGACGATCTGGAGGAGGGCCACGAGGGGCCCACATCTCCAGGCTGCACGAGCCAGGCCAGGCCGCGCCTAGGGGGTGAGGCCACCTCGGGCACCCCCTCGATCTCCCCTTTCGCCTACAAAAGCCCTTTGACCTAAAAACAACAGGGGGTTCGACGTTTTTCCAGATAGAGTTCCGTTGCGCCGCCACCACCAGAAACCGCGATTCGGAATCAGAAACTTCATTTTGGCACCCTGCCGGGACGGGGAATTGGAGGAGATCATCGCCATCATCATCGTCGACGCCTCTCCATCAACCATCCATGTTTCCCCATCCATGAGTGAGTAATCTCCCGCTGTAGGCTATGGGGATGGTAGGGATTGGATGAGATCTATCATGTAACCGAATAAGATTGTTAGGGCATGGTGCCTAGTATCTTGTTAGTGCTTTTTGACATTGTTGCAACTTGTTATGCTTAATGCTTGTCACTAGGGCCCGAGTGCCATGATCTCATATCTGAACATGTTATTGATTCATGATGATAATATTGTTTGTGATCTTATTTGCAAGTTGTTTACACATATTATTGTCCGGAACCAAAGGCCCCGAAGTGACAGAAATTGGGACAACCGGAGGGGATGGCTGTGATATGAGGATCACATGTGTTCATGGAGTGTTAATGCTTTGCTCTAGTACTATATTAAAAGGAGTACCTTAATTGCCAGTAGATTCCCTTGAGGCCTCGTTGCAACGGGCTGGCAGGACAAAAGATGTTGTTCAAGTTCTCATTGCGAGCACGTATAACTATATATGGAACACATGTCTATGATTGTTTAGTACTTGGATGCTTTATCTTATTTATCTGCAAATGCCCTAGATATTGATATTACATGAATAGTCTTGTCCATGCAACGCCCGTCCATCCATCCCTATGCCTACCGCACTCAAATCCTACTGTTTGCTACTATTGTTACTACTATCTTTATTTTACTGCTGCTGTTACTTTGCTATTGCTACTACAAAACTGTTGCTACTGATAAACTACTATGAGCAAGACTATTTCCAGGTGCAGCTGAATTTATAACTCAGTTGTTAAGGCTTATAAATATCCTTTGGCTCCCCTTGTGTCGAATCAATAAATTGGGTTATACTACCCTCGAAGACTGTTGTGATCCCCTATACTTGTGGGTCATCAAGGCTATTTTCTAGCGCCGTTTGCTGGGGAGCATAACTTTATTTGTAAGTTCACTTGGATCTATTACTATTCGCTGCTGTCCTTTTCATCATGGGGAAAACTCGTGATGGAAAATTTCCTATATTACCATCCACTACAAGAACAGGTATAGTTCTAAACACCTCTGCTGCTCTTGATTCACCATCTCTTATAAGTAAGCTTGTTATACCACCACCACATACACATGCTACACACACTGCTACTACTGCTGAATCTAAAATTGCTTCTGGTGCTCATGATGTTACTTCTAATGTGCTTGATGAGAGTGGTTCATTAGGTCCTTTCCTAGATGCTACAATTGCTAGAACTATATTGGGAAACACTGAAACTCCTAGTGAAGACACTATTACACCTGTTAGCTCACCTGAGTCTAGAGAGAGTTATGATATTAATGATGGTTACATTGAAATGACTGAGGAATTTATTGAAGAATATCGAAACACACGAGGTGCTAGTGCTATTAAGATTCTTCTTGAGAAACATACTATTATACCAAAACTATTTCCTGATGCTAAGTTTGTTACTTCTCCCATAAACATTAAAGATAAAGATTATGATTTGTCTCTTGATTTATCCTATATAAACATTGTTGAGAAAGAACCTTTTTGTGGGACTGAGAATGAAAGGGCTGTGGCACATATGAATGAGCTTTCCGCTATGAGTGCCTTATTTTCTGATGATGTTAAGATGCGCACCTACTTTGTTGCTAAAATTTTCCCCTTTTCGCTAAAAGGAGAAGCTAAAGCTTGGTTTAATAATTTACCTCCTAGATCCATCGATAGCCCTGATTGCTTGATTGCTACTTTCTTTCAGAAATATTTTCCTCCTAGTGCTAGACATGCTGTTTTGCAGGAATTTTTTGATTTTAAACAGGGAGAAGAGGAGAAATTGCATGAGTCATGGACAAGGTTCTGTGCCTTTATTCATGCACATCCTAGATGTCCATTACCTAAAAATGAGCTTCTTGATATATATTATAATGGACTAATTGATGATTTTAGGACATACCCACATAGTTTTGTTGATTATGTTTTCAGGAAAAGAACTCCCGAAGAAGCTGAGGAATTAATGGCTAAAATAAGCAAGAATTATGATGACTGGACTACAACTGAGCCAATTACACCTGAGTCAACTACACCTGAACCAATTGTGCCTAAAACAACCCCAACACCAACACCAAAGAAGAGGGGAGTGATTGAATTAAATGATAAGTGATGAAAGAAGCTAAGAAATGTCTTAAGGAGAAGGGTATTAAATCCGAAGATGTGAGGAATTTACCTCATATAAAAGAATTATGTAAGCCAATTTCTCACTCATCCACTATTGAGGTACACTCTCTCCAACATTTTGATGAAGGTGATATTCCTTATGGTAAACCTCCTTATCAATGCTTAGAGGAACTTGATATCTTTATTGTTAAGCAAGGTAATTTTAATAAACAAGTTAAGAATCATTTAATGGAAATCTCTAGAGCTATTGATGAATTGAAAGATATTATGGAAAGAACTTCTAATGATGTTAAAATGCTTGTTAAACATTTTCAAATGGTTCAAACTCAAATTGATCAACTTGCTAAAGTACAAAAATATATACTAGTTAATGCTTATGGAGATAAACACGCTTATGAAATTAGAACTAGGAGTGGTGCTGCCACTCAGGATCCTTTATATCCCGAGGGGCATCCTAAAAGAATTGAGCAAGATTCTCAACAAGTTGAAAATAGTGGCACTTCTTCTAAGAGAAAGAAAAAGAAACATAAAACAGTTGTAGAATCTCTTGAACCCGCTATAGATACTAATAGCATATCTATCTTTGATGCCGAAACTGAAAGTGGTAATGATAAAAATGACGCTCCTGATAAGGAAGAAATTGAAGAGGAACCTGAGAGGCACACTAAGAACACTAAGTACACTAAGGAAGATTTTATTGCTAATAAACATGGCAGTGAAAGAGAACCTTGGGTGCAAAAACCAATGCCTTTTTCTAATAAGAAACACAAGTCAAAGGAGGAAGAACACTATAACAAGTTTTGTGAATGGATGAAATCTTGCAAATTCCTTTGACTGATGCTATTAAGTTGCCTCCTTATTCAAAGTATATGAAGGATATTGTCTCTAATAAAAGGAAGATTCCTAATGAGAAAATTTCTACTTTGCTTGCAAATTATTCCTTCAATGGTCAGGTTCCAAAGAAACTTGGTGATCCTGGTATTTAAACTATTCTTTGCTCTATTAAAAATAATTATGTTAGAACCGCTTTATGTGATTTGGGAGCTGGAGTTAGTGTTATTCCTTTTTCTCTCTACAAGAGACTTCAACTAGAAAAACTGATACCAACTGATATATCTTTGCAAATGGTTGATAAGTCCACTACTATTCCTGTTGGTATATGTGAGGATGTTCCTGTTCAAGTGGCTCGTAATTGCTTGGTATTAACTGATTTTGTTGTGCTTGAGATGCCTGAAGATGATAATATGTCTATTATTCTTGGGACACCTTTTCTTAATACTACAGGTGTTGTCATCAATTGTAATCAAGGAAAAGTAACTTCTAATATTAATGAGAAGGAGCATACTGTATATTTACCCAAGAAGATTTATAAGAGTTATGGCCTAAATTTAATTGAAAATATTGAGGGCATCAAAGTTGGAGAAATATATTGTCCCATTCCACAAGAAATTTTTGAAACTATTATGATTGGGACTATTGCTATCAAGATTGAGGTAACATAATCATTTTGTGAAATGCAAAGTTTTGTTTCATATAAAATTATTATGGTAACAATACTTGATTAACCTTGTTAACAAAGGGATTTTAATGGACAAAACAATGGTTTCACAATGATTATCCTTGCTCACTTTTATTTTTTTCTCCATTCCAATCTTTGCTTTTCGTCTTGTTAGTCTTAGTTTTGCTAGTTGCTTGCTTTTTAAAGTGACTTAGAACTTCTGTAGTTTTAGTTTTGGTTTGCTTTTGTGTCTTTCAAAAATCTTTTTCTGCGAGAATATCAATTTTCATAATCTGAAAATTGGCCAAAAATAAAGTTTCCCAAAAAATTCCAAGAAATTCATATTATTTTTTTCTGCCAAAAGAGGGGCAGTGTGGCCCCTGAAGTGACCCAGGGGGACCCACCAGGCCAGCACACCCCTGGTGGCGCGGCCAGCCCCAGGGCGCGCCTGGCCCAGGTGTGGTCCACCCGTGGCCCTCCACTTTGCCTCCTCCCAGCCACTTCTTTCTCTCTCCCGAAAAACACTGGAAAAATTCTCAAAGCTTGAGTTCTTGCTGTTCTTGCTCCCGAATTTCGATCTCCTTGCTCAGCCCATCTTTGTTGTTGATTTTTGGAGGGATTACTCTCCGGTATGTGCCTCCCCCGCTTGTCCAGTTAGATTTTTGATTGGTGGATTGTATCTTGAGTATTTTGCTACTATAGGTGATAGGTTATGTGAGGTTGCATGCTTGTTCTATGCTTAGATATTTAATTTTGATGCATGTTTAGCCCTCTAGCAAGTTCCTAAAGTAGTTCCCCTTCATTTATTAACTTGGAAATCACTTGGTTTTGTGTTTGTCTAAAAATTTCAGAAAAAGGGCCATGGACAACCATAGTTTTGGAGAAGTATTTGAAAAAGATGCACCTAGGAGGGCAAGGCCTTAAAGATCAACCTCTCAAGCTAGGCCATCATACAACGAGGATCTTATTGCGCCACGTTTTGGCAATGAGGGAGATGAGGGGGATGCACAACCTTCTACCTTCCCTTGTTTTGCCTTTTTGCAAGTGATACGTCGTAAACGTATCTATAATTTTTGATGCTCCATGCTTATTTTATATCATTTGTCTTATGCTTTGTCTACACTTTGAGGTATTTTTATACATTTTCTGGAACTAACCTATTGACAAGATGTCATAGTGCCAGTTGCCTGTTTTCTATTGTTTTTGGTTTCAGAAAAGCTAAAAAAAATCTCAGAATTGGACGAGACAAAAGCCAATTTACCTATTTTCCCATAGCAATACGGAAACACGAAGCAGAGACAGAGGGGGACACCAGGGTGGGCACACCCTAGGGTGGCACGAGCCCACCCTGGTGGCGCCACCAGGGGGTGTGGCACCCCTGGCTGCCTCCTCGCCTCACCTCTTCACCTAAAAGAAGCCTCTGATGCAGAAACCCTAAAACAATCGGCATACATCCACGAAAAGTTCCGCAACGCCACCGCCAACGAAGGGGAGATTCAGGGGACAGAAGTCTCTGTTCCGGCACCCTGCCGGGATGGGGATTGCCCCTGGAGCCATCTGCATCGATCTCCATCACCGTTGCTGATTCCCATGATGAGGAGGGAGTAGTTCTTCCTCGAGGCTAAGGGCTCATTTCCCCATGTCAACTCTGGTCTTACTTGTGCGAGCCTAATTGAGGAGAACTGTAGATTAAATTCCTTTTTATCGATATCATAAACATCCATAGTAGCACGAGCTTTGCTACCGGTACAAGAACCTAGGTGAGGCAGAGTGTCGTTTTGGCTCTTGGGATGGTGGCATGTTCTTTTCTTGAAAAACATTAAATTGGCACAGTGGAAGACGTTTGTGGGATTGCTCTTCATCCTGTTTAGTATTGCTAGCCTCTTAGATTAGAAGATATATCTATAGGGAATGAAAGTTCTCGAGAAGAGTAGTAGATAATAAATATCACAATGATCAATCCCAATATTTTTGCTTGTAAAGATTTGATAGTTTCCATATTTTGGAAAGGCTTCTTGTGGGCTACTAGAGCAGATAGATTTGGTTATAGATGGGTAGTGGGCAATGGATCCCAAATAAAATTATGGTAAGACACCTAGTTTGGATCCTCCCCTTTATCTGTCCAGTTCTGAAATCTGTATTACATCTGCAATGAGCAGCTTTCCACTGTTTTTGAGGTTTGGGATGGGACAACAGTCAATCTTTCCTTTAGAATAAACTTTAGTCCTATCTTTATGGAGCATGATATGATTAGGAGCATATTTTCAAAGGCATATCCTTATACTATGATTATGATTCACTTATTTGGGAACACACTACCAATGGCTAATATGTTGGAGATATGCCCTAGAGGCAATAATAGAAGTGGTTATTATTATATCTTTGTGTTTATGATAAATGTTTACATTCATGCTATGATAGTATTAACCGGAAACATTAATACTTGTGTGATTTGTAAACTAAATTCGAGTTCCTAGTAAAGCCTCTTTGTAATACTAGCTTGTTGGTTAATAGATGATCGTGGTTTTCCGATCATGAACATTGAGATGTTATTAACAACAAGACCACATCATTAGGACAATGGTGTGATGGACATACTCCTATAGATAAGCGTAGCATAAAGATCAAGTCATTTCAATAGTTTGTTTGCTATAAGCTTTCTGATACATAGTAACCTAATTTCTTCGACCATGAGATCATGCTAATCACCATCACCGGAAGGATGCTTTGATGACATCAAACACCACATCGTAACTGGGTGGCTATAAATGTGGCATTGAGTGTTCGGAAAGTATGTGTTGAGGCACATGGATCAAGAGTGGGATTTGTCCATCCATATGACGGATATATATACTCTGGGCCTTCTCGGTGGAATGTCATCCAGTTAGCTTGCAAGCATGTGACTGTCTCACAAGGGATCACATATCACGGGAACGAGAAAAGAGTACTTATCAGTAACGAGGTTGTGTAGGGGTTCGTAGCATGGAAAACAAAAAAAATCTACCGCATGCAAACAAACAAGCCAAGATCTATCTACTAGATTGTAGCAACGAGTCGATAGAGGAACTCACCCTCGAAGATTCCAAAGCGGTTAACGAGAGCAGATTCTCGTGGGTGATGTAGTCGTACTCTTGCTGATCTCAAGATCATGTAGACGATCCTTCTGGCGCTGCGTTAAAAAAGCGCTTCATGATCGGTCACGCGTTAAATTTTCGATGATGACCTTCCTCTCCCTTGTTCCTGCAGGCAGTGGAGGTTGTAGCACTCTCCTCGCGATTCTGGCAGCACGACGACGTGGTACCGGAAGTAGAGGGGAGATCTCGTAGGGCTTCGCCTTAAGCCGGAGCGAGTATGGTGGACTACGAGAGAGGCCTTGGTGATCTAGGGTTTAGAGGCACCAAGGGAGGAGGCTAGGCCGGCGGCTAGGGCTTGGGGAGAGCCCAAATAGGCGGCTAGGGCAAACCCTAGGGCGGTGGCGACTTGTGGTGGCCGACGGCTAGGGCTAGGGTTTTGGTGGAGAGGGGTGTAGGCTAGAGGGGGCACCCCTGCCCCTTCTTTTATAGGTGGGAGGGCGCCGTCCAAGGGGAGGGAGTCCTCCCCCAAGTCGGCCTCCTTGGCCGGCGGGTGGAGGGAGAGGAACTCCTCCCCAAGTAGGTTTCCTACTCTCCCTCCACCAAGCAAAACTGCCGTTTGACTTTTCAAATTGGCGTTTGACTTTTCAAACTAGGATTTGATTTATCCCTTTATTTTGCTCAGCCATGATACCTAGTACATGATGCAACCATTCCACATTGTCATGACACATTCATGTACCCTTCCCCTTCGGAGTGCCGGACCTTCCGGAACCTTCTAGAACATTCCCGATGAAAACACCGGAATCATTACCCAACTCCGAAACAGGACTTTCCTTATATGAATCTTATTCTCCGGACAATTCCGGATCTCCTCATGATATCCCGGATCCCATCCGAGACTCCGAACAACATTCGGTCTCTTACTCATCATTCCATAACTACTCAACAACATCGAATCCTTAAGTGTGTCTCCCTACGGTTCGTGAATTATGCGGACATGATCGAGACACTTCTCCGATCAATAACCAATAGAGGAATCTGGAAATTCATATGTCTCCCACATATTTCTATGATTACTTTGTGATCGAATGAACCACTTACATACGATACCAATTTCCCTTTGTCTCACGATAGTTTACTTATCCGAGGTTTTGATCGTCGGTATGTCTGCATACCTAGTTCAACCTCGTTACCGATAAGTACTCTTTTCTCGTTCCCGTGGCATGTGATCCCTTGTGATCCAGTCACATGCTTGCAAGCTAATTGGATGACATTCCACCGAGAGGGCCCAGAGTATATCTATCCGTCATATGGATGGACAAATCCCACTCTTGATCCATGTGTCTCAACCCATACTTTCCGAACACTTAATGCCATCTTTATAGCCACCCAGTTATGGTGTGGTGTTTGATGTCATCAAAGCATCCTTCCGGTGATGGTGATAAGCATGATCTCATGGTCGAAGGAATTGGGTTACTATGTATCAGAAAGCTTATAGCAATTGAACTATTAAAATGACTTGATCTTTATGCTACGCTTATCTATAGGAGTATGTCCATCATACCATTCTCCTAATGATATGATATTGTTGTTAATAACATCTCAATGTTCATGATAGGGAAACCACAATCATCTATTAACCAACAAGCTAGTATTATGAAGAGGCTTTACTAGGGACTCTAATTTAGTTTACAAATCACACAAGTATTAATGTTTCCTTGTTAATACTGTTATAGCATGAATGTAAACATTTATAATAAACACAAATATATAATAATAACTACATTTATTATTGCCTCTAGGGCATATCTCCAACAGGTTGAACTAGGTATGCAGAGATACCGACGATCAAACCTCGGGTAAGTAAACTATCGCGAGACAAAGGGAAATTGGTATCGTATGTAAGTGGTTCATTTAATTGCAAAGTAATCGTATAAATATGTGGGAGCCATATGAATTTCCAGATTCCTCTATTGGTTATTGATCGGAGAAGTGTCTCGGTCATGTCCGCATAATTCACGAGCCGTAGGGAGACACACTTAAGGATTCGATGTTGTTTAGTAGATATGGAATGTAAGTAGGGAGACCGAATGTTGTTTGGAGTCTCAGATGGGATCCGGGATATCACGAGGAGATCCAGAATGGTCTGGAGAATAAGATTCATATAAGGAAAGTCCGATTCTGGAGTTCGGGAATGATTCCGATGTTTTCATCGGAGAGGTTCTAGAAGGGTCTAGAAGGTTCACCAGACCGGAAGGGGAATGGTTCATGAATGTGTCATGGTTAAGTGGAATGATTGGATCATGTCCTAGGTCACTTGGTTGGGCATTTGCGAGAGAGAAATAAAGCTCTAAATTGAAAGTCAAAAGGGAAGTTTGAAAAGTCAAACTGGAACAATAGTTTCCTAGTGGAAGAAGGAAAGAGTCCTTCCTTCTCTCCAACTTGGGTTTGGGGAAGGATTCAAACTCCCCTCTCCCAAGCTGCCCTCCCTCTCATAAATAGAGGGGAGGGGCTGCCCCAAAGGACCACAACCAGCCCTCCCCACCTCCAAGCCACGCCGCCGGTCCGTCGTCGTCGCCCTAGCCGCCGCCGACTCCACCTCCTCCTCTCTGGCATTCTAAACCTAGATCGCCGGAAACCCTAGATCCACCATAACCCGCACCGGCTTAGGCGAAGCCCTCTTACCTCTACTTCTGACAGCACGCTGTCGTGCTGCCGGAATCACGAGAGGAGAACTACAACCTCCACCACCTGCTGGAACAAGGGAGAGGAAGGTCTTCGTCGAGTACCGAACGTGTGACCGACTACGGAAGCGCTGCAAGAACACAACGCCGGAAGGATCGTCTACGCGATCTTGAGATCGGCAAGTGTACGACTACATCACCCATGAGAATCTGCTCTCGGTAACTGCTTTGGAATCTTCGAGCGTGAGTACTCTAATCGACTCGCTGCTACAATCTAGTAGATAGATCTTGGCTTGTTTGTGTGCATGCGATTGAATTTTTTTTGTTTTCCATGCTACGAACCCCATCAGTGGAGTCAAAGCTATGTCTATATGTAGATCTGTTACACGAGTAGAACACAATGGTCATTATGGGCGGTGGTGATTTTATTATCAATTGCTTTTTGTGTACTTTGCATCTTGCGGTATGATGGGATGAAGCGGCCTAGGCTAACCTTACATGACATCGTTCATGAGACTTGCTCCACGCTCAACATGCAACTTGTATTGCATAAGTGGCTTTGCGGGTGTCTGTCTCTCCCATCATAGTATAGATTCAATTTACAACGGGCACTTGATAGTTCAAGCATCAACGTTGTGGTTCTTGTTCGTAAGTTAGAACGACACTTATTAGAAGCCCCAAACCACGTAAAATATGCAAAGAAAATTAGAGGCGTCTAACTTTGTTTTGCAGGGGTGTGTTGTGATGTGATATGGCCATGATTGTGATTATATATGATGTATGCAATGTTCCTTATTATAAGTTGGCAACCGGCAGGAGCCATATGGTTATCTTTTTTTAATTCCGTTAAGACCTGCGTGTCTATTATTCAAAGTAGTTGTAATAGTTGATGCTGGTGGACGACAACCATGAAGCGGCGCCATTGACCTTGACGCAATGCCGGTGATGATGTAGATCATGTTCGTGCTTGAAGATCGAGATCGGAAGCACAAGAAGAAAGGCCATATCATATCACATATTATGAATTGCATGTGATGTTAATCCTTTTATGCATCTTGTATTGCTTAGTTCGCGACTGTAGCATTATAAGATGATCCCTATCACAAAAAATTCAAGTTATGAAGTGTTCATCATTAGTAGGCACCGTTGCTAAAGCTCGTTGTTTCGAAGCACCACGTGATGATCGGGTGTGTTAGATTCTGCGAGTGTATACAACGGGAGCAAGCCAGATTTGCTCATGCGGAAGCTAAGGTTTGATCTTGACGAGCCTAACATGTACAGACATGGTCTTGGAACACGGACCACCGAAAGGTAAAGCATGAGTCATATAGTAGATATGATGAACATGTTGATTGTTCGCCATTGAAGCTACATCAACTCTCGTGATGATCGGTTTTGATGTAGTGGATTTGGTTCGTGTGATAACTAAACAATGTGAGGGATACTGTTTTGAGTGGAAGTTCATCTAGATTAATTTAACTATTAATTAGAACTCAATTTGTTATAAATTTAGTCTAAACTATTGCAAATATGTTGTAGATCAATGGCGGCCCCTACCATCAATTTTAATGCGTTCCTAGAGAAAGAAAAGTTGAAAAACAATGGAAGCAACTTCGCGGATTGGCTCCGCAATTTGAGGATTGTCCGCAATGCTGGTAATTTGACCTATGTGTTGGATGCACCGCTGGGTGACCTGATACATTGGAAACGTATCTATAATTTTTGATGCTCCATGCTTGTTTAGTATCTACTTTGCTTTAGTTGTCCACACTTTGAGGTGCTTTTTACATGTTTTCTGGTACTAACCTATTAACAATTTGCAACAGTGTTAGATGCCTGTTTTCTGCTGTTTTTGGTTTCAGAAAAGTTAGTAAAGAAATATTCTCAAAATTGGACGGGACGAAGGACAAAGTCAAAAACTTTCTGTGGGGAACAAGAAGTCCAGAGGGGAGCCCGGAAGGCCAGCCAAGGGGGCCAGACCCACCCTAGGCGCGGGTGGGCCCTAGCCCGCGCCTGGCTAGGGTTTGGGCACCCTGGCCGCCTCCCGGTCTCGCCCCTTCACCTATAAGAAGCCCCCGATGCAGAAACCCTGGGTACCCGATCAGAAATCCACGAAACCATCTGTAGCTGCCGCCACCATCGTCCCTAGATCAGGGGGATCTGAAGTTCTTCCCGGCACCCTGCCGAAGGGGAAATCATCCCGAAGGCCTTCTCTCCGATATGATTCATGAGTAGTTCCACCTTGGACTATGGGTCCATGTAGTAGCTAGATTGTTGTATCTCCTCCTTTGTGCTTTCATGTATAGATCTTGTGAGCTCCGTTCATGATCAAGATCTAATCTATTTGTAATCATGCATATTGTGTTTGCGGGGATTCGATGGATATTGAGATTATTATGTTGGTTTGATTAATGGTTTTATCTTTATGATTCTATCATGTCTGTGTTGTTTGTGATCTTGCATGCTCTCTGTTGCTAGTGGTTATCTTGGCCAAGTAGTTGCTAGTGACTCCAAGAGGGAGTATTTATGCTCGATAGTGGGTTCATGCCTCTAGTTTCTAAGGGAAGTGACAAAAATCTCTTCGGTTATAGATGTGTTGTTGCTACTAGGGAGAAAACAACGATCTCTTGTTCATGGAACATGTGGACTGTTTACCTTACACACTTTGCTTAAAGCAGTTGTTTGTTGCTTGCAACTTAATACTAGAGGGGGTCCGGATGATCACCTGAAGGTGGACTTCTAGTCATAGATGCAGTTGGATGACGGTCTATGTATATTGTTGTATTGCCCAATCAACCTCATAGAATCTTTCTGGCTAGTAATTGCATTGTTATGCCTTGCTCAGTTCCTGTCAATTGCTCCGCTGTAATTTGTTTACCCTTCATGCCATGTTGTTTATCTAAGGAGAGCACCTCTAGTGAACTATGGACCCCGGTCCAATCTTTACCATTGATACATTTTCCACTGTTACTTGTTTACTTGCTGCAAACCATTACCTTTCACACCATACGTTTAATCCTTTGTTACAGCAAACCGGTGAGCTTGACAACCTCACTGATTAGTTGGGGGCAAAGTCTTGAGTTCGTGTTGTGCAGGTCTCCCCGTTGTCAGCAACACCTTTGAGACGTTTCCTTTCTCCTTCAGGTTCGATAACCTCGGTCTCTACTGAGGGAAACTTGTTGCTGTGCTCATCACACCTTGCTCTTGTGGTTCCAATGAAGTGTCCCACGTCAACACTGGGTGCACGCATCAAGATTTCTGGCGCCGTTTTTAGTTTGCTCAAGACGAGGAAATCTCATGCCTAAAGATATTTTTGATTCCTTGAGTATTTGAGGGCTTATTGAAGGAGGAGAGGAAATCTCTCTTACCAACAACGCCATTATATTGCCCATTGGAATAGCTGAAGGTGTGTTTACAAAAATCTCAGGGAAAATGGTGTCTACTGATTATCTTGTTATTGAATGTGTAGGCAAAGGACAGATCACACTTGAAAGATCTCTACTGAAACACCTTGGGACAGTAATAGACGTGGGAGAAGGCATCATGCACTTTACTCCCCCAGTAAGCAATCATATCTTCCCTAATAAGAAAAAGAAAGGTAAGAAAAGAAGGAACAAGAAGGGCAATTCTTCATTTGAAAATACTTGATTCTTCTTGCTTCTTGCGCCTAACTTAAATGCGTTAAAGAAAAGTACTTGTTGGGAGATAACCCAAGAGTTTCCTTGAGTCTTGGAAGTTATTACTTCAGTAATGACCTCTCCTTATCCTTTTATTTGCTTTTTGTGCCAAGAATGACCTCTAATGAGAGGGAAGTAAGATTTGGGGAGTTGCTGTCCCGAAACAGATTTCTGTCCTCCACCAAAAACATTCGTGAGGAGGCTCTGTAACTCGGATTGAACTCAAAATTTATGAATAAATCCCCCAGTATGTTGGCTAACTTTCGTTAGTTCAATACTTTTTGATTTGAGCAACATAAAATGTTTGAACAAATTCGTTTCTACCTGCTGGTTTGTTTTGACAGATTTCTGTTATTATTTGCATTTGCTTCTTATTGATTCCTTTTTTGAGCTCTCTTCACGTAAATTGAGTTTCTTTGAAGGAGTTACTATAGTAGCTTGGGTTTTTAGTGAAAAGTCTTGCTGTTCCAAAGCTTTACCGGTGGTCTAATATCTTTTGAATAAGCTAATGTTGCTAATGAAGATTGTGTGAAGTTTTGTATGAAGGAAAATTTTCAGGTGTAGAGAGAGAATGATGTAATGAGATGAAGAATGGACAAAAGCTCAAGCTTGGGGATGACACCATGGTGTTACCCCAAGAAATATCCAAGAGGTACAAGCGTCAAAGCTTGGTGATGCCCAAGGCATATCCTTCTTCATCAATAAAAAGCTCAAGTCTGTCTAGACACTTCGTTTTTATTGTTTCATGCACAATTGTGTCGTTCTTGGAGCGTCTTAGTTTTCGTTTTCTTTGCTTAGTTTGTTTAGTTTGCTTTAGTAGTTTGGACCCCCGTTCTCGCTATGTTGTTTTGCAAATAAGTTTGCTTGGTGTTTGGAAAGGAGTAGTAAGTTCTTGCTTGAAGTGCAAGAGGAGCTTGCATTGACTGTGACTTAGACTTTAGCATGAGATGCTAGGTGTTGTTTTAGCATTATGCTTAGTGATTATTGTTGTATCATGTCTTGTTCCAAACAATTGGGATTTTTTAGCGTGCCTTGAATAAATTATGCATTGCTTTAGCATGCAAAAGCATAGTATTGTGGTATTCTCCTTTGATGTTTTGCTTGGGTTGACTTGGCACATGCTCACACCATGTTATGACTATGACAAGTCACCATTAGCCTCTATGATCATTTAGTCCTTGACTTGTAGTACCACTCTTTGCTTTGATTAGTTTGCTTTGTTGCATTGCATAATTATGACCATTATTGCTCTCTTAATTGGTTGCTCCCAGTCTTTTGCTAGCCTCCACTTGTATGGGTAAGTTCTACTCATGCCTCCAACTCCCAAGAAAGCAAGTTATTCCAAAGTGTCCACTATAAATTCCTATGCATGGTGTGCTACACCATTCCAAGTATATTCTTGTTTTCATCTATCTTCCAATTAAAAACTATTTTGTTATGTGAAAACTTAGTGATTAAAGCCCTCACGAACTTGATGGCACACTTTATTCTTTGCACCTAATAAACTTGAACCATTGTGACAACTTTGTTGTATATGCTTGCACTTATAAGTTGGAATTAGCAGAACCGTGCTGTCACGGGGAACGTTTTCAACATTGCACTTGTACCTTGTTGTACTCAGTGGATATCATGTTCTTTTGTCTATGGATGTCACCGGTGTGAAATAAAGAGGGAACTTGTAAGTCCATGGAGTTGGTATCCTGTGTTAGAGAAACGCCTGAGCCGCTAGCCTAAGCCATGCCTAATCATGGTGGAAACTTGCAGCATCACCATAGTGACATCTATGAAGCATTCTTCTTATAAAAAAAGACACATTGAGAAAAGAGAAAAGAGAGAAAAAGCACCATATTCCCATGGTACATAAGAAGAATTGCTGAGATGCTCATTGTTTGCTTGCCTTGTCATTTTAGTTATGGGAAAGCTCCTGTACCATGTGCAAGGGGTACCCCGTTGGCAGTTCTCAATGATATGCAAATACTTACAGTAACAAGAACTTACCTGGACCCAAAGTTGAGTATGCATGAGGTGTGGCCCTCGTATTCAAGGGGCATGAGATTGCCAACTTATACTTCGTCAAGCATATACTCCAGCTTTGCCACTTTAACCTTAACCACTTCAAGATGCTTATGATAGGGGCAATGAGGGCTGTAAGCTAACTAGTACCATAATTTTCGGAAGATCTTTTTGAAACTTGTAATCCCTGTTTCCTTTACAAAAAGGCCTTTCTTCCACCACTATTGAGTCTCCACCTTCTACCTTTAGGCACCATTAAGAGAGCATAGTTGTCATTCTGTGTGCAGTGTTCTGAAGCTTATTAATTGATGCATATTGTGTTATTACTTGTTCATGTGCTATCTATTTATAGTCACCCTTGTGAACTTTGCAGGTGTCATATGCATTATATTGCTACTCTATGAGGGACAAGCTGATTACCACTATGCTATGTTTTCTGCATGTGGAACAAACAAACGTTTTTCAATGCATGTTATTCATGATCTTTGTTTGTAGCTTGTCATATTGCATGCATAGTTACTATGCCCTATTGTTAGAACTCCATCTTTCATGCACATGTTTAGAGTTCTTTGATCCCAGCTTTCAATGTTTGCAAATGGTTGGATCTTTATTGTGAGGGTGCATGCCACCTCAAAAATTATTCTTTTATCACTTACCTACTCGAGGACGAGCAGGAGTTAAGCTTGGGGATGCTGATACGTTGGAAACGTATCTATAATTTTTGATGCTCCATGCTTGTTTAGTATCTACTTTGCTTTACTTGTCCACACTTTGAGGTGCTTTTTACATGTTTTCTGGTACTAACCTATTAACAAGTTCCAACAGTACCAGATGCCTGTTTTCTGCTATTTTTGGTTTCAGAAAAGTTAGTAAAGAAGTATTCTCGGAATTGGACGGGACGAAGGACAAAGTCAATAACTTTCCGTGGGGAACAAGAAGTCCAGAGGGGAGCCCGGAAGGCCAGCCAGGGGGGCCAGACCCACCCTAGGCACGGGTGGGCCCTAGCCCGCGCCTGGCTAGGGTTTGGGCACCCTGGCCGCCTCCCGGTCTCGCCCCTTCGCCTATAAGAAGCCCCCGGTGCAGAAACCCTAGGTACCCGATCAGAAATCCACGAATCCGTCTGTAGCCGCCGCCACCATCATCCCTAGATCGGGGGCGATCTGAAGTTCTTCCCGGCATCCTGACGGAGGGGAGATCATCCCGGAGGCCTTCTCTCTGGTATGATTCGTGAGTAGTTCCACCTTGGACTATGGGTCCATATAGTAGCTAGATGGTTGTATCTTCTCCTTTGTGCTTTCATGTATAGATCTTGTGAGCTCCGTTCATGATCAAGATCTAATCTATTTATAATCATGGATGTTGTGTTTGCGGGGATCCAATGGATATTAAGATTATTATGTTGGTTTGATTAATGGTTTTATCTTTATGATTCTATCATGTCTGTGTTGTTTGTGATCTTGCATGCTCTCCGTTGCTAGTGGTTATCTTGGCCAAGTAGTTGCTAATGACTCCAAGAGGGAGTATTTATGCTCGATAGTGGGTTCATGCCTCTAGTTTCCAAGGGAAGTGACAAAAATCTCTTCGGTTGTAGATGTGCTGTTGCTACTCGGGAGAAAACAACGGTCTCTTGTTCATGGAACATGTGGAATGTTTACCTTACACACTTTGCTTAAAGCAGTTGTTTGTTGCTTGAAACTTAATACTAGAGGGGGTCCGGATGATAACCTGAAGGTGGACTTCTAGCCATAGATGCAGTTGGATGACTGTCTATGTATATTATTGTATTGCCCAATCAACCTCATAGAATCTTTCTGGCTAGTAATTGCATTGTTATGCCTTGATCAGTTCCTATCAATTGCCCCGTTGTAATTTGTTTACCCTTCATGCCATGTTGTTTATCTAAGGAGAGCACCTCTAGTGAACTATGGACCCCGGTCCAATCTTTACCATTGATACATTTCCACTGTTACCTGTTTACTTGCTGAAAACCATTACCTTCCACACCATACGTTTAATCCTTTGTTACAGCAAACCGGTGAGCTTGACAACCTCACTGATTCGTTGGGGGCAAAGTCTTGAGTTTGTGTTGTGCAGGTCTCCCTGTTGCCAGCAACACCTTTGAGACATTTCCTTCCTCCTTCAGGTTCGATAACCTCGGTCTCTACTGAGGGAAACTTGTTGTTGTGCTCATCACACCTTGCCCTTGGGGTTCCAACGAAGTGTCCCACGTCAACACTGGGTGCACGCATCATGACCCACCTGCAGCTGATGCTACCGATGAGGTGAAGAGTGTTTTCCTCACTCGAAAGAATCAGTACTCCACAGTTCAGTGTGCTATCTTGTATGGTTTGGAATCGGATCTTCAGAAAAGGTTTGAGAACCATGACCCACATGATATTGTCCGTGAACTCAAAATGATATTTGAGGCTCACGCGACAGTTGAGAGTTATGAGGCTTCTAAAAAGTTCTTTAACTGCAAGATGGAAGAGGTCAGCTCCATTAGTGAGCACGTGCTTAAGATGTTTGGGCACGCAAACAAGCTTCAAAGCTTGGGTATAGTGATTCCTAATGCTTTGGGGATTCACCGTGTCTTCCAATCACTACCACCAAGTTATAAGAACTTTGTGATGAAATAGAATATGCAAAACATGGACAAGTCGTTGACCGAACTCTTCTCCATGTTAAAGTCTGCGGAGGTGGAGATCAATAAAGAGCACCAAGTGTTGATGGTCAATAAGACCACCAAATTCAAGAAGCAAGGCAAGTATAAGAAAAAGGGAAACTTCAAGAAGGGCGGTAAGAAAGTTACCGTGCCAGCGAAGAAGACCAAGGCTGGGCCTAAGCCTGATACTGAGTGCTTTTACTGCAAGGTAGAAGGTCACTGGAAGCGGAATTGCCCTAAGTACTTGGCGGATTTGAAGAACGACAACATCAAGAAGAAAGGTATATCCGATATACATGTTATTGATGTGTATCTCACTAGTACTCGTAGTAGTGCCTGGGTATTTGATACTGGTTCGGTTGCTCATATTTGTAACTCGAAACAGGTGCTGCAGAATAGACAGAAACTAGCGAAGAACGAGGTGACGATGCACGTTGGAAATGGATCAAAGGTTGATGTGATCATGGTCGGCATGCTACCTCTTCATCTACTAACGGGATTAGTTCTATACTTAAATAATTGTTATTTGGTGCTTGCATTGAGCATCAAAATTATATCCGGATCATGTTTATTGCGAGATGGTTACTTGTTTAAGTCCGAGAATAATGGTTGTTCGATTATATGAGTAATATGTTTTATGAATAATGGTTTCTCTCGAAAGAAGTGACTATAAGGAAAGTAGAACTCGACGAGGTTGTTGAACCTTCTCTCGGAATTGAGAGTAGCGCAACACCGGAAGTAGTTCCTGTGGCACCTACACCAATAAGAGAGGAAGCTAATGATGTTGATCATGAAACTTCGGTTGAAGTCACTATGGAACCTCGCAGGTCAACGAGAACTCATACCACTCCTGATTGGTATGATCCCGTTATGAGTGTCATGTTGGTGGACAACACCGATGACCCTGCAACATATGAGGAAGCAATGATGATCCCAGGTTCCAATAAATGGCAATGAGCCATGAAATCCGAGATTGGATCCATGTACGAAAACCAAGTATGGACTTTGGTGGACTTACCGGATGGCCGGAAGGCTGTCGAGAACAAATGGATTTTCATGAAGAAAACAAATGCTGGTGGTAATATTACTGTCTATAAAGCTCGACTTGTCGCAAAAGGGTTTCGACAAATTCAAGGAGTTGACTACGATGAGACTATGATATATGGCAGATGGATGTCAAAACGACGTTCCTCAATGGAGACATTGATGAAGAGTTGTATATGGTGCAACCCAAAGGTTTTGTCGATCCTAAAGATGCTAACAAGGTATGCAAACTTCAATGGTCCATTTATGGATTGAAGCAAGCATCCCAGAGTTGGAATCAACATTTTCATAAGGTAATCAAAAGTTTTGGTTTTATAAAAACTTATGGAGAAGCTTGTATTTACAAGAAAGTGAGTGGGAGCTCTGTAGAATTCTTAATACTATATGTAGATGACATATTGTTGATTGGGAATGATGTAAACCTTCTTAATACTGTCAAGGATTATTTGAATAATAGTTTTTCAATGAAAGATCTTGGCGAAGCAGCTTACATACTAGGCATAAATATTTATAAAGATGGATCGAGACGCCTAATATCATTATCGCAGAGTACATATTTGGAAAAAGTTCTAAAGAGGTTTGGAATGGAAGATAGCAAGAAAGGGTTCTTACCCATGTTGCCCAATACGACGTTGAGTAAAACTCAAAGTCCTGCAACGGCAGAAGATAGAGAAAGAATGAGTAAGACTCCCTATGCCTCAGCCATATGATCTCTTATGTATGCCATGCTATGTACTATACTCGACATTGCATATGCTGTTAATTTGACTAGCAGATATCAAAGTGATCCAGGAGTGGATCATTGGACAGCGGTCAAAAACATCCTTAAGTACTTGAGAAGAACTAAGGATATGGTTCTTTCTTATGGAAGTGATGAACAACTCGTTGTTAATGGTTACACCGTTGCTAGTTGGAACACCAATCCGAATGATTCTAAATCTCAATATGGATACGTATTTACTTTGAATGGTGCAGCAGTTAGCTGGAGGAGTGCAAAGCAAAGCGTTGTGGCGATATCTTCAACTGAATCGGAATACATAGTTGCTTTGGAGGCTTCACAAGAGGCGATATGGATGAAGGAGTTCATTACAGAGCTCGGTGTGGTTCCAAGTGCGCTGGACCCAATGTCTATCTACTGTGATAACATGGGCGCCATAGCCAATGTGCAAGAACCAAGGTCACACAAGAAGCTGAAGCATATGAAGCTACGTTTTCACGCTATTCTAGAGCATGTCCAAGATGGTGACATAAATATTTGAAAAGTACACACAAATCTGAATGTGGTTGATCCATTGACTAAACCTCTCCCAAGGGCAAAGCATGACCAGCACCAGACCGCCATGGGTGTTCGATATATTACCATGTAATCTAGATTAGTTGACTCTAGTGCAAGTGAGAGACTGTTGGAGATATGCCCTAGAGGCAATAATAAAAGTGGTTATTATTATATCTTTCATGAACATTGAGATGTTATTAACAACAAGATCATATCATTAGGAGAATGGTGTGATGGACATACTCCTATAGATAAGCGTAGCATAAAGATCAAGTCATTTCAATAGTTCGTTTGCTATAAGCTTTCTGATACATAGTAACCTAATTCCTTCGACCATGAGATCATGCTAATCACCATCACCAGAAGGATGCCTTGATGACATCAAACACCACACCGTAATTGGGTGGCTATAAAGGTGGCATTGAGTGTTCGAAAAGTATGTGTTGAGGCACATGGATCAAGAGTGAGATTTGTCCATCCATATGACGGATAGATATACTCTAGGCCCTCTCGGTGGAATGTCATCCAGTTAGCTTGCAAGCATGTGACTGGCTCACAAGGGATCACATATCACGTGAACGAGAAAAGAGTACTTATCAGTAACGAGGTTGAACTAGGTATGCAGAGATACTGACGATCAAACCTCAGATAAGTAAACTATCGCGAGACAAAGGGAAATTGGTATCGTATGTAAGTGGTTCATTCGATCGCAAAGTAATCTTAGAAATATGTGGGAGCCATATGAATTTCCAGATTCCTCTATTGGTTATTGATCGGAGAAGTGTCTCGGTCATGTCCGCATAATTCACGAACCGTAGAGAGACACACTTAAGGATTCAATGTTGTTTAGTAGATATGGAATGTAAGTAGGGAGACCGAATGTTGTTCGGAGTCTCGGATGGGATCTGGGATATCACGAGGAGATCCGTAATGGTCCACGAGAATAAGATTCATATAAGGATGTAGGAGATATGCCCAAGAGGCAATAATAAAGTGGTTATTATCATATCTTCACACTTATGATAAATGTTTACATACCATGCTATAATTGTATTAACCGGAAACATTAATACTTGTGTGATTTGTAAACTAAAATAAGAGTCCCTAGTAAAGCCTCTTGTTAAACTAGCTTGTTGGTTAATATATGATCATTGTTTCCTGATCATGAACATAGAGATGTTATTAACAACAGGGTCATATCATTAGGAGAATGATGTGATGGACATACTCCTATAGATAAGCGTAGCATAAAGATCAAGTCATTTCAATAGTTCAATTGCTATATGCTTTCTGATACATAGTAACCTAATTCCTTCGACCATGAGATCATGCATATCACCTTTACCGGATGGATGCTTTGATGTCATCAAACACCACACCGTAACAGGGTGGCTATAAAGGTGGCATTGAGTGTTCGGAAAGTGTTGGTTGAAACACATGGATCAAGTGGGATTTGTCCATCCATATGACGGATAGATATACTCAGGCCCTCTCGGTGAAATGTCATCCAATTAGCTTGCAAGCATGTGACTGGCTCACAAGGGATCACATACCACGGAGCGAGAAAAGAGTACTTATCGATGAGGTTGAACTAGGTATGCGAGATACCAGCGATCATAACCTCGGATAAGTAAACTATCGTGAGACAAAGGGAAATTGGTATCGTATGTAAGTGGTTCATTCGATCATAAGTAATCGTAGAAATATGTAGAGCCATATGAATTTCCAGATTCCTCTATTGGTTATTGTTGAGAAGTGTCTCGATCATGTCGCATAATTCACGAACCGTAGGGAGACACATAAGGATTGACGTTGTTTGAGTAGTTATGGTATTATGAAAGAGACCGAATGTTGTTGGTCTCGGATGGGATCCGGGATATCACGAGGTGATCCGGAATGGTCCGAGAATAAGATTCATATAAGGAAAGTCCCGTTTGAGTAAGGAATGGTTAGGTGTTTTCATCGGGAATGTTCTAGAAGGTTCCGGAATGTCCGGCGCTCGGGGAAGGGTACATGAATGTGTCATTGTAAGTTGGAATGATTGCATCATGTACTAGGTGTTCTTGCTGTCCAAAATAAAGGGTTTATTTAAATCCTAAATTGAAAAGTCAAGCGGCTAGTTTGAAAGTCAAAGCGGCAATTTTGGGAAGTGGGAAGAGGAGGATTGGTGGAGGCGCCGATTGGAGGAGGGTTCCTCCTTGGCGGCGCCCACTGCAAGCCGACTTGAGAGGACTCTCCTCCCTTGGCCGGCCCTCCCACCTATATAAGGAGGTCAGGCTCCTCCTAGCACACACAAGTTCCTATCCTCTAAACTAAACCCTAGATCTAAACCCCGGTTTAGAGCTATTTGATTTAGAGCCTTCTAATTGGTTTAGAGCCTTCTAATTGGTGTGTCTAATTACTAGACCACTAATAGCCTCTCTCATAAGCTCCACCATACTGCACTTGCTTAAGGCGAAGCCTGCAGATTTCCCTCTACCTCGGTACCACGCCGTTGTCTTTTGGGAATCGCGAGGAGAGTGCTACAACCTCCGTTCTTTGGAACAAGGAGAGGAAGGTCTTCGTCGAGTACGAGCGTGTGACCGATCGGGAGCGCTCTTTAACGTGGCTGGAAGGATCGTCTGCGATCTTGAGATCGGAAAGAGTCGACTACATCACCCACGAGAATCTGCTCTCGTTAACGCTTTGGAATCTTGAGGGTGAGTTCCTCTATCGACTCGTTGCTGCAATCTAGTAGATAGATCTTGGCTAGTTTGTTTGTATGCTATAGAAAATTTTTGTTGTCCATGCGACGAACCCCTACAGAGGTATCAGAGCAGAGTCTCTATGTAGATCTGTTGCGAGTAGAACACAATGGTCATTGTGGGCATTGATGCTTTTATTGTAGATTGCTTTTGTGTACTTTGCATCTAGCGGTATGTTGGGATGAAGCGGCCGGGCTAACCTTACATGACATCGTTCATGAGACTTGCTCCACGCTTGACATGCAACTTGTATTGCATAAGTGGCTCTGCGGTGCTGTTTCTCCTAGCATAGTTAAGATCCAATTTACAACGGGTTATCAACATTGTGAGTATCAATGTTGTTGTTCTTGTTAGTAAGTTATAAAGAAACTTATTGAAAGACCCAAAACACGTAAAATATGCAAAGAAAGTAGAAGCGTCTAACTTTGTTTTGCAGGGGTGTCTGATGATGTGATATGGCCATGATTGTGATTATATTTGATGTATGCAATGTTCCTTATTGTAAGTTGGCAACGGCAGAGCCATATGGTTGTCTTTAAATTGTTAAGACCTGCGTGTCTATTCAAAATAGTTGTAATAGTTGAAGCTGGTGGGCGACAACCATGAAGAAGCGTCATTGACCTTGATGCTATGCGGTGATGATGGAGATCATGTTCGTGCTTGAAGATGGAGATCGGAAGCACAAAGAAGAAAGGCCATATCATATCACAAATTATGAATTGCATGTGATGTTAATCCTTTATGCATCTTGTATTGCTTAGTAGGCAGCGGTAGCATTATAAGATGATCCCTCATGCACATAAATTTCAAGTTCTAAAGTGTTCACCCTTAGTATGCACCGTTGCCAAAGCTTGAAGCACACCACGTGATGATCGGGTGTCTTTGATTCCGCTGGTGAATACAACGTAAGCAAGCCAGTTGCTTATGCGGTAGCTAAGGTTTGATCTTGACGAGCCTAGCATGTACGGACATGGCCTCGGGAACACGGATTGCGAAAGGTAGAGCATGAGTCATATAGTAGATATGATGAACATGTTGATTGTTAGCCATTAAAGCTATATCAACTCTCGTGATGATCGGTTTTGATGTGGTGGATTTGGTTCGTGTGATCACTAAAACAATGTGAGGGATATTGTTTTGAGTGGGAGTTCACCTAGATTAATTTAATTATTAATTAGAACTCAATTTATCATAAACTAAATCAAAGTGAATTTGCATAGTTGTTGTAGTCATTGGCATCAGTTTACCACCTTGCGCTTAGTTTTAATTGAGATGATAGAACTATAGAATTCTGGTTAGTTACTTTACGAACTGGTATCGTATTGTTTTGAAGTGTTAATCTAAAGTTTAAAAGTCCTATTGCAAACTTTCAGTAAGTTTTGATTACTCCATGAAGTTTAATAGTTGGTATTAAAATCAAGAGTAACAATTCCAATGTTAGTATATAAGTATCGTGTTTGTCTCCATGATTCTTGATATTCAAAGGATTGTCTTAATATCAAGGTTATCTAGGATCTGAAAGAGTTGTTTCAGAAACCATGATGTGTGGAAGATATAGTGATATCTGAAATGAAGTTTTGGTTACAACATGATAGAGTATAATATGGCAAAAGTCATGTTCTCATATTTGATGAGAATTTGCAAAAGGTTGGAGACACTAGTTGTCCTAATCTTCCAAAAGGTTTTGGAGAGCAACATTATACTCGCGATTCACCGTTACAAGCTAAAAGTAGCTAGATCATGGATAAGTCCATGATGAGGGTGAATATTTGATATAGGTAAAATGTTTACTACACCAAGAGATTACTAAAGAAAGGAATTTGAAAGAACACCAAATATTTGATAATGGTGATCTACTTCAAAGTGCAAGTTCAAAGACATTGGTATTTAACTATACACGCTTTGGACTATGTGTCATATGTATGACTCCACTATTGATGTTGATAGATTCTTTCAAAGAAATCTTGAAAGAGAATCTCATAAATATGTGGCAGAAAAGAAAAGACTAGAATTGTTCAGCTTAAGTATATGGATGATATACATGTTATGGCTATATTCTTTGCTTATTAAACAATGTGGTTCTTAAGTATTTGATACTGAATTTGTTGGTGTGAATCGTCATACGAAACAACACAATTCATGAACTACAATGGCCTAAGTAACTAGCAAAAGAATATGTGATGATGTTTATCGAGAACAAATAAAGGGTTGTTGTGTTGCTCGTTAAACATCAAAGCTTGCCTTCAAGATTTGTTTTATCAGGTATTATGAGAACAAAAGGGTTGTTCAAATAATTGCCGTAATCCATAAAAGATGGATGATTCACAAATCTCGTTGGAGAAATCACATCCATAAAACTAGTGCTAAAATTGTCGAAAGACAAATTGATTGAAAGATCACTTAGGAAGTGACATCGCCGTTTAAATTATATTGGAAAGAAAACATGAAGAAACTCCATGTGGATGGAATTTTGGAGTCTTTTGATTTTGATCAAATGACGTTTGTGAAACTTTCCTAGAGATAATTAAAACTTCGTTCATAGGCCAAAGGAGCGAATGACTAGCTTATTTGAACTTGTACATATTGTTGTACAAAGTCCATTATGTGTAGTCAAGGCGATGAATTTCAACTTCATATGCTTTCTCCGAAAATTTGAGTGAATATATGAATATTTACTTAATAAAGATAAAGTATGAAACACTTGAAAAGTTCAAAGACTTTCAAGATGAAGTGCAAAATCATTGTAACAAGAATATGAATAGTTTATGATAAGATCATAAAGGAAGATATTTAAGTTACAAGTTTAGCACAATACCTAAGATTTATGGAATAGTTCAGGTGGATTTGCATTTCCCGAAACACCATAAGAGTATGGAGCATTCGAGATATGTAATTAAACCTTGTTTGACATGGTAAGATCAAAGGTATAATTCATAAAACTGCCATTATATTTTAAAGATTAAAAGCTTTAGAGATTACCGTTTTCCTTTGAAAAGATCTTCATCATAATCCTGAAATGACACCATATAAAGTTATGGTTTGGGATAAAACCCAAGTAGTCCTTTCTTAAACATTGGTATGCTATGCATAAGAAAGATGTGCAACCAAAGTCGGATGAACTGTCTTTGTATAAATGTTAAGTATACCTCCATAAACCGGAGACAAAAGTGTTTGTCGCTTAGAGCGTCAAGTTTCTTTGAGAAGGAATTTTTCGTGAAAAGTTAAGTGGGAGGACAATAGAACTTTGATAAGGTTAAAGAACCTTAGCTATATGTGCAAAGTTGCGCACCGAAAAGTGTTCCGGCAAGAATAATGCTCATGGCTCACGTGCCTCAAAAGGTTGTGGTCACGGAGGTCTAAGTTTCTATTGAAACAAGTAGGTCGGATGAACAATCAAATACCAAGATTTGAGAGTTGAATCATTATTTGAGAATAATGAACCTACTACATGCAAAGAAGCGATGATGGGCCCTGACTCCGTCAAATGGCTTGAAGCCATATAATCCGTGATAGTTCCATACGAGAAATCAAGTTTTAAACTTGAAGGACCCTCGAAAAGGTGTAAGACCTTGCAGTTGTGTTTGGATCTATAAAGAAGTAGACATGGATGTTTCACATCTATGAAATAGTCGACATGTTGGGAAAGAGTTCACAACAATGTTCAAAGGTTGTATATGACAAGATTTGATCTTTCATAGCGATTTTTAGTCTAGACGGATTAATATAGCAACCACTACATATAATTTGTTATGTGGTAGTAGAATAAACAAAACAAGTTCTTCTAATAGAATGGTTACCTAGGACGTGTGCATGACACGGTCCAAAGGGTTTTGTTAATTCAAAGGATGCTAAAAGCATATGCAAACTTCAATGGTTGAAGTAAGCATAGCGGAGTTGGAATCTTCACTATGATGAAACTGTTAAAAGAGTTTAATTTCATCGGAGACAATGAAGATGCTTGCATTTGCAAGAAATTAAGTGGGAGCGCTAAGACATGTTTCTAATACATTATGTGGAAGACATATTGTTGATTGGAAATAATGTATCTTTTATTAACACATATTAAGAATTTCATCCCGATGAAAGACTTAGGCAAAACCCAAATATTTGGCATCAATAGACGCTAATATGGTTGTGCCAGAAGTACATAGACGAGATATTGAATGAGTTCAATATAGAAACTACAAGAAAAGGTTCTTGTCGCACAGAAAGAATTGAATGAGTTCAATGTTGATGATATATTCAAATGTATTGACATTTGGTAAGTGAAACAAAGATTCAAATATAGATTGATACTTGATGTATGAAATCACAAAGAGTGTTTATATCAATCATACTGTGGTATGTACAAATCCAGATATGTCCTATGCTATAAATATTATGAGCATATACCAGAATGATTCATAAGATGATCATTGGACGATAGTAAGGATATTCTTATGATCTTTTGGAAGAACTAAGAATATATTATTTGTAGAAGTGACAAATAGATGATTAGTTCATTGTAAAAGTACTACATTGATACTAGTTTTGTCACAAAGTACAAATTAAGTTTATCTCAATCTAAATTAAGGGTGGCACAATATAATGGAAAGTGAGTTCCATAATGGATTTGGATGAGTTCCAAAGTTAAGACATTGTGACAGATACTTCAACAAAAGGCTAAGTATATGACTGCTATTATAGCAGCAAAAGAGGGCATTTGTGTCAAGTAGTTTGTTATCAAACTAGGTGTAGTTCACAGCGGGATAATACTATGAAGATATATTGTGCGACAATATTGTCAACATGTTTTAACCCCAAAGAACTAAAGGTCACCGAAAGACCAAATCATACAAAGCCATCTCATTAGAGAATGAGTGATGCGTGAGGCATAAAGACATGCAATTACACACGGACACGGAAGTGTCGGATCCGGAGATCGATTAACCACTAGCAATCGTGTACATACAACACCGAGAAAGCCATAGGTGTTGAAAACACAAAGGTTTGAAACTAGATTATTGACTCTAGTGCAAGTGGGAGACTGGGAGATATGCCCAAGAGGCAATAATAAAGTGGTTATTATCATATCTTCACACTTATGATAAATGTTTACATACCATGCTATAATTGTATTAATGGAAACATTAATACTTGTGTGATTTGTAAACTAAAATAAGAGTCCCTAGTAAAGCCTCTTGTTAAACTAGCTTGTTGGTTAATATATGATCATTGTTTCCGATCATGAACATAGAGATGTTATTAACAACAGGTCATATCATTAGGAGAATGATGTGATGGACATACTCCTATAGATAAGCGTAGCATAAAGATCAAGTCATTTCAATAGTTCAATTGCTATATGCTTTCGATACATAGTAACCTAATTCCTTCGACCATGAGATCATGCATATCACCTTTACCGGATGGATGCTTTGATGTCATCAAACACCACACCGTAACGGTGGCTATAAAGGTGGCATTGAGTGTTCGGAAAGTGTTGGTTGAAACACATGGATCAAGAGTGGGATTTGTCCATCCATATGCGGATAGATATACTCTGGGCCCTCTCGGTGAAATGTCATCCAATTAGCTTGCAAGCATGTGACTGGCTCTGAGGGATCACATACCAGAGCGAGAAAAGAGTACTTATCGATGCGAGGTTGAACTAGGTATGCGTAGAGATCTGACGATCATAACCTCGGATAAGTAAACTATCGTGAGACAAAGGGAAATTGGTATCGTATGTAAGTGGTTCATTCGATCAAAGTAATCGTAGAAATATGTGGGAGCCATATGAATTTCCAGATTCCTCTATTGGTTATTGTTAGAAGTGTCTCGATCATGTCCGCATAATTCACGAACCGTAGGGAGACACACTTAAGGATTCGACGTTGTTTGAGTAGTTATGGTATTATGAGAAAGAGACCGAATGTTGTTGAGTCTCGGATGGGATCCGGGATATCACGAGGTGATCCGGAATGGTCGGAGAATAAGATTCATATAAGGAAAGTCCCGTTTGAGTAAGGGAATGGTTCCGTGTTTTCATCGGGAATGTTCTAGAAGGTTCCGGAATGTCCGGCGCTCGGGGAAGGTACATGAATGTGTCATTGTAAGTTGGAATGATTGCATCATGTACTAGGTGTTCTTGCTGTCCAAAATAAAGGGTTTATTTAAATCCTAAATTGAAAAGTCAAACGGCTAGTTTGAAAGTCAAACGGCAATTTTGGGAAGTGGGAAGAGGAGGATTGGTGGAGGCCGTGGAGGAGGTTCCTCCCTTGGCAGCGCCCACCAAGCCGACTTGGGAGGACTCTCCTCCCTTGGCCGGCCCTCCCACCTATATAAGGAGGGGCAGGGCTCCTCCTAGCACACACAAGTTCCTATCCTCTAAACTAAACCCTAGATCTAAACCCGGTTTAGAGCTATTTCGTTTAGAGCCTTCTAATTGGTTTAGAGCCTTCTAATTGGTGTGTCTAATTACTAGACCACTAATAGCCTCTCTCATAAGCTCCACCATACTACTTGGCTTAAGCGAAGCCTGGGATTTCCCTCTACCTCGGTACCACGCCCGTTGTCTTTGCGGAATCGCGAGAGAGTGCTACAACCTCCATTTTCTTTGGAACAAGGGAGAGGAAGGTCTTCGTTTAGTACCGAACGTGTGACCGACATGGCGCCTAACGTGGCTGGCGCTGGAAGGATCGTCTCGCGATCTTGAGATCGGAAAGAGTACGACTACATCACCCACGAGAATCTGCTCTCGTTAACCGCTTTGGAATCTTCGAGGGTGAGTTCCTCTATCGACTCGTTGCTACAATCTAGTAGATAGATCTTGGCTTGTTTGTTTGTATGCGATAGAAATTTTTTGTTTTCCATGCTACGAACCCCTACAAAGGAAAGTCCAATTCCGGAGTTCGAGAATGATTCCGATGTTTTCATTGGAGAGGTTCTAGAAGGGTCTAGAAGGTTCACCGGACCAGAAGGGGAATGGTTCATGAATGTGTCATGGTTAAGTGGAATGATTGGATCATGTCCTAGGTCACTTAGTTGGGCATTTGCGAGAAAGAAATAAAGCTCTAAATTGAAAGTCAAAAGGGAAGTTGAAAAAGTCAAACTGGAACAATAGCTTCCTAGTGGAAGAAGGAAAGAGTCCTTCCTTCTCTCCAACTAGAGTTTGGGGAAGGATTCAAACTCCCCTCTCCCAAGATGCCCTCCCTCTCATAAATAGAGGGGAGGCGCTGACCCAAAGGATCATAACCAGCCCTCCCCACCTCCAAGCTGCGCCGCCGCCCTAGTGCCGCCTTGCGTCGCCGCCGGTCCGTCGCTGTCGCCCTAGCCACCGCCGACTCCACCTCCTCCTCTTCGGCCTTCTAAACCTAGATCGCCAGAAACCCTAGATCCACCATAACCCGCACCGGCTTAGGCTAAGCCCTGCGGGATCTTCCCTCTACTTCCGACACCACACCTTCATGCTGCTGGAATCGCGAGGGGAGAACTACAACCTCCGCTTCCTGCTGGAACAAGGGAGAGGAATGTCTTCATCGAAAATTTAACGTGTGATCAAGCTGCATGAAGCGCCTTAATGCAGCGCCAGAAGGATCGTCTACGCGATCTTGAGATCGACAAGTGTACGACTACATCACCCACAAGAATCTGCTCTCGTTAACCGCTTTGTAATCTTCGAGGGTGAGTATTCTAATCAACTCGTTGCTACAATCTAGTAGATATATCTTGGCTTGTTTGTGTGCATGCGGTAATTTTTTTGTTTTCCATGCTACAAACCCCTTCATAATACTCCACCACCCCCCTCTACAACATCATCAGTTTTAGAGGGGTGGTGCCCATGTACATTCCATCCATTTGGAAACTGGCGGTTCCACACAAGGTTCACATTTTCCTCTGGTTTTTTGATCACAATAAACTCATGACAAGAGACAACCTTCAAAAAAGGAACCTGGGCAAACCTGTAGAATATGTGTTTTGTGCTGGAAAGGAATCAGTAAGTTTGGGCATTACCTCTACTTTCTTTGATTGTCAACTAGGAACATTCTTTGATTCCATAGCCAAATTCTGGGTTGCCAACAATAAGCATCATGTCTTGAACACTATTTTTTTCTGATTATCTGGAGTATATGGAAATCTAGGAATGCTATGATTTTTGACAACCAAACTTGGCTATGTATTAATCAGGTCTAGTGGCTCATCTTGAGGACAATCAAAAAATGGAGATTTCTCTACGAGGAACACATGTTGGATAGGTTGGACCAATTCTCCCACCAAATCATGTTGCTTCTCTATGGGGTTGAAGGAAAATGCTATCTCCATTGCCTCTCTAGTGGAATCGATGCACTCAAATCGCCCCAGGTCTCCTCACACCTTCCATGCTTCGATAGAGGTCCTACATCTTCACCTATCATGCCTTTATGGTGCAACGAATGGTCAAAAACAACATTCCTACTGTCGGCGAGCGATATGAAGGCGAAAATATGGAGATCTGCAAGCATTATAGAGCTTATCGATATCCCCCGTTCTTTCTTAAGTGTCCATGCTTTTGCACTGAGTTCCAGTAGATCTATTGGTTTTAACTTGGAAAGTTGTAATAACTCTCACCAGTTTTCCGCTTTCGTACTTTGGTTTGGCTATAAAACCTTGTTACTCTGGATTCTTTTATTTGAAATGGGATCGGGGAACCCTTTTGGGGCCCTCCTGATCTAAAAAAAGAACAATTTAACAATATGCAACACCTAACACTGAAATTTCCCCATACTAATATTTAAAGGAGGTGGCACTTAACACTCAAATCTGTAGCTACAAGTGCTATCATTGAGCAATGATTCTGCGTACTTAACAACCAGGCAATTTCATTTGTATACTTTGGCCTAAAAAGACTATACTTACTCTCCAAAATACTAAAGTTAGCCCCAAAATCATATATAACCAATTTCTAGATACTAGAATAGATTTCTATCATAGAGAATGTTATCATCACAAGTAGGAGACGTAAAGAGTTGAGTAAAACCGTCCATGAAATTATGATATTCATGCACCATATTCGCTCCTTTCTTGTTGTCATCATTCTCCACTTCTACTTGAAGTTTTACACCATCATTTTTCGTTTGTTGCTGCCAATGAAAAATTAGATAATTAGTGCAAGATGAATGATAAGATCATATAGGAAATTCAATATTGCAACATACCTTTGCTCCTTTTGTTGTTGATGTGGTAGATTTAATTGGCTTGCACTTTCCCTTCCATAGCTTATCAATACAAGTTTTGGTTCTCTTAGATTTTTTGGTTGAGCATCCTTCTTCTTCAGTTGTGCGACATTTAGAAAGTGAGTTGTTTGTTGCACATTCGGGTCAATATTTTCTTGTTCATTGCTTGGTTCATTCATAGCACTAGTAGATGCATTGACTTTATCCTCCAATCGTGGACCTACGAAATGAAGCGTATTTTCTAACAATACACAACATTCTCAGAGTTGGCTATTTTTTCACCAAAGTGAGAAACTTATGAGACAGATTCTTGTATCGAAACATAGCTTCTAGTTTCGGATTTTCTACCACATTTCCTCCTTGTTTGTCCAACATACTTCCTTTTTGTGCATCTCTAGTCCATCTCTTTAACACATAGTGGGTTGGCAACGTCTTTATATCTATTAAATCAAGAACTTTCAGACCATGTGCACACAATATTCCTATCTTATCCTATCGAAGGTTCCACAAGTATATGAAATAGTTTGGGTCAAAGGATCACCGATCACTATGCGCTACTCTTCAAAAGTTTCATCCAAGCTCCGGATAGAAACACATATTTGTTATTTCCATCAAATGCTTTGGCGCATGGAGCCATGGATCTTTCCTATTCACCTTAAAAAGCTTAAAAGAAATAAACGGATCGTTTTGGGTTTACAGGGATAGTGTGGTGTGGTGATTTTTTTTCTGAGAACGTGTGGTGTGGTGTTGATTTTCTGTTGAATCATGCTCCGCTTAGAAAATGAAGAGAAAATGAATTGGGCTGTGTCGCTGGTCAGCCCATTAAGCTGCTTGGCATCGCCGCCGCCCTGCGCCTCTGACACCGCCTGCCGGGCACGCCTCCCCCATCCCGAGCGCTGCTCGCCGCCGCCTTCGAGCCGCAACTGGTCGCCCCAGGTACGCGGCCTAGGTCCGTCTCCTGTCCCGTCCCATCCCCCATGCTTCGGTTTAGCCTCGTTCGATTCACCTCTGACATTTTCCCTCTTGAACAGGGTCAATCGATTCCTTGCCGTTGGAGTTGGGTTATTTCCGGAGGTTGCGCGTACGGATTCAGCGTGATGGAGGACGCCAAGACGGAAGGGGAGGCGCCGCGCTGCGTTGGCTGCGGTCGGCGTGTGAAGACGCTCTTCGTGCAGTACTCTCCGGGCAACATCCGTTTGATGAAATGTGTAAGAGGCGTCGTATGTGTAATGTAATCCTTTTGTCTTGTGCTTGCAAGCTCGTTTTAAATCCTGATGCTGCTGTTTACGTGTAGGATAACTGCAAGGCGGTAGCCGACCCCTACATCGAGTGTGAGTTCATGGTATGATGGCCATCGATATATATGAGTTTGAAATTTCTGATATCTGTGTGGATTGGCGCCTTGTATATGTATTGTCCAGCACACAATACGCTATGCTAGGCCTTAACTCCTATTCTTTGTACACCCCTGTAGATTATCTTGATTGACCTGATCCTGCACAAGACCAGGGCATACCGTCATCTGCTGTTTAATAAGATGCACATTGGTTCGTCTCTCGATAAGGTGGGAACCATATCACTCTGCAGCCTCACTCAAGTGACATTCTACATTTTCATACACCCTAAGGGGACTCGGGTGGTGTGATGGCATGTGCCACATATTTCATGTTTGTCGAGCTTTCTGTCCTAATGCTCTAAACATGCATAAGTTGTGCTTTCATGTTCTTTAGCACCGCAGTTAATTATAGATGTGTTGTTTGTAATTAACATCATGATCAATTGAGTTAGATAATTTTCTTTACTCAGTGTCTACTCTATCTATTTGTGAAAAGTACTGAATTGCTGAGGGTACTCCTTTAGCTTAATATCAAAAGTACTTGATCCTTACCGTGTCTATTTTACTCGTTTTACTCAAGCAACAAAGAGTGATAACAATTAGCATCATTGAACTGTCTTCCTAGTTTTACAATTTACTTAAAGCTGCCTATGAGTCATCATACTTGAGCATGAAGCTTCAACTATCTCAGATCTGCCTGATTTCTTCTTCTTGATGTTTTGCCTGTATCATATGACACCTTGAGTCTTTTATTTTTATGCCTTCACATTCCATCTAATAAGAGCATATATGAGATAATGTAGTTGTCTATTTGTAAGTAATTCGTCTAAGTTTGAACTGCATATTTAGGTCTCTTGTTATAGTAGTTTCAGCTATCATGGACTTCTTCTGTGCTCATAATGTCTTGCTTGCCTTCAAGAACTTATTCTCTTGGTAAATCTTGCTTGTTTTTTCTTATGTGCCAGATTGTGGTTTTGCTTGCAGGGCATACTGTACCAGTCCATTCTGGTGCATATTATTCTTGACGCTTGTATCCATTTGATTTACAATTTCTTCGTTTCAGTTTTGGTTGTTTCAAGTATTTAACTTAAGTGGACCATAACTATGTAAGTCAGAATATCCGTTTCAAAAGCCAACACAGCTGATAGGAATTCTTCCAGAAGCACGTTGTCTACAATTTTAAATTGCAGTGAGGTGATTTTAAAAGCTGTCTGTATTCAAATAATTTGATGTTTCCGCTTCTCGTTACCAACACTTCATAGATGCTCTGTTGTTCTTCAGGTTCTGGGTGATGCATTGTTAGGGAACATCATATTTATGGCCATTTTACTTCTGGGAGTACGATATATTCTCAAACTATCTTTTAATATTATGAGGTATTACCTTATACTTGTATAACCTTTTTATAAATACGTCTGAATATTTGGTGGAATATGCTAGTTCTCATGACGAAGTTTGTAGAAATACACTTGTTATTTCATTGTGGTGAAGTGTTCTCAGTTTGATTTATCATTTATATAGTCAGTAGAAATTCTGTGACAATTCATTTCTGTCTTAGAAGATCTTAAAATCATACTAGTAGAGTTTCATATTTGATGTTTGTTATACTAGTGCTCATGGTTACATTTTCTACTACTCAGGTATAGAGAGGTTCTATCAGCTGTCATCATTTCAAGCTACTTCAAGTTATTTCTTCTGACAATGATGGTATAGAAGAATCATATGGGGAGGATTTTCTGTTATCTGTCAATTGTTTTTTGTAAGTTGATTATCCCATTTGCAGGTTTGGGACTTTCCATCATCTGCTATATTCATTGTTGAGATATTTGTTCTCTCATCAAATGTTGTTGCCCTGAGAGGTATAAGCACCGCACATTTCTTCTATGATGATTATTTTGGTATTCTATGAGTATTTTTTAGCTGTTAGGATTCTTCCCCGTCAATAGGATTCATGGTTGTTGCACACGAATTGATGTCTGAACAAACGTAAACATGCTAGATATCGTAGATAATTGTGCCATGGCTCTGTGTAGCATCAACTGGCACGGAATCAGTTTCGTGCAGTATTCATACATTCATTATATATGGTTGTGTGAAATGGTCACAATCTCCTGCGATTGATGAGAATGAGACCCTAAGTTTGCAACAAATGATTGAGGTCTGTCACATTCTCATTGTATCCTACATAATTGATTGATAGATCCAGGCCCCAGCTTTATCATGTCCAACGGCTAGAATTTTCCGAAGTAAACATCACTTTCAATACAGAGCCCCTGTCAATGCGTACCTGCTATACGCCTGATATACGCTCAACTTACCAGTATTGTCGGATCGCCCTTAGCTTTCAATACTGAGCGCATTGACAACCGACGGATTGTACTGAATCGAAAATGGTTAATTTCCCTTTCGAGATTCAATGCTCAGATATATTTCGGTGCCTGTTTTTTTTATACTGAAAGGGTCATCCTGTTTTTTTTATGGACAGACCCAAACCCAACCAGTTGCAATGCTGTGAAAACTTAACGTCCTGGTTGTTTTTTGCAGTCATGACGCAGTTCCCAAAAGCCCATTGCATCGGAGTATGCTTGGCGGCGCACGCAGCGAAACACTTGACCGAGCGATGGCTCCTCCGGACAACGTGAACATGAATTTGTCAGGACTGCCCGCCATCTCACTCGCAAGGTCAGTAGCCCCAGAGTGACCCTGCTCCACCCCATCTAGACATACTGTGCGGAGTTCATGATCCTGCTTGTACCGCAGCAGATCTAATTATTTGCGACGAACTGACCGACTGCCCTATGCAGTGTCCGTGCACGCCGGAAACTGGAGATTGGGGCGCCTGTCCCGTTGGCCTTTGTACCTGGCCTGAGTGTTTGCTGCGGTTGGGCAATCTTTTCTTGTGAGTGTACGTGCGTCGAGAGTTGAGCCGTGATCTGTGTAGATGGCCTGTCCCCTTCGCCTACTGATGGCCTATGTAGTATTAGTGGTAGCTGCTTCCTCTGTTGATGGAAGTGCGTCAGCGAAAGGGCCTCTCTAGCTACCTCCTGAATACACGTGCAAAATGCCGCGCAATTACGTATCTCCTTCCCCTTTTGTAGTTTTGTTTTGGTTACAGCAATTGTAAAAATAGCTCCGGGTGGACTAGCTGTTTGAGCTTGAGCTGAGCTCGAACTTACTTGAAGTACTCCATAATATATGCCTGAGCTGAACCTGTTGTCGAACTTTTCTGAGTATGTGGTAGAGATGAGTGTTTGTGGTAGTAGAAGACAGACGGAATCTGGCATGCATGCCGTACCGACGCTACCGCTCCAAAACCTTTCTAGTATGCCTGTTGGTAATCTAGGAAAGCTTACCTACATTGCTCAGACAAAAGGGCACTCTTGAGCAGTGCGACTGTACACTCGCCATCGATCTACATCGGCACCATGAACATGAAGGCGGCAAATCCTACTGCCACTGGTGTGGACGGTGGCATAGGACAGCGCAACGGTTAACAGCAGTAGCAGCGATCGAGACCGCAACATCGTCCATGTCCGCACGGCGGCAGGCACCGACACAGACACACGGCTCGGCTTGTCTTCGCTTCACATGTTCGTCCGGAAACAAATGACTCAAATTTGTCTAGATTCATGTGTCTCTAAATAGCTAACAGTCTAGCACAGCGGAACACTCTAATGTAGGCCAGGCCAGACGATTCCGACGAGCCTGCGCTTTGCCTCCTCTCCGAGCCACTACTCCACGCTTCCATCTAATAATCAGGTCAAAGATATCATTTGACCTGCATGCCGGTGAAGCATATCTCTTAATTTGCTGGATGGTCTCCTGGTCCATGATACATAAGGAGCATGATCGAGCAGATAGGGGACAGGCACTGATTTATCAAACGAACACACTCGCACTTTCGGACGTAATTCTCGCGTGTGGCTGTGGGAGGTCGAATTAATTAATCATTGAGTCCTAATCGATGATCGTCAGGAGCGATCGATCGATCTGGCACCACCGCAATTAACAATTTTGGCCAAAAGAAAATTAAAAGACCAAAGCTAGCTACTTCCTGCTTCTTCGACCCGTGCGCATTTTTTTGACGTCAATGCTCGAGGTCGAGGACGATAATCATGTGTACATCTGTACTCTATACTAGTATTGGTGAACCCTACTCGCACCAACCGTCCCCTAATAAAGCAGACAACTACCATTTTTTTAGGCGAGCTAACAAAAACAGGAGTACTAGCATTTTTTGGCATCCTTTAGTTGAATGATCACATCAGTTTTTTTTTTGTTGCTGCGGAAACTATTATCACATCAGTTTATTGTTTATTATGTACTCCGTTCCACAGTTGCATGCAACGAGTAGTCACCAATCATAGAGAATCATGTCATGGCGCAAAATGGATTGGGAAATCTCTTAACCCATAGATTTCTCGAAAGGTGCCAAAGTAAGATCCTTATGCTTTCTACCTTTCTTATCACCTTCGGTCATCTCCCAAGTCCTAACAAGTGGAGTTATAATTTGGTGTCGTTGAGCTCAATATTTTCTTCGGCAATGTGATTTTAACACTCAATTTTTGAGACGCGAGTGTTGCTTTTGGCTAAAATAGGCTAGTCGATGAACTCTTGTCTACTCCTACATCTGTCCGGACTTATAGGTCCTACGCGTAGCCATAGGTTTTCAATTTGACCAATAAAATATAAATTGGATAACACCATTAAAACAATAACATCTAAAGTTTCTAATGATATATCTTTTGTAATATATATCTCATATTAAGTTGGACAAATTGAGGCTCTAGGGATATGCACATGACCTATAAACCTAGACAGAGGGAGTACAACTTATTTAATCTCCCCCTTTTGGCTATAAAGTAAGAGGAAAATTCACTAACCATGTAGTGCGCACCTCTTGCTCTTGGTCATCAAATTACATGATCGATGACCATTATTGCATAGTGCACCATGCAACCTTGGCTTCGACGAGTCTCTCTTTTTGTGAATGATTGCATCTGAATATACAAAATCTTACCAGAAGAAACTTGTCCTATCATGTAGATTGTAGAGGCATCATGTAATGTAGCTATCTTTGCATGGACCTTTGAAATTTCATGGCCACTTTACGTTTCCACATACATATAGATATAGGCCAAGCTTTTCTAGCCAATCTATATATTGGTAGTACATACATAAAAGGCTAAACTAAGAAGTACATTTAGATCTTAAGGTATGATGTGTCTGATTTGAGACAAATGACCTAGCTAAATACTCAAGATTTTGCTGGCCCATGATGCGACCAATAAAAATAAATTAGTGGGCAATGGGGAATCGTGGTTCCAAATTTTTGGCAAACCATCCAAACAATGGCCATAAATTTTTCCATGGGCCAAAATGGGGTAAGGAAGATTTGCGGTCACAAACCAAACATAACCTTGTTTAAGTAATAAGCATAGCTATGTTTATTATGTACCTGCCTTTTTCCATAAGATTTTTTTTAGCAATGGTGTTCCATAACAAAAAAATGATGGAAAATAGGGTTAGGAAAAATGACATGAATGGAATCAATTAAATTACTCGTACATGTAGATATTTTAGACAAATTGGAGGCTAGAAAGACAAGCAAGGTAACAAGGTGGTCACATTTCAGAAATTTTGTTGTGAGTGTAACACGCCAACCATTTACTTGTCTCTCACGGAAGATAACATGTATGCCTCTAATATCCTTGATTAGGTCAAACAAAACATAACAAAGTAGCTCAATTTTCCCATTAGTCAACAAGAGAGTTTCAATATGGTCTTACAATTACTTAAGGAATTTTTCTTGGTAGGTATAGAACATCTCATCTAGCTTAGACTCTTGATTTTTGAGCTAGTGAGATAGATATACATATAGGATCCTAGATACACACCTTGATGTTGTGTTATGATGTATAGGGATGTGGATATGACGAGCTAACACTGTACGAACATCAAAATTTAGTTGGACAAATTGAGGATCTAGGGATATGCACATGACCTATAAACCTGGACATAGGGAGTATAACTTAATTTAATCTCCCCTTTTTGGATATAAAGTAAGAGGGAAATTCAATAGCCATGTAGTGCGCACATCTTGCTCTTGGTCATCAAATTACATGATCGATGACCATTATTGCATAGTGCACCATGCAACCTTGGCTTCGAAGAGTCTCTCTTTTTGTGAATGATTGCATCTGAATATACAAAATCTTACCAGAAGAAACTTGTCCTATCATGTAGATTGTAGAGGCATCATGAAATGTAGCTATCCCTGCATGGACCATTGAAATTTCATGGCCACTTTATGTTTCCACATACATATAGATATAGGCCAAGCTTTTCTAGCCAATCTATAAATTGGTAGTACATACATAAAAGGCTAAACTAAGAAGTACATTTAGATCTTAGGGTATGATGTGTCTGATTTGAGACAAATGACCTAGCCAAATGCTCAATATTTTGCTAGCCCATGATCTGACCAATAAAAATAAATTAGTGGCCAATGGGGAATCGTGGTTCCAAATTTTTGGCAAACCACAATGGCCATAATTTTGGCCATGGACCAAAATGGGGTAAGGAAGATTCGCGGTCACAAACCAAACGTAACCTTGTTTTAAGTAATAAGCATAGCTATGTTTACTATGTACCTGCCTTTTTCCATAAGATGTTTTTAGCAATGGTGTTCCATAACAAAAGAACTTTATGGAAAGTAGGGTTAGTAAAAATGACATCAATGGAATCAATTAAATTACTCATACATGTAGATATTTTAGACAAATTGGAGTCTAGAAAGACAAGCAAGGTAACAAGGTGGTCACATTTTAGAAATTTTGTTGTGTGTGTAACACGCCAACCATTTACTTGTCTCCCACGGAAGATAACATGTACGCCTCTAATTTCCTTGATTAGGTCAAACAAAACATAACAAAGTAGCTCAATTTTCCCATTAGTCAACACGAGAGTTTCAATATGATCTTACAATAACTTAAGGGATTTTTCTTGGTAGGTATAGATCATATCATCTAGCTTATACTCTAGAATTTTGAGCTAGTGAGGTAGATATACATATAGGATCCTAGATACACACCTTGATGTTGTGTTATGATGTATAGGATGTGGATATGACGAGCTAACACTGTATGAACACCAAAATTTAGCTGGCGTAAGTTTTGCACAAGATTTTGCTTCTGCATGATATTGGCTAATGTTGACATGAAAATAAGATATAGTGGGAAAAAAGCACAATCGGGCATGCATAATTCTTTGCATTCATTCGCAAAAAAAAAATTCTTTGCATTTTTCCAAACAAGGACCATTTTTCACAATTTTTCTTTCGAAATCAATTTTTCATATGTGACAATAGGTTGTGGTCAGAAAGAAAACATATATTACCCTCTTGGTGCAACCACAAATAAGTTTGATTAGCTCCAATCTTTGTTTAATAACAAAAAATATGGCAAATGGATAGGCTTGGAAAAGATGACCTGATTGTCATCAGCAAAATTACTCGATGTTGACAACCAGACATGCGAAAGGCAAGCAGGGAACAAAAAGTGACAGAGTTTTGTCGTGAGTGCAACACACACCAACCATCTCCTAATTAATCCACCTCGAAAGATGCCTCTAAAATCCTTAATTAGTTCGAACACAACGCACCAAATCAGCTCAAATTCCTCATTAGTCAACACGAGAATTCCAATAGGACAACATCAATTCACGGGAATTGCTTGATAGACATGTCTCATCTCATCTAGCTAGTTTGGACTCCATTTTTCTAAGCTGGTATAGGTAGGCTCCTAGATAGTAGACACCTTGGTGCTGCGTTATGGTGTACATGTACAGTGACACAGATTTGACGCCCCAACAATGGCAATCATGCCGTATCAGTACTTGCTTTGATCTTGATGTGTCTGAGTAAGTTGATCTAGGGCCTAGGAGATCGGGCGACGATATCCGATGACAGTGGCCTAGTACGGTTGAGATTCATGGGTAATTAACATCAGATTTCTCCACACATGCATGCTTCACTGCACATGAGGGTACACACTAAAAGCTGCAGGTGTAGATGAGATCGATAATGTACCTTGTTTCATGCATCCAAATTTTGTCCAAATATCTTCTATATTGGACTTCTTTTGAAGTTCTCTTCACTAGGAACTAAAATATTTAAACTATTCAGAAATTCGAACTTCTGGTTCAAAAGCTGGTTTCAAGTTTTAAAACTAAATCTACCAGTGTGGAAGGAGAAAGAAGGTAACTCACACAAATCTAGGCAAGGAGATAGAAGCTGAGAAGATGGGACACCCATTCATGGTGCATGATAGAAGAGCTCTCCAGCATACAGTTTTCGCTTCTTGTCGAGCTTATTCAAACATATGGCCCATGGAACTACCCATGTATTTGTGAGCCTTTTCGAGTATCTACTATATTCTGTATTTCTAGAGTAGTCAGTAGAGTGTTCATGGTAGCAGCAAGGTGAGCGGTATCTGGCATGCATACCGACACGGTGTTGATGTGCATTGGGCAGTACAGTAGCTCAAAAAACTTGTAGTAGTATAGTGCCTGTTCATAGCCTAGGAAGGCTTACCTACATTGCCCATGCAAAGTACACTCTACAACGCATATGCTTGCTATCGATCTTTAGAAATATAAGACACTTTAGCTTTATGAAATGAATGTATCTAGACATCTTTAGTGTATAGGATCATTCCAAATCTCTATAAACATATACACTAAAAGACGTCTAAATACATATTATTTGGTTCATAAAGCTAAAACATCTTATATTTCTAAACGGAGGGTGTACATCCGCATGAAGCCATAAAATCCTGCTACCACTGCCCACTGGTTTGGACTGTTAGCAGGTAACAGCAGTGCCGGCAGACTCGGAAACTGTTTTGCGGAGAAATCGTCTAACGAACCACTGTCTTCTTTGGCACTGGCTACAAAGTACAAACAGTCTAGCACAACGGACAACGCTGGTCACACCGCGACCGTCTCCTAAACTAAAGTAATTAACGACATTATTTTTTAGGTGATCAAATAAAACAGGAGTAGCAATTTTGGCTGACTTTAGCTGAATCATCGCAGCAGCTATACGTACGTTCCGCATTTGCATGCACCGACTAGTCACCGATCATATCACATGATGCAAAATGGACAGGAAATTTCAACTCATAACTTTCTCAAAAGGTTTCTTGCATGGACATTATCCCCCAAAGTAATAAGACCCTTATGTCGTCTAGCTTTCTTATCCCCTACTAGTCCTAACAAGAAGGTATTGGAAAATGCTATTGAAGAATCTTTTCCTTTTGGCTATAAACTAAGAGGGAAATTCACTAACCATGAATTATGCACCTATATATTTCTAGTAATTATCAAATTAGATGATCAACGGCCATTATTGCATTGTGCACCATGCAACCTTGGCTTCAAAGAGTTCTTCCCTGCAGTGCTTGATTGGTTGATCTCACGTCGGAATATACAAAATCTTACCAGAAGAATCCTTGTCCTATCATGGAATCTAGCTATCCTTGCATGTGCCGTTGAAATTTCAGGGCCACTTTACGTTTTCACATACATATGTTTAGGTCAAGCGCTTTTCTAGCAAATCTATATACTGCTCGTACATGCATAAAATGCTAATCCAAGAAGTACATTTAGATCTTAGAGTGTCTCTGATTTGAGACAAATGATCTTAGCCAAATGCTAAAGATTTTGGGGGGCATTATATGTCCAATATTTGTAACGGAAATAAACAAGTGTGAAATTGGGCACGGTGGGATCCAAATTTTTGGCCAACCATCCAAACGAGAGTAAAGTTTTTGGTGGTGGCCTACAAATTGGTAAGCTAGATTGAGGTCGCAACCAATCACATACTTGTTTGACGTGACAAGCACACATATGTTTTTTTATGTTCCTAGCTTTGTGTTCCACAAGAAACAAAAAGTGAAAATGATATTTCGTAACAAAAACTTGAAGGAAAGGAGGAGTTGGGAAAATATGACACGAATGGAATAAAAAAAATTACTCATCCACGTAGCTAATGTTGACAACTTGGCATGCTAGAAGGGCAAGCAAGGGAACAAGTATGGTAGTCACACTTTTGAGCTTATGTGTTGTAAGTATAACACACCAACCATTTTCTTATCTCCCGTGGAAGATGCCACGTATGCCTCTATAATCCTTAATGGAATCAACAAAATTACTCATCCACGTTGCTAATGTGGACAACTTGGCATGCTAGAAAGGCAAGCAAGGGAACAAGTATGGTAGTCACACTTTAGAGCTTATGTGTTGTGAGTATAACACACCAACCATTTTCTTATCTCCCACGGAAGATGGCATGTATGCCTCTATAATCCTTAATTTGGTCGAACAAACATACCAAACTAGTTCAACATTCCTCTTGCGCAACACGAGAGAACTTTAATACAACCTTAACAATTAATCAAGGGAATTTGCTTGACATGTATGTATCATCTGTTTCTAGCTTGGACTCTCCATTTTTAGATAGTTTGGTAGATTTGCAGATAGGCTCCTAGATAGACACTTTGTGATGTGTGTGATGATGTATCTGGATCAGGATTTGACAAACTAATTAATACTACACTGCACGGACACACTTTATTTCTAGCGTAAGTTTTGGTCAAGATTTTCTTTTGCATGATATTAGCTAATGTTGACAAGAAAAGAAGATAGTAGACAAAGGGCCTAATGGAACATGCCAAATTGATTGCATTCGCCGAAACAAGGACCAATTTTTTTCATCATGTCCCAAAAGTTAGTGTTGTAGGTCTTGTCAAAAATAACCAAACATACCCGTTTGAAGTGGCAGGCACAAATATATGTTTAGTTACGTTCCTAGCTTTGTTTATGAAGAAAACGTTAAAGGCAGAGAGGTGTTTGGAAAAGATGGCACTCGTAGCTGATGTTGACAACTTGACACGCTAGAAAGCCAAGCATATGGGAACAAAGCGATCAAGTTTTGCAGCTTTTGTTGCGAGTGCAGCACACCAACCATCTGCTAATCTCCCCGTAAAGCTGGCACATATGCTTCTGAAATCCTTAATTAGGTGGAATACTAGGCACCAAAATAAGCTCAATTTTCTACTTAGTCAAGACGATGATTTTGATTAGGACAACCGCAATTAATCACGGGAATTGCTTGATAGACATATATCATCTCATCTAGCTAGTTTGGACCGCATTTTTCTAAGCTAGTGAGGCAAGTACAGTAGCTATGTAGCCTCCTAGACAGACAGACAGCTTGGTGTCCCGCGTTTTGGTGTACACAGTGACGTGGATTCGACACCGGTCCTAACAATGACAATCATCATCATATCTTAATTACTGTTTGTTAATGACGCCCCAGTTACGTTGAGCCCGTCCGTCCTAGTACGGGTGGGATTTCACGAACAGCATCAGATTTCTCCACTATACACACATGCATCACCACATCTTATGGCTTATCAGCTACTCCCTCCGTTTCAAAATATAAGATGTTTTAGATTTGTGAAGAAAATGAATCTAGACTTCTTTTAGTGTGTAGATTCATTCCAATATTGAGTGAACATACATACTAAAACAAGTCTAGATATATTGGCTTCACAAAGCTAAAACATCTTATATTTTGAAACGGAGGGAGTAGTACGCATCCGTTTGCACTTTGCTGCATGCAACCAAAGGAATATCCTCGAAAAGGAATATCCTCGAAACAGGCTTTACGCCCAGCTTTATAAATAAAACAACGATCAACGAGTACCACAAAGTCAACGACGCCCAGGCGTCACAAGAAAAATAAAAATAAGCATAGTTCGCTGGGGCAACAGCACAATAAGCCCCCCAAAAGGAGGGGAAACAGACAAGGCGACCAAATGCAGAAGAAAGCTCCCCTAATGGGGGGCACTAGCAGGCACCGCAAAGCGTTGCGCCGACGCCCTGATAGCCTGCAAGATGCCGTCCACGCGGTCTCGGTCACGTTGCCTGGAGAGAGGGGACCACTGCTGAAGGTGGGCAAGCAAAGAAAACACAGAGTCAGAGGCCCGGCTAGAAAAAATCCGCTCAATCACCATCTTATTTCTAATTTTCCAAAGAGACCACGAGATGGCTGCAAACACCATCCAGAAGAGGTGGCGCCCTCTTCTAGGATGGTTTGCCTCAGATTCCAGGAACTCCCCGAGGTCTTGGGCCTGCCACGCAGGACCCAGGGCCTCCCGGATAAAGTTCCATAGAAACTGAGCGGCAGGACAGGTGAACATTATGTGGGTGCAAGACTCTGGGATCCCACATAATGGACACAGCCCATCGCCAGGACCATTCCACTTAGCGACCTCCACCCCGGAGGGGAGGCGATCCCGGAGCAGCTGCCACACAAAGATACTGACGCTCAGAGGAAGGGGGGCCTTCCAAAGATGCGACGCCCACGGGAGCTCAGGACCCTGGAAGAGGGTCCGATAAGCCGAGCCCACCGAGAAGGCTCCCGAAGGAGACTGGCTCCAAGAAATCTCATCTCTCTCATCTAAGAGGGCTAGAGGCAAGGAACCTCGCAATCTCACAAAGTCCGCCGCCTCGACATCGTTGAAGGTCCTCCGGAACGGGATGTTCCAATGGGCCTCCTGCATAGTTTCAGCAACTAACATCGTGGGGACTGCGCAGATAGCGAACAACGCCGGGAATTCCAGTCTGAGAGGGACCCCCTGTAACCAGGGGTCCATCCAAAACAGAACTCCCTGCCCGTTCCCTACCCCAAAACTAGATCCGCGACGGATGAGGTGCTTAATGTCCTGGATAGCCTGCCAGAACTGGGGCCCTTCCCGGCGCTCGCAAGCCAGCAGGGGGCGACCCCGGAGGTATTTGGCCTTGATGAGCTGGAGCCACAAACCCCCCTCGTCCCGCAGGATCCGCCACACCCACTTCAGCAGCAAGGCCACATTGAAGCGGCGAGAATCGAGAACCCCTAGACCCCCAAGGATTTTGGGGGAACAGATATCTTCCCATTTCACCATGTGATATTTCTGGTGTCCATCCCCTGCCGCACAAAAGAATCTAGACAACTCTTTCGCAAAGTCTGCATGGACACCTTCAGGCAGCAGGTATAGACCCATCTGATACATGGTGAGGCTGGACAGGCAGGAATTGATCAGTACCGTTTTGGACCCCTTGGTCGTAAGGCGAGCCCGCCATGGCTCAGCTCGCGATCGGACCTTCGAGACCATGGGGGTCAGGTCCTTGATCAATACCCGCGAGTCCCGCATAGGCATCCCCAAGTAGGTAATGGGGAAATCCGCTAGGCGGCAGTTGAGCCTATCGGCAATCAACTGCCCCTCGTCCTCAGGGAATCCTAGGACCATGACCTCGCTCTTGTCGAAGTTAATCTTGAGTCCAGACATGGACTCAAAACACAACAACAGGAACTTGAGGTTAATAATATCTAGTTCCGACCCCTGGACCATGATCATCGTGTCATCGGCATGTTGGAGGTGGGTGATGCCACCTCCGGGGAGATGCCCTACCACCCCGGAAAGGTGGCCAGCAACCTTGGCTTTGTCCAAGATTTCTGCTAGGGCATCCACCACGGAGTTAAAGAGCAGGGGTGAGATCGGATCCCTTGCCTAACTCCGCAGGAGGGTCGAAAATAAGGACCCACCTCCCCATTAATATTGATCGCCGTGCTGCCACTCATAACGAATTGCATGATCCACGCAATCACCCGGTCCTCGAAACCGCGAGGCTCAAGAACTTGCCTCAGGAAGGCCCAATCCAGCTTATCGTATGCCTTCTGGAAGTCTAGCTTGAGGAATACCCCTTTCTGATGGCTTACCTTCACCTCATGAATGATTTCATGAAGTGCTAGTATGCCATCGTGGATCAGGCGTCCCTTCAAGAAGGCAAACTAAAGCGGGTGGGTCAAGCGTTCCATAATAGGGGCCAGGCGGACGGCAAAGACCTTAGCGAAAATCCGCTGGATGACGTTGATCACCGTGATAGGTCGAAATTGGAGGATATCCGTGGCCCCCACTACCTTGGGGATCAGGGTAATCACGCCAAAATTCAGCCTCGACATGACCAAGGTCCCAATGTAGAACTCCTGAAACATGCGCATGATCACAGGGCACAACTGCTCCCATAAGGTCTGGAAGAACACCAACGGGAGCCCGTACGGTCCCAGTGCCGAGTTGGACTTCATCGCTTTGATTGCCTCGGCGACCTCAGACTGGAGAAACGGGAGGGTCAGCTCCCTATTCTCCTCCATGGTCACCCTGGCATCCTCAGGCCAGAAGTCCACTCCCAACGCCAGGCCCGATCTCGGGGAAGCCAAGAATAACTCCCGGTAGAAGGCATAGATATGGGCCGAGATCTCTCTATGGTCTTCCAGAAGAGAGTCCTCGGACCAGAGGCAGGGAATTGAGCACTTCCTACGTCGGCCATTAGCAATGGCGTGGAAGTAGGCTGTATTCGATTCCCCCTAGATAGTCCAGTTCTGACGGCTCTGCTGCCTCTAGAATGCCTCCTCCCCCTTATAGATCTCCATAATGGAGGTCTCAAGGAAGTACCTATGGGCCCAGGCGGCCGCCAAGAGGCCCACCTGGTCCGCCTCTCGGTCTAAGGCCTGAATCTCAAGCAGAATACTCGCTTTCTGGCCTCTAAGCGTGGCGCCCAAGTTTGCACCCAACCCCGCATGAGTTGACGTGACAGTAAGGCACAATGGTGCCAGATATCAATCGCACAGAACACACGGGGTGGGGAGGCGGCTGCCTCAGCCCACCTAGCTCGCACCGCTTCCACGAAGCCCTGCTGGTGGAGCCAGAAGTTCTCAAAGTGGAAGCGGTTCATCCTAGGCCGCTGCCCCCCTCCCGACGAGAGAAGGAGGGGGGTATGGTCTGAGCCCACCCTAGTAACCGCCCGGAGAGAGCATAGAGGGAAGGCCAGTTCCCAGTCGACCGAAACAAAGACTCGATCCAGGACGCTACGGACCGGATCGAGGCGATTGTTGGTCCAAGTGAACCTCGCACCCACCCTAGCAATCTCCCTGAGAGCGAGGTCAGCAATGCAGTCATTGAACAATCGAATCCTATTGGGGTCCACATTTGCTGAGCTCTTGTCCGCGGCGGATCTGATGAGGTTGAAGTCCCCTGCCACCATGACCGGGGTCTCCGTCCTCTCCACCTTGGTCTTGAGCTCGAGCAAGAACTCCTGATCCGCGGGGCCATAGACAATCACGACTTCCCATCTAAGGCGTGATTGTCTATGGATGAGAGTCATGCTCACAAAGAAGTCCCCGCGGTCTATATCCTCTACCTCGAAGATATCCTCCTTGACCCCAAGGAGGATGCCCCCCGAGTGACCGGAAGCCGGTAGCCACGTCCAGACAAACTTATGTCTGGACAGAGCCTCCAGCTCCGTGATCGAGAAGTCCTCCACGACGGATTTCCAACAAACTACTAGTAGTACTCCCTCCGACCCATATTAGCTGACTTGGATTTCTCAAAATTTGGATGAACCTATATACTAAATAGTGTCTAGATTCATCCAAATCTACACAAATTTGAGTCAAGTAATATTGGTCGGAGGGAGTAGTACATTTTAGAACTGGGTTAGTAATATGTCCATTCTAAATTATTGACGCATCTTTGTCCATCTTTACCTAGATATGTATGTATTTACGTGTTTTAGTATGTAGATATGTATTAGACAAAGCCGCGTCAGCTGATTTAAAACAGAGAGTATTTTGATAAGAGTTCCGTGTGTGGTCACTCCTAAGATACTTTGAGCACGAGCTAGCACGACAGGCAAGACTATAGTATGGTCTATCACCTGGCACTTGTTCATGCTCTGTCTGCACCGTCATTGCCTTTATATTTGCCTTGTCGCCACCACCCCTCGACGCTTAGACCAGCGATTGCGATCGGCGAACCAGCACACTTTGCCTCCCCTAGCGCTACTCCACACTTTTCTTTCTTCGTTGCTGCTTTGCATTGTGTATGGTCGTTTTTCTTTCTAACCTTATTATTGTAATGAACGATGGTCGCCCGCTTCATGATACATAAGAAGCATGATGAGTTAGATAAAGGGTCAGCTCTGATTTATTAAAGAGTAAATTCCAGTTTTTACCCCTTAGTTTCATATTTTTGACACTAATTGCCCTATTTAACATTTTTTCATCAATATTACCCCATTCAGTGGAAGTTTTGTCAATTTTTACCCTTTTTAAAAAACTGGGAGCAACCTACTACGTGAATCCTGGTTGCCGTAGCGTGTGACGTCGCTCTTCTTGTCATGTCTTTTTTCCAACCCCCGAATCAGTCTAATAGCTAAGCCGCGTCCAATCTTTGACTCGTGGTTGTAGGTGTACGTACCACTGCTTCAACGATGCAATCAATAACCGTCGGGGACTCGTCGAGATAATCACTATGGTCCTATGGATCTTAGAGGCGAGGCAGCAATCACGCAAAGTGGGTTCCTTTGTTAATTCGGGCGGTGCATTTGGCCGATGACAATATCGTATACACAGCTGCTGGCTCATTTGAAATACACTATCTCACAGGCAACCCACCGGAGACAGAGATGATGAAAAATGATTTGCTACAGGCATGTAATTCATGTGTGCCAGTTACTTGTATTTCTTCCAACTTGACCAGTGCATGTGATTTATATGCTTACACGGTAACACGGCAAAGCCAAGTCATAATATTATTCTCAGATCGAATCTAACACAACTCGAGCACACGCATACGTACCGTGTGTAAACAGAGGTCCAATTATTTGCACAGACGAGATGGTGCGCAGAATTTTTGTGTTTAAAGGTGCGGGCAAAAACACGAGGGAAGGCAACTAGTATATGACAGATCATGTGCAAATCTTAGTATGGGTAAAATCTGGCAAAACTTTCGCTAAATAGGGTAATATAGATGAAAATTTGTTAAATAGGGTAATTAGTGTCAAAAATGTGAAACTAGGGGGTAAAATCTGGAATTTACTCTTTATTAAACAAACTTTGCACTACCGGAGGTCGCTCATCTGCTCATGTGTGCAGGTCCGGCCCATTATTGGGTGTTAATCGATAATCGTCGCGCGGTTCTAGACTTATAGCTAGAAACACTCGCTACAATAGCCATCGAGATACCCTGCCCATGATATGGAGAAATTGGGTAGAGAATTACTGGTAGCCCTACAAAATCAATGGCGTCGTGGTGTTCATGTCTCCCGGCAATGTTTTGGAGATTCGAGGAAGCTCAACCATGAACCGTCAGTGTCAACTTATCCGATTGGTGATGGACAAAATAACCGGTGCTCCATGGAAGAGAAATCCTAAGATTGGCAAGTGATGCACAGATTATACAGCGGCTCTCCTTGAGGGAGTAGACGAATACGAAATATTCCCATGATTCTCGTGATTGCTTTTCATGTTATTTGTTGAGAAAAATAACAAGCTAATTATTTGCTCTAATTATGATTATTTTCCTAGTTAGTTAAAATTCTGAGATTGTAGGGATTTCTATGATTAACATGTGATTTTTGGACATAATAAATTGTCCTAATTGTTAGTTATAAAAAATTTGGAGGAAGAGTAGTGGGCGAATCGAGGGCTATGATTCTCCCAATGTTTGATGATTGTGTTTAATTGTCCAAATTCTCCCAATATTTGATGTTGAAAATGATACCATCAACAACTCCAATTCTATAGTAAAGATATAAAATTACCCAGTATGGCAAAAAGATTTGTAATGAACACAAAATATTCTATGAGCTCAAGATACTATGATTCTGATGTATGGCATGCTTGGTTCAAAAAAGGTAACACAAACATAAATTGTAACGGGCTTAGAATGGGCCAAAGCAGAGACTTGTTTGGTTTTAGAAATCAAAAGGTGTACCGGTATCACAATCTTCAAATGTTCGTCGGTGACATGATATTACGCATTAGAAATATCCCTAAATCATCTACCTCAAAGATTCATAAAACATAAGGAATTGGAACCACCAGTCACGAATAACTCAGATCCGAACAAAATATTTACATGACAGCAATCAGCTACACAAGAAAATCAAACAACTAGACATGAGAACTAAGAATTTTAATCCTGGCATCGTTGAAGTAGCAGCTATTTGAATGCCAGTTTCTCGCCGATTCAAGCAACTAGACACTAGAACAAGAATTTGAATCTCGCATAATTTTTGACGTAAGTAACAGCTAGGTAAACACCAGTGGAGGAAGTTCTCCGATGAACGAGTGGAACGAGGCGGATCCTCAACACACAAGGGTTGGATTGTGTGATAATGACCGTTTACTAGCAACGTCTGAATGATTTTCAACCACTAAGGTGGACATATCTAGGACGTGTTTGTTTCGTTGCTTTGTAACGTAACCCGAAAGCAGCGTTAATAGGTTCCGTTAAATCTTGTTTGTTTTCATGGGTCCGTTATCTGATAACAGGGCTATCTGATACCGTGTAATACAAATCTGATACCGGCCAGGAACCTGTGTTATCGTATAACGATACAGCGCTTGGTCGCGGGTCGCGAAATACAGTCCGCCCGCTCGCCTGATGGCCTATTTCTACCTGGTCGTGACCCGTGAGCTGTTTTTTCTTTTGAGATTCTCGTGAGCTGTTTACATTACACTAGCTAAATGCCCGTACGTTGCCACGGTTCACTTTTTAATTTGTGTTGTGAAGGTACAAATCTATAATTTTACAAGAGCACCCCGGCGCGAATCCAATGTCCAATAAGATGTGGTGTTCCCCTAGAGCAACTCCAAATCCTGCCCAAAAATAACATAGGTGCCCAATAAACAATCTTTTACCGCACCAGCGCGTCAAAACGCGGCTCGAGCAGGTGCCAAAATATTCGGAGCGCCAAAAAAGGTTTCCATCATGGTCCTAAATTTTGGCTCTCGCCATGCATATTTGTGGCACAACAATGGGTACGTTGAAAAACCACAGCCTTGTGCGCGCATCCAATTTCCGAGCTGAAACTATTCCTATGTGTGTTACCATCTCCCGTGTTGCCTTCCCAGAATCTGACCATGGGCGGACATTCCAGCACTCCCCCACTCCTTCCTTCTTTGTCGCCCCTCCTGCGGGCTCCCCCACATTCCCGTCGTCGCTAGCAAGCACCATCGCCGCTGCAGCCGCCGCGCCAAACCCTAGCCCCGACATCATTTGCCAGAACATGTCCGCACCGCTTTGGCCTCTAGGTGCGGCAGGAAACAACGTAGTCGCGCCGGCCACCACTACGAAGTCAAAGGGGGAGGTCAACAGCGTGAAGCGGGCGTCAGTTGTCCGCAGCAGTGACCATAGGGAGGAAGAAGTGGCCTGTCACAATTAAATGGTGTGAGGATACTACGTATTTGTTTTCTCAAAGAGCTGCATTCCAACCTTTCTGATCTGGTGCACTTGCGGATACTTTTTAACAAAGCACCGAATCGTGAACTCTTGCACTTAAAACTTTGAGCTTGTACATAAAATAGTCAGTCTAGAAAGTCAAGGAATTATTATTAGAAGACTGAATACAGAAGGAATTGTTCTGTTTCCTCTGCGTACCTTTTGAACGCCACGGTGTGCTCCTGCCGGCTCGTTGTCTGACGCAACCCCCTCCTCTAGCATCTTGTATGACCATCCGCGCTGCAGACACGAAGGTGCATGCAGCAGCTAGCGTGTTGAGACAGCTGGGGATTCTGCCAAATAGCTGGTGCCCGTGCCCCAGGTGTGCGTACCGAGCTGGCACATGGCCTTCCAGGATGGTGGCCGTCAAGGAATTGAGTGATGAACGTCCCGCGACGCCTTCTTCTTGGCCGGCGGCGCTGGCTTCTTTATCCCGGCCATCTTGGCCTGAGCCGACGGAGGGCCACACAACGCCTCCGTGGAGAAGTTACGAGGCGCGCGAGGGAGCATCTGGGCGGCATAAAGGATGTCGCGCGCGGCGATCTTGGCGACACGAGAGGAGGCTTTTCGGCGTGCGGCCCGTGTGAATTACTCCTATATGACGATAGATTCGGTTTCAAATACCTACTCCCGGCCAGATCGGAATGTGGACGAACAGTCGTACGATTCATGCGAGACGTGTGCCTTCAGGATAACGTTTTGTATGTGGATTGTCCAAAGGCAGATCGGATCGATCGTGTCTTCAACGGATTCTAACGTGGAGACGTGCGCTTGGGACGGACGAAAACCACTGGCGACGGACGAAAAACGCCTGCGACGAAAACCACCTCAAGACAAATTATATAGTAGATAGATAACCGAACCAAACAAAAGTGCAATTTGTTCATTACACTGGTGATACACCCTGTGATCTGATTGCATTTGCATTACCGTTACCATTTCTAAACCAAACACGTCCCTAGTATAATACTTGATGCATGTACAACTGTAATTCCCAGTGACTTCCAGTCCGAGTTGCTACCATCATCAGAGCACACCTATCCAACCCTCCAAAAAAATACTGCTCTCCGATACTGGTGCTTCGTTGGGCCTTTCCCCGCTCATTCCTAACAACTACTGCATTATTGTAAAGGAAAGAAAAGCTCCTATATATATGCAAGCTGCGCCTGAACACGGACCTTACTCACACGATGAGAAATTAAGAACTCCGTATTAATAATTCACCAGAGCCAGCAAGGATATGTTCAAGCTTGGTGTACCAATACAGTACTGGTTGTATCAAATTAACTCCAATTCGGATCATTCGCAATCCGCATGTTTATTGCTGTTGAATTCTCAGTTACTACCCATAGCCGACAGTGGTGAGTTGCTTTATGTTCTACATGCACGAGTATGGGTTACTGGCTTAATTAAATGAAATAATGATATACATGTGTATGTACCGATCATGTTACCTTTGCCTTTATGTATATATCAATCATATTTATATGTACATCTAAGGTTCCATCTACTCTCGTACACCAATTGAACTTATATGAGTACATTTTTATACTCCTTTAATTAGAGAGTGTGGTATATTTGGCTCTTTCAGAATCTCCCAACTTTCATACCTCATCCGTGACCACAACGTCGTGCTCCATCATACAAGTTCAGCAACACACATACATGTCACAAGCAAAACTTGTGTTCATTACAAATCTACTTCGTAGCAACGATTTGAAGTGTTCATCATGGGTCAATCAATTCATTCCTTTTAGGGAGTCATTTTTAGTCTTAATATTATCATAAAGCAAATGGATATATTTTGGCTGGAAGAAGAATAAGATGTCAAAAAAATCAATCAGTATATGCCGGGGTGCTTAAAGATGCATGGGTGCTACGTGGGGTAACAAACTGATGTCGTGGGATCGGGGTCATCGCCTCCCGGCTGACTACTAGAAAAACCATTGTTGTCAACGGCTTTTGTATGCCAACAGCCATTTGTCCAGGCCCTCGGCGTACCTAGCTGTTTGACTACGGCCAGGAAAAACCTCCGACAAATGGAAGTCGTCGGCAAATATGGCTATATGTCGACGGCTTCCTCAGTGACACCGCAAACAAGCATGTTGGTAAGCCGACAAAGTTCATTCATCGGCAAAGTACCCTGCCATGTGTCCTAGGAGCGTCACCAGTTGACGAAAAACATAAGGCATTACTTGTATGTCAATGGTCCTGCATTTTTTGTGTGGGGATGATACTTTTATTTTCTAGTAATGTACCACTAAAATGACACAATACAAAGGTATTGATTTTTGAATTTCTTATGCTCACACTTAGTTTTACATAAAATGATAGACCGCAAAACTTCCACGTCGGATTCATCGGACCGAATCGTTTGAAATATTGGGCCCACATTAGATCGGATCCATTGGAGTGAACCCTTGCTCTCACGTGTGACCCTCTTTAGAGACATGAGCTATTACTTAGAAAGTTCTGGACTTATAATGGGAAACTCCCACCTCGAGCCCATGGGGTATGGAGAATTTTAGATGGGTAGATATGTGGGGTCCAGGGCTAGATTTTCTCTGGAAAACAAGTATCGAAGGGTCAGAATCCCTTCAAAACTTGCATGTGGCTCTAGCATATGTATGCAAGTGTAGTGGGATGTTGAAAATGCCCATACCTAGCTCCTGAATGTGAGGCTCTTCACAGACATGCGATAACACTTAGAAGGTTCTATACTTATTGGTGGAAACTCCCGCTACGGGTCAACCGGAGGGAATCTTGTGGGAAAATGGACAAACATTATTTTTTCATGTTGTTATGACCTAATCTAAGAAAAACAAAGATAGGAATCCATTGGTCAATCGTCATACGGAGAATTTCAGAGGGGTAGATCCGCGGGACCCATGGGCCAGGGTTTCGCTGGAAACCGAGGATTGGAGGGTCGAAATCCCTCCAAAACTTATGTATGTCCCTAGCATAAGTGTGGTGTGATGTTGAAAAGGCCAAAACCTATCTCATGTGTGCTGCTTCATAGACATACGATAACACTTAGAAATGTTCTGAACTTATAGGTGAAAACTCCTGCTATGGGTCAAACCGTATTAATTGTCTATGCCGACAGCCAGACGCTCGGCATACACTCTCTAGATATGCCAACGACCTGGCCCTCAGCATACACATGGAACATGTTGGGATCTTGTAGCCCATAGCAGCTGGGTATGCCAACAGCCAGGACCTCGGCATACAAGCCCCAAATATACCGTCGGTCAGACCTTCGGCGTACTGGGCATGTGGCGGTGTCGGGTACCCGTAGCATATGTATGTCGACGGCCAAACCCTCAGCATACATAGGACATGTGGTGGTGTCAGTTGTGTATGCCGACGGTCAGGCCCTCCGCATGCACATGACACGTGGAGGTGTGTAGCAGCTCGTGGTCGGTAGGTACACCGAGGGCCTGACGGTCGACGTATGCTTGAACAGCGTCCAACGAACCACTTTTTTGTGCCGAGGGCTTGTCTTTACCGATGGCCATGGAAAACCCTCACATACATGTGTGTATGCCGAGGGCATGCTGGAGTTTCCATAGAAAACAGTTCCAAGATGTTTTAGTGGAGGGCAACCATCGACATACTGGGTTTAGGCCTCTTCGCCAACGGTTCGTTTCTTGTATTAGCGGCCGACAGGCACACCTTAATTATATGGCGTACGTGCGCATATGCACTTGTTAATTGGTTTCTCATTTTTCATATTATCCTAATTAAACTGCCCAAAGAAAATCAAAAGACCAAAGGTAGCTAGTGCGCTATTCTTCCACCCGTGCGCACACTTTTGACGCGAACGATGATCAAGGGCTTGGATACTATAGTATTGGTGAACCCTACTCACACCAACCGTCTCCTAATAAAGTACTCCCTCCGTTTCAAAATATAAGATGTTTTAGTTTTGTGAAGCAAATGTATCTGGACTACTTTTAGTATATAGGTTCACTCATGTTTAGAGTGAATCTACACACTAAAACAAGTCTAGATACATTCTCTTCACAAATCTAAAACATCTTATATTTTAAAATGGAGGGAGTAATTAACAATTTTAGGCGAGCTAACAAAAACTCGAGTAGCAATTTTGGCAGCCTTCTGGTTGAATTATCACATCAGTGTCTGCGTACTCTTGAGCATATATATAATTTTGCATGCAATGAGTAGTCATGAATCATATCATGATGCAAAATGGATAGGAAATCTTAACCCGTAACTTTCTCAAAAGGTTCTTGTAGATATGGACATTATCCCCCACAGAGAGACCCTTGTGTTGTCTACCTTCCTTATCCCCTACTAGTGCTGTCACCTTCAGTCATCTCTTAACAAGTGGAGTTACACAATTTGGAGTTGAGCTCGGCACGTTTTTTTCTTTTTCAGATGAGAATGCGACTTCTGGTTAGATAGACTAGTTGATACGTTCTTGTCTACTGCCTAAATGGAACGTAGAAACTTCTACACTAGCCATGTAACGCGCGCATCTTGCTCTTAGTCATCAAATTCCACTATCAAAGGCCATTATTTCGTAGTGCACCATGCAACCTTAGCTTGGAAGAGTCGTCCTTCCTTGTGCATGATAGCATCGGAATATACATAATCTTACCAGAAGAATCTTTGTCCTATCATGCAGATTGTAGCGGCATCATGGGATCTAGGCATCCTTGCATGGGCCATTGAAATTTTACAGACCACTTTACGTTTCCACATGCATATACCACTAGTGGAAAACGGTCCCAGTTTGTAAAATCCTTTAGTCCCGGTTTTCTAACCGGGACAAAGAAATCGGAACTAAAGGCCTATCCTTGTAGTCCCGGTTTGGCACAAACCGAGACTAAAGGCACTCACGGGGCCGCGTCGAGTGTGCGGGACCTTTAGTCTCGGTTTGTAATACGAATCGGGATTAAAGGTTTTTTTTAATTTTTTTCCAAATTTTTTTTTGATATATTTTTCAAATTTTTCTTAAACCTTTGAATTGTTTGACTCATTAATCTCCCACATCTCTTATTTTTAACACTAATTATACTTAATCTTAGTTCAAATCATACTTACGGTCAAACTTTCCGGCCGGTCACCCATCCTAGCATTACTCCACCCCCAGCACGCTTAATTGGTCACCCATCCTAGCACTACTCCACCTCCAGCACGCTTAACTTCTCCATTCCATCTCTCCCATCCCGCGCGAAGGACCCTTATATCTTGTTGTCAAGACTAGTATATCAATGCTATTAACTCATATCGATATGTGACACGTTTTTATTTTTTGAAATTAAGAACAACTATTTTTAGTAAACAAAAATAAATAAGTAATAATAACATTTTATTCTAATGAAAGTAAAAACTAATTAAATTAATATTTTATTCATTTTTGCCATTTATTCATTTAATATGACATAAACAATATCTTCAAATCTGCAAATCGAAATTCAACAAATAATATATCCATTATTATCAAAAAAATGCGAGGAATTCAAATATGACATAAAAACACTAAAATAATTTAATTTCTGAAATATTTTTTTCTTTTCAAATTTTAAGAATCCAAAACGGCCTAAGTATGTTGAAATCAAAGAGCTAATTTTTTTCTGCATCTTTTGATAGGTTGTACTTTTTTTACATGGTATGCAAAAGTTATGGCCATTTGAATTTTTATAACATTTTTTTATAAATTATGTCGAAATTTATATTTGTTAATTTTTGTAACAACTAAATCACATAATATAACTACAGTTCGAAGGATTTTATTTTTAGAAATGTTTTATAACTTTTTGGCATGATTTTGAATCTAGAAAAGACGATCTCCAGAAGGATTTGTGCCCGTTTTACTGCCACGGCAGAACTTGAGAATTTTTTTTGCCCACTTTCTTTAGTCCGGGTTGGTAATACGAACCGGGACTAAAGGTCACATCTTTAGGCCCCCCTTTTAGTCCCGGTTGGTGATACGAACCGGGACTAAAGGTCACATCTTTAGGCCCCCCTTTTAGTCCCGGTTGGTGATACGAACCGGGACTAAAGGTCCCGTTTGACCCAGGACTAAAGATTGCTGGCGTTCTAGCCGGTGGAACCGGGACTAATGCTCACATTAGTCCTGGGTCCAACTATAACCGGGAGTAATGCTCCGAACTGGGGTGGACAAATGGCTCTTTTTCCACTAGTGTACGTAGGTCAAGCTTTTATCTAGCCAATACATATTTATATAGTAGTAGTACATACAGAAATGATAAACTAAGAAAAGCGCTTGACACATACTCTCTCCGTCCGCAAATAAGTGTACTTCACATACTTCTCTGTCTGCAAATAAGTATACTTCTAGTTTTGTCCTAAATCAAATTTAGTAAACTTTGACTAATTTTATAGGAAAACGTAACAATATTTATGACACTAAATTGGTATCATTAGATTTGTTTTTTAATTTAGTTGCATAATATGATAAATTTATGTAATATATGCTAATATATTTATCTAAAATGTTGGTCAAATTTAATAAAGTTTCACTTAGGAAAAACTTAGAAGTACACTTATTTGCGGACGGAGGGAGTATAAAATGTGTTATGGTGTGTCTGATTTGAGGCAAATGACCGTAGCCCAATGTTCAAGATTTTGCCTACATTTGTCGCTTTTCCAAGGGGTTCTCTAGAACTTCTTACTTTTCGAAATCTCGTAACTTTTGGCTGTAACGTACGCGTTATTCTTCTAGTTGGAAGACTGTGCTCCCGCCGTTTACTCAAAAATATTAGAAGAAAAATCTGGTGGGCGATCAGGCACGGTGAGTTCCAAACTTTTGATAAACTAGCTAGGAGGTCAAAATTTTGGCCATATGGACAAAAAATTGGTAAGGTAGATTGTGGTCACAATCCGAACACAACCCTGTTTGAAGTGACAAGCACGCACATGATTACTATGTTCCTGGCTTTGTGTTTGATAACACCAAAAATTGGTAGTGATGTTCCATAACTAAAAGTTTATGGAAAAGAGGAGTTAAGAAAAGGGGACATGAATGGAATCAAGAAGATTACTCATACACTTAGCTGATGTAGACATCTTGGCAAAAAAGCCAAGCAAGGGAACAAGGGGTGGTCACATTTTAGAGCTTTTGTTGTGAGTGTAACACACCAACTAGTTTCTTATCTCTTGTCCAAGATGGCATGCATGCCTCTAAAATCGTTAATCAGGGCAAACAAAACATATGAAAGGAGGGAAATTTTCCTATTAGTCGACACAAGATAATTTTAGTATGACCGTAACAATTGTTTAATAGGAATTTCCTTGATGTGTATAAACCGCCTCGTCTAGCATGGACTCTCCATTTTTAAGCTAGTGGTTGCAAATATGCATATAGATAGGCTCTTAGATAGACACCTTTGTGTTGTGTTATCATGTATCAAGACGGGGATTTGTTGGGATAATACTTCATGAACACCAATAATTTGCTAGCTAAGTTTTGTTTAAAACTTTACTTGTGCATGATTTGGCTAACATGGACTTATTAAATATAATTGTATGAAGGGCATGATCAAGCATGCAATTTTCTTGGATTGTCAACACAAGCACCGAGTTTTTTTTCATGTCTAACAAATTGGGGTGTTGGTTTGGTCCCAAACCAGACATACCCGTTTGAAGTGGAAATTAAGCAATATTATGTTTATTCATTAGCTCATAGATATGTTTATAATAACAAAAAGTCTGATGCAGCAAAAAGGTGTTAGGGAAAGATGACATGAAAGGCATCAACAAAATGACTCGCACACATAGCAGGCGTTGGCGACTTGACATGCTAGAATTAAAGCCAGGCAGGGAACAAAACGTGATCATGTTTTGGAGATTTTGTTACGAGTGCAGCGCACCAACCATCTAGGTTGAACAGTACGCGCCAAATCAGCTGTGTCTTGTCATTATTCAGCACGAGAATTTCAATAGGGCCACAGCTAGCAGTTAATCACGGGAATTGCTTGAAAGGTATATATCTACATTTTCTTAGATGACCTCGTTTACTTTGGAGTTTGGACTCTCCATTTTTAAGCTAGTGATCGAGGCAGGTATAGTATATAGGCATCTCCTAGACAGACACGTTGGGGTGCTGCTTTATGGTGTACAGTGATGTTGATTTGACTCCCTAACAATGGAAATCATGTGGTGTTACTTGCTCTGATCTTGATGCGTTCGGGGAGATGTTAATTGAGGGCCCAACACTAGAGGAAAACGTGGCGCCGACGGTCGCTGCTTCTGGTTAGTTCCCAGCAAAATCTTGTATCAAACCAATACTTAGACAATATGCCATGCAAAAACTTCGACCGAGAACAATCGCAATGCAAAAAACTTTGACTTAACACAAATTTCCATGCTAAACTTTTAATTAGAACAACTCGTCACGCTAAACAGATCTTTTACTTCATTTTGAAGTGATGATGCGCTCTCGGCGGTGAACTTTGTGTTGTGCCGGTTCTCGAAGTCCATTATTGATCGGTTTGTATCGATTGTTTGGACTATGTGCACTGAACTTTTCATGTTTTTGTTCGATATCACCAAGCGAACTTACTTGTCGTGCCCTGTGACACAATGACTACATGTGAACTTCCCGTGTTGTGTGACATGTATCTATCTATCAATGACTATACGTGACATGTATCTCGTGACCGGTTTGTATCTATGCCCATGTTTGTGGATTTGATGATATGTTGATATGCCGGAGTTGATGTGGCCATTGATGATGTTTTTGTGTGTACACGATGAATTCAAAAATATATATGATTTTCGATCAGTGGCCAATTTTAAACTGCAGGGACAACCCAAACAAACAAACAAAATCTGGGAATCCAGTGTGCCGACAACCAGGTCATCAGTATCAATGACTGCAAGGTCCCCAGGCGAGTTACCAGGCCCTGCTGCGTGCCAGCCTATGCCGACGGCCTAGCTCTATGCATATGCTGACGGCCAAGCTGTCGGCGTATCCTAGTGCCAGCCCTACCCTGGAACCTTCCCAGATTATGTCGTGTAGCAAGCGAAGCCGATGACCCAACCATCGGCATCACACTGAGACAATCTTTGCAAGACACGTTCCCAACAGCCTCCACATGGCATGAGTCAACGGCATGCCGTCGGCATAGTGACAATGTCCCGTTGGACGAGCACGCCGTCAGTTTCGCATGCCAACAATCATCCCAAACCGCAGATGAAACATGTCGCTACGACATGGTGCCGACGGTGACCGTCGGCGTAGGATAACGCCGGCAGCTTATCTCCCTATGCTTACGTCCATAGGGACATCCACAGGAATGACCACGACGGTCTGTGACAGTTGCTACGAATCTGGCCCAGTACACAGTGTCGAGTGGTGGTCCAGCCCACTAGTCAAAAGACCGGTCCGGCCCAGAGACAGCAGGTCCGTGCATCTTCCTCTCTCTCTCTATAGTGGGGACCAATCGTAGCTTGTACTAGTAGTGTTGAGATTCATGGATAATCAACGACAGCGGGTATCTCCTCTCTCTCCGCACATGCATCGGTACGTACGCATCAGACGGAGTACATACCAAAAGCTCGCAGATGTAGATGAGATCGACGATGTACTACTTTGTTCCATGCATCCAAAGGGTAAATACACAATGCAAGCCAAATGAAAAAGCAATGCGCAAGTTGCAAAAAGGCAACTAACTAACCACCTAGCTACAGTACTAGCTAATTAAGTACTATCTTAGCTAGCAGTAGTGAAAAAACGAGAGATGATCATCACAGTGTGTAGAGCTGGTCATGCGTGCATGCGGCGTGCGTGTATACGGCAATTGCCTGACCGTGATAATACTTCCACTGTGATAGTGTGATGTGCCCACTATATATGTGTAATTAAAATAGTGGAGCACTAGCTTGCAGTGTCGTACTCTCCGATCTCCTGCTCAGTTCGGGACTACTAGTATTAGCGTTCACTTAGCCAGCCTAGAATGACAATAGGTACCCGATACCCGCTAACCCGACGGGTATCCGTTTTAAAGGGGGGTTTAGTAAAGAAAAAACCCATGGGTCTGCTTAACGGTAAAAATCTAGACCCGACGGGTCTAGCGGGGACGGGTCTGGAGGTGGCAAACCCATACCTGCACACCCGCAGACCCGACTATCCCACTAATTCTATTCCTAAATTCTAAACCTAAGATCCTACTAACCTTACACTGTAGTTCCTGCACCCCGCATTCCACGCACACGGCATACATACACGACACGCACGCACACATTGACCCACACGACCACCCCTCGTGACCACGTCCCCACCCCATCGCCACGCTCTGGGCAAATCCCCTCGTGATCTCGACCTAGCGCCATCGCCCTGTCTCTACTCCCACCGCATGCGCGTCGTTCCTCCTCCAACTCCAGACGACCGCGCAAGCCCATCCCCGCCTCGACAGATCCCGTCCTCGCCAAATCCCGGCCTCCACGATCTCCTAGCTCCGCCGCTCGCCTCCACGAGCTCACAACGCCGCCACTCGCTTCCACCCGCCAGCGATGACTACACGACCACTGCCTACATGGCCGCACCGCGCCTACACGGCCTCTATGGTCGGCGTTGTCCTCAACGCCAACGGCCCAAGTCCCAACAACGCTGCCCAGATCGACCCCATCGCCCTGATTTTGCGGGTCCTCATCGGGTCCCCGTACCTGGCCAAGCCGCGTGTCTAGTGGATTTCCAGACCCGACGGCGGTATCGGGGCGGTTCGCGGGTCGGGGAAAATGGGGCGGGTGCGGGTATGGGGGACCTTGACCCGGACCCGAACCCTGTGGATAGCCTACGTTTTGGACGTTCATGTAGGGGTTCGTAGCATGGAAAACAAAATTTTCTACCGCATGCAAACAAACAAGCCAAGATCTATCTACTAGATTGTAGAAACGAGTCGATAGAGGAACTCACCCTCGAAGATTCCAAAGCGGTTAACGAGAGCAGATTCTCGTGGATGATGTAGTCGTACTCTTGCCGATCTCAAGATCACGTAGACGATCCTTCCTATTACAGCGCTCCGCAATGATCACATCGCTCGGTGACTGATGAAGATCTTCCTCTCTCTTGTTCCAGCAGGCAACGAAGGTTGTAGTACTCTCCTCGCGATTCCGGCAGCACGACGGCGTGGTGTCGGAAGTAGAGAGGAGATCTCGCAGGGCTTCGCCTTAAGACAGAGCGAGTATGGTGGAGTATGAGAGAGGCCTTGGTGATCTAGGGTTTAGAGGGCACCAAGGGGAGAGCTTGGCCGGCGGCTAGGGTTTTTGGAAACCCCAACTCGCCGAGTTGGAGGTGCCCTAGGCGGCGGCAGCACAAGGAGGTGGTGGCGCCGGCGACTTGGGGCTAGGGTTTGAGGTGTGAGGGTAGGGGGCAACCCTACCCCTCCTTATATAGGTGGAGGGTGGCCGGTTGGGAGGAGGGAGTCCTCCTCCAACTTGCCCTCCTTGGCCGGCGGGTGGAGGGAGGGGACTTCCTCCCCAAGTAGGTTTCCTACTCTCCCTCCACCAAGCAAACTTGAGATTTGACTTTTTCAAATTGGCGTTTGACTTTCAAACTTCGATTTGATTTCTCTCTTTATTTTGCCCAGCCAAGTGACCTAGAACATGATGCAACCATTCCACATTGTCATGACACATTCATGTACCTTTCCCCTCCGGAGCGCCAGACCTTCCGGACCTTCCGGACCCTTCTAGAACATTCCTGGTGAAAACACCAGAATCATTCCCGAACTCCGAAACAGGACTTTCCTTATATGAATCTTATTCTCCGGACCATTCCGGATCTCCTCGTGATATCCCGGATCCCATCCGAGACTCCAAACAACATTCAGTCTCTTACTCATCATTCCATAACTACACAACAACATCGAATCCTTAAGTGTGTCTCCCTACGGTTCGTGAATTATGCGGACATGACCGAGACACTTCTCCGATCAATAACCAATAGAGGAATCTAGAAATTCATATGGCTCCCACATACTTCTATGATAACTTTGCGATCGAATGAACCACTTACATACGATACCAATTTCCCTTTGTCTCACGATAGTTTACTTATCCGAGGTTTTGATCGTCGGTATCTCTGCATACCTAGTTCAACCTCGTTACCGATAAGTACTCTTTTCTTGTTCCCGCGATATGTGATCCCTTGTGAGCCAGTCACATGCTTGCAAGCTAATTGGATGACATTCCACCGAGAGGGCCCAGAGTATATCTATCCGTCATATGGATGGACAAATCCCACTCTTGATCCATGTGTCTCAACCAACACTTTCCGAACACTCAATGCCACCTTTATAGCCACCCAGTTACGGTGTGGTGTTTGATGTCATCAAAGCATCCTTCCGGTGATGGTGATTAGCATGATATCATGGTCGAAGGAATTAGGTTACTATGTATCAGAAAGCATATAACAATTGAACTATTAAAATGACTTGATCTTTATGCTACGCTTATCTATAGGAGTATGTACATTATACCATTCTCCGAATGATATGATCTTCAACATCTCAATGTTCATGATCGGGAAACCCCGATCATCTATTAACCAAGAAGCTAGTATTATAAAGAGGCTTTACTAGGGACTCTATTTTAGTTTACAAATCACACAAGTATTAATGTTTCCAGTTAATATTGTTATAGCATGAATGTAAACATTTATCATAAACACAAAGATATAATAATAACTACATTTATTATTGCCTCTAGGGCATATCTCCAACAGTCTCCCACTTGCACTAGAGTCAACTAATCTAGATGACATGGTAATATACCGAACACCCATGGCAGTTTGGTGTTGGTAATGTTTTTCCCTTGGGAGAGGTTTAGTCAACGGATCCGCCACATTCAGATCTGTGTGAACTTTGCAAATCTTTATGTCACCATCTTGGACATCTTCTCGAATAGCGTGAAAACGTAGCTTGATGTGCTTCAGCTTCTTGTGTGACATTGGTTCTTGCACATTGGCTATGGCGCCCATGTTATCACAGTAGATAGACATTGGGTCCAGCGCACTTGGAACCACACCGAGCTCTGTAATGAACTCCTTCATCCATATCGCTTCTTGTGAAGCCTCCAAAGCAGCTATGTATTCCGATTCAGTTGAAGATCTCGCCACAACGCTTTGCTTTGCACTCCTCCAGCAAACTGCTGCACCATTCAAAGTAAATACGTATCCAGATTGAGATTTAGAATCATCCGGATCGGTGTTCCAACTAGCATCAGTATAACCATTAACAACGAGTTGTTCTTCACCTCCATAAGAAAGAACCATATCCTTAGTTCTTCTCAAGTACTTAAGGATGTTTTTGACCGCTGTCCAATGCTCCACTCCTGGATCACTTTGATATCTGCTAGTCAAACTAACAACATATGCAATGTCGGGTCTAGTACATAGCATGGCATACATTAGAGATCCTATGGCTGAGGCATAGGGAGTCTTAATCATCCTTTCTCTATCTTCTGCCGTTGTAGGACTTTGAGTTTTACTCAAGGTCGTATTGAGCAACATGGGCAAGAACCCTTTCTTGCTATCTTCCATTCCAAACCTCTTTAGAACTCTGTCCAAATACGTACTTTGTGACAATGATATTAGGCGTCTCGATCTATCTCTATAAATCTTTATGCCTAATATGTAAGCTGCTTCGCCAAGATCTTTCATTGAAAAACTATTATTCAAATAATCCTTGACACTATTAAGAAGGTCTACATCATTCCCAATCAACAATATGTCATCTACATATAGTATTAAGAATGCTACAGAGCTCCCACTCACTTTCTTGTAAATACAAGCTTCTCCATAAGTTTGTATAAAACCAAAACTTTTGATTACCTTATCAAAACGTTGATTCCAACTTCGGGATGCTTGCTTCAATCCATATATGGACCGTTGAAGTTTGCATACCTTGTTAGCATCTTTAGGATCGACAAAACCTTTGGGTTGCATCATATACTGTAGGGGTTCGTAGCATGGAAAACAAAAATTTTCTATCGCATACAAACAAACAAGCCAAGATCTATCTACTAGATTGCAGCAACGAGTCGATGGAATAACTCACCCTCGAAGATTCCAAAGTGTTTAACGAGAGCAGATTCTCGTGGGTGATGTAGTCGTACTCTTTCCGATCTCAAGATCGCGTAGACGATCCTTCCGTGCCAGCGTTCCTCAGCGCTCCCGCAATCGGTCACATCGTTCGATTGACGAAGACCTTCCTCTCCTTGTTCCAAAGAAAATGGAGGTTGTAGCACTCTCCTCGCGATTCCGAAGACAACGGCGTGGTACCTGGAAGTAGAGGGAGATCATGAGGCTTCGCCTTAAGCCGGTGCGAGTATGGTGGAGCTTATGAGAGAGGCTATTAGTGGTCTAGTAATTAGACACACCAATTAGAAGGCTCTAAACCAATTAGAAGGCTCTAAACCGGGGTTTAGGTCTAGGGTTTAGTTTAGAGGATAGGAACTTGTGTGTGTAAGGAGGGGAGCCCTGCCCCTCCTTATATAGGTGGGAGGGCTGCGCCAGGGAAGGGAGGAGTCCCTCCCAACTCGGCTTGGGTGGTGGCCGCCTGGAGGAGGTCTCCCTCCCCAACTCGGTTTCATACTCCTCCTCTTTTCCCACTTCCCAAAATTGCCGTTTGACTTTCAAACTAGCCGCTTTGACTTTTCAATTTAGGATTTAAATAAACCCTTTATTTTGGACAGCGAGAACACTTAGTACATGATGCAATCATTCCAACTTACAATGACACATTCATGTACCCTTCCCCCCCCCGGAGTGCCGGACATTCCGGGACCTTCTAGAATGTTCCCGATGAAAACACCTAACCATTCCCCAACTCAAACGGACTTTCCTTATATGAATCTTATTCTTCGACCATTCCGGATCACCTCGTGATATCCCGGATCCCATCCGAGACTCAACAACATTCGGTCTCTTTCTCATAATACCATAACTACTCAAACAACGTCAATCCTTATGTGTCTCCTACGGTTCGTGAATTATGCGGACATGATCGAGACACTTCTCAACAATAACCAATAGAGGAATCGAAATTCATATGGCTCCACATATTTCTACGATTACTTTGCGTCGAATGAACCACTTACATACGATACCAATTTCCCTTTGTCTCACGATATGTTACTTATCCGAGGTTATGATCGCTCGGTATCTCCGCATACCTAGTTCAACCTCATCGATAAGTACTCTTTTCTCGTTCCCGTGATATGTGATCCCTTGTGACCAAGTCACATGCTTGAAAGCTAATTGGATGACATTTCACCGAGAGGGCCCAGAGAATATCTATCCGTCATGTGGATGGACAAATCCCATTCTTGATCCATGTGTTTCAACCAATACTTTCCGAACACTCAATGCCACCTTTATAGCCACCTCACGGTGTGGTGTTTGATGACATCAAAGCATCCATCCAGTAAAGGTGATATGCATGATCTCATGGTCGAAGGAATTAGGTTACTATGTATCAGAAAGCATATAGCAATTGAACTATTGAAATGACTTGATCTTTATGCTACGCTTATCTATAGGAGTATGTCCACCATATCATTCTCCTAACGATATGATCTTGTTGTTGATAACATCTCAATGTTCATGATATGGAAACCACAATCATCAATCAACCAACAAGCTAGTGAAGTATAGAGGCTATACTAGGGACTTCAAATTAAGTTTACAAATCACACAAGTATTAATGGTTTCCTTGTTAATACTATTATAGCATGAATGTAAACATTTATCATAAGTATGAAGATATGATAATAACCTACTTTATTATTGCCTCTTGGGCATATCTCCAACATATACAACTCTTCATCAATGTCTCCATTGAGGAACGCCGTTTTGACATCCATCTGCCATATCTCATAATCATAATATGCAGCGATTGCTAACATAATCCTCACAGACTTTAGCTTCGCTACTGGTGAGAAAGTCTCATCGTAGTCAACTCCTTGAATTTGTCGAAATCCATTTGCGACAAGTCGAGCTTTATAGACAGTAACATTACCATCAGCATCTGTTTTTTTCTTGAAAATCCATTTGTTCTCGACAGCCTTCCGGCCATCCGGTTAGTCCACCAAAGTCTATACTTGGTTTTCGTACATGGATCCAATTTCGGATTTCATGGCTTCTTGCCATTTATTGGAATCTGGGCTCATCATTGCTTCCTCATACGTCGCAGGGTCATCGGTGTTATCCACCAACATGACACTCATAACGGGATCATACCAATCAGGAGTGGTACGATTTCTCGTTGACCTGCGAGGTTCCGTAGTAACTTCAACCGAAGTTTCATGATCAACATCATTAGCTTCCTCTCTTATTGGTGTAGGCGCCACAAGAACTACTTCCGGTGCTGCGCTACTCGCAAGTTCGAGAGAAGGTTCAACAACCTCGTCGAGTTCTACTTTCCTTCCAGTCACTTCTTTCGAGAGAAATTCCTTCTCTAGAAAGGATCCATTCTTGGCAACGAAAATTTTGCCCTCGGATCTATGATAGAAGGTATACCCAATAGTTTCCTTCGGGTATCCTATGAAGACGCATTTTTCCGCTTTGGGTTCAAGCTTTTCTGGTTGTAACTTCTTTACATAGGCTTCGCAACCCCAAACTTTAAGGAACGACAATTTAGGTTTTTTCCCAAACCATAATTCATACGGCGTCGTTTCAACGGATTTAGATGGTGCCCTATTTAAAGTGAATGCGGCTGTTTCTAATGCATAACCCCAAAATGATAGCGGTAAATTTGTAAGTGACATCATAGAACGAATCATATCTAAGAGAGTTCGATTACGACGTTCAGACACAACATTACACTGTGGTGTTCCCGGCGGTGTCAATTGTGAAAGTATTCCGCATTTCTTCAAATGCTCGCCAAACTCGTAACTTAGATATTCACCTCCGCGATCAGATCGTAGAAATTTAATCTTCTTGTTACGTTGATTCTCTACCTCACTTTAAAATTCCTTAAACTTCTCGAAAGTTTCGAACTTATGTTTCATAGATATACCCATATCTACTCAAGTCATCCGTGAAGGTAAGAACATAACGATAACCACCACGCGATGCTACACTCATGGGACCACACACATCGGTATGTATGATTTCCAATAAGTCCGTAGCTCGCTCCATCATCCCATAAAATGGAGTCTTAGTCATTTTACCCATCAGACATGCTTCGCATCTTTCAAGTGATTCGAAATCAAGTGATTCAAAAAGTCCATCGGAATGGATTTTCTTCATACGCTTCACTCCGATATGACCAAGACGACAGTGCCACATATAGGTAGAGTTATCGCTCAATTTCAAACGTTTGGCTTCAATGTTATTAATATGTGTATTTCCACTATCGAGATTCAATAAAAATAGACCATCTATCAAAGGTGCATGTGCATAAAACATATTACTCATATAAATCGAACAACCATTATTCTCGGACTTAAACAAGTAATCGTCTCGCAATAAACATGATCCAGATATAATGTTCATGCTCAACGCAGGCACCTAATAACAATTATTTAAGTATAAAACTAATCCCGATGGTAGATGAAGAGGTAGCGTGCCGACCGTGATCACATAAACCTTTGATCTATTTCCAACGCGCATCGTCACCTTGTTCTTCGCTAGCTTCCGTTTATTCTGCAGCACCAGTTTTGAGTTACAAATATGAGCAACCGAAGTATGAAATACCCAGGCACTACTACGAGTACTAGTGAGATACACATCAATAACATGTATATCGGATATACCTTTCTTCTTAATGTTGCCGTTCTTCAAATCCGCCAAGTACTTTGGGCAATTCCGCTTCCAGTGACCTTCTCCCTTGCAGTAAAAGCACTCAGTATCAGGCTTAGGCCCAGCCTTGCTCTTCTTTGACGGCGCGGCAACTTTTTTACCGTCCTTCTTGAAGTTTACCTTTTGCTTGGACTTGCCTTGTTTCTTGAATTTGGTGGTCTTATTGACCAACAACACTTGGTGCTCTTTCTTGATCTCCACTTCTGCAGATTTCAACATGGAGAAGAGTTCTGGCAACGTCTTGTCCATGTTTTGCATATTGTAGTTCATCACAAAGTTCTTGTAACTTGGTGGTAGTGATTGGAGGACACGGTGAATCCCCAAAGAATTAGGAATCACTATACCCAAACTTTGGAGTTTGTTTGCGTGCCCAAACATCTTAAGCACATGTTCATTGACGGAGCTGCCCTCTTCCATCTTGCAGTTAAAGAACTTTTCAGAAGCCTCATAACTCACAACTGTCGCGTGAGCCTCAAATATCATTTTGAGTTCACGGACAATATCATGTGGGTCATGGTTCTCAAACCTTTTCTAAAGCTCCGATTCCAAACCATACAAGATAGCACACTGAACTATGGAGTACTGATTCATTCGAGTGAGGTAAACATTTTTTACTTCATCGGTAGCGATGGCATGAAGTCACCAAATGTGCATCCAAAGACATAGGTCAAATTACCAGCATTGTGGTTCTCAAATTGCGGAACCAATCCGTGAAGTTGCTTCCATTGTTTTTCAACTTTTCTTTCTCTAGGAACGCATTGATGGTAGGGGCCGCCATTGATCTACAACATATTTGGAATAGTTTAGACTAAGTTTATGACAAATTGAGTTCTAATTAATAGTTAAATTAATCTAGGTGAACTGCCACTCAAAACAATATCCCTCACATTGTTTTAGTGATCACACGAACCAAATCCACCACATCAAAACCGATCATCACGAGAGTTGATGTAGCTCCAATGGCGAACAATCAACATGTTCATCATATCTACTATATGACTCATGCTTTACCTTTCGGTGATCCGTGTTCCGAGACCATGTCTGTACATGCTAGGCTCGTCAAGATCAAACCTTAGCTTCCGCATGAGCAAATCTGGCTTGCTCATGTTGTATACACTCGCAGAATCTAGCACACCCGATCATCACGTGGTGCTTCGAAACAACGAGCTTTAGCAACAGTGCTTACTAAGGATGAACACTTTAAGACTTGAAATTTTATGTGCTTGAGGTATCATCTTATAATGCTATCATCACATGCAATTCATAATATGTGATATGATATGGCCTTTCTTCTTGTGCTTCCGATCTCTATCTTCAAGCACAAACATGATCTTCATCACCACCGGTATAGCGTCAAGGTCAATGGCACCGTTTCATGTTGTCGTCCACCAGCTTCAACTATTACAACTACTTTGAATATACACGCAGGTCTTAACGGAATTTAAAGACAACCATATGGCTCCTGCCGGTTGCCAACTTATAATAAGGAACATTGCATACATCAAATATAATCACAATCATGGCCATATCACATCACGGCACACCCCTGCAAAACAAAGTTAGATGCCTCTAATTTTCTTTGCATATTTTACGTGGTTTGGGGCTTTCAATAAGTGTCATTCTAACTTACGAACAAGAACCACAACATTGATGTTTGAACTATCAAGTGTCTGTTGTAAATTGAATCTATACTATGATGGGAGAGACAGACACCCGAAAAGCCACTTATGCAATACAAGTTGCATGTTGAGCGTGGAGCAAGTCTCTTGAACGATGTCATGTAAGGTTAGCCCGGGCCGCTTCATCCCATCATACCGCAAGATGCAAAGTACACAAAAAGCAATTGATAATAAAAGCACCACCGCCCACAATGACCATTGTGTTCTACTCGTGCAACAGATCTACATATAGACACGGCTCTAATACCACTATAGGGGTTCGTAGCATGGAAAACAAAAATTTCTACCGCATGCAAACAAACAAGTCAAGATCTATCTACTAGATTGTAGCAACGAGTCGATAGAGGAACTCACCCTCGAAGATTCCAAAGCGGTTAACGAGAGCAGATTCTCGTGGATGATGTAGTCGTACTCTTGCCGATCTCAAGATCGCGTAGACGATCCTTCCGGTGTTGCGTTCCGGCAGCGCTTCCGTAGTCGGTCACACGTTCGGTACTTGATGAAGACCTTCCTCTCCCTTGTTCCAACAGGCAGCAGAGGTTGTAGTACTCTCCTCGCGATTCCGGCAGCACGACGGTGTGGTGTCGGAAGTAGAGGGGAGATCTGGCAGGGCTTCGCCTTAAGCCAGAGCGAGTATGGTGGAGTATGAGAGAGGCCTGGGTGATCTAGGGTTTAGAGGGCACAAAGGGGAGAGCTTGCCCGGCGGATAGGGTTTGGGGAAACCCCAACTCACCGAGTTGGAGGTGCCCTAGGCGGCGGCAGCACAAGGAGGTGGTGGCGCCGGCGACTTGGGGCTAGGGTTTGAGGTGTGAGGGTAGGGGGCAGCCCTACCCCTCCTTATATAGGTGGAGGGTGGCCGGTTGGGAGGAGGGAGTCCTCCTCCAACTCGCTCTCCTTGGCCGGCGGGTGGAGGGAGGGGACTTCCTCCCCAAGTAGGTTTCCTACTCTCCCTCCACCAAGCAAACTTGAGATTTGACTTTTTCAAATTGGCGTTTGACTTCCAAACTTCGATTTGATTTCTCTCTTTATTTTGCCCAGCCAAGTGACCTAGTACATGATGCAACCATTCCACATTGTCATGACACATTCATGTACCCTTCCCCTCCGGAGTGCCGGACGTTCCGAACCCTTCTAGAACATTCCTGGTGAAAACACCGGAATCATTCCCGAACTCCGAAACAGGACTTTCCTTATATGAATCTTATTCTCCGGACCATTCCGGATCTCCTCGTGATATCCCGGATCCATCCGAGACTCCGAACAATATTTGGTCTCTTACTCATCATTCCATAACTACACAACAACATCGAATCCTTAAGTGTGTCTCCCTACGGTTCGTGAATTATGCGGACATGACCGAGACACTTCTCCGATCAATAATCAATAGAGGAATCTGGAAATTCATATGGCTCCCACATACTTCTACGATTACTTTGCGATCGAATGAACCACTTACATACGATACCAATTTCCCTTTGTCTCACGATAGTTTACTTATCCGAGATTTTGATCGTCGGTATCTCTGTATACCTAGTTCAACCTCGTTACCGATAAGTAATCTTTCCTCGTTCCCGCGATATGTGATCCCTTGTGAGCCAGTCACATGCTTGCAAGCTAATTGGATGACATTCCATTGAGAGGGCCCAGAGTATATCTATCCGTCATATGGATGGACAAATCCCACTCTTGATTCATGTGCCTCAACCCATACTTTCCAAACACTTAATGCCACCTTTATAGCCACCCAGTTGCGGTGTGGTGTTTGATGTCATCAAAGCATCCTTCCGGTGATGGTGATTAGCATGATCTCATGGTCGAAGGAATTAGGTTACTATGTATCAGAAAGCTTATAGCAATTGAACTATTAAAATGATTTGATCTTTATGCTACGCTTATCTCTAGGAGTATGTCCATCATACCATTCTCCTAATGATATGATCTTGTTGTTAACAACATCTCAATGTTCATGATCGGGGAACCACGATCATCTATTAACCAACAAGCTAGTATTATAAAGATGCTTTACTAGGGACTCTATTTTAGTTTGCAAATCACACAAGTATTAATGTTTCTGGTTAATACTGTTATAGCATGAATGTAAACATTTATCATAAACACAAAGATATAATAATAACTACATTTATTATTGCCTCTAGGGCATATCTCCAACAGTTCATGCGCTCGCAGCCCAATAATAAGAGGAGAGCCCACTCCATCCCAAAAGCCCGGACTGATGGAAGGAAGAAATCTCTCCCTTATAAGCTGGGTGTGGCCTCCTCCCGTATGCAAGGTGGGACTAAACCAAGCAGCCTCCACCGGTCACCAGAGGGGTCCTCACAACCGTAGTTTAAAAAACCGGACCGGTGACTGAGCCGGCGAGACCCTTGGTTCGCGGTTCACTAGTTGAACCACTGGTTCAATCCGGTTCAGTTGTCGTTAATTAAAGATAATGTGGATGAAAAATAGTTCTAATCTCTGCTGGACAAATGAACATATTTTAGAGGTACGTATACTAATATGAAACAAATAAGTCTGAACCTGATGGAGCTGGCTTTGGCATTCGGCGCATGGTGTTGGAGGTCTTGTGTTCAACTCATGGGTAAAACAATTTTTTTTTCTGGCTTGTACCGGTCGGACCAGCCGTCTGTTTCACCGGTTTTCAACAAAAACCACTGGTTCGACAACTGTTTTCCTGGTTTAGTGCGAGCGGTATTTTGCGCTTAATAACCCGTTGGAGAGTTTGGTTCCGTTTTTTTTTCCGGTTTAACTAGTGAACCGTTCCGCTTTTTAAAACTATGCTCACAACTAGTACAGTAACCAGGATCGGCCGAGATGCACGCGCATTGGTGGGGAACAGGAGATGAGATGTAGGCACGCTCGATCGGCGCCAGGGCATCGATGGTCATAGGATACCGGCGGGCTGGGCAGCACGACGTGGGGTGGGAGCATCCCCCGCATGTTCCGGCACGGCCGATGGAAACAAAAGCCGGCCGTACGGCACGCCGCGGCAGCACGAGACACCGATCGATCGATCGAGATCCAGCGCCAGGTGAGCCGCATGGCCCGGCCGGCCGGCCAGGTGCGTGCGGCGCCAGCAGGGCAGGGCAGGGCGCGCCGCGAGCCGCGCGCGGCGCCGATACGTCCGGATCCCACCACGTATGTACGTCGTCCGCAGCGGCCTGTCTCCGCCCACCCCGGCACGCGCCAGAGCCCCGTACGCTGCACACGGTGACGTCCATGAAACCTCGGCGCGTCCTTACGAGCTTCGCCTCCGAGTAGCTAATTAATTAAGCTGCATTACCTGTGATCGACTTCCATCCGGCCCTAGATCCGATCGGTCCCCAAACTGGCAATCGGCTGCTCCAACGTTAGCACGATAGATCACGATCGCAGCCAACGTTGTTCCAGTTGCGTTACCGGATCTGTCCATCAAGAGAACAACACGCCTGCACGTGCACATCGAATCCTAAGTTTCTTCACCGACCGAGACCGACCACAACATCGTGCGTGCGTGCCTGATCATATTGTTGCCCCGGTCAAGACCAGGAAATATAAGGTTTCAAATTTCCAACAGAATATATTCACGGAAATTAATTAATACATTACAAATAACTCCGGATGTATGTAACCAACAAGCATGCAAAATCGCAAAATTGTACTAGAGACCTCTATCTTTAATTTTTCATTTGAGAACGTCCACTTAAGTTTCGAAATTGAGTTCTGAAGGACTAAGTACCATCATATGTTAGTTGTAGAAGTCGCATTGGTTACAACAACAACAAAAAAGTGTAAAAGAGTGTGAAGACATAAAATACAAGTATGTGGGCAACTGCATGAAAGATACAAATCAAAAATATAAATTATCTAGTCAGTTATGAAATATTAATGCACTGTTGGCGAAACAAGATTATCTGAATCTATACTTGTTTTATTTGTACTGCATATATAAAGATGCTCTTGGCGGACCATTGATCTCTTTTTATCTCACGATAAAATACTCAAAATAAATAAATACAAAAAAAACAAAAACAACAACAATGTTCTTATTTGGTTTTTATTTCACACTTTGACCATTTTAAGTTCATTACTGCAGTGAACAGTGTGTCATGGTAGTTCATTATCCGAGAATCAGAAGAAACAAGTTCCTTTGAATAAATCTTTGACATTACATATTTTTCTTCATAGAAGGAATCATAACTAGGGCTTGCATTTTTGTATCAAATAGATGGGTAAAAAATAGGAGGACTCTCGGTTTTTAATTTTCTTGTAGCTAGATTCCTCAGAACCATGTTTAATTTGATTGCGACACATGATAGGATTTCTATGAATGCTTCAAATGCATCTCTATCCATAAAAAAATGCAAGGGAAGAGTGTCATTCATAAAATACAACATCAAAAAGTTGAGTAGATGCTTGCAATGATTATTTTTGTGATAGCCACCCTATCTCTACCGTGGCTTTTTTATATATTCCTACCCTCTCATACTTGGTTCTTCTTGCTTACCTTCTTAATTTACTTGACATATGAGAGTCTGCACCCTATCTTATATGATTACATCAACATTGAAATATTGCCAAATGACACAATCCTAGTCATACAATACTAAATATATTTGGGCTATATTTATTTACTCAAAAAATATCTAACAAAATATCTAACAAAATATCTAATCTAGATAACAGCGACTTGTGAATGGAGCAATTTTTCCCAACACTACCTGCCAATGTATGTTTTCCTCATCAATCTTCTCCGTATTCTTGTCCTTGCGTCTTCTAGGCTCTTCCATTTGGCAATTTATCATTTTCTTGATGTAGTTGAGAGCGGTCACTCTTCAACTAGAGCTTCATCTCATGATCAAATTGCAGCCATGTATCTTACTTTCATTTATCGTTCTCCATATTTCCATTTTGCCACTTCTTCAATAAGCATGAACATAAAACAAATTGACTAAGTGTAACTCAGTCATACCTTGGATCTGGTTGTGTGGGAACCTAGACATTACTTCTAGCCTCCTTGTGTATAATATCATTTCTCCTCGATCAAACTAACAATGACAACCAAAACTTGTTCAAAAATAAAGAAAAACAGAAGATATACTAATTCAAAAAGATTGAGCTTTTATGATAGTTTATATTGCCATGCAAATAAAATAGCGAAATGTAGGTAGTCAGCAAAGTGAAATACACCCACCTAGTTTGGGGATGTATTGGCACTATCGACCCCGCCATAGAACCGGTTATAGCAGAGAGAAAACCCAAGCGATACCAAGGCGGTGATTCATGTCCCATCTTCCGGCAACATTGCCGGTTAGGCCCGCCCCCGATGGCCTCTTAGGCCTTGGACGGGTGGTGGATCCCAGCCTCTCATCAACGGGAGGATTCCCGTTTCTTGTTTTAGCAAGCTTTTGTGTCTTTGCTCGGATGGTGAGGCAACGACTACATCTTGGTATCAAAATAGGGCTTATAGCTCCTATGCGACGTCTTTACACGGAATTGGAAGGAACACGACATCGTTGAAAAGAATAGCTCGCATGCGACGGTTGTGAGGCAGCTAATATCCCAGGGCCACACGAGCCTTAAAACGGTCGTAAGGACACATTTAACTTTGTTCCAAGATTAGGGTTAAGCCAAACCGGTCGGTTGGGACAGCCAGTCAAGCCAGTCAAACCAACCGCTTCCGACCGAGAGCGCGTGTCACCTTGTTGTAGCTTCCCGACGGCGGCGGACCTCACCCATCGTTCTCGGCGGCGGCACGACAATTAATTTAGGCGGCGGCACTTTCGTTCGACGGCGAAGGTGGTGAGTGCCATTTGAAAGCTAATTCCTCTCCCATTCTTCTCAATTCGAGATTTGAGCGTGCCCATTGATGCTAGATTGTGGAGGCGAGGGTGTGTTGGACGGGGCGAGGGGGAACGATATGGAGCATGGAGAGGGGACTTCTAATCGGTATATCCCGTATCTCTGCACTTAATTTCTCTAAGGTTGAGCTCTTTGTTAAACGCTAGCTCACGGTGCTTCGCCAAATCTGAGGGAGACGATGTTGCGTGCAAACCTTGAATTTCGCATCAATTTATTTCCCTCTAGGGCTGTTTTAGTTGATGGCACAGCTCATTGAGAGACACCGTTGTTAAATGGGAGGTGGAATTAGAACATGTTGATCCCCAAGAGCTAATAAACATGGGAGGAGGTGAGGAAAATGGTGGAAAAATTGGGGATAGTGTGGTTTGGGGGCGAGCAAGAAGTTTCTTTGTTATGATTTGATGATTACAAATGTGACTATGTTAGGGTTGAGACAGTGAACATATAGTTGATGAAATCGATGAAAGTAAACGGTTGGACAAGCAAACTGCATTACATTTTAGCACGACTCATTGATGGAACTGATTCAAGGGTTGGATATGTGGCCTCGAAGCTAGCTGCTCAGATGGTCGAGGATGATTGGGCTGCACAAAGGCAAGTAATGCCTATACTTACTGAGTTGGAAGTGTTAACAGTGGAGGATGATGCTAATGCACAAGGGGAGGCTACAGATGGTAATGCACAAAGGATTGTAACTGTTGATTGGAATTCAGTTGAGATACATGACCGGACTGATTTGGTCATTGCACCAGTAGATGACATTGAAATGGCAAAACTTTTTGGCATTCCTATAAATGACAAAGACAAGGAGAAGAAGAGGGATGAAGCTGCAAATGATGGTGACAACCATTTAAGATATGAAGAGGCAGATATAGATCTAGAGTTGTTGGAAAATGCTGCAGTTCATGTAGATGATGCACATGATGATGAGCTAATGTAGTTTATGACAAAGAGGACCCAGTTATTGAAGTTGGGAGATTGTTTCCAAGCATGGATGAATTCAGGATGTGTTTCAGGACATATGCAGTCAAACGTGAGTTTGCTACCAAGACTATGTGGATTGATAAAAAGAAGTTCTATGCAAAATGCATAGGTTATGATGGTGGTGCCAAGCCTTGCAAGTGGTATATATCTGCTAGATGCCAACCTGATGGAAGGACAATAAGAGTGAATCGAATTCCAAAACCTCATACTTGCATTACAAGTTCTCAAACAGTTACAAAGATGACATCACAATTATGGGTTGCAGAAAAGATCAAGCCCATTTTAGCCACAACACCAAACAACACTGCAAAGAGACTGAAAATAGACTTAGAAAAGCAGTACCCCATTAAGCTGAATTATACTACAGTGTGGAAGGCAAAGCAAAGGGCAATGAAAGAGCTATATGGTGATTGGGCAAATACCTTTCGAATGCTTTATAACTTCAAAGAAGAAGTAGAGAAGAGGTCACTGGCGGTGTTGTGGAGATGAATCTTGAGGTAACAGCTAATGGGAAAGTCTTCTTCTCTAAATTCTTCATGGCTTTAAAGCCTTGCATCGATGGCTTCAAAGTAGGGTGCCGTCCATATTTGAGTATAGACTCATCTTTCTTGACTGGAAAGTGGAATGGTCAACTAGCAGCATGCAATGCTTTAGATGGACACAATTGGATGTTCCACAGCTATTGGCATGTTTCGATCTGAGACAGGCATCATGGACATGGTTCATGATGTAGTTGAAAAGATGCATAGGGCAGTCTCTCCATTGGCGGTGCACAGATGCATGTAAAGGTTTAGAAAATGCGGTGAAGATTGTTTTCCCTCATGCTTTGAAGCGGAGGAGTGCTTGACCATATGTGGATGAATTTGATCAAAAATTCAGAGGAGATGATTTTGGACGCATGTGGCCAGACAGATCTTACACCAGGCGGACACATTCATATCACCTTGCGAAGATTAAAGGCGGCATGCTCGAGGAGGATAGGGTCAAGTTTTGTACATGGTTGGAAACCTACCATTCTCTTTTATGGTACAGTCTGGTTTTAACACTGCCATCAAATGTGATCATATCAACAATAATTTGGCGAAAGTTTCAACAACAAAGTGAAGAAGTTAAAGACTTGCTGTCCATGACATGGTTGACCAGATCGGGATCATGATCATGAGGTTGTGGGAATTGAGAAGAAGGCTTGGTGATGTTCTTCAAGGAGATAAGCTTCACGATGTTGTGCAACAGGTGGTCAGGAGGCGAAATCTTGCACATTTGCATGTTGAGAAATCCTCATTGTGGGTGCTGAAGTCGGAGATACAAAGATCGGCGGGAGGCATGTTGTTGACACTCAATTGCATGAATGCACATGCCTTGAGTGGCAACACTGGGAAGCCTTGTGAGCATGCCATACTTTTCTTGGACTCCAAACACAAGCTAAATATGCACCCATATTTGCATGAGTATTATTCTGTAGCAAAATTCAAGGCTGCATATGGAACACCAATTCCAGCACTTACAGATCAGTCTCAGTGGCCTGAAGTGGACATTCAGTTCTCCTTGTGTCCTCCTTTGATGAAAATAAAGGCTGGCAGGCCCAAGCAGAGTAGATTCAAGGCTTGGTTTGAGAAAGGTGGGATCATCAAGAAGGGAAAGAAAGATGAAAAGAAAGATGCCAAGCCAAAAAGGGCCCAAAAAGGTAACAAGAATAGATGCAAACTCTGTGAAGAACTTGGACACCGAGCTGGCTCTACCAAGTGCGATACACTTCTTTGAAAAGCCAAAGTATGTTCATCCAAAATCTATCCCATTTCTTGTTGATGATTTTTCTCCCCCAGGTAACTTGCTTGTTTTCAGGAGGAAGCATGGAGAAAAAGGCCCACCTCTTGTTGTTGTGAATGCTGGCGTGAAAGGGCAAGAATCAATGGCCAAAGAAAGAAGAGAACTAACGGATCATGTTTGGTCTTTGCTGAGGTGCAATCTGAACTTGTTTTGGAGGATGATGTGCAAACTGTTGAGGCTTTAGGGCACACCGTTTCTGATTTGGAAGCTCTGGTGCAAAATGAGGGGCAAAATGAGCCTGCTGTTGAGGCTCTAGTGCAAAATGAGCCTGTTGTTGAGGCTCTGGTGCAAAATGAACCTGTTGTTGAGGCTCTGGTGCAAACTAACCATGTTGTTGAGGCTCTGGTGCAAAGTTACCATGTTGTTGAGGCTCTGGTGCAAAGTGACCATGTTGATGAGGCTCTGGATCATGATCATGAGGTTGTTGAGGAGGTGCAGGAGGTGAAGGAGACTCTTGGACGTGTTGTGGGGAGGCCAGATGGTAATGGTAAGAAAAAGAAGAGCATAAACCTGTTGTGTGGTGTGAAACTTGTGAAGGAGAAGAAAACGAGGGGTAAGAAGAGCCAAAAGAAATAGACTTTGAATTTGGCACTTGTTGTTGTAAACATTTGTTATTGTAATAATTTGGCACTTGTTGTTGTAAACATTTGTTATTATAATAATTTGTCACTTGTTTATAATTTGGACAAAATTCAAATATGATGGTAAATTTGAATTTCAACAAATGTAGCTATGTCACTTTTCTATGTTTGTATGAGCTTCCAATGTTTTTCTCATATGTACAATACAACTCATCCTCACCCTGATCCCTTTTGTGAAGTACAACTCACCCTCACCCAAAATGGGGTAGAAATGGGATCCAAAGCTAGGGTAAACCACCCCATTTCTAAGCAAGTTTTTTTTGACTATTTCTAAAACCAAGTTTGATATTTTTCCTCAGAACTATGTCACATAACATGACACCATGCGAAGGTTTTGTATTTTTTTGTTTTTTTGAATTAGTTATGCACATTTGAATGTCTGGTCAAACTTGAAGGGTTTTCATAAATATTCTTAGCTAGGGCTGAGGCTCACAAAACTAGCATTGGATCTCTTATGAAATAACATGTTGTGAACCTAAAAATGATTTTTACAAAAAATCATCAGCATGAAATCATGTACCTGTAGTTCATATCTTACCCACTTCCAACCGATTCGGCAGGATTTGTCTTTTTCACCAGGGATGGAATAAAAGGTTTGAGATACTCAAGTTCGGAAATTGTACATGCTAGGTGGTCTAGTATTTTTGAAAAATAGGATGTTACCATTTTGAAACTTCAATTTGGTGGTTGCTTCACAAATCCCCCCTCTTTCGGCACTCAGAAAATAGAAAATGGATTTTCTGTGCGTCGAAAAGGAAAACTTTGTGCTACAACATTGTTAGTCATCCCATTATAGACATGCATGCCAAATATGGGCACATTATCACAAACTATGCCTTGATTTTAGCCATATCATTGGTCATTTGACCCGAAAGCTAGAAAACCTCGGAGGAGATAGGTCATTTTGTGAAGGGTTTTTTGAAATATAATCAATAGACCAAGTTTGATATTTTTCCTCACAACTATGTCACATAACATGACACCATGCGAAGGTTTGTATTTTTTTGATTTTTTTTGAATTAGTTATGCACATTTGAATGTCTGGTCAAACTTGTAAAACCCCGCTGACTGCATCCTAAACCCCGCTAACCCTAAGGCCGAATAAGGAACGTAGATCTAGCCCTAGCGCGACACCGTGGCCGTTTGATCGCGTCTTCTAGAAGGATTCCGCGGGTGGCTCTAGGCGATCCGTGGAAGGGCTTGTTCTGCAACCTGATTGGTTGGCGTCTCTTAGAAGGATTTCATGGCTAGCTCTTGGCGATCCGTGGGATGGATGATTCTGGAATCTGATTGGCTTCATCGTTTTTACGTGCAATAGTATGGCATGCGAGCGTGGCACACTCCATTGACCGTTGGACCGAGCGTGGCATGCGAGGACGCTGGGCGGGGCGGGTTGCACCATGCATGCAGCTGCCCCTAGCGTCGCAGTTTAGCTATTTTACGTGCAACAGCGCTGCAGCGTATTTACTCCCTCCGTCGCATTAAATAAGTGTACGTGTAACAACTTTTTTCAGTCAAACTTACTCCCCTCAGGTTCATTATAATAAATGAGACTTTGCATGATACCACATCTATGTTATTTTGCACTATGGAGTAGTAACTTAGACTATTAACATATGCATGATACCATATCTAAGTTACTCCCACATACTCCCGGGCTACTCCCTCCGTCCGCAAATAAGTTGAAGAGACCATTTGATAAATGTTATTGGACTTGATTTTCGTGAAGCAATTTTTTCTACTTTAAAGTGCATTGGGAAGGTAGAAGTACACTTTTTTTGGACAAATTTTGAAGCCAAACGTATACTTATTTATAGACAGAGGGAGTATGCATGTCACTATGACCAGCCTAAGAAAAAATATCAAAATCTAAAATATGTAATAAATATTGACCAGCCAAACGTACACTCCATTGACCGTTGGACCGAGCGTGGCATGCGAGGGCGCTGGGCGGGGCGGGCTGCACCATGCATGCAGCTGTCCCTAGCGTCGCAGTCTAGCTATTTTGCATGCAACAGCGCTGCCCCATTAAATAAGTGTACGTCGAACAACTTTCTTCGGTCAAACTTACTCCCATCTGGTTCATGCGCCATACAAAAAGTCAATATTTATAAATCTAAAATATCAACTTTGACTACCTTGGTACTAGATTCCTTGGTTCATGCCTCATTAAATAAGTGTAAAAACGAACGAGTTTGTTGCATGCGGTGTGTCAAAATGAACGAGTACCTTGGTATTAGATTCCTGCATTTATTACCGAAGTAAATCAAGGCCAAATTATATTTTCTCTTTTATTTTTCACTGCCAATGAAAAACTGAACGTTTTTTCTCTGTTTTGCATTAATGCATGCATGCATGCAGGGGCGGGGGCGGCGGTGCAGGGGTCACGTCGCATCTTGGCTATTTTTTCTCTCTTTCGCATTGATCACGCCCGCTGCCCACACGCAACGAAGCGCATGCGTCTGCACCAACACGACGCTGGATTCCCACGCCGCCCTTCACGCCCCGCCCTCAATAAATAGGCAAAACGCCTTTGCATCCTCATCTCATCTTGCCCCTCATCTTCAACCTCGAGCCCGTCCCTTTGCCTCCTCCCAGCCCCCAAACACTCAGGCGACCATGTCGACCTCCTCCCTCCGCTTCCCTTCCGACACCGAAGTAAGCGACGAGGACAACCACCCGTACCACAAGCAGTGGTGGAAGCAGGAGGCGCCCACGTGCCCCAAGCGTGGCAAGAAGGAGAAGTCCCCGCCCTGCCCCTGAGGGGGAGCAGGGCCCCATCGTCACCAACCCAGTCCCCAACCTCCCCGGCGGCGGCGACCTCCCATCCGAAGCCTACTGGGCTAAGGCGGCGAAGGACGAGGCAAAGCAGGAGGCTGCTATCGCCAGGTGGGAGGAGAAGCAAGCCCAGCGCGCCTTGAAGAAAAGGCGCAGACGGGAGGACGAGGAGCGACGGGAGGCCAATCGCTGGGCCTTCCAGGAGGAGCAGCGGAAGCGGGAGCACCGGGAGAGGCGGGCGGCGTGGAATGCCAGCGGCTGCACTGCACCGCCTCCACCGCCGATGGAGTAGGGTAGCTAGGGTTAGGGTTTAGGGGCTAGCCTAGGGTTTAAGCGGGGCGCCTATTCCCTTCTATATTATTGTACTTTTTTCTTTTTATTGTAATGTTATCCCAATGTTATCGATCTGGCTATCTAATATAAGTAATGTTATCCCAATATTATCTATCCCCTTGTTTTATTGTAATCTGTGTTTTATTGTATTGTCATTTGTCAAAATACCCAAAGAAACAAGTGTATAAAACAAAAGACACAAAAACAAGTTCTCATATAATACTCGTGCAATATTTATAAAATGAGTGAAATTAGAAAAGCTCAAAAGGAAGAATAAGTTAACGTAATGATGGTTGATTATTTTCAAACAACACATGGTCTATTTTCAAACAAGACATTTACATATTTACATAAGTTAAAGGAGCTCCCAAGTTATGTTAGTTAAATGGATGCCCTTGGACTTTATTTATATATTTACTTTCGCAAAAAAAATATTGCGACCTGAGCACGAGTATCTGCAGATCCACACGTCTCTATTTAGATTGTAATGTGAGTACCATTTTTTTGCCCAATCAACATATAGTTACTATTGGGCCTGGATACGTCCATTTTGGCCTGGCTAAGTTCTATTTGGGCCTGCCTTTTTCAATCCTCGTCAATTGTTTTTTTTACTTTTCAACCTCCTCCTCACCTGCAGGCGCCCCACACTGATAAAAGGAACACTGACGAAACTGACGAAACTGAAGGAACACTGATTTCGAAAACAGAGCAGCTCAAAATTAGCCCGAAATTGTATTGCATTTTATTCAAGCCAAAGACATAGACCATTACATCCATTACAAAGCATCACTCGAATACTGACTGCGCTGTCTAATGACTAACGATCAGGAGATAAACTAATCCGAGAGAAATTACACAAAAATAAAAAAAAACTGGCCATCAGATTGTCATGCTTCTTCAATTCGATGATTTGCCTTAGCTGCTTGTTCATCTTCTTTAGCTCGGCCTTCACTTCCGCATCCACCGTAGTACCAGCGGAAATGGGGTTGCCACATCCCAATTGCTCCACCACGGATGGGTTTTCGAGCTCCCGGGATGCTACCTCCACCCCAGTTCGTTCGATGTACTCATCAAGCCACTCAAAATGCCCACATTTTGGCAGCTCCTGAAATCGCAGAGATGAACCCTAAATCCCAAATTCGATGAAATGCATGAAATTTCGAAAGAAAAGCGAGAAATTGGCGCTCGGAACACTCAGATCTCACCTTTCTCGGCTCAGGCGTGCTCTCACACTTCACAAATTCCCGGTCAATGTTGTCGTTCTTGTCGGTGGATGTGACAAGCCGCTTCGGCGATGCGAAGCAATCAGGCACCTCCTCATCACCGCACCATCTGAGGCCATGAGGTGGGAGGAAGCGAGCTCGACATCCCTCGCCGATGTTGCCGTAATTGCTCACGGAGAAGAAAAGCGGAAGGGATGAGATCTTTGGAGCAGTGGCGGGAGTGCTCGGGTGCGGGGACGGATCTGGGCCAACGGCTCTCTTCAACCACATGGTGGGTCCCACGATATGAGGTGGACATCAGGTGAGTTCCGCCGTGACGTGGAGAGGCTGTGGGTCCTACTGTGCCCAGCTGATTCGAATTCGTTGACGGTCTCGTGGGATTAAGTAGGAGTGTCGCATAGGAGCTATTTGTCGCCTCACAACCGTCGCATGCGAGCTATTCTTTTCAACGATGTCGCTTTCCTTCCAATTCCACGTAAAGACGTCGCATAGGAGCTATAAGCCCATTAGAATAAGGACCTCCCCGCCCCATCCCATCTTTGGTGGTGTGTCTAGCAGCGGCGGGCCCAGTATTTGAATAGTTGGTGCTCAAAAATTTGAAGACTAAAATTGTTAGATAACTAGTTGGGGTATATTTAGGCTAATGGGGTGGGAGAATGAGAGATGGACCGTGTGATAGTAGGGAGAGATTGAACGAGGATGTTAGTTTGTTCTTACTTTGGGTTGTATGATCTAATAGAATGTTATTTTCATGTTTTACATAAATGTACAATAACTTTTGGTAAAAGAATGGGTATTGAACCGAATACTCATGACTTGAGATAAACCTCCCCCTGACATTTAGCGCGCGGAGGACACGTGGAGTTGTATGTCCAGCGAATCTTTTGGAATCTTGTCTTTTTTGTTAGAGTATTAGACATATATAGTTGTTATGGTAGTTTAGATAGAGTTAGGTTCTGTTTACGTACAATCTTAACTTGACTTGTACTCCAAGATGATTCCCTGTACGCCTATATATACTCACCCATGAGGCTTAATAAAACATCCATCATATTCCGCCAAACTCATACTCTTTCATGGTATCAGCCTAATCGGTCCAAACCCTAGACGCTGACGCACTTCCGTCATGCCGCCCCCGGTGGATCGATCTCCATGATCTCCGCCGAGGGCCGCTCGCTCGATCCGTCATAGGGTTCGCCCGCCCGATCTGTGATCGGCTGCCCTGGTGAGTCTTTCCGATCTCTATATCAATTTTTCTCTCTAGCGGTCGCTTGGTCAGTCTTCTTTTTTGGTTTACCGATCATAGATCGGATTGAGTCGCCCACCGCCGTCGTCATTGCCGTGCCTCTACTCCGACCATTGGCATCGGCGATCTACCTCGGCTGGCTGCTACGCCTTCTTTGGTAGGCTACCGCGGTCGCCCTCCTCGGATCGTCTTTGTCGTCCTCGTCCGGGACTTCACCGACAACACCGCCATGAACTCTGATCTAAACGTCGTCCACGCCATGGCGCATACGGTGCACCTTCGGTCTGATCACCGATCTCGTGCCTGTCTATGCCAAGCACGTCCCCGAGCGCGCGCCTATTACCATTCGAGCTACGGGTTGCTGCTGCGTCTCCCCTTCGGGTCGCAGCGCCGCCGTCTTTGGTCCATGCTACCGGCTTCCAACACGCCTTCCTTGGTGTATACACCTCTGGTGGTCTACCAGCCGCTGCATCGACTCGCGCCATGCAACTATGTCGCCCCATCGGGTCATAGTGTCACTACACGCAGTCTATATCGTCGTCTCCGTGCACCGACGCCCCAGGCTATCTCCGCGTCACCTTCCACGATGCGGGTCACCTACGTCCGCGCATGGTCTTTGTCAAGCCGGATTATTCTTCGCCAACTTCGAGTACCGCTGCCGCGCCAATCTAGGCATCCAACATGACCACTCCAGGCCGCCGTGAGTTTCGCCGCCTTCTACGTCTTCGTCCCTGCCCTTGCATGCTCGGTATTGGTAACACCAGTGCATGCCTTCATCCCTGACGCGTCCCTGAGTCTGGCAATCTCGGATCGGTGCTTCGTCTTCGTCGGCCTCGACAAAGTCTTCTTCAGCATCGACATCTTTCTGTAACATCCCAAAAATATTAAACATGGATCATCAAACTCTAATCATCAAAATTAGGGTTAACAAAAAACTTTCCTATCTAAAATATGAGGACCTTCATATGTATGTGTATTAAAATTAGGATTATTTTGAATTGCCATGGTTCTGTGTTTCTTTGCTTGTAAAATGATTCTTAGGTGAAATAAACATCATATAAACAATCTCCAAACTTTTCCCAAAGACAAACAACTCAAAATGAACAAATAAAGTGAATGGTCACTTTGGTCAAATTAACTCTCATGCCTACTTTGGCTATCCCTAGCTTTCAAAACTTAACAGAAACATTGGTGGATCTTTGCACCCCTTGTTAGTACACATAATGAGGTACCAAGGTCCACTTTGTGATCTTCCAAAAACATTCAAATGCTAAGATTAAATGACAGTTTAAAATTGAATCCATCTCATATAGGAAGATCCCACTATTTTAAAAACCACTCAAACAAGCTCAATTTTCAAAACCCAAACAACCACAGAGTCTCCAACACCTGCCTAGCACATCCACCAAAAATATTTTCAAAATTCAAAATTCAAGTTCTTGCGGCCATTTCATCAAACACCTTGCAGATTCAAATCAAACAAACAACAAACACTATTTTGAGCAGTGATTTGGCCAACCTTGTCCCCTCTCTAGCTCACAGCAAACATCTAGTAGATCATCTAGCTTAGTTAGTAACCTCTAGCATCACTGTGAGCTTGCCATTGCCATCAATGGTGAGCAGGCCGAGCCTCACCATGGCACCCCAGTGTGGACATCAAGCTAGAGGAAGAACTAGCTGCGCCCACCTTGTCTAGCATGCTGCCCATGCCTCACCGCCCCCTCTCGACCATCCCTAGCTCAAAGACAGAGACAAGAACCGCTAGGAACGCTGTGTCCACGCCGCTGTCGACCATGCCGATGCGCACCACCGTACACGTGCCGTTCCCACTCAACACGACCACCTCGAGCCTTTGCTGCCCGCCAGCATGAACCCCACCATCCCAGGACACCACTAGACATGATCGTTTCATCGCCCGTACCCTGTAGCCACCGCACGCCGTGGAGTTCGCCATCGGTACCGCGCAGAGCACCGCACGTTCCCGACTGATTGCCACCACCCCTAAGCACGCATTCAAGTCCTAGAGCATCACCAGGAGACCACGCGTCGATCGCCACCCTCAGCCATGCCGCTAGCAGCCCGTAGCCATGTCGCCACCGTCGCCTTCCCATCCCTCTCGATCTCGCTGTCGAGCCTATAAAAGGAGGCCACCCCAGCCGGTTGAAGCACACCATTCCACTCCCCTCACCTCACTGATCGTTCCACCCTCTAGATGGAGCACGAGGAGAAGCAACTCGCCGAAATTGCACCGGAGCAGGCCGCCTCTGGAGGAGAAGGGGGCCGTTGATTTCGACCACCCCCGGAGCTGCCTCAGCCGTTCCTAAGCTCGCCGTCGACCACTCGTTCGTTTGACCGCCTCGCCATCGTCGCTGGAGCCCTGGTATGCCCCCTCTGCACCCCCACCGAGCCGCTAGGGTTCGAGCTCGCTAGTGACATGTTCATCGTTGACGACGACCCCCAGCCGTCGATCCCCCTTCTAATCCAACGACCCACATAGCCCCGTACCGCTTCGCGTGTTATGAGCCAGCAGTGGTAGACCCCACATCGGCTAAGCCTCATGTCTTGGTGACACTGGGCCGGCCCATTAACCTCTCTCGCGTGACCCAACCGTTTGAATTTAGATTTTTCTATTTTGATTGAAACATAGTTGTGTACCTAGTTTCAAAAATTAACCCAACTCGATCCAATGAACCAAATTGCATGAAACCAATTTTGCTAGAAAGGTACTGAGATTCTTAATCCAAGCCCGTTGGATTCAAATCATTTGGATCTGTAGATTAACCTTGGTAAAAATAACAAGTCAGGATCTTTTATGCATTGAAACATTTTTCAAATTTCAACCATAAGAGCTTTTGAGTTGATTCCAACTCTCAAAAATCACATTTGATCATACCTTTCAGAATATATAAAAACATATGGGTTTACTTATACAAATAATGTTCAAGTAACAAAAGAATGTCACATAGGCATTTCTAGTCACTTTATTTATTTAAAATAAAAAGGTTAAACCTTATTAAATTGTGACACCACTTTAAATCACATTCCAATGTACTGAAATATGTGGTGATGACATGTGTCAACATGATCCCATGTTTGAGTTGGAGAGTATTAAATATTAAGTAGTTTTTCAATGAGTAGAAATTACTTTTCTCAAATTAAAATGGATAAGACAAATGCTTTAATCTTGTAATAATAGGAGATAATGCTAGATCATCTATAGTACACCTTTGTGTGATGATTGAAAATAGTTAAGTATTGTTTGGTGATTGTGTACCTTGTATTTATTTATAGACGCTGGTACCGACCAAGGATACGAGGAGGAAGGAGGATACTACGAGGAAGAAGCCGAGGAGAACTTCAACCACTGCTCTGCACAAGGCAAGCCTAATACCACTGGTTGATTTAGCAAGCTAACACTTGCAAGATACTTTACCTATGCAAGCTTTACTACCCAAGTGACCTATGCAAGCAAATGCGTGCTTGTTACCATGCCACTATATGCTTTAAGCATATGTGATCATACCCACTTGATAAACCATCCTAGTTTTAATTGCAAGCGTTATACTTTATTTCTTTAGCAAATCTTTCTCTTAGAGTTTACATAGTGAATTCTAGATACTAGAAAGACATTGGAAGGTTGCATAAAGAGCATTAAATTTGGCCCAGGTTAGATAATCTTGATGTCATCCTAAAGCAGGAGATTGAACCTAGCAAAATCCCCACTTGTTTACCCCCCCCTCATTAGTACTTATCACCCCTTGTAGATGCTAGTGCTAAGCATAAAACTTGATCAAACTTTAGATGGGAATACTTGGTGAAACTGGTTATGAAAACCTTAGAATGATGAGTTATTCTACTGAAATGTTTTGACATGTGTTCTTGAACACCAGATGATTGTGATGATGAAAATATTGAGGCGTGAGCCTTAGCCCTTTACAAAACTGATGGTTGTTTGGATGCGATACCATTCCAATTTTACCGTACAACCACAATACTCGAAAATTGGTTAGGGCTTGACTGGAAATTTATATACCTTAGTATGGGTTCCCTCGCGGCCAAGGTCTGAGCTGAGGCTACCTTGTGAAGATTGTCCACATGTGCAGTACCCAAGATGACAATTGGTCATGGTTGGGAGGCCACACTCACAGGAGAGGTGCCTATACTAGGGCATGTAATGGAAAGGTTAGGATTGATTATCCGCATACTGAGTATGGTGAATTCAGGATTTGTTCCTGACGGATGTATCGAATATTGTGGTGAAAGTGTACAACCTCTGTAGAGTGTAAAACTATTCGAATAGCCGCGTCTGCGTTATGGACAGTTGGAGTGGCCATACTGTTCCCCCGTCAGCTGTTTTCAAAATGACTTGTGAAATGACTTGAGACTTTGACTTGACCACAACAGGGTTGTGATATGAAATTCGAGTTCCCACTTAGGTGTTAAAAAATTTCAACTAGCTTTCTTTGCTTCTGAACTTAGTAGAGGTAAATCTGGCTTTTTGCAAAACAACCCTAGAGCTTAGTGTCCTACTATAAAAAAAAAACCTTTAACTGTTAGTATTAGTTTGCGAGTACTTAAAGAGTACTCATGGCTTTGTCCCTGGCTATTCCCGTGGCCAGACTATGAAGAGGAGTATCAGGATGATGGACCACAGGAAGGTTACGACAACTAGGATCATCTCCCATCGTCAGCATTGCCTCTGACCCCGAAGATGGAGCTTCGCCTACGCTATCTTTACTATTACGTTATTCCGCTGCTTGAGTTGTATTAAGAACTGGATCATGAGATCCTTATTTGTGTAAGACCATATGTATGGTTTGTACTGGATGATGTACTGCGATATCCAAATCTGTTATGTCTCGCAAAAATGGTAATCCTGGGATTGCGATGTATGGCATAACAGGCATCTGGGATTAAAAATCCGGGTGTTGATAAGTTGGTACCAGAGCAATCCTGACCATAGGAGACCCTAGTTAGACTGGACGTTGAATCAAAAACTTAGTTTCAAAGCCCAAGGAAGTGAGTATTTACAAAAACTTATTCCCATTCTTATCACTTTGATTCTTTCATAAAAAAATTCATGTCCCTCAAAAAAAACTCTTGCAAAATACATAAAATTTGACACACTTGATCACTCTACTAACTTACTCATCCTATATTCTTATAGATGGACGTGAAGTACAACAAGTTTTATCAGTTGGGGAATGGAGGAGAACTCATATTTGAGCATGACTTGGACCAACTTTCGGAATTTCTGGAGCGTCCACACCCCGAGTTCTTCGGAGCCCAGCTCAATGACCAAGGAGGAGAAGATCTGCAGTGGCTAGTTGTTGCAAGTCTCAGAGGAAAGATTGAACCTCCCACTGTAGAGGGAATTCAGTTCACCTTAAGAGAGAACAACTGGCTCGATGGACTTGCCAGGGCCATGCAAGAAGCTCTTGCCCTATATGTGGGCAGAGTATCAATCAAATCAAGGGTACCCGCTTTGAGTTTTATCCAAGGTGTGATGCTATGGGATAGCCACTGGAAGCCCCATATCACCCCGAGCTGAAGACTCAGTTGGACCACCTTAGCTTCATGATGTATGATCGTCAGCAGGAACTGGACAATGCCCGTGACTACTCCAACCAGAAGTTCGCCATCATCAAGACGAAGGATCAGACTATCTCCATGCTAGCGAAGGACCGCAAGTCTCGTCGTCGTTAGCTTGAAAAGAAGGAGCGCATCATTGCCCGTCTTCGCCACCGTATCTCGGATTTGGAGGAGACCATCCACGAGAGATACATGCAGTTGGAGGAAAGGGAGAATGCCGGAGAAGATCTTCGTGGAGACCCCTACTCCTATCTCAGCGATGATGATGATTTTTTGGAGGATCAGGCCATGGACTTCTTCACCAATGAGGATGATTTCGCCTTCATCGATGATGATGAGGATGATGATTACACCGACTCCAAGGAGTAGTAGCACTTGAGCACTAGCGTTAGTGAGTCGTATTCGGTCCCACTGTATCGTAGTTTCCAGAATGGTTCTTAAAACCATTTGTCTTCCTTTGTTGTGGTGTGTGTTGTATCGTGTGCTATGAATGAATGAAAAGCAAGTTGCTAGAAAATCTGAGTCAAACTTTAAAAACTTTTTAAAGTCCCGGAACCTTAGAAATTTCCCTCTTTTCTCATGAACTATCTCAATCTTCAGATGCCTCGCGGAGGAAGCGGATCATCCTCGGACCCGATGTTGCAGATCCTGCAAATGTTGGTTTCTGACCGCGAAGCTGAAAGAGCAGAACGTCAAGCCAACTTAGCCACCCTTCAGCAGATAGCTCAGCTGGACCACAACAATAAAGGCCAAGGAAATCAGGACAACCATGGATCTAAGCTCAAGAATTTCCAGAACACCAACCCACCCGTTTTCACTAAGTCAGAAGAGCCCCTAGATGCAGATGATTGGCTACAAACCATGGAAAACAATCTGGAAGTCGCCGGAGTGGAAGCCAACGAGAAAGTTCTGTTCGCCACCCACTATCTAGCCGGAGATGCAAGAGCATGGTGGAACAGCGTTTGTGCAATGACCGGAGGACAGATGATGACCTGGGAGGAATTCAAGGTCAAGTTCATCAGAACCCATGTGCCACCGGGCTTGATCAAGAGGATGAGAGATGAATTCAGAGAACTGAAACAAGGAAGGATGACCGTAGTGGAATACAGTGACAAATTCTTGTCATTAGCTAGGTACGCCCCGGATGAGATCGACACTGAAGCCAAGAAGAAAGAAAGATTCTTAAATGGTTTGCATGATGAGATGCAGACTGTGTTGGTAAATAACCCCTTTGCTGACATTGAATCCCTCGTCGATTCTGCCATTCAGATGGAAGGAATGATCAACCAAGCCAATGAGAACCGCAAGCGCCGCATGATGCATCAGCCAGGAACCCATCATACCCCAAGTATCGTCCTAACCCATCTCCAGGATTTGCCCCGAGAACCAACATACCCCCGATGAACCGTCCTACCTATCCCAACCGTGGAAACCCAAGGCCCGAACGAAATCACAACAACCCCGTCAACTCTGGCAATTTCAACCGTGCACCACCCAAGTTCAACAACAACAATGCTGCCGCCAACACCAACACTACCCCAAGGACTAGAAGCAATGTTGTGCCTGTTGCAGCAAAGGACAACTCGCAAGTGACTTGTTATGACTGTGGAAATAAGGGCGACTACTCCAATGAGTGCCCCAAGAAGAATGCCGCAGCCCCCAATGCAAATGCCCCAGCTCAGCAACAACATCGTGTTCAGCCCGGAAGAAGGTTTGCCCCAGGGAACTCGCTCAACCGCAATGGCCGTCTTTTTCTCATGCATGCTGAAGAAGCCCAAGAAGCGCCAGATGTCTTGCTGGGTATGTTTTCTGTTAATTTAGTACTTGCTAGAGTGTTGTTTGATTCTGGTGCATCGCACTCATTTGTCACCGAAGAATTTGCATGCACTAGTAAGATTCAACCAACCAAACTGAAGCATGTTATGATTGTTCAAATCCCCGGTTCAACCACCAAAGCTAGGCAAATTTGCAAAGCCGTCCCTATCCGAATCCATGGCATAGATTTTTATGCTAATCTGATAGTACTTGGAACTAAAGGTTTGGAAGTAGTACTAGGAATGGATTGGATGTCCAAACATAAAGGATTAATTGACTGTGCCAAGAAAGCCATAACCATGACCAGTATAGCCGGAGTATCAGTTGAGCATGTATCTGAAACCTTACCTCGTCAATTCAAGTGCAACAAGAGTATTGCGCAACCTACCATTGACCAAGTCCAGATAGTCTGTGAATACCCCGATGTATTTCCAGATGTTTTGCCCGGTATGCCCCCAGATCGGGATATCGAGTTTATCATTGACTTAATCCCTAGAACATGACCCATAGCCTAGAGACCATATAGTATGAACCCATCTGAACTAGCAGAACTGAAGAAGCAACTGGATGCCATGCTGGAAATTGGATTGATTCAACCGAGTGCGTCACCATGGAGATCACCTGTCTTGTTCGTGGACAAGAAAGATGGAGGTAACTATTTGTGTACGGATTATCGGAAGTTGAATGATGTCACGGTTAAGAACAAGTACCCATTGCCCAAGATAGAAGATCTGTTTGACCAGTTGACTGGTGCCAAAGTGTTTTCTAAGATTGACCTTAGAATTGGCTATCATCAACTCAAGATTCGCGTAGAGGATATTCCCAAGACTGCCTTTACCACCAGATATGGATTATACAAGTATACTGTCATGTCTTTTGTATTAACCAATGCCCCCGCTTATTTCATGAATCTCATGAATAAGATTTTTATGGACTTCCTGGATAAGTTTTTCGTTGTTTTCATCGATGACATTCTGATTTATTCCAAATCAGAAGAAGAACATGAGCTACACCTAAGGACCATTCTTGGAACCCTTAGAGAGCATCAGTTGTATGCCAAGTTTAGCAAATGTGAATTCTGGTTACAGGAGGTAGGATTCCTCGTCCACATTGTATCAGCCGGAGGAATTGCCGTTGACCCTGCAAAGGTGAAAGATGTCGAAGATTGGCAAGCCCCAACAACTCAAACCCAAGTTCGTGCATTTCTCGGATTGGCGGGATACTACCGCAAGTTCGTAGAAGGATTCTCGAGTATCGCTAGACCCATGACCCAATTGGTGATGAAGGACAAGAAGTTTGAATGGACGGACAAATGTGAAGCGAGTTTTCAAGAACTCAAGAGAAGATTGATCTCAGCCCCAATCTTAATCATGCCATATATCACGAAGCCTTTCGATGTGTATTGTGACGCATCCAAGATCGGTCTCGGATGTGTGCTAATGCAAGAAGGCAAAGTTATATCCTATCTGTCCTGACAACTGAAACATCACGAGCAAAATTATCCAACCCATGACCTCTTGCTCACAGCCGTAGTTCTAGCCCTGAAAACATGGAGGCATTACCTGATGGGAAACCGTTGTGAGATTTATTCGGATCACAAGAGCCTGAAGTATATATTCACTCAGAAGGAGCTGAATATGAGACAGATAAGATGGATTGAGCTAATCAAGGATTACGACCTGGACATTCACTATCACCCCGGTAAAGCCAATGTGGTAGTAGATGCCCTTAGCAGATTGCTGTGCCGCTTGAACTCCATGATTTTGGAGGAGCAACCAAGCCTGCACAAAGATATGGAGGATTTCCGAATGGAATTAGTGAGTGAAGGATTTTTGGCTAGCATAGAACTTCAACCCACTTTGATCAGCCAGATCAAAGAGGCGGGGAAAGGGAATGCTAGTATCCATGGAATCAAGCGTCGTATCAGTACATGCAAAGTACCCAGATTCACCGAAGACGAAGAAGGAGTTCTGTGGTACAAAGGACACCTTCGTGTACCAGCAGATTCAGAGTTGAAAGAAGTTATTCTGAAGGAAGCTCATGCTACTCTTTATTCTATCCACCCCGGAGGAACAAAGATGTATCAGGATTTGAAGGAACAATTTTGGTGGCATAAGATGAAGAGAGAAATCGGAAGCTATATCGCCGGATTGCGAGTCAAGGCGGGACATCAAAGACCCGCAGGATTGTTGCAACCCTTGCAGATTCCGGAATGGAAATGGGATTCAGTTGGAATGGACTTTATCACCGGATTGCCTACTTCTAGTAGGGGAAATGACTCTATCTGGGTCATAGTGGACAGATTGTCCAAAGTTGCCCATTTCTTACCAGTCAAGACCACATATCAGAGTTCGAAGCTAGTAGAGTTATACATCGCTAGAATCATCAGTTTGAACGGAGTCCCCAAGAACATCGTATCGGATCGAGGAACTCAGTTTACCTCGAGATTCTGGAAGAAAGTCCAAGAAGGTTTAGGAACCTGACTAGATTTCAGCACCGCTTATCACCCTCAGACCGACGAACAAACGGAGCGAGTAAACCAAATACTCGAAGACATGTTGAGAGCATGTGTGTTAGAGTATGGATCTAAATGGGAAGACTGTCTACCGTTTGCAGAATTTTCATACAACAATAGTTATCAAGCTAGTTTACAAATGGCCCCATTTGAATTCATGTATGGAAGGAAGTTTCGTACCCCTTTGAACTGGTCGGAAGTAGGAGAGAATCATATTTTCGGACCCGACATCCTACGAGAAGAAGAAGAGAAAGTTCACAAGATTTGTGAGCACCTCGAGACCGCCTAGTCAAGACAGAAGAGTTACACCGACAAGAGACGTCGAGACCTCGCCTTCAACATCGGAGATTTCGTGTACCTGAAAGTGTCACAATTGAAAGGAATGCAGCGTTTTCAACTGAAGGGAAAGTTAGCCCCCAGATATATCGGCCCCTTCAAGATTCTAAACCGTCGAGGAGAAGTGTCGTATCAATTAGAACTGCCGGAGGAAATGTTAGCCGTGCACAATGTGTTCCATATCTCATTACTTCGCAAGTGCCTCGAAGTTCCGGAGAAGACTGAAGTTTTCAAGAACATTGACCACCAGACCATAGAGATCAACGATGAACTAACCTATCCCGAAGTACCCATCCGTATTTTGGAAGAAGCTTTCAGAACTACCAGAACCTGAAGCATCAAGTTTCTCAAGATTCAGTGGAGCAACCACACAGAAGAAGAAGCGACCTAGGAGCGCGAAGATCACATCAGGACAGAGTTCCCAGATCTCTTCAAATCCTAGGTAATCTTTTCGTCCTTTTTAAAATCTTGGGACGAGATTTTGTTTAAGGGGGGAAGGTTTGTAACATCCCAAAAATATTAAACATGGATCATCAAACTCTAATCATCAAAATTAGGGTTAACAAAAAACTTTCCTATCTAAAATATGAGGACCTTCATATGTATGTGTATTAAAATTAGGATTCTTTGAATTGCCATGGTTCTGTGTTTCTTTGCTTGTAAAATGATTCTTAGGTGAAATAAACATCATCTAAACAATCCCCAAACTTTTCCCAAAGACAAACAACTCAAAATGAACAAATAAACTGAATGGTCATTTTGGCCAAATTAACTCTCATGCCTACTTTGTCTATTCCTAGCTTTCAAAACTTAACAGAAACACTGGTGGATCTTTGCACCCCTTGTTAGTACACATAATGAGGTACCAAGGCCCACTTTGTGATCTTCCAAAAACATTCAAATGCTAAGTTTAAATGACAGTTTAAAATTGAATCTATCTCATATGGGAAGATCCCACTATTTCAAAAACCACTCAAACAAGCTCAATTTTCAAAACCCAAACAACCACAGAGTCTCCAGCACCTGCCTAGCACACCCACCAAAATCTTTTCAACATTCAAAATTCAAGTTCTTGCGGCCATTTTATCAAACACCTTGCAGATTCAAATCAAACAAACAACAAACACTATTTTGAGCAGTGATTTGGCCAACCTTGTCCTCTCCCTACCTCACAACAAACATCTAGTAGATCATCTAGCTTAGTTAGTAACCTCTAGCATCACTGTGAGCTTGCCATTGCCATCAATGGTGAGCAGGCCGAGCCTCACCATGTCACCCCAGTGTGGACAACAAGTTAGAGGAAGAACTAGCTGCACCCACCTTGTCTAGCATGCTGCCCATGCCTCACCGCCCCCTCTCGACTAGCCCTAGCTCAAGGACAGAGACAAGAACCGCCAGGAACGCCGTGCCTACGCCGCTGTCGACCATGACGACACGCACCACCATGCGCGCGTCGTTCCCACTCAACCTGACCACCTCGAGCCCTTGCCGCCCGCCAGCATGAACCCCACCGTCCTAGGAGACCACTAGACATGATCGTTTCATCGCCCGTACCCCGTAGCCACCACACTCCACGGAGTTCGCCGTCGGTACCACGCAGAGCACGACACGTTCCCGACCGATTGCCACCGCCCCTAAGCATGCATTCAAGTCCTAGAGCATCGCCAGGGGACCGCGCGTTGATCGCCACCCTCAGCCATGTCGCTAGCAGCCCGTAGCCATGTCGCCACCGTCGCCTGCCCATCCCTCTCGGTCTCGCCGTCGAGCCTATAAAAGGAGGCCACCCCCAGCCGGTTGAAGCACACCATTCCACTCCCCTCACCTCACCGACGTTTCCACCTCTAGGGAGCAGCACGAGGAGCAGCAGCTTGCCGGAATTGCTCCGGAGCAGGCCGCCTCTGGAGGAGAAGGGGGCCGTTGATTTCGACCATCCCCGGAGCTGCCTCGACCGTCCCTGAGCTCGCCGTCGAACACTCGTTCGTTTGCCCGCCTCGCCGTCATTGCTAGAGCCCTGGTATGCCCCCTCTGCACCCCCACCGAGCCGCTAGGGTTCGAGCTCGCCTATGACATGTTCATCGTCGACGACGACCCCTAGCCATCGATCCCCCTTCTAATCCAATGACCCACATAGCCCCGTACCGCTTCACGTGTTATGAGCCGCTGGTAGTAGACCCCACTGTCACCGAGCCTCATGCTGGAGTGACACTGGGCCGGCCCATTAATCTCTCCCGCGCGACCCAACCGTTTGAATTTAGATTTTTCTATTTTGATTGAAACACAGTTGTGTACCTAGTTTCAAAAATCAACCCAGATCGATCCAATGAACCAAATTGCATGAAACCAATTTTGTTAGAAAGGTACTGAGATGCTTAATCCAAGCCCATTGGATTCAAATCATTTAGATCTGTAGATCAACCTTGGTAAAAATAACAAGTCAGGAGCTTTTCTGCATTCAAACATTTTTCAAGTTTTAGCCATAAGAGCTTTTGAGTTGATTCCAACTCTCAAAACTCACATTTGATCATACCTTTCAGAATATATATAAACATATGGGTTTACTTACACAAATAATGTTCAAGTAACAAAAGAATATCACATAGGCATTTCTAGTCACTTTATTTATTTAAAATAAAAAGGTTAAACCTTATTAAATTGTGACACACTTTAATCACATTCCCATGTACTGAAATATATGGTGATGACATGTGTCAACATGATCCCATATTTGAGTTGGAGAGTATTAAATCTTAAGTACTTTTTCAATGAGTAGAAATTAATTTTCTCAAATTAAAATGGATAAGACAAATGCTTTAATCTTGTAATAATAGGAGATGATGCTAGATCATCTATAGTACACCTTTGTGTGATGATTGAAAATAGTTAAGTATTGTTTGGTGATTGTGTACCTCGTATTAATTTATAGACGCTAGTACTGACCAAGGATACGAGGAGGAAGGAGGATACTACTAGGAAGAAGCCGAGGAGAACTTCAACCACTGCTCTGCACAAGGCAAGCCTAATACCACTGGTTGATTTAGCAAGCTAACACTTGCAAGATACTTTACCTATGCAAGCCTTACTACCCAAGTGACCTATGCAAGCAAATACTTGCTTGTTACCATGCCACTATATGCCTTAAGCATATGTGATCATACCCACTTGATAAACCATCCTAGTTTTAATTGCAAGCATTATACTTTATTTCTTTAGCAAAGCTTTCTCCTAGAGTTTACATAGTGAATTCTAGATACTAGAAAGACATTGGAAGGTTGCATAAAGAGCATTAAATTTGGCCTAGGTTAGATAATCTTGATGTCATCCTAAAGAAGGAGATTGAACCTAGCAAAATCCCCACTTGTTTACCCCCCCCCCCTCATTAGTACTTATCACCCCTTGTAGATGCTAGTGCTAAGCATAAAACTTGATCAAACTTTAGACGGGAATACTTGGTGAAACTGGTTATGAAAACCTTAGAATGATGAGTCATTCTACTGAAATGTTTTGACATGTGTTCTCAAACACCAGATGATTGTGATGATGAAAATGTTGAGGCATGAGCCTTAGCCCTTTACAAAACTGATGGTTGTTTGGATGCGATACCATTCCAATTTTACCATACAACCACAATACCCGAAAATTGGGTAGGGCTTGACTGAAAATTTATATACCTTAGTATGGATTTCCTCGCGGCAAAGGTCTGAGCTGAGGCTACCTTGTGAAGATTGTCCACCTGTGCAGTACCCAAGATGACAGTTGGTCATGGTTGGGAGGCCACACTCACAGGAGAGGTGCCTATACTAGGGCGTGTAATTGAAAGGTTAGGATTGATTATCCAGACATCGAGTATGGTGAATTCAGGATTTATTCTCGACGGATGTATCGAATGTTGTGGTGAAAGTGTACAATCTCAGAGAGTGTCAAACTATTCAATAGCCGCTGTCATGTTATGGACATTAGAGTGGCCATACTGTTCTCGCCGATGTTTTCAAAATGACTTGTGAAATGACTTGAGACTTTGACTTGACCACAACAGGGTTGTGATATGAAATTCGAGTTCCCACTTAGGTGTTATAAAATTTCAACTAGCTTTCTTTGCTTCTGAACTTAGTAGAGGTAAATCCGGCTTTTTGCAAAACAACCCTAGAGCTTAGTGTCCTACTATAAAAAAACCCTTTAACCGTCAGTATTAGTTTGCGAGTACTTAAAGAGTACTCATGGCTTTGTCCCTGGCTATTCCCGTGGCCAGACTATGAAGAGGAGTATTTGGATGATGGACCATAGGAAGGTTACGACAACTAGGATCATCTCCCATCGTCAGCATTGCCTGTGACCCCGAAGATGGAGCTTCGCCTACGCTATCTTTACTATTACTTTATTCCGCTGCTTGAATTCTATTAAGAACTAGATCATGAGATCCTTATTTGTGTAAGACCATATGTATGGTTTGTAATAGATGATGTACTGTGATATACAAATCTGTTATGTCTCGCAAAAATGGTAATACTGGGATTGCGATGTATGGCATAACAGGCATCTGGGATTAAAAATCCAGGTGTTGACACTTTCTCTACAACTGGCTCAACCGCGTCACCGACAAGTTCTTCTTTGCATACTCGGTTTTGGCAAAACCGGAGTGTACGTTCGTCCGTGATGTGTGCCTAGTTCTGGCAAAACTATGGCTGCACCCCGTCCTCGACGGCTCGGACTTCATCGACCCTCGGCAATCCTACGCGGACCCTCGACAAGCATCCTCGGCAAGCCTCCGCGGACCCTCGGCACGCCTCCACATACCCTCGGCAAGCCTCCGCAGACCCTCAACGCGTCTCCGTCATCCTCCTCGCTCACTATGTGCATGCGGCTTCACGTGTGGCTACCTTGACACCGGCATCCCCGACCATGACGTCGACCACGGTGACCCCACACAACGGCTACCCCAATCTTGGCACCGCCTCAAGCTCTCGACTCTCTCGACATCGACACAAGGGCTATCACCTCGCTTGAGCATCTCACCTTCTTCCTCTAAAATCCAAGCATTCGCACCGCGACATGCAGTCTACGACACTGCTGTTCCTACTGTGGGAGGATATCAGCCTACTGGATTCTACTTCGATTTCTCTCCAGTATGACCGTCCACAATGTTACTGTTGTTCATGACGCTACTGCTACAACTGCGGAGGAGTGTTAGAGTATTAGGCATATACGGTTGTTATGGTAGTTTAGATAGAGTTAGGATATATTTATGCATAATCCTAACTTGATTTGTACTCCAAGATGATCCATTGTACGCCTATATATACTCGCCCATGAGGCTCAATAAAACATCCATCATATTCCACCAAACTCATACTCTTTCATTTTTGTCTTTGTTAGTGTGATTTCAGGTCCACCTCTTCATATCTGAGGTTGTCATTATTGGCGATGGTACTACTCAGGTGTGTTGGTATTTTGCGGCCTTAGCACGATGACATATCCTCCGACTACTATAACAAACTCTACTATGACAAGCTTCGCATGGCACCGGAGATGGAGGGGCAGAGACAGTTGCATGCCTTCGGCTCGTGATAGTTCCCGTAGATGTTGCTAGATGGTTGAATGCCATATTTATAATTTTTATTACTTTTGGTCTCTTTGTAGTGTTGATGAAAATTATAAATAGATCAGTGGAATTTTCATAAATGTCTCGAAACCTCCAGAGTTCTGGTATTCATGCTAAATGTTTTTTTTTAATGGGGATAGGGTCCGAAGACCCTAGAATATGCATATATTAACCAAGCGGTGGATGCATTTTACATCAAAGCTCCTATAGATTAGCTTTTTTTGGATAAGTACTAAACTTTTACAGAACAAACCCTAGAAAAGATTAGTAAAACGTAATCGAGTCCTCCAAGTTCTGCATCGCTTCTGACTGATCTCTCCGTCGATTTGCTCCGCCATAGTGAGGACACCGGCACTAGGGACGAACCACTTGGTCCGGCGTCGTGGCAACAACGGAAGATCTTCCTATCCGGGAAGAAGAGGCTCGGATTCTGCCAAGCACAAAGCGACTCTCTTAGCCACGGATAGCTTCGTCTCTCGTGAAGCTTCGGTTCTCCAGGATTTGCAGCTTGAGAAGGGCGAGGACAAGCCCGCTCTTCGTCAATCCCCGGAGCAGGAGGAAGAGACCCAGGCCGTGGACGACCTACCACCGCCACGCCAACACCTCGACAACTTGGAAGAGGAAGGGATACCAAGCCTTGCCGCCTCCACGTCTCCACATGAGCCACCACCACCACCAGAGGGCAAAAACCACTTCTAGATGCCAAGGCCACCGAGATGCACCTTCGCCTCTCCTGGCCACCATGGATAGACAGAGGCTTCGATGTCCTAGGGTGGATGATGTCACACCATTCTTCCTCCTCGCCATCTCGGCCGAACAACAAGAATGGAGGAGCGCCATACTCGAGGGCCAAGAAGTGGCCCGCAACCACAAATTTATTCAGGGGGACAATGGTTTCCCCCTCCACCGCCTGCTCCAGCCATCAGAGCAACAACAAGGGAAGAAGAAGCCCTAGAGCAAGCGAGATCTGGGTGCCAAGATCTCCCGCTCGCCTCCAACTACCGGGCAAATAGCCCACTACCGACACACGACCAACTAACCTAACTACTCTAACTACTCTGGCGCCCCCCTTCTCCATCTTCGGCTAGCATCGCCGTCGGATAGGAGTAGACAGTGGCCCGGTTCTACCTCTGTGTCTACCAAGGGGGGAGAGCAAGAGCGGTGGGATGGGAAAGGGGGACTGACTTCGCCATCGTTGAAGATGATTTGTGCTAAATGTTGTTTGCCAATATTTTTGCACAGACCCTTCTATATGTTTGGAGATCAACCCATCCTCCACCCATAGGACGTTTCATTGATGATTCCCACGGATTTGTTTCATGGAGAAAACAAAAACGTTTTCATGAATATATTAACATTCAACAGTCGCATACATGTTTTAATGAATGAACACATTTGTGTGCATGGTTTCGTGTATATTTCACTTCTTTTCGGATACTCCCTCCGTTTTAAATATGAGATGTTTTTGTTTTGTGAAACAAATGTATCCAAATGTATCTAGATCAAATCTATATACTAAAAGAAATCTAGATACATTTGTTTCACAAAACAAAACATCTTATATTTTAAAAGAAAGTACTTTCGTAAAAACTCTAATTGAAATCCACATCACAGTACTGTACTACAAGAGTAAAAAAAAAGGATAGTGCTGTCCGGTGACGGCTTGCGCCACGGCGGGTCGAGTCAACGCCACAACCCCACGCCTCCTCCTACCTTCCCGCCACTATATAAGTTGAGCAACTGCTCAGTGCTATGCTTCCCACGCCCCCGTGCAGTCGATCGTGCACACAGCACCACGGTCTCCCATCCTCCACTTGTTGCGTGCGCTCCGACCGGCGACGGGCGACCAGAGAGGAGAATGGACGAAGCTCGTGTGGAGCCACCTGCCGCCGGCATGGACGTGGACAAGCTCACCTACGAGATCTTCTCCATCCTCGAGAGCAAGTTCCTCTTCGGCTACGACGACCCGAAGCTTCTCTTCGGCGGAGGTTCGCCGCACACACCGGCGGCCGCGGCGTCCGTGAAGGGGACTCCCGCGCGAGCGCAGTCAGGGAAGGTGTGCATACTGTCGATCGACGGCGGCGGGCGCGCCGCCGACGGCCTTCTCGCCGGTGCGGCGCTGGTGCGGCTGGAGGCCTCGCTGCGTCGCCGCACCGGGGACCCCAAGGCTCGGCTGGCGGACTTCTTCGACGTGGCCGCGGGGTCCGGCGCCGGCGGCGTGCTTGCGGCCATGCTGGTTGCGCGGGGCGCGGACGACGCGCGTCCGCTCTTCTCCGCCGAGGACGCGCTCGCGTTCCTCGTGCGCAGCCTCCGCCGCGGCTGGTCGTCCTCAGGCGGGGCCGGAAGCCTCCGCGCGCTGTTCCGTCGTCCGGCGGGCGCCGCGTTCCGGAAGGTGTTCGGCGAGCTGACGCTGCGGGACACGGCGCGGCCGGTGCTCGTGCCGTGCTACGACCTCGCCACGGGCGCCCCGTTCCTCTTCTCCCGCGCCGACGCCGTGGAGAGGCCCGCCTACGACTTCCGCCTGCGCGACGTGTGCGCCGCCACGTGCGCCGGGTCGGACCGCTCGTCCTCCGCGGTGGAGGTGCGGTCGTGCGACGGGTCGACCCGCATCGTGGCGGTGGGCGGCGGCGTCGCGCTCGGCAACCCCACGGCAGCGGCCATCACGCACGTGCTCAACAACAAGCGCGAGTTCCCGCTGGCGTCCGGCGTGGAGGACCTGCTGGTCATCTCCATCGGCAGCGGCGAGGCCGACCAGCGTCCCGCCGGCAGCGCGTCGACGTCCGAGATCGTCAGGATCGCCGCCGAGGGCGTGTCGGACATGGTAAGAAACCAACGCACGTGGCTCGGCATTTCTCGATCTCCGCAATCCAGCCAGCGTGGTCACTCCTTTCTTCTGGCATGCATCTTGTTCGATCTCTGCGCTCACTGCAAGAGAACATTTCTGATGACGGCAGGTGGATCAGGCGGTGGCCATGGCGTTCGGGCAGAGCAGGGCGAGCAACTACATCCGCATCCAGGCGCTGGGTTCGCCGCGGGCTCGGGGCGGCGTGGCGGCGGAGGAGATGCTGTCGCAGAAGAACGTGGAGTCGGTGCTGTTCCGCGGCAAGAAGCTGGGGGAGCAGACCAACGCCGAGAAGCTGGAGCGGTTCGCGCACGAGCTCGTCAAGGAGCGCGACCGCCGCGCTTCCTGCACGCTCCTCGGCGCCGGCGCCGCACCCGCCGTCGTCAAGCAGCAGGCGACGACGACTGCCGCCGGGGACGCGCAGACGCCGGCGTCGTACTCGAACCTGGTCGGCCAGATGTTCACGAGCATCCTGTAGGCCCGTGCCGATGATCATGTAGTAGGTTGTACCCTGTAGTACGATGGAGCCGGGTGAAACGTTCCGGCCGCATGTAGTACTAGTACCTGTTTCTTCCTCTTTGCTTTGTAGCAACTTCTGCTGTAATTTTCTGCTGGCTCTGCTGGTTTTTGTAAATGAGGATTTAACAGAGTAGTACATGGTGCGTGCCTTGATCGAGTTGACCAAATCTATCGTAAAATATGAACATACTCCTCTAGCACTACTAGCAGGTGGAGTGGAGTGGAGTACATGAAAGATGAGACCAGCATAATCTAATACTGCTACTACTAATTAAAAATGGGCATTTTCTAGCCAGATTTCTGCAGAGAATATGTTGCTCGCACAAAAAATGCAGCTGTGGCGAGCTTGAGAGTAGTTGCTCACACATCAGCAGGTTTAAAGCTACTCCACCTTGTTCGTGGCTCTCCACCTGCACGGAATCGGATGGGAATTTAGTCTTGTCAAACCAGAACATCCACATCGGCGGTCTGCCAAACGTTTCTGTGCCGCGGTTCGTTAAGAATGCGCTGCCGAGCTTGGAAATCAGTGTGAGCTCTATGGGTTTCAGGTCTCACGGACACCGGTGGCCACTCGGAGTTCACCCACCCCTGCTACGAGTTCCAACTCTTCGTAACTCTGCAATTACATTCAGTTTTATGCAGACAAAACAAGCCTTTCCGTCCAGGTTCACTGTAAGAACTGATCGGCTCGCTGCTTCACAGGAGCATGGTCAGGCCAGGATTGGGAGAGTTTTTGACTGAAATTTAACAGAAGTTTAGACAAAAACGTGCACTGAATGTCTGAACTTAAGATATTAAGCGTGAAGTGGTAGATTGATGATTGCCGGAAGGTGGGGTGAGCGTGAGGCACCGTACGCAGTACGCCCAAGGGCGAGGGAGACAGGTTCTGGGGCAGGCTGGAGAGGCATCTGGGCGCAAGACTGCAGATTCAGTTAATTAACCTGCTCTCCTCCTCCTTTTCTAGCACGAGAACCGAGGCGGTCGTGTTGACGGGTTCAGGCAAGGTGATGGCTTCTCTGATACGGTGGCGATCTCGCCGCCGCGACGTGGAGCCTGGAGAGCTGCTGAGCTGGGCGAACTTTATGGCCTTTGTTTCCAGGTACTTCATGGCTTGAGAATTCTGGCTGATCCAAAGTCCTCACTGCCGAGACCACGTTAGCACTGTTCATGTACTTTCAGATCATAAATAGCCCATCCAAGTGAAAACAAGAATCATACATAGGGAGGGCCATGCGAGGAGCAGAGTCTGGACCGACATCATCTCGCGCCCCTTAACTAGATGGATGGAGTAGTTTAACAGCATTACACTGGACAGAATCATCATCCAAACCACCACACCGGACCATGCTACGCTAGGAGATTGGATAGGCATGCACGAAGCATGATGAGAGCTAAGCTAGGCCACAACTTACACGCTACTACTACTACCAAGTACCAAGTACCTCATTTAAAAAAAAAGTACCAAGTACACCAAGTCTTTGTTGCTAAAGTTGTACAAAACACAGAAAAAAAAACTAGTTGCAGCCGACCCCGGTTTTTGTCTAATCAGTTGCACCTAGTCCAAATAGAACCAAAATAGATTTTTTATTCGGGTAAAACCGGATCTTATTAAACGGGTGGAATTACAAGTAGTTCTAGCTCACGCCTCCGGAAGAACCAAAATAGAGAGTTATAGTGTCTTACTATCTAACATGTGTGGGTCGTATTTCTATACCATATATCACTCGTGTAGGCCACTATTTCTGTATGTAAATCCTCTGACGAACAAGGGTTGGTCCAACACAATTGCGTTGCAATATGTCGAAAATCATAACATGGTTTTATTGTTTCAGAGAAATCGAACTTGGCCTACGCCTACGTGTACATTACAAATTTTTTGACAGGCAACAATGTACAAAACAATTCAGAAAAATACCTTAATGTGGTCAACTATGTACACTACAAACATGCAAATTTTTAATGCGAAATACCAATATTTTAGGCTCAGCAAAAAAATAAAAATTGGATAAATTTTAGAAGATCCAAAAGTTGTACTATTCATGCTCCCAGATCTACACTTTTGTCTTTTTTCTAAGGATAGAATATTAGGTATTTCGTATTGAAAATTTACGGACAGGTAAAATAAATCATTAAGTATGTTCTGGCATTTTGTTTAAATTTTTCAACCTTTAAATCTGAATTTTTTGAAGTTTTGGAAAACAAGCTCTATGGAGCATATCTGCCAAATTGACGCTCTCATGTTTTCTACCGCTATGCTGCCTATTATTATTCTATTAGGGCTAGCTGCAGCTGAGGCAAGAAAGTGGATCAGCTGCAATAATTATTTTATTTCTATGTTTTGTGCAACTTTGACACTAAAATCTGGTGTTATATGCAATTTTCTCGAAAGCGAATCCATCCAGGCAAGTAGTACCCGGCGAAGACAGCGCCTGAGCCAGGAGATGATAGAAAATTCACCGTCTACCTACCACTCAACTCAATTCCACTGAATTCGCTCCCAAAGATCCAAGTTAATGTACTGCACGCTACAGGATGAAGATAGCTAGGTTCCTGAATTCATGATCGATCGCCGGTCAGTCGTCCACCACCGGAAGATGCTCCTGAACCCTGCAGCTAGCGCTCCTGCACCCAGATGGCATCTCAGCTATCAGCTCTGCTTCTCAGCATCACCGTTCAGGCATTCACCACCGGCTGACCATTCGGCATCACCGTCAAGGCAAGGCACCCTGCAACGCCCACGCCGTGGAGTCTTGTCTCCCTACTGCTTAGGATTCCATGAATAAACAGGTAGGTACATAGGCCACACGTGGAGGAGCTTTGCCATGCAAATCTGCCCATGGCGTACTACCACCTGCATTTGTATATTATGCAGAAAAGTAGCCAGGCATCTCTGCATGACCCAGGGATGGAGCCACGCAGCAACTTGCAGCTTAAAAGGGTCTGATCTAATCTCACTTCCTCCGCACATCACAACTAATCTAATCACAGACTTTGCAGAGCAACTTCTTGGAAAGAGCTAGTGTCGTTGCCCACTGACCACTGTTACTAATAAGGAAGATAAAAAACCACGCTGCTTGGCTTGGCTCTTCCGAGGGGTAGGGTTAGTTAAGCAGTTAAAAGTTTGTTGGTGCCTTCTGCCATAGTTTAGCCTGGATGGCAGGCAGGCGTTGTTTAGAGGTCTACTCTACGAGGATCTTTAACCACGGCCACACGCAGGGTTTGACTACAGTAGGTTTACATGTTTTTTACTGCTAACATTTGTTTGTAGGTTGTGTCATAGACGGGTCACATCTCTGTTTCTTAAGGGGGTGCTAGCTAGCCATGAGGAGTAGACGGTCTTAGACCTGCAGCGTTTTGTCTAGGAATCCTGTTCTGCATCCCTACGGGTAATAATAACGCCACGAAAATTAGCTAGCTAGGACACGTAAAGAACTGTTTACGTCGGGTTGCTCTTCTTTGGATTACTTGCTGTCCTCTTCCGTTACTCTTTTTGTAGTACTACTGGTATATTTTCTCAACCAGATCAACTATGTTCGTGTAATTTTGTACTACAAGGTTACATGCTATATATATACCACAACAGTGGCTCTATTCATCATTTATAGATGGACATGTGTATCATACTAATTGCCAACTATAAACGATAAGGAACTACTAACACAAGCGAGAAAACGAAGTGCTCAAAGGGTTCTTTGCGGAATCAGCTGAGTGGAGAATGACTGCTTACTTGACAAATAATTGGGAGGCCGGCCTGGACCATGCATATGCTGCGGCCGTTTTCCCTTGGCCACGGGCTTCGATTCTGCTTGGGACCTTGGACATGGAGCTTTCCGAACAAGTGCTGCTCACCTGCAAGCTGCAAGGACCATGAGTGCGCACGAAGAACTCGCGCGTACGTTTGGGTTGTTCTGGTCAGAAGTATAAACTTGTAGCAGTTTGGGTTGTTCTGGTCAGAAGTGTAGAAACAGAGCAATGATGCTTGATGTGTTACGCAGTCTAGATTTTCTAGTCAGAACTCAGAAGTGTAGGAAAATAAGAAGATACATCCACAGCCGAAGTTTGCCATCTATTGTATGCAAGAATATGGAAGAAAATGTTCAGTGTACAATGGAGTATGCTGGATTCTTGTCAAACCCGTACTGTTCAACCAGAAAAAACTAGAGGCAGTTTTAGCCTTTTAGGAATTACACGGAAACATAAAACCACTATTTGTTCAATGAAAAACGGCACACAGACCACATATTTTCCATCGGAGGGCCTTTCCAGAAAGAAGGGAGCAATAGTAAATTAGCAGGGTTAAATTGTTCACATAAATTTTGGTACACTTGAAGGAATCCGTCTGGAAATTGCAATTCTGTTATCCTAAATCCTTCAAGAGGAAGACAGAAAAGCTAATATATGGACAGATACAGACTTGCAGAGTATAACACTGATAAACTGGCATACTACTTAAAATGGAGGTGTACCTATATTTTGGTCTTTGAGAACCATCATAAGAGGTCACATTCAAGAAAAATAACAACTTTCCTGGCCAAAAGGGAAGAATAGCAACAAATAGCCACCGAATAGCAGTATTGCTTTATTAAAGCAAAACATACAAATAGTACTGAATACATCGGCGCACAATACCAAACTGATTTGATCACAGATGTTGTCGAACAACTTAGACCAACAAAATAATAATTTTGAAGTTTGGTTGGAAGAAATCTTTTTCCCCAAGAGGTGCATTTACTCTTATTTATGCCATCTGGTTATCATGCAGCATCTAGGATCGTTGCTAGAATATGAGACACTGAAATTTCATAAATAAGCTCAAGTAGTGTATCTAAATCTGGCAGTTTCAATATGGTGGTCGACTAACACAGGACCTAAAGGACAGAAAATGACAGCATTTCCTTAGTGACAAGCTACAGCTGAATAATTGTAACAGATCTACAAATTTTTGTCCAAAATGATTTGGAATATCAATTATCAATATGCTAACATGAAACATACATTTGTTATGAAAATTTGCAGTTCTTCAAGTATTAGAATATCATAGTGAATCACTTTTATCTACCGAAAGTAAATGATGCCATCATGCATTCACTTTTATCTACCAAAAGTAAATACTCCAAGGAACTAGAACAAGCGAGAAAACAAAGTGCTCAAAGGGTTTTTCTGAATCAGCTGAATGGAGAATGACTGCTTACTTGACAAATAATTGGGAGGCCGGCCTGGACCATGCGTATGCCGCGGCCGTTTTTCCTTGGCCACGGCCGGGCTTCGATTCTGCTGGGGCCTTGGACATGGAGCTTTCCGAACAAGTGATGCTCACCTGCAAGCTGCAAGGACCATGAGTGCGCACGAAGAACTCACGCGTACGTGCTGCAGACAGGTGAGGTATAACCTGTAGCAGTTTGGGTTCTTCTGATCAGAAGTGCAGAAACAGAGCAATGATACTTGATGTGTTATTACAGTATATTTTCTTCACGCGATGAGTATGCAAGTCCCTGCCTTCAAAGTTAAGAGCAATGATACTTACATTTTGATACTCTTGATGGATTGCAGAATTTGACTGGAAATTCCAATTATGTATATCCTAAATCCTTCAAGAGGAAGACAGAAAAGCTAATATATGGACAAATACAGACTTGCAGAGTGTAACACTGATAAACTGGCATACTACTTAAAATGGAGGTGTACATATATCGTGGTCTTTGAGAACATCAATAAGACGTCCCATTCAAGAAAAATAACATGTCGTAGCCAAAAGGGAAGGGGCAATAGCAACTAATAGGCACTAAATAGCAGCAATCTTTTATTAAAGCAAAACAACACATAGTACTGAATAGATCGGCACACAATACCAAACTGAATTGATCATAGATGTCGGACAACTCAGAACAACAAAATAAAAGAAATCTTTTCCCCTAAGCAGTGCATTTACTCTTATTTATGCCAGTCGGTTATTAGGCAGCATCTGGGATCAGTTGCTAGAATATGAGACACTGAAATTCCATAAACAAGCTCCAAGGAGTGTATCTAAATCTGGCAGTTTCAGTATGGTGGTCCACTAACACAGGACCTAAAGGACAGAAAATGACAGCATTTCCTTAGTGACAAGCTACAGCTGAATAATTGTAACAGATCTACAATTTTTTGTGCAAAATGATTTGGAATATCAATTACTAATATGCTAACATGAAACATACATTTGTTATGAAAATTTGCAGCTCTTCAAGTATTAGAATATCATAGTGAATCACTTTTATCTACCGAAAGTAAATGATGCCATCTTGCATTCACTTTAACCAGATCTCTGAATTTCTTTCAGGATGTACACTCAGAATATGAAAGAAAAAGGCAAAAGCCTATACAAACATGTCAATGTATCTAACAAGAATATATGGCAAATTGTCCAAAAAATACTATTAACTGTGATGTGTGTATATACCAGTCCGAGATTTGAGACCAACAGACAATATAAAGCTTCATCAGTTATACATGTCCTTTAATTCTAGTGAACTTACATGTTCAGCAAGAAGGTCCCAAAGACTATTCTCCTAGATCACTTGCATGGCAAGCATGTTCCCTAAGACCCTAAGTTCCAGATTTCATGCTCTATATTCCAAAGATATTTTCAACCCTCAGGAACATGTTCTAGCATTGTTTGGTGACCTTTCAGAGCCCTATAGTCTCAGTTTGGTTAGTATGCCACCTTTCATGAGCTCATATAGGCTCGTATGTCTGGAAACCTAGACTGCATGTTAGTGCATGAGTTTGTCCCATAACAGCACAACAGAGAAACACCATGTCTGGTAGGACCAACTTAAGTAAGTAGATACATGCAACCTTATAGACACATCTCTGAAGGACATATGTACCATTATTGCCATCAGCATCAGAGCTTATTTCTTATTTCCCATATTAATATTCAACAAACAATATGGCTCCCCGACAGGGGCATGATTAATTGTTTCTGTACAAAAGAAGTGTATCTCTGAAAATCACAGAAATGCCGACATAAATACAGAGCAAAGAGGAAACACCATGATTTTTTGTCAGCCAAAACTCACAAGTCACAACCCTGACGGCAAGTTTAAGCATCCAAGGATTTTGGAAGCTCCTCTCATACCACTAAGAACAGCCCCTTCCACACTTGGACTTGCACAGAAATCTCCACAAATAGCCAATTTAATACTCTTCTCCCATACACACTTATCATCACCGCCAATAGAAACAGCTGGGAAAGCACCACCCCTGCGATTTTGTTGGTGGGCAAGTACCAATATGACAATAATATATTATATGTTTACAGAATTAAATCTTATTCAACCTAGAAGAGCTCAACGAATGATATAAATACCCACCATCTATGAGCTTTCATAAAAATTGGTTGTGGAATGTTCAGTACTGTTGCCTGAAATTCTTTGAACAATTCTTCCGCAACCTTAGCAAGGGCCTCTGCCGAAGGTTTCCGGGGACCCATACTTTTTATTACCTTAGAGGCATACTCCGCGGTTGAACGCAGTACCCAAGATTGCCTGTATAAGAGAAGTACATCTACAAAATCAAATTATATCACGCCAAAATATGTTAGTGCAGATAAAAGAAGTGTATACCTGTTAGGAGGTGCACATGCACGTCCCGGCTTACTACTATCACAAAATGCCCAGCTGAGAGAATCGGAGTTGTAGAAAGAAAACCCTTGGACAGGTACCTGAACAAAACACCAAGTTGCGATGAACAATGGTGGTCTATAGATGTATAAATTAATAAATTGGTTGCTGCTTATACCATAGCCAGAGGCTCCGAGAATGCTAGCATCAGAGCAAAACAGGGGCGGACTGGGATATCTTGGAACATTGCTGCCAAATGTGGAAATACTGACAAATCTGACAAAACATGAAAAGGTAAAGGTGATGATCAACCAGACATCTGTGTAATAAGCACTTCTCCCCAGTAATTAGTAGAAATATTGCAATTTAATGAACTAATTAAGTGGAGCCTTTTGCATTGAAAGTTGCAATTTCTTTGAAGGAAATTCTATACTGTACCTTTCCAAGACAATTTTTATCTAAAGATAGTAGCCATAGGGGAAAACGTGATTTCAACTTCCTAGAGTAAGAATGGGGCATTAATTTATAACGATATAACTTTTTTTACTGCACTTTGACTGTTTAGCAAGTGCAGCAAAACAAACCCATTACTCTGCCGGAAAGTAACTGCAAGCATAAATCAAAGATATGAAAAAAAATTCAGCCAGCGCAGAAATAATTATTTCTCTAATTAAAAATAATGATAGTCATCCTGATTTATAGAACTAGTATGAGAATAGAATTTTCTACAAAAAGAGAACTAAGAACAGAAAAAGGACCATAAACTTGTTTTTTCTCTCGAACAAACACACCTAACTTGTCATGTGGAAGTAAATAGTGCATATTATGAAGAAGACAGTGGAATAGAACAAACCAAGAGGTGGTGGTTTTCCAGTCAGCCCAGAAACCTTTTGTGATGCTACATTCTTATCTGTTGCTACCACATAATCAAAACTGCCAAGATCTTTGCCATCCAAGCTAGCGAGTGACCATGAGCTCCTATCTTGAAGCCAATCCATCTTTCCAATAGTGACACCAAATTTGGCCATCACACCTAGCATGAGAGATGGTAGGTTTGCACATCAAGAATGAGTGTTCTCTCTCCCTCGGTACTAGAGAATCAAATGCATTGCAGAAAGTCTGACCATCCTCTTGACACAGAGATTTGCATATTGAGTTCATGCCTGGAACTCCGACATACTTCTTAGTTGTTCCCTCCTACAAGGATATATTTTGAGGGAGCTAATGTTAGCAGACAGAAAATGTCGATTCAAGCGTGCAACAGTTTTCACAGATATCATGCTAATCTATCCTACCTCCTTCTAATAAAGAGCACAAAACAATCAGAGACATTTCAGATGAAATATTCTAGCAAGGAAACAGAACTTTAGTCCATCTAGTTGATCTCTAGGTCCAGTATATATATGCAGCAATGATCTGAATGGGCAGCCAATATTTACTCGAGCATTCTAGGTTTTGACTGCTACAACCCCAATTTCACCTTATCGAAGTCCCTGAATTTTCCGCTCTCCCTATCGAAGCAGGCGAACATGGCCTTCCATTCGGCGACGAGCCCCCGCGCCTCCCAGCCGTCCACGACCCGTGCAACCTCGTCGTTGCCGACGGTGAAGTAGGGCGCGCCGTGGTCGAAGCGCAGCTCCGTGCCGTCGTCCATTACCTCCCTGCACGCACCCCGCCCATCCAAAAAAAGAGAACCCATCAGAGCTGAAAAGCGACACACCCCGCGCCGCAAACGCGCCGGTAGATCGGACGAGCACCTCCGCTGCGCCATCCGGCCGCCGGCACCCCGTCCGGAGTCGAAGAGCGTCACCGCCACCCCACGCGCAGCCAGCAGCGACGCGCACACGGCGCCCGAGACTGCGATCATGGGAAGGGGGCGACCGAATCAGGAATTCAGTGGCAGTGTGGGTACAGTTCTGCGGTAAGGGGGAGGATCGATCTGGGCCGCTTACTTCCGCCTCCGATGACGGCCACGTTGGCCGCGGCGGTGCTCATTGTCGGATGATTCCCGGCGACGCGTCCTTGTTGGGGTTGGGGAACGGAGTGCGGCGCGGCGGTGTGCGATCGAAGCGGAGGATTTTCGCGGTGTTTTTTTTTTCTTCCTCAGAGCATTTCAAGGTGTGATGGAGGTAAAGCCGTTGCATAGTGGACGTGGCGCCTCGTGGACCTTTCATCTTTTCTGGGCTCTCCTATCAGGCCCGGCCGACCGCGTGATGAGTTGGCCCAGTTCACCATAATTGCGGGATAATCCCAGATTTTCAGAGACCGGACTACAGCGGCGGCGCCAGATAGTCTGTGCGTTTTTTATTGTCTTTTTTTCTTTCAGAAAAGGGGAATATAGCTCCCGCCCCTGTATTCAATGCACATTGCCGTTTTTATTGCATATTTTCAAAATAGAGGTGTATTAGTCACCCTCTAGTTTAGTTTATTCAAAGTTTAATTTGTGAAGCGTGATCAAATTTATATGAAACAATGTCAACACTGTATTTCATATTGATATTTTCTCTATATATTTAGTAAAAAAACTCTGTCCAAAGCGAGAACATGGCGTAACTAAAAACAGAGGGTAGGAAAATGCCCTACTATACATATTTTATTAACTTAGGCAAAATAATTCACATATTTACAAGTACACATAAACAAAGAGGTAAACATTATTAAGCTTTATGTTATATCCAGCCATGTAATTTGTGTATCTTTTCCTTCTTTGCTCCATGGATAACCACCATCTTTGAGATTTATTTTCAATTTTGTAAAGATTCTTTTCTCCTTCTTGGATAAATTTATGTTTCTTCCGTTCCAAATATTCCACCATCTTAGTATAATGATATCCATCCGAATCAGTTTGTGATGGTGTTGTTGTGCTAGGCAAGTCATCATAAAATAAGATTCATCATTCCTTTCCTAGCTTGAAAAAAGGACTCTAGCATTTTTTAGCAAAAAAGAAAAGAAAAAGGGAAAAGGTGAATCCGTGTTTCAGTGACTTCCTCACTCCACACATATATAGCAGAATTAAACTTGGAATATACAAATTCTTTCATACATAATAACATGTAATTTTGTTAACGGTGCTTTGAAATATAGAAATATAATAATATGAGATCTAGTCTTGAACCCCATGTTGAATCGAGCCTAGGAGTGAAGATAGACCACTAGTCGAATAACTGCTAATTTTGAGATGGATTTTTTTTAATTTTAAATTTAACAGCTCATAAGATTATATCAACATGAGGTAACCGACCCATGCATCACCTACTCTCTATTGGGGAAAAGAGCAAAGGCCCATGGCCATAAAACTCAAACGCATGCGTGCCCCGGCTAGACTTCATTTGCTAAACTATTATTATTTGGAATTTCCTTCCCGTAGCCTAATTTTTTATATGGCATAATTTTGTTTGATCAAGGGAATATATTTTTAGTATGGCATATGGTGAAATCTTTTGTTTTCTAGCTTTGGCTTCCCTCGGGCGTTTTCGATGGGCTATAGCAAGCTAGTCGGTGATTCTGATTTTATGGATGTGGTGGCAACAGTGAAAGAATGTGGCAAAACCGGCACACAATGTTGCGGCTACATCCGAGGACAACAATCATACCGCGATGGAGTTTTTTAAGGTTTTATTTTTGAACTTTGCCCACGTGAGATGAGTACTGCACCACATAACTTTGCAAGTTTGTCTTGGCAATCTATATCGATGGCTTTTGTCGAGGAACCACCGTGTAGCATAATTCCTCTTTTGTTCATGATGTAATCCAAAGGACCTCCTTATATTAATTTATGATGAGTCCCTTTTATCCATGTGTAAGACCTCTTCAGTAACTTAAGTTATGCTCTAAAAACATAGTGTAAAATATTTTCTCTCTCTATTTTATCTAGTAGAACACATATTACTACATTTGTGCTAAGAGTTACTCAACCTCGTACAAGAAAAAGGCATCCGTACACGAATATGTGGTTCTATGAAGGCGATGATGTAACTAGCACTACAGGAATGGCACACTACGCCGAGGGCAAAAAGCCGTCGGCGTAGGCCAAAATGCCCTCGGCTTATGTTACGTCGACGGCTGCCCTCGGCGTAACCTCCTCGGCTAAGGTCTTCCTCGAAAGAGGCACTTTTGCCCGTCGGCGTATGCTACGCCGACAGCCTTGTCCCCGGCATAGCCCCGTCGGCATAATAAAACGGCAGGTTGTAAAAAATCCAAAAAATAATAAAAACTTTTTTGAATTTTTTTAAATCTTTGAATTATTCGAATCATTAATCTCTCACCTCAGACATTTTTAACACTAATTATATTTAATCTTTGATCAAATTGCAGTTTTTATCAAACTTCCCGCTCGGTCACCCATCCTAACACTACTCTAGCTCCAGCATGCTTAACTTCTCAGTTTCTTCCACAAAACAATTTGTACCTAGTTGTCAATACTATGATATCAATCATATTAACTCTTATATCATTATGTCACATGTTATTATTTTTTTAAACTACAAACACTTATTTAAATAAACAACAATGAATAAGTAAAAATATTACTGATTCAAATAAAAATACTATTGAATTCAAATAAAAAATAATAATTTTACTTTTTTTGTATTTTTCTATTTAATATGGAATAATTAATATCTTTAAAACCGTAAATCGGAATTCGATAAATAATATGTCTAAATTGATCAGAAAAATGAAAGGAATCTAAATATGATATCCATATCAAATTATCACAAACCCCCCGTTTTCGAATTAGCTATTTGGTGGTTGCTTCACAAAATTCCCCTTTTTGTGTTCGGAAAATGGAAAATAGCTTTTTGGTGCGACGAAAAGGAAAACTTCCTCCTACAATATTGTTCGCCATCTCATGATGCACATGTATGCACAATATGGGCATATTATCACAAACTATGCCTTGATTCTAGCCATAATATTGGTTATTTGACCCGGAAGCCAAGAAACCTCAAATGAGATAGGTCATTTTGTGAAGGTTTTTTTGAGACATAATCAATATACCAAGTTTGATATTTTTACTTCTAACTATGTCACATAATATGACACCACGTGAAGTTTTCGCATTGTTTCGATCGTCTTTGAATTTTTTATCCCCGTTTTAAACTATCGTCAAACTTTGTCGAACGGCGGGCATGAAGATTCTTAGATCGGGGTCGAGCCTCGCTAAACTTGCATTGCATCTTTGATAAAATAGCATATTGTAAACCTAAAAATGATTTTTGTAAAAAACATGAGCATCGGATCATGTACCTTTAATTCATATCTGACCCACTTCCTACCGATTTGGCAGGAATTTGTCTTTTTCGCCAGGGGTGGATAAAAAGGTTTCAGATCCCCCTGTTGGGACATTGTCCATATAAGGTGGTCTAGTATTTTTTTTAAATGTGGTGGTAGCATTTTGAATTAGCCATTTGGTGTTTGTTTCACAAAACCGTCCATTTTTTGTGCTCGGAAAATGAAAAATAGCTTTTTGGTGCGATGAAAAGGAAAACTTTCTCCTGCAACATTGTTCGCCATCCCATGATGCACATATATGCACAATATGGGCATATTATCACAAACTATGCCTTGATTCTAGCCATAACATTGGTCATTTGATCCGAAAGCCAAGAAACCTCGAATGAGATAGGTCATTTCGTGAGGGTTTTTTTGAGACATAATCAATATACCAAGTTTGATATTTTTCCTTCTAACTATGTAACATAATATGACACCACGCGAAGGTTTCGCATTGTCTCGATCGTTTTTGAATTTTTATGCCCGTTTTAAACTATCGTCAAACTTTGTCGAACGGCGGGCATGAAGATTCTTAGCTCGGGGTCGAGCCTCTCTAAACTTGCATTGGATCTTTGATAAAATAACATATTTTGAACCTAAAAATGATTTTTGTAAAAAACATGAGCATCAGATCATGCACCTGTAGTTCATATCTGACCCACTTCCTGCTGATTCGGCAGGAATTTGTGTTTTTCACCAGGGGTGGACGAAAAGGTTTCAGACCCCCTGTTGGAACATTTTCCATATAAGGTGGTCTAGTATTTTATAAAATGTGGTGGTAGCATTTTGAATTATACATTTGGTGGTTGCTTCACAAAGCCGTCCGTTTTTGTGCTCGAAAAATGGAAAATGGCTTTTTGGTGCGTTGAAAAGGAAAACTTCCTCCTGCAACATTGTTCGCCATCCCATGATGCACATGTATGCACAATATGGACACATTATCACAAACTATGCCTTAATTCTAGCCATACCATTGGTCATTTGACTCGAAAGCCAAGAAACCTCGAATGAGATAGGTCATTTTGTGAAGGGTTTTTTTGAGACATAATCAATATACCAAGTTTGATATTTTTTTATTCTAACTATGTCACATAATATGACACCACGCGAAGGTTTCGCATTGTCTCGATTGTTTTTGAATTTTTATGTCTGTTTTAAACTATCGTCAAACTTTGTCGAACGGCGGGCATGAAGATTCTTAACTTGGGGCTGAGCCTCTCTAAACTTGCATTGGATCTTTGATAAAATAGCATATTGTGAACCTAAAAATGACTTTTGTAAAACACATGAGCATCAGATCATATACCTGTAGTTTATATCTGATCCACTTCCTGCTGATTCGACATGAATTTGTCTTTTTCATCAGAGGTGGACGAAAAGGTTTCACACCCCCTGTTGGGACATTGTCCATATAAGGTGGTCTAGTATTTTATAAAATGTGGTGGTAGCATTTTGAATTAGCCATTTGGTGGTTGCTTCACAAAACCGTCCGTTTTTTGTGCTCAAAAAATGGAAAATGGATTTTTGGTGCGACGAAAAGGAAACTTCCTCCTACAACATTGTTCGGCATCCCATGATGCACATGTATGCATAATATGGGCATATTATCACAAACTATGCTTTGATTCTAGCCATAACATTGGTTATTTGACTCGAAAACCAAGAAACCTCGAATGAGATAGATCATTTTGTGAAGGTTTTTTGAGACATAATTAATATAACAAGTTTTATATTTTTCCTTCTAACTATGTCACATAATATGACATCACGCGAAGGTTTCGCATTGTTTCGATCGTTTTTGAATTTTTTATGCCCGTTTAAACTATATATAATGTTTTATATTTCACTTAATTTTTATTTACAAATGTGTAATATTTGAGTGTAGATAGATAGATCTTATTTTTCTACAAATTTTGATATATTATTTGTATTTTTCTAAATTAGAATGATTTATTTATGATTTTTCATAGTTTAATGAGGTAAAAGGAAAAATAGCTACGCCGAGGGCAGCCGTCGGCGTAGCCGTCTGCGTAGCATAGGATATGCCGAGGGCAATTCTACACCGACGGCTGCTTGGCGGGGCTGGCCTGGTCACAGTCTACGCCGACGGTCCCGATGTTTGGCCGTCAACGTATTCATCCAGTCCTATAGTGTAAGCCTCTTGCAGAGCACTTGTATGGACCGTTATTCGCAAGAGTACCCGTCTCATCAAACTCTAGATGCAAGGTATACTGTCTAAAATGAAATACACAAACTCCCATAGAATTTCTCCTTGTACCTCTAATTCCCAGACGAAAACTCTCCAAGATGGTTGTCAACCGTTGCAGCAACTCGATAGAGCACATATTGTTGAACTAGGTGGCTACGACCAACAAGTTTGCAACTACAACCACACAGGGAGTAGGTGATGGTTAACTAGGAGTTACCATGTGTATATGAAGAAACCTACCGGATGTTTGTTAAATAGATAGGATAGAAGAGATCAGGTAACTAGGGTTGGTAAAAAGCATACATATATTAGGAGACTCTTTGATAGTCTCCATGGAGTTGGGCCATGTGGAGTCTGTAACCTCCACCAACTATTTTTCTTTCCCAACATTATCTCTCTTCATGGAGAAGATTGGTAGAGAGGGGAGTGAGAGTAGGACGTCGAGAAAACGAGGGAGATTGAGATCTTGTCTTCATCTGTGAGGGCACAAATTTCCCTCATTACTCACTTCACTATCATGTGTGATGTTGTAAAACTCCCAAACCCGTGAGACATTAGTTGGCTCACTGATGAAGCGGGGTTAGGGAGACAAGTACCCGCTTCACGCGGATTGTCCATTAACGATATCAAACTGGGTTAGGGAGAGAAGCGCCCGAATGGGATAGTTTAGGGGGTTAAGCAAACTTATTACTCGAATTGCTCACTTGTATGAGGAAAGATTGTTTCTTAATTTCATCAAAAGAAAGTTATCTTTTCATTATTTTTGTTAAAGGTATTTTCTAAAGCAAGAACATTGTTTCGTCGAGAGAAGGGACTTCATTAGTCATCTCGTAAGAGACATACATGCAGGGGCGAATCCATAAAAAAATCATGTGGGGTCACCTTAAGAGCAATGGGTCATTCTCTACAAATGAACAATGTTTATCTCTAATTTAGTAAAGAATTTGCTGATTTTCGTTGGGGTCAGCTGACTCCAATTCTAACATGCTAGCTCCTCCCTGCATACGCGCGAAAGATGGCTTCATCTTGTCAGTCGGTTGATGGATACTACTCTAGCGGATCAGCAAGATTCTTTTGTTTAAAAGTTGACAAAGTCTGGATCGTTCCCAGTCAAATCGCTACACCTTGATTACTTGAATGATCATACAAAGTACTTGCGTAAATATATTTGAAAAATGAGAGTATCACTAAAGATTAGAATTTTTATGTGGTTCTTGCACCGTAAAGTGTTACTCACAAACGACAATTTGGTCAAAAGAAATTAGCAAGACAACAAACGGTGTTGTTTTTGTTCTCAAGATGAATCGATACAACATCTATTCATATATAGAGTGTCCCCCCGCAAAAGTGGTATGGCGTAGTGTACATATAGCCTTGAATATTACACCTCCAACTAGTATTAATAATTTATTTGGCAATTGGTTAGTGAATGTTTCTAATTTAATTAAAGTACAAACCAGAGTTTGTGTTTGTGCTTTACTTTGGGCTATGTGGAGCATACATAATGATTATATTTTTAACAAAGCAAGGAATATTTCCTTTATGCAGATTATTCCACAGGCTACTCTCATTGGATCCGTATGTGGTCCTTTCTATAACCTGTGGACAAGCGAGACGCCATGGATATTGGGTGCGCCGACTGAAATCGGTGGCACGGAATTTATACAATCAGTGCAGTTGTCGTTTTGATCATAAGTTAACATGTTAATGCAGAGACATTTCATGTTTTCTTTTCTCTTTAGATGGTTGATACATGTCTTAACCCTATGTGACCCGTGATATAATCAACCGTAAATGATGACGTCATATGTATCTAGCAGAGGCCGGGCTAAGTCCCCATTTCAAAAAGAACGAAAAATCTCGTAAAAGAGACGTATTTAACTCCTAAGACGCTCTTTTATCGAACAATAATAAACTGCTAGTTCCTCTAAAGTACAGTAACTCATAGATAGTACATTAGTAGTTACATACTCCCACTTTAATTACCATCGCGGTGGAGGTTACCGAAATCAATTTCATTTCACACATCCTTCTCCCCCACCTATAAAAATCACCCAACGTCTCCAATCTCAGCACCACAAAGCTAGAAACCATACTGCTCACAAACACATCAACTAAATTTCTCCTCCTATAGTGTTTAGCAAACAGCAATGGCTAGGCTCGTGGCAGCGTTCGCCGCGGTCCTCCTCGTTGCCGCCGTGGCCATCGCGCCCGCGCATGGCAGCCGCCCGTTGGAGTTCGCCAATAGCGGGTGGACCTGCCGCGGCGTACTAGCTACTACTCCCTCTGTTTCAAAATATAAGATGTTTTAGGTTTGTGAAGAAAATGTATCTAGACTTATTGTAGTGGCTAGATTCACTTTAAACCTTAGTGAACCTACATACTAAAAGTAGTCTAGATACATTTGCTTTATAAATCTAAAACGTCTTATATTTTGAAACGGAGGGAGTACATCCTGTCACCGGGACGTAGTAGGCCGGCCGGCCATGCATGAGCTGCGGCCAAATTAGCATGTGCATATTTGTGGAGTCTGTGGTGATTAATCATATATATATACCAACGACCTTGAAAATGTTATCCCTGAATAATGGTCCATAGTAACTCTATCCTAACCAATTCGTTGAACCTTTTCTTCCTTTCACGCGACTGATGAAATTTTGGTTATATCTTTTATGTTTCTGCACTGTGAGGAAAAATAGCATAGACTTGTTTTGCGGCGACACAAAAAACATCGCCGGGCTCCCTGAGTAGGGCATTGCTAATTAAATTTAGCAGCCTCTAATGAAGAAAGATAGGAGAATTGAGCCATGCAAAAATCATGTAACATAGCAACAAACTTGAGTGTTGTGCCTCTGCAATTGATTTTCCGTTGGACCAATGAAAGACGGAGCAATGTTGGATGGTTCCGGATGTGAAGAAAGAGTAGCCATCCATGATGGAGCCCTGGTAGAGGAATAACATGACTGAGGAGAGGACGCCGGCAGCAAGAAGGGATCAACCACCGTACCCTAAAGACAAGCCCTCACCAACGACATTGCCCATCTGTTTCATCTCCTCACACCCACCAACGCAATGATCATCGTTCGCTGCCCCTGGTTAAATGGGTGTTCAATTTCGTGATTCCTCGCTCGAATCAAAGGTGTGAGACGGTAGACGAGCCAACGGGTGGGAGATAATCTAGTATCTGGGATATCTAGGCCATGCACCAGTTGGGGTCTTGGATGGAACCTAGGGTGGCATGCTTGGTAGAGTTCTGTCTTGGTTATAGTGCAAGTAACTTCAGGAGTAACTAAGGATCGAACTCAGCAAAATTGTTTAATAAAAAAAGTTGGAGTAACATATTTTTTTACTATAACATCACACATACCAAGAACAAATATGTCTATCACCTAATAAATAATATTTTGCATTACATCACTTGTATGTTACTCTCCGCTATGAAGGTAGTAACATAGACCAATAACATATGCATGTTACTAGCCTATGTTACTCTCCACTATGATAAGCCCGAGAGTAACAATTCGTGGCTGGCCCCGGGTAGCCACTTTGTTTTCTAGCATTGAACGAATTAAGTATCATGCTTGTAGGAGACTCTTATTTGTTTAATCACTTGAACACATTTAATTTTTATATTTAATTGCTCAGCATAGTGGATTCTCTAACATGCCCTAACAAAATAATGTCCTCAATTGTACCCATGTAATCACAAACTACAGACGCAAGAATGTATTTCTTTTTATATTTAAGCTCTTTCACATGCACTCTGCAAATGTTCCTTGATCAACTAATAATGTCCTCAATTGTACCTATGGCATAAAAAATCACAGACGCATCCAAGCTAAACTATCTACAATGAAGTACACAAACTCCCCTAGAATCTCTCCCGGTGCCTCCCATTCCCTGCCTAAAATTCCAAGACGGTTATCACTCTCTCCACCGACAAGATAAGATAGAGCGTTATTGCCAATTAGGCTAGCTACCACCGACAAGATTGCAACTATAACCAAAGAAGGAGTAGCAATACAACCAAAGAAGGAGTAGCAAGAAGCTTTCTAGGAGTTACCATGTACATATGGAGATAGCTACATGATGTTTATTTAAATAGTAGAGAAGAGATCAGGTGGCGATGGTTGGCAAGAAATATATAAAAATATTAAGTAGGGGCCTCTTTCATAGCCTCGATGGAGTTGGACCATGTGGAGCTTGCAACCTCCACCAGTTATTTGTCTTCCCCAAAATCTTATCTCTTCTTAGTGTTGAGGAGGAGAAAGATTAATACAAAAGAGCGGGACGGGTGGGCCTTAGGAAGAATTAGGGATATCAAGATCACATCGTCAACTACAAACGACGTGTAAATCCCAGAACTAGTGCCACATTAGCTAAACACCCAATTTAGATAGATTGGGGGTTAATTATACCAAATCATTGAATTGGTAGAGAAGTGTCTTAACATGATAGTTTATGGGGACATAAGTACTTATCACTCTTGTTTCTTCTTATACATTCCAAAATAAACATATCTATCTTTTTGTTACTTCTATGTTTCTATTGTTTCTTAGTTGATTCTCAAAAGAACTGCTTCTTAATTTCCATTAATATTGTTTGTTTAATTCCATGAAACTTCTATAATGAAACACTTTTTCTTAAATAGGAAATCATAATGGAAAGGTATCATCACAAACTCATCTCGTTAAAAGTACTTAACTCCTCGATTAATTAGCGTTGTAGCATAACATTTCAAAACAAACTTATTTCTCTTGTTGTTGCTCCTATGTTTCTATTGCTTCTTAATTGATTCTAAAAAGAACTTTCATATTTTTGACTAATATTGTTTCTTAGTAAAAAAATATTTAACTCCTAGATTAATTAGCGTCATAGAATAACCATGGCTGATACCTAGAGTTACTAAATCATTAAATACATCATTCTTCCCACCTATCAAAATCACCATCATCTGCGAACTCGGCAACCCGAAGAAACCATCATGCTAACACACATAACAACATCCAAATTTCTCCTCTTACTCTATGCAATAATTAGTAATTTATCTTTCAACTGGAATAAGCCATCTTGTGGAATTATTTGATACAAGTTCTTCAACTAAAATTTAAAGCGAATGCTTTCTAGAGCATCGTTTTAAATTTCTATTGCAATCCATGTGTTAATATTTGATGCATAACATTTCCCTAATATTTTCAAGTACAAATCTTTTGTGGCGATGTAATTATCCCTCACAATAGTATTTTTGGACTTGGTCGCACTTTTCACGTACATATTTGACCAATATGTTTGTATTAACGTATTAGCAAGTTGAATAAATAGTAATTATGAGATCCATTTATGAAACTTTATTGGACAAATCTCAATAAAAATTTCATGCAAATAGTCAAATTTAGAGAAATGTTGTGCCACATGTTTTGTCAAGAGAGATAAGTGATCATACCTGCCTACGTTCAGCATACACATTGACTAGTTCCACCCGGGACCATTCTCACAAGGAATCCTGGTATGACTTTTAGCGCACCAAGACCGGTATCAGAGTCCCCTGGTAATCTCAATCATAGAGGCCAAATTTGCTAATGTATCTTCAAAACCTTGAAGAGCTATAGGAAGTAGCAAGGAACCCCACATGAACTGGAAGCTGGATAGGCACCATCGTGGGTTTTGCTTTCATCGAAGACTCCCGAAGGTGTTGTGAAATAGGCAAATTGGTCCTCCTAAATGACGAGTTCGAAAATCCCACCGAGACGTAGTAATTTAGAACAAAATATTTTCAAATAGATACAGAGAAGCTCATTGTTAGAAATACACATTTTTTATTTTACAAAAAAATCGCTATTGAGTGATGCCTTTGGAAGACGGGAGCTAGAGATACAGAGAGTTATGCTTTAATTTGCAAAGGGCAAACAAGACACATGAGGGCGACCCTCTTCTTGCGGAACAGCTGGAAGATTTTCTACGGGTTAGTCACAACTCACAATCAATTCTTTTTCTTAACCGTTCGGTAAACCGGACACTGGAAAGTGAAGCTAGCTAAAAATTGCAATGTGTATCATAGCTTAAAAATAATTGTGGACTCTTCGTGGGGCCTGTGGGGCCTGTACGGGTGCACAACTGGCAAGTGTCTTAGTACACACCTGACGGTTGACACTCGTGTTGACATAGTCTGTAGACGTGTGCAAACTAAACTGTCTAAACTGTAATGCACGCGCTATTGGTAAACAGACTACACCTCTCATGGAAACTCTCCTCATGTCCCCCGTTCCCAGAAAAAGTCGTCCAAATGGCTATCAGGCGCTGCAGCAGGTAGACAGAACATTGCCAGTTTATGCTAGCTACCACCCATAGGTTTGGAGTTCAACTATAGAGGGACTAGCAAGCAGCTGTCTAGGAGTTACCATGCACATATGGAGAAAGCTACCCGACGTTTCTTTGTTAAATAGTGGAGAAGATATCAAACAACGAGGGTTGGTAAGAAGTGTAAAGATATTATTTATAGGAGCCTCTTTGATAGCTTGTCTCTATTTTTCAGTTGACATCTTAAACACCTTTTTATTCATTTGTGATAATGAGTTACTATGCATCCATATGGTGCATATGAACCTCATATTGAAAAGGCACCATATGCCACTTAAGCAGCTCCACGAAAGACGATGATGTAACTAGACCTCTCTCACACACACGGACGGATGCGTTTGCAAAGCAATATAGCAAAGAAACTAACGGACCTACTAGACCATAGTCATTGTGGTAGGATACAACCTCGGAAAATTTGAGGCCCGGTGAAAACTCAAACTAACTGACTATGCCAATAATTTTGTTATGAAAACAAGTTCTAAATTTGCACCATATATTGTAAGAACCAACTTTTGCACAGATGTGAAATCATAACTAAAGATTTATATTTCAACTAGAACAAGCCATAATTATAGAAATTTTTAATACAAGTTCTTCAATCAAAATTTAGAGAGAATGTTTTTCCAAACATTGTTTTGGGGTTCTATTGTAGACAATGTGTTAAATATTTTTGCGTGATTGCGAACATTTCCTTGATATCGTCAACTACAAATAGTTTATTTGTGCGAATGCAATAATCACTCAAAGACATGGTCACAGTTTCAACATACAAATGTTCCCATTATGCTTGTATTAACATGTTAGTAAAGTTTAGAAGAAATAATAATTATGAGATATAGCAGAGTCGTGTCCCACAGGAGCAAAAAGTGTGAAATGAGGACGTAAGCCCCTTAGGTCTTCCTTGAGAGAACATGGTCCAGTCAGTTATGACCTGACTAAATCAAAACCCTTGTTCCCTCAATGAAGTTCAATTGCTTTGTCGAGTGAGTCTGATATCTAGAATTTACAATCGGGGAGATTTTCTGCATCGGTGGATGAAGAATCATGAACATAAGAATTGCTGGTTTAGCATGTTCCCAGAAAGAAGATACTCCCTCTGATCCATAATAAGTGTCGCTTATTTGGTACTAAGCTTGTACAAACTTTGTACTAAGAGAGTGGCACTCATTATGGATCGGGGGGAGTACTCTTTTTCGATTTGAGAAACGAGGAGCACGGCTAAAGTATGTATACGGTGATCCGATTTGTTGCTATACTGTGGATGTTTTGTATATGCATTGCTATTGTTCGTGTTGATTAGTACATCTAGTATGTTAGAGTTTCACATGACCATAGCTTCTATAGTCATAATTCATATTCTGAAATTAATTGTAAAAACTATGCCTAATAGTCCAACACATCATACAAGCGTCCTCCTCTATGTGCGGAAACAGTTGAGCAGATTCTCCACGCACTGAACTGGAAGTGAAGCTGGTAGCTAATTTTTATGGTGTAACAAAGCTTAGAAATAATTGGGGTTCCTAACTCATTGGGTTCCCGATGCAGGCTCAGCTTTGCAGATCCACACCGTCGCACTTGCGTCCCGACTACCTATAGGCATGTGCAAGATATACTGTCTAACATAAAATGCACATACTATTGGAGAATAAATTACATTATCCATAGAATCTCTCCCGGTGCCTTCCGTTCCCATGCGAAATATCCGCGGCAGCAACAAGATAGAGCATTACGGCTAGCTACCATCAGCGAGTTTGCAATACAAGCATATATAGAGCGACTAGCAAGCAACGGACTATGAGTTTGTTGGAGATATGCCCTAGAGGCAATAATAAAAGAAGTTATTATTATATCTTTGTGTTTATGATAAATGTTTACATTCATGCTATAATAGTATTAACACGGAAACATTAATACTTGTGTGATTTGTAAACTTAATTTGAAGTCCCTAGTAAAGCCTCTATATAATACTAGCTTGTTGGTTAATAGATGATTGTGGTTTCCCTATCATGAACATTGAGATGTTATTAACAACAAGATCATATCGTTAGGAGAATGATATGATGGACATACTCCTATAGATAAGCGTAGCATAAAGATCAAGTCATTTTAATAGTTCAATTGCTATATGCTTTCTGATACATAGTAATCTAATTCCTTCGACCATGAGATCATGCATATCACCTTTACCGGATGGATGCTTTGATGACATCAAACACCACACCGTAACTGGGTGGCTATAAAGGTGGCATTGAGTGTTCGGAAAGTGTTGGTTGAAACACATGGATCAAGAGTGGGATTTGTCCATCCATATGACGGATAGATATACTCTGGGCCCTCTCGGTGAAATGTCATCCAATTAGCTTGCAAGCATGTGACTGGCTCACAAGGGATCACATATCACGGGAACGAGAAAAGAGTACTTATCGATGTGAGGTTGAACTAGGTATGCAGAGATACCGACGATCATAACCTCGGATAAGTAAACTATCGTGAGACAAAGGAAAATTGATATCGTATGTAAGTGGTTCATTCGATCGCAAAGTAATCGTAGAAATATGTGGGAGCCATATGAATTTCCAGATTCCTCTATTGGTTATTGTTCGGAGAAGTGTCTCGATCATGTCCGCATAATTCACGAACCGTAGGGAGACACACTTAAGGATTCGACGTTGTTTGAGTAGTTATGGAATGATGAGAAAGAGACCGAATGTTGTTCGGAGTCCCGGATGGGATCCGGGATATCACGAGGAGATCCGGAATGGTCCGGAGAATAAGATTCATATAAGGAAAGTCCCGTTTCGGAGTTGGGGAATGGTTCCGGTGTTTTCATCGGGAATGTTCTAGAATGTTCCGGAATGTCCGGCACTCTGGAGGGGAAGGGTACATGAATGTGTTGTATCAAGTTGGTATGATTGCATCATATACTAAGTGTCATCGCTGTTCCAAATAAAGGATTAATTCAAATCCTAGTTTGAAAAGTCAAATAGCTAAATTGAAAAGTCAAACGGCTAAATTTGGAAAGTGGAAAAGAGGAGGAAGGGGGAAACCGAGTTGGGAGGAGTTCCTCCTCAACCGGCGGCGCCCCCTCCAAGCCGAGTTGGGGAGGGACTCCTCTCCCTCCCCCTTGGCCGGCCGGCCCCTCCACCTATATAAGGAGGGGCAGGGCTCCCTCCTAGGACACACAAGTCCCTCTCCCCAAACCCTAGCTTGGCGCCATCACCTCCTGCAGCTGCCACCGCCTCCTAGGGTTGCCCTAGCCGCCGGCTCTAGCACCTCCTCCTTGTGTGTCTAAAACCTAGATCGCCGAGGAGCTCTCTCATACTCCACCATACTCGCTCCGGCTTAAGGCGAAGCCCTGCGAGATCTCCCCTCTACTTCCGGTACCACGCCCGTTGTCTTGAATCGCGAGGAGAGTGCTATAACCTCCCACGCTGCTGGAACAAGGGAGAGGAAGGTCTTCGTCAATCGAACGTGTGACCGACTGCGGAGCGCTGCGGAGCAGCGCGGAAGGATCGTCTCGCGATCTTGAGATCGGGAAAATGACTACATCACCCACGAGAATCCGCTCTCGTTAAACACTTTGGAATCTTCGAGGGTGAGTTATTCCATCGACTCGTTGCTACAATCTAGTAGATAGATCTTGGCTTGTTTGTTTGTATGCGGTAGAAATTTTTTGTTTTCCATGCTACGAAACCCTACAGAGTTACCATGTACATATGGATGAAAGCTACCTGATGTTTGTTAGTTATATAAAAGAGAAGACATAAAGTATCTAGGGATGGTAAGAATTATAAATACATTAACTAGGAGCCTCTTTGATAGTCTTTATAGAGTTAAACCATGTGGAGCATGCAACATCTTCAAATCATTTCTTTTGTTGGGATGGAGAAGATTGATATAGAGAAGAGGTTGACAAGAGCATCAGTGAGAACGATAGGATAATGAGGGAGATCGTGATTACGTCTTAAACTGCTAGGTCCAACCTTAACCTTTTATTATGCACGTTCTCGACGTGTGTGATACTGCAAAACCATTGAACCAATGCAACATTAGCTGCATTGGCTCGTGAAGTAGGATTAGGAGAGATAAGTATCAGGTTCAAAAAGGTTTGATGGTTAAGTATACCAAATATTAGGTTAGGGCCGGGGGATAAGTTTATGTGGTTACTTTAGGGGTTAAATTTACCCTTATGATCCTCTCCTAATTGATTCCTAAAATAATAACACCTTTTCCTAATTTCTCCTAAAAAATATTTCTTAATTCTTAGAAAAGAAAGGTCCAAAAAGATACACTATTTACTGAAAAAGCAACTTCATTAAGTTATCTCGTAAAATTACCTTGTTTAACTCATAGATTTTGCAAATGTGGGAGTAGAAAAAACCTCCTACATTTTTTTCTGGCAGCGCGCTGCGCTTGCGCGACGAGTACGTGGATGTGGTAGGTGCGTTGTGCTGGTTGATGTATTATGTGAAACATGAGTGCATGTGTGTATATGCAAGATAGCATGTGTGTTCCTACGTAAATAATTTCTATTTTTAACGTAAAATTTATTTGCTACAATAAACAATAACTAAGATTATTTACACATGAGATAATAAATAGTAATTAATATAAAACACAAATAATTTACCTCGACAAAAATAATCCAAAATCATGTCATGCCACTACATTCCATCATTTTATTTTGCAACTTGTCACACAAAAGAACATATATGTGTCTTACATGCACCTTCATCATTTTTTCCAATTGTGGATTATTATCTTTTTGGGTTGAAATAATTGGTTGGAGTGTCTCATTTTCACTTACAAATTAGTATACCATTTATAGGGTTCTACATTTCGTACGACACGGATATCAATAAAATTGCAAAACAAGTTAGATTGTATATTCATACACAAATTTTATCAACCCGTAGCAACTCATTGACATTATGCTAGTTTATAATGGCATGAACAACGGTTCCTTTTACTATATGCTGGCATATATGTTAAACCAAAAAAATTATTTTTCAGTAACCTATGAAACACCTAGCATCTTTTACATCATTTATTTTTGTTACAATGCTACAAGTTAAGGTTAGTTTAGATGAATGTATTTCATGGTACAATTTTCATGATTAATTTATATTTGAACTAAATGCCAAAACATGACTAAGAAGTCTCCCCTTTATATGTGAACTAGATTAAAATAATGAAATAAAAGGGCCATATATGCACCGATTGATGCGGATACCGAGGCTTCCCCGTTTCGAAAAAAAATCAAGTTTATATTTAACCACAAACGACTTGAAAACAGAAAAAACTCGAAATTTGTAACCTCTACATAATAGCAAACGATGTAGGTCTGAGTATAATTTATCGTCAAGAAGACTAGGGAGGCTTAGGAATTCCAAACCTAGAGGTAAAAACATTGTGTTTTCATGGTAAATGGTTGTTTAATCAACTTACTAAAGACTGTGTGTTGGAAGATCTCCTATGGATGTAAATAGTTACATGCAGTTTAAGGCTATCTAAGTCCTTTGGGAACCAGCATGGACTCACATTTCTGAGCCGGCCTGGTAAAGGTGAAGCAGTTCAACACAAAATATGAATCACACATAACATTTTTGGAAGATACGTGGTTGGGAAACATCTCATTGAGCGATCAATATCTTGGGGTTTTTTCATACCGTGAGATACATAAAATTTTGTAGAATCGCTAAAGACTGGGGAGTTTTGCTAGAAACTTGACCTTAATGCATGATCTAATAGAGGGAAGGTACTTAGCATGGAAGGCTTTGATGAACTGATTAGAATACATCATTTATAGAGACATACCGATGAGTTTCATTCATATTCGAACCATGATAAGAAATTATGTGATAATTCATTACACTTAGCGCTTGCCAATTTCCATGTGCCCATGAAAATAAGAAACTGTAGAAGTTAAAAAGCCTGCTTAAAATAAAGTTAAGATTTTTCCTTCCTTATTATCATAGAGGTGTGAGCTTCACAAGGGACAAAGTTGAAGAGTACAACCGGCATGTCAGTAAGAATTTATATATTTGGTCATCATGATGAGACAATTAAGCATTAAACTATCCGATCACAAGTTAGCTCCCATTGTATGATCTATCATTCAAGTGGTTTCAAATTCATATCTACCTCGGAATGTGCCAACATTTTTGGTAATTGGATTTGGGGTATATATTTTTTCCTATACCTCTTATCATCTATAGCCATAAATATATCCTAGCATATATAGAGGGATGCAACCTGGGCACGCTGTGTGGTGCCTGCACAGGGCTTTGCCGTGTGTAGTGGCGAAGGGCGCACGACAAAGGGGAGCAGCACGACACAGAAAGGGTGCACGGTAGAGACGCGCAGCGCACGACAAAGGCGACGCACGGCAAAGGGACAAGGCGCACGGCAAGGTGAGCTTGCACGACAACGACAAATGGCGCACGGCAAAGCGTCGCCGCGACAAAGACCCCGGACGCCGTCTGGGCGACGGTGGGCGTTATCTACTTTACTATGCCGTGTGGTGGTCTAGGGCTCACGGCAAAGCGCTTTGCCGTACAAATTGGCTAGTGCGCACGGCAAAGAAACGTTGCCGTCCGAGCGTTGTCGTGCGGCTGTGCACGGCAACGTCTTTGCCGTGTATATATGGTCCTTTGCCGTGTATATTGGGTACATGACAAAGTTCTGTTTTCATGTAGTGTGAGTGATGTATTTTTTAACAAAGCGAACATTTTTCTCCACCGCAAGTTATATACCCATGTTTTCCTTGACGGACTCGGTCCTTTCTTCAACAACATGATCAAAGGTTTCTTTATGGTAGCATGTATTGTCGGCGGAGTAGGTGGCCAAGCAAGACTTCACCGATAATAAATAGTAATTTAGTGTATCGATAATAAATGGAAGGTCAAGGGGATATCGGAATTGAGGTTCTGGATATAAAGAATCGATGTCCTTTAAGCAAATAACTTGTTAAACTCATTAACGAGGAGGGTGTGTGGCAGGAGCTACCACATAAGAAGTACCTTAAGGACAAAATATTGTCATAAGTGAGAGCAAAACCCACTGATTCACAATTCTGGAAGGGTCAAATAGGGTTAATAATATTCTTCTCAAAGAGGGGCTTTTTTATAGTAAATTTACAATCTACATGTTGCTAGAAAAATATTTGGATATCATACGTCTTTGGCCAACCAATACCCATTATTTTATAATATGGCGCACCGAAAAAACTTCCTAGTAGCCGATATTCTGGCATATAATCCTTTGAATATATAAGAAGTGTTTTATTGGGAAATAAACGAGATGTATAGATCCACTTAGTGCAGCATCTCATACCCATAAATTTATCAAATGAGGTATATAGATTTATCTGGAAAGTAACTACGTCAGGGAATTTTATAGTTAAATCTTTGTATGCCGATTTCTTTACTGACCATACGGTGTTTTAACGGAAATATATTTGGAAACTGAATGTATTATTAAAGATTAAGATCTTTATGTAGTTTCTACATAATAAAGTGATCTTAAAAGAGATAATTTAGCAAAGCGTCAATGCCAGGGCTGTAAGAAAATTGTACTTTTTGTGACTCAGAGGAGTCTATAAATAAATTTTTTTATTACCCCTTTGCTCGTCTTGTTTGGAGAGTGGTTCATTTTTATTCTCCGCCAACCAATGTTATGAATATGTTTGGAAATTGTTTGAATGGAGTAGAAAATCAAAGCACATAACCAAGTGGGAACTTGTGCTTTAGTGTGGTCTTTATGGAACTGCTGAAATGATATTACAAACATGGAACTACTCATTTTTATAGGTTATATGGATGGATACTCACTGGATACACGAGTGTTCCTTTCTTCTACCAGAGGCGCAAAGATCGGGACTTTGGGTGTACCCGTCTATATACGGTTGCACAAGATATCTAGAACCTGGGTGGGTGGCAGTGGCGGGTCTACAACAATGCATATTCGTTGGCTTCTTTTATTTTTCCGCTAGTTGATTTTCATGTACGTTCTTTGTGACCCATAAGTTGTAAACTTTGTCTACTTTTAAACCTTGCAATAAATCTAGCTGTGTGCATCAATTGATGCAAATTCCGGTGCTATGTTCCTAGTTTCGAAAAAGGGGTACAATAATGCCTTAGGTTGTCTTTGTTTTTGGGAGTTTGTGGGTTGCTTGCTTGGGCTGTTTGTAGTCTTGTTTATGTAGAGGTTGGGCACATACTAGATGCACTTGTATCACCTTGATGGGAATTTGAGTTAATAAAATTCTTTTTTCGAGAAAACATTAGTGGAGCTTGGTTTCATGGTGGCTTGCAGCATTTTGTACTCTAATTTAAGGGGAAAAGGTTTTGTAAGCATCGCTCGGTCAACTCATGTTAGCTTCCACTAAATATGTAGACAATTATCAAACTAATTCGGGTCCCCTTTGCAACTCTATTTTGTCATATTAAAAGATTTATATATACAGTTGAAAGGTCAATACTACAACTCTATTGTGCTTTGAGCTTGGGCCCAGCTTGCTTAAAGAAGATTAAGCTTTCCAAACTATCGCTATAAAAGCGTTAAAAAATGTTGTCACAAACTATTCCTATAGAATTTTCTTTTGACCAATATTAGCATACAAAGGCATAGTAATTGCCAAGTAGCTTGGCACATGTATCTTTAATTTGCAGGGTGTACTTGCACATCCCTTTTTACACTTGCTCTCAATATTAGATAGGAAATGGGCGATGGACTCAATATGGCCCCGTCTATATGCACACCCACCTCCTGAGCCTATAGTAGTATCTCGATCAATACAGCCTATATATACATATCTTTCATTCATACATGCTCAAGCTACTTAATCTTTAAAAAGAAAAACTTATTCTCCTTATCTAGTCAGAAATACTACTGTATATACTTTCCACTACTATTCCGTCTCATCATATAGATGTGTTCCATTGATCAATACTAACAAAAACGAGATATGGTCAGTTTTACAAAAGCAAGAAGATTACACATGGTCTTGCTATCAAGCAAGTGGCCGTCATGTGTTTTGAGAATGGAGGACATCAGGAGAAATTATTGTAGCCAACTCATCATACCAGCGGATTGCGAGCCTGCCTAGTCACGTGCTTTATCTCAGCCACTAACTTCCGAGGATACAGGAGGATACATTTTGGAATTTGGACAAACCAGGCTTAGATTTGGCACTGATATGTTTTTCTCGAGCCAAAAAAGAGATGAAGAAGGTGCACGTCGTTGCCGCCTTGCTTTTTTTTGTACAACTGCCTCGTCGGCGGGTCACTGTTTAATGCCTCTATGTATGACTACCTTTTCCAGTCCCTCCCTCGTGAATCCTCGACTGGCTAATTGAGTCTCTTTGTTCGTCCCAAAATTCTAAAATGGACAATAAGACACAAGCATGTACACAAAAACAAAACAAAATAGAAAACAGTTGGAAGCTCGATGGCACGAGCACGTACAGGCCAGTCGCGGACCCAGGATTTAGCTATGACCAGGGCTAACTTCTAATGCCCCAAAACTAAGTAAAAAATATTAGCTTCCCATTTCTTGTAAATAACATAATATTTTGGCCAAACACATTACAAATGCATAAATGGTGTTTCAGCTTGAACTATAAGCTCAATATTTAACCAAACGACAATATTGAAAGTACAAACAAAGTATGGTTATATAATTGTATGACACATTTTTAATACCTAATAATGAAGATTTCATGTGATCCTAGCAATATCAATTCCTATTCAATTATTGGAGAAGAACCAGAACCTACAAGGTACATGAAAAAGAAACATAAAAAGTATGAATAATACGATCTTGGATGCTAGCAGATATGTCTCGGTTGGAAAAATAATTCTCGAGATGAAGACAAACTATGCACCTCAAATGGCAAACTATGACGATGATGCAAAATAAGATGATATCGGTCTTGATGAATGTGTCCTCAATTTGTTTGTCCCCTTCATCATATGCGTAATCAGACTGAAATAGTTCTAACTCAAAAAATAATTGAATGATATCTGTTAATCCACAATCTGCTAAACCAAATTGTACCAGTAGGACTGAAATTGACTCTCCCTTCAAAGATAGGGCTTTCTATGAGAAACACAGAATTACCTACTTAGCAGTCTGGGGAACAAGTCAGCCAGTTGGGCGATGAGCCGATGAAATTAAGAAAGCCTTGAGCGGCGATGCATGTTCAGCAGCAGGAGGCAACAACTGCACTTTGTCGTGATTCTTCAGGTTGAGATGTTGAACCATGGCGGCGACACGATCAATTCGACAAATCAGCACTCTAGGCCTCTGTCGGCGCGATTTAGTCGAGAGCTCCAGATCAGAAACGAGCCGTTATTTAGCAATAGGAACGAATAAACATGCAACTAGATCGTTACAGCCATGCTAGTGGATCCCTGGCTCGTTGCGACGTTGCCATTTTAGCCCTGGTTAGGCTGACGCAGTGACACATGCCGAGCTACAAGAGGTCCTGAATTTCTGTGAGATTAACACGAGGAGTACCTGTACAATATGGGCCAAGACCTGGGCTGTAGCCCAGGCTGCCCGGGGCCTAGATCCGGCCTGGTGGCGCATGTTGGTGCCCTGGTGCGGGAATGTGTGGCGGCGACCTGATGCGGGGCTAGCGGCGACCGACGGCATGGGTGCTCAACCGCACATGCCACTGTGGTTTTGTGGCACCTCAAAGAAAGCTATATATTATTACCTCTGTTTCCACAATATACTTTATCCCTAATAGATGTCGGATCACATGACCTATACACTAAAATATATACAAATTCAGACAAATCTCTTACTACATCTATTTCGAGACCGAGATACATTTTAGTATTCTCTCCGGTCCATATTACTTGTCGTTAAAATAAATGTATCTAGCACGAAAATATATTTAGATACATCTATTTTATTGACGATTAATATGGATCGAAGGAGTACGTCGAAAGAAGCTGTCTGATACTAGCGCTAATAAAATTTGTCCCTATATAGATGGAACTACCCTTTTTAATAAAGGGGTACGCATTCTAATCTCCCCTCCACCGTTGATTTTCAGGGTGTACTTGCACACCCCTTTCTTGCATTGCTCTCAAATCTTAAATAGGAAATGGTCGAGGGGATCACTGACCCCGTCTATGCGCGCACACACACACCTCCTGAGCCTATAGTACTATCTCCATCAATCCAGCCTATATATACATATCTCTCATGCATACGAGTGCTCAAGCTACTTGCTCTCCTTATTTAGTCAGAAGTACATACTCCCCACTACTATTTCGTCTCATCATATAGATGTGTTCCATTGATCAATACTAACAAAAGCAAGATATATGGTCAGCTACAAAAGCAAGAAGATTACACATGGTATTGTTATCAAGGAAGTGATCACGTGTTTTAAGAATGGAGGACATCAGTAGAAATTAGAACTTATTATAGCCAACCCATCCCCATCATACCAGTGAGGAGATGACAGCGAGTTGCCTAGCGAGGTGCTTCATGTCAGCCACAAACCTCCGAGTATGCAGGAGGACATTTTGGACGAACCGCGCTTAGGCTTGGTTGTGATCCACTGATCTGTTTGTGTCATTCCAAAGAAGAGATGACGAAGCTGTGTCTCGGTTGCGATCTTGCTTTTTTGTACAACTGCCTTTTTCGAGAGCCTCTTCAGTGCCTCTACATACGATAACTACCTTTTCGAGTCCCTCGTCGATTCCTCGACTGGCTCATCGATGCTAATTGCTTGGCCCGGAATTGTAAATGGACAATAAGACAAGCATACACACAAAAGCAAAATAGAAAACACAAAAACAAAATAGAAAACAGTTGGGAGCTCAATGGCATGAGCACGTTGGTCAGGGCGGTGCGTGTTGGCGTGCCCAGGTTTGGGAATGTGCGGTGGCACGTGTTGGTGCCCGGTGCAGGAATGTGTGGCGGCGACCTGATGCGGTGCCCGCCACTATATCTGGCCGGGCTGTGCCACAACGTCGTTTCCTTCTTGAGACGTTGTGTTATGTGTTGAACAAATAACACGCCCCCTTTTTTGATTGAGCAATCTCTCTCCCCCCAACTTGGGTACATCAAGTCACAAATTATACTTCTCTTAAGTATATACATGTAAAAAAACTTCTCTTACATCAACCGTGAGTTCACAAAGAAACAGCTAGCACGTTCTTTGTTGTTCATAAATGACCCATTTTTAACTTCCGAACTCCGATCGACCGTGAGTAGTAGTCAATTCCACATTGCAGTTAGGGAAACTAAATGCTGCACTATAGTACTCCCATCGTAAAAACCAAACGTTTCTCCATTCTTAATGGCACCACGACACATATTTAACCATGGTACGGAGCACACAAAAATCTCACCGGTTGTTTCCTCTCTTTCAAAATCTCACCACTCACGGAAATACATATAATCAGAATCTCTCAAAGCCCAGAGATGTCTCGTCTCACTGTGTTGGCGATCCTCTTCCTCGTGGCCGCCGCGACCATCACATCTGCACACGGTGGCCGCGCTCTGAAAACCGTCAGGAGCGTACGCCATTTGAGCATACCTATGAGCATACCCATGAGCATACCCATGGTGGTGGTGGCCGAGCCTCCATCGCCCACGGTGGAGGAGGACATCGCCGCGCTCCGCAGCCTCTTCCCAACAGTCAAAACAGTGGATGGCCCTGTGGCATCCTACTACCAGCGAGCTGACCTGGACTACAAGGTGCCGGTCACTGGGTTCTAGATCCGCGATGGCACCGCATGCTTTTTTTTCAACTAAAACTTTTTATTTACAAAGTGTGCGCCAACTTTGTAAACCACCTTGAGAGTACCACTTCTGAACAATGAGATATCCATTTCCCTACTTCGTTATTGCAACGTTTCTGTCAGACTGAGAGGATCGATTTTATTAGCTAGCCGCGCTTATTTTGTACTCCTCGGATATGCAACATGGTGCAATGAGAATCCTCTTCACGCAGGTCAGTCTTTGACACAGCGATGTGGTTGATATAACGATGTGAGCACATGTTAACTACAAGAATGATCTCTCATTCTGTTAGTTTGGCCACTTCTGAATGTTCATCTTCTTCCTAATGAACATACCCATTTTTTCGGTGGCCAAACCCCCCTGGTCCATGACAGAGGATATGGTAGTGCCCCGTAGCCTCTTCCCGACGGTCCAAATAGCTGAACTTGTGCAAAGACGGTTTGGCTGGTTGGCCGGTTGGGGCTACTTCAAATTTGTGTGCTAGTTCTAAAGTCTATATTTCATTTTTTAAGAAAATTGAACCAATGTGGAACTGACCAGTTTGGCCGGTTCCAGTTTTAGCACACCCTTATAAACAACAGATGGTCCCGTGGCATCCTACTACTGCCGAGCTGACCACGATTACAATGTGCCAGTCACTGTGTTCTAGATCACCATGGCCATGCATATTACTTTTCAACTAAAACTGTACTTGCAACTTGCAAAGTATGTGCCAAGTTTGTAAGGACCTTCAAAGTACTATTCCAAACGAAAAAAAATAGCGTGATATATATGAAATAGCGCTTACACGCTATAATGTTTTAGCGTGACATAGCATGATATTTTGCAAATAGCGTCGATAGCAAGTAAAATTGCAAAAAAAAAATGCGTGGACTCTTCAAATACGTTATAACAGACTAAATAGCATGATATTTTCATCCATTGGGATAGATAGCTCATTATTCAGGAATAGGGTGTGGAGTAAGAGAGGATATGATGAGGGCGTGGAGTAAGCAAATAAAAGATGAGCGATTGCTCGCCAGTGATCTACGTACCTCCCGGGTCCTCTCGCGCGAGAGGGCTCCGGAGGCTCCCCACCTCCTAACCCTAGTAACCGCCGCCGGCCTTTCTCCCCGGTCGCTGCCCCCGTCTCTGCGGGTGGTGGCGGCCACGCCTGGCCGGCGAAGACGGCGGGCATCGGCGGTTGCGCGCTCTGAGGCAGTCTTTTCGCACGGAGGTGGGGCCTCTCCTGGGCGGCGCAGGGAGGGGTTCGGCGGTGGCAGCTCGGGCTCCTCGGTGGGAGGCGGTGTCGCGGGGCGCAGCGGCGGGGCTCGGCCACAGAGCGGGAGGAGGAGGCTGAAGGGAATATGCCCGAGAGGCAATAATAAAGTGGTTATTATCGTATTCCTTATTTATGATAAATGTTTATTTTGCATGCTATAATTGTATTAATACGGAAACGTTAATACATGTGTATTTAATAAACAAAAAGGAAGTTCCTAGTTATGCCTCTCTTATAAACTAGCTCGTTGATTAACAAGATGATCAAAGTTTCCTGATCATGGACATTGGATGTTGTTAATAACGAGGTCATAACATTAGTGTAATGATGTGATGAACATTCATCTAAAGTATAGCATTACGATCAAAGTCATTGAGTTTATATTGCTATAACAACTTACGAAGTGATCCTAATCCTTATACCATGAGATCATGTCAATCACTAACATCGGAAGAGTTTCTCGATGACATCAAACGTCACCGTGGCGGGTGATTATAAAGATGGCTTCAGAACTACTAAAGTGTTATGTTGAGACCCATGGATCGAGGGTGGAATTTGTTCATCCCGATGATGGATAGATATGCTCTGGGCCCTCTCGGTGATATCACATTGATTAGCTTGCAAGCAAGTGATTTGATCACTAGAATGTTATATCACGGGAACGAGAAAAGAGTGCATGTCGGTAACGAGATCAAACTAGGTATGGAGATACCGATGATCGAATCTCAGACATGTAATATATCGTGAAATAAAGGGATTAAGATACTAGCGTAAAAGGTTCACACGATCACAGAAGTCATCGTTGAATGTGTGGGAGTCGATGGATCTCCGTGTCCGCTACTGATTATTGATCGGAGAAGGGTCTCGATCATGTCTGCATTATTCGCGAACCGTAGGGTGACACACTTAAGGGATACCGACACCATTCGGAGCAAATGATATGTCAGAAAAAGAAAAGGAAAGCGCAGGAATTTATTTCACTAGACACCGGAACTGTTTCGGTTGAAATTGCTGAAACTGGTTCTGCATGTGAAATGGAATACTAGCAAGGGGTTTTATGTGAATGTTTGTTAATTAAAGTAATTAACAAAATTCTGAATAAATAAATAAAAGAGTTTTATTTAAATGAGAGCTTGCATTAATTTTGGTGGAAAATTAATGCATGTGAGTGGAATTGTGAGTGGAGAGGTTTTTATGTGAGTGGAGCTTCCACCACATGAATGAGGGAGAGGTGGGGGCACCCTCCATGGCCGGCGGCCATGCCCCCTTGGGCTGCCCCCTCCCCTATAAAAGGACCCCCTCCTCTCACTTGTCTCTCACACCTCCTCGCGAAGGATCTCTCTCCCCCTTTAGAATTTCCCCATGGTCTCGGATCAGCGAGATACATGTTCCCGATGGCTTTTTTCTGGAAGGATTTGTTGCTTCCGCTGCTTCGCTGGAGCGAGGGCGCGGAGGTTGTCGGGGTACCCGTACGTGTGTGCGATCACGGATGCACCACTGCTTTGAGGTGCTGGACTTGATCGTGCTGGACCGGCTGGACCAGATGGACTTCATCACGATCTTGAGATCGGGAAGCGTTCGTCTACATCATCCACGAGTACAACCTCGTTAACGCTATTCGGTCATCGAGGGTATGTATTCTATGGATGTATATCCACCCGTTGCTTGTATCTAGTAGATAGATCTTGGTACATAGATGTTCCCATCATAGGAATTTTTTTGTTTTCTATGCTGCGAACCCTACAGTGGTATCAGAGCCGGATCTATGCGTAGATGCTTTGCACGGGTAGTACACATATGAGTATGTGGGCGATGATGATCATTTTATTGCTTCTTAGTTGTACTTTGGATATTGGTGGCATAGTGGGATGAAGCGGCCCGGACAAACTTTACATGTCCTCGCACATGAGACATGTTCCACGCTTGACATGCAACTAGTTTGCATAAGTGGCTAGCGGGTGTCTGGCCATGGGGGAGGTGGTGCGCCGCGTGCCGTGGCCTAGACCTCTCCTCGGCGAGCTCGAGCGGTACTCCTCGCGTGCATGTGCTCATCGGCACCGATGGTCGGCCTGCTCGATCCATTCTCCGGAAACCGGTCGACGGTGTGGGGATCGCTGTGTCGGATCTAATAAGGGAGGTGGTCCTTTGGTTTCTTTCGCACGATGACGAAGGTCTGCTTGATGTCTGTCCTTGTTGATCTAGTCTGGAGAGGCGAGTTCCGGAAGGCTCCGCCGGCGAACTCCCATGGGCGTATCATGCCTGGAGATTGCTGGATCGGAAGGTATTCGGTCATGCGCACCTTGTTTTTCTGGCCGTTTGGTTTCAGCGGGAGCGTTGCGAAGCTCTGTTGTTTGTTCCCACCAAGTGCCATTCTTAGAGCCATGATGAAGTCAGATGCGGAGAATGTCAGAAAAGTGGAAATATGAGGATAGCGATGGTGATTTTAGTTCTTGTGGCGACAGAGATCTGGCTGCGTGATCTGGGACTCGTTGCAACGACTTTTGGTGCGGAAAAACAACATAGGAGGAGTTCACAGTCTTACCTTGCAGGGTGAAAATCCAAGGTCTGGCCTTTTTTTGCGGGGGAAAACATAATCATTAATCAATAGGAAGGGTTACAGATTTGTCGACCTCCAGCAACCGGACAGCACAATCCGGTCCAGAGCCCAACCATGTCATGGTACGGTTCTGCGCTCTCGCAAAGGACGCAAGAGAGTCACTGACCCTAACCTGTTCACGGCTAACTTTATAAAAATTACATAATCTATCAGAGGAGGCAAGATCTCTAGTTTCATTAACCAGATGGAAGTAGGGAGATCTATCCACCGTAGAGCAAGTAGCGGCATCCACCAGGGCAGAGCAATCAGATTCAACCATTATCGGGAGGGGTGAAAATTGTAGTGCCAGTTTGAGACCCTCAACGCATGCAGATAGTTCGGCCTCATAAGGCAATTTACAGTTCGGCAAAGATCTGCAAGCCATAAAGATAGGATCCCCTTCAGATTTGCGAAGCACAATCCCAGTTCCAGCAGAGCCATTAGCAGCAACGTATGACCCGTCAATAGAGAGTTTGGTCCGACCAGGTGATGGCCTACTCCAGAATGTAACTGGCTGTTTAATGAGCCGAGGTGAAGAATTCTGAACCTGAGGATCATCCGCCGGATTTTCCCCCTTTAGAATGCATATACTCGAAGATTTCTGGGACTCCCGTAATAGTTTAAGGTGACCACAAAGAAAGATTCTGGAGCCAAGCGTTGTTGGAAGAGTTTTTTCATGGATAGCTTCATTACGACAGAACCAGATATGCCATGCAACGAGCAGTGTATTGGCCACCATGTGAGGTGTCAGATTCAGCGGCACATCCTGAAACCACTTTGGCGAAGGTGTTTGCATATCCACATTGGCCGGAAGAGACCAGACTTTCCGCATTTCATCCCATAACATGCAAGCATGAGGGAAATTGTACAGAGTGTGTTGTGCAGATTCCGATTCTCTGCCACAGACCGCACACAACCCTGTCACATTAATGCCGCGTATCTTCTTGTTTTCCTCGGTTGATAGGGCTCCTGAGGCAGCCTTCCATGCAAACATCTTAACTCTCGGGGAAACAGAAGCATTCCAAATCTTTTTCCAGCAAGGTAGAACACCAGTAGGGTAGTTGCTTGAGGTAGCAATGGCACATTGATTGGTATGTGAGCGAAGAGCCAATTTATATGCACTACGAACTGAGAATATGCATGATCGCTCAGGCATCCAGGCAAGCACATCATCCTCCAATCTCCTGGAGGGGGATATCTGCAGGATTGCATCCGCATCAAAAGGGAGGAAAGTTTGGTGGATCAAGTCAGTCTTCCATGAGCCATCGTCATTAAGAAGCTCCGACACACGGCGAAATCTCCTGGTGCCCTGTTTGGTGATCACTTTACCACAGTCCTCCCTGGGTAGCCAACTATCTCGCCATATCCTTACGCTCCTGCCATTCCCAATCCTCCACACAAGGCCTTGTTTCAGCAGCTCGAGACCATGTAGAACTGACGACCAAGTTGTAGAAGGATTGCCTGAGCATACGGTATCATACAAATTGCCATTAGGGAAGTACCGCGATTTTAGTACACGAGAACAAAGACTTTCAGGAAACATTATAAGCCTCCAAGCTTGCTGTGCAAGAAGAGCTTGATTAAATAATCTCATGTCGCGGAAACCTAGTCCTCCCTGGAGCTTGGATCTGTTAAGTTTAGGCCAGCTTAACCAGTGTAGTTTCATCTTCCCATTCTCTGATCCCCACCAGAAGTCTCGTATAATTTTATTTAGATCATCACACACTGATAAGGGTAGCTTGTACACCATCATAATGTAGGTGGGTATGGCTTGAGCTACAGCCTTAATGAACACCTCTTTGCCACTTTGAGCCAATATGCTATCTCCTAGCTCCAACAAGCGTTTACTAAGTTTGGCTTTCAGAAACTCAAATTTTCCTTTGTTCATGCCTCCACAAGGGGTGGGGAGACCAAGGTACCTATCCTCGAAATCATCACGCTGCACCTCAAGGATATTCTGAATACAAGACCGCAATTGTTGTGGAGTTGTCGGGCTGAACATTATGGAGCATTTGTTTGGATTGATCAATTGCCCTGTACATGTTGCATATGCCTCTAGAGTATTTTTCACATGAAGCGCTTGTTCCTCAGATGCTTTAAAGAAAAGCAGAGTATCATCCGCGAATAATAGGTGGGAGATTCCAGGAGCCCGTCTACATATTTTAAGAGGGGTAATCCTGTTCTGGTTTACCTCATTGCAAAGAAGATTGGATAATCCATCCGCCACAAACAGAAACAAGAAGGGTGATAGAGGATCCCCCTGCCTTAAGCCACGAGAGGGAGATAAAGCTTCCAACAAGGTCCCATTAAATTTTACCGAGTATTTCACTGTGGTAACACATGCCAGTTTACCCACTGGTGCGAGAACCCCATTTTATGCAATGTACTCTCCAAATAGTGCCAATCAACTCTGTCATAGACTTTTGATAAATCCAGCTTATAAGAACAATAAGATGGGTCAGATGACGTACCATGATCCATATAGTGCAGACATTCAAAGGCTAGTAGGGCATTGTCCGATATCATGCGTCCAGGAATGAATGCACTCTGGTTTTCAGAGATAATATCCCCAAGAATTGGGCGTAGCCTATTTACCATGCACTTTGATACCACCTTGTAGACCACATTACAAAGACCAATGGGTCTATAATCCTTGAGTTACGCCGGGTTATCATTCTTGGGAATAAGAACGATCATAGTGTCATTGACCCCTGGTGGCATGATACCATTTTCAAAGAAGGCAAGAACCGCCTGGACAATGTCCTTTTTTTAGAACCTCCCAGTTGCACTTATAAAATCTTGCATGGAACCCATCTGGGCCAGGCGCTTTGATTGGACCGATCTGAAAGACGGCGTTGGAAATCTCCTCAACAGTAAATTCCTTACAGAGATTCACATTCATCTCACCGGTTATCCGAATCGGAGTTAAGTTAATCAATGCCTCCGTGTGAAGAGTGGGATCGCGGGTATACAAGAACTGAAAATAGGACGTAGCCATACGTTGCATTTCAGTCGGCATAGTTTGGACTACACCATTATCATCTCGAAGTTTTGCAATCTTATTTCGCCGTGCTCTCCACACAGCCCGGCGATGGAAAAACTTGGTATTCCGATCCCCTTCTTTCATCCAATCAATCCTTGAACGTTGCAGCCAGAGCATCTCTTCCTTGTATAAGATCTCATTCATGAGATCTAATGTGGCATTAATCTCCTCCCTTGAAGCCCCTTCCTCATGTAGCCGTTCAAGTTTTGCTCTCAATCGTGCAATTTCCCTTATTACCAAACTTGTTCCGTCCCCAACTATGGAGTTTCTGCATGAGTGAATGTAGACCATCATTAACTTTACCCAGGTCATGCATCTGTCCAAGGCCACGCCATTCACGATCAATGATCTCTTTGAGCGCCTCATCAGTCTCCCAGTAAATTTCATATTGCAAGGATCTCCTAGCAGGCCGTTCCCGGTCCTCCCGCTCCAGAGACAACATGATCGCAGCATGATCAGAGCATGGGGTAGCCAGGTGTGTCACACTAGCTGTGGAAAATATATCCCTCCATTCATCAGTTGCCACAGTACGGTCTAAACGAACTCTCACATTAGACGTACCAGCTCGTTTGTTATCATATGTATACGGCAGGCCCGAGAAGCCTAGGTCCTTGAGATCGTAGACCTGAAGGCAGTCACGGAAATCCGCCATTTGCTGTTCTGGTCGCTGTGTCGATGAGAAGTGTTCATGCTGCCATAGTGCCTCATTAAAATCTCCAAGAACAACCCATGGTAACGACGATGATGCTTTGAGTGCTGAAAGGTAATTCCACATGCGATATCGGTTTCCACCCTCGGTTCTCCATAAACAAATGTAGCATGGAACTGGGGCTCACTCGGCGAAATCCTGATTAAAGCATCTATATATCTTTTAGTCACTTCCCGGACATAAAAAATATAGCTTTCATGCCAAAAAGTGACAGACCTCCACTCATCCCATTATTGTCCATACTAGCAAAACCACGTAGGCCCAACCAGCTACAAAGACGACGAACGCGAGTACCCGGTTGCCTAGTCTCATAAAGGAAGATCAACTAGAAACAATTAGTCCTTTGAAGGACACAAACCTCTCGAACTGTCGGGGAGTTTCCGATCCCGCGACAGTTCAGGCTACACCAATTCATTGCTCCCGGCGGTCGTCCTCGAGGGACGCCGCCGATGACGACAAGGAGTTCTCTGAAGGTGAATTCTCCATCCTCCGGGCTTTCGCCCTATATTTTGTTTTCACATACGTTGGAGGAGGTGGGGGAATACGAGCATTCAGGTCCTCTTCCAAATTATCCTCACTAGCCTCAGACATGATGAGTTCCTTCCTGACATTATTGTCACTGTCCCGCATAATAACATCTCGAGGGGGTTTAACTGGGCTGGTGCCTCTGTCTGCAAGTTCGTCTTCCTTGCCAAGATCTGCTTCCTTCGATGATCTCTTATTTGAAACATTTGTTCTGGCCCTCATTCTTCCAGAGAAGCCACCACGTGTGGTAGGTCTAGAGTCAAACCGTGCATGAGGGGCCATAGGTTGATTCACCCGCCTGGTAGCCAACATCCAAGTGCCATATTGGATTTGGTTATCCTCCCATGCACCATATCCACACTCTTCATGATCATGTCCCATGAGACCACATCTTTTGCAGAAGAAAGGAACCTTCTCATATTTGACAGGAAGCCGCCTCCTCCCCTCCGGCAGAGTGAGCGACACAAATTGCATAAGAGGTTTGTTTATGTCTATGCGTGCTCGAATTCTCACGTAATTCCCTTCAAATAACAGTCTTGGAGATAACTGAACCTCCTTCACTTTACCCACTCGTCGAGCCAGATCATCAATCACCTCTGTCTTACGGTAGAGTTCAGGGACACCATGGATCTGAGCCCACACTTGAAGGCCATCAAACACCACCTCTTCTAGATCACATAATCCATCGAAATCTTCAATCAGAAGGCCATAACCCCGAAAGGTCCATGGCCCCTGGTGGACGACCTTTTTCCAATCCCCCAAACACTGCATATTGAAGATGAACAAGTTTTCCCCGGCCTCACGAAATTCTGGATCACGAGACAGGTTCCATATGCTCCGCATCTTCTCGAACAAAGCATCAGAACTAAAAGATCGGGTAGTTAGCACTTTACCGATCGCCATCCACCGCGCTTCCTTCTGGTACTCCTTCGCAGCTTCCACATCAACCACAACATCATCCAGTTCGTCCTTGTTCAGCTCAAGATGGCTGAGCATGTCGCCGATCTCCTCTTCTTTACCCTCCACAGAAGCCAAGGCGACCTTAGCAGCCTTAGTCGCCATACCTCCCTAACCTTAGAACACGTGCACACGAAGATGCCGAGATAGGGTTATGGCATGAGAGAAGGGAGGCAGACGAAGGACACGTGAAAGTGGCTATGTAGTCACGAAACACCGATCAGATCTCACGGGGCGACGGAGTCGTCGCCGGAGCAGTAGAAACCCTAAACGAGAGGGTTAGATTAGAGAGTTGTGTTGGGTGTAAGGAGATTTCCTGGAGATTGCTGGATCGGAAGGTATTCTTCTTTTGTTTATAAGAAGAATGCTTCATAGATGTCACTATGGTGATGCTGCAAGTTTTCACCATGATTAGGCATGGCTTAGGCTAGCGGCCCAGGCGTTTCTCTAACACAGGGTACAAACTCCATGGAATTACAAGTTCCCTCTTTATTTCACACCGGTGACATCCATAGACAAAAGAGTATGATATCAACTGAGTACAAAGTACAAGTGCAATGTCGTTCCCTGTGACAGCACGGTTCTGCTAATTCCAACATATAAGTGCAAGCATATACAACATAGAAGACACAATCGTTCAAGTTTATTAGGGGCAAGGAATATAAAGTGTGCCATCAAGTTTGTGAGGGCTTTAATCACTAAGTTTTCACATAACAAAATAGTTTTTAATTGGAAGATAGCTGAAAACAAGAATATACTTGGAATGGTGTAACACACCATGCATAGGAGTTTATAGTGGACACTTTGGAATAACTTGGTTTCTTGGGAGTTGGAAGCATGAGTAGAGCTTACTCATACAAGTGGAGGCTAGCAAAGGACTGGGAGCAACCAACTAAGAGAGCAATAATGGCCATAATCATGCAGTGCAACAAAGCATTACTAATCAAAGCAAAGAGTGGTACTACAAGTCAAGGACTAAATGATCATAGAGGCTAATGGTGACTTGTCAGAGTCATAACATGGTGTGAGCATGTGCCAATTCAACCCAAGCAAAGCATCAAAGGAGAAAACCACAATACTATGATTTTGCATGCTAAACAACGCATAATTTCTTCAAGGCACACTAAGCAATCCCAATTGTTTGGAACAAGACATGCTACGGTAATAATCACTAAGCATAAGGTCAAAACAACACCTAGCATGTTATGCTAAAGTCTAAGTCGCAGTCAATGCAAGCTCCTCTTGCACTTCAAGCAAGAACTTACTACTCCTTTTCAACACCAAGCAACTTATTTGCAAAACAACACAGCAAGAACGGGGGTCCAAACTACTCAAGCAAACTAAACAAACTAAGCAAAGCAAACGAAAACTAATACGCTCCAATAACAACACAACTATGCATGAAACAATAAAAACGAAGTGTCTAGACAGACCTGAGCTTTTTATTGATGAAGAAGGGGATGCCTTGGGCATCCCCAAGCTTTGACGCTTGTACCTCTTGGATATTTCTTGGGCTGACACCATGGTGGCATCCCCAATCTTGAGCTTTTGTACATTCTTCATCTCATTGCATCATTCTCTCTCTACACCTGAAATTTTTCCATCACATAAAACTTCACACAATCTTCATTAGCAACATTAGTTTATTCAAAAGATATTAGACCTCTGGCAAAGCTTTGAAACAGCAAGGCTTTTCCCTAAAAACACAAGCTATTGTAGTAACTCCTTCAAAAAGATCAATTCACCTAAAGAGAACTCAAAAAGGAATCAATAAGAAGCAAATGCAAATAATGGTAGAAATCTGTCAAAACAGACCAGCAGGTAGAAACCGATTTTTTCGAACATCTTCTGTTGCTCAAATCAAAAAGTATTGAACTAACGAAAGTTAGCTAACATACTGGGGATTTATTCGTAAATTGTGAGCTTAACCCGAGTTACATAGACTCCTCACGATTTTTTTGGTGGAGGACATAAATCTGTTTCGGGACAGTAACTCCCAAAATCTTACTTTCCTCTCATTAGAGGTCAAACAAAAAGGATAAGGAGAGGTCATTACTGAAGTAATAACTTCCAAGACTCAAGGAAACTCTTGGGTTGTCTCCCAACAAGTACTTTTCTTTAACACCTTTAAGTTAGGCACAAGAAACAAGAAGAATCAAGTATTTTCAAATGAAGAAGCATTAACATCAAACCTTGCTTTCAAAGGAGGAGAAAAAAGCAACTTCTCTCTCCTCATAGGGAAGTGTTCAATACCTTTCTTGAATGGAAAATGATATTTAATGGTGCCTTCTTTCATATCAATAATGGCACCAATTGTTTTAAGAAAAGCTCTCCCCAAAGTAATAGGGCAAGAAGCATTGTATTCAACATCCAAAACATAGAAATCAATAGGAACATAAGCATTGTTAACCATAATGAGAACATCATTAATACTCCCCATGAGTTTCTTCTTAGCATTATCATTGAGTGGGACATCCAAATAACAATCTTCCAACGGTGGCAAATCTAGCATTTCAGAAATCTTCCTAGGCATAATAGAGACACTAGAACCAAGATCACATGAAGCTTTGAGATCAAAGTCATTAACTTGTATATTAATAATGGGTTCCCAACTATATTCTACTTTCCTAGGAATAGAAGCTTTGTGTTTTAACTTCTCTTCCTTGATCTTAACAAGAGCATCTGTAATGTGTTTGGTGAAAGCAACATGCATATCACTAGCATCGGGACTTCTAGCAAGCTTTTGCAGGAACAGAATCACTTCAGAAATATTGCAACCATCTATATCAAAATCAAACTTAGCATCACTAGTAGTAGAGTCATTAGGCTTAGGCATAGTAGGAGGAGGAATAGGGACTACTTGTGGTTTAGTGGTGATGGTGCACACACTATTGTTTCTATCAATTTTAGCTTCCATTTCCCACCTAGCATGAAGTTGAGCTAACAACCTAACATTTTCATCAATAGTAACTTGTATGGCATGAGTAGTAGCAAAGGTATTTTCCATAGTTTCAGGTTTAGCAGCCATTTTATTAACCAAGGAAGTTTGAGCTTCAGACAAAGAGGATATATTTTTCTCAACAGTTAAAAGCTTTTCCTCTATAGTCTTATTGAAAGTGGTTTGTTTACTAATAAAGTCCTTGAGCATGACTTCAAGTTCATAGGGGGAACTTCTTGAAGGGTTTCGCAACATAGTAAATCAAAATTTTCTACGGATGCAAACGGGAAAGCCAAGATCTAATCTAGGAGATGCAAACAACGAGGGGGAAATAGATGAGATCTTCATACCCTTGAAGATTTGCACAGCGGAACGTTCAACGAACGTGGTTGATGTAGTCGTACTCGCTTCTCCTCCTCGCGATCCGATCCGATCCAACACCGCAAGTGGCGATGCCTCCGAGAGATGCACACGTGCGGCACCTCGACGTCTCCTCCTTCCTCGGTCCAGCAAGTGGGGTGGAGAGATAGGTTGGATATAAAACACGACGGCGTGGTGCAAGTGGTGGAGAGTTTCTGCGGCAGGGCTTCGCCTACGCGTAGTCGGGAGGGAGAGAGAGGAGGGGCAGCAGGGCGGCTAGGGTTGAGGAGGAGGTGTGGGAGGGTGCGCCCCCAGCCCTCTTTATATAGAGGGGTGGGCGGCTGGCCCTTGCCCCTCCCCCAAGCCCTAGGGCCGGCGGCCAAGGAGGAAGGAGTGGGGGGCAAGTTTCCCTCCTTCTAGAAGCTTCCCTAGGGTTTCCCTAGGTGCTTGGCTGGCCGGGCCTATGGGGCCTTGTGCCCCTGGCCCAATGCGGCCAGGGCACTCCCTCATAGGCCCACGCACCCTCCCGACAAGTGGGGCCATGTTGGTCCCACTCCGGAAGGTTCTACAAGCTTCCGGTACAATACCGAATAATTCGAAACAATTCCGAACTCCAAAAATTGCATTGCCTTATATGAATATTATTCTCCGGACCATTCCGGAACCTCTCGTGACATCCTGGATCTCATCCGAGACTCCGAACAAAAACTCATAAACCAATTATCCAATCTATCCTAGCGTCGAGACACGTTAAGTGTGTGACCCTTCGGGTTCGAGAATATGCAGACATGATCTTCTATCAATAATCAACAGCGGGGTCTGGAAACCCATATTGACTCCCACACATTCATCGATAATCATATCGGATGAACCACGATGCCAGGATTCAATTAATCCCATATATATATTCCCTTCGTCTCGCGATATTTTACTTGCCCGAGATTCGATCGTTGCATCGGCATACCTAGTTCAATCTCGTTCACAGCAAGTACTTTACTCGTTCCGTAATCCGATATCACTTTGTGATTAACTCCTTAACCACATTCTTGCAAGCGGTGTTGATATCGATTATTGAGTGGGCCCGAAGTATATCTCTCCGACTTGGGAGGGACAAATCCCATCTCGATACATACAACCCAACAGGTACTTTTCGATCACCTGAGAGACACCTTTATGATCACCCTCTCATAGGATGACGTTTGATGACCTCAAAGATTTCTTCCAATACCAGGGAGTTGCATTATCTCATGGTCTAAGGAATACAATATTTGACATAAGAAAAGCTTTGCAAAGATGAACACGATGACACGATCTAATTGCTACCTTAATTTGGGTTACATCCATCATATCATTCTCCCAATGATATGATCTCATTATTAATCGACAACTCATGTCTATGGTTAGGAAACATTAACCATCATTAATCAATGAGCTAGTCCATAGAGGCGTACTAGGGACACGGTGTTGTTCACAAACCACACAAGTATTAAAGTTTCCGCTTAATACAATTCTACCATGGAATATAAACTTTATCATGAACAAGAATTATAATAATAACATCTTTATTATTGCCTCTAGGGCATAATTCCAACAGTCTCCCACTTGCACTAGAGTCAATAATCTAGTTTACATCTGGCAACAATCTAACACCCATGGCACTAAGGTGCTGATCATGTTTTGCTCGTGGAAGAGGTTTAGTCAATGGATCTGCAACATTCAGATCTGTATGTACTTTGCTAATCTTCAGATCTCCATCTGTTATATAATCTCGGATTATATGAAACTTGCGGTTGATATGCTTGGTCTTTGGATGATATCTTGGTTCCTTAGCTAGTGCTATGGTGCCAGTGTTGTCACACAATATCTCCAGTGGGTCCAAGGCACTTGGAACCACACCAAGCTCAGTGATGAAGTTCCTGATCCAAACTCCTTCACTTGACGCTTCTGCAACAGCCATGTATTCTGCTTCTACTGTAGATCCCGCGATTACGCTTTGCTTGGAGCTTCTCCAGCTCACAGCTCCTCCATTCAAAATATAAACGTATCCTGTCTGAGATTTAGAATCATCCTTGTCGGTGTCGAAACTAGCATCGACGTAACCCTTTACGACGAGTTGTTCATCACCTCCATAGACTAAGAACATTTCTTTAGTCCTATTTAAATACTTTAGGATGTTCTTCACGGCTGTCCAGTGTTCCACTCCTGGATCACTTTGGTATCTGCTCGTTAAACTAAGAGCATTGGACATATCCGGTCTAGTACACAGCATGGCATACATGATAGAACCTATGGCCGAGGCATAAGGCACTTTGCTCATAGCTTCTCTATCATTTACCATAGCTGGACACTGAGCCCTGGTCAATATCTTACCTGACAACATAGGCACTGAACCTTTCTTTGCCTTATCCATTCTGAACCTTTTCAGAACTTTGTCTAGGTATGTACTTTGGCTTAAAGCTATCAGGCGTCTCTGTCTATCTCTATAGATTTTGATGCCCAATATATAAGCAGCTTCCCCTAGGTCTTTCATTGAAAAACATTTGTTCAAATAACTCTTCACATCGTTAAGCATGTCAATGTCATTTCCAATAATCAATATGTCATCCACATATAGTACTAGAAATGTCACTTTCTTGTAGATACAAGCTTCGTATCAATTTGGAACAAATCCAAAGCTCTTGATCACTTGATCAAAACGAAGGTTCCAACTCCGAGATGCTTGCTTCAGTCCATAAATGGAACGCTGAAGTTTGCACACTTTATCAGCATCCTTAGGATCGACAAAACCTTCGGGTTGCATCATATACAACTCTTCATCAATGTTGCCATTGAGGAACGCGGTCTTGACATCCATCTGCCATATTTCATAATCATTAAACGCAACAATTGCTAATAAAATCCGAATGGACTTAAACATCGCTATGGGAGAGAAAGTCTCATCGTAGTCAACACCTTGAACTTGTCAAAAACCTTTCGCGACAAGTCGAGCTTTATAGACAGTAACATTACCATCCGCGTCCGTTTTCTTGTTGAAGATCCATTTGCACTCAACGGCCTTTCAGTCGCTAGGAGGGTCCACCAAAGCCCATACTTGGTTTTCGCTCATGGATCCTAATTCGTATTTCATGGCCTCTAGCCATTTCTCAGAGTCTGGGCTCATCATCGCTTCCTCATAGTTCGCAGGTTCACTGTCGTCTACTAACAAGACAGTTAAGATAGGGTTGCCATACCACTCAGGAGGGATACACGACCTTGTCGACCTGCGATGTTCAGTAGTAGCATCGTCCGAAGCTTCATGATCCTTGTCATTAGCTTCCTCTATTGTCGGTGCAGACGACACTGGAACAATTTCAGGTGCTGCGCTACTCTCCAACTCAAGAGAAGGTTCAACAACCTCGTCTAGCTCTACTTTCCTCCCACTCACTTCTTTCGAGAGAAACTCCTTCTCAAGAAAGGATCCGTTCTTTGCGACAAACACTTTGCCTTCGAACCTGTGATAGAAGGTATACCCAATAGTTTCCTTAGGGTATCCTATGAAGACGCATTTCTCCGCTTTGGGTTCGAGCTTGTCCGGCATCAACTTCTTGACGTAATCTTCGCATCCCCAAACTTTAAGAAACGACAACTTAGGTTTAGCACCAAACCACAGTTCATACGGTGTCATCTCAACGGATTTAGATGGTGCCCTATTTAAAGTGAATGCAGCGGTTTCTAATGCATAACCCCAAAATGATAACGGCAAATCTGTAAGAGACATCATTGATCGCACCATATCTAATAGAGTTCGATTCCGGCGTTCAGACACACCATTCTTGTTTGTGGTGTTAGGGTGGCGTGAGTTGCGAAACAATTCCGCTTGCTTTAAGATGCGTGAGAAAATCATAACTCAAATATTCACCTCCACGATCGAATCGTAGAAACTTAATTTTTTCTGTTACGATGGTTTTCCACTTCATTTTGAAATTCTTTGAACTTTTCAAATGTTTCAGATTTATGTTTCATTAAATAGATATACCCATATCTACTTAAGTCATCAGTGGAAGTGAGAAAGTAGCGATATCCACCGCGTGTCGAAACACGCATTGGTTCGCATACATCGGTATGTATGATTTCCAACAAGTCCGTTGCTCGCTCCATCATTCCAGAGAACGGGGTTTTGATCATCTTGCCCATGAGGCATGGCTCGCATGTGTCAAATGATTCAAAATCAAGAGACTCCAAAGTCCATCGAATGGAGTTTCTTCATCGTTTTACACCAATATGACCTGAGCAGCGATGCCACAAATAAGTAGAATTATTACTATCTACTTTGCATCTCTTAGCCTCAATGTTATGGATGTGTGTTTCATCCCTTTCGAGATTCAGAAGAAATAAACCATTCACAGCAGGTGCATGACCATAAAAGATGTTAATCATATAAATAGAACAACCATTATTCTCAGATTTAAATGAATAACCGTCTTGCAATAAACACGATCCAGATATGATGTTCATGCTCAACGCAGGCACATAATAACATTTATTGAGGTTTAAAACTAATCCCGAAGGTAAAACTAAGGAGAGCGTGTCGGCGCCATCACATCAACTCTTGATCCGCTGCCAACGCGCATCGTCACCTCATCCCTCGCCGCTCATTCCGTAGCTCCTGTTTCGAGTTACAAATATTAGGAACTGAACCAGTATCAAATACCCATGCACTACAACGAGGGCTAGTAAGAAAAACATCAATAACATGTATATCAAATATACCTTTGATGGTGCCAGCCTTCTTGTCCGCTAAGTACTTCGGACAGTTGCGCTTCCAGTGACCATTGTCCTTGCAATAGAAGCACTCAGTGTACGGCTTAGGTCCAGACTTGAGCTTCTTCTCAGCAGGGGCAACGCGCTTGCCGCCGCCTTTCTTGAAGGGCTTCTTTGCACCCTTACCTTTCTTAAAGCTGGGGGGCTTGTTGACCATCAACACATGATTATCCTTCTGGATGTCCACCTCCGTAGCTTTCAGCTTAGCGAAGAGCTCGGTGATCATATCAGTGGAACCAATCTGATTATGAGTAACTGCAAAACCTTTGTAGCTAGGAGGGAGTGATTGCAGAACCCTGTCAATCTTGAGCTTCTCTGGAATCTTGCAGTCCAGTTGCTCAAGGCGTTGAGTGTAGACCGACATCTTTATGTTGGAGATATGCCCTAGAGGCAATAATAAATGTAGTTATTATTATATCTTTGTGTTTATGATAAATGTTTACATTCATGCTATAACAGTATTAACAAGGAAACATTAATACTTGTGTGATTTGTAAACTAAATTAGAGTCCCTAGTAAAGCCTCTTCATAATACTATCTTGTTGGTTAATAAATGATTGCGTTTCCCTATCATGAACACTGAGATGTTATTAAAAACAAGATCATATCGTTAGGAGAATGTTATGATGGACATACTCCTATAGATAAGCGTAGCATAAAGATCAATTCATTTTAATAGTTCAAATACTATATGCTTTCTGATACATAGTAACCTAATTCCTTTGACCATGAGATCATGCTTATCACCATCACCAGAAGGATGCTTTGATGACATCAAACACCACACCGTAACTGGGTGGTTATAAAGGTGGCATTGAGTGTTCGGAAAGTATGGGTTGAGACACATGGATCAAGAATGGGATTTGTCCATCCATATGACGGATAGATATACTCTGGGCCCTCTCGGTGGAATGTCATCCAATTGGCTTGCAAGCATGTGACTGGCTCACAAGGGATCACATATCACGGGAACGAGAAAAGAGTACTTATCAGTAACGAGGTTGAACTAGGTATGGAGAGATACCGATGATCAAAACCTCGGATAAGTAAACTATCGTGAGACAAAGGGAAATTGGTATCGTATGTAAGTGGTTCATTCGATCGCAAAGTAATCGTAGAAATATGTGGGAGCCATATGAATTTACAGATTCCTCTATTGGTTATTGTTCGGAGAAGTGTCTCGATCATGTCCACATAATTCACGAACCGTAGGGAGACACACTTAAGGATTCGATGTTGTTGAGTAGTTATGGAATGATGAGTAAGAGACCGAATGTTGTTCGGAGTCTCGGATGGAATCCGGGATATCACGAGAAGATCCGGAATGGTCCGGAGAATAAGATTCATATAAGGAAATTCATGTTTCGGAGTTGGAGAATGATTCCGGTGTTTTCATCGGGAATGTTCAAGAAGGGTCCGGAAGGTCCGGCACTCCGGAGGGGAAGGGTACATGAATGTGTCATAACAAGTTTGAATGGTTGCATCATGTACTAGATATCATGGCTGGGCAAAATAAAGGGATAAATCAAATCCTAGTTTGAAAAGTCAAACGCCAATTTGAAAAGTCAAACGGCAGTTTTGCTTGGTGGAGGAAGAGTAGGAAACCTACTTGGGGAGGAGTTCCTCTCCCTCCACCCGCCGGCCAAGGAGGCCGACTTGGGGGAGGACTCTCCTCCCCTGGCCGGCGCCCTCCCACCTATAAAAGGAGGGGCAGGGGTGCCCCTCTAAAACCTACACCTCTCTCCTCTAAACCCTAGCCCTAGCCGCCGGCCTCCACCAAGTCGCCGCCGCCCCTAGGGTTTGCCTAGCCGCCGAGTTGGGGCCTTACCCTTGCCCTAGCCGCCAGCCTAGCCCTCTCTCCTTGGTGCCTCTAAATCCTAGATCGCCAAGGCCTCTCTCATAGTCCACCATACTCGCTCCGGCTTAAGGCGAAGCCCTGCGAGATTTCCCCTCTACTTCCGATACCACGCCATCGTGCTGCCGGAATCGCGAGGAGAGTGCTACAACCTCCACTGCCTGCTGGAACAAGGGAGAGGAAGGTCTTCATGATATAACATGTGACCGATCATGAAGGCCGCCGAACGCACGGAAGGATCGTCTACACGATCTTGAGATCGGCAAGAGTACGACTACATCACCCACGAGAATCCGCTCTCGTTAAACACTTTGGAATCTTCGAGGGTGAGTTATTCTATCGACTCGTTGCTACAATCTAGTAGATAGATCTTTGCTTGTTTGTTTGTATGCGGTAGAAAATTTTGTTTTCCATGCTACGAACCCCTACAGTGGTATCAGAGCCGTGTCTATATGTAGATCTGTTGCACGAGAAGAACACAATGGTCATTGTGGGAGGTGGTGCTTTAATTATCAATTGCTTCTTATGTACTTTGCATCTTGCGGTATGATGGGATGAAGCGACCCGGGCTAACCTTACATGACATCGTTCATGAGACTTGATCCACGCTCAACATGCAACTTGTATTGCATAAGTGGCTTTGCGGGTGTCTGTCTCTCCCATTATAGTATAGATCCAATTTACAACAGGCACTTGATAGTTCAAACATCAACGTTGTGGTTCTTGTTCGTAAGTTAGAGCGACACTTATTGAAAGCCCCAAACCACGTAAAATATGCAAAAAAAAATAGAGGCGTCTAACTTTGTTTTGCAGGGGTGTGCTGTGATGTGATATGGCCATGATTGTGATTATATTTGATGTATGCAATGTTCCTTATTGTAAGTTGGAAACCGGCAGGAGCCATATGGTTGTCTTTAATTTCTGTTAAGACCCGCGTGTCTATTCAAAGTAGTTGTAATAGTTGGAGCTGGTGGACGACAACCATGGAACGGCGTCATTGACCTTGATGCAATGCCGGTGATGATGGAGATCATGTTTGTGCTTGAAGATGGAGATCGGAAGCACAAAGAAGAAAGGCCATATCATATCACATATTATGAATTGCATGTGATGTTAATCCTTTATGCATCTTGTATTGCTTAGTTAACGACGGTAGCCTTATAAGATGATCCCTCATGCACATAAATTTCAAGTTCTAAAGTGTTCATCCTTAGTAAGCACCATTGCTAAAGCTTGTTGTTTCGAAGCACCACGTGATGATCGGGTGTGTTAGATTCTGCAAGTGTATACAACATGAGCAAGCCATATTTGCTCATGCGGAAGCTAAGCTTTGATCTTGACGAGCCTAGCATGTACAGACATGGTCTCGGAACACGGATCACCGAAAGGTAAAGCATGAATCATATACTAGATATGATGAACATGTTGATTGTTCGCCATTGAAGCCACATAAACTCTCGTGATGATCGGTTTTGATGTGGTGGATTTGGTTCGTGTGATCACTAAAACAATGTGAGGGATATTGTTTTGAGTGGGAGTTCACCTAGATTAATTTAACTATTAATTAGAACTCAATTTGTCATAAACTTATTCTAAACTATTGCAAATATGTTGTAGATCAATGGCGGTCCCTACCATCAATTTTAATGCGTTCCTAGAGAAAGAAAAGTTGAAAAACAATGGAAGCAACTTCGCGGATTGGTTCCGCAATTTGAGGATTGTCCTCAATGTTGGTAATTTGACCTATGTGCTGGATGCACCGCTGGGTGACCCCCCTGCAGCTGATGTTACCGATGAAGTAAAGAATGTTTACCTCGCTCGGAAGAATCAGTACTCCACAGTTCAGTGTGCTATCTTGTATGGTTTGGAATCGGAGCTTCAGAAAAGGTTTGAGAATTCAGACCCACATGATATTGTCCGTGAACTCAAACTGATATTTGAGACTCACGCGGCAGTTGAGAGCTATGAGGCTTCTGAAAAGTTCTTTAACTGCAAGATGGAAGAGGGCAGCTCCGTCAGTGAGCATGTGCTTAAGATGTCTGGGCACGCAAACAAACTCCAAAGCTTGGGTATAGTGATTCCTAATGCTTTGGGGATTTACCGTGTCCTCCAATCACTGCCACCAAGTTACAAGAACTTTGTGATGAACTACAATATGCAAAGCATGAACAAGCAGTTGCCAGAACTCTTCTCCATGTTGAAATCTGCAGAAGTGGAGATCAAGAAAGAGCACCAAGTGTTGATGGTCAATAAGACCACCAAATTCAAGAAAGGCAAGTCTAAGCAAAAGGGACGCTTTAAGAAGGGTGGTAAGAAAGTTGCCGCACCGACGAAGAAGACCAAGGCTAGACCTAAGCCTGATACTGAGTGCTTTTACTGCAAGGGAGAGGGTCACTGGAAGCGGAATTGCCCAAAGTACTTGGCGGATTTGAAGAACGGCAACATCAAGAAGAAAGGCATATCCGATATACATGTTATTGATGTGTATCTCACTAGTACTCATAGTAGTGCCTGGGTATTTGATACTGGTTCGGTTGCTCATATTTGTAACTCGAAACAGGTGCTGTAGAATAAACGGAAGCTAGCGAAGAACGAGGTGACGATGCGTGTTGGAAATGGATCAAACGTTGATGTGATCGCGGTCGGCACGCTGCCTCTTCATCTACCATCGGGATTAGTTTTATACTTAAATAATTGTTATTTGGTGCCTGCGTTAAGCATGAACATTATATCGGGATCTTGTTTATTGCGAGACGGTTACTTGTTTAAGTCCGAGAATAATGGTTGTTCGATTTATATGAGTAATGTGTTCTATGCACATGCACCTTTGATAGATGGTCTATTCTTATTGAATCTCGATAGTGGAAATACACATATTAATAATATTGAAGCTAAACGTTTGAAATCGAGCGATAACTCGACCTATATGTGGTAATCGCTGCGTCTTGGTCACATTGGAGTGAAGCGTATGAAGAAACTCCATTCCGATGGACTTCTTGAATCACTTGATTTCGAATCACTTGATAGATGCGAAGCATGTCTGATGGGTAAAATGACTAAGACTCCATTTTCTGGTATGATGGAGCGAGCTACGGACTTATTGGAAATCATACATACTGATGTGTGTGGTCCGATGAGTGTAGCATCACACGGTGGTTATCGTTATGTTCTTACCTTCACGGATGACTTGAGTAGATATGGGTATATCTATTTCATGAAACATAAGTCCGAAACTTTCGAGCAGTTTAAGGAATTTCAAAGTGAGGTAGATAATCAACGTAACAAGAAAATTAAATTTCTACGTTCTGATCGTGGAGGTGAATATCTAAGTTACGAGTTTGGCGAGCATTTGAAGAAATGCGGAATACTTTCAGCTTTTGACACCTTGGGAACACCACAACAGTAATGGTGTGTCCGAACATCGAATCGAACTCTCTTAGATATGGTTCGTTCTATGATGTCACTTAGATTTACCGCTATCATTTTGGGGTTATGCATTAGAAACAGCATTCACTTTAAATAGGGCACCGTCTAAATCCGTGAAACGACACCGTATGAATTATGGTTTGGGAAGAAACCTAGATTGCCGCTCCTTAAAGTTTGGGGTGCGAAGCCTATGTAAAGAAGTTACTTTGGACAAGCTTGAACCCAAAGCGGAAAAATGCGTCTTCATAGGATACCCGAAGGAAACTATTGGATATACCTTCTATCATAGATCCGAAGGCAAAATCTTCGTTGCCAAGAATGGATCCTTTCTAGAGAAGGAATTTCTCTCGAAAGAAGTGACTGGAAGGAAAGTAGAACTCGACGAGGTGGTCGAACCTTCTCTCGAAATTGCGAGTAGCGCAGCACCGGAAGAAGTTCCTGTGGTGCCTGCACCAATAAGAGAGGAAGCTAATGATGATGATCATGAAACTTCGGTTGAAGTTGCTACAGAGCCTCGCAGGTCAACGAGAACTTGTACCACTCCAGTTTGGTATGATCCCGTTATGAGTGTCATGTTGGTGGACAACACCGATGACCCTGAGACATATGAGGAAGCGATGATGAGCCCAGATTCCAATAAATGGCAAGAAGCCATGAAATCTGAGATTGGATCCATGTACGAAAACCAAGTATGGACTTTGGTGGACTTACCAGATGGCTGGAAGGTCACGAGAACAAATGGATCTTCAAGAAGAAAACAGATCTTGATGGTAATGTTATCATCTATAAAGCTCGACTTGTCGCAAAGGGTTTCGACAAATTCAAGGAGTTGACTACGATGAGACTTTCTCACCGATGAGTGAAGCTAAAGTCTGTGAGGATTATGTTAGCAATCGCTGCATATTACGATTATGAGATATGGCAGATGGATGTCAAAATAGCATTCCTCAATGGAGACATTGATGAAGAGTTGTATATGATGCAACCCAAAGGTTTTGTTGATCCTAAAGATGCTAACAAGGTATGCAAACTTCAACGGTCCATCTATGGATTGAAGCAAGCATCCCGAAGTTGGAATCAACATTTTGATAAGGTGATCAAAAGTTTTGGTTTTATACAAACTTATGGAGAAGCTTGTATTTACAAGAAAGTGAGTGGGAGCTCTGTAGCATTCTTAATACTATATGTAGATGACATATTGTTGATTGGGAATGATGTAGACCTTCTTAATAGTGTCAAGGAATATTTGAATAATAGTTTTTCAATGAAAGATCTTGGCGAAGCAGCTTACATATTAGGCATAAAGATTTATAGAGATAGATCGAGACGCCTAATATCATTGTCACAAAGTACATATTTGGACAAAGTTCTAAAGAGGTTTGGAATGGAAGATAGCAAGAAAGGGTTCTTGCCCATGTTGCCCAATATGACCTTGAGTAAAACTCAAAGTCTAGCAACGGCAGAAGATAGAGAAAGGATGAGTAAGACTCCCTATGCCTCAGCCATAGGATCTCTAATGTATGATATGCTATGTACTAGACCCGACATTGCATATGTTGTTAGTTTAACTAGCAGATATCAAAGTGATCCAGGAGTGGATCATTGGACAGCCAAAACATCCTTAAGTACTTGAGAAGAACTAAGGATATGGTTCTTTCTTATGGAGGTGATGAACAACTCGTTGTTAATGGTTACATCGATGCTAGTTGGAACACCGATCCGGATGATTCTAAATCTCAATCTGGATACGTATTTACTTTGAATGGTGCAGCAGTTAGCTGGAGGAGTGCAAAGCAAAGCGTTGTGGCGAGATCTTCAATTGAATCGGAATACATAGCTGCTTCGGAGGCTTCACAAGAAGCGATATGGATGAAGAAGTTCATTATAGAGCTCGGTGTGGTTCCAAGTGCGCTGGACCCAATGTCTATCTACTGTGATAACATGGGCGCCATAGCCAATGCGCAAGAACCAAGGTCACACAAGAAGCTGAAGCACATCAAGCTACGTTTTCACGCTATTCGAGAACATGTCCAAGATGGTGACATAAAGATTTGCAAAGTACACACAGATCTGAATGTGGCGGATCCGATGAGTAAACCTCTCCCGAGGGCAAAACATGACCAACACCAAACTGCCATGGGTGTTCGGTATATTACCATGTAATCTAGATTAGTTGACTCTAGTGCAAGTGGGAGACTGTTGGAGATATGCCCTAGAGGCAATAATAAATGTAGTTATTATTATATCTTTGTGTTTATGATAAATGTTTACAATCATGCTATAACAGTATTAACAAGGAAACATTAATACTTGTGTGATTTGTAAACTAAATTAGAGTCCCTAGTAAAGCCTCTTCATATGACTAGCTTGTTGGTTAATAAATGATTATGGTTTCCCTATCATGAACATTGAGATGTTATTAACAACAAGATCATTTCGTTAGGAGAATGGTATGATGGACATACGCCTATAGATAAGCATAGCATAAAGATCAAGTCATTTTAATAGTTCAAATGCTATATGCTTTCTGGTACATAGTAACCTAATTCCTTCGACCATGAGATCATGCTTATCACCATCACCGGAAGGATGTTTTGATGACATCAAACACCACACCGTAACTGGGTGGTTATAAAGGTGGCATTGAGTGTTCGGAAAGTATGGGTTGAGACACATGGATCAAGAATGGGATTTGTCCATCCATATGACAGATAGATATACTCTGGGCCCTCTCGGTGGAATGTCATCCAATTGGCTTGCAAGCATGTGACTAGCTCACAAGGGATCATATATCACGAGACGAGAAAAGAGTACTTATCAGTAACGAGGTTGAACTAGGTATGCAGAGATACCGATGATCAAAACCTCGGATAAGTAAACTATCATGAGACAAAGGGAAATTGGTATCGTATGTAAGTGGTTCATTCGATCGCAAAGTAATCGTAGAAATATGTGGGAGCCATATGAATTTCCAGATTCCTCTATTGGTTATTGTTCGGAGAAGTGTCTCGATCATGTCCGCATAATTCACGAACCGTAGGGAGACACACTTAAGGATTCGATGTTGTTGAGTAGTTATGGAATGATGAGTAAGAGACCGAATGTTGTTCGGAGTCTTGGATGGGATCTGGTATATCACGAGGAGATCCGGAATGGTCCGGAGAATAAGATTCATATAAGGAAAGTCCTGTTTCAGAGTTGTAGAATGATTCCGGTGTTTTCATCGAGAATGTTCTAGAAGGGTCCTAAGGTCCCAAGACTCAGGAGGGAAGGGTACATGAATGTGTCATAACAATTTGGAATGGTTGCATCATGTACTAGATATCATGGCTGGGCAAAATAAAGGGATAAATCAAATCCTAGTTTGAAAAGTCAAACGCCAATTTGAAAAGTCAAACAGCAGTTTTGCTTGGTGGAGGAAGAGTAGGAAACCTACTTGGGGAGGAGTTCCTCTCCCTCCACCCGCCGGCCAAGGAGGCCGACTTGGGGAAGGACTCTCCTCCCCTGGCCGGTGCCCTCCCACCTATAAAAGGAGGGACAGGGGTGCCCCTCTAAAACCTACACCTCTCTCCTCTAATACCTACACCTCTCTCCTCTAAACCCTAGCCCTAGCCGCCGGCCTCCACCAAGTCGCCGCCGCCCCTAGGGTTTGCCTAGCCGCCAAGTTGGGGCCTTCCCCTTACCCTAGCCACCGGCCTAGCCCTCTCCCCTTAGTGCCTCTAAACCCTAGATCGCCAAGGCCTCTCTCATAGTCCACCATACTCGCTCAAATAAGGCGGCTCATGAGATTTCCCCACTCCTGCACCACTGCCAGGTCTTTTGGAATCGCCAGGAGAGTGCTACAACCTCCGCTGCTGGAACAAGGAGAGGAAGGTCTTCATCGAAAATCAACGATGTGACCGATTATGAAGCGCTGGAACGCATACCGAAGGATCGTCTACACGATCCTGAGATCGGCAAGAGTACGACTACATCACCCACGAGAATCCGCTCTCGTTAAACACTTTGGAATCTTCAAGGGTGAGTTATTCTATCGACTCATTGCTACAATCTAGTAGATAGATCTTGGCTTGTTTGTTTGTATGCGGTAGAAAATTTTGTTTTCCATGCTACGAACCCCTAGACTTTATGGCGTGCTCACTAACAGAACTCCCTTCCTCCATCTTGCAGTTAAATAATTTCTCAGAGATCTCACATCTGTCAGAACGTGCCTGAGTCTGAAACATAGTTATCAGTTCCTCAAGGATCTCAAAGGGCCCGGGGAGATCTTCAAAACAATTTTGAAGGTCCGATTCCATAGCAAACAACATGGTGCTCTTAATCACACCATAATCATCTTTGCGCGACTGATAAACAGCTTTCTCATCACCACAGATCTACAAAGTAGGGCGTCACCTAACGCTTTCTCAAGGACATAGTCCTTTTGTCCGCCAGAGAGAATGATTCTCAGATTGCGGAACCAGTTATTGAAGTTAGACCCATTGTTCTTAAGCTTTTCTTTCTCAGCAAAAACGTTGAAGTTGAAGTTGTACTTAGCCATTTGATCTACAAAATTTGCAAGTACAATTTAGACTATGTTCATGATAACTAGTTCAACTTAATCAAATTACTAGATCAACTCCCACTAAATTCAACATCCCTCAAGTTGTTTAGTGAACATGATCCAAATTCACCACACCTAATCCGATCTTCACGAGAAGAGATGTGGTTTCAATGGTGGACAACAAAGTGTCGATCATATCATTCATATGACTCCTGTTTAACCTTTCGGTTCATGTGTTTCGAGGCCATGTCTGTACATGCTAGGCTCGTCAATTCAAACCCAAGTATTTCCGCGTGTGCAAAACTGGCTTGCACCCGTTGTATGTGAACGTAGAGTTTATAGCACCCGATCATCACGTGATGCTTGAACACGACGAACTTTCGCAACGGTGCATACATGGGGAGAACACAGTTTTATCTTGATCTTTAAGTGAGGAATCATCTTTTAATACTACCGTCGCGATCTAAGCATAATAAGATACATAAAAGGATAAACATCACATGCATATAACTTTATGTGACATGGTATAGCCAATCTTCGTGCAATGATCTCCATCTTGTGCGTGCCAGCATGATCTCCATCACTCCACCATGATTGCCTCCACCACGAATAGCAACTACAGCTATTGCTAACTACTTAGCGATAAATTAAAGCTATTACATGGCGTATAAGAAGTTGACACACAGGTCATACACAATTATAAAGACAACCATATGGCTCCTGCCGGTTGTGTACTCATCGACATGCAAGTCGTGAAACATTACAAAACATGATCATTGCATACAACATACACATCACATCTTGGGCCATACCATATCACAGAAAACACTCCCTGCAAAAACAAGTTAGACGTCTCTACTTTGTTGTTGCATGTTTTACGTGGCTTATGGGAGTAGCAAGCTAAGAACGATTCTTACCTACGGAAAGCCACAACGGTGATATTATGGTTGCCAAACTCCGGTGTAAGTCCCATGACAACTATAGTGAGAGAAACTGGCATCCACTAGCTTCGATCTCACTATCCCGCGAACAAGGTCACGTCAAGTGCGGAGCCGGTCTCGCGAACGAGGTCACGTAAAGTTGGCATGGACCGCTTCGATCTCACTATCCCGCATCATAAGAAGTACACAAACAAGAGGCTTGCAACAGAAAACATCAACGCCCGCAACAAGCATGTTGCGTTCTACTCGTGAAACACATCTACGCATAGATCTAGCTCTGATACCACTGAAGGGTTTCACAGCATAGTAAATCAAAATTTTCTACGGATGCGAACGGGAAATCCAAGATCTAATATAGGAGATGCAAACAACGAGGGAGAAATAGATGAGATCTTCGTACCCTTGAAGATTCGCACAGCGGAATGTTCAACGAACATGGTTGATGTAGTCGTACTCGCTTCTCCTCCTCGCGATCCGATCCGATCCAACACCGCAAGTGGCGATGCCTTCGAGAGATGCACACGTGCGGCACCTCGACATCTCCTACTTCCTCGTTCCAGAAAGTGGGGTGGAGAGATAGGTTGGATCTACAACATGACGGCGTGGTGCAAGTGGTGGAGAGTTTCTGCGGCAGGGCTTCGCCTACGCACAGTCGGGAGGGAGAGAGAGAGGAGGGGCAACAGGTCGGCTAGGGTTGAGGAGGAGGTGTGGGGAGGGTGCGCCCCCAGCCCTCTTTATATAGAGGGGTGGGAGGCTGGCCCTTGACCCTCCCCCAAGCCCTAGGGCCGGCGGCCAAGGAGGGAGGAGTGGGGGGCAAGTCCCCCCCTTCTAGAAGCTCCCCTAGGGTTTCCCTAGGTGCTTGGCCGGTTGGGCCTATGGGGCCTTGTGCCCCTGGCCCAATGCGGCCAGGGCACTCCCTCGTAGGCCCACGCCCCCTCCTGAAAAGTGGGGCCACGTTGGTCCCACTCCGGAAGGTTCTAGAAGCTTCCGGTACAATACCGAATAACTCGAAACAATTCCGAACTCCAAAAACTGCATTGCCTTATATGAATCTTATTCTCCGAACCATTCCGGAACCTCTCGTGACGTCCTGGATCTCATCCGAGACTCCGAACAAAAACTCATAAACCAATTATCCAATCTATCCTAGCGTCGAGACACGTTAAGTGTGTGACCCTTCGGGTTCGAGAATATGCAGACATGATCTTCTATCAATAATCAACAGCGGGTCTGAAACCCATATTGACTCCACACATTCATCGATGATCATATTGGATGAACCACGATGCCAGGATTCAATTAACCCATATATATTCCCTTCGCTCGCGATATTTTACTTGCACGAGATTCGATCGCTTGTGCATACCTAGTTCAATCTTGTTCACAAGAAGTACTTTACTCGCTCCGTAATCCGATATCACTTTGTGATTAACTCCTTAACCACGTGCTTGCAAGCGTGTTGATATCGACACCGAGTGGGCCCGAAGTATATCTCTCCGACTTGGGAGGGACAAATCCCATCTCGATACATACAACCCAACAGGTACTTTCCGATCACCTGAGAGACACCTTTATGATCACCCTCTCATAGGATGACGTTTGATGACCTCAAAGATTTCTTCCGATACCAGGGAGTTGCATTATCTCATGGTCTAAGGAATACAATATTTGACATAAGAAAAGCTTCGCAAAGATGAACATGATGGCACGATCTAATTGCTCTGCTTAATTTGGGTCTGTCCATCATATCATTCTCCCAATGATATGATCTCATTATTAATCGACAACTCATGTCTATGGTTAGGAAACATTAACCATCATTAATCAATGAGCTAGTCCATAGAGGCGTACTAGGGACACGGTGTTGTTCACAAACCACACAAGTATTAAAGTTTCCGCTTAATACAATTCTAGCATGGAATATAAACTTTATCATGAACAAGAATTATAATAATAACATCTTTATTATTGCCTCTAGGGCATAATTCCAACACTTCTAGAATTGTTGTAGGAGTTTCCATAGGAATTGCCATTATTAGGAGGATAAGGCCTATAATTGTTGTTACTACCAAAATTATTCCTATAGGCATTGTTGTTGAAATTGTTGTTTCTAATGAAGTTCACATCAACTTGCTCTTCTTGAGCAACCAAAGAGGCTAAGGGAACACTATTAGGATCTAGAGGAGCTTTACCATTAACAAGCATAGCCATAATAACATCAATCTTTTCACTCAAAGAGGAAGTTTCCTCAACAGAATTTACCTTCTTACCATGTGGATCTCTCTCAACGTGCCATTCAGAGTAGTTAACCATCATATTATCAAGGAGACTTGTTGCATCACCCAAAGTGAGGCACATGAAGGTACCTCCAGCAGCTGAATCCAACAGATTTCTTGAGGAGAAGTTCAAACCTGCATAAAAAGTTTGGATAATCATCCAAGCAGTGAGTCCATGAGTAGGGCAATTCTTAACCAAAGATTTCATTCTTTCCCAAGATGGAGCAACATGTTCACTATCAAGTTGTTTAAATTTCATAATATCACTTCTCATAGATATAATCTTAGCAGGATGATAGTACTTTCCAATAAAAGCATCTTTGCACTTAGTCCAAGAATCAATACTATTTTTAGGCAAGGATAGCAACCATTCTTTAGCTTTTCCTCTAAAGGATAAAGGAAAAGGGTTGAGCTTAATAATATCTCCATCTACATCCTTATACTTTTTCATCTCACAATGTTCAACAAAGCTATTGAGATGGGCAGCAGGATCATCAGAACCAGCACCAGAATATTGCTCTCTCATCACAAGATTCAACAAAGCGGGTTTAATTTCATAAAAGGTAGCATCAGGAGCAGGTGGAGCAATAGGTGTGCTAAGGAAATCATTGTTGTTGGTGCTAGTGAAGTCACACAACTTGGTGTTCTCAGCAGAGTTCATTTTGTCAAAGGTGGGCAAGCCAAAAACAGCAGCAACAACTAGAGCAGGAACTAATTTTTTTGTGTTTTTGAATAAAGAAAGCAAACCAAACTAGACTATTTTTTGGGTTTTTTGGAAAGAGGCAAACAAAACCAAGCAAAAGAAACAAAGCAAACTAAAAACAAAGTAAAGAGAAAGGAAGTGAAGGACTCCCCTAGTGAAGACGTCCTTAGCCTCCCCGGCAACGACGCCAGAAAATAGCTTGATGGCGCCCAACACTTGTCGTGGACGCTTCGTTGGAAACCCCAAGAGCAAGGTATGAAGCAGCACAGCAACAAGTTTCCCTTAGTAAGAAACCGAGATTATTGAACCAGTAGGAGGAGGGAAACGTCACACAGATGTTGCAAGCAACGCGGAGACCTGCACAACACAAACTCAAGACCTTGCCCCAACGAATCAGTGAGGTTGTCAAGCTCACCGGTTTGCTGTAACAAAGGATTAAATGTATGGTGTGGAAGGTAATGGTTTGCAGCAAGTAAACAAGTAACAGTGGAAGATGTATCAATGGTAAAGATTGGACCGTGGTCCATAATTCACTAGAGGTGCTCTCCTTAGATAAACAACATGGCATGAAGGGTAAACAAATTACAGCAGGGAAATTGACAGGAACTGATCAAGGCATAACAATGCAATTACTAGTCAGAAAGATCCTATGAGATTCGATTGGGCAATACAACAACATACATAGACCGCCATGCAACTGCATCTATGACTAGAAGTCCACCTTCAGGTTATCATTCGAACACCCTCCAGTATTAAGTTGCAAGCAACAGACAACTGCTTTAAGCATAGTGTGTAAGGTAAACAGTCCACATGTTCCATGAACAAGAGACCGTTGTTTTCTCCCTAGTAGCAACAACACATCTACAACCGAAGAGATTATTGTCACTTCCCTTGGAAACTAGAGGCATGAACCCACTATCGAGCATAAATACTCCCTCTTGGAGTCACTAGCAACTACTTGGCCAAGATAGCTAGTAACAACGGAGAGCATGCAAGATCACAAACAACACAGACACGATAGAATCATAAAGACAAAACCATTAATCAAACCAACATAATAATCTCAATATCCATCGGATCCCCACAAACACAACATGCATGATTACAAATAGATTAGATCTTGATCATGAACGGAGCTCACAAGATCTATAAATGAAAGCACAAAGGAGGAGATACAACCATCTAGCTACTACATGGACCCATAATCCAAGGTGGAACTACTCACGCATCATACCGGAGAGAAGGCCTCCGGGATAATCGCCCCTCCGGCAAGGTGCCGGGAAGAACTTCAGATCCCCTGATCTAGGGACGATGGTGGCGGCGGCTACAGACGGTTTCGTGGAGATTTGATCGGGTGCTTAGGGTTTCTGTGTTGGGGGCTTCTTATAGGCGAAGGGGGAGGCCGAGGCGGTGGCCAGGGGCCCCACACCCTGCCTAGGCGCGGGGCAGGGCCCACCCGCGCCTAGGGGGTCTAGGCGCCCTAGCACGCCTCTCCGGCTCCCCTCTGGACTTCTTGTTCCCCACGAAAAGTAATTGACTTTGACGTTTGTCCCGTCCAATTCCGAGAATATTTCTTTACTAACTTTTCTGGATCCAAAAACAGCAGAAAACAGGCAACTGGCACTGTGGCAACTTGTTAATAGATTAGTACCAGAAAACTTGTAAAAAGCACCTCAAAGTATAGACAAAGCAAAGCAAAGTAGATACTAAACAAGTATGGAGCATCAAAAATTATAGATACGTTTCTGACATATCAGGGTTGAAGCAGGCTCCACGGGCATGGTTTCAACGGTTTGCCTCCTATATTGCATCTCTTGGTTTTTTAAGTGCCAAGACTGACAGCTCATTGTTCGTCTATCGTCGTGGCTCCGATATGGCTTATCTTCCGCTCTATGTGGATGACATAATTTTGACTGCGTCTTCCTCGACACTGTTGCACAGTTTGATTGCTTCACTCTGTTTTGAGTTCACCATGACGGACATGGGTGATTTACATTACTTTTTGGGCATCTCCGTCAAGCGTAGCAAGGACTGTCTCTTTCTCTCGCAAGAGAAGTATGATATGGAGCTCCTTGACCGCATAGGTATGTTATAGTGCAAGTGTATCTCCACACCAGTTGATACAACTTCTAAGCTTGAAGCTCAGTCTAGTGATCCCATGGCTGATCCTAAAGAGTATCGCAGTATTGCAGGAGGTCTCTAGTACCTCACTTTTACCCAGCCTGATATCTCCTATATATTATAGCAGATATGTCTTTATATGCATGATCCACAGGATAATCACTTGCTCCTTGTGAAGCGTGTTCTATGCTACATCCCCGGCACCACCGACTATGGTCTCACTTTGTATCGACGCACCTCGAACAAGCTGATGGCCTACTCTGACGCTGACTGGAAAGGTTTTCCAGACACTCGACGGTCTACTTCTGGCTATTGTGTGTTTCTCGGTACAAATCTGATGTCTTGGTCGGCCAAGCGACAATACACTGTTTCACGCTCGAGTGCGGAGGCTGAGTATCGGACAGTAACAAATGTGGTGGCCGAACTGTGTTGGCTATGACAGCTACTTTAGGAGCTTCATCGACCGGTGAGTGATGCTTTCGTCGTCTTCTATGATAATGTGAGTTCAGTTTACATGACACAGAATCCAGTGCATCATCAGCGCACCCAACATGTGGAGATTGATCTATACTTTGTCAGAGATCGCGTGACAACTAGCAAGGTCGGGGTTCTACAAGTTCCTAGTTCATCTCTGTTAGCGAACATATTCACCAAAGGATTACCATCGCCTCTTTTATTTGATTTTCGGGACAGTCTTAATATTCGTCGGACGCCCATTTTCTACTGAGGGATGGTGTTAGAATATGTGACTGTATCGTGTTTGTATAGGTATACGATCATACTGTGTATTCCATTTGTATGTGTCCGTGTTGTATGAGACTAAGACTCCCCTTGTAATCCTCCTATATAATGAGCAATACAAGGCACCACTACATGTGGTTTCCCCTATCTTACATTATTGGTAGTCCAATTTAAAGGAAGAAGATACTTCGTATTCAGGCTAGTCATAGTGGGAGTATCATATTACTAGTATCATGCATATGATACTAGCGTATGATACTATCCCTGTAGTGTTTAGTATCATCTAGTTGTATCATAGTCTCATGATATTAATTATTTGTAAATTCTCAATGCAATTTGATGTAAAGATGTATTTGACATTAATTTTTTCTTATTGCATGTGGTATGATACCACTAGCATCTCTCTCTTTATTAATTGTTGTGCCATGTCATCATTTTGCCAAGGTGGCATGCATGATATACCTTATGATACTATCACTAGTGTCAGGCTTAGTCTAGTCATAGTACTCGAGTATCACATTAAATGTGCATCTCATTTAATTCCTCAAAAAATGTGTATCCACTCCTTAAATGTTCTAGTAGTTAAATGTGTATCTACTCCTTAAATGTGCGTCTCATTTAATTCCTCAAAAAATCGGTATCTACTCATCAAATATACTACTAACTTTCTAATTGTAGTTGCAAATACAAGTACTGTTCTCTTCTTAGCTCTGAGCTTGGACCGACTAACTCAAAAGCAAAGCTTGCACACTTTTCTAATTACTCCATGGAGTATAAATCTCCTTATGATATATTACCTCTGTTTCTAAGTTTAAGGCTTATAAAATTTTAAAGTAAACCTACTAAGAGTTTGACCAATTTTTTTTAAAAAAACTATCAAGAACTATAATATTATATAGATACTATGAAAATATGTTTTATGATGTATCGAAGGGTATGAATTCAGTATCGTAAATATTAATATTTTTCTCTAAAAACTTGTTTAAACTTTACGAAGTTCGACTTTGGAAAAAATATAAGACTTAAGCTTTAAAACGGATGTTGAACATTAATATAAGGCATATTAAGTTTTTAAAAATTCTAACACGCGACCATGATGAATTTGGACAACAGGCACATCAAGAAACTGGGATGGTCACTTCCATTTTTCTCCAAAATAAAATTCGCCACATGACAAAATTATCAGGCCCATAACAACTTTTTCCCTTGAAATTCTACGGAGCTGTAGCGCATATGTTCACCCGCGATTACAGCCTCAAGTTTTTTTTCCGAAATGCATAAGGCATAGTATTAAGTACCACGTGACTTTACACATGTATCTTTAACTCTCATTATTTGTAATATTTTTGTTCCCATTTTGCAATGTGCAATTGTCGTGGGGCTCAATGACCCACCCCTGAAACTATAGTACTTCATCCGTCCAGTTATGTAAGAAATTTTAGCCTTTTTTAAACCAGATGTACCTGGACGTGTTTCAGTGTGTAGGTTTATTTATTTTATTTTAGAGTGTATCTTGTCGATTTTGACATATCTCAAAGATCTTATTTTAATGAACGAAGGGAGTATTATAAGTACTAACTCGGTCAAGCGAGCCCACATATATACATCTCTTTCTATCCTACATACCCAAGATAATTATTCTCTTTATACAGTCTGTTCAACCTTTACGATATTGTTTAATCTCAGCATATAGATGTTGTCGATCGAGCTATACTAAAGAAAGAGATGGTGAGTTGCTAGATTAAGAATGGTTACATATGAGCTTGATATCATGGGAATGGTGGTGAGTTTTGAGAATGGCGGGCATTGGGAGAAATTATATTAGCCGACCAATCGAATCGATAGAGGATTGATTTTTAAGTTGACAGTGCACATGCTTGATGTGTGTCACCATCCTTCAAGCTTCATAGGTCATTTCTACCTTCATCATGTAGGAGGACATAGTATGGGCAATACGTGACAATGGGACTAGCTCATATGTAGGGGTTACACCCTAGGAGAGATGTTCAGTCTCTTCTTATTTTCCTAATTTTACATCCATGCATGGTCAAAGCCACACTTTGATAGCTCCATTGGCTTTCCAAGGCTCTTTGGTCGGTCATAATTGTAAACGGACAATATAAAACACTAAAATAGAGACATAAACAATGTATAGAAATTGAAGTCTTCATACACAGAGTTAAAATGCTCAACTTGGGATTAGAAAGGCATGCACTATGTATTTATGATGATAAATACCAAAGATTGCCTAAAAGATATCAAATAAATGATGATTCGCAAATAGCCCATTCGAAGAAACAATCCCTATAATACTATTTATAAAAGATGGCAACAACCGTTGTTTTAACTCATAAATCTATAAAACCTTTGCAAGGAAGAAAATAAAACATAATAGTACCCTTCACTTAGTACAATTTGTTCCATCCGAAAGTTCATAAACTAGCATTGTCTCTATAGCTTCTACCTCCTACATTAATTACTATAGCTAATCCACATTGCATGAAACGGAACTCAATTTGTACACTATTATTACTCCCACCATAAAAACCAACCATGGCTCCATTCTATGAAACACCACAGTTCCATATTTACCCGTGTTTAGAAATTTCTCACACATGCACTGAGCCAAAATTTCTAGTGTTCAGAAATGGTCTGACTCACACGTTATTTGAAGGCCAAAAGGAGCGCGGGCTGTATGTTGGTGGTGGCTAAGCCTGCCGCTCCACGAAGGAGGATATGGCGGCGGTCCGCAGACTTTCCCCATTGGTGAAAATGGGAGATGGTCCCATGGTATTCTACTACCGCCGAGTTGATCTCAATTACGAAGTGCCGGTCATATGGTTCTAAATGGGTTGTGGCCCTGTATATTGCTTTTCCAACTAAAACTTTATACTTGTAAACTGTATGCCCATTTTGTAAATAACCTTCGTAGTACTACTCCTGAGTACCGAGGGTATATCTATCTAATAATTCTATCCTTTGTTGTACAAATGTCATCCAAATGGTCGGTTTTACTAGCATACTCTCATTTTGTTGTACTTGATATAACGTGATGACAATGAGCTCTCCTTTTACTCCTGCAAGAAGTAATAGTGGGTACATGTGCAAGTTATTAGCAACCTTGATTTGGCACATGACAATCTATACAAAAAAAATCATCATCGTAAGCAAATCTTCATGCAACTTTCTTCTTCTTCCTTCATTCGTAAGCAAATCTTCATGGAACTATTCGTTAAGAACAATTAACTAAGTGTGTAATTAACCATGCTCAACTTGAACACTAACAACAATAAAAAAAGTATGTTCATGTAAGTGCAACAATGCATAATATAGTGACTGATTAAGTTATTGGATAAACAGACTAAACTCAGTTGGATACTCCAATATGTCCGATCAATATAATATGTTGGGGAGGTCACTCAGTTTGATCTCTTCCTTGGAGGACCAGGTAATTCGGTCGGAAATAAGGAATTGGGAGCGAAAGAAATCGCTTGTTGGCTTCACCACCTGCCAAGGATTACGATCTTGTCTCATGGCTTAGCCGTCTACCTGGTAGACAACTAGGATCTCATCGACCAAGATGCGATGGAGGACGATTCATCAACTAGACATATTTGTAATGTTCTAGTCTCTAGGAGTCTTAACAACTCGCAATCTAAGGATTGGTTTGCTCTTACAGTATGATAAGTGTAATTCATGCCAGGAATATTGTATTCCTTCAAATATATAGTGAGAAAATCAGAGAGACAAAATACATGTACATTAAGTATAGAAGCTTTGTTGTGCTTTAAGCTTGGTCCCACTTGCTTGGAAAACAAAGCTTGAGCTTTATTATATTATCGCCACAAGAGAGACCATACCTGTCGTGGTGGTGTCACGGCATATGCCATGGGTAGGCTAAAGTTGGGGCCGATGGACGTGGAGGAATCCGGGGAGGGATGATGCAGTAAAGACCGCACTCGTATGAACAAAGAGAAATACAATGTATATTGGATTGAAGCTCTCAAGTGGAGATAACACCTCATTCTCTACATCTAATCTCTTATAATCTGGCCATACTTGTGGCTACAATCATGCTCCTTGAGCTGTATCTCCTATACCTCTATCTAGATCTCTCTATCAGAGTGAAGGAGGAAGAAGAAGGAGAGCTCCTATTGAGCTGAGAGGGGAGGAGCCCTTCGGGGCCTCTCCTAGAACGATCCCCCTGGTGCTCCTTATAAAGGGGAGCCCAGGGGACTAATCTTGCTCTCTATGATTGGCATCTAGATGGCATATTCCGGGCATCTTATGGAGATGCTCAGCATATGCCTTGGCATCTTTGGAGATGCCAGGCATATTCCCTAGCATCTTGTTAGATGCCATTGGCATATTCCATACATCATGTGCCGTCGAAAGTGTGGGCTCCCAAGACTGGCACAACACTTGTTGGTCTTGTCTTGATCTGATGGCGTATTCTGGTGGAGACCGTGGGGCGCTTGGAGGTGAATAGCAGGGCGTCTAGGTCGTTGCTACTTGGCCCAAGAGCTCAGGGCGTAATGGAAATTCGGCCAGGGAAGGAGTTAATTCGGCCTGGGGTGATAAGGCAGCCCAGCCGAACCACTAAGGCCCAGCCGGGTTCCCTTTTTAGTCGGCTCGGAGTGGCAGCGGCCCAGCCGAGATTGTGTTCGTCCGAATTGGAGGGGAGAGCCCACGGTGGGCCGAGATGACCGAGGTCGGCCCACCCGGGGGAGGCACTTGGGCTGGTGGAGTTTTCCTGCGTGGAGCAGAAGGATCCCCGCGGTGGGCCGTATCCGTCCCACCCGGGGAAGCAACCGAGGCAGGGGGATCGACGCACGCGGGTACTTCGGCGCGAGGGGGAGGCGGTGTTGTGGTTCGAGCGACGTGGCGAGGGAGCATGCTTGGTTTGACCCGTGGTGGGCCGAATAAGCCCTTCGTCGGCCCACCCGGGGAAGGAGACCTCGGCTCCTTTTGTTTAATTCGGCCCAGATTCCTGATTTGGCTAGGGAGGAGCTTTATTCGGTCCAAGGGTGTTTGAGCCAGGCCGACTTCTACTTAATTCGGCCTGGCAGGTTCTTTTCCTTTTGTTCTTTTCTATATTATTCCTGACATCATCAAACAGCTTTATCTTATGCATAAACCTCTTCAAATTGCTTTATGCACTCGTTGAATCTCCTTATAGCACAACTCTAGGGTACCCGGGGTTATATCCCCGACATTAGTCCCCGAGGCTATGTGGGACTCGTAGAGTCGTACATAGGCTTCAAGTTCAAATATTTTCCGAGTTACCTTTCAACTCAATATATCTTGGTTGTATACTTATATGTCCCATAACCCTTTTGGGTAAGTTCGTGATACCTAACCTTTATTGGTACTGGTCTTTTAACCCTTTTGGGCAAGATATGACTTCTGGTCTTCATGGGCACTGGTCTTATATCCCCTTTGGGTAAGTAGTGACTTCTGGCCATTTCTGTACTGCTCATACCCTTCTTGGGCAAGTTTTTTGACTCCTGGCCTTTTTGGGCATTGGTCATAACCCTTTTTGGTAAGTTTCTGGACTTCCGCCATCATGGGCCGGTCATAACCCCTTTGGGTAAGTTTCTAGACTTCTGGCCTTCATGGGCACTGGTCATAACCCCTTTGGGTAAGTTTCTAGACTTCTGGCCTTCATGGGCACTGGTCATAACCCCTTTGGGTAAGTTTCTAGACTTCTGGCCTTCATGGGCACTGGTCATAACCCCTTTGGGTAAGTTTCTGGACCTCTGGCCATCATGGGCACTGGTCATTTAACCCCATTAGGTAAGTTATGAGTTCTGGCCTTCTTGGACACTGCTCTTTTAACCCCATTAGGTGAGTTACAAGTTCTTGCCTTCTTTGGCATTGCTCTTTTAACCTCATTGGGTAAGTTACAAGTTCTGGCCTTATAGGGCACTGCTCTTTTGACCTCTTTGGCTAAGTTACTAGTTCTTGCCTTCTCTGGCATTGCTCTTTTAACCTCATTGGGTAAGATATGAGTTCTGGCCTTATAGGGAACTGCTCTTTTGACCTCTTTGGGTAAGTTTCAAGTCCTTGCCTTTTTTGGCATTGCTCTTTTAACCTCATTGGGTGAGTTACAAGTTCTTGCCTTCTTTGGCATTGCTCTTTTAACCTCATTGGGTAAGTTACGAGTTCCTTCCTTCTTGGGCATTGCTCTTTTAACCTCATTGGGTAAGTTACTAGTTCTTGCCTTCTCTGGCATTGCTCTTTTAACCTCATTGGGTAAGATATGAGTTCTGGCCTTATAGGGCACTGCTCTTTTGACCTCTTTGGGTAAGTTTCAAGTCCTTGCCTTTTTTGGCATTGCTCTTTTAACCTCTTTGGGTAAGTTATGAGCTCTTGCCTTCTTGGGCATTGCTCTTTTAACCTCTTTGGGTAAGTTATGAGCTCTGGCCTTATTGGGCACTGCTCTCTTAACCTCTTTGTGTAAGTTATGAGCTCTAGCCTTATTGGGCACTGCTCTTTTAACCCCATCGGGTAAGTTATGAGCTCTTGCCTTCTTGGGCATTGCTCTTTTAACCCCATTGGGTAAGTTATGATCCGAGCCATCTGTTTCCAAATCTGAGTTATTTTACTCAAAATTGACTTATGTCTTAAGTCTGAGTCATCTGACTCAAATCCGAGTTATATGATTCAAATCCGAGTTACTTTACGCCAAATTGACTTTGTGTAAGTCTGAGTCATCTGACTCAAATCCGAGTTATATGATTCAAATCCGAGTTAACTTATCTCAAATCCGAGTTACTTTACTCAAAATTGACTTTATGTAAGTCTGAGTCATCTGACTCAAATCCGAGTTATATTACTCAAATCCGAGTTAACTCATCCCAAATCCGAGTTACTTTACTCAATTTTGACTTTATGTCTTTAGTCTGAGTCATCTGACTCAAATCCGAGTTATATTACTCAATTTTCACTTTATGTTTTTAGTCTGAGTCATCTGACTCAAATCCGAGTTATATTACTCAAATCCGAGTTAACTCATCCCAAATCCGAGTTACTTTACTCAATTTTGACTTTATGTCTTTAGTCTGAGTCATCTGACTCAAATCCGAGTTATATTACTCAAATCCGAGTTAACTCATCCCAAATCTGAGTTACTTTACTCAAAATTGACTTATATGACTTAAGTCTGAGTCACCTGACTCAAATCCGAGTTATATGACTCAAATCCGATTCATCTATTTCCCACGATATAACTTGATTTCGCGTGATGACGATAATTTGCCTTTGATATGGATCCGAGATATAGATCCAAGATTAAGCTTTGGGATATGATAATAGGGATAACCGCTGAGAGATCTGATTCGAGATGTAGATATGAGATATAGATTCGAGATATGATAAGATAGCCAATAGTCGTCCGAGATATGGGATAACTTTCGCAAGATGGTGAGATATCAATCAGTCATAACATAACCCGCAATCTGTGAACTGAATAAAGCTTTCACTGAATCAGAGATATGATTAGTACGCCGAGTCTGAATACCAATCCGAATTATAATATACCCTGGCAAGCTGAATCAAATGTTAGTCCGAATCAGAGACAATCTACTGAGCTGAGTTAAAGGTTAATTCAAAGCATAAACAAATTGACTTCAAGTTTTATCTGAATCAACAATAAGCTGGCCGGCAAGCTGAGTTAGAGGACAATCCAAAGCATACATAAACTGACTCAAATTCTATCCGACTCATAAATAAGCTGACTCAAATTCTACCTGGATCATAAATAAGTTGACTCAATTTCTGTCCGAGTTATAGATAAGCTGGCCTGTGAGCTGAGTCACAGGATAACTCAAAGCATAAACTAACTGACTCAAAATCTATCTGAATCACAAATAAGATGATTCAACTTATGGCCGAGTTATAAATAAGTCTGGAGTATAGATCTAAATCAACATAATGCTCTCTTAATCTAAAGGTGACTCTACGGATAAGTTGACTAGTCCCCGGGTTGAGTTATTTTCTCCCTGGGATGAAGGATTGAGTGTAGGTGGCTGAGTTACCTGGCACTTACAGCATACTTGGAGAAGTGTTTGGGTGAGTTTTGCTAGGTCATACCTGCCCTGCCGAGTTACTTGGTACTTATAGTAAGCTTGGAGTAGTGCTTGAGTCCTTCGTGCTGAGTCTTACCAGCTTTGATGAGTTAGACTTGGTGAGCCTCTGCGCTTACCTCTTTGTTCTCTGTTGACTTGGTGAAGCTGAATGAGCCCTATGAGGAAGAAGTTGATGAAGATGTTCCCGTCCGGATGGAAGCCCTACCAACACCACTAGAAGGCCCCACGGTGGGCGCCAAATGTCGTGGTGGTGTCACGGCATATGCCATGGGTAGGCTAAAGTTGGGGCCGATGGACGTGGAGGAATCCGGGGAGGGATGATGCAGTGAAGACCGCACTCGTATGAACAAAGAGAAATACAATGTATATTGGATTGAAGCTCTCAAGTGGAGATAACACCTCATTCTCTACATCTAATCTCTTATAATCTGGCCATACTTGTGGCTACAATCATGCTCCTTGAGCTGTATCTCCTATACCTCTATCTAGATCTCTCTATCAGAGTGAAGGAGGAAGAAGAAGGAGAGCTCCTATTGAGCTGAGAGGGGAGGAGCCCTTCGGGGCCTCTCCTAGAACGATCCCCCTGGTGCTCCTTATAAAGGGGAGCCCAGGGGACTAATCTTGCTGATGGGTTTCGCAGCATAGTAAATCAAAATTTTCTACGGAAGCGAACAGAGGGAAAGCCAAGATCTAATCTAGGAGATGCAAACAACGAGAGAGATTGGATTAGATCTTCATACCCTTGAAGATTCACAATGGAACGCTCATCTAACGTGGGTGATGTAGTCGTACTCGCTTCTCCTCCTCGCGATCCGATCCGATCTAGCACCACAAGTGGCGGTGCCTCCGTGAGATGCACACGTGCAGCACCTCGACGTCTCCTCCTTCCTCGGACCAGCAAGTAGGGTGGAGAGATGGATTGGATCTACAACGCGACGGCGCGGTGTATATGGTGGAGAATTTCTGCAGCAGGGCTTCGCCTACAAACAGTCGGGAGGGAGAGAGGAGGGCAGCAGGGCAACTAGGGTTTGGAGGGAGGTGTGGATTGGTGTGGAGGGGGCGCACCAGCCCTCTATATATAGATATATAGAGGGGGGGTGCGGCCAGCCCTTGCCCATCCTCCAAGCCTATCTCTAGTTTAAACGATTTAAACTTTCCCTTATCTAGAAACCCTATCTCTAGTTTAAACGAGTTTAAACTTATCTAGGATCGGCTGGGCCCTATGGGGCCTTGTGCCCCTGGCCCAATGCGGCCAGGACACTCCCTCATAGGCCCATGCCCCCTCCCGGAAGGTGGGACCACGTTGGCCCCCTTCCGGAAGGTTCTAGAAGCTTCCGGTACAATACCGATTAACCCGGAACAATTCCGAACTCCAAAACTGCCTTTATATGAATCTTATTCTCCGGACCATTCCGAACCTCTCGTGATATCCCGGATCCCATCCGAGACCAACAAAACTCATAAACCAATTATCCAATCTATCCTAGCCGAGACACGTTATGTGTGACCTGCGGTTCGAGAATATGCGACATGATCTTCTATCAATAATCAACGGGTTCAGGCACCCATATTGACTCCCACACATTCATCGATGATCATATCGGATGAACCACGATGCCAGATTCAATCAATCCCATATATATATTCCCTCTGCCTCGCGATATTTTACTTGCCCGAGATTCGATCGTCGGTACCGCCATACCTAGTTCAATCTCGCTCACGAAGTACTTTACTCGTTCGTAATCCGATATCACTTTGTGATCAACTCCTTAACCACATGCTTGCAAGCGGTGTTGATATCGATTCGAAAGTGGGCCCAAGTATCTCTCCGACTTGGGAGGGACAAATTCCATCTCGATACATACAACCCAACAGATACTTTCCGATCACCTGAGAGACACCTTTATGATCACCCTCTCATAGGATGACGTTTGATGACCTCAAAGCTTTCTTCCCATACCAGGGAGTTGTATTATCTCATGGTCTAAGGAATACAATATTTGACATGAGAAAAGCTTCGCAAAGACGAACACGATGAAACGATCTAATTGCTTCGCTTAGTTTGGGTCTATCCACCACATCATTCTCCCAATGATATGATCTCATTATCAATTGACAACTCATGTGTATGGTTTGGAAACCTTAACCATCATTGATCAATGAGCTAGTCCATAGAGGCGTACTAGGGACACAGTGTTGTTCACAAACCACACAAGTATTAAAGTTTCCACTTAATACAATTCTAGCATGGAATATAAACTTTATCATGAACAAGAATTATAATAATAACATCTTTATTATTGCCTCTAGGGCATAATTCCAACAGTCTCCCACTTGCACTAGAGTCAATAATCTTGTTTACATTTGGCAACAATCTCACACCCATGGCACTGAGGTGCTGGTCATGTTTTACACGTGGAAGAGGTTTAGTCAATGGATCTGCGACATTCAGATCTGTATGTACTTTGCTGATCTTCAGATCTCCATCTGCTATATAATCTCGGATTATATGAAACTTGCGGTTGATATGCTTGGTCTTTGGATGATATCTTGGTTCCTTAGCGAGTGCTATGGCGCCAAGTGTTGTCACATAATATCTCCAATGGGTCCAATACACTTGGAACCACGCCAAGCTCAATGATGAAGTTTCGATCCAAACTCCTTCACTTGACGCTTCGCAGCAGCCATGTATTCCGCTTTCATCAGATCCCGCGATCACGCTTTGCTTGCAGCTTCTCCAGCTCACAGCCTCCATTCAAAATATACACGTATCCCGTCGAGATTTAGAATCATCCTTGTCGATGCCGAAACTAGCATCGACGTAACCTTTTACGACGAGCCGTTCATCACCCCATAGACTAAGAACATTTCTTTAGTCCTATTTAGGTACCTTAGGATGTTCTTCACGGCTGTCCAAAGGTTCCACTCGGATCACTTTGATATCTGCGTCAAACTAAGAGCATTGGACACATCCGTCTAGTACACAAAGATGGCATACATGATGGAACCTATGGCCGAGGCATAAGGCACTTTGCTCATAGCTTCCCTATCATTTACCGTAGTGGACATCGAGCCTTGCTCAATATCTTACCGACAACATAGGCACTTTGAACCTTTCAATGCCTTATCCATTCGAACCTTTTCAGAACTTTGTCTAGGTATGTACTCTGGCTTAAAGCTATCAGGCGTCTTTGTCTATCTCTATAGATTTTGATGCCCAATATATAAGCAGCTTCACCTAGGTCTTTCATTGAAAAACACTTGTTCAAATAACTCTTCACTTTGTTAAGCATGTTGATGTCATTTCCAATAATCAATATGTCATCCACATATAGTACCAGAAACGTCACCGAGCTCCCACTCACTTTCTTGTAGATGCAAGCTTCGTCGCAATTTGGAACAAATCCAAAGCTCTTGATCACTTGATCAAAACGAAGGTTCCAACTCCGAGATGCTTGCTTCAGTCCATAAATGGAACGCTGAAGTTTGCATACTTTATCAGCATCCTTAGGATCGACAAAACCTTCGGGTTGCATCATATATAACTCTTTATCAATGTTGCCATTGAGGAAAGCAGTCTTGACATCCATTTGCCATATTTCATAATCATGAAACGCAGCAATTGCTAATAAAATCCGAATGGACTTAAACATCGCTACGGGAGAGAAAGTCTCATCATAGTCAACACCTTGAACTTGTCGAAAACCTTTCGCAACAAGCCGTGCTTTATAGACGGTAACATTACCATCCGCGTCCGTTTTCTTCTTGAAGATCCATTTGCACTCAACGGCCTTTCGGTTGCTAGGAGGGGCCACCAAAGTCCATACTTGGTTTTCGCTCATGGATCCCAATTCGGATTTCATGGCTTCTAGCCATTTCTCGGAGTCTAGGCTCATCATCGCTTCCTCATAGTTCGAGGTTCATTGCCTTCTACTAACAAGACAATAAGACAGGTTGCCGTACCACTCAGAGGGGCACGCGACCTTGTCGACCGCGACGCTCAAGAGCAAAGATCGTCCAAGCTTCATGATCCTTGTCATTGGCTTCCTCTATTGTTGGTGCAAAGCAATCGAACAATTTCAGTGCTGCGCTACTCTCCAATTCAAGAGAAGGTTCAATAACCTCGCCTAGCTCTACTTTCCTCCCACTCACTTCTTTCGAGAGAAACTCCTTCTCAAGAAAGGAACCGTTCTTCATAAACACTTTTCCTTCGGTTCGGTGATAGAAGGTATACCCAATAGTTTCCTTAGGGTATCCTATGAAGACGCATTCGCTTTGGGTTCGAGCTTGTCCGCATCAACTTCGACGTAAGCTTCAGATCCCCAAACTTTAAGAAACGACAACTTAGGTTTAGCACCAAACCATAGTTCATATGGTGTCATCTCAACGGATTTAGATGGAGCCCTATTTAAAGTGAATGCAGCGTTTCTAATGCATAACCCCAAAATGATAACGGCAAATCAAGAAGAGACATCATCGATCGACCATATCTAATAGGGTTCGATTCCTGCTCAGACACACCATTGCGCTGTGGTGTTCCGTATGCGTGAGTTGTGAAACGATTCCACTTGCTTTGAGATGCATGAGAAAATCATAACTCAAATATTCGCCCCACGATCGGATCGTAGAAACTTAATCTTTCTACGATGGTTCTCCACTTCATTCTGAAATTCTTTGAACTTTTCAAACGTTTCAGATTTATGTTTCATTAAATAGATATACCCATATCTACTTAAGTCATCGGTAAAAGTGAGAAAATAGCGATATCCACCGCGTCAAACACTCATCGGTCCGCATACATCGTATGTATGATTTCCATCAAGTCCGTTGCTCGCTCCATCATACCGAGAACGGGTTTTGATCATCTTGCCCATGAGGCATGGTTCGCATGTGTCAAATGATTAAAATCAAGAGACTCCAAAAGTCCATCGAATGGAGTTTCTTCATGCGCTTACACCAATATGACCTAGACGATTGCCACAAATAAGTAGTATTATCACTATCTACTTTGCATCTCTTAGCCTCAATGTTATGGATGTGTGTTTCATCCTTTCGAGATTTAGAAGAAATAAACCATTCACAAGAGGTGCATGACCATAAAAGATGTTACTCATATAAATAGAACAACCATTATTCTCCGATTTAAATGAATAACCGCCTTGCAATAAACACGATCCAGAAATAATGTTCATGCTCAACGCAGCACATAATAACATTTATTAAGGTTTAAAACTAATCCCGAAGGTAAAACTAAGGAGAGCGTCGACGGCCATCACATCAACTCTTGATCCGCTGCCAATGCGCATCATCACCTCATCCTCGCAAGTCATTGCCTATTCCGTAGCTCCTGCTTCGAAAGTTACAAATATTAGCAACTGAACCAAGATCAAATACCCGTGCACTACAACGAGGGCTAGTAAGGAAAACATCAATAACATGTATATCAAATATACCTTTGATCGTGCCAGCCTTCTTGTCCGCTAAGTACTTTGGACATATGCCTTAGGTGACCCTTGTCCTTGCAATAGAAGCACCAAAGGTCCAGCTTAGGTCTAGACTTGAGCTTCTTCTCAGGGCAACGCGCTTACGCCGCTTTTCTTGAAGGGCTTTGCACCTTTACCTTTCTTAAAGGAGGGCCTATTGACCATCAACACATGATTATCCTTTTGATGTCCACCTCCGTAGCCTTCAGCTTATGAAGAGCTCGGTGATCGATCGTGGAACCAATCTGATTATGAGTCACTACAAAACTTTTGTAGCTGGGAGGGAGTGATTGCAGAACCTGTCAATCTTGAGCTCCTCCGAATCTTGCAGTCCGCTTGCTCATGCTGAGTGTAGCCCGACATCTTAATGGCGTGCTCACTAACGGAACTCCCTTCCTCCATCTTGCGCTTAAAGAACTTCTCGGAGATCTCATATCTCTTTAACGGGCCTGAGTTTGAAACATGGTTTTCAACTCTTCGAGAATCTCAAAGGGCCCGGGATAGTTTTCAAAACGATTTTGAAGTTCCGGTTCCATAGCAAACAACATGGTGCTCTTAATCACACCATAATCATCTTTGCGTGATCGACAGACAATTTCTCATCACCGCCAGCTAAAGTAGGGGTTACCTAACGCTTTCTCAAGGACATAGTCCTTTGTCCGCCGTAGAATGATTCTTATATTGGAACCAGCTTGGTGAAGTTAGACCCATTGTTTCTAAGCTTTTCTTTCTCAAAGAAAACGCTGAAGTTGAAGTTGGACTTGGCCATGTGATCTACAGTATTTGTAAGTACAATTTAGACTATGTTCATGATAAATAGTTCAACTTAATCAAATTACTAGATGAACTCCCACTAAATTCAACATCCCTCAAGTTGTTTAGTGAACACGATCCAAATTCACCACACCTAATCCGATCATCACGAGAAGAGATGTGGTTTCAATGGTGGACAACGAAGTGTCGATCATATCATTCATATGACTCATGTTTAACCTTTCGGTTCTTGTGTTCCGAGGCCATGTCTGTACATGCTAGGCTCACAAGTTAGACCCAAGTATTTCTGCTGCAGTAAAACTGGCTTGCACCCGTTGTATGTGAGCGTAGAGTCTATAGCACCCGATCATCTCGTGATGCTTGGACACATTTAACTTTCGCAACGGTGCATACTCGGGGAGAACACAGTTTTTATCTTGATCTTTAAGTGAGGAATCATCTTATAATGCTACCGTCGCGATCTAAGCATGATAAAATACATAAAAGGATAAACATTACATGCATATAACTTTATGTGACATGGTATAGCCAATCTTGCCAATGATCTCCATCTTGTGCGTTCGCATGATCTCCATCACTTCACCATGATTGCCTCCACCACGAAGAGCAACTACAACTATTGCTAACTACTTAGCAATAAAGTAAAGCTATTACATGGCGTATAAGAAGTTGACTCGCAGGTCATACACAATTATAAAGACAACCATATGGCTCCTGCTGGTTGTGTACTCATCGACATGCAAGTCGTGAAACATTACAAAACATGATCATCGATACAATATACACATCACATCTTGGGCCATACCATACCACGAAAACACTCCTCGCAAAAACAAGTTAGACGCCTACTTTGTTGTTGCATGTTTTACGGGCTTATGGGAGTAGATGCTAAGAACGATTCTTACCTACTAAAGCCACAACGGTGATATTATGGTTGCCAAACTCCGTGTTAATCCCATGACAACTATAGTGAGAGAAACCGGCATCCACCACCGCATGTATGGTACAAGCCACACGTCAAGTGCGGAGCGGTCTCGCGAATCCACGCCGCGTAAGGTTGGCCTGACCGCTTCAATCTCACTATCCCGCGCCATAAGAAGAACACAAACAAGAGGCTTGCAACAGAAAAATAGCAACGCTCGCAACAACCATGTTATGCGTTCTACTCGTGAAACACATCTATGCATAGATCTAGCTCTAATACCACCGATGGGTTTCGCAAAGATAGTAAATCAAAATTTTCTACGAAGCAGAGGGAAAGCCAAGATCTAATCTAGGAGATGCAAACAACGAGAGAGATTGGATTAGATCTTCATACCCTTGAAGATTCAAGACATGGAACGCTCGCCGGAACGTGGGTGATGTAGTCGCACTCGCTTCTCCTCCTCGCGATCCGATCCGATCTAGCACCACAAGTGGCGGTGCCTCCGTGAGATGCACACGCAGCACTCGACGCCTCCTCCTTCCTCGGACCAGCAAGTAGGGTGGAGAGATGGATTGGATCTACAACGCGACGGCGGTGTATATGGTGGAGAATTTCAGCAGGCTTCGCCACAAACAAATGGGAGGGAGAGAGGAGGCGCAGGGCAACTAGGGTTTGGAGGAGGTGTGATTGGGAGGGAGGCACCAGCCCTCTATATATAGATATATAGGGGGTGCGCCAGCCCTGCCCATCCCTCCAAGCCTATCTCTAGTTTAAACGATTTAAACTTTCCCTTATCTAGAAACCCTATCTCTAGTTTAAACGAGTTTAAACTTATCTAGGATCGGCTGGGCCCTATGGGGTTGTGCCCCTGGCCCAATGCGCCAGGACACTCCCTCATAGGCCCATGCCCCTCCCGGAAGGTGGGACCACGTTGGCCCCTTCCGAAGGTTCTAGAAGCTTCCTAATACAATGATTAACCCAACAATTCAACTCCAAAACTGCAATCGCCTTATATGAATCTTATTCTGACCATTCCGGAACCTCTCGTGATATCCCGGATCCCATCCGAGACTCAACAAAACTCATAAACCAATTATCCAATCTATCCTAGCGCCGAGACACGTTATGTGTGACCTCGGGTTCGAGAATATGTAGACATGATCTTCTATCAATAATCAACAGCGGGTCTGCACCCATATTGACTCTACACATTCATCGATGATCATATCGGATGAACCACGATGCCAGGATTCAATCAATCCCATATATATATTCCCTTCGCCTCGCGATATTTTACTTGCCCGAGATTCGATCGCTTGCATCGCCATACCTAGTTCAATCTCGTTCACAAAGAAGTACTTTACTCGTTCCGTAATCCGATATCACTTTGTGATCAACTCCTTAACCACATGCTTGCAAGCGGTGTTGATATCGATTACCGAGTGGGCTCGAAGTATATCTCTCCGACTTGGGAGGGACAAATTCCATCTCGATACATACAACCCAACAGATACTTTCCGATCACCTGAGAGACACCTTTATGATCACCCTCTCATAGGATGACGTTTGATGACCTCAAAGCTTTCTTCCCATACCAGGGAGTTGTATTATCTCATGGTCTAAGGAATACAATATTTGACATGAGAAAAGCTTCGCAAAGACGAACACGATGAAACGATCTAATTGCTTCGCTTAGTTTGGGTCTATCCACCACATCATTCTCCCAATGATATGATCTCATTATCAATTGACAACTCATGTGTATGGTTTGGAAACCTTAACCATCATTGATCAATGAGCTAGTCCATAGAGGCGTACTAGGGACACAGTGTTGTTCACAAACCACACAAGTATTAAAGTTTCCACTTAATACAATTCTAGCATGGAATATAAACTTTATCATGAACAAGAATTATAATAATAACATCTTTATTATTGCCTCTAGGGCATAATTCCAACAGTCTCCCACTTGCACTAGAGTCAATAATCTTGTTTACATTTGGCAACAATCTCACACCCATGGCAATCGAGGTGCTGGTCATATTTTACACGTGGAAGAGGTTTAGTCAATGGATCTCGCGACATTCGATCTGTATGTACTTTCGATCTTCAGATCTCCATCTGCTATATAATCTCGGATTATATGAAACTTGCGGTTGATATGCTTGGTCTTTGGATGATATCTTGGTTCCTTAGCGAGTGCTATGGCGCCAGTGTTGTCACATAATATCTCCAGTGGGTCCAATACACTTGGAACCACGCCAAGCTCGGATGAAGTTTCGATCCAAACTCCTTCACTTGACGCTTCGCAGCAGCCATGTATTCCGCTTCTCTCAGATCCCGCGATCACGCTTTGCTTGCAGCTTCTCCAGCTCACAGCTCCTCCATTCAAAATATACACGTATCCGTCTCGAGATTTAGAATCATCCTTGTCGATCGAAACTAGCATCGGCGTAACCTTTTACGAGTTGTTCATCACCCCATAGACTAAGAACATTTCTTTAGTCCTATTTAGGTACCTTAGGATGTTCTTCACGGCTGTCCGATGTTCCACTCTGGATCACTTTGATATCTGCGTCAAACTAAGAGCATTGGACACATTCGGTCTAGTACACAAGATGGCATACATGATGGAACCTATGGCCGAGGCATAAGGCACTTTGCTCATAGCTTCCTATCATTTCATCAGTATGGACATCGAGCCTTGCTCAATATCTTACTCGACAACATAGGCACTGAACCTTTCAATGCCTTATCCATTCTGAACCTTTTCGAACTTTGTCTAGGTATGTACTGCTTAAAGCTATCAGCGTCTTTGTCTATCTCTATAGATTTTGATGCCCAATATATAAGCAGCTTCACCTAGGTCTTTCATTGAAAAACACTTGTTCAAATAACTCTTCACTTCGTTAAGCATGTTGATGTCATTTCCAATAATCAATATGTCATCCACATATAGTACCAGAAACGTCACCGAGCTCCCACTCACTTTCTTGTAGATGCAAGCTTCGTCGCAATTTGGAACAAATCCAAAGCTCTTGATCACTTGATCAAAACGAAGGTTCCAACTCCGAGATGCTTGCTTCAGTCCATAAATGGAACGCTGAAGTTTGCATACTTTATCAGCATCCTTAGGATCGACAAAACCTTCGGGTTGCATCATATACAACTCTTTATCAATGTTGCCATTGAGGAAAGCAGTCTTGACATCCATTTGCCATATTTCATAATCATGAAACGCAGCAATTGCTAATAAAATCCGAATGGACTTAAACATCGCTACGGGAGAGAAAGTCTCATCGTAGTCAACACCTTGAACTTGTCGAAAACCTTTCGCAACAAGCCGTGCTTTATAGACGGTAACATTACCATCCGCGTCCGTTTTCTTCTTGAAGATCCATTTGCACTCAACGGCCTTTCGGTCGCTAGGAGGGTCCACCAAAGTCCATACTTGGTTTTCGCTCATGGATCCCAATTCGGATTTCATGGCTTCTAGCCATTTCTCGGAGTCTAGGCTCATCATCGCTTCCTCATAGTTCGTAGGTTCGCTGTCTTCTACTAACAAGACAGTCAAGACAGGGTTGCCGTATTCACTCAGAGGGGCACGCGACCTTGTCGACCATGACGTTCAAGAGCAAAGATCGTCTCAAGCTTCATGATCCTTGTCATTGGCTTCCTCTATTGTTGGTGCAAAGGCATTGGAACAATTTCAGGTGCTGCGCTACTCTCCAATTCAAGAGAAGGTTCAATAACCTCGTCTAGCTCTACTTTCCTCCCACTCACTTCTTTCGAGAGAAACTCCTTCTCAAGAAAGGAACCGTTCTTTGCGACAAACACTTTTCCTTCGGTTCGGTGATAGAAGGTATACCCAATAGTTTCCTTAGGGTATCCTATGAAGACGCATTTCTCCGCTTTGGGTTCGAGCTTGTCCGGCATCAACTTCTTGACGAAGCTTCAGATCCCCAAACTTTAAGAAACGACAACTTAGGTTTAGCACCAAACCATAGTTCATATGGTGTCGTCTCAACGGATTTAGATGGAGCCCTATTTAAAGTGAATGCAGCGGTTTCTAATGCATAACCCCAAAATGATAACGGCAAATCAGTAAGAGACATCATCGATCGGACCATATCTAATAGGGTTCGATTCCGTTCAGACACACCATTGCTGTGGTGTTCCGGTGGCGTGAGTTGTGAAACGATTCCACTTGCTTTGAGATGCATGAGAAAATCATAACTCAAATATTCGCCTCACGATCGGATCGTAGAAACTTAATCTTTCTACGATGGTTCTCCACTTCATTCTGAAATTCTTTGAACTTTTCAAACGTTTCAGATTTATGTTTCATTAAATAGATATACCCATATCTACTTAAGTCATCGGTAAAAGTGAGAAAATAGCGATATCCACCGCCATTTAAACACTCATCGGTCCGCATACATCGGTATGTATGATTTCCATCAAGTCCGTTGCTCGCTCCATCATACCGGAGAACGGGGTTTTGATCATCTTGCCCATGAGGCATGGTTCGCATGTGTCAAATGATTAAAAATCAAGAGACTCCAAAGTCCATCGAATGGAGTTTCTTCATGCGCTTTACACCAATATGACCTAGACGACAGTGCCACAAATAAGTAGTATTATCACTATCTACTTTGCATCTCTTAGCCTCAATGTTATGGATGTGTGTTTCATCCCTTTCGAGATTTAGAAGAAATAAACCATTCACAAGAGGTGCATGACCATAAAGATGTTACTCATATAAATAGAACAACCATTATTCTCCGATTTAAATGAATAACCGTCTTGCAATAAACACGATCCAGAAATAATGTTCATGCTCATAATAACATTTATTAAGGTTTAAAACTAATCCCGAAGGTAAAACTAAGGAGAGCGTCGACGGCCATCACATCAACTCTTGATCCGTTGCCAACGCGATCGTCACCTCATCCTCGCAAGCCGCCGTCTATTCCGTAGCTCATGTTTCGAGTTACAAATATTAGCAACCGAACCAGTATCAAATACCCAGGCATTACAACGAGGGCTAGTAAGGAAAACATCAATAACATGTATATCAAATATACCTTTGATGGTGCCAGCCTTCTTGTCCGCTAAGTACTTCGGACGATTATGCCCAAGGACCCTTGTCCTTGCAATAGAAGCACTCGTCCGGCTTAGGACCGGACTTGAGCTTCTTCTCGAGGGCAACGCGCTACCGCCGCCTTTCTTGAAGGGCTTCTTTGCACCCTTACCTTTCTTAAAGGAGGGCTTGTTGACCATCAACACATGATTATCCTTCTTGATATCCACCTCCGCAGCCTTGACTGCGAAGAGCTCGGTGATCGATCGATGGAACCAATCTGATTATGAGTCACTACAAAACTTTTGTAGCCGGGAGGAGTGATTGCAGAACCCTGTCAATCTTGAGCTCCTCCGAATCGTGCATTCCGGTTGCTCAAGCGTTGAGTGTAGCCCGTCATCTTAATGGCGTGCTCACTAACGGAACTCCTTCCTCCATCTTGCGATTAAAGAACTTCTCGGAGATCTCATATCTCTCGAGCGGGCTGAGTCCGAAACATGGTTTTCAACTCTTCGAGAATCTCAAAGGGCCCGGATACTCTTCAAAACGATTTTGAAGTTCGGTTCCATAGCAAACAACATGGTGCTCTTAATCACACCATAATCATCTTTGCGAGACTGATAGACAGCTTTCTCATCAGCCGGCGCAGTTGCAGCAGGGGGTCACCTAACGCTTTCCCAAGGACATAGTCCTTTTGTCCGCCAGATAGAATGATTCTTAGATTGCGGAACCAATTGGTGAAGTTAGACCCATTGTTTCTAAGCTTTTCTTTCTCAGCAAAAACGTTGAAGTTGAAGTTGGACTTGGCCATGTGATCTACAGTATTTGCAAGTACAATTTAGACTATGTTCATGATAAATAGTTCAATTTAATCAAATTACTAGATGAACTCCCACTAAATTCAACATCCCTCAAGTTGTTTAGTGAACACGATCCAAATTCACCACACCTAATCCGATCACGAGAAGAGATGTGGTTTCAATGGTGGACAACGCGTCGATCATATCATTCATATGACTCATGCTTAACCTTTCGGTTCTTGTGTTCCGAGGCCATGTCTGTACATGCTAGGCTCGTCAAGTTAGACCCAAGTATTTCCGCGTGTGCAAAACTGGCTTGCACCCGTTGTATGTGAGCGTAGAGTCTATAGCACCCGATCATCACGTGATGCTTGGACACGATTTAACTTTCGCAACGGTGCATACTCGGGGAGAACACAGTTTTTATCTTGATCTTTAAGTGAGGAATCATCTTATAATGCTACCGTCGCGATCTAAGCATGATAAAATACATAAAAGGATAAACATCACATGCATATAACTTTATGTGACATGGTATAGCCAATCTTCGCGCAATGATCTCCATCTTGTGCGTTATGGCATGATCTCCATCACTTCACCATGATTGCCTCCACCACGAATAGCAACTACAACTATTGCTAACTACTTAGCAATAAAGTAAAGCTATTACATGGCGTATAAGAAGTTGACTCAGGTCATACACAATTATAAAGACAACCATATGGCTCCTGCCGTTTGTGTACTCATCGACATGCAAGTCGTGAAACATTACAAAACATGATCATCGCATACAATATACACATCACATCTTGGGCCATACCATATCACAGAACACTCCTGCAAAAAACAAGTTAGACGCCTCTACTTTGTTGTTGCATGTTTACGTGGCTTATGGGAGTAGATGCTAAGAACGATTCTTACCTATGGAAAGCCACAACGGTGATATTATGGTTGCCAAACTCCGTGTTAATTCCATGACAACTATAGTGAGAAACGACATCCACCACCGCATGTGTGGTACAAGCCACACGTCAAGTCGGAGCCGGTCTCGAACGACGGCGTCGCGTAAGGTTGGCCTGGACCGCTTCAATCTCACTATCCGCCATAAGAAGAACACAAACAAGAGGCTTGCAACAGAAAACATCAACGCCGCAACAACCATGTTATGCTCTACTCGTGAATCACATCTACGCATAGATCTAGCTCGATACCAGATGGGTTTCGCGGCATAGTAAATCAAAATTTTCTACTAAGCGACAGAGGGAAAGCCAAGATCTAATCTAGGAGATGCAAACAACGAGAGATTGGATTAGATCTTCATACCCTTGAAGATCCGCGCGAACGCTCATTTAACGTGGGTGATGTAGTCGTACTTCGCTTCTCCTCCTCGCGATCCGATCCGATCTAGCACCACAAGTGGCGGTGCCTCGTGAGATGCACACGTGCAGCACCTCGGCGTCTCCTCCTTCCTCGGACCAGCAAGTATGGTGGAGAGATAGATTGGATCTACAACGACGGCTTGGTATATGATGGAGAATTTCTGCAGCAGGCTTCGCCACAAACAATGGAGGGAGGGAGAGAGGAAGGCAGCAGGGCTACTAGGGTTTGGAGGAAGGTGTGTGGGGTAGGAGGCGCACCAGCCCTCTATATATAGAGGGGCGGCCAGCCCTGCCCATCCTCTAAGCCTATCTCTAGTTTAAACGATTTAAACTCTCCTTCTAGAAACCCTATCTTATCTCTAGTTTAAACGATTTAAACTTATCTAGGATCGGCTGGGCCCTATGGGGTTGTGCCCCTGGCCCAATGCGGCCAGGACACTCCCTCATAGGCCCATGCCCTCCTCGAAGGTGGGACCACGTTGGCCCCTTCCGAAGGTTCTAGAAGCTTCCTACAATACCGATTAATCCTAACAATTTCAACTCCAAAACTGCCCGCCTTATATGAATCTTATTCTCCGACCACTCAACCTCTCGTGATGTCCCGGATCCCATCCGAGACTCAACAAAATTCATAAACCAAGTATCCAATCTATCCTAGCGTCGAGACACGTTATGTGTGACCTGTGAGTTCGAGAATATGCACATGATCTTCTATCAATAATCAACATGGGTCAGGCACCCATATTGACTCCACACATTCATCGATGATCATATCGGATGAACCACGATGCCGGATTCAATCAATCCCATATATATATTCCTTCGCCTCGCGATATTTTACTTGCCCGAGATTCGATCGTCGGTATCGCCATACCTAGTTCAATCTCGTTCACAACAAGTACTTTACTGGTTCGGTAATCCGATATCACTTTGTGATTAACTCCTTAACCACATGCTTGCAAGCGGTGTTGATATCGACACGAGTGGGCCCAAGTATATCTCTCCGACTTGGGAGGGACAAATTCCATCTCGATACATACAACCCAACAGATACTTTCCGATCACCTGAGAGACACCTTTATGATCACCCTCTCATAGGATGACGTTTGATGACCTCAAAGCTTTCTTCCGATACCAGGGAGTTGTATTATCTCATGGTCTAAGGAATACAATATTTGACATGAGAAAAGCTTCGCAAAGACGAACACGATGAAACGATCTAATAGCTTTGCTTAGTTTGGGTCTGTCCACCATATCATTCTCCCAATGATATGATCTCATTATCAATTGACAACTCATGTCTATGGTTTGGAAACCTTAACCATCATTGATCAATGAGCTAGTCCATAAAGGCGTACTAGGGACACGGTGTTGTTCACAAACCACACAAGTATTAAAGTTTCCGCTTAATACAATTCTAGCATAGAATATAAACTTTATCATGAACAAGAATTATAATAATAACATCTTTATTATTGCCTCTAGGGCATAATTCCAACACTAATGGGAGCTAACTCACATGCTTAGAGCATCTCTAGCAGACACTGTAAAAGGGCGAAACCAGAAAAATAACCGCCACTATTCGGTTTCGCATGCTAAAAGTGGCCAGAACAGACGCCCTAAAACCGCCCGAACCGAAAAAAAATTAGGGTCCCCGAGAAAACACCCCCGCGAAACCCTAAATCCCCAGGTTTCGAACCCGACCCGTAGCCGACCCGGGAAATACGAGATGCTTGGCGGGAGGGAAGTTTCAGCGCGTTCCGCTCCCTTCCGCCTCCGCCCTTTGCCGAGGCCGCCGGGCGCCGCCGTCGACCCAGGCCCCGACAGACAAATTCCGCATGCCAAACTAACATAGAAAGCATGTTGTCCATGACGGATACGAGTGGGTTAACCAAATCCTCATCTGAGTTGGATGTTCCAATTTGAATGGGATCGTACAGAGTAAATGGTCCCGAGAGTCACATAATTTGTCTCGTATGTGCACTTAAGTCACATACTACCTCCATTCCTTAGAATAAGGCCTATAAATTTAGTCAAAAGTCAAACAGTGCAAAGTTTGACCAAATATATAGAAAAAACTATCAATAACTATGATAATAGATAGTTACAGTACGAAAATATATCATAATGTATCTAATAAAATTGATTTGACCCCGTAGAAGTTTATAGTTTTTTCTTAAAAAAATAGTCAAACTTTACACTGATTGACTTTTAACTAAATTTATAGGCCTTATTCTAAGAAACGGAGGGAATAACTTGTAAACTAAACTAGAAAATCACCCAACTTACGAACCAGTGCAACCGCAGTCACAGAACCGGTCAAGAAGGTGGGTTTTTGACCAAAACGGTCACAGAAAAACTATTTTTTCACAAATCCTGTAAAATATGAGGGGGTTATTGTAAAATTTTAGTCTTTTGGGGGAGATAAGGAAATGTTATAGCCTCTTTTTAGAAAAATATAAATGTTGCCAGCTATTAAAATAAAAATTCGAATAAATTTGTTTGGCGTGCTGGCGTGCTTCGGTGATTGTGTTGGGTTGGGTTTTCCTTTCCGAGGGAGAGCGTGGTCTGAGCCTGGGCGGCTCGCTGTCGCTGGCAGTCCAGATCACGGCATCACGCACCAGACACGACCCGAATCGACCAGACTCCGACCGACGCCTTTCGCCCTCCCGACTCCGGCAGTCCTCTCCAGCACCAGCCACCTCCCTTCTCTGACGACCGGCTGCCACCCCATCTGTCCTCGCCGCCAGATCCGCGCGGCCGCACCCACCCTCCGCGCTCGTCATCTCGGGCCTCGGCAGATCTACGCCGGCGGCGACCGTCCCTAGCCATGGTGAGTTCGTCGTCCTCTCCTTCCTCTAGATCCTTGGGGCTACGCCACAAGTAGTGGGATCTTGTTCTTCGTACTGACCATGGATCCCGGAAAATTAGTCACCGATTTCGAATTAGCAAGCATGTGCAGCCAATTTAGTGCAACTTCTCAAAACAGTGGATCACCTGAACCCAAGATTGTTAAACTGTTATAATGTATTATGACCCAGTTCCCAGGAGAAATGGTACCCATGATCATCAATTTCATCATGTTTTTTCAGTCTCTATGCTAGTTTGGGCAGCCACATCCTACTGAATCATCTGCGCCTAGGCCAAATCCATTCCGAACGCTAGGTGTGCTGTTGTAGTTTGTAGATTTCAAACCGGATCTCCATTGAACTGCTACGTTTTTCCTTATGATAGTGATTACTTCTAGCAGTCATGTATTTAAGATATCACTCCATGCTTCTAGCTTATATTATTCCAGTGTAGAACAGCCATGTGGACATTTGTTTATGATGAGCTATCCTTTATATCATGGTCTAAGAGAACTACACATCTTAGGATTTCAGAGGAATTGACAACTCTGACCCACTCTTCACTTACAAGCATGCACCAGTGGCGTAGCTGGGATCATCAGCAAGCGATGTCAAAATCACAAAGTGTGGTCATTAATCAGTTTTTTTAGGGTCAGAACGAGTGTATGTTAGCTGGTTTCTTCAGTGTTTTCAGTTTTTTTGTGTTGTCGCTTGACCACATGTAATAGATGCAGCTCCGCCACTGGCATGCACCACCCGCTCTGAAGTTGCACTATTCATGTTCATGATTGTGTGGTGGATGAGTTGGCCATTCCCACCAGTTCTCTTGGAAATCATCAATATTGTCGTTTCGTCAAAGTGTGGTGCAATATAAGTGAAAATTCTAAAAAGGGTAGTTCTTCAATAGTTTTTCAAGACAAAGTGCTGTTCATCGATTTCGAATTAGCAAGCATGTGCAGCCAATTTAGTGCAACTTCTCAAAACAGTGGATCACCTGAACCCAAGATTGTAAACTGTTATAGTGTATTATGACCCCGTTCCCAGGAGAAATGGTACCCATGATCATCAATCTCATCATGTTTTTTCGGTCTGTATGCTAGTTTGGGCAGCCACTTCCTACTGAATCATCTGTGCCTAGGCCAAATCCATTTCGAACGCTAGGTGTGCTGTCGTAGTTTGTAGATTTCAAACTGGATCTCCATTGAACTGCCACGCTTTTTTTTTTGTTATGATAGGGATTACTTCTAGCGGACATTTGTTTCTAGCTTATATTATTCCAGTGTAGAACAGCCATGTGGACATTTGTTTTCGATAAACTATCCTTTATATCATGGTCTAAGAGAAACTACACATCTTAGGATTTCAGAGGAATCGACAGCTCTGACCCACTCTGCACTTACAACCATGAACGGCCCGCTCTGAAATTGCACTAGTCCTGTTCATGAATTGTGTGGTGGTTGAGTGGGCCATTCCCACCAGTTCTGTTGGAAATCATCAATATTGTAGTTTTCTGGAAGTGTGATGCAATATAATTGAAACTTCTAAAAAGGGTAGTTTTTCAAGACAAAGTGCAGTTGTAAAATTTTACTAATATGAATTACATATTGCAGTCTCCCAGTGTCATATTTTTAATACATAGGCTAGTTGCTACTAGGACTGGTCTTGCTTGGGGGTGCACTGTTGCTTAAATTTCCGTTTCTATTCTGTATCTTTGCAGATCAATTTTGTGCTCCTGATCAGCCGCCAGGGGAAGGTGAGGCTCACCAAGTGGTACTCACCTTACACCCAGAAGGAGAGGACTAAGGTCAGCATGCTATACTGCTTTATCTGGCACAGCTTGTATATCAATATTGATGCTTCTGTGCTCTTTACATTCTGTTTATCTTTGAGGTAGTTAGACAATTTGCAAGGGCAGTTGCTGTGTTCAAAGTAGTGTTTGCGCTATTAATATGACGGGATTGTGATCGATGCTTCTTGTAATGAATTGGAGCTTTTGTACTGTCTGTACAATTTGTTCCAGGCTCCGTCTTAAGCTAGCATTTCTGTTGCTGTAATGCATATTTTGGTTTTTTCTAGCTTCCTGGGTGCCATTCAGTGTATTTGTGTTGTATACTTGTATGAAAGATTGCAGATTCTAAGTATTACAGGTGGTCATGCAGCAAGAAAGCTTTTACATTTAATCATCCTTAATAAGCTCTCCCAACTACATAGTTTTTGTTGGCAAGGAGATTTGTACTAGTTATCTTATTTTTGTATACCCTGCTCATTTGCAAAGGTAATTCGTGAGCTTAGTGGACTCATTCTTACTCGAGGACCAAAACTCTGCAACTTTGTCGAGTGGAGAGGTTACAAGGTTGTGTACAGAAGGTATGTTTTAGGAATAAGGAATGCCATTGAGTATTGTTTGCTTAACTGCTTATATGGTTTTGCAAGATTTCTCTCGTCAGCTAGTTATATATCTGTTTATAATTTTGATGGCCAGGTATGCGAGCCTCTATTTCTGCATGTGCATTGATGCTGATGACAATGAGCTCGAGGTCCTTGAAATTATCCATCATTTTGTCGAGATACTCGACCGCTATTTCGGCAGTGTAAGTCCTGCCCTGCGAATACTATATTGAATTATCATTTCTTTGTTTAATTTACTGTCGTCTGAGTGCTTTTCCTAATTCCTGTAGGTATGCGAGCTGGATTTGATCTTCAATTTTCATAAGGTAATCTCTTGAACAGATGTTGAAAATTTGACACTGAAGAGTTAGGACTACTGGAGTTATGGGCAATTGTTGGCAGAGTTATGTCATATTTATGAGTCATAGACTCAGGTTAATCAGTATGAATTTTCAAATTTGCAGGCCTACTATGTTCTGGATGAGATTCTCATTGCTGGGGAGCTTCAGGAATCTAGCAAGAAGAACGTGGCAAGACTAATTGCTGCACAGGTATCCTCGCTGCTGGCTAACATAAACTCTTATGATCCCATGATTAGCTGAGGGTGAAAGACTTGTGTATTAGAATCTGTCTTTCCATTCTGTCTTTAATGTACCTCAGATACTTCTGCTATGTTTCGGTACAGGCCATTTATGTGCTTAAATTATAGGACAAGCAACATCAACATCTAAAAACTGTTATGCTCCCACCCTTTCCAGTATAACTTGCATACAAACACATGTACAAGAAAAATTGCAGGAACCCTCCCCACACTGCTATTCAGAAGTCTATAATTTGCTCTTAACGATTCACTTCCAACTTGTGCAGGATTCATTGGTAGAGGCAGCCAAGGAGGAGGCTGGCTCCATAAGTAACATTATTGCCCAGGCTACAAAGTAAAATCTGCGCCTTACAGTCCCTGCCGCTCTGCTCTTCTGCTTAAGTTTATGTTAGTAAATTTGTTGTAATAGATGATTTGCTCTGTCCATTTTCCCAAAGAAATACGACTTTACGGATTCTAAAAGCATTCAGAACGAGTGGTATGTAACTATAATGTATGTGTTTTTTTTTTCATGCTGAGTTCGGGACCTTCAATTCCAAGATAGAACTATGGTGAATGATTGCCCACCCCACCCGGAGTGTTTTTAGTGGATATTTGTAAATTTATGATGGCAGTCAGTGCATTTCCGTGTGTTTGATCCCACTGGTTGTTGTGGCATGCTCAGGTTGCCCCCATGGCGCCTTCTAAAAATAAATGAAGAAGGTGGTACACAACAGTCATGCGTGATTGTAATAGGTCGCTAGACAAAAGAGAGGAAGTGCAAAAAGACTTATTAGCAGAAGGGTATTCAAAGAGCTTCGCCTGGAAAAAAGCATTTGATACCCCCATTTTATCAATTGGATGCTATACTAGTATGGAAGTAAGTTCAGTTCAGACCTTCAAAAATGTAAAGACGGCACATAAGTTGCAGCTAGTACACACTCCAACGGTATGAAGGAGCATGTCAGTTTTCTAGAAACAGCAGGACTCCCTTGGTTTCAAAATATAAGATGTTTTAGGTTTGTGAAAAAAATAAATCTAGACTTTTTTTAGTATGTAGATTCATCCCAAAGTTGAGTGAAACTATATACTAAAACAAGTCTAGATTTTTTTTTTGACAAACTTAAAATATCTTATATTTTGAAACGGAGGGAGTAGTATCTATTTTTTGTTCTTTGCGGAGCTTCATTTTTTACTCAATAACAGGGTTACAGCAAGCTTTCCCTAAAAAAAAAGAACTGGATTCACGGAGCACCATTGCAAACTTTCCGCACAAGATTCAGAAGCTCTTCAGTCTGTTTGCATTTGCAGGGCCAGAGGCAACGGTGAGGCCCGAGTGGCCAGATTCAAACCCTGCAGTGCCGCTAGCACACTACTGGAAAAACCATCTTCGGTTCGATCAGAACAAGCCTAGCAGTCCCGGCCCGTCACGAACCGCGACTAGTGCTAGTACTAGTCCCGGTCCGTGAGGCCTCCAACGGCTAGAAATGGACATAAGCATTAGTCCCGGGCCGGACCAGAACATTAGTCCCGGTCCGTAATACGGCCCGAGACTAATAAGCTGGAGCGTGGCAACAACTCTTTTCGGAGACTATTCGTCCCGGATCGTATCACGGTCCGGGACTAATTGTCCATCACTATATATACAGCTCCCTGGCCAGCTGCCCTAAAGCATATGGTGGCCATTTTTCTCAAAGAAAGCAAGAGAGTTCATGCCATTTTTTTTCTCAAGATTTGTCAAGATTTAGTTTGCAACACCTAAATCCAAAGCTTTAAAAGGTTAGAACTTCATTCTTTCATCTCTTATTGCTACTTTAACTCTATATAATGCTCTAGAAGTATAGAGATATGGATCAAATGCATGCATGCTCTAGAAGTAGCTAGAAGTATTTTGATATATATGTGTAACAAATTTTGATTAGGCACATAGTTACTGAAAATTGAAATGTGTAATTTTAGAGTTTCAGAGCTTAGAATGGAATGAGATTTTCACTGACGGAACAATAATAAAAAACTCCACATTTATCATGTTGATTGTTTTCTCCAATTCACAAAATGGTGCATGTAAATTTTTCAAAATTCAAAACTAATGCTCTAGAAGCTCTCAATATAACTTGTAATAATTTTATCATGTTGTGTAATGGTTTTTGATATACTTTTACTATAATGCAGATGGTCTGGGAATGGATATACGGTACTGACCGACGCTCTGGCGAGTTCATTAATGGCGTGCATGAATTCATCCGTGTTGCTGATGCAAACAAGCACAATGGTTTTGTATTCTGTCCATGTAATGGATGTAGGAATCAGAAGGATTACTCTGACTCAAAAACCCTTCACAGCCACCTGTTGAAGTCCGGCTTCATGCCCAGTTATAATTGTTGGACCAAGCATGGAGAGAGAGGGGTTATAATGGAAGACAATGAAGAAGAGGAGGAGGATGACAACTATCATGGTTTCCCTGAGTACGGAGATACTTCCATGGGGGATGCTGAAGGGGAGGATGAAGAATAGACACATGATGAACCCGCTGGTGATCTTGGTCGGACCATTGCCGATGCACGAAGAGATTGTGAAACTGAAAAGGATAGGGAGAAGTTTAATCACATGCTAGAGGATCACAAAAAATTGTTGTACCCAAATTGCGAAAATGGTCTCGAAAAGTCAAAAGACACCGGAATTGCTGCGATGGAAGGCTGAGTGTGCTATACCTGACTCCTCATTTGAAAAGTTGCTGAAAATGATGAAGAATATGCTTCCAAAAGATAATGTATTGCCCGCCAGTACATACGAAGCAAAGAAGGTTGTCTGCCCTCTAGGTTTAGAGGTTCAGAAGATACATGCATGCCCTAATGACTGCATCCTCTACCGCGGTGAGGAGTATGAGAATTTAGATGCATGCCCGGTATGCACTTCACTTCGGTATAAGATTAGACGATATGACCCTGGTGACGTTGAGGGCGAGCCCCCCCGGAAGAGGGTTCCTGCGAAGGTGATGTGGTATGCTCCTATAATACCACAGTTGAAACGCTTATTCAGAAACAAAGAGCACGCCAAGTTGTTGCGATGACATAAAGAGGAACGTAAGTTAGACGGGATGTTGAGACACCCCGCTGATGGGTCGCAATGGAGAAAAATTGATAGAAAGTACGCGGACTTTGCAGATGACGCAAGGAGTTTAAGGTTTGGTTTAAGTACAGATGGCATGAATCCCTTTGGGGAGCAGAGCTCCAGTCACAGCACCTGACCCGTGACTCTATGCATCTATAACCTTCCTCCTTGGTTGTGCATGAAGCGGAAGTTCATTATGATGCCAGTGTTGATCCAAGGTCCTAAGCAACCCGACAACGACATTGATGTGTACCTAAGGCCATTAGTGGAAGAACTTTTACAGTTGTGGCACGAACCCGGGATACGCGTGTGGGATGAGCACAAGCAGGAAGAATTTAACCTCCGAGCATTGCTTTTCGTAACAATCAATGATTGGCCTGCTCTTAGTAACCTTTCAGGACAGTCAAACAAGGGATACAATGCATGCACACACTATTTAGATGAGACAGCAGGTATATATTTGGAACATTGTAAGAAGAATGTATACAATGAGCATTGTCGATTTCTTTTGGCCAAGCATCCCTTAAGAAAGAAAGGCAGGCATTTCAACGGTCTGGCATGTCACCAGATGAAGCCTAAGGAGCGTACTGGTGCTGATATATTTGATATGGTCAAAGATTTGGATCAACTGGTAACCTTTGGAAAGGGTCCTGGAGGAAAATCTGTTCCGAAAGACGCTGAAGGACACGCACCCATGTGGAAGAAGAAATCTATATTTTGGGAGCTACCATATTGGAAATTCTTAGAGGTCCGCTCTGCAATCCATGTGATGCATGTGACGAAGAATCTTTGCTTGAACCTGCTAGGCTTCTTGGGCATGTATGAGAAGACAAAAGATACACCGGAAGCACGAAAGGACCATCAACGTATGAAAGACCCAGATGGCCTGCATCCAGAATGGTTTCAAGGTCATGCCAGCTACGCTCTTACCAAACAAGAGAAGGAAATATTTTTTGAATGCCTAAGCGATTAAGGTCCCGTCGGCTTCGTCGAATATAAAGGGATAATAAATATGGCGTAAAAAGTTCCAAAACCTAAAGTCTCATGACTGCCACGTGATTATGACGCAAATGCTTCCGATTGCATTGAGGGGGCTTCTACCAGATAATGTTCGAGTACCCATTGTGAAGCTATGTGCATTTCTCAATGCAATCTCTCAGAAGATAATTAATCCTGAAGATCTACCACGGTTACAGAATTATGTGGTCCAATGTCTTGTCAGTTTTGAGTTGGTGTTCCCACCATCCTTCTTCAATATTATGACGCACCTGCTGGTTCACCTAGTCGAAGAGATTTCCATTCTCGGTCCTGTATTTCTACACAATATGTTTCCCTTTGAGAGGTTCATGGGAATCTTAAAGAAATATGTTCGTAACCGTGCTAGGCCAGAAGGAAGCATCTCCAAGGGCTATGGAACAGAGGAGGTCATTGAATTTTGTGTTGACTTCGTTCCTGACCTTAAGCCGATTGGTCTTCCTCAATCGCGGTATGAGGGGAGACTGAGTGGAAAGGGTACTCTAGGAAGGAAATCAATAATATGTAGAGACGGACATTCTTACACCGAAGCACATTACACCGTTCTACAAAATTCTATCTTGGCAGCCCCATATATCGAGGAACACAAGAAAATCTTACGCTCCAACAACCCTGGAAAGCATGACTCTTGGATTAGAGATGAACACATGAAGAGTTTCGGCGGTTGGTTGCAACATCTCATCAAAAACAACACTCTTGGAGATCAGCTATACTTGTTGTCTAGGTCACCATCTTCGACTATATCGACTTTCCAAGGGTACGAGATAAATGGGTATACATTTTACACGATAGCCCAAGATAAAAAGAGCACCAACCAAAACAGCGGTGTCCGCTTTGATGCAATAGACAACAATGGGTCAAAGACCACATATTATGGTTACATAGAGGAGATATGGGAACTTGACTATGGACCTACTTTTAAGGTCCCCTTGTTTCGGTGCAAATGGGTCAAGCTGACGGGAGGAGGGGTTGAGGTAGACAAGAAATACGGAATGACATCGTTGGATCTCAACAATCTTGGGGTACTTAGACGAACCATTCGTCCTAGCCAATGATGTGGCCCAGGTTTTCTATGTGAAGGACATGTCTACCAAACCTAGAAAACAAAAAAATAAGAAAAATAATACATCAGACGATGAGCCAAAGCGCCACATAGTTCTTTCAGGAAAAAGAAACATCGTGGGAGTGGAGGACAAGACAGACATGTCAGAAGATTGTGATAAGTTTCATGAAATTCCGCCCTTCGCGGTGAAGGATGACCCAAGCATCATGTTAATGAATGAAGATGCTCCATGGATACGACGGGATCAGAAAGGAACACACACGAAGAAATGATATGTAATGATTGTAACATTTTATGAGTGAAGATGTTCCATGCATGTGTCCATTTTTATAGTGTTGTCTGCAAACAATCTTGAGTGTGTTAGTCCCGTTTTGTGGCTGGACCGGGACTAAAGGAGGGCCTTTAGTACCGATTCATACTTACCATTAAGATCTGATCTCCAAACGCGTGATGTCACATATTAGGGGTGCCTCTATGACCAGTTTCTCGGAGATGCCGAGGAGGCTCCGTCGGCATCTCCAAACTGGCCGTAGTGGTGTCCCTGCTCTCAAGACCATCTTGCAGCTTGTAACTTCTCTAACTAGATCAATACGCTTGGAGCTAACTAATTTCACATATTAGGAGTGCCTCTATGACCAGTTTCTCGGAGATGCCGGAGGACTGGGCTCGTCGGCATCTCCCTAAATCGCCGTAGTGGTGTCCTGCTCTCTAAAACCATCTTGGAGATGCCTCAAACTGGCTGGAGGACTGGACTCACAAGGATGCCTATTTATAGTACAAGCAGCTCGGCATAATGTCGACACTCACGACATAATGTCGACACTCACCCCTATTATTAGTGCTGACTCATCTTTAGTCCCGGTTGGTGTCTCCAACCGGGACTAAAGGTTCATCTTTAGTCCCGGTTGGTGACACCATCCGGGACAAGGTACAAGCCGCATGACATAATGTCGACACTCACCCCTATTATTAGTGTTGCTTGGCCCAGTCTACCGCAATCCCTTCAGTCGCGGTTGGTTTCTCCAACCGGGACTAAAGATGAACCCTCTCTTTATATAGGCATTTCCCTCTATTTATTAGGTAACACTCAAGACATTTATTAATATTAAAAACCGGGACAAACCGGGACTAGCTAACACTCAGGACTAAAGCCGCCCCTTTAGTCATAATCATGCCTAGTTCTATAGTACGCAGCTTCAGGGTCTTCATCGTCATCATCATCGTCATCGTCACCTGCCACTCCGGGGATCCTCAGCCCATCCATGGCATATACCAGGGGCCATTCCAGCCTCGGATTCACGGCGGGCGAGAGAGGGTCTCTGAAGACGATCTTTGCTACCGCCAGGACGGTGTGGGGCCTGTGGCGGGTGGACTCGTGGGCACCGTAGGCGAGGATGGTCTCCCCCGGCGATGTAGCGCATCACTCCGATTATAGTACGGTTCGCCCACCACAGACGACGGTCGGCTTAGTTGTGGTTCACCGGTGGCGGGCCATCACCCTCGTACCTGGCGAGCTCCCTTTCCCGCCTATTAGCGAAGAAGGCATTCCAGGTGTCGTAGTTGTCGGGATCCCACTAGGGATCCATCCGCTGCTCCGGCGTGAGCTCGTGGTAGAAGTGGTTTGTGATGGCCGCCTGGCGTGCGAAACCTTGAGGGACAGGAGGGACAGGAACCCCTCCAGCGCTTAGCATCCAGCCGACGGGCGGCCGGTAGCCCGGCGGACAAGGGTAGTTAGAGGCGCACAGCGCCTCGGTCTCCTCGAGGGTCAGAATGGACCAGTAGGCGTTGTCCATTGTTCTAAGAGAGGAAGGTGTGGATGTGTGGATAGCCATGACACGATCGCCCTAAATATAGAGGGAAAGGGCGGGAAAACTTAGCGTGAAGCTTTGGGAAATGGCGGGAAATATCTTTAATCCCGGTTAGTGAAAGGGCGGGAAAACTTGGCGGGAAGAGGTGGAATTTTTCAAAGTTTTTATATTAGTTTTGAATTAAAAAATAAAATTTACAAATGAAATAATTTATAAATGATGCAAACAGATAAATGGATATTATATTAAGATTCATTATATTTTTCTGATAATAATAGACCTATTATTTGTGTTATTTGGATTATTAAAATAAAAGATATGATTTTCCAAAGTTTTATATTTGATTTGAATTAAAAAAAGAAAATTTACAAATGAAATAATTTATAAATGATGCAAACAGATAAATGGATATTATATTAAAATTCTTTATATTTTCTGATAATAATAGACATATTATTTGTTTTATTTGGATTATTACAATAAAAGATATGATTTTTCAAAGTTTTTATATTAGTTTTGAATTAAAAAAGAAAATTAAAAAAAAACAAATAGTCGCAGGTCGTGGATGGACCCGGGAGTGCGAAAACGGTTGCCGAAAAAACTCTTTCGGCCCGGGCTGTGGCTTAGCCCGCGACTAAAGGGGGGGGGTGTCTTTAGTCGCGGGTTAAGCCACGACCCGCGACTAAAGACCCTTTAGTCGCGGGCGGTGGCTTAGCCCGGGACTAAAGGTCCGTCTATATATATTCCGCGCGCTAGGGGGCTGCCAACACTTAGCATTTCTCGACGAACGAAGAAGACGAAGACGAAGCATCGATCGAAGACGCAGGGGAGGTGTTGCCCAGACGCTTCGCCGTGCCATGTGTGCTCCGCCGCTCCATCGTGCTGTGCTCCTCCGCCGCCTGTTGCCGCTGTCCGTAGCCCATAGCCTTGTGCCAACGCCCTTGCCTAACCATCCTCGACGTGCGTTATTTAGCTAGGAATTTTTAGTTTCTTTTTTTATATCTTAGTATAATTTTTAGTAGCATTTTTAGTTTATTTTTTTAGGAATATATAATTGCTTTTAGTTTCTTTTTTTAGAATATATATTTGTTTATATAATTGTTTTTAGTTTCTTTTTTAGGAATATATAATTGTTTATATAATTGTTTTTAGCTTCTTTTTTTAGGAATATATAATTGTTTTTAGTTGTTTTTAGGAATATATAATTGTTTATATAATTGTTTTTAGTTTCTTTTTTAGGAATATATAATTGTTTTTAGTTGTTTTTAGGAATATATAATTGTTTATATAATTGTTTTTAGGAATATATAATTGTTTATATAATTGTTTTTAGTTGTTTTTAGGAATATATAATTGTTTTTAGTTGTTTTTAGGAATATATAATTGTTTATATAATTTTTTAGGATTAGGATTATTGTTTTAGTGATTTTTTTGTTTTATTTATTAAGATTACAATTAGGATTAGGATTAGGGTTATTTTTTTGTTTAAGTTATTATAATTAGGATTATATTGTTTTAGTTATTAGGATTATTGTTTTTTCTAACCTGTTTAACTCTCTTTTTGTTAAAGATAATTAAGTCATGGATCCATCTGAAGATTCTGGTCGCATCGGTGAAGGTTTTTCAGGGCATGATAAGAGGTGAAATTCCTCTTATTACGGGCACGACCGAAGATATTTTGCTCGAGGAAGAGATATCCTCATATCTGAATCCATCCGGTGATGGACTAGAGGAAAACCAAGGGGAAGACCAGATGGACAAAGGGCAAACAAATAACAACAATAATGATGGCCCCTCGACAGTATCCGGCGAGGTACATATATATATATAAAGTCTCGTGTTACCTCTATTCATTAACTGATCTAGATATATATTAATCACTCTCTCTTCTTCTTTTAGCCCACCGGATCGAAGTAATCGATACTCGAGCAAACGAGGGCCGAACAAAAAGTTGGATGGTAATCAGAGGTTCACCATCGAAGAAATAGATGATGATGGTGAACCGATTGCTCCAGAGAAGCACCGGAGGATGTTTATAAATCAATGCGGGGTGCTTGTTAGGAGTACGCGAAATATGTCGCGAAAAAGAAAACTCTAGACTTCAAAGGAGTAAACGAGAAGTTGAGAGAACAGTGGCCCGATTTTGTACAGTACAAGCAATCTGATAAAGCAAAGGCAAAGTCGGCAAAGAACGCGTTAAATGCTGCCAACAAGAAATACCATCATAAAATGGGGACAGGTGGCTACAAGAGTGCCATCCCTAAGTGGGAAACTATGGAGAAGGATATGAGGGCTAGAGGCGTCACTCCTGGTACAGATGGATGGCCCGAGAGGTCCTGGTGGTACGGGCACGGGGGATCCTTGGACCCAGAAACAGGGAAGACATTATTTCATGATAAAATTCTAAAACCCTCCCAAGACCTTATTCAAGCAATGAACGATGCTCAGTTGGGATTGTTCCTGTTGGAATTATGCCCTAGAGGCAATAATAAAGATGTTATTATTATAATTCTTGTTCATGGTAAAGTTTATATTCCATGCTAGAATTGTATTAAGCGGAAACTTTAATACTTGTGTGGTTTGTGAACAACACCGTGTCCCTAGTACGCCTCTATGGACTAGCTCATTGATCAATGATGGTTAAGGTTTCCTAACCATAGACATGAGTTGTCAATTGATAATGAGATCATATCATTGGAGAATGATATGGTGGATAGACCCAAACTAAGCGAAGCAATTAGATCGTGTCATCGTATTCGTCTTTGCGAAGTTTTTCTTATGTCAAATATTGTATTCCTTAGACCATGAGATAATACAACTCCCTGGTATCGAAAGAAAGCTTTGAGGTCATCAAACGTCATCCTATGAGAGGGTGATCATAAAGGTGTCTCTCAGGTAATCGGAAAGTATCTGTTGGGTTGTATGTATCGAGATGGGATTTGTCCCTCCCAAGTCGGAGAGATATACTTCGGGCCCACTCGGTAATCGATATCAACACCGCTTGCAAGCATGTGGTTAAGGAGTTAATCACAAAGTGATATCAGATTACGGAACGAGTAAAGTACTTGCTGTGAACGAGATTGAACTAGGTATGACGATACCGACGATCGAATCTCGCAAGTAAAATATCGCGAGACGAAGGGAATATATATATGGGATTGATTGAATCCTGGCATCGTGGTTCATCCGATATGATCATCGATGAATGTGTGGAGTCAATATGGGTGCCTGCACCCGTTGATTATTGATAGAAGATCATGTCTGCATATTCTCGAACCAGGTCACACACTTAACGTGTCTCGGCGCTAGGATAGATTGGATAATTGGTTTATGAATTTTTGTTGAGTCTCGGATGGGATCCGGGACATCACGAGAGGTTCCGGAATGGTCCGGAGAATAAGATTCATATAAGGCGGCAGTTTTTGGAGTTCGAATTGTTCCGGATTAATCGATATTGTACCGAAGCTTCTAGAACCTTCCAAGGGGACAACGTGGTCCCACCTTCCGGAGGGGGCATGGGCCTATGAGGGAGTGTCCTGGCGCATTGGGCACAAGGCCCCATAGGGCCCAGCCGATCTAGATAAGTTTAAACTCGTTTAAACTAGAGATAGGGTTTCTAGATAAGGGAAAGTTTAAATCGTTTAAACTAGAGATAGGCTTGGAGGATGGGCAAGGGCTGGCCGCACCCCCCCTCTATATATCTATATATAGAGGGCTGGTGCGCCCCCTCCACACCAATCCACACCTCCCTCCAAACCCTAGTTGCCCTGCTGCCCTCCTCTCTCCCTCCCGACTGTTTGTAGGCGAAGCCCTGCTGCAGAAATTCTCCACCATATACACCGCGCCGTCGCATTGTAGATCCAATCCATCTCTCCACCCTACTTGCTGGTCCGAGGAAGGAGGAGACGTCGAGGTGCTGCACGTGTGCATCTCACGGAGGCACCGCCACTTGTGGTGCTAGATCGGATCGGATCGCGAGGAGGAGAAGCGAGTACGACTACATCACCCACGTTCCGACGAACGTTCCGCTGTGCGAATCTTCAAGGGTATGAAGATCTAATCCAATCTCTCTCGTTGTTTGCATCTCCTAGATTAGATCTTGGCTTTCCCTCTGTTCGCTTTCGTAGAAAATTTTGATTTACTATGCTGCGAAACCCATCAGTGGTATTAGAGCTAGATCTATGCGTAGATGTGTTTCACGAGTAGAACGCAACATGGTTGTTGCGGGCGTTGCTGTTTTCTGTTGCAAGCCTCTTGTTTGTGTTCTTCTTATGGCGCGGGATAGTGAGATTGAAGCGGTCCAGGCCAACCTTACGCGACGTCGTTCGCGAGACCGCCCGCACTTGACGTGTGGCTTGTACCATACATGCGGTGGTGGATGCCGTTTCTCTCACTATAGTTGTCATGGGATTAACACCGGAGTTTGGCAACCATAATATCACCGTTGTGGCTTTCCGTAGGTAAGAATCGTTCTTAGCATCTACTCCCATAAGCCACGTAAAACATGCAACAACAAAGTAGAGGCGTCTAACTTGTTTTTGCAGGGAGTGTTTTCTGTGATATGGTATGGCCCAAGATGTGATGTGTATAATGTATGCGATGATCATGTTTTGTAATGTTTCACGACTTGCATGTCGATGAGTACACAACCGGCAGGAGCCATATGGTTGTCTTTATAATTGTGTATGACCTACGAGTCAACTTCTTAGACGCCATGTAATAGCTTTACTTTATCGCTAAGTAGTTAGCAATAGTTGTAGTTGCTATTCGTGGTGGAGGCAATCATGGTGGAGTGATGGAGATCATGCCGGAACGCACAAGATGGAGATCATTGCGCGAAGATTGGCTATACCATGTCACATAAAGTTATATGCATGTGATGTTTATCCTTTTATGTATCTTATTATGCTTAGATCGCGACGGTAGCATTATAAGATGATTCCTCACTTAAAGATCAAGATAAAACTGTGTTCTCCCCATGTATGCACCGTTGCGAAAGTTCGTCGTGTCCAAGCATCACGTGATAATCGGGTGCTATAGACTCTACGCTCACATACAACGGGTGCAAGCCAGTTTTGCACACACGGAAATACTTGGGTCTAGCTTGACGAGCCTAGCATGTACAGACATGGCCTCGGAACACAAGAACCGAAAGGTTAAGCATGAGTCATATGAATGATATGATCGACACTTCGTTGTCCACCATTGAAACCACATCTCTTCTCGTGAAGATCGGATTAGGTGTGGTGAATTTGGATCGTGTTCACTAAACAACTTGAAGGATGTTGAATTTAGTGGGAGTTCATCTAGTAATTTGATTAAAAGTTGAACTAGTTATCATGAACATAGTCTAATTTGTACTTGCAAATACTGTAGATCACATGGCCAAGTCCAACTTCAACTTCAACGTTTTTGATGAGATAGAAAAGCTTAGAAACAATGGGTCTAACTTCACCAACTGGTTCCGCATTCTGAGAATCATTCTCGCTGGCGGACAAAAGGACTATGTCCTTGAGAAAGCGCTAGGTGACGCCCCTGCTATAGATGCGCCGGTTGATGAAAAAGCTGTTTATCAGTCGCGCAAAGATGATTATGGTGTGATTAAGAGCACCATGTTGTTTGCTATGGAACCGGAACTTCAAAATCGTTTTGAAAACTATCCCGGGCCCTTTGAGATTCTCGAAGAGTTGAAAACCATGTTTCGACTCAGCCCGTTAAAGAGATATGAGATCTCCGAGAAGTTCTTTAACTGCAAGATGGAGGAAGGGAGTTCCGTTAGTGAGCACGCCATTAAGATGTCGGGCTACACTCAACGCCTTGAGCAACTGGACTGCAAGATTCCAGAGGAGCTCAAGATTGACAGAGTTCTGCAATCACTCCCTCCCAGCTACAAAAGTTTTGTAGTGACTCATAATCAGATTGGTTCCAGTGATACGATCACCGAGCTCTTCGCAAAGCTGAAGGCTGCGGAGGTGGACATCAAGAAGGATAATCATGTGTTGATGGTCAACAAGCCCTCCTTTAAGAAAGGTAAAGGTGCAAAGAAGCCCTTCAAGAAGGGCGGCGGCAAGCACAATGCCCCTGCTGAGAAGAAGCTCAGGTCTGGTCCCAAGCCGGAAACTGAGTGCTTCTATTGCAAGGACAAGGGTCACCGAAGCGAATCGTCCGAAGTACTTAGCGGACAAGAAGGCTGGCACCATCAAAGGTATATTTGATATACATGTTATTGATGTTTTCCTTACTAGCCCTCGTTGTAGTGCCTGGGTATTTGATACCGGTTTAGTTGCTAATATTTGTAACTCGAAACAGGAGCTGCGGAATAGACGGCGGCTTGCGAGGGATGAGGTGACGATGCGGGTTGGCAACGGATCAAGAGTTGATGTGATGGCCGTCGGCACGCTCTCCTTAGTTTTACCTTCGGGATTAGTTTTAAACCTTAATAAATGTTATTATGTGCCTGCGTTGAGCATGAACATTATTTCTGGATCGTGTTTATTGCAAGACGGTTATTCATTTAAATCGGAAAATAATGGTTGTTCTATTTATATGAGTAACATCTTTTATGGTCATGCACCTCTTGTGAGTGGTTTATTTCTTCTAAATCTCGAAAGGGATGAAACACACATCCATAACATTGAGGCTAAGAGATGCAAAGTAGATAGTGATAATACTACTTATTTGTGGAACTGTCGTCTAGGTCATATTGGTGTAAAGCGCATGAAGAAACTCCATTCTGATGGACTTTTGGAGTCTCTTGATTTTGAATCATTTGACACATGCGAACCATGCCTCATGGGCAAGATGATCAAAACCCCGTTCTCCGGTATGATGGAGCGAGCAACGAACTTGTTGGAAATCATACATACCGATGTATGCGGACCGATGAGTGTTTCGACGCGCGGTGGATATCGCTATTTTCTCACTTTTACCGATGACTTAAGTAGATATGGGTATATCTATTTAATGAAACATAAATCTGAAACGTTTGAAAAGTTCAAAGAATTTCAGAATGAAGTGGAGAACCATCGTATGTAAAGATTAAGTTTCTACGATCCGATCGTGGGGCGAATATTTGAGTTATGATTTTCTCACGCATCTCAAAGCAAGTGGAATCGTTTCACAACTCACGCCACCAAACACCACAAGCAATGGTGTGTCGAACGCCGAATCGAACCCTATTAGATATGGTCCGATCGATGATGTCTTACTGATTTGCCGTTATCATTTTGGGGTTATGCATTAGAAACCGCTGCATTCACTTTAAATAGGGCTCCATCTAAATCCGTTGAGACGACACCGTATGAACTATGGTTTGGTGCTAAACCTAAGTTGTCGTTTCTTAAAGTTTGGGGATGAAGCTTCGTCAAGAAGTTGATGCGGACAAGCTCGAACCCAAAGCGGAGAAATGCGTCTTCATAGGATACCCTAAGGAAACTATTGGGTATACCTTCTATCACGTAACCGAAGGCAAAGTGTTTGTCACAAGAATGGTTCCTTTCTTGAGAAGGAGTTTCTCGAAAGAAGTGAGTGGGAGGAAAGTAGAGCTAGACGAGGTTATTGAACCTTCTCTTGAATTGGAGAGTAGCGCAGCACCTGAAATTGTTCGATTACCGCACCAACAATATATGAAGCTAATGACAAGGATCATGAAGCTTCGGACGATGCTGCTACTGAACGTCTCAGGTCGACAAGGTCGCGTGCCCCTCCTGAGTGGTACGGCAACCCTGTCTTGACTGTCTTGTTAGTAGAAGACAGTGAACCTACGAACTATGAGGAAGCGATGATGAGCCCAGACTCTGAGAAATGGCTAGAAGCCATGAAATCCGAATTGGGATCCATGAGCGAAAACCAAGTATGGACTTTGGTGGACCCTCCTAGCGACCGAAAGGCCGTTGAGTGCAAATGGATCTTCAAGAAGAAAACGGACTTGGATGGTAATGTTACCGTCTATAAAGCACGGCTTGTTGCGAAAGGTTTTCGACAAGTTCAAGGTGTTGACTACGATGAGAGTTTCTCTCCCTTAGCTATGTTTAAGTCCATTCGGATTTTATTAGCAATTGTTGCGTTTCATGATTATGAAATATGGCAAATGGATGTCAAGACTGCTTTCCTCAATGGCAACATTGATGAATAGTTGTATATGATGCAACCCGAAGGTTTTGTCGATCCTAAGGATGCTGATAAAGTATGCAAACTTCAGCGTTCCATTTATGGACTGAAGCAAGCATCTCGGAGTTGGAACCTTCGTTTTGATCAAGTGATCAAGAGCTTTGGATTTGTTCCAAATTGCTATGAAGCTTGCATCTACAAGAAAGTGAGTAGGAGCTCGGTGACGTTTCTGGTACTATATGTGGATGACATATTGATTATTGGAAATGACATCAACATGCTTAACGATGTGAAGAGTTATTTGAACAAGTGTTTTTCAATGAAAGACCTAGGTGAAGCTGCTTATATATTGGGCATCAAAATCTATAGAGATAGACAAAGGCGCTGATAGCTTTAAGCCAAAGTACATACCTAGACAAAGTTACGAAAAGGTTCAGAATGGATAAGGCATTGAAAGGTTCGGTGCCTATGTTGTCGAGTAAGATATTGAGCAAGGCTCGGTGTCCATTCTGGTAAATGATAGGGAAGCTATGAGCAAAGTGCCTTATGCCTCGGCCATAGGTTCCATCATGTATGCCATCTTGTGTACTAGACCGGATGTGTCCAATGCTCTTAGTTTGACGAGCAGATATCAAAGTGATCCGAGTGGAACCTTTGGACGTGAAGAACATCCTAAGGTACCTAAATATGACTAAAGAAATGTTCTTAGTCTATGGGGTGATGAACAGCTCGTCAGAAAGGTTACGTCGATGCTAGTTTCGACAACCGACAAGGATGATTGTAAATCTCGACGGATACGTGTATATTTTGAATGGAGGAGCTGTGATTGGAGAAGAAGCTGCAAGCAAAGCGTGATCGCTGGATCTACTGATGAAAGCGGAATACATGGCTGCTGCTGCGAGCGTCAAGTGAAGGAGTTTGGATCAGAACTTCATCCGAGCTTGGCGTGGTTCAAGTGCATTGGACCCATGGAGATATTGTGTGACAACAACTGGCGCCATAACTCGCTAAGGAACCAAGATATCATCCAAAGACCAAGCATATCAACATAAGTTTCATATAATCCGAGATTATATAGCAGATGGAGATCTGAAGATTAGCAAAGTACATATAGATCTGAATGTCGCAGAAACATTGACTAAACCTCTTCCACGTGTAAAACATGATCAGCACCTCAGTGCCATGGGTGTGAGATTGTTGCCAGATGTAAACTAGATTATTGACTCTAGTGCAAGTGGGAGACTGTTGGAATTATGCCCTAGAGGCAATAATAAAGATGTTATTATTATAATTCTTGTTCATGGTAAAGTTTATATTCCATGCTAGAATTGTATTAAGCGGAAACTTTAATACTTGTGTGGTTTGTGAACAACACCGTGTCCCTAGTACGCCTCTATGGACTAGCTCATTGATCAATGATGGTTAAGGTTTCCTAATCATAGACATGAGTTGTCAATTGATAATGAGATCATATCATTGGAGAATGATATGGTGGATAGACCCAAACTAAGCGAAGCAATTAGATCGTGTCATCGTGTTCGTCTTTGCGAAGTTTTTCTTATGTCAAATATTGTATTCCTTAGACCATGAGATAATACAACTCCCTAGTATCGGAAGAAAGCTTTGAGGTCATCAAACGTCATCCTATGAGAGGGTGATCATAAAGGTGTCTCTCGGTAATCGGAAAGTATCATTGGGTTGTATGTATCGAGATGGGATTTGTCCCTCCCAAGTCGGAGAGATATACTTGCCCACTCGTAATCGATATCAACACCGCTTGCAAGCATGTGGTTAAGGAGTTAATCACAAAGTGATATCGGATTCTGAACGAGTAAAGTACTTGCTGTGAACGAGATTGAACTAGGTATGACGATACCGACGATCGAATCTCGGGCAAGTAAAATATCGCGAGACGAAGGGAATATATATATGGGATTGATTGAATCCTGGCATCATGGTTCATCCGATATGATCATCGAGGAATGTGTGGAGTCAATATGGGTGCCTGACCCGCTGTTGATTATTGATAGAAGATCATATGCGCATATTCTCGAACTCAGCGGTCACACACTTAACGTGTCTCGGCTAGGATAGATTGGATAATTGGTTTATGAATTTTTGTTGGTCTCGGATGGGATCCGGGACATCACGAGAGGTTCGGAATGGTCCGGAGAATAAGATTCATATAAAGGCGGTGCAGTTTTGGAGTTGAATTGTTCCGGATTAATCGGTATTGTACCGGAAGCTTCTAGAACCTTCCGGAAGGGGGCCAACGTGGTCCCACCTTACGGGAGGGGGTATTGGCCTATGAGGGAGTGTCCTGGCCGCATTGGGCCAGGGGCACAAGGCCCCATAGGGCCCAGCCGATCCTAGATAAGTTTAAATCGTTTAAACTAGAGATAAGATAGGGTTTCTAGAAGGGAGAGTTTAAATCGTTTAAACTAGAGATAGGCTTGGAGGATGGGAAAGGGCTGGCCGCACCCCCCCTCTATATATAGAGGGCTGGTGCGCCCCCTCCCCCCGAACCTACATCTCCCTCCAAGCCCTAGTAGCCCTGCTGCCTTCCTCTCTCCCTCCCGTGTTTTGCGGTGAAGCCTGCTGCAGAAATTCTCCACCAAATACACCACGCCGTCGTGTTGTAGATCCAATCCATCTCTCCACCATACTTGCTGGTCCAAGGAAGGAGGAGACGTCGAGGTGCTGCAAGTGTGCATCTCACGGAGGCACCGCCACTTGTGGTGCTAGATCGGATCGGATCGCGAGGAGGAGAAGCGAGTACGACTACATCACCCACGTTCCGACGAATGTTCCGCTGTGCGAATCTTCAAGGGTATGAAGATATAATCCAATCTCTCTTGTTGTTTGCATCTCCTAGATTAGATCTTGGATTTCCCTCTGTTCGCTTCCGTAGAAAATTTTGATTTACTATGCTGCGAAACCCTTCAGTTCTGACCCGAGAGAGAGAACGATGAGCTGACACGCGCCCTAGGGAATCCTGAAAAGGGAGGACGAACACGAGGCAAAGGCGCCGGTGTCTTGTGGAAGAAAGGGTTTCCTCATGCGATGCGATTCTGAAGCCGTCGAGAAAGAAGGACCGGAGGCGACCGGATCTCGAGGGTGAGCGGACCTAGCTGATCTGAAGAACCTCATGCATGAAATTAGCCAAAGGCCGCCGTCGTCAACTCACCCGCGGTCTGATGATCCTGCATTGGATCTTAGCCAACGGAGAAGCAGCGTGGCTTCCACGGAGATCCGTGCTGATGATCAAGCACTGCTGGATGATGCACCGGCTCCTCACTACCCCGTGGATGATGTCAGAGAGATGGCACAATGTGAGCTACATCAGCCAATGAACAACCTGTCCTTCAAGTTGGCGATCGGCACTACTTTACCTTGTCTACCTGGAGCACTCCACCATTCACTTCCGATTCCACCAGGCTATGCTCGTGTCACGGTGGATGACATAGTGGAGGATTTTGCAGACCTAGAGATTGAAATCGCTACGCCTGAAGGCCTTACGAAACTAGGAGATGTCAAGCGCAACATCATTCTATGGAATAAGAAGTACATCAAGTTTCCAGGCTCGGCGCCAAGGCCACCGACTCCAAGGAATCCAAATCCACCCCGCATCGAATATCGTCAACCTCCAAGTCCACCCCAACCCGATTATCGCCAACCTCCAAGTCCACCCCAACCTGATTATCGCCAACCTCCAAGTCCACCCCGCCCCGCTGACGATCGCCGCAGCAGGAGTACATCAACTCGATCTCCGCCTCCGCCTCCGCCTCCGTGCAATACTACTACCTCATCGAAGAAACGGAAGTTCGACGGTCCCCCATGCCCCACATCGAAGAAAGGTCAAACACCGAAGATAGTCGATATCCCGCCGGCTCTTCCAAAGAGACCTTATGACAAGACCGACGAGGAAACTAACGCGGATGTGGCTGCCCAAGTTAAGGCGCATTTTGCACGCAAAAAGCCTGAGCCAAAGCCGGTATATAATGAAAAAACAAAAAAGTGGGCTAAGTCCTTTCTTGAGCAACCATCCCAGATATCGATGAATCTGGAATCAGACTATGACCGAGAGATTATTAAGCAAGCACAGAAGAGAAAAATCACAAGTGCAAAAAGCGGGAAGCAAGTTGCCCAGCTCGGAGCACAAAAGAATCAATCGGTCGCCCCGCTCAAAGTCATTTCAGACCTCGACAAGGCCTTCAGAGCTGAAATGGATATGTACATGCAAATAATGGACCCTAGAGACCGTAATAATGCTGCACTTATGGGAATCACTGTATCGGAGGCCAAAGCACTTGCTAACGAAGCAAATATGTCTCTTGGTCAATATTTAGGCTATGAAGATACGCCCGGTCGAGATAGTAAATGCGTATGTCCAAGGGCAGCCTCTAGTCGATGAGGAGCTCGCACGTCTATCCACACATATCAAAATCTGCATGAATGGTACATGTCGCAAGCAGAAAAAAAGCATCATAAAGATTGGTTTCCAGTGGACGTTAGAAAGGAGCATCACTTCAAACCATACTCGATACAGGTTCAAATGACCGAACTGTTTCAGTTATACAACCAACGCGCCCTCGACAAATCTATCATTGGCTGCTACTGTCTGTAAGTTATTTATTTCTATAATTAAGTTTGTAGCTTTAGCTCGTTCATTGCATTTAATATATTATCCTAACTATGTATCCTTTTGTATGATGATATTATATTCCGCAAAATGAAGATGCTTGAATGCAAAAGAGCTAGAAGATACGACGTTGGGTTCATTGACCCATATATCATTAATGAATATACGTTAAAGAATCACCCCAAAGACGTGGAGGAAGACCTGTCCAGGTTCTTAACCGAGCATAATTTTGTTAAGGAAATACTATTTCCTTACAACTTCAAGTGAGTGTTTATATCTTGTACACATTTTATTTTTGCTTACTGGATGAGCTATGCATATATGCTTATGTAAATGTCCGCAGATTCCACTGGATCTTGCTAAACATTCAAGTTGACAACTCCCTAGTTGAAGTCCATGACTCATTAAGTTGGGACCAAGAGAAGTGGAGCGACATGAAAGCAATGCTCCATAAGTAATTTCAATCATTATCGCATTATATCGTCCTCTTTCATTCATTTCCTGATATCAAGTAACTAATAACTCCTTTGTTCATTTTCTTTGCCGAGCAGGTGTTGGACACGGTTCAAACAGAAAATACCAGGTCCATTCAAAGAGGAGCTAACTTATAAAATGGCGAAGAGTTTAAAGCAGCCACCGGAAACTCATTTATGCGGATACTACATCTGCGAGTATATCCGAGAGTTGACCAGTGAGCGGAAAGTTGACTCACATTATATTTATGATTTGCGGGAGAAACTAGAGCCAGACCAGCGCATAAGAGCAATTCAAGAGGAGCTGGCGGGATTTATGATGAAGGAAGTCCTTGATGTACATGGAGAGAATCATGCGGATGACGTGGAACTCGATTTTCCTTACTCATCTCCATGTAGCTCATATGATATATATTCATCAATGACCATGTAATTTCAAAACATTTCTTCCTTTTGATATGATTGATTATATGTATGCTTGCAAGGGATCGATCTAATATAAATGCATCGACGTGTAGTGTGTATGTAGTAGCGTATAATATGTCTACTGAAATATATGTTTGTTATAGTGAAATACAAAACGAAAAAGGAACAAAATGGCAAAAAAAAAGGAAATACAATCTACGCATGGCGAAGAAATGTTGTTCTACGCGGCAGAAAACCTTTTAGTCCCGGGTGGTGTTACAGCCCGGGACTAGAGGGTTTCCGCCCATGACAACTGAAACACGTGGCTGTTATCGGTCATGAGCCGTTAAGGCCGGGACTAGAGGGGGCTCTAGTCCGTTTTGCGATCCGGGCCCAAAACCGGGACTAGAGCCCGTTGCGGCCCAGGACTGGAGGCCCTTTTTCCACCAGTGGCAGTTCATTTTCGAAAAGGTTCAGGAACATCAAATAGCCTTCCCTTCTCCGAACAGGTAATATGACACAGATCATGTGTGGTCTCGCATAATCATTCCTGCACCAGCACTGCAATCAGATTCGATAAACGAGCCATCGTCATCGATCGGGAGGGACAACCAGCCAGCTGGTTGCGGCGGTTGCTAGATCAGCATTCCCGGCCGGAGCGTTAGTTGCTTCGGCAGGCGCCTTCAAGCAAACTGCACCGCTTTGCTTACCTTTGACAAGACCATAGTTAGAGTCTTGTCGGATGGCCATAGCTGTGTTAGGTAGAACTCGACGGTAGCAGCACAAGATCATGCATGGGCAACATCTGGAACACCTAATATAATGAACATAAAAGGATGGATAGAATTAGATCTTTACTGGGGACTGGTGTCGAGGAAGACGGCATTGCTGCCCGGTTAGTGCATGCTTGTACTGTGGTCGACAAAGATGATCTGGGGAAGGTGCGGATGCCCTCCGGACTCCAGCGGCACTGCCCACCGGCGGGGTGTACCCTGGCCTTTCCGTCGCTGCTATAGCCACCCTAGATCGGTAGGGTTTAGGAGATGTAGGGGAGGAGCTAGGGAAGATCGATAAACCAGAGAGAGCGATCGCTGCCAGCCTTCCCACCTTTATATGGTGCAAGCGACAGGGGACCTAGTGCCATCGGTTGGTTCTGGTGCCCCTGATCAGAGCGTGTAAGTTAGCGTACGAGATGTCCATCTCGTTCGTTTTAGTGGCCCCCCTTTTAATTAATATTAATTGAACTTATCTGTTTATTGACTCTGTCTTTTTGCTCTGTTAAACGTGACAGATCAACACCAACAAGATGCACAAGTAGTTCCTTTAGCTTTCAACTGGGGGTTAACTTTGTCATGCAAAGTGTCATTCAGCAACTGCCAATTGGCACAGGAAAGCTGCCACGGTGTAGTAACAAAAGCTCATGAGGCAAATAGTGCAACAGAAGTATGTTGTATCTGCATGTTGATGAAGCCTGGGATGTACTCCCTCATTTGATGTTGTATTGTATCATCAATTGAGGAAGGTAGGCTGCTCCAAGGCTGGCCGCGTCGCTGATGCTTGTACTCCTTCTCTGGCTGCACGCCTCACGCCTGTGCTCCTGCCATGGCCACATCAATGCTGCCATTTCAGCCTCCATGTCAGCATCCAATGCCGTGGCCTTTTAACATGTCATCTTCTTCTACACTCTCCTCTTCCCTCCCATCCTCCAGTCGCTAGCACCACCGCAGGCACCGCGCTAGCTAGACATGGCCGGCGATATTGGATCGAGGGAAGGGTGATTTGGACTACCACCGGGCCATAGTCGTAGACGAGGCCATCGATGAAGACGTGCGGGACGTGGCGAGAGTGGTTCACCACCACCACCTCCATCGCCACCACTGTCGCCATCAACCTCGACGGGATCGAGTTCGCCGTGACCATACACTTGGGCATGAACTAGGACATGATGCGCCTTCCCCAGAAGTTCGCATCGATGGTAGACGGGTAAGAGCCCCACCACGTCGTGGTGCGGGTGCCCTGTGGCGCAACCGGCCAGTGGACCGTGGAGGTGCTATTCGACCTCTACGGCCAGATGTATCTCTCCAACAGTTGGAAGGAGTTCTCCCGCGCGCAAAAAATCAAAGTTAAGCACTTCCTCGTCTTCAAGTATGATGGCGAAGCTATGCTCACCGTTAGCGTCTTTGACGATAGCCTGTCCCGTCGCCACTACCATTCCTACTCCGATGAGTAGACGAGGACGAGCAGAAGACCATGGTCTCCTAGTATCTTGTGTTGCATCACATCTTTTTGCTCAATGAATTCGAACCATGTATGCAAAATTCTTTCTATGATCAAACAAGTGCGACATCATCGATTGCAATGAAAAACTTCCATTAATAGTAGACACGTTTACAAGCAGACGTTGGCTACGATGCTGATGGTGGATACAACAATCTAAACTTGCGCTGGCTATGGTGCTAGCGGCTACAGTGGGAAACAAGAGCCCACTCGTCTTGGAGAGAGCAGTAGACCGCACTCTAGTCTCTAGGTCCTCTACAGTTTGGATGATGCGGGCACGCATGGCCGCGCCTCTTGCTTAAATTTTGACGAGAATTGTTCATATGGCTTTTAATCTTATTGAAGAAGATATGCCTTAAAGGCAAATAATAAAGTGTTTTATTTGATGTATCTCTTATGTTCATAATATGTTTCTTACCGTGTTATAACTGTGTTAATGAGAAATGTTAATACACGTGTGGTATGTAAACAACTCATGTCTCTAGTTACCTCTAGTGAAATAGCTCATTGGTCAACTGATGATCTATGGTTTTGGGATCATGGGTGATAGGGCCAATTGACAATGATGTCATATCATTAGTTGAATGATATGATAGACATACACCCAAAGTAAATCACAATGAGATATAGTTACTAAAACATTCATCATTGATGATAACATAGAAACCTTGCAACCTAATCCTTTGACTGTGAGGTAGTGCATAATCACCATTATTGGAAGGAGACTTTGATGGTATCAAGTATCAAGCTGTGAAAGGATGATCACAAAGGTACCATCGGGTTTTCCGAAGGAACGGGTTGAGGAGTATTTATCAAGAGTATGATTTGCCAATCCAAGTAACGGATAGATATATGTGGCCAACTCGGTGACATTGCATTAACAAAGCTTGCCAGCGTATGACTAGGTTATGGAATGCAACGGCATGGGAATGAGTAAACAAGTTCATCGGAAACAATATCGAACAGAGGTATCGAGATAACGAAGATCAAATCTCTGATGACCTAGGTATCATATGGCAAAGGGAATACGACGCGTAGTTGAAGGTTCAAGCGATGAGATTCGTGAATGCACGGGTGGTCATTATGGGCATCCAGGTCCCGCTGATGATCACTGATGTGAGAGGGTTCTCGGTCATGTCCAAAGCATCTCCAAACCGAAGGGTGGCACACCTAAGGGTGGCGACGCTTAGGGATCGAACCGACACCGCATGAGAAATGAGAGAGAGAAACCATAAAGGTGTTCCAGCGTGAAAGATATAATAATATATATGTTTTATATTAATTAGTGGAATTAATATTAAAACATGAATATTTTATTTTATTTTTGAGGCAACCCATGACTATTGGGCCTCCCCGGAGGGAGGGCCCAAAGGGGCAATGCTCCAAGGAGAGGAAGGGCATGCACCAAACCCTAGGGGCTCCCCCACATGGGGCCACCTAGGGTCAGCGGCCACCCTCCTAGCGGAGGCGGGTGTGGAGGGATCCTCCCCTACACCAAACCGTAAGGTTTTCCCTCTCCCTCCTCATATAAATAGAGGGGTTCCCCCTCCCCTCTAAACACAACAAGCTCTCCCTCCCTCTCTCTCTCTCTCTCTCTCTCTCTCTCTCTCTCTCTCTCTCTCTCTCTCTCTCTCTCGAGCCCTCTCTCCACCAAGATTGGATGAAGCTCTTATGGGATTAGTTCTCCACCTCTGCACTACCATCAAGGACGGTTCATCTTCCATCTTCTTCTGTTGTTCGGCTGGATTGGAGCCCGGGAGACGTCGCCTACACCGGGCGTGTGTAGATCTTCGAGGCGCAACACTTTGGGCGCTGCTTGTCTTCATCGCTATACGCCTACCTGCGTAAGGCGTGCCATGGTCTTCAAGGGTATGAGCACCACCCCCTCTCCGTTACTTATGTCTACATAGAAATAGTTCTTGGTTATCGTGTTCGTGTAGCTAGAATTTTTTTGTTTCCTGCTACGAACCCCAACAGTGGTATCAGAGCTATATCTATAGGTAGACATATCGTATAGATAGAACACATAGAAATGTGTGGGCGTTGATTTTCTAGTTGCGACCCTCTTTCGTGTTCTTGTTATATCGCGATACTGTTTGATGAAGCGGCCCTCAACCAACATTACACGATGATTCGCGAGACTGGTCCACAAGTATAAGTGGCTTTTGGAGTGTTTTTCTCTCTATAGGAGTGGATGTGAAATTTACACTAGAGGGCCCTGAAAAGGAAGTGAAGAGGCAATCATTGAATCGGTGTTGTGGCTCAACGTTCATAGGTGGGAAGGGATTCTGCCTTGAAACCCCTAAAGCCGCATAAAACATGCAAGAGATAAAGTAGAAGCATCTAACTTTATTTTATATGGGCGAGTGTCATGACGTGGCAATGGTAAGTTTGTGAAACATTTTCCATTGGAGCTCTCGGTGGCGATCAAGGTGCTGCAAGCATGCCATGACACCATACTTTTTGAAATATTTGTATGTACATCTTGTTTGGCATAGTATATTAGATATATGACCGTATCTTAAATAGGATGACCCGTCACATAATTCCAATTATAGTGTTCCCCTTGTGTGTGCACCACTAAGAAAGTTCTACGATATGAGGCACGCCGTGACGATCGGGTGTCAGACATATCTGTGTTCGTATATGGTGGGTGTAAGCCATGTTGCACTGCAATACACGCAAGTTTGAATCGGCGAGCCTAGCATGTACAAACATGGCCTCGGAACACAAGAGACCGAAAGGTTGAGCATGAATCACATGTTGATGTGATCGACATTTGGAATGTCTACCTCTGTCCGTCGGCGTATCACCCGGCCATCGGCGCCTCGTGCCATTCCTGTAGTGGGGGGAGTTAAAACGGGGTGATCCCTCGACGGGGGAGGGGAACCATGCTTTACATCCTCGGTTACAAGAGGGACACACACCATTGCTCCACCGTAGACCTTCTCGGTAAAACAGATCAAAAGGATTATTATCGAAATGATTCGAACTGTTTCAAAGACCCAACATGCATTTTTTTGCATTGGGCACTTTCATAAACTGATTTCAAAATCAGTTAGTCCACCATAGTTTTTCTTTACAGAAAGATAATGAGATGGCTCCCTGTGCTCTGATTGATTATTTGTATTATGATCTATCTAGGAGAAATACCAAAGTGTTTCAAGGAGGATTACCTTGACTTAGGTTTGCCTCCGGCCTAAATTAAATCAACACTCGAAGCTAATATGGGGCGGAGCCCGAACCCGCCAAAGCCGCAGGTGCATAATGACTTGCTCGAGGATCACCGACAAGGGGAGGTGGACAACATCTAAAACATCCGATTCCTAGTTTTCCAGATGACCCACAGGATCCCAGATAGGATGGTGTTGCACATGGAAGCGCTCCACACTGGGCTGCTGGCCTGGAGCAACGTACAAGACACTTCAACAGTCATGGGGAGGGCACACCGACGGGGCCCAAACACGCGACGCCAGAAGATACAAAGGCGGGGACAGGCGAAGGAGAGGTGCTCTGTAGGGTTTCGTAGCATGGAAAACAAAAAATTTCTACCGCATAAAAACAAACAAGCCAAGATCTATCTACTAGATTGTAGCAACGAGTCGATGGAATAACTCACCCTCGAAGATTCCAAAGTGTTTAACGAGAGCGGATTCTCGTGGGTGATGTAGTCGTACTCTTCCCGATCTCAAGATCGCGTAGACGATCCTTCCAAACGTTCGCTGCGTTCCCAGAGGGGTCACACGTTCGGTACTCGACGAAGACCTTCCTCTCCCTTGTTCCAGCAGGCAGCGGAGGTTGTAGCACTCTCCTCGCGATTCCGGCAGCACAACGGCGTGGTACCGGAAGTAGAGGGGAGATCTCGCAGGGCTTCGCCTTAAGCCGGAGCGAGTATGGTGGAGTATGAGAGAGTCCCTCGACGATCTAGGGTTTAGACACGCCGAGGAAGAGGTGCTAGGGCCGGCGGCTAGGGCTTGGAGGTGCCCAAGTCGGCGGCAAGGAGATCCCTAGGCGGCGGCGGCTTGGAGGGCGGCGGCTAGGGTTAGGGTTTTCGGGGCAAGGAACTTGTGTGTCTCTAGGAGGGAGCCCTGCCCCTCCTTATATAGGTGGAGGGGCCGGCCGGCCAAGGGGAGGGAGAGGAGTCCCTCCCCAACTCGGCTTGGGTGGTGCGCCGGCTTGGGGAGGAGGGACTCCTCCCCAACTCGGTTTCCCCTTCCTCCTCTTTTCCTCTTTCCAAATTTAGCCGTTTGACTTTTCAAACTAGCTATTTGACTTTTCAAATTAGGATTTGAATTCATCCTTTATTTGGTACAGCGATGACACTTAGTACATGATGTAATCATACCAACTTGATACAACACATTCATGTACCCTTCCTCCTGGTCTTGGGACATTCCGGAACATTCTAGAACATTCCTGATGAAAACACCGGAACCATTCCCCAACTCCGAAACGGGACTTTCCTTATATGAATCTTATTCTTCGGACCATTCCGGATCTCCTTGTGATATCATGGATCCCATCCGGGACTCCGAACAACATTCGGTCTCTTTCTCATCATTCCATAACTACTCAAAACAACGTCGAATCCTTAAGTGTGTCTCCCTACGGTTCGTGAATTATGCGGACATGATCGAGACACTTCTCCGAACAATAACCAATAGAGGAATCTGGAAATTCATATGGCTCCCACATATTTCTACGATTACTTTGCGATCGAATGAACCACTTACATACGATATCAATTTCCCTTTGTCTCATGATAGTTTACTTATCCGATGTTATGATCGTCGGTATCTCTGCATACCTAGTTCAACCTCGTTACCGATAAGTACTCTTTTCTCGTTCCCGTGATATGTGATCCCTTGTGAGCCAGTCACATGCTTGCAAGCTAATTGGATGACATTTCACCGAGAGGGCCCAGAGTATATCTATCCGTCATATGGATGGACAAATCCCACTCTTGATCCATGTGTTTCAACCAATACTTTCCGAACACTCAATGCCACCTTTATAGCCACCCAGTTACGGTGTGGTGTTTGATGTCATCAAAGCATCCATCCGGTAAAGGTGATATGCATGATCTCATGGTCGAAGGAATCAGATTACTATGTATCAGAAAGCATATAGCAATTGAACTATTAAAATGACTTGATCTTTATGCTACGCTTATCTATAGGAGTATGTCCATCATATCATTCTCCTAACAATATGATCTTGTTGTTAATAACATCTCAATGTTCATGATAGGGAAACCACAATCATCTATTAACCAACAAGCTAGTGTTATATAGAGGCTTTACTAGGGACTTCAAAATTAAGTTTACAAATCACACAAGTATTAATGTTTCCTTGTTAATACTATTATAGCATGAATGTAAACATTTATCATAAACACAAAGATATAATAATAACTTCTTTTATTATTGCCTCTAGGGCATATCTCCAACAGTCTCCCACTTGCACTAGAGTCATCTAATCTAGATTACATGGTAATATACCGAACACCCATGGCAGTTTGGTGCTGGTCATGTTTTGCCCTCGGGAGAGGTTTAGTCAACGGATCCGCCACATTCAGATCTGTGTGTACTTTGCAAATCTTTATATCCCCATCTTGGATATGTTCTCGAATAGCGTGAAAATGTAGCTTGATATGCTTCAGCTTCTTGTGTGACCTTGGTTTTTGCGCTTTGGATATGGCGCCATTGTTATCACGATGAATAGACATTGGGTCCAGCGCACTAGGAACCACACCAGCTCTGTAATGAACTCTTTCATCCATATCGCTTCTTGTGAAGCCTCCGAAGCGACCATGTATTCTGATTCAGTTGAAGATCTCGCCACAATGCTTTGCTTTGCACTCCTCCGACTAAGCTGCTGCACCATTCAAAATAAATCGTATCCAGTTGTGATTTAGAATCATCCGGATCGGTGTTCCAACTAGCATCGGTGTAACCATTAACAACGAGCTGTTCATCACCTCCATAAGAAAGAACCATATCCTTAGTTCTTCTCAAGTACTTAAGATGTTTTGACTTGTCCAATGATCCACTCTGGATCACTTTGATATCTGCTAGTTAAACTAACGGCATATGCAATGTCGGGTCTAGTACATAGCATGGCATACATTAGAGATCCTATGGCTGAGGCATAGGAGTCTTATGATCCTTTCTCTATCTTACGCCGATGTCGGACTTTGAGTTTTACTCAAGGTCGTATTGGGCAACATGGGCAAGAACCCTTTCTTGCTATCTTCCATTCCAAACCTCTTTAGAACTTTGTCCAAATATGTACTCTGTGACAATGATATTTGGCGTTTCGATCTATCTCTATAAATCTTTATGCCTAATATGTAAGCTGCTTCGCCAAGATCCTTCATTGAAAAACTATTATTCAAATATTCCTTGACACTATTAAGAAGGTCTACATCATTCCCAATCAACAATATGTCATCTACATATAGTATTAAGAATGCTGAGCTCCCACTCACTTTCTTGTAAATACAAGCTTCTCCATAAGTTTGTATAAAACCAAAACTTTTGATCACCTTATCAAAACATTGATTCCAACTTCGGGATGCTTGCTTCAATCCATAGATGGACCATTGAATTTTGCATACCTTGTTAGCATCTTTAGGATCAACAAAACCTTTGGGTTGCATCATATACAACTCTTCATCAATGTCTCCATTGAGGAATGCTGTTTTGACATCCATCTGCCATATCTCATAATCGTAATATGCAGCGATTGCTAACATAATCCTCACAGACTTTAAGCTTCGCTCTTGGTGAGAAAGTCTCATCGTAGTCAACTCCTTGAATTTGTGAAACCCTTTTGCGACAAGTCGGGCTTTATAGCGATAACATTACCATCAGCATCTGTTTTCTTCTTGAAGATCCATTTGTTCTCGACAGCCTTCCGGCCATCCGGTAAGTCCACCAAAGTCCATACTTGGTTTTCGTACATGGATCCAATCTCGGATTTCATGGCTTCTTGCCATTTATTGGAATCTGGGCTCATCATCGCTTCCTCATATGTCTCAGGGTCATCGGTGTTGTCCACCAACATGACACTCATAACGGATCATACCAATGGAGTGGTACGAGTTCTCGTTGACTGCGAGGCTGTAGCAACTTCAATCGAAGTTTCATGATCATCATCATTAGCTTCCTCTCTTATTGGTGCAGCACCACAGAACTTCTTCGGTCTTTGCGCTACTCGCAATTCGAGAGAAGGTTCGACAACCTCGTCGAGTTCTACTTTCCTTCCAGTCACTTCTTTCGAGAGAAATTCCTTCTCTAGAAAGGATCCATTCTTAACGAAGATTTTGCCTTGGATCTATGATAGAAGGTATACCCAATAGTTTCCTTGGGTATCCTATGAAGACGCATTTTTCGCTTTGGGTTCAAGCTTGTCGGCTGTAACTTCTTTACATAGGCTTCGCACCCCCAAACTTTAAGGAGCGACAATCTAGGTTTCTTCCCAAACCATAATTCATACGGTGTCGTTTCAGCATTTAGACGGTGCCCTATTTAAAGTGAATGCGGCTGTTTCTAATGCATAACCCCAAAATGATAGCGATAAATCTGTAAGTGACATCATAGAACGAACCATATCTAAGAGAGTTCGATTACGACGTTCGGACACACCATTACGTTGTGGTGTTCCCGACGATGTCAATTGTGAAAGTATTCCGCATTTCTTCAAATGCTCGCCAAACTCGTAACTTAGATATTCACCTCCACGATCAGAACGTAGAAATTTAATCTTCTTGTTACGTTGATTCTCTACCTCACTTTGAAATTCCTTAAACTTCTTGAAAGTTTTGGACTTATGTTTCATGAAATAGATATACCCATATCTACTCAAGTCATCCGTGAAGGTAAGAACATAACGATAACCACCGCGCTATGCTACACTCATTGGACCACACACATCGGTATGTATGATTTCCAATAAGTTCGTAGCTCGCTCCATCATACCAGAAAATGGAGTCTTAGTCATTTTACCCATCAGACATGCTTCGCATCTATCAAGTGATTCGAAATCAAGTGATTCAAGAAGTCCATTGGAATGGAGTTTCTTCATACGCTTCACTCCAATGTGACCAAGGCAGCGATTGCCACATATAGGTCGAGTTATCGCTCGATTTCAAACGTTTAGCCTCAATGTTATTAATATGTGTATTTCCACTATCGAGATTCAATAAGAATAGACCATCTATCAAAGGTGCATGTGCATAAAACATATTACTCATATAAATCGAACAACCATTATTCTCGGATTTAAACAAGTAACCATCTCGCAATAAACAAGATCCCGATATAATGTTCATGCTTAACGCAGGCACCAAATAACAATTATTTAAGTATAAAACTAATCCCGATGGTAGATGAAGGGGTAGCGTGCCGACCGCGATCACATCAACCTTTGATCCGTTTCCAACGCGCATCGTCACCTCATTCTTTGCTAGCTTCCGTTTATTCTGCAACACCTGTTTCGAGTTACAAATATGAGCAACCGAACCAGTATCAAATACCCAGGCACTACTACGAGTACTAGTGAGATACACATCAATAACATGTATATCAGATATACCTTTCTTCTTGATGTTGCCGTTCTTCAAATCCGCCAAGTACTTTGGGCAATTCCGCTTCCAGTGACCTTCTCCCTTGCAGTAAAAGCACTCAGTATCAGGCTTAGGTCCAGCCTTGGTCTTCTTTGTCGGCGTGGTAACTTTCTTACCACCCTTCTTGAACCGTCCTTCGCTTAGACTTGCCTTTCTTGAATTTGGTGGTCTTATTGACCAACAACACTTGGTGCTCTTTCTTGATCTCCACTGCAGACTTCAACATGGCAAAGAGTTACGCAACGTCTTGTTCATGTTTTGCATGTTGTAGTTCATCACAAAGTTCTTGTAAATTGGTGGTAGTGATTGGAGGACACGGTAAATCCCCAAAGCATTAGGAATCACAATACCCAAGCTTTGAAGTTTGTTTGCGTGCCCAGACATCTTAAGCACATGCTCGCTGACGGAGCTGCCCTCTTCCATCTTGTAGTTAAAGAACTTTTCAGAAGCCTCATAGCTTTCAATTGCCGCATGAGTCTCAAAGATCAATTTGAGATCCTCGACAATATCATATGGGTCTGAATTCTCAAACCTTTTACGAAGCTCGATTCTAAACCATACAAGATAGCACACTGAGCGGAGATCTTGAGTTTTCCAGTGAGGTAAACATTCTTTACTTCATCGGAAGCATCAGCTGTAGGTGGGTCACCAATGGTGCATCCACACATAGGTCAAATTACCAGCTGTGAGGACAATCCTCAAATTGCGGAACCAATCCGCGAAGTTGCTTCCATTGTTTTTCAACTTTTCTTTCTCTAGGAACGCATTAAAATTGATGGTAGGGGCTGCCATTGATCTACAACATATTTGCAATAGTTTAGACTAAGTTTATGACAAATTGAGTTCAATTTAATAAATTTAATCTAGGTGAACTCCCACTCAAAACAATATCCCTCACATTGTTTTAGTGATCACACGAACCAAATCCACCACATCAACACCGATCATCACGAGAGTTGATATAGTTTCAATGGCGAACAATCGACATGTTCATCATATCTACTATATGATTCATGCTTTACCTTTCGGTGATCCGTGTTCCGAGACCATACGTACATGCTAGGCTCGTCAAGATCAAACCTTAGTTTCCGCATGAGCAAATCTGGCTTGCTCACGTTGTATACACTTGCGGAATCTAACACACCCGATCATCACGTGGTGCTTCGAAACAACAAGCTTTAGCAACGGTGCTAACCAAGGGTGAACACTTTATGACTTGAAATTCATGTGCATGAGGGATCGTCTTATAATGCTACCGTTGTCTACTAAGCAATACAAGATGCATAAAGGATTAACATCACATGCAATTCATAATATGTGATATGATATGGCCTTTCTTTTTTGTGCTTCCGATCTCCATCTTCTAGCACGAACATGATCTCCATCATCACCGGCATTGCATCAAGGTCAATGACGCTTCTCCATGGTTGTCGTCCACCGGCTTCAACTATTACAACTACTTTGAATAGACACGCGGGTCTTAACATAAATTAAAGACAACCATATGGCTCCTGCCGGTTGCCAACTTACAATAAGGGACATTGCATACATCAAATATAATCACAATCATGGCCATATCACATCACAGCACACCCCTTCAAAACAAAGTTAGACGCCTCTACTTCCTTTGCATGTTTTACGTGGTTTGGGGCTTTCAATAAGTGTCGTTCTAACTTACGAACAAGAACCACAACATTGATACTAGTATTGTTAATCACCCGTTGTAAATTGGATCTTAACTATGCTAGGAGAAACAGGCACCATAAAGCCACTTATGCAATACAAGTTGCATGTCAAGCGTGGAGCAAGTCTCATGAACGATGTCATGTAAGGTTAGCGGGCGCTTCATCCCAACATCCCATAAGATGCAAAGTACACAAGAAGCAATCGACAATAAAAGCATCAACGCCCACAATGACCATTGTGTTCTACTCGTCTGCAGATCTACATATAGACACGGCTCGATACCCTTTGTAGGGTTTAGTAGCATGGAAAACAAAAATTTCTACCGCATACAAACAAACAAGCCAAGATCTATCTACTAGATTGTAGCAGCAGTCGATGGAATAACTCACCCTCGAAGATTCCAAAGTGTTTAACGAGGCGGATTCTCGTGGGTGATGTAGTCGTCTCTTCGATCTCAAGATCGCGTGAGCGATCCTTCCGGCTATGCGTTCGGCAGCGCTCCATGATCGGTCACATCGTTAAATTTTCGACGAAGACCTTCCTCTCCCTTGTTCCAGCAGGCAGCGAAGGTTGTAGCACTCTCCTCGCGATTCCGGCACTGTGGCGTGGTACCCAGTAGAGGGAGATCTCGCGAGGCTTCGCCTTAAGCGAGTATGGTGGAGTATGAGAGTCCTCGACGATCTAGGGTTTAGACACCGAGGAAGAGGTGCTAGGGGCGGCTAGGGCTTGGAGGTGCCCAAGTCGTGACAGGAGATCCTAGGCGGCGGCTTGGAGGCGTGGCTAGGGTTAGGGTTTCGGGCAAGGAACTTGTGTGTCTCTAGGAGGGCCTGCCCCTCCTTATATAGGTGGAGGGGCTGGCCGGCCAAGGGGAGGGAGAGGAGTCCCTCCCCAACTCGGCTTGGGTGGTGCGCCGGCTTGGGGAGGAGGGACTCCTCCCCAACTCGGTTTCCCCTTCCTCCTCTTTTCCTCTTTCCAAATTTAGCCGTTTGACTTTTCAAACTAGCTATTTGACTTTTCAAATTAGGATTTGAATTCATCATTTATTTGGTACAGCGATGACACTTAGTACATGATGTAATCATACCAACTTGATACAACACATTCATGTACCCTTCCCCTCAGTCTTGGACATTCCGGAACATTCTAGAACATTCCTGATGAAAACACCGGAACCATTCCCCAACTCCGAAACGGGACTTTCCTTATATGAATCTTATTCTCCGGACCATTCCGGATATCCTTGTGATATCCTGGATCCCATCCGGGACTCCGAACAACATTCGGTCTCTTTCTCATCATTCCATAACTACTCAAAACAACGTCGAATCCTTAAGTGTGTCTCCCTACGGTTCGTGAATTATGCGGACATGATCGAGACACTTCTCCGAACAATAACCAATAGAGGAATCTGGAAATTCATATGGCTCCCACATATTTCTACGATTACTTTGCGATCAAATGAACCACTTACATACGATATCAATTTCCCTTTGTCTCACGATAGTTTACTTATCCAATGTTATGATCGTCGGTATCTCTGCATACCTAGTTCAACCTCATTACCGATAAGTACTCTTTTCTCGTTCCCGTGATATGTGATCCCTTCTGAGCCAGTCACATGCTTGCAAGCTAATTGGATGACATTTCACCGAGAGGGCCCAGAGTATATCTATCCGTCATATGGATGGACAAATCCCACTCTTGATCCATGTGTTTCAACCAATACTTTCCGAACACTCAATGCCACCTTTATAGCCACCCAGTTACGGTGTGGTGTTTGATGTCATCAAAGCATCCATCCGGTAAAGGTGATATGCATGATCTCATGGTCGAAGGAATCAGATTACTATGTATCAGAAAGCATATAGCAATTGAACTATTAAAATGACTTGATCTTTATGCTACGCTTATCTATAGGAGTATGTCCATCATATCATTCTCCTAACAATATGATCTTGTTGTTAATAACATCTCAATGTTCATGATAGGGAAACCACAATCATCTATTAACCAACAAGCTAGTGTTATATAGAGGCTTTACTAGGGACTTCAAAATTAAGTTTACAAATCACACAAGTATTAATGTTTCCTTGTTAATACTATTATAGCATGAATGTAAACATTTATCATAAACACAAAGATATAATAATAACTTCTTTTATTATTGCCTCTAGGGCATATCTCCAACATGCTCGAGTGTCTCCGGCATGCTGGGGCAGAAGGGGCACAAATCAGTGTTCAAGCACCCTATGTGGATCAGGAGAGCATGCGCACGCGTCTTGTCGTGCCGCAGGATCCACACAAAAACCTTGACCTTGAGTGGCGCGAAACCCACCCAATTCAGGTCATGGAGGGGAGTAACATACCAGAGCTCTTCAACATCATGTACACCACACCAACCCTGAAACCCCCGCTCCCACCCCACGCCAAGGATCTATCATCGTCGGCGTCCGAGGCGCGCCCAAGCAGGTGGTCGAGCGTGCCATGGAGCATGCGAAGCTCTGCGGCCACGGCAGGGTAGATCCTAGCATGTGTGCGGAGCACCAACATACGATCAGCGAGGGCATCAGCGACTGACCCAGCGGGGCAGATCATGTGGGAGTATCCCACAGGCAAGGCCGCTGACAGCGCACCCAATAATGTCCAGTTATCCTCCCAGAGATCCATGGAGCGTCCGTGCCCCGCACAGACAGAAGTGATGGCACAGTATAGGGGCAGGAGCAACGAGAAGACCTTCCAGGCCGTCGTCGATGGGGCAGGGGCGCACATAGGTAGTTGGATCGAACCCAGTCCGCCCACGACCGGTCAATGACGCCTAAACCCCCCTCTAATCGAAGGCGGCACATGACTTCCCAAGAGACTTGGCACGAGCCGCCAGAGCAGGATGTCATCGCACTCTAGAGCATACCGTGGCGGGGACGGTCCATCTTGGCTATGGTCCCTTGGGACAGCCGTAGCGCTAACATCACAAAAGCAGAAAGGACAGAGAGAACCGACGTTGAAAGCGTTAGTCGGGCACTCACCGAGGTGGCGTGAACCTGCCATGGCGGGATGCAACTCTCAATCTTGACGGCCATGAAGTCCAACACGGATGCGGGAAGCTTCCGACTGAAGAGCGGGAGGCCCAAGTATGCCTGAGGGAAGGAGGACACGGGGCACTAGGATGCCGGCTAGGTGCAGGGCCTCGGCATCCGGCACTCTGATAGGAACGAAAGCACTCTTGTGGAAGTTAATGCCGAGCCCGACTGGTCTCTTTCTGAGAATTCGTGAAGGATGTCTCGGAGGTGGCGGAGCTGGCAGGGGTCGGTGCGCACCAAAAGCAACGTGTCGTCTATGTACTGAACGACGGGGCAGGGTAGGTCGTCTGCAAGGGGGTGGAGGAGCTGATGTGCATCTGTCCTTCAAAATCAGATGTCGGAGGAGGTCGACAACAATTAGAAACAGGTACGAGGAGAGCGGGTGTCCCTGACGCAGCCCATTTTTGTATTTGATCCACCGCCCACGGACACCGTTGAGCAACACCGCATTACCAGTCTCAAGGAGGATGCGGATCCAAGCGCACCACCGATCCCCAAAGCCGCGAGCCCGAAGAATGGCATCGAGGGCCTCCCAGTTCACCGAGTCGAAGGCCTTGCGGAAGTCCAATTTCAAGGCCACAACAGGGACCCCCCTGTAAGCACCAAGTGATCACTCTATCTCTCCTCCTCGCGAACTCTAGCGCCGATCGCGTTGCTATCGATGGGTAGACGAGCCGAGATGGAAGACGGAGATGTTTTTGGTGCAGCGTACTTCTTGCCGCTTTTCTGTTTCTTCTTCTTATTGATCACGAGCTACAACGAGCTGCCGATTCTTGCGCCATGTCCAGGACTGGATCGTGCCATCCCACGATCGAACATGGCACTCACAGCGATCCTACAAACCAGGTCCAAACGCACATGCGCGTCGGCCCGGAGCTGGGCTAAAACCCCAACAGAAACTTAACTGAAAGTGTTTAAGGAAACTAACACCTAGCTAACTGAACCTGATAACTAACCGACAGCTAGAATTATTCAACATACTCCCCCTAAAGCTTGCTGTTGGTGCTTATTTGACGTCCATGACGCCAATGCGGGCGCGTAGGTCCTGGAACTTCACACGCCCAAGTGATTTTGTGAGAATATCCGCGAGCTAATCTTCAGTCTTGATGTGCTCAATGTTGATCTTTCTTTGCTCAATGCTCTCGCGAATGAAGTGGAATCGCACCTCAATGTGCTTGCTCCTGTCGTGGAAGACATGATTCTTGCTCAGCTGTATTGCGGATTTATTGTCCACGAACACAGTAGCAGGAATGCCATCATTCTTCTGTAGCAGCTCGCACAGCAGTCTGTCGATCCAAACTCCCTGGCATGCCGCCGTGGTTGCGGCGATGTACTCAGCTTCGCAGGAAGAAAGGGCCACCACCTTATGCTTCCCGAACCGCCAAGTGACAGGGCATCCGCCGAGCGTGAACAGAACGCCCGTCGTACTCTTCCTGTCGTCGACGTCTCCGGCCAGGTCGGAGTCGCTGAAGCCCTTCAGCTGCAGGTCACCGGAGCTAGAGTAGAGACACCCGTAGCTTCGTGTACCCGCAATGTAGCGCAGCAGGTGCTTGACCGCTGCATAGTGCTCGATCGTCGGAGCCTCCATGTACCGGCTGACATACCCGACGGCGAAGGCGATGTCAGGCCTGGTGTTGACAAGGTACCTCAGGCCACCCACCATGCTCTGATAGTGAGATGCGTCTGTTGGTTCTTGAGTGCTTGTCTTGCTTAGCTTCAAGCGAGGTTCCGTGGGCACAACTGCAGAGTTGCAGTCTGACATGTTTGCCCTGCCAAGAAGCTTTTCAGCGTACGCGGCCTGGCTGATGGTGATGCTGTCGTCACGTTGCTTCACTTCAATGCCCAGGTAGAAGCTGAGCAAACCGAGGTCGCTCATTTTGAAGCGCTCGGTCATCTCCTCCTTGAAGCGCTGCACCTCGCCAGCTTCCGCTCCAGTTACGATCAGGTCATCAACATAGACCCCAGGAGTAGACGTGTGTCCCCCGTGCCCCGTGCGTACACGGAGTGATCCGAGGGACAGCTAGTGAATCCGAGGGAGTGCAGGGTGGCGTCAAGCTTCATGTTCCATGCTCGAGGAGCTTGACGCAGACCGTACAACGCCTTGTGCAGACACAGAACCTTGTGATCTTCTCCCTCCCGAGCGAAGCCAGTTGGCTGGCCGACGTAGACCTCCTCGGCGAGCTCCTCGTTCAGGAAATCCGATTTGACATCGAGGTGGTGCAACTTCCATTTGAGTTGGGCGGCTATGGCAATGAGCAGGCGTACCGAGTCCAAGCGGGCTACATGCGCGAAGACCTCATCGAAGTCCACCCCTTCCCGCTGCACGTACCCCTTTGCGACTAGCCGCGCCTTGTGCTTGATCACCGCACCGTCGGCATCCTTCTTAACCTTGTAGATCCACTTGAGCCCTATTGGTCGATGCCCTTCAGGTAGCTCAGTCAGAGTCCAGGTCTTGTTATCCTCAATCACCGTCATCTCTTTGAGCATGGCGCGGCGCCAGGACTCGTGCTGCTCTGCGTCAGAGAACGACACCGGTTCGTCCGCAATCAGTAGCTGCTCACCACGTCCTGGTGGTGCTGCAGCCGTGTCGATCAGGTCGGAGACGAGGCGGAAACGGTGAGGAAGGTCCGCGTCGTCCCCGGCGTCCAGCGTGTCCTCGTAGTCTGACGGTGGTGAGACGAAGCGCACTGGGCTCGCGCTACTCTCTGCAGCGGGCTCGGCTGTGGGAGTGCTCGACAGAGTGTTCCTGACAGGTGTGAGCTGCTGCTGCTCGACACCCTGCTCGCCCTGCTCGCTCGGTGGAGGGGATGCTGATGTGGGAGAAGGAGCGACAGGTTCAACCGCTGCTCCCCCGTACACCGTGTACTCGACGCTGAACTCTCCAGGTGGGAACTCGTCGCCATCAGGAGTCCACGTCCATGGTCTTGTTGGAGATATGCCCTAGAGGCAATAATAAATGTAGTTATTATTATATCTTTGTGTTTATGATAAATGTTTATATTCATGCTATAATAGTATTGACAAGGAAACATTAATACTTGTGTGAATTGTAAACTTAAATTGAAGTCCCTAGTATAGCCTCTATACTTCACTAGCTTGTTGGTTGATTGATGATTGTGGTTTCCCTATCATGAACATTGGGATGTTATCAACAACAAGATCATATCGTTAGGAGAATGATATGGTGGACATACTCCTATAGACAAGCGTAGCATAAAGATCAAGTCATTTCAATAGTTCAATTGCTATATGCTTTCTGATACATAGTAACCTAATTCCTTCGACCATGAGATCATGCATATCACCTTTACTGGATGGATGCTTTGATGTCATCAAACACCACACCGTAACAGGGTGGCTATAAAGGTGGCATTGAGTGTTCGGAAAGTATTGGTTGAAACACATGGATCAAGAGTGGGATTTGTCCATCCACATGACGGATAGATATTCTCTGGGCCCTCTCGGTGAAATGTCATCCAATTAGCTTGCAAGCATGTGACTGGGTCACAAGGGATCACATATCACGGAACGAGAAAAGAGTACTTATCAAGAACGAGGTTGAACTAGGTATGCGAGATACCGACGATCATAACCTCGGATAAGTAACATATCGTGAGACAAAGGGAAATTGGTATCGTATGTAAGTGGTTCATTCGATCGCAAAGTAATCGAGAAATATGTGGAGCCATATGAATTTCCAGATTCCTCTATTGGTTATTGTTCGGAGAAGTGTCTCGATCATGTCCGCATAATTCACGAACCGTAGGGAGACACACTTAAGGATTCGACGTTGTTTGAGTAGTTATGGTATTATGAGAAAGAGACCGAATGTTGTTCTGAGTATCGGATGGGATCCGGATATCACGAGGTGATCCGGAATGGTCCGGAGAATAAGATTCATATAAGGAAAGTCCTGCTTGAGTTGGGGAATGGTTCCGTGTTTTCATCGGGAACATTCTAGAAGGTCCCGGAATGTCCGGCACTCCGGAGGGGGAAGGGTACATGAATGTGTCATTGCATATTGGAATGATTGCATCATGTACTAAGTATTCTTGCTGTCCCAAATAAAGGGTTTATTTAAATCCTAAATTGAAAAGTCAAACGGCTAGTTTGAAAGTCAAACGGCAATTTTGGGAAGTGGGAAAAGAGGAGGATTGGTGGAGGCCGAGTTGGAGGAGGGTTCCTCCCCTTGGCCGGCGCACCTCCCAAGGCCGAGTTGGGGAGGAACTCCTCCCCTTGGCCGGCCAGCCCTCCCACCTATATAAGGAGGGGCAGGGCTCCCCTCCTTGTACACACAAGTTTCCTATCCTCTAAACTAAACCCTAGATCTAGACCCCGGTTTAGAGCTATTTCGGTTTAGAGCCTTCTAATTGGTTTAGAGCCCTCCAATTGGTGTGTCTAATTACTAGACCACTAATAGCCTCTCTCATAAGCTCCACCATACTCGCACCGGCTTAAGGCCCTGCCTGGATTTCCCTCTACCTCCTGTACCACGCCAGTCAGCCGGAATCGCGAGGAGAGTGCTACAACCTCCATTTCCGGCCGAACAAGGGAGAGGAAGGTCTTCGTCGAGTACCGAACGTGTGACCAACTGCGGGAGCGCTGCGGGAACGCGGCGCCGGAAGGATCGTCTACGCGATCTTGAGATCGGAAAGAGTACGACTACATCACCCACGAGAATCTGCTCTCGTTAAACACTTTGGAATCTTCGAGGGTGAGTTATTCCATCGACTCGTTGCTGCAATCTAGTAGATAGATCTTGGCTTGTTTGTTTGTATGCGATAGAAATTTTTTGTTTTCCATGCTACGAACCCCTACAGGTCTTCCTTCGTCGAAGACCACGTCGCGAGACACGACCATGCGCTTGGCGACTGGATCATAGCATCGGTATGCCTTGCCACCGGGCTCGTAGCCCAGGAAGACCACCGGTACACTCCGATCGTCCAGCTTCTTCAAGTAGATAGATCTTGGCTTGTTTGTTTGTATGCGATAGAAAATTTTTGTTTTCCATGCTACGAACGCCTACAGTGGTATCAGAGCCGTGTCTATATGTAGATCTGTTGCACGAGTAGAACACAATGGTCATTGTGGGCGTTGATGCTTTTATTGTAGATTGCTTTTTGTGTACTTTGCATCTTGCGGTATGTTGGGATGAAGCGGCCCGGGCTAACCTTACATGACATCGTTCATGAGACTTGCTCCACGTTTGACATGCAACTCGTATTGCATAAGTGGCTTTGCGGGTGCCTGTTTCTCCTAGCATAGTAAAGATCCAATTTACAACGGGTGATCAACAATGCTAGTATCAATGTTGTGGTTCTTGTTCGTAAGTTAGAACGACACTTATTGAAAGCCCCAAACCACGTAAAATATGCAAAGAAAGTAGAGGCCTAACTTTGTTTTGCAGGTGTGCCGTGATGTGATATGGCCATGATTGTGATTATATTTGATGTATGCAATGTTCCTTATTGTAAGTTGGCAACCGGCAGGAGCCATATGGTTGTCTTTAATTTCTGTTAAGACCTGCGTGTCTATTCAAAATAGTTGTAATAGTTGAAGCTGGTGGACGACAACCATGAAGAAGCGTCATTGACCTTGATGCTATGCCAGTGATGATGGAGATCATGTTCGTGCTTGAAGATGGAGATCGGAAGCACAAAGAAGAAAGGCCATATCATATCACATATTATGAATTGCATGTGATGTTAATCCTTTATGCATCTTGTATTGCTTAGTAGACGGTAGCATTATAAGATGATCCCTCATGCACATAAATTTCAAGTTCTAAAGTGTTCACCCTTAGTATGCACCGTTGCCAAAGCTTGCTGCTTCGAAGCACCACGTGATGATCGGGTGTCTTTGATTCCGCGGGTGAATACAACGTAAGCAAGCCAGATTTGCTTATGCGGAAGCTAAGGTTTGATCTTGACGAGCCTAGCATGTACGTACATGGCCTCGGAACACGGATCGCCGAAAGGTAAAGCATGAATCATATAGTAGATATGATGAACATGATGATTGTTCGCCATTAAAACTATGTCAACTCGTGATGATCGGTGTTGATGTAGTGGATTTGGTTCGTGATCACAAACACAATGCGAGGGATGGTGTTTTGAGTGGGAGTTCACCTAGTTTAATTTCATTAATTAATTTGAACTCAATTTGTCATAAACTTAGTCTAAACTATTGCAAATATGTTGAAGATCAATGGCAGCCCCTACCATCAATTTTAATGCGTTCCTAGAGAAAGAAAAGTTGAAAAACAATGGAAGCAACTTCGCGGATTGGTTCCGCAATTTGAGGATTGTCCTCACAGCTGGTAATTTGACCTATGTGCTGGATGCACCGCTAGGTGACCCACTCAGCTGATGCTACCGATGAAGTAAAGAATGTTTACCTCGCTTCGAAGAATCGGTACTCCATAGTTCAAAGGTGCTATCTTGTATGGTTTAGAATCGGAGCTTCAGAAAAGGTTTGAAGAGTCAGATCCATATGATATTGTCGAGGATCTCAAATTAATCTTTGAGACCCATGCGGCAATTGAAAGTTATGAAGCTTCTGAAAAGTTCTTTAACTGCAAGATGGAAGAGGGTAGCTCCGTGAGTGAGCATGTGCTTAAGATGTCTGGGCACGCAAATAAACTCCAAAGTTTGGGTATAGTGATTCCTAATACTTTGGGGGTTTACCGCATCCTCCAATCACTACCACCAAGTTACAAGAACTTTGTGATGAACTACAACATGCGAACATGAACAAAGAGTTGCCGTAACTATTTGCTATGTTAAAATCTGCAGAAGTGGAGATCAAGAAAGAGCACCAAGTGTTGATGGTCAATAAGACCACCAAATTCAAGGAAGGCAAGTCTAAGCAAAAGGGACACTTCAAGAAGGGTGGTAAGAAAGTTACCACGCCGACGAAGAGGACCAAGGCTAGACTCAAGCCTGATACTGAGTGCTTTTACTGCAAGGGAGTAGGTCATCGAAGCGAAATTGCCCTAAGTACTTGATGGATTTGAAGAACGGCAACATCAAAAAGAAAGGTATATCTGATATACATGTTATTGATGTGTATCTCACTAGTACTCGTAGTAGTGTCTGGGTATTTGATACTGGTTCGTTGCTCATATTTGTAACTCAAACAGAGCTGCGAATAAACGGAAGCTAGTGAAGAACGAGGTGACGATGTGCGAGGAAAAGGATCAAAGGTTGATGTGATCGCTCGGCACGCTACCTCTTCATCTACCATCGGGATTAGTTTTATACTTAAATAATTGTTATTTGGTGCTGCGTTAAGCATGAACATTATATCGGATCTTGTTTATTGCAGACGATTACTTGTTTAAACCGAGAATAATGGTTGTTCGATTTATATGAGTAATATGTTTTATGCACATGCACCTTTGATAGATGGTCTATTCATATTGAATCTCGATAGTGGAAATACACATATCAACAACATTGAGGCTAAACGCTTGAAATCAGCGATAATTAGACCTATATGTGGCAATCGCTGCCTTGGTCACATTGGAGTGAAGCGTATGAAGAAACTCCATTCCGATGGACTTCTTGAATCACTTGATTTCGAATCACTTGAAAGATGCGAAGCATGTCTGATGGGTAAAATGACTAAGACTCCATTTTCTGGTATGATGGAGCGAGCTGCGGACTTATTGGAAATCATACATACCGATGTGTGTGGTCCAATGAGTGTAGCATCGCAAGTGGTTATCGTTATGTTCTTACCTTCACGGATGACTTGAGTAGATATGGGTATATCTATTTCATGAAACATAAGTCCGAAACTTTCGAGAAGTTTAAGGAGTTTCAAAGTGAGGTAGAGAATCAACGTAACAAGAAGATTAAATTTCTACGCTCGATCGTGGAGGTGAATATCTAAGTTACGAGTTTGGCGAGCATTTGAAGAAATGTGGAATACTTTCGCGATTGACACGGCCGAACACCACAGCAGTAATGGTGTGTCCGAACATCGTAATCGAACTCTCTTAGATATGGTTCGCTCTATGATGTCACTTACAGATTTGCCACTGTCATTTTGGGGTTATGCATTAGAAACAAACGCATTCACTTTAAATAGGGCAACCGTCTAAATCCGTTGAAACGACACCGTATGAATTATGGTTTGGGAAGAAACCTAAATTGTCGCTCCTTAAAGTTTGGGGATGCTGACCTATGTAAAGAAGTTACAGCCGGACAAGCTTGAACCCAAAGCGGAAAAATGCGTCTTCATAGGATACCCAAAGGAAACTATTGGGTATACCTTCTATCATAGATCCGAAGGCAAAATCTTCGTTGCCAAGAATGGATCCTTTCTAGAGAAGGAATTTCTCTCGAAAGAAGTGACTGGAAGGAAAGTAGAACTCGACGAGGTTGTCGAACCTTCTCTCGAAATTGCGAGTAGCGCAAAGACCGAAGAAGTTCTGTGGTGCCTGCACCAATAAGAGAGGAAGCTAATGATGGTGATCATGAAACTTCGGTTGAAGTTGCTACAGAGCCTCGAAGGTCAACGAGAACTCGTACCACTCCAGATTGGTATGATTCCGTTATGAATGTCATGGTGGTGGACAACACCGATGACCCCGAGACATATGAAGAAGCGATGATGAGCCCAGATTCCAATAAATGGCTAGAAGCCATGAAATCCGAGATTGGATCCATGTACGAAAACCAAGTATGGACTTTGGTGGACTTACGATGGCGAAAGGTCTGTCGAGAACAAATGGATTTTCAAGAAGAAAACAGATCTTGATGGTAATGTTATCGTTTATAAAGCTCGACTTGTCGCAAAAGGGTTTCGACAAATTCAAGGAGTTGACTACGATGAGACTTTCTCACCAGTAGCGAAGCTAAAATCTGTGAGGATTATGTTAGCAATCGCTGCATATTATGATTATGAGATATGGCAGATGGATGTCAAAACAGCATTCCTCAATGGAGACATTGATGAAGAGTTGTATATGATACAACCCAAAGGTTTTGTCGATCCTAAAGATGCTAACAAGGTATGCAAGCTTCAACGGTCCATCTATGGATTGAAGCAAGCATCCCGAAGTTGGAATCAACGTTTTGATAAGGTAATCAAAAGTTTTGGTTTTATACAAACTTATGGAGAAGCTTGTATTTACAAGAAAGTGAGTGGGAGCTCAGAGCATTCTTAATACCGTATGTGGATGACATATTGTGGATTGGGCATGATGTAGACCTTCTTCATAGTGTCAAGGAATATTTGAATAATAGTTTTTCAATGAAGGATCTTGGCGAAGCAGCTTACATATTAGGCATAAAGATTTATAGAGATAGATCGAAACGCCAAATATCATTGTCACAAAGTACATATTTGGACAAAGTTCTAAAGAGGTTTGGAATGGAAGATAGCAAGAAAGGGTTCTTGCCCATGTTGCTCAATACGACCTTGAGTAAAACTCAAAGTCCGACATCGCGTAAGATAGAGAAAGGATGAGTAAGACTCCTATGCATCAGCCATAGGATCTCTAATGTATAACATGCTATGTACTAGACCCGACATCGCATATGTCGTTAGTCTAACTAGCAGATATCAAAGTGATCCAGAGTGGATCATTGACAATGGTCAAAAACATCCTTAAGTACTTGAGAAGAACTAAGGATATGGTTCTTTCTTATGGAGGTGATGAACAGCTCGTTGTTAATGGTTACACCGATGTTAGTTGGAACACCGATCCGTATGATTCTAAATCACAATCTGGATAATGTATTTATTTTGAATGGTGCAGCAGCTTAGCTGGAGGAGTGCAAAGCAAAGCGTTGTGGCGAGATCTTCAACTGAATCGGAATACATGGTCGCCGGAGGCTTCACAAGAAGCGATATGGATGAAAGAGTTCATTACAGAGCTGGGTGTGGTTCCAAGTGAGCTGGACCCAATGTCTATCTACTGTGATAACATGGGCGCCATAGCCAATGCGCAAGAACCAAGGTCACACAAGAAGCTGAAGCATATCAAGCTGCGTTTTCACGCTATTCGAGAACATATCCAGGATGGGGATATAAAGATTTGCAAAGTACACACAGATCTGAATGTGGCGGATCCGTTGACTAAACCTCTCCCGAGGGCAAAACATGACCAACACCAAACTGCCATGGGTGTTCGGTATATTACCATGTAATCTAGATTAGATGACTCTAGTGCAAGTGGGAGACTGTTGGAGATATGCCCTAGAGGCAATAATAAATGTAGTTATTATTATATCTTTGTGTTTATGATAAATGTTTATATTCATGCTATAATAGTATTGACAAGGAAACATTAATACTTGTGTGAATTGTAAACTTAAATTGAAGTCCCTAGTATAGCCTCTATACTTCACTAGCTTGTTGGTTGATTGATGATTGTGGTTTCCCTATCATGAACATTGGGATGTTATCAACAACAAGATCATATTGTTAGGAGAATGATATGGTGGACATACTCCTATAGACAAGCGTAGCATAAAGATCAAGTCATTTCAATAGTTCAATTGCTATATGCTTTCTGATACATAGTAACCTAATTCCTTCGACCATGAGATCATGCATATCACCTTTACTGGATGGATGCTTTGATGTCATCAAACACCACACCGTAATGTGGTGGCTATAAAGGTGGCATTGAGTGTTCGAAAGTATTGGTTGAAACACATGGATCAAGAGTGGATTTGTCCATCCACATGACGGATAGATATTCTCTGGCCCTCTCGGTGAAATGTCATCCAATTAGCTTGCAAGCATGTGACTGGGTCACAAGGGATCACATATCACGGAACGAGAAAAGAGTACTTATCGACGAGGTTGAACTAGGTATGCAGAGATACCGACGATCATAACCTCGGATAAGTAACATATCGTGAGACAAAGGGAAATTGGTATCGTATGTAAGTGGTTCATTCGATCGCAAAGTAATCGTAGAAATATGTGGGAGCCATATGAATTTCCAGATTCCTCTATTGGTTATTGTTCGGAGAAGTGTCTCGATCATGTCCGCATAATTCACGAACCGTAGGGAGACACACTTAAGGATTCGACGATGTTTGAGTAGTTATGGTATTATGAGAAAGAGACCGAATGTTGTTCGGAGTCTCGGATGGGATCTGGGATATCACGAGGTGATCCGGAATGGTCCGGAGAATAAGATTCATATAAGGAAAGTCCTGCTCGAGTTGGGGAATGGTTCCGTGTTTTCATCGGGAACATTCTAGAAGGTCCGAATGTCCTAAGACTCGAGGGGGAAGGGTACATGAATGTGTCATTGCATATTGGAATGATTGCATCATGTACTAAGTATTCTTGCTGTCCCAAATAAAGGGTTTATTTAAATCCTAAATTGAAAAGTCAAACGGCTAGTTTGAAAGTCAAACGGCAATTTTGGGAAGTGGGAAAAGAGGAGGATTGGTGGAGGCCGAGTTGGAGGAGGGTTCCTCCCCTTGGCCGGCGCACCTCCCAAGGCCAAGTTGGGGAGGAACTCCTCCCCTTGGCCGGCCAGCCCTCCCACCTATATAAGGAGGGGCAGGGCTCCCCTCCTTGTACACACAAGTTTCCTATCCTCTAAACTAAACCCTAGATCTAGACCCCGGTTTAGAGCTATTTCGGTTTAGAGCCTTCTAATTGGTTTAGAGCCTTCCAATTGGTGTGTCTAATTACTAGACCACTAATAGCCTCTCTCATAAGCTCCACCATACTCGCACCGGCTTAAGGCGAAGCCCTGCGGGATTTCCCCTCTACCTCCGGTACCACGCCAGTCACGGAATCGCGAGGAGAGTGCTACAACCTCCGCCTGCTTTGGAACAAGGGAGAGGAAGGTCTTCGTCGAATACCTAACGTGTGACCAATCGGGAGCGCTATGGAACGCTGGCGCCGAAGGATCGCTTCACGATCTTGAGATCGGAAAGAGTACGACTACATCACCCACGAGAATCTGCTCTCGTTAAACACTTTGGAATCTTCGAGGGTGAGTTATTCCATCGACTCGTTGCTGCAATCTAGTAGATAGATCTTGGCTTGTTTGTTTGTATGCGATAGAAATTTTTTGTTTTCCATGCTACAAACCCCTACAGGTCTTCCTTCGTCGAAGACCACGTCGCGAGACACGACCATGCGCTTGGCGACTGGATCATAGCATCGGTATGCCTTGCCACCGGGCTCGTAGCCCAGGAAGACCACCGGTACACTCCGATCGTCCAGCTTCTTCAAGTGTGGGCGTGTGATCTTGGCGTGGGCTCTGCAACCAAACACGCGCAGAAAGTGCACATCTGGCTTTCTTCCATACCAAGCTTCAAACGGAGTCTTTCCCTCCACGCTCCGCGTGTACGAGCGGTTCAGCACAAACACTGCAGCAGTGACGGCCTCGCCCCAGAACCTGCCGACACTCCCATGCCCCTGAGCATGCTCCTTGCCATCCCGACGACGGTTTGATTCCGCCGCTCGACAACTCCGTTCTGTTGGGGTGAGTACGAAGCTGTCAGGTGACGGGCGGTGCCACGCTCCACGCAGAACGCTGCGAAGTCCTTCGAGGTGAACTCGCCGCCGCGATCTGTCCGAAGTGTGCGCAGCCTCCGTCCTGATTCCATTTCCACGCCAGCGGTGTACTGACGGAGGACATCAGCTGCCTCGTCCTTCGTCTTCAGGAGGAAGATCCACATGTATCGGCTGAGGTCGTCGACCAACAGAAGAAAGTAGTTCTTCCCTCCTGGAGTTGCAGGTGTGATGGGGCCGCATATGTCGCCATGCACCAGTTCGAGCTGCTCTGTGGCTCTAAACTTTGCCGCCTGCGGGAATGGTGATTGCTTCTGCTTGCCGATGAGGCAGGCGTCGCAGATCTGCTCCGGGTGGCTGATGCGTGGGAGGCCACGTACCATGCCCTGGCTTGCCAGTCGCTCCAATCCCTGGAAATGAAGGTTCCCAAAGCGTGAGTGCCATAGCCATACCGTGTCATCTGCATGCGCCAGGAGACAGACAGGCTTGGCGATCTTCAGCTTGGCGGGGTAGAGGCGGTTCCGAGCGTGCGCCACTCGGACGAGCAGCTTCTGCGCGCGGTCGCGCACTGTCATGTACGCCCCTTCGACGTGAGAGGGGCACCCGATCTCATCGAGCTGGCCAACGCTAATCACGTTGCTGCGCAGCCTTGGGATCCAGTAGACATTGGTGAACGCCCGGTGCTGCCCTCCAGCCACGACGAAGAGGACGGTGCCCCTGCCCTGGATGTCAACCAAGGAGCCGTCTCCGAACTTGACCTTGCCAGTGATCTTGGTGTCGAGTTCGGCGAACGCCGTGGCATCGCCGGTCATGTGGTTGGACGCTCCGGTGTCTAGGAACCACATGGAGTCTGTGTCGCTGTTGGTGCGACGGAACTCCACCCGCGCACTCTCCTCGTTGAGGAAGATCCGCAGCCCCGCGGTGGCAGGTGTGGCGACCTCATGGTCAGGGATGCACACGGCCATGAGCATGGCTGGATCGGGGTCCTCCTCCCCTTGAAGGAGATGCGCTTGCGCCTGCTCGTCGCCCTTCCTCTTGCGGCACTCTCGGGCCCAATGGCCCTTTTTGCCGCAATAGCGGCACTTGTCATCCTTGGATGCGCCGCTCCCGCCGTCGCCGCGTGCGGCGTACTTCGAGCCACCTGGACGGTCTCGGTGCTGCTTGCCGCCGGAGCCCGAGCCTCCGGAGCCGTCCGAGGCGCGACCCTTTTGACGGGATCGCCACTCGTCCTCGGTCAGCAGCAGCTTGCTGACCCCGTCCGTGGCATCGTCGAGGTCGTACCCTTCTTCCGCCGTGAGCAGGCGCCCGCACAGGTCCTCGATGGTGAGCTGCTTCAAATTTACGGTTTGTTCAATAGCCATAGCCATGGGACGGAACTTACGCGGTACAATGCGGAGGAATTTGAGGACGGCCTTGTACTCGTCCACCGGATCACCGAGGAGCTCGAGATCGCTGAGAAGGTTCGTCAGCCGGATCGCGAAGTCCTCGATCGATTCCCCTGGGCGGAAGGCGAGGTTCTCGTACTCTCGATGGCGCGTCTGCGCCTTGGCCTCGCGGATGCGTTCGCCCCCGAGGCGCATGGTTTTGAGCGTCTCCCACGCTCCTTTTTCGGAGTTCTTCGCCGCGAGGGTGCGTACCAGCTCCGGCAGGACGGCACGAAGGAGCGCCGCCAGTGACGCGCGGTCGTCTTGCTCGTCATCGATGCCAAACTCGATGGCGTCCCAGAGGTGTGCGGCCTGCAGCTGGATCCGCATCACCGTCGCCCACTCCGCATAGTTGGAGCGGGTCAGTGTGGGGTACTGGGCGGTGCCACCGCCCTCCCTGATCACGCGCTCGCGCACGACCAGCTCCGTGCCGTCGCGGCGCACCAGGCTCCTCCCACGGCGTGGTGTTGGGGAGGCAGACATGCGACGTCGTGGCGGCGGCGCCCTGGCCCCGCCCGGCGTGACGTCCTTGTCCTGGTCCCCCTGCGACGCGGCCGGTGGGGGCTTCGACATGGCTCTGATGCCAAGTGTAAGCACCAAGTGATCACTCTTTCTCTCCTCCTCGCGAACTCTAGCGTCGATCGCGTTGCTATCGATGGGTAGACGAGCCAAGATGGAAGACGGAGATGTTTTTGGCGCAGCGTACTTCTTGCCGCTTTTCTGTTTCTTCTTCTTATTGATCACGAGCTACAACGAGCTGCCGATTCTTGCGCCACGTCCAGGACTGGATCGTGCCATCCCACGATCGAACATGGCGCTCACAGCGATCCTACAAACCAGGTCCAAACGCACATGCGCGTCGGCCCGGAGCTGGGCTAAAACCCCAACAGAAACTTAACTGAAAGTGTTTAAGGAAACTAACACCTAGCTAACTGAACATGATAACTAACCGACAGCTATAATTATTCAACACCCCCCCCCCCCCCCCCAAGATGGCAGCGGCGGCATATAGAAATCCGTCAGTGATGCACCTGCCACGGATGAACCCCGTCTGCTCATACACGATCAATTCCTCAATGAACAGCAGGGTGCTTACTTTAGGATGACTAGCCAAGCAAGCCAGGGTTGACACCTTTCACACAACAATTTGAGCCACGAGAATCGAGCAATAGATCGATTGTAAAGAAAATGGACTCCATCGTTGGTACCTGGATGCACAGATTTGCCTTGCAGCTCTAACAACAAAGTTAACTACATCTGGATGGAATGAAACATGATGGATTTTATCATGATGCTTTTGCTCCCGATGATGCGATGACAAATAGAAAATCACGCGATCCCAGTGTGTCATTCCTACCATGGACAAACACATAACTTGAAAATTGATCTAGTCCAGACATATTCATCAGATGATACCATGACCTTACAACACGTACGATATCATCGTTCCATTATGCTGGAGTGAGACTAAAAGAAGACTGAAATACTTTTGTATTGCTTATGCTCGGTTCTTTCTTCAGCAAATATTGTTGATTATAGTTTGAAAAATATTAGCTCATCTTCTGTCTAAGAGCCAAGCATCGACTAATGTTGCATTTGGCACTACAATTTTCTGTATGGCTTAAAACCATCATTCATCCAATTTTTTAGTGGCTTTTGCTTCAGAGTAAATATGTGATAAATTAAGCCCAACAAAGTCCTGTGACCATCTAGTAAGCTGAAAGATGCCTGTTTGTGTTCAGATCAACTAGACATTGTCGTTAGAACTTTGATTCGAAAATTTCCTCCCGGTGCCTTTTATTTACAAAGCTTCGCATCTTCCTCATTCCTTAAGCCAGACTTATCTACCAACAAGGCCGTTCATGTATACAACGACCCATTACTATCGCCTTGGTGTATTAATGTACATTAATAGGGTAAGTTAGGCTGTTAGAAGATGGATGCAATCCATATTCCCATAGAAAAATAGAAAGTGAAGGTGAGTTGCTGACTGAAAAGGTGTGTATGCGAATACATATAGACGATAAGTTGCAGTGGGTGGCCTAACAAGTAGACGCAATGCGGTAGGTAGAAATCAAAGGACTTGGACGTCCATACGCAGATCATTAATCGAGATTAACCCTTCGTCTCTTCGTGTCCGTTTACTCTACCAACACAAAACCGCCCAAGGTCTTGACTAGTACATGCGTGCAAGCATGGGGATTATTTAGGTAAAAGTGTTCCCCCCTATTTCTTTTTTTCGAGAGTACGCGAATGCGTACCTTAATTTTATAGAAGGCAGGATAATATGTACAAGAGCTGATCCCCGTACAGCCACAGGGAATCAGAGACTCAGCCAGAGAACTAAAGCCTAATCTTGCGCTATCATTAGGGCTCCCTCTCTCTCGCGATCTCTAATACAATGAAGAAGATCATACTCCTCTCCGATCATATCTGCAAGCCTCGCCGCCGAGTGTTGCAGACGGGTGTTGTTGAAGCAGTAGGCGTTTCGCAACTTCCACAACCCATAGCAGGTGAGGCAAACAAGTGTGTCGAAAGTCCTTCTTCCTCCTAGCCTCCAGCCCTTGACGCTCGAGCAGCCACCATTCCTGTAGCGTGCAGCCGGGCGTGGGGTGCTGAAACTGCAGGCCAGTCCGCTGTCCACATAAGCTCCAGAAGTTCCCCCCTATTTCATTTTTTTTTGCGGGTAAAACTGGATCTTTATTAGATAGCAGGGATTACAAGAGGTTCGCGCTCAATTTCCTGAAGAACAACTTCAGGTCCAGAGGCAAACCATGTGACAGTACGCCGCTCCGTTCTTGCAAAGTTTGCAAGAAGGTGACCAGCCTTAACTAGTCCTCGATCCACTTTTACAATTGAACACCGATTACTAAGACTAATAAGCTCTTTAATATCTTTAACTAGGTTTGTATATGGAGAACGATCTGGTTGAGTAGCTTGCACCATCGCCACCAAGTCGCTACAGTCTGTCTCAATGATTATTGGTTGTTGACTCTGGGCCAAGGACAAGCCTAGGCCCTCAAGGCAGGCTAAGAGCTCCGCCTCCAAACAATCTGCACATTGCATGTGGTAACGACAAGCAGAGAGAATGATGGCCCCAGTGTCGTTTCTAAGAATCATGCCAGAGCCTGCCTCATTATCTTTAAAAGATCCATCCACAGTGAGTTTGATCGACCCGATAGGCGGTCTGATCCAGGGAGTAACAGGATGAGTTTCCTCCTTGGTGGAAGCAGGTATCTGTGTCATGACAATGGCATGTTTTCCTTTGATGATTTCATCAGTGGAGAGCTTCTGCACATTACGAATAGTGCTCAGATAGCTGCATAGAAAGTTCCTGGAGCTTTGGATACTAGGCAATGGCTTCTCATGCGTTGCTTCGTTGCGACAGTGCCACACCCTCCACGCCACAAGTAATGTAGTATCAATAAGCTCCTTAGGAATTTGAGCAATGAACGACCGGAACCAGGACTGAGCGTGACACTGAATATCACCAACAAGCGGAAGGTGCCAGCAACCTTGCATTGTTGTCCATAACAGTTTCGCATGTGGGCACCTGAATAGAGCATGTGCCGTGTCCTCGAGTTCACGATTGCATATTCTGCACCATCCAGTAACTTTCATCCCTCTACGTAATTTGCCATCCTCAGTAGCCAGTGCACTTGATGCTGCTTTCCAGGCAAATAACTTGACTTTCGGTGGCACCTCTGCCTGCCAAATCCTCCTCCAACATTCGTCATTTCCATCTGGGCATGAGCTAGTCGAGGCAAAGGAGCATTGAGACGGCTGCTCGGATAGAGCAAGTTTATAAGCACTACGAACAGTGAATAGACCGTTCTTTTCCGGCTGCCATGCAATGATATCATCGAATCCCCGCCTAGATAATTTAACAGTCAAGATGACATCAACATCTATTGGAGAGAAAATCTTACGTACCAAATTACTCCTCCAGGCACCCTGCTCATCAATTAGTTGTGATACGTAACGGATGCGCCTCTTGCCGCGAGGAGTTAAAACTTTGCCATATGTTCTCCTTGGAATGCAACTGTCCCTCCAAACACGGATCTTTCTACCGTTTCCCACTCGCCAAATTAGTCCTTTTTTCAACAACTCCAAACCATGTGTTATAGCAGTCCAGGTCGAAGAAGGGTTGCCTGAAAAAACTGTGTCAGTGATATCACCATGCGGAAAATATTTTGCCTTCAGGACTCTAGCACAAAGACTATCCGGAAATGCAATAAGCCGCCAAGCTTGTCTTGCTAGCAAAGCTTGGTTAAACAGTCGCATGTCTCGAAATCCAATTCCACCTTGGTACTTAGATCGGATAAGCTTGTCCCAACTTAACCAGTGGGTTTTGCGTTTACCACGCTCCGAACCCTACCAATAATTCCTTATGAGCTTGGTCAGATCATCACAGACAGAAAGAGGAAGTTTAAACACACCCATAACATACATGGGAATTGCCTGTAATATAGCCTTGATATGGATAGCACGTCCGCATTGGGCTAGTATGCCATCGCCCCATTCAATTAGCTTCTTACACAATCTTCCTTGTAGAGATTCAAAGCGACCTTTATGCATTCTACCAGTAGGCGTCGGCAAGCCTAGGTATTTATCTTCAAAACCATCCGACACCACCTCTAATGTGGTTCTGATCTCCTCTTGCACCTCCTGAGTACAACACGTGGAAAACTGAACGGAACATTTACTAGGATTAATTAATTGCCCAGTCCCTTTCTCATAAGCATTAATAATCTGCTTGACTCGTGTAGCTTCATCTGTGGATGCCCTGAAGAACAGGAGGGTGTCATCCGCAAACAACAAGTGTGAAATACCAGGTGCAGCATGGCACACCTTAATTGGAGTGACACGACCTTGATCAACTTCATGTTTTAGCAAGGAAGATAAACCATCAGCCACAAACAAAAATAAAAAGGGGGAGAGAGGATCTCCTTGCCTTAGACCACGCGTAGGAGAAAATGCTTCCAACAAGGTTCCATTGAATTTGACAGAATACCTCACCGTGGTAACACACGACATTATCCATTGTATCCACCAATGAGAAAACCCCATTTTATGCATTGTATTCTCCAGAAACGCCCAATCAACTCTGTCATAAGCTTTAGATAAGTCCAGCTTGTAAGCACAGAAAGAAGAATCCATTGACTGACCATGTTCCATAAAATGCAAACACTCGAATGCCAAAAGCGCATTATCAGTAATTAACCTCCTAGGGACGAATGCGCTTTGATTCTCCGAGATTACCTCATTAAGCATCGGTCTCAACCGATTTACAAGGCACTTGGAGACCACCTTGTACAAGACATGGCATAGTCCTATGGGGCGGAAATCTTTAAGCTCCATAGGATTCTCACATTTAGGAATCAACACAATGGAAGTATCATTCACCCCATCCGGCATAGACCCAGATAAAAAGAAGTATTTCACCGCCTTTATGATATCAATTTTCATGGTGTCCCAATTCTTTTGATAGAAGCGTGCCGGGAAGCCATCCGGCCCCGGGGCTTTAATCGGGCCAATCTGGAAAATGGCATCACCAATCTCTTTATCAGAGAAGTCAGCACACAAGGTGACATTCATAGTATCAGTAATCTGAGTGGGAACTAAAGATGAGATAAAATCTCCATTAATACTAGGATCTCTCGTATATAGGGATTTAAAATATGAAACTGCCATCCGTTCCATATCTGTAGGTACTGTCTGAATAGCCCCATTCGAGTCCCTCAGCTTAACAATTTTGTTCCTTCTTGCCCTCCAAATTGACTTCTGGTGAAAGAACTTCGTGTTTCTATCACCTTCCCGTAGCCAGTCAATACGGGAGCGTTGCAACCAAAGCATCTCCTCTTTGTAGAGGAGTTCGTTCATGGAGTCTGTCGCTGCACGAATCTCATCTCTAGCTGCATTATTTTCATGCAGCTGCTTAAGTTTGTCCCTCATAGTCGCCAGCTCCCTAGTAACGTTTCCAAATTTTTTGCGTCCCCATGCCTGCAGCTTGCCCATGACACCTCGTAAGCCCTTGTTTATTGATCCCAAGTCTGAAATCTGTCCCATATCCTTCCAAGCCGAATCAATCAAATCCTTAATGGCCGGATCACGTTCCCAAAAAATTTCATATTGCATGCACTTCCTATGATGTTTCGGCCTTTCCTCCACTGCCATATACAGAAGGATGGGATTATGATCAGAACACGGCGATACTAGATGCACGACTGAAGACTCTGAGAAGATGTCACGCCAAGTATCATCAGCAAGCACTCTGTCAAGCCGAACGCGCACATTGGCAATCCCCGCTCGCCTATTATCATATGTGAATGGTAATCCAGAAAAACCCAAGTCGTGCAGGTTACACACTTGCAAACAGTCTCGGAAAGCAGCCATTTGAGCTTCTGAGCGGGGAATAACTGAGAAATGTTCATACTGCCAAAGAGCCTCATTAAAATCACCCATCAGGACCCACGGTAGGGCTGAGGCTGCACGAAGGGTGGACAGACTCGTCCACATTCGATGTCGGTTTTCAACACGTGGTTCTCCGTATACAAAAGTGAAGTGGATCAGCGGCTCCCCTGGTGAGAAGCGAATATGTGCGTCAATGAATCTTTCATTCGCCTCTTTAATATCCACAAATATATCCTCATGCCAATATAACGCAAGACCACCACTCAGACCATTACAGTCCACACCGTAGAAGCCTCGCAACCCCAGGCGGCCGCGAAGACGCCGCATACGCTCACTTTTCTGTCTAGTCTCGCACAAGAAAATGAGCCGGGAATTATGTGTTCTTTGCAGAACAATAAGGTCTCGAACTGTCGCAGAATTCCCTGCACCACGACAGTTCCACCCCAGGCAACTCATTGGGCCCGGCGGTCATCCTCGAGGGATGCCGCCGATCCAGCTGAAGCATTAGAAGTTGCTTTACCATCACTATTCTTGAGCCTCTTTTTGTCACTCGGGTCTCCCCCTTTCAAGGACTCATCCTCTAATCCTGATTGACCTAGCACCGCTGATCCAACCAGCCCGACCAAACTAGGAGCTAGAATGTTCTCCTGACATACCTCTTCTCCTTGCTGGAAGGCCAACCGCTTCCGCACACTCTTTTCTGCCTCTGACATAATCACATCATTAGGTTTGATCGGACTAGTTGCCGTGTCGCCCAACTCACGATCGGTAGTCATAACAGCTTTATTGTTTCTTTCTGGATGTGCACGCCAGTCTACCCAATCTTCACGTCCTCTGCCTGGGTTCAGTGTAAAACCACCACGGCCTCGGCCTTCCCCATTTGCAGGAGGGCGACGACCCAAAGGAGTAAAGTTGACACCACGACCACCACGTGAACCACCCCGGAGCGTAGCTGCAGTACGACCCCGAGTAGATGGAGGATTCACATAGATCCACTCGCCATATTTCAGATTTTGTTCCTCAAAGACACCATTGCCACACTCTTTATGTTGATGCCCTACCAAACCACAAGCATAACACATCTGCCCCAACTTCTCAAATTTAACAGCGAAAAGAGTACGTTTCCCACCAAGGGAAATCGACAAGAACCTGGTTAAGGGTTTCCTTATATCCTGGATGATACGAGCACGCACATAATCGCCACGAAAACCACCAGTAGGGTTCATCTCGAGGGTTTTAACAACCCCATAGGCCCGGGAAATAAGTGTTTGGATTACCTCCTTCTTCCTAAACCCCTCTGGAATTTTGTGAACCTGGATCCATATAGGCATAAAGTTTAATTCCACCGCATCCGGATCAGAAAAACCATCATATTCAGCCATGATTACCGGCCAGTCGCGGAACAGCCATGGACCACGCTCCATCACTTTTTCCCAATCACCAAGGCAAAAACACTGAATAACAAAGCGATTCTCCCCAATTGCACGAATATTAATCTCACGAGCAGGATTCCATGCGTTCTGCATCTGGATGAAGAAAGCTTCATGGCTAAAACTTTTACTACACAACACCTTGGCCACTGCAATCCATCTTGTACAATCAGCAATGACCGGGTCGTTCACGTCAATAACCAGATCGTCAAAATCCTCCTCGTCTAGGGCGAGTTGATCAAACATGGATCCGATCCCCTCGTCAAACCTAGAAGATTGACTCGCTGCTGAGAACTCCCGATCCTCATGCCTCTGCGACCCTTCGCCCTTTTCCTCCTCAGCACACGGCGCAGCCTTGCCTGAGTTTCCGCTCGCAGCCGACCTTGCATCAGACATCGGGAGATCGGTTATCAAGAACACCCTACCCCCAGGGGAAATTGATACTGCCAGATCCCTACAACCGCCCTTCACAGTAGGCTCCCTCCGGGATGGATAGGGCTACGAACTGGACGGAGATCGGACGGAAGACAGGTTGTACGTGGACTCGCCGCCGATCGCCAGCGGGAGGACTAAAACCCTAAGGGGTACGAAGCCGTATATTCCTGATCTGTATTTCACTTGATTAATTAATTTGTCAATGAAAGGGAATCTCTACAAAGAAGAAGACAAGAGCCACATAATTTTAACATGAATAGTCACGGATGTGATGAACTTGAATGCACGTACAAAGAACGACCCATCATAGGGTGCATCAATATGACATATATTTATTACTAAACGTCAAGTTTTAGTTTTCTACACAAAGCTAAGGATTAAGTTTCAATCTTTCAATTGATGAACAACCAACCTAGCTCAAACTGTTAAGTTACCCAATGTTATCTACACCGAAGTCGACGCCATTGTGTTGAAGCCTATCATCGTTATTCTTAATTAACCAATATAAATTGCACTCTCTCCGTTTCAAAGTATACGATGTTTTAGCAATTTTCTAAAACGTATGTATCTAGACGCTTGATACAGCAACAAATACGGGCATGCTTGTCCATCCAGAGGACACTTGCACGATCCAGAGAGCGAGAACATCTGGGCACCGGAGGCAAAACAAATTTCCGCCTAACTTTGCAAATACACGTGTTAGAGCAAGTACTATTGGTGACTGCTGATCTGGAAGAGAAGGCGGATGATTCACGTACTAGATCAAGAGGTGATTGCTTAGCTTAGAGATTAAGAGCGAACGATTTTTCTCTAGAACGCACCTATTGAGTGGTAAAATATAGCGCAAAGACCACGTGTACCTCCTAACCATGGCGTCAACATGTACAACATATGCACCACCTGCACGCGGTTGAACCGGGGGTTGCACGGATCATGTGAAAAACTAACAGTGAATAATTTCCCCATTGTGGTATATGTTTTCCGGATGCCACTCATTCTCACTAACTTATAAACTAAAAGAGGTGTGTGTAGACCAAAACCAAATAATCTGAACCAGAATCAAAAAGTTCAAATGAACCATTAAACAGACACAAGGGCTACTCATATATGAAGTAAGTAGTAATTTTATGGCTATATATAGATTCAAATAGAGATTTTTTTTTTCAAAATGGGGAGCGAAGCCCTGGCCTCTGCATCAAGTGATGCACACAACCTTTATTTATTATTAGAGCAACAAAGTGTGGCAAAAGCCATTACAAAGATCATACAAACCGAAACCGCCAAACTAAAACACCGAGTAAAACGATAACCATATTGCCAGCTCCCCGACGAGATCTAGCAAACACCTAGCTGCCTCATGAACTCCAGGAGACCAAATCCGTCCAACCTATCCATGAAACGGTGCCCACGCACACGCCCTGGATGTCGCCGCCTCCACTATCTTCCGTCAAACCATCATCGGCATGTATGTCAATGTGCAGACTCCAAACACACCATAATGAAACCACTATCTTCCGCCCCCTATTTCATTAATGAAACCATAAGCTACAAGGTCACCTTACAAACACACCAAACATTTCCAGAGAGTTCCAGCCAAAATAGTATAAGTATAAGTGACCTACGAGGAGGTAAATGAAAAACAGAAAGGAAGAAAACAAAACACATGCAAGCTTGGGTGATCGTGAGAAGAAGGAAGTCTTCTAGTCACCAAACAGCTCGAGACCGTTTGGGCATTCACTAATGAGAATAGGCGTTGATGAATGACTTCCTGACACGTATTTTGTACGTTCATGCATTGCGCAGCAAGAGCGGGTGTGAACTTGTGTCCTGACCGATCATAATGTGCAAACTGACAGTATTCCGTGTATTGTCTTGGATTTTCCTTCCCGACGCCTTCCATTCTCAAAGCTGCGCATCACTGCATGTGCTGTGTTCCAATGTATCATTGTGGATTTAACAAACAGAGTCTAACGGAGAATGTGAGCTAAGAAGTAAGGGGAACTGTGTGAGCAAGTATCGGTATATGTGTGTGTATATATATATATATATATATATATATATATATATATATATATATATATATATAGACGAGCATGCGCACTTGGTGGCCTGATCACAAGAAGGACGTGTTGGTGTAAATCAAAGTAATACTACATCATCTACCATCGCGGCGTGCAATTGAATAAATACTCCACAAAACAGATGTTGTTGGTCAGGCCCGGCTCTGACCTAGGCCAGGTTGGGCGGCGCTCAAGGGCCCATGCCAAGGAGGGGCCCAAAATATATGCTATATATATGTACCTTCTCATCCGGTAGCTTTCTTTTTTAATGGGCTAAAAGGAAACTGGCACAAGTTAGCATGGACGTGCAAGGTAATTAGCGTGAACTGAGGATTGCATCTGTTGTTTTTCTGGTAAAAACCAATCGACTGCTCCAGTCTTTATCCATTGCCTCCGTTTGACTGTTCCTCACGACTTTAAGCTGCTAGCGACACGCTCCGGCCGACCGCCCCTACAGCTCTGCTCGCCCGTGCTCGTCGATGGAGCACCGAAGCATGATTGTCGAATGGAATTTATAATTTTATTTAACGTAATCAAACTAAGAGGAAATACTTGTTATATTTGCTAGTACTATTTGTATTCTTTCTATCATAATGTGACATCGTTTTAGTGCTTGATAATTGTTTATACACATCTCAGACTATGAACATATGGTTAGATATTAACAGTTAACTTTTTGCAAGTGAAAATAAGCATATACATGCCTATATATCTATTTGTGTGTATAGATATTTGCGGTAGGGGCCCTCTTTTAAACTTCGCCCAAGGGCCACACAAAATATAGAGCCGGCCCTGTTGTTGGTGTCCTCGAATGTGCGAGAGTACTATCCCTGGTAGTTAACCTTATCCATATAAATAGCCAGAAAGCAGATGCGTTTGTGGTCTCCAATCCGCACACTCCCAGCATACATTTCTAGCTTCTATGTGCTTCTACACTGTATATGAGAGAAAGAAGAAGAGGCGAAAAGCCGTTCAGAAGTTCAAGAACACTGCAATTGCGTGGCAGTGTGTGCTGTAGCAAACAAGCTGGAAATGGATGGCACCAGAATGACTTGCTGTGGATCAGCCAGACAATCTAAACGTCTGGCCTTCTGGCTCTGTCCAATCATCAGGTTTCGGATCGGAGCGCACAACAGTAACCCGGTGGATCTGGGCCCCACTAGCAACACTGCAACAACATAGGTACGGGGAGTTTCCGATGTCTATCGACGAAGACAGTCTCCCCGTGTATTGCTGGTCACCGCAGGGTGGCTCCAAAATGGTCGAAACTAGGTACCTTAGGATGTTCAGTCCGCTTAATTATTTTGTGTGCGTTTCCGTCTCAACTTCGCCCGTGGTTATGCATGGATATGTGCATCTAGTTTGTATTGATGTGGTTATATCATATGAGAAGGATATAGGGTAGTGTGGACTTTGGCAAAGTTTGTGGTTTTCTCTGCATAGTCCATGAATTTAGCTTTAAAAATGTCGCACGTGAAATGCCCTCATAGAAAGTTGTGGTTTGTTTGAGTACCACCAAAGATTAAGATGTTTCTGTGGTTAGAGTATTTTGACTAAGGATGTTCTTTGGCATACATGCTGGAAAGGAAAAGATATTAAGTTTTTTTTTTGTGGAAACAATGAATCTATAGAACATTTGTTATTTGATTGTGCCCTGGCCATGTATCTGTGCGGTATTGTTAGGTGGGTGCCGTGGAGAAAACACATTGGAGTGGGCTGAATTGAAGAGGGAAGGTGAAGTTTCTGTTCAGTATGGCTACTATAAGTTGTGTTATAGATCCTTTGATAGCTACTCCCTCCGTTTCAAAGTATAAGATGTTTTAGCTTTGTGAAGCAAATGTATCTAGACTAGTTTTAGTATGTAGGTTTACTCATGTTTGGAATAAATCTATATACTAAAACAAGTCTAGATATATTTTCTTCACAAACGTAAAACATCTTATATTTTAAAACGGAGGGAGTAGATCTTAGTGGTGCTTGTTGTTTGGTTCTGTTGGTAAACTTTCGGATAAATTTGTAATGTGGTACTGCGGATTGTTTCCCGATCAAACAGCGTGAGGCAAATGCAAACAATGGTTTACTTATCTTTTGTATGCTTCTGTATCGTGAGATACCAAAACAAGGTCACAAGCTTACTTTCCACTATTTTTGAAGAATTACGTACCAAACCACTCATTATTTAATAAAATGTTTTCATCATGCTAGGCTTCTTTTACTTTCATAGTTTTTGTAAGAGACTTAGTGTTTTTTTGCAAGAAAGATTTGGATCTATTCCATGAGTTCACAAGAAGTACAAAACACATCAAACATAATAAAAATTACATCGAGCTTCTTTGACCACCTAACGACCACTACTGCCGCCAGAGCGAGCCGCCAATGTGCCGCTATCGCCGCTCCCTTAATGTCATGGTGGTGGCACGGCAGATGCCATGGGTAGGCTAAAGTTTGGGGCCAATGGATGCTAGTGGGATCTGAGGAGGGAAGATGTAGTGGATTCTACACACAGAAAGCTAACGCAAAGATCTGTATTTCTCCTTCCTTGGGTTACACGTGCTCCTTGAGCTGTATACAAGGAGAAAGAGAGAACTTTACCAGCCTAACGGTACCAGGAATGAGTCGATCCCCTCCTTAGGGTCCAAGCCTGCCCTTATAAAGGAGAGCCTTGGGTTCCTTTAGGGCTGATGTGACAAGCATATTCGAGGAATATGCTTGTCCCAATATAGTAGTTCGGCGCCCCCTTTCCCTGTCGCTCCCCTAATGACGGCAAGGTTCCAGAGGGGCCCTCCTGTGTGCCTCGGGCTTCAGGACTGTCACCTCCGTGACCTCCTTCTGTCTCTCTGTCGCTCTGCGCCTTTGTCCCTAGTGCTTGGCTCAGATTCTCCCTAGCCTGCTACTAGAGTTTGACTTTAGGCTTCTCCTTCTCCTGCAAGCCAGATTTCGGCCCCTGCCTCGCGTAACTCGGCTTGTCCTTCACCTGCATCAAGATTACTTGGGCTAACCCGGCCGACTTACGCAGTATCTCGGCCGGGTAATGCCTTGCCCTTACTATAAGGGTCCTGCCCTTTCCTATCTCGGCCGACCTCTACAGGATTCGGCCGACTCAGACTGTAACTCGGAAACTAGACGGGGAACACCCTTTCGTCTTTCCCCGTCTTTACCCTATCCGGGGTTACCTCCCCAACATTAGTCCCCGAAGCTGGTATGGTCCCGCCGATAACCTCGGCCGGGTCGTATCAGTTTCACGACACTCGTTATGTATTGTTTCCGAGTTATATTGTCGTGGTGATAACACCGTATTTAGTAGTGCACGCCTCGTCCCACGTGTCATCCTCATCATTGTTTCTCTAGTTTTTTGTTCCTCTACAGCGTTTACTGACAAGCTACGATTCTGCCGCTTGTCATCGCCGTTGCTGCGACGCCTCGTGCGCCGTTCTCGTTGGGGATCGTGAGCTCCTTGGTCAATCGTGTGGCCTTCGGTGCGGTTCCGCTCAGCGACGTGTGGTCGTGCTGCGCACACGATCCGCGCTGCCAACTGCCACACCCACGATCCCACTACCTTGCTTGCGGCTAGGTTATAAAGAGGGGCACAGCGCTTGGGAGTTTCTTTTTCCCCTTCTCGCCGCTCGCACTTTCTTATTCCTCGCTTCTGCTGCTCGTGGTTCCGCCGCCAGATGCTCAATCGTTCTGCGACGAGGAGGACTCGCCAAGGCCTCCGTCTGCCTCGCCGCCTTACTTGTTCCGCGTGTCAGCCGGTGAGTTCTTTTCGGTCTTGCCGCCTAGGCTTTCCTCTAGATCTTTTCGTTTCCTCTTTGTTAAATGCGTAAGGCTGTCGTTCCGCCGCCGTTTTTGCGTAGAATTGCGACGGGGCCTCGTAGCTCTAAGTTTTCCTCCGCCGCGAGTTGTTCCTCCGGCGATCTTTCCGGCGAAATCATGTCTAGTTCCTTTAGCGGTGCCCTGGTAGAGGATGATGATGCTGGCTCTGGGCCTGAGCGGGGCTCGTGGCGGTGGCTCTCGCCATCCGGCGGGAGATCGAGTGGCTCATCCGAACCCGGAGGATTCCCGCTGAGGTCTCTTGTCGTTTACCCGGCAACGAGTTATCTCCGGAAATTAGGGAGGGCGAGTATGTAGTTTTTATGTCACATTTCTCGCGCTTCGTCTCCCTCTTAGCGATTTTGCAAGAGAGTTTCTCGACTACTTCGGCCTTCAGCCGCATCATCTTCCTGCGAACGCCATCGCTTCTCTTTCTGCATTCATCTCCGCCTCGAAGGGATACTTCGGCCTATGGCCGTCCGTGCACGTCTGGGCGAAGTTCTTCCAGATTCGTTCTCATGTAGTCCCTGACAAGTCTCTGCACCCTTCCGAGAAACTGCTTACTCAGTGCGGGGCGGCGTCCATTACACCTCGGAGGAAGTCTGTATTTCCTCGTGTCACCGGGTTAGAGTCGTGCAAGAAGTGGCACAAATCCTTCTTTTACGTCAAGAACAGAGGAACAGAAGACAAGATTTGGCTCCCTTCCTTCTCCATTGGTCCGCCTTCCAAGGTAAATTGGACTTACAATCCGAGGAGGAGTCACGTCTTGGCCGAGATTTTCGAGACTCGGCTCAAGGAGCTGATCCGGGCCGGGTTATGCGGCGAGGACTTGATGGCTACCTTCATCAGTAGCCGAGTTTGCCCATTCCAGAAAAGGACGCACAAACTTTCCTACATGAGTGGTCCACTTGATCCCAACCGAGTCTCGACCGTCGAGTTGGACAACTACCTCATCTTCAAGCGTGTCCGTGCTATATTTAAGACGGAGATGCCTGAAGATTGGACTTGGGGATTGAAACCTTATACCCGCGAGCATCCTCCTCCCGCAGTAAGTTCAATCATTAATGCTTTGATTTTCTATTGTTTTCATAACTTGTTTTCGCTAACCTTCCTTCTTTTTCGCCTCACAGAGGTTCGCCGAGCAGAAGGACGAGGATGCCGAGGTTTTGTCGCTTCCGTGGACTGTGGACCGGAATACCCCGGACGTTGGGGAGCCGGACTCCGAAGAATTCGTCCCTAAGTCGGATCCCGCTCAGGCCCGTGCTCGTGGCAAGACTTTGGTCCATGAGGAGGAAGGTGATTCGGACGAGGCCCAAGTTCTTGAGGTAGTTGCCGCAATGCCTATTTCTTATGCATTTCTGGCTTCTACTTTCCCAGCTAATCCGGCCGGTCAGGTTCACGACGCCGAGCCTATTTCTTCCCGGCCCCCAGTTACCTCGGGGAAACGCGGGGCTCCTGCCAGTGCCTCAGAGGCGGTCCCCAAGAAACGAATGAAGAAGTCTGCTCCGAATCCTCCCAGGCGCAAGACCATGCCTGGGGTCGCAGGATAAGTTCCTTTTGCTCGTATTTCTTGTTCCTCTCTTTCTGTTTTTCATCTTGACACCCTTTTTTCTTTATTATTTTCGCAGGTTCGCTTCGTTAAACCTGGCGGTCCTAGCATGACTAGCCGCCCGATTCGGCAGCCGCCTCTCCGCCTGTTGAAGATACTAGGATTCCAGTCCTGCTCGTGTTGCCTCTCCTTCAGCTCAATCAGTCGCCTCACACGTCAAGCGCTGATACTGTGTGTCTCCGAGACTTCTACCGAACCTGTTTCTCCATTGAATCCGAGCATATCCACCGAGCCTCTTTCTACCTCGGTAGCTCTGTGAACCCCAGCCTCCGCCGTGGTCGTTAATACCCGGCGTCCTCTGCCTTCATGATCCCTCCTGCTCCTAAAGGAACTGCTTCCCATTGCCGAGGTATCGCCTCAGGTGCCTCCACAAGAAGAAAAGCTGCCACTAAAACTTCCACTTCCCAAAAGGTCTTGCCGGCTCTTCTCAGCGAGTATTGCCGACGTCTTTACAAAGGAACTGCGCCTACCAAAGCCTCTCATACCTCGCCAAAGACCCAGCTTGCTCTTCATACAAGCCCTCACTACAGTGGTTGCACAACATGTTCGAGGTAAAGTCTTAACCGGACGGCTAGTGGGAACAGCCTCGGCACTGGTGGAATATGCTCATAATGGAATGTTGCCGATCAGCTTGAGGGCAATCAAACAAATACCGTTTCAACTTTCCGACATCGCTGCTGCTTTGGATCAAGCTGCCAAGATCATTCTGGATAGCAACAAGATGAACGAGGTAATAGCTACTTCTCGGGGTTTAGACTGATTCTCCATATGCTATTATATATACATTAGTCCCCGAAACTTGCAAACGAGTAACTTGTTATTCGCTTGGAAGTTTTTATAGTGCTATACTTAGCTCTACTTAATTTAGGGTTCGAGCCTATATCCGAGTAGATCTATCTTAAACTTTTGCTTAAATTTTATCTAGCTGTTCTTTGAATGTCTAGCCACATAGGTCAGGTTAAGCTTTACCGACTCGAATCTACTTTTGGCTTTGAATATCCAGCCACCTAGATCTGGGTTAAGTTTTCGCTTAACTCGGATCTGTTTTGGCTTTTAATATCCAGCCACCTAGAGCCGAGTTGAGTTTTCGCTTAACTCGGATCTGCGTTAGCTTCGAATATCCAGCCACCTAGATCCGGGTTAAGTTTTCGCTTAGCTCGGATCTGTTTTGGTTTTGAATATCCAGCCACCTAGATCTGGGTTAAGTTTTCGCTTAGCTCGGATCTGTTTTGGTTTTGAATATCCAGCCACCTAGATCTGGGTTAAGTTTTCGCTTAACTCGGATCTGCTTTGGCTTTTAATATCCAGCCACCTAGATCTGGGTTAAGTTTTCGCTTAACTCGGATCTGTTTTGGCTTTGAATATCCAACCACCTATGGTTTTGAATATCCAGCCACCTAGATCTGGGTTAAGTTTTCGCTTAACTCGGATCTGCTTTGGCTTTTAATATCCAGCCACCTAGATCTGGGTTAAGTTTTCGCTTAACTCGGATCTGTTTTGGCTTTGAATATCCAACCACCTAGATCTGGGTTAAGTTTTCGCTTAACTCGGATCTGCTTTAGCTTCGAATATCCAGCCACCTAGATCCGGGTTAAGTTTTCGCTTAGCTCGGATCTGTTTTGGCTTTGAATATCCAGCCACCTAGATCTGGGTTAAGTTTTCGCTTAACTCGGATCTGCTTTAGCTTTGAATATCCAGCCACCTAGATCCAGGTTAAGTTTTCGCTTAGCTCGGATCTGTTTTGGCTTAATATTTACTCACGGTTTGTTCTATTGCTTAGGTTGCACATGACCGGCGGACTGCCAAATTTCAAAGACTGCTCTTCTCACACAGGAAGTTGGAAGAGAAATATGAAAAAGTTCTTCCTGTGGTGAAAAAAGCAGGTAAGTCGACCATTTTCCTTGTCATTGTTTTGTATGCGGGGTGCCGGCTTACTTTGTGGGTTCATAGGTAACCTCAATAACCTCAACATTCGTCTTGAGAAGAAAGTCAAGAGCTTGGAAGGTTAGTTTCCCTCTTACCCTACACCTTTTCGCCCTTTAGAATACGCGCTAACCTTTTTTATTCCGTTTACTGTGGTAAAGCCGAAGTTGCAAACCTTCGCAAAGATCTCACCAAGATTGCACGCCTATGCCCGACGTGATGCTACATTTTTAGAACAAAGCGCTACTCATTCGCGTAGCTAAAAGAAAAAGATGATGAAATAGCTCGCCTGCGGGCCGAGGTGGAGACTCTTAAGCTCTCTTAGAAATCCGAACTAGAAAAGGTCGATCAGGAATTCTCCGAGGAGAAGAATCGGCTGGCTTTGGAGCTGCAGAAGAATAAAGAACTCCTCGAGGTTGCCGAACTTAAAACTCAGGGAATGAGCGAGGAAATTACTTCGTTAGAGAAGAGCAAGATCATCTGGGCTAAAGACCTCCATAAAATGTTGAGTTATATTCATTGTAAGTTTCTTATCTCAGCCGAGTTATATTCATTGTAAATTTCTTATCTCCTGATACATTCGTGTTTTGCGCAGGTCATTTCCCAGAAGCTAAGCCTGTGAGCTCGAAAGCGGTTCTTGCAGCTCGTAAGCGCCGAGGTGTCCCTGCTGATTCGAGTACTCGATGAAAGATTTCCTTGTCATTGGCGCTGCTATTGGTCCGATGAAAATTATGGGCGTGGACTTGGTGCAGACTATTCGAGCTTACCATGTTCTCGTCAACACTTCGGGACCCCGATATCAATGAGGTCGAATTACTGGTGAAAAGACTTATGGCATCTGAAAAACAACTAAGTCTCTGGAGGGAATCAGCTGGGCGAGCTGGCGCTGATATGGCACTCACCGTTATCATGTCATGGTACGAAGACATCTCTCTTGATATCTTGAGAAATCTGCGCCCGGTTCTTGGGTTGAGGACCCCACTTTGCCGCTCTTCGCAAGCTCGCGCCTTTCAACTCGTCGAGTATGCCGACGTGCACACCTGGAATGAAGGGCCGAGTTTCCTTCCAAACCCGGACGAGGAGGTCGTAGTCGAGGATGCATCAGATGATTCAGCTGAGCAAGGGGGAGATGAAGATGACTCGGCCACTTCTGGTGACTCCAGTTCGAGCTCGGATGACAACGGCGACGCGCGATCCTCCTCCAAGGGTACCAGGCATTCCATCACGAAATTGATGCTCCTCGGAGCCTCGGGCTTCGCCGAGGTTGCACCTAGGTCTCGGAGGGCGAGGTAACATCGGCAAGTTCCTCCTACCTCGAGTCCCCAGCCGACCAGGTTGCCGCCTCCCACTAAAAACGTTTAAGTCATTTCCTATCCTCGGTATGCGCGTACGATGTCCGTGGAATACTTTTTTACTTCCTGTATGACCTGAATCTCCTTTTGCCGTACATTGCTGCGACATATAAGTTTGCAGTTATTATAACTTTGTTTAAGTGGGTTCCCATCTGAATTCTTGCTTTGGTATCCTGCAATATTTTGATGTTAGGATGTATCTTTGTCTTTGTTTTCTCGTGTTTTAGTCGAGTAATCTGTGTGTGAGCTTCGAACATCATACGGGGTTGATCTGTTTTTATTCGAAAATCAAGTGTGATACCTTTTCAGATCAAAGATTGATCGCCACTTTGGAACAATACTGGCGCCCCGAGTGATTGCCTGTTCTGCTGAAGTCTAGTGTGTAAACTAAATTTCAGGAACAATATAAGACCAGGCGCTGCTCAGGGCGTCAAGTTTTGGTGCTCAACATAGCTCTGGGGCGGTATATGGTAGTTTTCTAGTTGCTGCTTTGAATGCCGAGGTTTAGTACATAAAACGAAACTTCAAATACCTATAGCAGTCCCTGAGTCACTACTCTGGATGCCGAGGTTTAATACATAACATGAAATTGAAATAACATAAGGCAGTCCCCGAGTCACTGCTCTTGATGCCGAGGTTTTAATACATAACATGAAATTGAAATAACATATGGCAGTCCCCGAGTCACTGCTCTGGATGCCGAGGTTTTAATACATAACATGAAATTGAAATAACATATGGCAGTCCCCGAGTCACTGCTCTGGATGTCGAGGTTTTAATACATAAATTGAAATAACATATGGCAGTCCCCGAGTCACTGCTCTGGATGCCGAGGTTTAATACATCATTGGTCCTTGACCTTGAAATACTATGCTATGAGTAAAATGGACGAAGCAGGGCTACGTTCCATGGCCGCTTTGTTTCTTCGCCAGCTTTGTCTGCCTTGTCCCTTCCGGGGGATTGAGCATCGATTAGATAATAGGCATCGTTATGTAATGCCTTGCTCACGATGAATGGTCCCTCCCATGGAGGTGACAGCTTGTGCATGCCGTAGGCGTTGCACCGATCACCGAGGACTAAATCTCCTTCTTTGAATACCCTTGATTCACCTTTTTTGCTGTGATATCGCCGAGGTTCTCACTGATAAATAGCTGATCGTGATAGTGCCAGTTCTCTGGCTTCTTCTAGCAGGTCTACAGTATCTTGCCGAGCTATTTCGTTTACTTCCGAGGTTGTATACTGAGTAACTCTTGGCGAGTCATGTATTATGTCGGCTGGAAGCACGGCCTCTGCCCCGTACACTAGAAATAATGGTGTGTACCCTGTTGACCTATTTGGAGTAGTTCTGAGGCTCCATAATACGGCTGGGAGTTCCTCAATCCAACATCCTGCCGACCTTTGTAGTGGTTCAACAAGTCATGGTTTTATTCCTGACAATACTAGTGCATTAGACCTTTCCACTTGCCCATTAGACGCTGGGTGAGCCACAGAGGCAATATCTAACCTTATGTATTTTTCTCTACAAAATCTGGCGAAGGCTCCTTCTGCAAAATTTGTGCCATTATCTGTAATAATACTGTGTGGGTACCCATATCTTAAAATAATATCTTTGAGAAATTTCACTGCTGTGGGCCCATCGCATTTTTTTATTGGTTTCAGTTTAATCCATTTTGTGAACTTGTCCACCATAACCAATATGTGGGTCATTCCCTCTCGGGCCGGCTTAAATGGTCCCACCATATCTAAGCCCCATACAGCAAATGGCCAAGTGATGGGTATTGTTTTTAACTCGGCCGATGGCATATGTATTTTGGTTGCGTATCTCTGGCAACCATTGCATTTTTCTACCAACTCTTTGGCTTCTTTCAACGCCGTCGGCCAATAAAATCCATGCCTGAATGCTTTGGCTACCAATGCACGAGATGAGGCATGATGTCCACACTCTCCTTGATGTATATCTAGGAGGATCTCCCGGCCTTCTGCCGAACTCACACATTTCTGCAATACGCTTGTGACACTTCTTTTATATAGCTCATTGTTTATGATCGTATAAGCTTTCGCTCTCCTTACAGTTTGTCTTGCTAATACTTCATTGCTTGGTAATACCGCGTCTTTAAGGTAAAAGAATATGAGTTGCGCCCATAGCGGTGTGACTTTTTCTGGTGTGGTCTCACTGTCTATTTCCATGTTTTCTGCCGACATATCTACCTCGGCCTTCTCCATAATTGTGCTTACTTCTGCTGTCCTCCTCTTGTGGGGTTCCGACTCATATTGCTGGTCTACTTCCATCAGTGCATTATCTTCTGCTGAATTTGCGAATAAAAATAGATTCGATTCGTGACGGTACTATTGATGGTTTTCGAGGTGTTCTGTGGCTATACCCGGGAATTGATCACGGGTTGATCCGAGTTTTGATAGTGTGTCTGCGACATCATTTTCTGCCCGAGGTACGTGGTGAAACTCGCATCCTTCAAAGTACCCACTGATCTTTTGCACATGAAATATGTATAGAGCCATGTTAGCGTCTAACGCATCCCAATTGCCTGAGACTTGCTGTACTACTAGATCCGAGTCCCCATAGCATAAGATTCGGCGTATGTCAATCTCTTTTGCTACTTTCAATCCATGAACCAGTGCTTCATATTCGGCTACGTTGTTGGATGCGGCAAAATGTATTTGTAGCACGTATTTTAGCTGATCTCTTTTAGGCGAGGTTAACACTATTCCTGCCCCCAAACCATTTCTTAGTTTGGAACCATCAAAATGCATCGTCAATAATTTGGATCTGATAATGGTGGCTCATATTGTACTTCGGCCCAATCTACGAAAAAGTCGGCGACTGCTTGAGATTTGATTGCATCTCTCCTATCAAATTGTGGAGCGTATGGTGACAATTCGATTGCCCATTTAGCTATTCGGCCACTTGCATCTTTGTTGCTCAATATGTCGGATATGGGCGCTTCACAGATTACTCTGATGGGATGCTCTTCGAAGTAATGTTTAAGCTTTTTTGCCGACATATACACCCCATAAGCCATCTTCTGATAATGTGGGTAATTCTGTTTTGAAGTGGACAACACCTCACTTAAATAATATACCGTCTCTGTACCGACTTATTATCTTCAAGTTGTTCTACTACGACTACAACACTTACTACTCTATTGGTAGCCGCTATATAGAGTAACATAGGCTCTTTTGATAATGGAGAAGCCAAAATAGGTGCTGTGACCAACATTTTTTTCAACTCATGAAACGCGCTGTCCGCTTGTGGAGTCCAAACGAATTTATCTGATTTCTTCATCAGCTAATATAATGGTAGCGCCTTCTCTCCCAGCCGAGATACAAACCGGCTGAGCGAGGCTAGACAACCCGTGAATTTTTGCACATCATTTAAGCATCTTGGCAATTCCATTCTTTCTACTGCCTTTATCTTTGTTGGGTTGGCCTCTATATCTCGGCTGGATACAAGAAAACCGAGTAATTTTCCTGCCGACACGCCAAACGTGCACTTGTCCGGATTAAGCTTCATTCGGAACCTTCTCAAGTTCGCGAAGGTCTGCCGTATATCCTCCAGTAACGTTTTGCTTTCCTTGGTTTTAATGACCACGTCATCTACATATACTTGTACATTTTTTCCTATTTGATCGTGTAGACACTTTTGCATGCATCTCTGATATGTTGCTCCTGCATTCCGCAGGCCGAATGGCATTGTGCGATAGCAATAAGCCCCGTACGGGGTAATAAATGCAGTCTTTATTTGATCGACCAGATTTAACGGTATCTGGTGGAAACCAGAGTACGCGTCTACAAATGACAATAACTCACAACCAGCGGTCGAATCAATGACTTGGTCTATTCTAGGCAATGGAAAAGGATCTTTTGGACACGCCTTGTTCAGGTTCGTGTAATCGATACACATTCGCCATACAATGGCCACATTGGGATCATCTTTCTTCTTTTCTACCAGCACCGGATTCGACAACCAATCCGGGTACAGCACCTCCATGATGAACCCGGCTGCGAGGAGCCGAGCTATTTCATCCCCTATTATTTTTCTCCTGTCTTCGGCGAAGCGGCGGAGAGGTTGCTTCACCGGCCTTGCTCCTGGCCTTACATTCAAAGAGTGCTCAGCCAACTCCCTCAACACCTTGCGGATCCTGAGTTGACCATGCAAATATGTCCCGATTCTCACGGAGGAAGTTGGTGAGCTCGCTTTCCTATTTAGCGTCGTGCCTGCACCAATAGTAACAATGACGCTCGGGTATTGCTCATCTATCTGAAACTTCTTCGTTTCTTTAGTCGGCTGAAAAGAGACAACGCCATGCGGGTTGGCTAGTGCCGGCATGTTCAGTGCGCGAAAGCGAGGGCTGCTACCTCCTGAATCCTTCTTTTTTCTCTTGCTATAACCAATGATTCAGCCAAATTTGACCCGGCTGATGCACACTCCATTGATTTCTTGTAATCCCCTGTTATAGTTATCACTCCTTGTGGACCAGGTAGCTTCATTTTCAGATAACTTATATGACAGCTGCCCATGAATTTGGCCAACGTTGGTCGTCCGAGTAGAGCATGATAACAGCTCTCTAGATCCACCACTTCAAACTCTAAGTTCTCCGCTCTGCAGTTATCTCTTGTGCCGAATAACACATCTACCCGGACCTTACCAATGAGTTGCTCCGTGACCCGGTGGGTCCTGCGCTACCGCCGCCACTTGGGCCGAATTATATCTATAATCCGGCCTTTCCTCTCTTCTTCTTCCTCTGAAATCACCGCGCCTGGATGACCCGGCCAAATCTCTTGCATAATGGTCCTGTTGCTCACGATGATCTGCCGACATTAATTCTGGTTGCGTTGGGTCTCCTAATGCGTAGGAGTCCGCTATTCTGATAGTTTCTGCCAGTGTGGTCGGCATATCTCTCTGCAGACGTTGCCATAATATGCTGCCATAACGGCATCCTTGCACGAACCAAGCTATTGCTTGCGATTCTATGACTCCTTCACATGAGTTTCTCAGGTTGCACCACCGAGTTAAAAATTCTCTATCTATTTCATTCGGCCTCTGCTTGCACATGGCTAACTGTTGTGGCCTGTTTGGCCTCTTGTATGTACTGGTAAAGTTGCTGACAAACATTTCCTCAAAATCCAGCCAACAGTTGATACTGCCGGCTGGTAGATTATTCAGCCACACTCTAGCTGGTCCTTCCAGCATTTGTGGTACATACCGTACTGCCCATCGTAAGGTCCCACCCGCTATTTTTACAGCAGTGGCATAGTCAATTAACCAGTCTTGTGGTTTGGTACTCCCATTATATGTTTTCGCGCCCCTTGCCAGCTGAAAGTTCGGCACAGGAGGTTTGCCCATGATCCGTGGTCCAAAACATGTCGACCCCGGTGGACCCTGTTCTTCCAACAACTCGGACCTGTATAGCCGGTCCAGCTTCACTCTTGCATCATTTGATGGCAAATCTGTATGTAACTCGTCTCAGATTCCATAATGGTTGTTTCCGCCATGGATTGCATATTCCATTTCGAATAACCATCATTGTATCTCTCATTAATTTGATTGTGGCGAGCTGGCCTTGTTTCTCTTTCTGCCCGGGTTCATGCCTCTCTGTGGGTTGAGTGGCGCTTCTCTCCTTACTGACCGGGTATTGTTCTCATGATTGCCTCTCGCGGGTTCTCTTCGCCGAGGTCTCCGTTGCCTTTCTCCACACGGCCATGGTTCCTCTCCCCTCATTACCTCGGCTTGCATTGCCTCTGTTCTCATTTGCCTTTCCGCCATTGCCGGATCATATGGGACAACTGATTGTTCCTCTTCCCAAGGTTATCGCTTTGTCTCTTCGAGCATTATTTCCGGTGAAGATGCTGCTGCCACGCATAAGGCTGGTGCTGCTCCTGCCGAATGAACCATTCGCGAGGCCCCCGGCCTTGCCGGGTTTGCTCTGAGCATTTCCTCGTTTTGCTGGTTCGCGATGCGCACCAGCTCGTTCACTCTTTCTTGTTGTTTCTGAAGGGTTTCGCAGCATAGTAAATCAAAATTTTCTACGGAAGCAAACGGAAGGAAAGCCAAGATCTAATCTAGGAGATGCAAACAACGAGAGAGATTGGATTAGATCTTCATACCCTTGAAGATTACCGCCTAACGGCTCATTAACGGGCGGGTGATGTAGTCGTACTCGCTTCTCCTCCGCGATCCGATCCGATCTAGCACCACAAGTGGCGGTGCCTCCGTGAGATGCACACGGCACCTCGACGCCTCCTTCCTCGGACCAGCAAGTATGGTGGAGAGATAGATTGATCTACAAGACCACGGCGTGGTGTATATGGTGGAGAATTTCTGCCGCGGGCTTCCTACAACAAGCAAAGAGGGGGAGGAAGGGGGCAGCAGGCAACCGGGTTTGGAGGAAGGTGTAAGGGGTGTGAGGGGCGCACCAGCCCTCTATATATAGAGGGTGCGGCCAGCCCTAACCTCTCCTCCAAGCCTATCTCTAGTTTAAACAATTTAAACTCTCCCTTATCTAGAAATCCTATCTTATCTTATCTCTAGTTTAAACGATTTAAACTTATCTAGGATCGGCTGGGCCCTATGGGGCCTTGTGCCCCTGGCCCAATGCGGCCAGGACACTCCCTCATAGGCCCATGCCCCCTCCCGGAAGGTGGGACCACGTTGGCCCCCTTCCGGAAGGTTCTAGAAGCTTCCGGTACAATACCGATTAATCCGGAACAATTCCGAACTCCAAAAACTGCACTGCCTTATATGAATCTTATTCTCCGGACCATTCCGGAACCTCTCGTGATGTCCCGGATCCCATCCGAGACTCCGAACAAAAAAATTCATAAACCAAGTATCCAATCTATCCTAGCGTCGAGACACGTTAAGTGTGTGACCTTGCGGGTTCGAGAATATGTAGACATGATCTTCTATCAATAATCAACAGCGGGGTCTGGGCACCCATATTGACTCCCACACATTCATCGATGATCATATCAGATGAACCACGATGCCAGGATTCAATCAATCCCATATATATATTCCCTTCGTCTCGCGATATTTTACCTGCCCGAGATTCGATCGTCGGTATCGTTATACCTAGTTCAATCTCGTTCACAGCAAGTACTTTACTCGTTCCGTAATCCAATATCACTTTGTGATCAACTCCTTAACCACATGCTTGCAAGCGGTGTTGATATCGATTACCGAGTGGGCCCGAAGTATATCTCTCTGACTTGGGAGGGACAAATCCCATCTCGATACATACAACCCAACAGATACTTTCCGATTACCTGAGAGACACCTTTATGATCACCCTCTCATAGGATGACGTTTGATGGCCTCAAAGCTTTCTTCCGATACCAGGGAGTTGTATTATCTCATGGTCTAAGGAATACAATATTTGACATAGGAAAAGCTTCGCAAAGATGAACACAATGACACGATCTAATTGCTTCGCTTAGTTTGGGTCTGTCCATCATATCATTCTCTCAATGATATGATCTCATTATCAATTGACAACTCATGTCTATGGTTAGGAAACCTTAACCATCAATGATCAATGAGCTAGTCCATAGAGGCGTACTAGGGACACGGTGTTGTTCACAAACCACACAAGTATTAATGTTTCCGCTTAATACAATTCTAGCATGGAATATAAACTTTATCATGAACAAGAATTATAATAATAACATCTTTATTATTGCCTCTAGGGCATAATTCCAACAGTTTCTGCCGGGCCTCGCCGGTCAACCCCTCTAACTCTAATGCTGCGGCATTTGCCGCTCTTAGGTTTTTTGCCGGGGTACTGTACCTCGGCAAGCCCAAATCCTCTGATTCTGCTTTATGAGCATCATGCTCTTTGTTGATGTCATCCATGAGGTTTTTCCCTCTCAATCTTAGCTCGTCCACCCGTTACGCGCCGACGCTGCTTATTAGCTTTGGCATATTCTCGCAGGGTCCTGTTTAAGGACTCCCGCAAAGCCGACACCTTTTTGGCCTCTACCAGCACCTTTTGCCTGGTTTCCTCCAACTCTGCCTGAGCATTTGCCGGATCAAGTATCGGCGCTACAGGTGTAGTCAAGTTTTCTATGGTCGCCTGAAGAATATTCTCTGGCCTTTCCAGAGGTGGCCCTCTTACTCTTGGTGCCTTTGGGGTGGTGTCCTGCACCTCGGTTGGGTTGGTTGCTGGTGGGATTACCTTGGTGGACATTGGTGTTGTCTGCCTATGCGCTCATACACCGATGGCGGGTTCTTCGCCTGATCCGCAATGCTACTCCAGTTTGCACCCCGGCCACGACCATTACCTCGACGCTACCTGCAGGATGCGCTCCGGGCGGACGGCCTGCAGCGTTAAGAGGTGGATCTCCTGCAACAACAACTTGGTGAGGATAAACGCCGGAGATGTCGACGCCGACGTAAACCTGGTGCCCGCCCAGGTTGATGAAGACACCATTACGCTGGGAGTTTCTGAAGCTCCTCGCATTGTCGCCGACATAATCACAGAGACCAAATCTCGGACTAAGCCAAACAACGCTCGCCAGCCTTGATGAAGTTTCCGTCCGGATCATAACTCCAGCTAGCACCGCTGGCCCCATGGTGGGCGCCAACTGTCATGGTGGTGGCACGGCAGATGCCATGGGTAGGCTAAAGTTTGGGGCCAATGGATGCTAGTGGGATCTAGGGAGGGAAGATGTAGTGGATTCTACACACAGAAAGCTAACGCAAAGATCTGTATTTCTCCTTCCTTGGGTTACAAGTGCTCCTTGAGCTGTATACAAGGAGAAAGAGAGAACTTTACCAGCCTAACGGTACCAAGAATGAGTCGATCCCCTCCTTAGGGTCCAAGCCTGCCCTTATAAAGGAGAGCCTTGGGTTCCTTTAGGGCTGATGTGGCAAGCATATTCGAGGAATATGCTTGTCCCAATATAGTAGTTCGGCGCCCCCCTTTCCCTTTCGCTCCCCTAATGACGGCAAGGTTCCAGAGGGGCCCTCCTGTGTGCCTCGGGCTTCAGGACTGTCACCTCCGTGACCTCCTTCTGTCTCTCTGTCGCTCTGCGCCTTTGTCCCTAGTGCTTGGCTTCGCTCAGATTCTCCCTAGCCTGCTACTAGAGTTTGACTTTAGGCTTCTCCTTCTCCTGCAAGCTTCGTATCATTCGGCCCTGCCTCGCGTAACTCGGCTTGTCCTTCACCTGCATCAAGATTACTTGGGCTAACCCGGCCGACTTACGCAGTATCTCGGCCGGGTAATGCCTTGCCCTTACTATAAGGGTCCTGCCCTTTCCTATCTCGGCCGACCTCTACAGGATTCGGCCGACTCAGACTGTAACTCGGAAACTAGACGGGGAACACCCTTTCGTCTTTCCCCGTCTTTACCCTATCCGGGGTTACCTCCCCAACACTTAATGAAGCCGGTCTGACGTAGTTGATGACAGTCAAGAAATCTTTGTGCATGTGCCCCTAAGGACCAGCGTCCTAGAACCAAAGTCGTCGTCATTGAACCCTTCAATTGGTCCAAAACTTCAAACACTAAATCTATAACATACGTAAACTGGTCAGCGACCAGACGAATCCCCTCCCTCCTCGGCGTCACCATCGAAATCTTCGCTGACAAGGTGGACAAGGAGGCGGGCATGCCTTGTTCCTGTCTCACGCAACACCGCCATAAGCACCATAGCATCGATTTCGGTTGATCAAATTCTAACTTTAGGGACCCTTCTACAGTGCCGAGCATGGGTCCGAGGTCCCTGCCCCTCCTACTAGGAGGCAGGGACACGTCGAATTCCGATCGTAGACAGCGAAGACAAGGCAGAGATGGCGGCGGTGGGCTAGGGTTCAACGACACTCCTGATTACTCTAGCATAAGCATTTGTGTAGTACTAAGAACTACATTGTGCGCGTATTCTTTTGTGAGAAATTTGGTATCATTTCTATCTCAGCCGTCATGATAGTTTTGCGTCAAATATTAATCAAATATATAATAGGTATATTGACGCCTTTTACGAACGTTTTCTACAGAGGTATACTATATTACATCAATATGACTGGTGTATTTTTGTCCTGTCTCTCGGAACATTGAACTCAGATCACCTTTCTTTGTTCCTAGCCCAATCCAAACACTCTATCTCGACAGTATACATCCCTCTATACATTTTGCAACAGAAGTCTCCGTGACTATTTAAAATGGCGGGAGAGTGGTTATATATTGTTCAATGTATAATGGATATTACCCCATCGGAGAATGCAGATGTTTTTAAAAGTCAGATCCTAGTTACTCACTCCGTTTCATATTATAAGATGTTTTAATTTCATGAAGAAAACGTATCTAGATGTGGAAGTAGACAACACGTTTTAAATCTGAAAGCTGGCATGATATATTTCGTTGAATTAGTCTTTTTCGCCACATCGCGTATAAAGAGAATCGAACCTGAGCAAATTTTGGATCAGGTCTATAGCCGGAGGAGCTTTGCCTTGACATGGTTTTGGATGCAGCCTTTGCAAACCATCTCTCGGTTAACTTTGCATTAACCTCTGGTAATTTTGTCACAACTGCCCAAATTTTGCTAGGCTCTTTTAATATTGTTGGTCCTATTTTTACCTCCGCCGGAATATCAAGCAGGGTGAGGTAGTAAACACAAAGCTAGTGAGTATCTCTTTGATCAGGACCGTTTGTCTGCTAGCGACTGCATTCCTTCCCAGCGATCTTATCCTCCGAGAGAAAAAGGGGCTTCGGTCCCGAGTCAAACACTAGTCTCTATTTGTTATGGACCGGGATTAGTGTAAGCACTAGTCCCGGTTCATATCTTTTTAGCGACTAGAAGTCTGAGGAAGCTCTAGTTTTAGGTCGTTTGGATCTTTAGTCCCAGTTTGTGATATGGCCCGGGACTAATGGGGTGAGAGCGCCGGCAACACCCTTTAGTTTCGGTTGGTGTCGCCAACCAGGACTAAAGCTACATCCTCTAGTACTGGCCTGAGACATAAACCGGGACTAAAAAAATCTAGCAATTTTTGTTTGGCGGGCTCTGCCACGGCAGTAAAACAGGCAAAAATCCTGCCGTGACAGGAGATTTTTGTTCGAGAGATTGCCTTTTCTAGTTTCAAAAGCATGCCAAAAATTTCTAAAAATAAAATCTTTCAAACTGTAGTTATATTAAATGATTTAGTTGTTACGAAAATTAACAAACATGAATTTTGACATATTTTGCCAAAAACTGTCATGAAAACTTCAAAAGGCTATAACTTTTGCGTACGATGTCAGAAAACAACGTACGACCTATCAAAATGTGTGGAAAAAAATTTTAATTAGATTTGGACGGCCTAGGGCAGTTTTGGGATTCTTTTAGATTTTAAAATTCAAAAATAAAAAAGTTATTTAAAAAATAAATTTTTTTATCAAAATTTTTTATGCCATATTTGGAATCCTCACATTTTTCTGATAATAGTGGATGTATTATTTATCGAATTTTGATTTACAGTTTTAAAGATATAATTTATGCCATATTAAATGAATAAATGGCAAAAAAATTAATAAAATATTTATTTAATTATATATATATTTATGCCATGGAGGTCACACGAGACTTTATATATATAGGGTTTCGCAAACTTGGGCTGCTAATCACTCAGAAGGCCCATTTCGAGCCGAATTCGTTTCACCCCTGTCAAATACAAACTTTCCGTCAACTGCTCCGTGAAGGAGATGTTCGGGACCTCCATGTCACTACTCTGTCCGTGATGCGAGCGCCAAGTCGGCAACCACGTAGGAAAAACGAGGAACTAGACCCCACGCAGCGTTGACAAAATACACAAATTCACTAACTCCTTCGCATGAACCCTAGCGCCGCCGAGAGTGAAATCAACCCTTCACCTAGAACGATACCTTGGGACATTTGCCTTCCGGGGCCAAGTTGCTGCGCCCTCTCGCTGATCCCGAGCTCTAATGCCGCATGTTGTGCCCACCGTTTCGAGGATCTAGCACGCCTCCGCCGCTGGACAAGCTGAGCAGCACGGAGGATGGCAGATCATTATACCCTGAAAGAAGTGTTGGATACATGTGGGTGAGCTACTCTTCTCTTTGCTTTTCGCACTAACTATAACTGCAAACTGTCTATTAACCTGAAAGAGATAGATTAAACCTAGAATTGATTGCTGGCCGAACATTGACAGATAAGTTCTTATTTTTCCCAAATTTCTGTCAACTAGGCCCCCCTAGAGGTCCCTTACATGGTTTCGGTACGCATCAATGGATACCAACCGCAAATACCGAATGTGAAGGCCAAGTGGAATTATGGTACTTATGTCGCGATTAAAGAAACATTGGCGCATATTTGCACTATCCTTGGTATGGTTGCTGCTCTGCGTAAACATATTGAAATGGGACCGACGCAGACTGCATAGTTCAGCTTCATGGATGAACAACGCAGAAAGGTTACTATAAAGCGCGACAGTCAGATGTCCGGGTTGCTGAAACGGTGTCCGCACATTCGAATGTTTCTCCTGGAATGTAGAATAGTGGATGTGGAAGCTGCTTTCACTCCTAGTGGCCCTTCTATTCAAGCTCAGGGTGGTCTGACTCGAAGTCCCCTAATGTTAAGCAAAATGTGGTTCCTCGTCTGCGCCATGCTTCTGCAGCGCAACCTCCTCGAAGGAGTGCCCGTTTTGTCGTGGTGCAAGACCCTGTTGTGGATGTAGGTCGTGCTTCTGTTGCCAGAACTGCTGGTGTTGTTGCTCGGCCTGCTACTGAACCAATCCCTGCTGCTGTTTGCGCAAACTAAGGCTTCGGGAATTCGCCCCGCTGTTGCCAGAACTGCTGGTGTTGTTGCTCAGCCTGCCACTGACCCAATCCCTGCTGATGTTGTGCAAACTAAGGCTTTGGGAGGCCACCCTGCTGTTGTGGAATCTGCTGGTGTTGTTGCTCAGCCTGCTACTTAACCAATTCCTGCTGCTGTTGTGCAAACTAAGACTTCAGGAGTCCGCCCCGCTGTTGACAGAACTGTTGGTGTTGTTGCTCAGCTTGCTACTGACCTAATCCCTGCTGCTGTTATGCAAACTAAGGCTTCGGGAGGCCGCCCCGCTGTTGTGGAATTTGCTGGTGTTGTTGCTCAACCAGCTACTGAACCAATCCCTGCTGCTGTTGTGCAAACTATGACTTTGAAAGGCCGCCCCACTGTTGCCAGAACTGCTGGTGTTGTTGCTCAGCCTGCTACTGAACCAATCCCTGCTACTCTTGCGCAAACTAAGGATTTGGGAGGCCGCCCCGCTATTGCCAGAACTGTTGGTGTTGTTGCTTAGCCTGCTACTGACCCAATCCCTGTTGTTGTTTCCAGAACTATTGTCTTGGGTGCTGGTCCTCCTCGAACCCGTGGTGAAGTTTAGCGTGCTGCTACTACTACTGCCGTCGAGGCTAATCGAAGACCAGTTGTTGAGGAGCAAGCCCATGGTCTGGACTCTGATACTATCATTGAAACACTCGGTGGTCTCGGTCCAGAGGAAACTGGTGATGGCAAGATACACTTTCGTATCAGTGTTGAGAAGTTCACTGCAAAATTAGATGATGTCACAGAAAAAATCGTCGACGACATTGATGTATCCGTTGGAACATACGATCCTAAAGTGGTACAGATATCTGAACCGATAGCAGTGTTACATGAGAAGGTGGAGTGGGGGTCCTCCCAGGAAGCACATTTGTTTTTTTTTGCTTAGGCATCTCCATAAAACTGGTCGTAGCGTTGTCCCTGATCTCGCACACCATCTTGTTTGCAGTTGATAACTTCATAAGGATGCCTATTTATAGATTAAGCAGCACGACATAGTGTCGACACTCACCCCTTTCATTAGTGCTGCCACCTATCATAATAGTGTTGCCACTCACTGGCATAGTGCCGCCACCCACCAAAATAGTGTCGCCACTCACTAGCATAGTGCCGTCACCCACCAAAATAGTTTTGCCACCCATGTTTAGTACCGGTTGGTGTCTCCAACCAGGAATAAATATGAACCTTTAGTATCGGTTGAGACACCATCCCGGGACTAAACATGCTCGCGCTGGCCCCAGCCTGCTCCAACCCCTTAAGTCCTGGTTGGTTTCTCCAACCGGGACTAAAGATGAACCTTCAGTACCGGTTGGAGACACCATCCGGGACTAAACATGCTCGCCTCCCGTGGCTCAGGATAGAGTCTCATATTACATAAATATTTTCTTCCGAGTTTTCAGAACATAGTTATATAAAATGTTTAATACATTATTACACATCATTTCTTCGCGTGTCCCTTTATGATTGTGTCGTAACCATGGAGCATCTTCATTAATTAACAAGATTGTTGGATCAGTGTTCACTATGAAAGAACTGTGTTTGGGATTCTTTTAGATTTTTAAAATTTGAAAAGTAAAAAAAGTTATTTTAAAAATGATTTTTTTAGCAAAAATTTTTAATGCCATATTTGGAATCCTCAGCCGTTCTCCTACCGCAACAGGATTTTTTCCCATTTTCCTGCCTTGGTAGAACCCGCCAATTTTTTTGCCAGATTTTTTTAGTCCCGGTTGATGTCTCAAACCGGTAATAAAGGTCTATCTTTGGTGCCGGTTGGAGACACCAACCGGGACTAAAGGGTGTTGCCCACGCCTGCACCCGCCTCCACCCCTTTAGTCCCGGTTGGTAATACAAAGTGGGAGTAAAATCTCCTTTGAACCAGGACTATAGGTTATCGGCATCCTAGTCACATTAGTCCCAGTTCCTAACACACCCGGGACTAATGCTCCGGGAGGCCTTGTACGAAAGCCCTGTTTTCTACTAGTGGGAGTAAGTATGAACATATAGCAATCTCCAATAATGAAATGTGGAGTCATGCATGTATCGGATTTATCCTTACACTATAAATTTGCTCGTGCTATATGGTCAACATCCAAGTAGCCTATGCTTTATCTCCCCCATGTTCGGTGGCCAATGTATTTGACTGGTTGTATGGGATTAAGGATAAATACAGGTATTTGTTTAGGGTGGAAGCGCTTGCCATTATTTGGTCACTTTGGCAATGTAGAAATGACAAATTTTTTGATAACATTGTGTATTACCCCTGCAGGTTGTCTATCGGACTACGGCTATTCTTCGATCATGGACTACTCTTTAATGTATGGAGTTTCACGACTTGTTTGCGGAGAGGTGTACGCGATTGAAGGATGCGGTGAGGGATATGTTTTCCTGACATGGATGACCGCGTGATTTACGGATTGGTCTTCCTTAGATTGTGGGCGCCGGTTCTTGTACAACATTTTGTAATTTCCGTCTTTAAATTTAATTTGTAGTCATGTGGATTGTTTGGCTGTGTGGATCCTATCTATGCAGAGGCCGGGTGTAAACATTACTTGAGTAATAAAAGCGCCCATTTCAAAAAATGCATATATCGTATGAGATACAAGTACCAAGAGCGACGAGAAAAAAACAGGTACTATGTGAAATTTGTATTTTGAATATGAACTGTTGTACTGCATAAAATATGGGAAGTGCTAGGGGTTCCTCTGGATGGAAACTTTCCGTCCCTGGGTCCCCAGCCATTGGATTAGGTGGATCAATGGTCCAGATCTCTCCCTCCTGCCTTTCATCCTGCTTTTGCTACATATTTTTCAGTTTTAGCTACATGTAGGAAAAACAGTTCGCTTCGAAAAATAGGACAAAATATACTACCTCGTAGAAGACTATAGAAAAAGGTTGTGCTAATGAAGAAGATCCGACCTTGCCCGCGACTTCCGTCGGTAGACCTCGCTGGAGACTGTATAGCGAATAATTTACATTATTGTAGCAAAACCACAAAATATATGTAGCAAAAAAATTAGCAATTGTAGCAAAAAACCGACTTCGCCGAAGACATCGTCGGTGGCTTGGTAGCAAAAAAAGGTTGGGTTGTTGTACAAAAAATGATTTTGCCGGAGACTTTCGCTCAAAAATGTTGTAGCAAATACTTTGTGCTATTGTAGAAAAAACATAGAACAAAAATAGCAAAACATTGCTACTATTGCAGCATAACCCTATGGAAAAATATTAAAACGCATCCACTGGTTGGTAGCATCACAACCCTTCATTTGTAGCAATGACGACCACTTCTTGTAGCATCGTTATCCTACCTGTGTAGCACCGTGTCGTGGCTCCACTACAAAAACCGTCGAACACGCAGGAGCCATGGAGGCACGGTCGCGTAGGCGTGCTTGAAGAGTGGAGGTCGACGGTTTCCGACGAGCTTTAGGCGAGGGCGGCGACCTTCGGCGAGCTTTAGGGGAGGGAGGATGCGCGCTTTGGCTGGCAAGAAGCTAGTGGTGGAGCGTGACTAGAATATAAGTATGAAACTGGTGAAAGGATATGGATGTCGCCTAGAGGGGGGCTGAATAGGCGATTAAAACTTTTCCTAGAGTGGCTCAACAAAGGCGGAATAAAACTAGTGTTTACTTTGTTAAGCACAACCTAGAACAACTAAGGTTCACCTATGTGCACCAACAACTTATGCTAAGCAATATAAGCAACAAAGTGATAGTATATATTACTTCAAGTACGAAGGCTATCACAATGTAAAGTGCATAAGTAAAGAGCTCGGGTATATAGATAACCGAGGCACGCGGGGACACCAAAATTTTACCGAGTTCCTCCCAACATGGAGTACGTATCGTTTGGAGAGGGGGTGGTATCAAACCACCAACGCCACAAAAGGCCTCCCTTATTCTCCGGTGAATCTCACCCCAACGGGATCGATCCACGCTTCCACTATCGGTGCACTTATCGGTGGCAACCGGAACCTCTCACAAGGTTGGGGAACTTCTCCACAACTTAATTGGAGGCTCCCAACAAATGTCACAAAAGGCCACAATGCCACCAAGGCCACAAAACCGTCTAGGGTTCCAAGAACCCAAGAGGGACAAGCTCCAATGAGTCACACGAACCAAATCCTCCGAGAATAACTCAAACCGATGCACCAAATGCAAATGGCAAGAACACCACAAAGGTGCTTAAATCCCTCTCTCCCAAATTCCACCAAAGCTATAAAAGCTTATGGGGGAATAAGGGAGGAAGAATAATGGAGGAATTCCACAAAAGACTCCAAGATCTAGATCCCAATATGTTTCCCTCACTTAGAGGAGAGATTGATTGGTGGGATTGTAGATCTAGATCTCCTCTTTCAAATCCCTCAAGAATATGCAAGAATCATTGGAGGGATTGAGAGAAAGCAAGCTCAAGAAGGTCAACAATGGAGAGGAAAACTTGCAAGAATGGTTTGGGGATCCATTGGGGAAGAAGGCCCCTTAAATAGGTCCCCCCCAAATCCAACTGTTGAAGCCCAAAAACACGAATCCCGGTACTACCGGACTTTTTCCCGGTACTGCCGGACATTCCCTGGGGATCCCAGGATGCCAAACGCACCTTATTCAGTACCAACCGGTACTAAGGGGCAGTACTACCGGACCTCCGGTACTACCGGACCCTGGTCCGGTACTACCGGTCACCCCTGAACGAAAACGGCCATAACTTTTGCATCCAGACTCCGATTTTGATGATCTTGGGCTCGTTTCGAAGAGGACAACAAACTCTAAAAGATCATGCAAATAAACATCATAGTACAGCAAGGGAGGATAGATCCAAATGACGAAAGGTTTAACCTCTCTCAAAAAGACGAACCGATAAAACCTCCAACATAAAAAACGTAATAGAAAATGCATATGAAATCCGTTTTCGATGAACTAGAGCTTGTCATGGAGATTAACACAAGCTCTAAATCCTCACATGAGTAAGAACCAAATAATGTAAGGTTTTACCTATCTCTAAAATACAAACCGGTAAAACCTCCAAGATCAAAATGCAATAAGATATAAAAGGGAAATCCGATTTTGATGAACAAGAGCTTGTTATGAACATTACAACAAGCTCTATATCCTCACATGGACAAGACCAAATAACAACCAAATACAATGATGCAAGTATGCAAAGGTTTGAGCTCTCTCCGAACGATGTGACCGAGTTACTCATTCGAGAGCCCCTCTTGATAGTACGGTTATCTATCCTAAACCCGGTCTCCCACACACAACATGAGACCGGCAAAAGGGAAAACCTATCAAGATTATACCTTTGCCCTGAGCATTCCACGTGAGCTCGATGTAGACGAACTTGACCTTCTCAAGATGGAACACCTTTATTGATTCCTCATCATCGATCCATGATCACCGAGGATGACAAGCATCAAACATGAGATGTTCTAGAGATGGCGCGTATTGAGCTTGCACAACACATCTTCTCCTCATATCATCGAACGTGAAGCCAACACATGCTCCAAGCGAGGCCAATGGACAAATCCTACAAGTGCAACTTAATACACACATTAGTCCATAAAGATTGTCATTAATTACCAAAATCACACATGGGGGCCCATATGTTCATTCAATCTCCCCCATTTTGGTAATTGATGACAATCCCTTTAAGACGGTTTATATAAGGAATTTTAACGAATAAAATGGTAACACCAATATCAAATACTACATAAGTATGTGATATTGGTACCACCACCATATATAGAGCAAACTCCCCCACAATCTATGCATGTGTGATGAACTTGAATTTCATTGCATATATTGCCAATCATTATCATTGGTGGAGTTTCCACTATATACCACATGCTAAGCAACAACAACGATGCAAGAGCATGAAAGGTAAATGCTTAAGAACAAACTCAAAGCATAAACTATTTCCCTTAAACCCTCTAAAACTTCTCCCCCATTGGCATCGATTGCCGAAATGGGTGACAAGTTCTAGAAGGCCAATATAGTGATAAATCCTCCAAAGGTGTGCATTCACACATATCCAATGATGAATACTTGGGAAGAAGTAGAACTATATCGAGGACCCAAAGATTGCCAAAAGAAATAAAATAAAACGATGCATCACAAATGATGCAAGCAATCACAAGATCCGACAAATCAATTGAAAACAACAAATGAGTCCAAAAGGAAACAACAAGATATTATGATATGAGCAAAAGAGTGTTTTAAATAACAAATAGAGAAGCTCCCCAAGATTTCTGCACAATTCAAAATAAATGCATTAGAATGCATATTGCACAAATATGGAATCCTCGCTCCCCCATAATCATTTAAGACACAACAAATGAAAAAAGAAGACAAATGAGCATTATTAACTGAATTGGATGAGCTCCCCAAAGATAATGCACCAATTATGATAATTGCATTTGGGAACAAGGTGCATAATCATGGAATCCTCACTCATCCAAGTTCATTTAACAATACAAGGCATGAGAGAACAGATATGAGTGCCAAAATGTGCAAACAAGAGGAACAAGCACTCATAGGCAATTAAATTAGGAAGCCACCGAAGAATCAAAAGGAATAGAAAGGTGGTCTCCAAGGATTAAAAATCAACTAAAATTATCTTCTCATATGTGTATATGTCTCTAAGTGGAAAATATCACAAAGACATATTCCAAAAAAGAAATATGCACACATAAAGAAGATTATACAAGAAAGCACATGAAAGGCAAAAATGAAGTCATAACATATATCAATAAGATTTTTTGCTTCAAAGCATGGCCAAAGGCTCACATATGTCTTATTGTACATTAATGGACTTCAAACACCACATTACATATATTACAACTTTCACCAAGGGAAGAGGAGAAAGTTGGAATATATGGAGAAAGGCAACAAGTATCACAAGAAAAATTTAACTAGCAAAATCTCACTATTGCACATGAGAGAAGTTGAGGAAAAGATAGGCAATAAAATTGCTAGATTGACCTATTTGGGATTGGGGGATCATATGCATGATTTTTTATAGTCCCAAATATATATACTCATCTCAACTTATACACATATACAATAGAGAGTTCTCTTAATACCATGGCTAGAGATACAACAATTAAAAATACATGAATTCATGCTAGAAGGCAACCGACAAACGGTTGGAATCAAGATATATGAGCATGAGAAAGAGATACTTGTTACCGAGATATAATTGGTAGGATGTAGAGGATATGAAATCAATGAGCATCCTATAGCATGCCTCCAATTTTCATTAACGCACCACTTCTTCAAGATTGAGAGACAAACATCCAATATATCTCCAATGTATCTAAAACACATTTAAGTACAAAATGGTATCCAAACTTATTGGGACCAAAGTAGTTAGTGCAACTACAATACATAGGAGATACTCCACATAAATATGTGCATATTGATATGAAATTGAATTTCATGCACAACTTAGCCAATGGGATTTGGTGGAGTTTCCCCTATATATTGGATCAAAGAAAGCAAGCATGCCATAATATAGATATGTAGTAAATATGCATACACGAGGCTTTCAAGAACCAAAAATGTAATACAATTTGAACAAAAACACCAAGTAAACCGAGATGGAACACACAAGAGTGTGACAAGACAAGGGGTGTCCAAATTGTATCAAAGAACCAATTCAACACATGAAAGCTCACAAGTTCAACAAATGAACTAGGCTAAGGACAAAAGAGCAAAAATAGATAGAAATAAAAATGCTCAAGGATTTATCTCATTCTAAAATGGTCAAATCAAGAAACAAGGTATGAGACAAAACCAACTCCCAAAAAGAGCAAGGTTACAACAAGAAACCAAACTCCCCAAACTTTTCATGATGGCACAAAGTACCAAAACGAAAAGATTGAGCATCCAAGCACATAAAACTCGATATGGATCAAACAAACAAGCATAAAAGGATTGTTCTAGATAATATAGGAGAGCTCACCCATAAGTAGTACATTATATAGAATTTTGCTTTTGAATGCAAAATGCACACAAATGAGATCATCACTACTACCTACATTAAATAAAACACAAGAGGATATCAATAAAAATAAAGGGATCCAAAAGTAGCAAGGAATACATGGGAGCACACAAAACATTTACTTGGCCAAAGATAGGACAATATTAAGCAAAGGCCAAAGTGAATATGATCAATAAAGTCTACCGTAGATTTGGTACTAATTGTCCAAGGACAAGAAGAATTGAGAATAATCTTCCCTAGGTAGTTCATACGGATATCCAAGATCGTATTCACACAAAGAAGCATGTAACAAAGTATACAGATTAAGTTTGATGCTTCGAAAGAGATTCTTGGTAGCTTCCAATAGTCACACAATCATAGTGATTAGAGTGACTTGAAGTAAATGGTTTCCATGAGAATATAGAGATCTAAATATGAGAAAACACATACCAAGAAACACTCTCATATACAAGATCCAAAATATGATCAACAACAACATTCAAGCAAATTGGAACTTGTATGAGCAAATGTGTCACATAGGTGCTAGATAATTATCAATATCAATTCTAAGTGACACAACCTCGAATATTCACATTTTCTAGGATTGTAATATGTACTAAGCATATGACTCCCCCACAATGTGATACTACCATAAAACCAACACGAGGCAAAATGATACAAATAGAGATAATTAATGGACATTATAGAATTAAGTTTCTCATGAGAATTATACCACATAGAGACTAGACAATAATCCAATATAAATACTAGGTGGTATTCCTCATGTACACACAATTTTTAGGATTGTGGAATGCCCAAGCATAACACTCCCCCAAAATGGGATAATCCATTAATCTCTCAAACGAGCCAAATAAGATACCAAATATAACCAAGTAAGGCTCAAACACAAGAAACACACATACATGGTGTGCCACCTAATCATACACAAATATGCTTGATACCTCAAGATAGTTAAGTGGAAAGCACAACATGTACAAAAGCATGGAAGATACAAAACCAACACATGCACAAGGGGGCGAGTAACTTTCAATGAAATGAGTTAAGCATATGTTACCGCAAGGAGGAACATTGGAAATATAATAATAATAGGAGCAATATAAACCACATGACTTGGCTTGACAAATATAATAATGAAGATCCCTTAATTCTTCATGATGTAGCCAAGTCTCCAATGCCCTCCAAAACACACCTATTGATCAAGTTTTGGCTTGTTGGTCCCTAACCAAGTTGGGTCCTAAGAAGTTAGTCACAATAGGCTTGGCAACCCAAATGGATCTTTTCTTGACACCACATTGGACACCAACAAATTTGGCAAACACATTGCCAACCTCATCCTTCCAAAGAGAATAAGCATCATCAATAATGATAGGGTTGGATGAGGAGATACCGAGAGTGCATGAGGAAGAAATATGCCCCTTATCACGACATATATAGCAAGTTCTACTCTTTCCATCTTTCTTCTTAGGAGAAGCCACAACTCGAGGAAGAGCTCGAGTAGTCCTCTTAGGAAGAGGCCCATTAATGACTTGAGGTGGAGCTTGAGGCCGCTTCCCTTGTTGCTTCACACTAAGAGGCTTTTTCTTCAATGGGCAAGATCTAACATGGTGCCCTTCTTCCTTGCACTTGAAGCAAACAATGTTGGCCGGATTCTTGACTTGATCTTGGCCATTCTTCTTGTTGTCCTTGTGCTTCAACTTGATAGTGGACTTGTTCTTGACATTGAAGTTGAGTCCAAGACCACTCTTGTTATTGGGGGATTTTTGCACACTCAAGATTTTGTTGAGTGTGACCTTCCCTTGATGACCCTTTTTCAAGTCATTCTTCAAAGAAGTGACTTGAGCCTTGAGCTCTTTGATTTCCTCTACATGGTTAGTTTCAACAAAAGTACTAGAGGAAGTAGGTGCTACATTGTTAGAGCAACAAGGCATGGAATGTAATTCATCACGAGATATAACATGGTTGTGAGAGGATGAATTACAAGGACTAGCACATGGCAATATAACATTTGGAGTAGATGTAGTGCTAATGTCCACATGAGGCCCACTAGATGTTACCTTTGACATGATGGCCTCATGAGCTAACTTTAGCCTACCATGGGAGACTAGAAGATCCTCATGCAAGCTCGAGATCTTATCATGACTTTCTTCTAATTTCCCATAGTTGCTAGTTAGCAAAGAAAGTTGAGCCTTTAGCTCAACATTCTCCTTAAAAATAGACGCTTCACAAGAAATAGAGTTAGTAGCACAAGCATCATTATTATTAGCAAGAGGTGAGGGCAACTTGTCAAGCTCTTTTTAATATGAAGCTTTAAGTTGCTCATGTGACTCGGTGAGTTTGATGAGCTCCCTCTTAACGACCCGAGAGCCATTTTCGAGGTGCTTAAAATCCTCAACAAGTTTAGCATAAGAAACTTCAAGTTCATCATTTTTAATCTTGAAGGAGTTAGCCATCGCAAGTTCTCTATCATGGTATTCCTTTACTCTAGATAATTCTAGAGTAAAAGTCTCGTCAAGAGATTCTTTGGTGGTTTGTTCTTCTTCAAGGGAGTCCTTTAGTTGTGCAACTTCATTAGCATACTCACGCTCAAGTGCAAACTTTTCATCAATTAAGTTTTCTTGCTCCTCAATAATATCATTGCCTTCTATGGCACAATTCAAGATTTCAAGAAAGTTGGAGGAAGCAATTTTATTTTTGAAGAGAGCGCTATAGGCAACCTCTCCCATTTTCTTAATAGAGGTAATATCATACTTACTTCTATAATCATCATTATCATTCTCAACCTCATCATAATCATGAGATACAATGGGATTCAAAGAGGTTACCTTTGTTCCCTTAGCCATAAGGCACATGTGAGAACCGGAGGAAGGTCATGATGAGATTGCGCTTGTAGCTCTCTTCAAGACCTTGTCTTGGCCCATAGAATCTTCATTTTCCTCTACATGGTTAGCAACACAAGCACTAGAGGAAATGGAAGCATTTTTATCATGGCAACAAGACAACACAAGCATATCATCATGAGATTTATTCAAGTCATTTCTACATGATATGCAAGGACTATTAACACAAGAATGTAAGGAGTTTTGAGTGCTAGAAGTGTTAAGGTCCAAAGATAGATAATTGCAACTAGATAGGGATGAAGGATTACAAGTAGTAATATCACTATCCATATTGCAATTTCTATCACCACTCACCATATCATTACCTTGTGAAAAATCACATGTTGGTGAAGTGGTAGACGATGAGAACTCATCTCGACCGGAAGTGGAAGCAACACAATCATCCTTAATAATGTTGGACTTGCTATATTTATCTTGAAGTTTTGTCCATAACTCATGAGCGCTCCAAAAAGGAATGATTGAAGATGTAACTACATAGCTCAAAGCATTAATAAGCACATTAGAAGCTTGAGCATCGAGATATAAGTTTTTCTCATCCTCACTAGATAGATTTTTGAAATCCATAGGAGGAGAAAAACCTATATCTACAATACGCTCCAAATTTGGGTCCATATCCCAAAAATGAATGAGCATGCGATTTTTCCATATATCATAATTTGTGCCATCGAATGTGAACATGTCATTGTGCACTAATCCTCTAGCCGACATCTTTACTCTCAAGGCGGTGAAGCCAAAAATGAGAGAGCGGGCTCTGATACCAATTGAAAGGATACGGATATATCCTAGAGGGGGTGAATAGGCGATTAAAACTTTTCCTAGAGTGGCTCAACAAAGGCGGAATAAAACTAGTGTTTACTTTGTTAAGCACAACCTAGAACAACTAAGGTTCACCTATGTGCACCAACAACTTATGCTAAGCAATATAAGCAACAAAGTGATAGTATATATTACTTCAAGCACGAAGGCTATCACAATGTAAAGTGCATAAGTAAAGAGCTCGGGTATAGAGATAACCGAGGCACGCGAGGACACCGAAATTTTACCGAGTTCCTCCCAACATGGAGTACGTCTCGTTTGGAGAGGGGGTGGTATCAAACCACCAACGCCACGAAAGGCCTCCCTTATTCTCCAGTGAATCTCACCCCAACGGGATCGATCCACGCTTCCACTATCGGTGCACTTGTCGGTGGCAACCAGAACCTCTCACAAGGTTGGGTCACTTTTCCACAACTTAATTGGAGGCTCCCAACAAATGCCACAAAAGGTCACAATGCCATCAAGGCCACAAAACCGTCTAGGGTTCCAAGAACCCAAGAGGGACAAGCTCCAATGAGTCACACGAACCAAATCCTCCGAGGATAACTCAAACCGATGCACCAAATGCAAATGGCAAGAACACCACAAAGGTGCTTAAATCCCTCTCTCCCAAATTCCACCAAAGCAATAAAAGCTTATGGGGGAATAAGAGAGGAAGAACAATGGAGGAATTCCACAAAAGACTCCAAGATCTAGATCCCAATATGTTTCCCTCACTTAGAGGAGAGATTGATTGGTGGGATTGCAGATCTAGATCTCCTCTTTCAAATCCCTCAAGAATATGCAAGAATCATTAGAGGGATTGAGAGAAAGCAAGCTCAATAAGGTCAACAATGGAGGGGAAAACTTGCATGAATGGTTTGGGGATCCATTGGGGAAGAAGGCCCCTTAAATAGG